>CM033471.1:228489779-230929779 GCA_019447015.1 Hymenochirus boettgeri
CATCCCATTTCTTTCCCATTCTCATCCCATTCCCATCTCATTCTCATTCCATTTCCATCCCATTCCCATCACATTCTCATCCCATTTCCATCCTATTCCCATCCCATTCTCATCCCATTTCCTCCCATCATCTATTTCCATCCCATATCCCATCCCATTTCAATCCCATTTCCACCCCATTCCCCAATTCATCATTCTCATCCCATTCCCCTTCTCATTTCCATCCCATTCCCATTTCATTCCATCCCACATTTCCATCCCATTCCCCTCCCATTTCCATCTCTTCTCATCCCATTCACTCATTTTCCATCCTCTCCCATTTCATTCTCATCCCATTTCCATCCCCTTCCCATCCCATTCCCATCTCATTCTCATCTTATTCTCATCCCATTTCCATTCCAGACAGATAAAAATCAATCTCTGATATTTCACTCACGCTACCCTACTTTTGCAATGCGATTTCCCCAATATTCTGTTCTGCAATATTCTGCAAACAGTGTAGCCTGCAACGCTTTAAACGCACTGGCAGGCAATTCTCATATGGTTCACACAGAACACTATTGGAAGCACATTTCCATTCCATTCTCATCCCATTCCCATCTCATTCTCATCCCATTTCCATCCGCTTCCCATCTCATTCTCATCCCATTTCCATCCCATTCCCATCTCATTCTCCACCCTATTCTCATCCCATTTCCATCACATCCCTATCCCATTCTCATCCCATTCCATCTCATTCTCATCCCATTTCCATCCCATTCTCATCTTATTTCCATCTCATTCCCACCCATCACATTCCCATCCCTTTCCATCCCCTTCCCATCTCATTCTCATCCCATTTTCATCCCATTCCATCCTATTTCCATCCCCATCACATTAATTCTCATTCCATTTCCATCCCATTCCAATCCCATTTTCATACCATTTCCATCCCCTTCCCATCTCATTCTCATCCATTTCCATTCCATTCTCATCCCATTTCTATCCTATTCCATCTCATTCTTATCCCATTCCCCATCTCATTCTCATCCCATTTCCACCCCCTTCCCCATCTCATTCTCATCCATTCTCACCCTATTTCCATCCCATTTCTTTTCGATTCTCATCCCATTCCCATCTCATTCTCATCCCATTTCCATCTCATTCCCATCACATTCTCATCCCATTTCCATCCTATTCCCATCCCATTTCCATCCCATTCTTATCCATTCCTCCCATCCATCCCATTCCATCCATCTCATCCATTTCCCTCCCATTCTCATCCTATTTCCTTCCCATTCCATCACATTCTCATCCCATTTCCATCCTATTCCATCCCATTCTCATCCCATTCTCATCCTATTTCCATCCCAATCCCATTCTCATCCCATTTCCATCTCATTCTCATCCATTCCCATCTCATTTTCATCCCATTCCCATTTCATTCTCATCCCTTTCCCCCATCCCATTCCCACCTCATTCTCATCTTATTCTCATCCCATTTCCATTCCAGACAGATAAAAATCAATCTCTGATTTTCTGCAGTTTCTGACCTAGGATTTTCATGCGCTTGGTCTGTTAGAGAGAAAATCAAATGAAACTTGTAAAAATGATTTCAAATTAATTATAAAAAGCTCAATGAACTTCTATTCATTGTTAGCCTTTCATATAACTGAAGGAAATCATGGGAAAATATTCATGTGCTACCATGATTCATATCTAAAAGATGTGCGGTCCTGTACTGTTTGTAGTGTTAAATGGCAGAACAGTTCTGTCTAATGCCTTTATTAAACTGGCTGTTTGGACTATTGTCTGGGGTCTGGCCACTTATTTAATAAGGCCAGTCATTGTCCATCTTGTATCTCCAGAGCTTACAGGAGGACGTCCTCCAGGTCAGTTTGCTCCTCCCGGTTATTTATTTACTGGTTTTGGAGGCCAACACTCTTTTAACAACTAACTCAATTATCCTTGGGGTTATAAAGACGTACATGAACTGCCTGTTTACTGTTCTTGGCCTGGCTTGAAGGGGATTAATTTATGTGCAGGTGGGAGTTGCAATGCACAATGAGCAGAATAAAGAAGGGGAAGGGAGAGAATGAGATAAAGAGCAGAAATGGTGTGTGTTGGTGCGGTAGTGGGGTCATGTACTAAATCTCTATATGTATTGTGGTCCATGGTCTGTGTCCCTGAAATGTTTTATACACATTTTTTTATTGATTCTGTTTGGAAGGTTGTGCGGTCCAACGTACTGTTATCTTCAATACATAGAACATATAAGGGAAGATTTACCTAGAGCCAGTATCTCTCCATGTAAATTTCCCTTTCCTAATCCAACATACCCAATCTGCATATTGAATTTGTTGCAGCCCGACCTCGCAGGGTCTTTGCGATACCCACAACCAGCACAATGAAGAATTAAGGTGCCCATACACTACATAACATTGACAGAGTGTCCAATCTTTCATAAACAAATGTCCAATCTATCTAACAACTGCCTAGCCCATTCTTTCATGCAAACAATTTGAGATCACAAAATGAATGGGTCATAGGAACATCTCAAGATAAAAACCGCTGCTTGTAAAATGGGGTCTTTAGACCTTAGTAGATATCTCAAATCCATCTAATGTCTGCCTAGCGTATGGCCAGCTTTAGTCGCTTGGCGATATTAAAACAGGTAGTGCAACTTTACTCCAAAAGAATCTCCCCTAGATCTGCCCCATTGTTCTTGGACTGGATTCCATCCTGTGAATTTACATTCTATGTGCCACTACTCTTCCGTTTTCCTCTCCTTGTACATAAGTGGGTCTTCCACATAATGTGTTATGCTGGCCATACTATGGCCCAACGTTACATCGATTCGACTTGTAATCTCCCGAATTGAATTGATACCAGTCCAGGAAGCTTTTTTTGCCTTGCAGTGATCTAGACAATTTTTCTATACAACACCTAAGGAAAGGGGCAGTAAACTCCCTGAAACTTTTGTGATGTGGCTGACACAATGTATCATTTCTTTACACAAGTCGGCACCTCTGAACTTTGTTTGTTTCATTTTCCCACCAACATTAAAGGTCGGGTGTTTTTTTGAAACTTTGTGGGAATATCAGGGCTGTATATAATAATACTTGGCACCTTTATTAATCATTTTGCAGTTTTAATCACCACATGAGCACAGAAGGTCAATCATGGGACAAATGGGGACATTTTAATCAGTAGATCATCACTGCTAATATAGCTACATGTTGGCCTAACGTGACTCCATTAGAATGTATACATGGATTCTCAGTCTCACTTGTAAACAGGGTTGCCATATACTCCCTGGTGCCTGAGTGGAAGCGGACTTACCGGCGTTAGAGCAGAAGATGGGGGCAGAGAATGGGCGGAGGATTAGGGCGTTATGGGGCAAGCTGCCATTCACTCCTTGGACAGGATTTCAGCCCTGAAAACTGGTTTGGTATTTATAAACCTCATTCTCATCCCATTTCCATCCTATTCCCATCCCATTCTCGTCCCATTTCCATCCCATTCTCATCCTATTTCCACCCATTCTCATCCTATTTCCCTCCCATTCCCATCACATTCTCATCCCATTTCCATCCCATTTCCATCCTATTTCCCTCCCATTCCCATCACATTCTCATCCCATTTCCATCCCATTTCCATCCTATTCCCATCCCATTCTCATCCCATTTCCATCCCATTCTCATCCTATTTCCATCCCAATCCCATCCCATTCTCATCCCATTTCCACCCCATTCCCATCTCATTCTCATCCCATTCCCATCTCATTACTCATTTTTCATCCCTTCCCATTTCATCTCATCCCATTTCCATCCCTTCCCATCCATTTCCATCTCTTCTCATCCCATTCCCATCTCATTTTCATCCCATTCCCATTTTCATTCTCATCCATTTCCATCCCCTTCCCATCCATTCCCATCTCATTTCTCATCTTATTCTCATCCCATTTCCATTCCAGACAGATAAAAATCAATCTCTGATATTTCACTCACGCTACCCTACTTTTGCAATGCGATTTCCCCAATATTCTGTTCTGCAATATTCTGCAAACAGTGTAGCCTGCAACGCTTTAACGCACTGGCAGGCAATTCTCATATGGTTCACAGAACACTATTGGAAGCACATTTCCATTCCATTCTCATCCCATTCCCATCTCATTCTCATCCCATTTCCATCCGCTTCCCATCTCATTCTCATCCCATTTCCATCCCATTCCCATCTCATTCTCACCCTATTCTCATCCCATTTCCATCACATTCCTATCCCATTCTCATCCCATTCCCATCTCATTCTCATCCCATTTCCATCCCATTCTCATCTTATTTCCATCTCATTCCCATCCCATCACCATTCCCATCCCATTTCCATCCCCTTCCCATCTCATTCTCCATCCCATTTTCATCCCATTCTCATCCTATTTCCATCCCCATCACATTTAATTCTCATTCCATTTCCATCCCATTCCAATCCCATTTTCATACCATTTCCATCCCCTTCCCATCTCATTCTCATCCCATTTCCATTCCATTCTCATCCCATTTCTATCCTATTCCCATCTCATTCTTATCCCATTCCCATCTCATTCTCATCCCATTTCCACCCCCTTCCCATCTCATTCTCATCCCATTCTCACCCTATTTCCATCCCATTTCTTTTCGATTCTCATCCCATTCCCATCTCATTCTCATCCCATTTCCATCTCATTCCCATCACATTCTCATCCCATTTCCATCCTATTCCCATCCCATTTCCATCCCATTCTTATCCTATTTCCATCCCAATCCCATCCCATTTCCATCCCATTCTCATCCTATTTCCTCCCATTCTCATCCTATTTCCATCCCATTCCCATCACATTCTCATCCCATTTCCATCCTATTCCCATCCCATTCTCATCCCATTCTCATCCTATTTCCATCCCAATCCCATTCTCATCCCATTTCCATCTCATTCTCATCCCATTCCCATCTCATTTTCATCCCATTCCTCATTCTCATCCCTTTCCCATCCCATTCCCACCTCATTCTCATCTTATTCTCATCCCATTTCCATTCCAGACAGATAAAAATCAATCTCTGATTTTTCGGCAGTTTCTGACCTAGGATTTTTCATGCGCTTGGTCTGTTAGAGAGAAAATCAAATGAAACCTGTAAAAATGATTTCAAATTAATTATAAAAAGCCTCAATGAACTTCTATTCATTGTTAGCCTTTCATATAACTGAAGGAAATCATGGGAAAATATTCATGTGCTACCATGATTCATACTCTAAAAAGATGTGCGGTCCTGTACTGTTTGTGTAGTGTTAAATGGCAGAACAGTTCTGTCTAATGCCTTTATTAAACGGCTGTTTGGACTATTGTCTGGGGTCTGGCCACTTATTTAATAGGCCAGTCATTGTCCATCTTTGTATCTCCAGAGCTTACAGAGGACGTCCTTCCAGGTCAGTTTGCTCCTCCCAGGTTATTTATTTACTGGTTTATTGGAGGCCAACACTCTTTTTACAACTAACTCAATTATCCTTGGGGTTATAAAGACGTCAATGAACTGCCTTTTACTGTTCTTGGCCTGGCTTGAAGGGGATTAATTTATGTGCAGGTGGGGAGTTCGCAATGCACAATGAGCAGAATAAAGAAGGGAAGGGAGAGAAATGAAGGATAAAGAGTCAGAAATGGTGTGTGTGTGTGCGTAGTGGGGTCATGTACTAAATCTCTATATGTATGTGTGGTCCATGGTCTGTGTCCCTGAAATGTTTATACACATTTTTTTATTGATTCTGTTTGGAAGGTGTGGCGTCCAACGTACTGTATGCTTCAATACATAGAACATATAAGGGAAGATTTACCTAGAGCCAGTATCTCTCCATGTAAATTTCCCTTTCCTAATCCAACATACCCAATCTGCATATTTTTTGAATTGTTCACCGACCTCGCAGGGTCTTTTGCGATACCCACAACCAGCACAATGAAGGAATTAAGGTGCCCATACACTCTAGACATTGACAGAGTGTCCAATCTTTCATAGACAAATGCCAATCTTCTAACAACTGCCTGCCCATTCTTTCATGCAAACAATTTGAGATCACAAAATGAATGGGTCATAGGAACATCTCAGATAAAAACCGCTGCTTGTAAAATGGGGTCTTTATACCTTAGATATATATCTCAAATCCATCTAATGTCTGCCTAGCGTATGGCCAGCTTTAGTCGCTTGGCGATATTAAACAGGTAGTGCAACTTTACTCCAAAAGAATCTCCCCGTAGATCTGCCCCATTGTTCTTGGACTGGATTCCATCCTGTGAATTTTACATTCTATGTGCCACTACTCATTCCGTTTTCCTCTCCTTGTACATTAAGTGGGTCTTCCACTAATGTGTTATGCTGGCCATACTATGGCCAACGTTACATCGATTCGACTTGTAATCTGACCCGAATTGAATTGATACCAGTCCAGGAAGCCTTTTTGCCTTGCAGTGATCTAGACAATTTTTCTATACAACACTGAGGAAAGGGGCAGTAAACTCCCTGAAACGTTTGTTGATGTGGCTGACACAATGTATCATTTCTTTAACACAGTCGGCACCTCTGAACTTTGTTTTTCATTCCCACCAACATTAAAGGTCGGGTTTTTTTTTGAAACTTGTGGGAAATCAGGGCTGTATATAATAACTTGGCACCTTTATTAATCATTTGCAGTTTTAATCACCACATGAGCACAGAAGGTCAATCATGGGACAAATGGGGACTTTTAATCAGTAGATCATCATCTGCTAATATAGCTACATGTTATGGCCTAACGTGACTCCTTAGAATGTATACATGGATTCTCAGTCTCACTTGTAAACAGGGTTGCCATATACTCCCGTGCCTGAGTGGAAGCGGACGTACCGCGTTAGAGCAGAAGATGGGGGCAGAGAATGGGCGGAGGATTAGGGCGGTATGTGGGCAGAGCTGCCAGATTCACTCCTTGGACAGGATTTCAGCCCTGAAAACTTGTTTGTATTTATAAACCTGTGATTCCCTATCTTTATTTTGACCGCTAACATCACGTCATCCATTTATGATTGCAGCCAGGCGATACCCATGCGGTAAAAACAATAATCGGCAGTTTTGGTAATTAACAACATAATTACATGATTGCAGTGATAAAACACAGATGTAGTTTAAGACGCGTTATTGCAAAGTATCAATACCTTGCCTTTATAAATACCGCCCCAAATAATGCTTGAGTACTCAGCTGGGGGGACAACAAGTTTAAATGAAAAAGCCTCCCCCCAATAAATTCTATGCTGTGGCAGTTCCTGCATTGATGTTGAACCTTGGCAAGGCTGACCAATGGGAAGCCACGCTCCTTGCAGGCCGTGCCTTCCCTTAGACAATACCTGGGAGTAGAGGAGCGGTGACTTTCACAAAACCGACTTCGAAGGGCTAGTGTTCAGCAATAAGGTTTTAGGTCCTCACCCTGGGTACTATTACTGGGACAGTGTGTCCATGATTTTCGTGGGTAGGGTAGGCTGTAATCTGTTGCTGATCAGCTCCCATGGTAGTTAAGCCCCTGCAAGGCATGCTGGAAGTAGCTTCCAAAGGTTTCAATATCACTGGGGAGGGAAAAGAAATGGATGTTGTGACTGCTGATATAATGGATGGACGCTGAATTAATGTATGGGAGATGATATATGGGGTGGAGCTGATGGATGGAGCTCATAAAATGGGTGGGCTGATATAATGATGGAATGATATAAGGATGGGGATGATGATATAATGGATGGAGCAGATATAATGGATGGAGCTGAAATAATGGATGGAGCTGATATAATGGATGGTACTGACATAATGGTGGAGCTGATAAAATGGATGGAGGTGATATAATGGATGGAGCTGAAATAATAGATGGAGCTGATATAATGGATGGAGCTGATATAATGGGTAGAGCTGATATAATGGATGGAGATGATATAATGGATGGAGCTGATATAATGGATGGAGCTGAAATAATAGATGGAGCTGAAATAATAGATGGAGCTGATATAATGGATGGAGCTATAATGGGTGGAGCTGATATAATGGATGGAGCTGATATAACGATGGAGATGATATGGGATGATATAATGGATGAGCTGATATAATGGGTGGAGCATAATGGGTGGAGCTGATATAAGGATGAATGAAAATATGGATGGAGCTGATATAATGGATGGAGCTAATATATAAATGGAGCTGATATAATGGATGAAGCTGATATAATGGATGGTGCTGATATAATGGATGGTATGATATAATGGATGGAGATGAAATAATGGATGACTGATATAATGGATGGAGATGATAATGGATGGATATGATTATATGATGGCGATGAATAATAGATGGAGCTGATGTAATTGATGGAGATGATATAATGGGTGGAGTGATGGATGGAGATGATGTAATAATGGAGATGAAATAATGGATGGAGCTATATAATGGACGAGCTGATATAATGGATGGATCTGATATAATGGATGGTGCTGATATAATGGATGGTATTGATATAATGATGGAGATGAAATAATGGATGGACTTGATATAATGGATGGAGATGATATAATGGATGAAGCTGATATATGGATGGTGCTGATATAATGGTGGATATGATATAATGATGGAGTAAATAAGGATGGACTGAATAATGGATGGAGAGATATAATGGATGGAGATGATTAATTGGCGATGAATAATAGATGGAGCTGATGTTAATGGATGGAGATATATAATGGGTGGAGAATAATGGATGGAGAGTATGTAATAATGTAGATGAAATAATGGATGGGACTGATATAATGGACGGAGTCTATATAATGGATGGAGCTGAAATAATAGATGGAGCTGAAATATAGGATGGAGCTGATATAATGGATGGAGCTGATATAATGGATGAGGCTGATATATGGGTGGAGATGATGGAATGGGAGGATGTAATAGATGGAGCTGTGTAATGGATGAGAGAATATAATGGTGAGATGATTGATGGAGATGATGTATAATGGAGATGAAATAATGGATGGGGCTATATAATGAGGCTGGCTATGGCTGATATGGATGTTGGCGAAATAAGATGGAGCTGAATGATTATAGTAATGATGGAGGATTGTTGGAGCGAGATATAATGGATGGAGATGAATAAATGGTTGTGTTAGTGATGAGATAATAGATGGTGGGTGGGTTGATTGTCTAAGGGATGGGAGCAAATAAATTGATGGACTGAAAGATAAGGATGGAGATTGATGATGATATAATGGATGGAGATGATATAATGGATGGAGCTGAAATAATAGATGGACTGATATAATGGATGGAATGATATAATGGATGGAGTGAGATATAGATTACGTGATATAATGGATGGAGCTGATATAAGGATGGAGCTGATAATAAGGATGGCGATGACACAATGGATGGAGATGAAATAATGGATAGAGTGATATAATGGATGGACTGATATAATGGATGGAGCTGATTATGGATGGAGATGATATAATAATGAAGCTGATATAATGGATGAGGATGATATAATGGGATGAGCTGATGGATGAGATGATATAATAGATGGAGATGATATAATGGATGGAGTTGATATAATTGATGGAAATGAAATAATGGATGGACTGATATAAGGATGGAGCTGTATATAATGGATGGAGATGAAATAATGGGTTAGCTGATTAATTGATGGAGCTTGATATAATGGATGGAGCTGATATAATGTGGATGGAGATGAAATAATGGATGAGCTGAATATGGATGGAGATGAAAATAATGGGTGAGCTGATATAATGGGTGAGCTGATATAATGGGTGGAGCTGATATAATGGATGGACTGATATAATGGATGGAGATGAAAATAATGGGGTTGAGCTGATATAATGGATTGGAGCTGATATAATGGATGGAGCTGATATATGGATGGAGATGAAAATAATGGATGGTGAGTCGATAATTAAATGGATGGAGATGAATATGGATGGAGATGATATAATAGATGAAGATTTATTAATGGATTAATCTGAAAATAATAATGGATGAGCATGAATATAATAGATTGAAGATTATAATAATTCATTCTCATCCCATTTCCATCCCCTTCCCATCCCATTTCCATCTCATTCTCATCCCATTCCCATCTCATTTTCATCCCATTCCCATTCTCATCCCATTCCCATCTCATTCTCATCCCATTTCCATCCCATTCTCATCTTATTTCCATCTCATTCCCATCCCATCACCATTCCCATCCCATTTCCATCCCCTTCCCATCTCATTCTCATCCCATTTTCATCATCCCATTTCCATCCCCTTCCCATCTCATTCTCATCCCATTTTCATCCCATTCTCATCCTATTTCCATCCCCATCACATTTAATTCTCATTCCATTTCCATCCCATTCCAATCCCATTTTCATACCATTTCCATCCCCTTCCCATCTCATTCTCATCCCATTTCCATCCCATTCATGGGACTGCGCTTTCACGTGTATGAGACATGTGGATTGGCGGATGTCCCTCAGCTGCGAATGGGCCTGCGTGCCTGGGCTGGGCCTCGGCTGGCCTGGGGCTGAGACTGTGATGGGACCTCGGGATGGGAAATATGATGACAGAATGGGATGGAATAGGATAGACATGGGATGGCAATGGCTGGATTGGGATGGCCCTAGGCTCCGCACTGGGCACTGGGCCTGGCTGGGCCCTCGGCTGAGCCCTGCTCGCATGTGCTTGGTGCCTGCGCGGAACCTGGGCTGCAGACCCTGCGCTGGACCTGGGATCGCATCGCCCCGCCTGGGCTGGCCCGGCGTGCGCATGGGCTGCCGCCTGCGATTGGGACGGGGGTGAGCCCTGGGCTTGCAGCCTGCGCTGGGCCTGGGCTACCCTGCGCTGTTCCCTCGGCTCGCCTGGGCTGCGCCTTGCCTGGCCCTGGCTCGCCTCGCTGGGCCGTGGCTTGCCCTGGTCTGCCCCTGGGCTTTGCCTGTCTGGCCCTTGGCCTGCGCCTTCCCTGTGCTGGGGCTTGGACCACTCTGCTGCGCCTGGGCTGCCATGGCTGCGCCTGCCTGGGCCGGGGCTGGCCCTGGCTGGGCCTGGTGCTTGGCTGGGCATGCGCTGGCCCTCCCTGAGCCTGGGCTGCCCTGGGCTGCGCTGCGCTGGGCCTGCGGCTGGCGCCTGGGCTAGGCCCTGTGCTGCCCTCGGGCTGCGCCTCGGGTGCGCTGCGCGGGCCCTGGGCTGGCCCTGGGCTGCGCCTGCGCTGGGCCGCGGCTGGCCCTGGGCTGCGCCTGCTCTGGCCTAGGCTTCCGCCTGGAATGGAAATGTGCTTCCAATAGTGTTCTGTGAACCATATGAGATTGCCTGCCAGTGCGTTAAAGCGTTGCAGGCTACACTGTTTGCAGAATATTGCAGAACAGAATATTGGGGAAATCGCATTGCAAAAGTAGGGTAGCGTGAGTGAAATATCAGAGATTGATTTTATCTGTCTGGAATGGAAATGGGATGAGAATAAGATGAGAATGAGATGGGAATGGGATGGAAGGGGATGGAAATGGGATGAGAATGAAATGGGAATGGGATGAAAATGAGATGGGAATGGGATGAGAAATGATGAAATGATGGGAAGGGATGGAAATGGGATGAGAATGAAATGGGAATGGGATGAAAATGAGATGGGAATGGGATGAGAATGAGATGGGAATGGGGTGGAAATGGGATGAGAATGGGATGGGATTGGGATGGAAATAGGATGAGAATGGGATGGAAATGGGATGAGAATGGGATGGGAATAGGATGGAAATGGGATGGAAATGGGATGAGAATGTGATGGGAATGGGAGGGAAATAGGATGGAAATGGGGATGAAATGGGATGAGAATGTATGGGAATGGGAGGGAAATAGGATGAGAATGGGTGGAAATAGGAGAGAATGGGATGGAAATGGGACGAGAATGGGATGGGAATAGGATGGAAATGGGATGAGAATGAGGGAATGGATGAAATGGAATGAGATGAGATGGGAATGGGATGAGAATGGGAAAGAAATGGGATGGAAATAGGGATGAATGGATGGAATGTGGAAGGGGAGGGATGAGATGGATGATGGGATGGTGGATGGGTGGGATGGGTGCTGGATGGATGGGATGGTGGAATGGGGTGGTGAGATGGGAGGGTGAGAGGGTGGTGGGGATGGATGTGGATGGTGGATGAGTGGATGGTGGATGGGTGGATGGAATGGGGTGTGGGATGGGATGGAGGATGGATGGGATGGAATGAAGGGGATGGAAATGGGATGAGAATGGGTGGAGATGAGAATGGGAAATGGGTGAGAATGAGATGGGAAGGGGATGGAAATGGGATGGGAAAACATAAATGGTCAGTACTTACAATAAGGATTCCCACATGCTTGTTAGATCCACTAAAGTTCTATATCAATACCAATAATCTCCAAGAGATGGCAGTGTGCTGCAGTTCTAGAACAAAGGAAAACTGGATGTCTTTTACTTTATAGGGCACTTTATAGTGTGATAAAAACTAGTTCTATCCCATTCTGTCAAATACCACGCGCAGCTACATGAGAGAAAGGAGAGACACTGAATCTATAACTCTGTTGGCATGTTAACAAGGGAATCCCCTTTTCTGCTTGCAAGTGCAGCCTACTGCCCATAGACTGCTACTTCTGACATTGTTGCTAGGATGGTGGGATCAATTGGGCAAGATTAAAAATTTGATTGTTAAGCTAGGTTCACATGATACAATAATTATTGTATGGCGACATTTTGCGGCTGTGGCCGATCGCTGACCGTTCATTCATCAAAATTGGACGAAAGAATGATCGGACAGGTCGGAAAATAACAACTGATCATGTGGTCCTCTATGCCGCGACCGACAGTCCTACCTCCTGGCCAACCGGTCAAAAGCCTCGAACGGTCAGAGGAAGCATTGTATAGTGTGTACCTAGCTTAACATTGTAAATCTAGCTGTGAGAAGTAGCATTTTTTTTTTGTTAACAAAAGTACCCAGTCTGCCCTGTGAGGTGTACTGTACCTAATGCATTGTTGGAGCTAGAGAGCAGGAACAAGGACATAATGTGTCAACATTGTATTATACCATTATATGACTGTGAGGGCAGATATTAGAGGGGGCACTCTAAGATAGCGTACAGCAGTGTGTGTAGATAGATAGATAGATTAGATAGATGAACACACTACTGTACACCACATAGAGGACTCAGATGCACTCCATTCATAACAAAAAGTCCTGAGGACGGCCCTTTGTTCACGGGCTGAAACGCGTAGGTTCACCTCCTGCAATTGTATTTTAATAAAGAGTTCTGGGAGTCCAAGGAGTGCTCCGTATCCTCCATTGTTATCTTATCCTCTACGGGAGCACCCGGGCATTGATCAGTAGTACGGAGTGCGCAGGATCCCCGTCAGAATCCCAAGGCCAGAGTCCCCCTCAGTGTCCAGTGTCCCAAGGCCAGAGTCCCCCCCCCCCCCCCCAGTGTCCCAAGGCCAGGGTCTACCTTAACTGCTGTGTCGCTCACTCCTTTGGATATCATTTCCATTTTTGGTGCAATCCGAAAACCATATCACAAGCACACATTTGTGTGTGTGTAACCATTGTATAGCTGTGTGTGAGTGTGTAGCAGTGTGTATCTGTGTGGAAGTAGAGTACATATGAGTGAATGTATACAGAATATGTACATATAAATCTGTAGGAGTGTATATATGTGAGTGAATGTGTGTAGCAGTATATTTGAGTGTGCTTATGTATGCGTGTGTATAATAGTGTATTGTGTGTACCAAACGTATGACTATATGTCATGTCAATAAGTCGACCAATCGTTGCAAATAAATAGGAACAATCATTCTGTATATTCTTTATATATATGATTGATGTGTGTAGTTTGTCAGCTTTGGGACCTGGCTGCCTCTTAGCCAATCACAGCTGAGGCTGCTGGTCCCGCCTCCTGCTTGTAGTTCCGGCAAGCAGGGAGCTGGATCAGAGCGAGGAGCTTAAGTAGCGTTCTGCTTTTTTTATCTTATATAGCGGTTGGGGGTGGGAAGGGATGCCTACTAACATTATTAAAAATTATTTTATAGGGCGGAGATGCCCTTTAACATGAATGGATCATTGACCCATTAAAGGGGAACTGTGGTCCAAAATTACTTTAGGTAAATTGATAGGAATTGCTCTCCTAAATTTTGCAATTTATTTCATTGTTTATTTTGCATAGTTTGAAGATATTTACATTTTGTGTGTGATATGGCAGCAGCATCACCAGGTCTACTGCACTTCCTGCTCTGAAAACATGTCAGTCAATCTGCCCTGTGTCTCCTCCCCTTTGCAGCCCCCTGGTCCCTCCCACTCATGGACCCCATGGTACCTCCTGTTGCAGGCCAGCCTTGGCCCATTCTCTTACAGCCCCATGTGGCCCCGCCCACCCGCAGGTGCCTAGCCCTGCCCACTCACGGGTGCACAAGCCACACCCACTCGTGGGTGCACAAGCCCCACCCACTCACGGGTGCACAAGCCCCGCCCACTCACAAGTGCCGTGGGCCACTCAGTCGTCCGCCCCCCCCCCCCACACACACACAGAAAACTCTGTGGAAACAGTGAGAACTCTGCCTAAAAAGGCTGTTTTCACATAGTGGAAAAGAAGGACTGTAGATTCCCTTATCACTTGTCAGGACTTCATACAGCAGAGAGGAGGGGGGACTTCCTGTCTCCCTCACACACTGTGGAGTCTGAGGCTGTGCTCGCTGGCGGCACTGTGCAGGAGAAGCCTTAGGAATATCATGTCAGCCTCCCACCCATTAACTTTATCGGTCAGTCATTTCTTTATATCTTGGGCTGTGGAGCACGTAGAGAGGTGGTTGATGGCCCATTTTAAAGGTAGGAAACTGGCCTTTAATTTAAACTCACTTGTTTGAAGACCACAGTTCCCCTTTAAGGATGATAACAATACAGTATATGCACTAACCATGTTTTGTCTAAAGACACTTAATTACCAAAGATAGGGATAGTGACCATGAAAGTGCACTGGGTTAACAAAGACTTTCGGGAAGTCTTTTTTCTGGCAATTTTCCCAGGTTAAAGCAGCTCTTCAAAATGTCAACTGGGATAATGTATTATCAGGAAGGTTTACTGAACAGAAGTGGACTGTGTTCAAGGGGATTTTAAGCCAGTTCACATCTAAATTTATAGCCTTGGGACATAAATGTAAAAAAAATAAATCCACCCCATGTGGCTGAATTCTGATGTAAAGAGGCAAATGGAAAGGAAGAAAAAGGCATTTAAAACCTCTAAGGCCGAGGGAACGGAAAGGGCCTTTAGGGATTATATAAAAACTGTAACAAGGAGTGTAAGAAGCAATCAAACTAGCTAAAATTAATAATGAGTTAGGATAGCTGAACAAAGCATCACTAAGCCTGCATTTTTTTTAAGTATATTAAAAGTAAGAAGATGAAGACTGAGAATGTGCACCATTAATTAATGGGATAAGTTAGTTATGGAGGATGGCGATAAAGCAAATGTCTTGAATAATTTTTTTCCTCTATATACACTATAGAAGATACCAGTAACAGATATCAGAGTATAGTAGCAATAATGGTATAAAAGATTCAAGTGCCTTTTTGTTAACCAAGGATATGGTACAGAAAGAACTAAATAAGGCTAATATTAATAAATCTCCGGACCGGATAAAATACATCCTCGGTACTTAGGGAGCTAAGTTCAGTTTTATCTAGGCCTTGTTTCTTATTTTTGCTGATTCCCTCCCATTCCCATCTCATTTTCATCCCATTCCCATTTCATTCTCATCCCTTTCCCATCCCATTCCCACCTCATTCTCATCTTATTCTCATCCCATTTCCATTCCAGACAGATAAAAATCAATCTCTGATTTTTCTGCAGTTTCTGACCTAGGATTTTCATGCGCTTGGTCTGTTAGAGAGAAAATCAAAATGAAACTCTGTAAAAATGATTTCAAATTAATTATAAAAAGCCTCAATGAACTTCTATTCATTGTTAGCCTTTCATATAACTGAAGGAAATCATGGGAAAATATTCATGTGCTACCATGATTCATATCTAAAAAGATGTGCGGTCCTGTACTGTTGTGTAGTGTTAAATGGCAGAACAGTTCTGTCTAAATGCCTTTATTAAACTGGCTGTTTGGACTATTGTCTGGGGTCTGGCCACTTATTTAATAAGGCCAAGTCATTGTCCATCTTGTATCTCCAGAGCTTACAGGAGGACGTCCTTCCAGGTCAGTTTGCTCCTCCCAGGTTATTTATTTACTGGTTATTGGAGGCCAACACTCTTTTTACAACTAACTCAATTATCCTTGGGGTTATAAAGACGTACAATGAACTGCCTGTTTACTGTTCTTGGCCTGGCTTGAAGGGGATTAAATTTATGTGCAGGTGGGGAGTTGCAATGCACAATGAGCAGAATAAAGAAGGGGAAGGGAGAGAAATGAAGGATAAAAGAGCAGAAATGGTGTGTGTGTGTGCGGTAGTGGGGGTCATGTACTAAATCTCTATATGTATGTGTGGTCCATGGTCTGTGTCCCTGAAATGTTTATACACATTTTTTTATTGATTCTGTTTGGAAGGTGTGCGGTCCAACGTACTGTATGCTTCAATACATAGAACATATAAGGGAAGATTTACCTAGAGCCAGTATCTCTCCATGTAAATTTCCCTTTCCTAATCCAACATACCCAATCTGCATATTGAATTTGTTGCACCGACCTCGCAGGGTCTTTTGCGATACCCACAACCAGCACAATGAAGGAATTAAGGTGCCCATACACTACATAGACATTAGACAGAGTGTCCAATCTTTCATAAGACAAATGTCCAATCTATCTAACAACTGCCTAGCCCATTCTTTCATGCAAACAATTTGAGATCACAAAATGAATGGGTCAGATAGGAACATCTCAAGATAAAAACCGCTGCTTGTAAAATGGGGTCTTTAGACCTTAGATAGATATCTCAAATCCATCTAATGTCTGCCTAGCGTATGGCCAGCTTTAGTCGCTTGGCGATATTAAAACAGGTAGTGCAACTTTTACTCCAAAAGAATCTCCCCGTAGATCTGCCCCATTGTTCTTGGACTGGATTCCATCCTGTGAATTTTACATTCTATGTGCCACTACTCATTCCGTTTTCCTCTCCTTGTACATTAAGTGGGTCTTCCACATAATGTGTTATGCTGGCCATACTATGGCCCAACGTTACATCGATTCGACTTGTAATCTGACCCGAATTGAATTGATACCAGTCCAGGAAGCCTTTTTGCCTTGCAGTGATCTAGACAATTTTTCTATACAACACCTGAGGAAAGGGGCAGTAAACTCCCTGAAACGTTTTGTGATGTGGCTGACACAATGTATCATTTCTTTACACAGTCGGCACCTCTGAACTTTGTTTTTCATTTTCCCACCAACATTAAAGGTCGGGTGTTTTTTTGAAACTTTGTGGGAATATCAGGGCTGTATAATAATAACTTGGCACCTTTATTAATCATTTGCAGTTTTAATCACCACATGAGCACAGAAGGTCAATCATGGGACAAATGGGGACATTTTAATCAGTAGATCATCATCTGCTAATATAGCTACATGTATGGCCTAACGTGACTCCATTAGAATGTATACATGGATTCTCAGTCTCACTTGTAAACAGGGTTGCCATATACTCCCTGTGCCTGAGTGGAAGCGGACGTACCGGCGTTAGAGCAGAAGATGGGGGCAGAGAATGGGCGGAGGATTAGGGGCGTTATGGGGGCAGAGCTGCCAGATTCACTCCTTGGACAGGATTTCAGCCCTGAAACTTGTTTGTATTTATAAACCTGTGATTCCGCTATCTTTATTTTGACCGCTAACATCACGGTCATCCATTTATGATTGCAGCCAGGCGATACCATGCGGTAAAACAATAATGCGCAGTTTTGGTAATTAACAACATAATTACATGATTGCAGTGATAAAACACAGATGTAGTTAAGACGCGTTATTGCAAAGTATCAATACCTTGCCTTTATAAATACCGCCCCAAATAATTGCTTGAGTACTCAGCTGGGGGGACAACAACGTTTAAATGAAAAAGCCTCCCCCCAAATAAATTCTATGCTGTGGCAGTTCCTGCAGTGATGTTGAACCTTGGCAAGGCTGACCAATGGGAAGCCACGCTCCTTGCAGGCCGTGCCTTCCCATTAGATCAATACCTGGGAGTAGAGGAGCGGTGACTTTCACAAAACCGACTTCGAAGGGCTAGTGTTCAGCAATAAGGTTTTAGGTCCTCACCCTGGGTACTATTACTGGGACAGGGTCTACATTGATTTTCTGGGAGGAGGCTGTATCTGTTGCTGAGTCAGCTCCCATGGTAGTTAAGCCCCTGCAAGGCATGCTGGAAGTAGCTTCCAAAGGTTCAATATCACTGGGAGGGAAAAGAAATGGAAATGTTGTGACTGCTGATATAATGGATGGAGCTGATATAATGTATGGAGATGATATAATGGGTGGAGCTGATGGATGGAGCTCATAAAATGGGTGGAGCTGATATAATGGATGGAAATGATATAATGGATGGGGATGAATGATATAATGGATGGAGCAGATATAATGGATGGAGCTGAAATAATGGATGGAGCTGATATAATGGATGGTACTGACATAATGGATGGAGCTGATAAAATGGATGGAGGTGATATAATGGATGGAGCTGAAATAATAGATGGAGCTGATATAATGGATGGAGCTGATATAATGGGTAGAGCTGATATAATGGATGGAGATGATATAATGGATGGAGCTGATATAATGGATGGAGCTGATATAATGGATGGAGATGAAATAATGGGTTGAGCTGATATAATGGATGGAGCTGATATAATGGATGGAGCTGATATAATGGATGGTGCTGATATAATGGATGGATATGATATAATGGATGGAGATGAATAAATGGATGGACTGATATAATGGATGGAGATGATTAATGGATGGAGATGATATAAGGGATGGCGATGAAATAATAGATGGAGCTGATGTAATGGATGGAGATGATATAATGGGTGGAGATGATGGATGGAGATGATGTAATAGATGGAGATGAAATAATGGATGGAGCTGAATATAAGCGAGCTGATATAATGATGGAGCTGATATAATGGATGGTGCTGATATAATGGATGGATATGATATAATGGATGGAGATGAAATAATGGATGGACTGATATAATGGATGGAGTGATATAATGGATGAAGCTGATATAATGGATGGTGCTGATATAATGGATGGATATGATATAATGGATGGAGATGAAATAATGGATGGACTGATATAATGGATGGAGATGATATAATGGATGGAGATGATATAATGGATGGCGATGAAATAATAGATGGAGCTGATGTAATGGATGGAGATGATATAGGGTGGAGATGATGGATGGAGATGATGTAATAGATGGAGATGAAATAATGGATGGAGCTGATATAATGGACGGAGCTGATATAATGGATGGAGCTGAAATAGATGGAGTGAAATAATAGATGGAGCTGATATAATGGATGGAGCTGATATAATGGATGGAGCTGATATAATGGTGGAGATGATGGAGGAGATGATGTAATAGATGGAGCTGATGTAATGGATGGAGATGATATAATGGGTGGAGATGATGGATGGAGATGATGTAATAGATGGAGATGAAATAATGGATGGAGCTGATATAATGGGATGGAGATGTATAAGGGAGAGCTGAAATAATAGATGAGCTGAAATAATAGATGAGCTGATATAATGGATGGAGATGATATAATGGATGGATATGAAATAATAGATGGAGTTGATATAATGGATGGAGCAAATATAATTGATGGAGCTGATATAAAGGATGGAGATGATATAAAGGATGGAGATGATATAATGGATGGAGATGATATAATGGATGGAGCTGAAATAATAGATGGAGCTGATATAATGGATGGAGATGATATAATGGATGGAGCTGAAATAATAGATGGAGCTGATATAATGGATGGAGCTGATATAATGGATGGAGCTGATAATGGATGGCGATGACACAATGGATGGAGATGAAATAATGGATAGAGCTGATATAATGGATGGAGCTGATTAATGGATGGAGCTGATATATGGATGGAGATGATATAATAGATGAAGCTGATATAATGGATGGAGATGATATAATGGGAGGAGCTGATGGATGGAGATGATATAATAGATGGAGATGATATAATGGATGGAGTTGATATAATGGATGGAGATGAATAATGGATGGAGCTGATATAATGGATGGAGCTGATATAATGGATGGAGATGAAATAATGGGTTGAGCTGTATAATGGATGGAGCTGATATAATGGATGGAGCTGATATAATGGATGGAGATGAAATAATGGATGGAGCTGATATAATGGATGGAGATGAAATAATGGGTGGAGCTGATATAATGGGTGGAGCTGATATAATGGGGGGAGCTGATAAATGGATGGAGCTGATATAATGGATGGAGATGAAATAATGGGTTGAGCTGATATAATGTGGATGGACTGATATATAATGGATGGGGCTGATATATGGATGGAGATGAAATAATGGATTAAGCTGATATAATGGATGGAGATGATATAATAGATGAAGATTATATAATGGATTATTTCCATCCCCTTCCCATCTCATTCTCATCCCATTTCCATCCCATTCTCATCCCATTTCCATCCCATTCTCATCCCATTTCCATCCCATTCTCATCCCATTCCCATCCCATTCTCATCCTATTTCCATCCCATTTCCATCCCATTCTCATCCCATTTCCATCCCCATCACATTTCATTCTCATTCCATTTCCATCCCATTTTCATACCATTTCCATCCCCTTCCCATCTCATTCTCACCCCATTTCCATTCCATTGTCATCCCATTTCCATTCCATTGTCATCCCATTTCTATCCTATTCCCATCTCATTCTTATCCCATTCCCATCTCATTCTCATCTCATTTCCATCCCCTTCCCATCTCATTTCCATCCCATTCTCACCCTATTTCCATCCCATTTCTTTCCCATTCTCATCCCATTCCCATCTCATTCTCATATCCATTTCCATCCCATTCCCTCACCTTCTCATCTCCCTTTTCCATCCTATTCCCATCCCATTCTCGTCCCATTTCCATCCCATTCTCATCCTATTTCCACCCACATTCTCATCCTATTTCCCTCCCATTCCCACACATTCTCAATCCCATTTCCACCCATTTCCATCCTATTTTCCCTCCCATATCCCCATCACATTCTCATCCCATTTCCATCCATTTCCATCCTATTCCCATCCCATTCTCATCCCATTTCCATCCCATTCTCATCCTATTGTCCATCCCAATCCCATCCCATTCTCATCCCATTTCCACCCCATTCCCATCTCATTCTCATCCCCCATTCCCTCCATTTTCATCCATTCCCATTTCATTCTCATCCCATTTCCATCCCCTTCCCATCCCATTTCCATCTCATTCTCTCCCATTCCCATCTCATTTTCATCCCATTCCCATTTCATTCCTCATCCCATTTTCCATCCCTTCCCATCCCATTCCCATCTCATTCTCATCTTATTCTCATCCCATTTCCATTCCAGACAGATAAAAATCATCTCTGATATTTCCACTCACGCTACCCTACTTTTGCAATGCGATTTCCCAATATTCTGTCTGCAATATTCTGCAAACAGTGTAGCCTGCAACGCTTTAAACGCACTGGCAGGCAATTCTCATATGGTTCACAGAACACTATTGGAAGCACATTTCCATTCATTCTCATCCCATTCCCTCTCATTCTCATCCCATTTCCATTTCCATCCGCTTCCCATCTCATTCTCATCCCATTTCCATCCCATTCCCATCTCATTCTCACCCTATTCTCATCCCATTTCCATCACATTCCTATCCCATTCTCATCCCATTCCCATCTCATTCTCATCCCATTTCCATCCCATTCTCATCTTATTTCCCTCTCATTCCCATCCCATCACACCATTCCCATCCCATTTCCATCCCCTTCCCATCTCATTCTCATCCCATTTTCATCCCATTCTCATCCTATTTCCATCCCCATCACATTTAATTCTCATTCCATTTCCATCCCATTCCAATCCCATTTTCATACAATTTCCTCCCCTTCTTCCATCTCATTCTCATCCCATTTCCATTCCATTCTCATCCCATTTCTATCCTATTCCCATCTCATTCTTATCCCATTCCCATCTCATTCCATCCCATTTCCACCCCCTTCCATCTCATTCTCATCCATTCTCACCCTATTTCCATCCCTTTCTTTTCGATTCTCATCCCTTCCCATCCCATTCTCCATCCCATTTCCATCTCATTCCCATCACATTCTCATCCCATTCCATCCTCATCCCATCCCATTTCCATCCCTTCTTTATCCTATTTCCATCTCCAATCCCATCCCATTTCCATCCCATTCTCATCCTATTTCCATCCCATTCTCATCCTATTTCCATCCACATTCCCATCACATTCTCATCCCATTCTCCTCCTATTCCCATCCCATTCTCATCCATTCTCATCCTATTTCCATCCCAATCCCATTCTCATCCCATTTCCATCTCATTCTCATCCATTCCCATCTCATTTTCATCCCATTCCCATTTCATTCTCATCCCTTTCCCATCCCATTCCCACCTCATTCTCATCTTATTCTCATCCCATTTCCATTCCAGACAGATAAAATCAATCTCTGATTTTTCTGCAGTTTCTGACCTAGGATTTTCATGCGCTTGGTCTGTTAGAGAGAAAATCAAATGAAACTCTGTAAAATGATTTCAAATTAATTATAAAAAGCCTCAATGAACTTCTATTCATTGTTAGCCTTTCATATAACTGAGAAATCATGGGAAATATTCATGTGCTACCATGATTCATATCTAAAAGATGTGCGGTCCTGTACTGTTGTGTAGTGTAAATGGCAGAACAGTTCTGTCTAAATGCCTTTATTAAACTGGCTGTTGGACTATTGTCTGGGGTCTGGCCACTTATTTAATAAGGCCAATTCATTGTCCATCTTGTATCTCCAGAGCTTACAGGAGACGTCCTTCCAGGTCAGTTTGCCTCCCCCAGGTTATTATTTTACTGGTTATTGGAGGCCAACACTCTTTTTACAAACTAAACTCAATTATCCTTGGGGTTATAAAGACGTACAATGAACTGCCTGTTTACTGTTCTTGGCCTGGCTTGAAGGGGATAAATTTATGTGCAGGTGGGAGTTGCAAATGCACAATGAGCAGAATAAAGAAGGGGAAGGGAGAGAAATGAAGGATAAAAGAGTCAGAAATGGTGTGTGTGTGTGCGGTAGTGGGGGTCATGTACTAAATCTCTATATGTATGTGTGGTCCATGGTCTTGTCCCTGAAATGTTTATACACATTTTTTTATTGATTCTGTTTGGAAGGTGTGGCGGTCCAACGAACTGTATGCTTCAATACATAGAACATATAAGGGAAGATTTACCTAGAGCCAGTATCTCTCCATGTAAATTTCCCTTTCCTAATCCAACATACCCAATCTGCATATGAATTTGTTGCACCGACCTCGCAGGTCTTTTGCGATACCCACAACCAGCACAATGAAGGAATTAAGGTGCCCATACACTACATAGACATTAGACAGAGTGTCCAATCTTTCATAAGACAAATGTCCAATCTATCTAACAACTGCCTAGCCCATTCTTTCATGCAAACAATTTGAGATCACAAAATGAATGGGTCACATAGGAACATCTCAGATAAAAACCGCTGCTTTGTAAAATGGGGTCTTTAGACCTAGATAGATATCTCAAATCCATCTAGTCTGCCTAGCGTATGGCCAGCTTTAGTCGCTTGGCGATATAAAACAGGTAGTGCAACTTTTACCTCCAAAAGAATCTCCCCGTAGATCCTGCCCTTGTTCTTGGACTGGATTCCATCCTGTGAATTTTACATTCTATGTGCCACTACTCATTCCGTTTTCCTCTCTCCTTGTACTTAAGTGGGTCTTCCACATAATGTGTTATGCTGGCCATACTATGGCCCAACGTTACATCGATTCGACTTGTAATCTGACCCGAATTGAATTGATACCAGTCCAGGAACCTTTTTGCCTTGCAGTGATCTAGACAATTTTTCTATACAACACCTGAGGAAGGGGCAGTAATCTCCCTGAAACGTTTTGTGATGTGGCTGACACAATGTATCATTTCTTTACACAGTCGGCACCTCTGAACTTTGTTTGTTTTCATTTTCCCACCAACATTAAAGGTCGTGTTTTTTTTGAAACTTGTGGGAATATCAGGGCTGTATATAATAACTTGGCACCTTTATTAATCATTTGCAGTTTTAATCACCACATGAGCACAGAAGGTCAATCATGGGACAAATGGGGACATTTAATCAGTAGATCATCATCTGCTAATATAGCTACATGTATGGCCTAACGTGACTCCATTAGAATGTATACTGGATTCTCAGTCTCACTTGTAAACAGGGTTGCCATATCCCCTGTGCCTGAGTGGAAGCGGACGTACCGGCGTTAGAGCAGAAGATGGGGGCAGAGAATGGGCGGAGGGATTAGGGCGTTATGGGGGCAGGCTGCCAGATTCACTCCTTGGACAGGATTTCAGCCCTGAAACTTGTTTGTATTTATAAACCTGTGATTCCCGCTATCTTTATTTTGACCGCTAACATCACGGTCATCCATTTATGATTGCGCCCAGGCGATACCATGCGGTAAAAACAATAATCGCGCGTTTTGGTATTACCACATAATTACATGATTGCAGTGATAAAACACAGATGTAGTTTAAGACGCGTTATTGCAAAGTATCAATACCTTGCCTTTATAAATACCCGCCCCAAATAATGCTTAGTACTCAGCTGGGGGGACAACAACGTTTAAATGAAAAAGCCTCCCCCCAAATAAATTCTATGCTGTGGCAGTTCCTGCAGTGATGTTGAACCTTGGCAAGGCTGACCAAGGGGAAGCCACGCTCCTTGCAGGCCGTCTTCCCATTAGATCAATACCTGGGAGTAGAGGAGCGGTGACTTTCACAAAACCGACTTCGAAGGGCTAGTGTTCAGCAATAAGGTTTTGAGGTCCTCACCCTGGGTAACTATTACTGGGACAGGGTACTACATTGATTTCTGGGAGGGAGGCTGTATCTGTTGCTGTTCAGCTCCCATGGTAGTTAACCCCTGCAAGGCATGCTGGAAGTAGCTTCCAAAGGTTTCAATATCACTGGGAGGGAAAAGAAATGGAAAGTTTGTGACTGCTGATATAATGGATGGGCTGATATAATGTATTAGATGATTAATTGGTGGAGCTGATGGATGGAGCTCATAAAATTGTGGGAGCTGATTAATGGATGGAAATGAATACGGGATGGGATGATGATTAATGGATGGAGCAATTAATGGATGGAGCTGAAATATGGATGGAGCTGATATAATGATGGTACTGACATAATGGATGGAGCTGATAAAATGGATGGAGGTGATATAATGGATGGAGCTGAAATAATAGATGGAGCTGATATAATGGATGAGCTGATATAATGGGCTAGAGCTGATATAATGGATGGAGATGATAAATGGATGGAGCTGATTAATGGATGAGCTGATATGATGGAGCTGAAATAATAGATGGAGCTGATATAATGGATGGAGCTGATATAATGGGCGGAGCTGATATAATGGGATGGAGCTGATATAACGGATGGAGATGATATGGAGATGATATAATGGATGGAGCTGATATAATGGGTGGAGCTGATATAATGGTGGAGCTGATATAATGGATGGAGATGAAAAAGATGGAGCTGATATAATGGATGGAGCTAATATAATAAATGGAGCTGATATAATGGATGAAGCTGAATATAGGATGGTGCTGATATATGGATGGATATGATATAATGATGGAGATGAAATAATGGATGGACTGATATAATGGATGGAGATGATAAATGGATGGAGATGATAAATGGATGGCGATGAAATAATAGATGGACTGATGTAATGTATGAGATGATATAATGGGTGGAGATGATGATGGAGATGATGTAATAGAATGGAGATGAAATATGGATGGAGCTGATATATATTGACGGATCTGATATAATGGATGGATCTGATATAATGGATGGTGCTGATATAATGGATGATATGATATAATGGATGGAGATGAATAATGGTGGACTATAATGGTGGAGAGATTACTGATAAGCTGATATATGGATGGTGCTGATATAATGATTGGATATGATAATTGGATGGATATGAATAATGGATGGACTGATATAATGGATGGATATGATATAATGGATGAGATGAATAATGGATGGCGATGAAAATAATAGATGGAGCTGATGTTAATGGATGGAGATGATATAATGGGTGGAGATGATGGATGGAGATGATGTAATAGATGTAGATGAAATAATGGATGGAGCTGATATAATGGACGGAGCTGATATAATGGATGGAGCTGATATAATAATGGAGCTGAAATAATAGATGGGCTGATATATAGGATGGATCTGGATATAATGGATGAGCTGATATAATGGGTGAGATGAGGATGGAGATGATGTAATAGGAGCTGTGAATGGATGGAGATGATATAATGGGTGGAGATGATGGATGGAGATGATGTAATAGATGGAGATGAAATAATGGATGGAGCTGATATAATGGACGGAGCTGATATAATGGATGGAGCTGAAATAATAGATGGAGCTGAAATAATAGATGAAGCTGATATATGGATGGAGATGATATAATGGATGGATATGAAATATAGAATGGAGTTGATATAATGATGGAGCAAATTATTGATGGAGCTGATATAAAGGATGAGATGATATATAAGGATGGAGATGATATAATGGATGGAGATGATATAATGGATGGAGCTGAAATAATAGATGGAGCTGATATAATGGATGGAGATGATATAATGGATGGAGCTGAAATAATAGATGGAGCTGATATAATGGATGGAGCTGATATAATGGATGGAGCTGATATAATGGATGGCGATGACACAATGGATGGAGATGAAATAATGGATAGAGCTGATATAATGGATGGAGCTGATATAATGGATGGAGCTGATATAATGGATGGAGATGATATAATAGATGAAGCTGATATAATGGATGAGATGATATAATGAGGAGCTGATGGATGGAGATGAATAATAGATGGAGATGATATAATGGATGGAGTTGATATAATGGATGGAGATGAAAATGGATGGAGCTGATATAAGTGGATGGACGCTGATATAATGGATGGAGATGAAATAATGGGTGTAGCTGATTATAATGGATGGAGCTGATATAATGATGGATCTGATATAGGGATGGAGATGAAATAATGGATGAGCTGAATATATGGATGGAGATAAATAATGGGTGGACTGATATAATGGGTGAGCTGATATAATGGGTGGAGCTGATATAAGGGATGGAGTGATATAATGGATGGAGATGAAATAATGGGTTGAGCTGATATAATGGATGAGCTGATATAATGGATGGAGCTGATATAATGATGGAGATGAAATAATGTGGGCTGATATAATGGATGGAGATGAAATAATGGATGGAGATGATATAATAGATGAAAGATTATTAATGGATTAACTGATATAATGGATGGAGATGATATAATAGATGAAGATTATATAATGGATTAAGCTGATGTAATGGATGGAGATTTATAATGGATGGAACTGATATAATAAGTGGATGCTTATAATGGATGGAGATGATATTGGATGGAGGTGATCATGGCATACTAGGAATCACTGGCCCCAGCAAAACTATGATGGGGCCCCTATCTGTGCTTCATCCACATGTTTTTCTGGGAGAGGCTATATCTCTCTTAATAAAAAAAGAAGATAGGGCCCCCTTAGCTCCCGGGCGGCTGGGCACCCCTCGGTTGCTCCCCCTGATCCCCTCTAGTTGCGCCCCTGGAGATGATATATGGATGGAGATGAATAAGTGGATGAATATATGATGGATGTGATATAATGGATGGAGATGATATAATGGATGGAGATGATAAATGGATGGAGATGTAAATCAATGGAGCTGATATAATGGATGGAGCTGATATAATGTATGAGATGATATATGAGAGCTGAATAAGGATGGAGATGTATAATGGATGGAGATGATATAATGGATGGAGATGATATAATCAATTGGAGTCTGAATTAATGGATGAGCTGATATAGGTATGAGATGATATAATGAACTGGAGGGGATATAATGGATTGGAGATGTATAATGGATGGGATGATATATGGATGAGATGATATATGAAAATGGACGATTAGATGGCATATATGGATGGTGTTGTATTCGTTTGGAACAGATCGGGATTACCTGGGGTTACATTATTTCCCTATATGCTTGTGAAGGTTCTCATTCATCCAGGTCATGGTATATCTGTTTGTATCAACTGGACTTGAAGTTTAGTTCTTGAAGCTTTTCGCTAGTCATCAACTGGCTTTTCCCATTCAGAAGGACTTGTATGTGGGGGAGTACCAAACAGCAACTGCTCAACATGGCCCAGCACAGAAGAGCCAATTCTTGGGTCTGACTCAGCCGTGTATAAAGGACATACCTTTGAAGGTGTAATGTAACATACTGGCAAAGGAACGTTGACTCGTTCAAGAGAGGTGTTAAGGAGGCAATTTATGTGAAAATAAAGAAACCAGCTAAATAGAGGTGGTGGGGGGGTTGGTTCGACGCCAACTGGTCTGCCATGTACAATGCTGTTTTGACACCTTACTCTGGGCGTTCCATAAACACCTCTTAGCACTCTACCAATCACACAAGCACCCTTAACACTGGGCGGATAGGCTAATTGGGATTTCCAGGGTACATAATTGCCACAGATTCTGTACAAGTCATTCTTGAATGGAAAGCCAGTAGGATGACTAGCGAAATGTCTTCAAGAACTAAACTTTAAGTCCAGTTGATCTAATTGAATACAAACAGATATTATTTCCTATAATACACAGGTTACCATAGGCATTGACACTGATGACATCATAAGCACTGTGTATAGGATGGAATATAGGGGTCAGTGATAATGGAAAATTTGTAATAGAAAAGAAAATGGGTTAATCTTGTTTTTTTAGCCCAGGTTACATTTGTCTCCTGTAAAGGAGGGGGTCATTCATTATCACCCCTCAGTACTGATGGTGTTGCCATGCTGCTTCCCTGTAGACATCTATACATCTTTCCCACGTCCACACGGATTGAAAGCCTCTGATCACCCCTCCACCATCCCCATCCACCAGTGTCAGACACTGCTGGACAGTGCACATCCCCACCTCCCTCCTCCCTGTCCTACTTTGTCTTTCATGGGAGACACAGAATTAACCATAGGGGCGCCCGTGGCCAATCCGGACAGCA
Organism: Hymenochirus boettgeri; assembly: GCA_019447015.1. NCBI lineage: Eukaryota > Metazoa > Chordata > Amphibia > Anura > Pipidae > Hymenochirus > Hymenochirus boettgeri. Next base: position 228,519,306 of record CM033471.1, read on the forward strand.
CCTGGCGCTGCCATTGGCATAGGGGAGAGACACCCAGACCAGCTGCGCTCCCGCACAGCAACATTTCCCATTGAATCGTTCCTGTGAGGAGGTGCGGACACATGGTGAGTACGATCCCATCTAACATTATTCAGCTGTGGTTTTGCAAAATACTAAAGGAGGTATCGACTGGGAATGCTGGGAGTTATAGTTTAAAACAAAAGCTTGAGGGCCATAAGGGGTCACAGTTAACAGTCTCCACGTCACCTCCTGTTCACCATCATCTACATTAAGATTAACCCCATGTAGTGGCTTGTAACATCATCTACCAGGGCCATCTGGCAATAAAGGGCAACAAACACCAAATAACCGTATATTATCTTATTACTGTACTGGATCATGATGATCCTTTGTTATTATTGTACTGGGTGCACGAGCCTTGTTTTTACTGTACTGGTACATGATCCTTGTTATATTGTACTGGGTGCAGATCCTTCCTTGTTTATTACTGTACTGGGTTGCATGATCCTTGTTATTACTGTACTGGGTCATGATCCTGTTATTACTGTACTGGGTGCATGATCCTGTTTATTACTGTACTGGGTGCATGATCCTTGTTATTACTGTACTGGGTGCATGATCCTTGTTATTATTATACTGGGTGCATGACCCTTGTTATTATTGTACTGGGTACATGATCCTTGTTATTACTGTACTGGGTGCATGATCCTTGTATTACTTACTGGGCATGATCCTTGTTTTACTGTACTGGGTACATGATCCTTTGTATTAATGTACTGGGTGCATGACCCTTGTTATGACGGTACTGGGTTGCATGACCTTTTGACTGTACGGGTAATGATCCTTGTTATTATTATACTGGGTGCACAAGCCTTGTTATTACTGTACTGGGTGCATGAATCCTTGTTATTACTGTACTGGGTGCATGATCCTTGTTTTTAACGTCTGGTGCATGATCCTTGTTATTACTGTACTGGGTGCATTATCCTTGTTATTGGCTGTACTGGGTGCATGATCCTTGTTATTACTGTACTAGGTGCATGATCCTTGTTATTACTTTACTGGTACAGAATGTTTTATATTGTACTGTGCACAACTTGTTATTACTGTACTGGTGCACAAGCTTGTTATTACGTACTGGTGCATGCTCCTTGTTATTACTGTACTGGGTGCATGATCCTTGTATTACTTTACTGAGTACAGAATCTGTTATCATTGTACTGGTGCAAAGCTTGTTATTACTGTAACTGGTGTCATGACCCTGTTATTACTGTACTTGGGGGCATGACCCTTGTTTACTGTCTGGGTGCATGATCCTTGTTATGTTATTACTGTACTGGGTCATGATCCTTGTGATAACTGTACTGGGCCGCATGATCCTTGTTATTATTTTACTGGGTGCATGATCTTGTTATTTACTGTACTGGTTACACCGATCCTTGTTATTACTGTACTGGGTGCATATCCTTGTTATTACTGTACTGGGTGCATGATCCTTGTTATGTTATACTGTCTTACTGGGTGCTGATCCTTGTTATTACTGTACTGCGCATGATGCCTTGTTATTATTATACTGGGGTGTGTGATCCTTGTTTTACTGTATTGGGTACATGATCCTTGTTATTACTGTACTGGGTGCATGATCCTTGTTATATTATACTGGGTGCGTGATCCTTGTTTATTACTGTATAGGGCATGAGCCTTTTGATCACTGTACTGGGTGCATGAGCCTTTTGACACTGTACTGGGTAGCTGAGCCTTGTACAGATCAAGGCATTGTATTGTTGTAACTGAGGTGATGGGACACCAACCTTCTTTCTTTAATAAAGTCTTCACTTTAAAGGGCAAGTCCAGCCCTAAAATGAAAACTACACACAGGTAAATCACCCCCCAAAACCCTAACGGTAATAGTTTGAAATCTGAAATATATAAGTTTAACTTGAAATTCTTTGCCCCAGTTTCTGTTTCCTGGTTCTTCCATTAGTAACTGTCATTATGGATTTGAGTTGACATCACAGCCAAGACTGAATGTTAATACCCTGTCTGCCTCTTCTGACCATGCCCAGGCTCAGTACAGGTTTCTAAATTGCTCAGTTTCCATGAGGCCTCCAGAAGCATAGCAGCATACAGTAATGAATTCATAGGGCAAACTATGATAAATCAACATATTTTAAAGAGGCCATTCTTTCTAAAAGATTGTTCTTATGAGGGTGGAGTTGTCCTTTAAACCCAATGCATGTAACAATGTACAAGCTTTCAAGGCTTCATACCTGCTCTTCATTCATTGATTTCTGTATGCTACAGAAACTGCTACAGTCTGTATCCTGCTTTAATAAACTACTGCCCAGTCTGATCTTCATTTAATTTGGTTAAGGGAAGATGTCATTAGTCCTGAATTAGTCATGTAGGAGAAAGGTTGTCACCTGCTCCAATATTTCAAAACCAGGCATTCCAGGGCACTCCTGATAACAGAATCACCATGTGAATTAAGTAAAAACAATCTCTTATTTTCACATAAATGCAAACAACCCAAGAGTACGTTTTACGCATTTCGAGCTGCCATTAGCAATTATTATAGGCTACAGACACAAGTTCCGATTCCGTTTATACTAGTACACCTGTCCCAATTAAGGGACAGGCACCTAGCATCAAACGGACACCTCATAAACTCATTAAACATATAGAAAACCTACTTTCCTATTTGTATAGTAAAATCAACACACAATTCAGTGAGATTCAATAAAAGTTGTTATTGTTAAAAATGGTAGTTTTGCCCCGACCAATCAGAATTATTTAACATTTGATAGCTAACATCTGATAGGTTGGGGCAAAAATACACCATTTTTAATGATAGAACTTTTATTGAATAACCTGATTGTTCTACACATATAGGAATGTTTGCCAAATAATATACCAGAGGACAGGATCAAGTGAGTAATTATAATGTATATGTGAGGAATGATACGTTGCATACTCCATATGATACAGATGAAGTAAAACATCAAATTATTACATATAACAAGTGTCAATTTACCTTCTTGACTGACTTGTAAATAGACTTTTCATCATCGAACATATTTAAAAACCAGTATTTGCATTGCTAACCTGGTATTAGTCATGTACCAGAATGTCATATTTTGAATTCACCCTGCTGGTACTACACGTGTTTTAATAAGAATATCCACTTCTGCTTTACGTAAGAGATCCATCCTATTCTTCCCCCGATTATTCAGTGGAATACGTTGTATCCCCTGTACTTTTTAAGTATTTAACTCTCGATTGTTGCACATTTTTAAAGTGTCTACTCCTACGACTGAGATTTCTTCTGTTCTCATGTCTCTTAAAGGGTCACTACACTCACTCAAACAACTTTACATTATCTGAAACTACAAGTAAGAAGTAAAATGGTGGTACTCGCATATAATTCTTTTTTATCCTTGTAATGGCCCCATATTAATTCACCCCTTTGTGTTCCGACGTTTTTTAATCACCTTATTTTAACCTTTTTGTGTCACCTGCTCCCTTTATAACTGTGTATACCGTATATTCAGGAGATCTATAGAGTCTTATCGTTTAAATGGGCTAATTTTGCCCAACCAATCAGATCTTAGTTTATATTTGAAAGCTAACATTTGATTGGTGGGGCAAAAATTTGCACCATTTAAACAATAAGAACTTTTATTGACTAACCCTGATTAAATGTGCACGGTGCTTGTAAGAAGACTCATTCAACATAAGTAACGATGCCCTGGATTTAAAAATGTTTTTAATCGGGTCAAGTTTTTTCAAATTCGAGAAACGAAGTTCTGTCCATTTTGAGGGACAAATAGTAATAGTAGGTACTGTAAATGACACAGAGACCTGGGGAATGGTCTGGGAATCCTGTAAATAGAACCAAAACTTATTTTAAAACTATCTTCCCACGATCGGACTGTTTTCGAGCTTCCGCATTCCATTTTCTAGAGTTACCAAATCGATCATTTTACCGAAATCGTCATTAGTTCGAGGTTACTTTCACGGTTTCTATTTTCGATTTCGATAATCGTCTTTTTGATTTTCTATGCCTCTATTTTCGGAATTTGGAAAATCCGGGTTCCGTGAAAATCTGGAAAGTTTCGTTGGGACTTCGAAAACCTCAGATCCGATTTGAACCGGGTTCTATTCGAACCATATTACATCTCTAGTGTTATTAAAGGGCATGTCCACCCCAAAACATAATCCCCCCCAGATATAGCCCCATCAGTTAGTGTAGTTTAATCTTACCTCACATCCCAGCCCATATGGTTCTCCTGTAGTCCCCCCCCAAAAGTCCCAAAACTGCCACCAGGAGGATAGCAGAGTCCATATAGGACTCTTCCTCCTATCTGGCCTCCGGAGAAGTTTGGCATGCGTACTGCAGCCCTTCTCCCTTCCCTCCCCCCTCCCTCTCCCTCCCGATTAGGATTCCCTCCCCCTACCATAAAACCCCTTGGCCACCTAATAATATGTTCTCCCAGCCCCAACCGCATAAAAATTATTTTTAGAAAGTCCAGAACTGCTACTTACCTTCCTCACTCCCCCGGCATTCTGAGAATCCGGCAGCAGCGTCTGTGATTGGAGCCCATCACGACGCGGCTGCGTCCCACCCCCTGCTTGCATTGTCTCGCAAGCAGAAGCCGGGCCGGGCGCCGGAGGAGAGAGGGAGGTAAGTAAAGAACTGGGACTTTCTTAAATTAATTTTATAGTGGTTGGGGCTGGGGGGCAGTATTCTATTACCCTGGCAAAAGTTTTTATTAGAGTGGACATGCCCTTTAATAATGACAGAAAATAGTCATTGTTTGCCCCTTTGCCTTGTCCCCGCAAGACACAGTCACATGTTACAACTTTCTACCTGCAGAAAATTTGGACTCCTCTGGGACAGGCATACAATAGGAAGTAATAAGAGTGTTCAACAATCTTTATGTATGTTAAGGACCCCTCCATTTGTATTTTCAGTTATACCTTACCAATGATGTGTCTACTGATATTTACAGCCCTGAGGCCCAATATTTGGATTTTGTCTCCTTTACGTAGAACTATATAGTACCTAGAAAAACACAACCAACCCAAACAAAAATGTATGGATTAACAGGATATGTATAAGCAGCGTTACTTAGAACTGACACTCCGCGAGATTTATTGCATTGTGGGAACACGGACAGGTACAGGTGCAGTGCTTTACACCTTTGTAACTTTTTAATAGTGTATCAGGTGCTCACACACATCTGATACTTCAGATGACGAACGTCCCAAACACAGGAAGATGCCGTCGAATGGCTTTTCCCCCGTATATTGCCAATGTGTATGCGTTTGGTCAGGCTCGTTTGTTGAACCCCATGGCAATTGATGAGCATTATTTGAATACTCGGCCTGTTTGAATACGCTCCCTTCGGTCAGGCAGCTGGATTTGAAATACGCTGGCCTGAATGAACGCATACCCACGCGCAATTATCAACCCACTCCATGCGCTGTTCGTGCTCGGGGGTAGTTTTGTCGGCTGAAATTATTGGGACATGTGTACGAGGCTTTACTGGATATTACATGGGTGGGTTTTTTCATATTTATTTGACTGATAATGGCCGTTAATACACCCCCCACCCTAATTTATATTACTGATGAGGTTTCAGTGTAATAGAGCATTGTGGGATCTTTGCCGAATCAGAGCAAAGGTAGGTATGAGTGTAGATCTTTTTAAAAAGACATTGTGACGATCTGTTTACAGTATGATATGTTTGTTACCAAGTGTTACTGAGAGGCAAACTATGAAATCCATTGTGTGGGTAGGACATAGTAAGGCATGTTTTTTAGCACTTTGCTCTTTAAGGAGGATTGTTTGTGTTAATTCAATCCATATTTTTAATATATTGGTAATGGAATGTTAAGAATGTAACCGCGTCATTTGTTCTCAATCTGCCTCAAATGTAATGTAGTTCTATTTTACAATAGTGATTTGTCTGTTATCATTAGAATTTTCAGAAAAACTATTGTGTGATATTAAGGAACTGTGGGAATTGTAGTATACTAAGGGCTAGTTGCATTGTCTGAGTGACAGTTTCTGTTCTGGTTTTTGCAGGGCTTCTGCTTTTTTCTAGATTGGATTGCAGACAGCTGACACATTGGATTTAAACATTAACATTTTGGAGACCTTTTCAAGCAGTCATAATGCAATGATCATCTGCTAACAGGGAATGTCTGCCGTCTTTGGATGTTGTTAAAGGGCATGTCCACCCCAAAATTTAACTTTTGATATTTGGTAGTGGCATGCCCCCAGCCCCAACCGCATTAATTTAATTGTTGAAAGTCCCCTGATTCTTACTTACTGCCCTTTCTCCCCTGCTGCAGTGTTACGGCCCTCTGCTTGCATGGGACCGCAGCGCGTCTGTGATTGGCTGAGAGGCAGGGAGGGACTGCATGGGCAAGCTCAACCTTGATGAGGTTGAGGAATCTCAGGCACAGCATGAGTCACACACTGCTCCTACACAGCAGTTTCCTGACTTTGGAGGGGCACACAGGGGAACTATTTTGAGCAGGAATGTAAGTAAGGATTGTTGTTAACTACTTGATGTGGCCGTATGGGTTTAAATTTAGTTTTGGGGGGTGACATGCCCTTTAAAGTAGTGCCCAGGTAAGGGGATTTATTTTTTGTTGAATCCCCCTCCCTAGAGGTTTCTTTTTATTAAGGAAAATAAAATGAACGTTTTGTGATACGTTGCATAGAATATTACGTTTAACACCTATTATTACAGTTTGTACATGTTGCCTCATAATTGTTCAATGGTTCATGGTTTTAATAACACAATAACATCAACTAAACTAATAAACTTTGTCATTGGAAAATAAACATTTTCGATTCTCTCTTTATTTGTGTTTCCTTTTTAGTATATTTGTAGGTGGTTAATGTTGTCATATGGATCTATTGTGGTGGATTGGGGGTTCTAATTGTACATATCAGTTTGGGGTTCAATTATCTAGCATTTAGTTTTTGTTGCATGATCAGGGGAAATATCCAAGCAGTCCCACACTTCCCCATACTAGTAGGGCTGGGCAACTCTATGGGTGTAATGTTATTTTTGTATATGGTTAGTGTTTACGTTTGCAGAACTGGAAACAGGCAGTAGAGTAGGTGATGTAGCTTGCATCCATATTTTAGCTATTTGTTTCTTAGCTATGAACAATACTTCGTCCAGGAAGATTTTGTGTGTTTTCGAGAATATTTATAAACTGATTTTAGGATCTAGTCCCACTGGAGATCCCATTTTATCATGGAGAAATGTTATCACTGTTACCAGTAATCTTGTTCTGGGGCATGACCAAATCATGTGTAGAAGGTGCCAGGGATTGCATTTAGGACGGTTGGGGTTGCAGTTGCTTTATATCTGATTTGATGGGGGTTACAATGCCCTGTTTATAATATTATAATTGGTGTAGCATGTCCAAGGCCTTAAACAGGATTCCAGTGCCTGTCCCATTCTTCTGTTCTATTGGGCCGTATATCTCTATTCCCATGACCCTCTTTTTTGATTGTATTCCTTGGTGGGAGTGGTGGGGTATGTATGGCTTTGATATGGTGGATATCAGTTTGGAAGAGGATTTTAGGCTTAAGAATTCTTGGTAAGGATTGTTAGTTAATGTAGAGGTTCTTTGAATGGGTTCGAAAGGCGTTTTCTGATTTGTATATATCTAAAAAAACATATGGTTTGGTAATTGGGGCATTCTTCCCTGAGTTGGTTGAATGAGTGTTTTCTGGTGTTATAATGGGATACTGGTAGTTGAACCATTGAAATGGTTGTGGTATCGTGAGGAATTGCAGGGAGATAGTGGGTGGTTTTTGTGGGGGTACATTTGTGCCTTTAATCCCCTACATTTGTGCCTTTTAATCTATTTTTAATCCCCAAATAGATTGGGTCTGAGTATGTGTTTTGCATCCGGATTCTCAGAGTCGTCCCAAAATTTATATAATGTTTTGGTTTTATACCATGGCTATATATGTGGAGTTGGGTGGCTAGATAATACTAGATTGTAGTCTGGCACTGCCAGTCCCCCCCAGGTCTTTTGTCTCTTCAGTGTTGTCCAGCTCACTTTGTGTTTGTTGGGGCCCCAAACAAAGGATTTTTAAATAACGATTCCAGGATTTTAAAATATTTCAAAGGTAGATATATTGAAGTGTGCCATAGGCTAATAGCGCTTTTGGAGGAGTATCATTTTTTAGGAGATTTATTCTTCCATGATTCCTAGTGGAAGTTTACTCCCAGATTTAGTTTTGTGTGGTCAATGAGTGGTTCGATATGTAGTCTATGTATCTGGGGATCTTTGAACTTTGTAGCCCCAGGTATTTGATTACATCTGTTCTGGTGAGTGGATGTTGGGCTCCACTTGGGTAGGTGGGAAGGTGTCGATGGGGATATTTGTGGATTTGTCACAGTTGATTACCAAACGGAAACCAGTCTGTATTCATTTATGATTGTGAGTGCTCTATTTAGGGAAGTTTCCCTGGTCTGGTAGCATGTAACATGTCATCGGCATATATCCCGATGACTTCCTTGTGGGGGCCTATCTTAAGCCGGTGGTATATGGGTCTTTCTCAGTTGATGGCCAGGGGTTCACAAGACCAGGGCATATAAGAGTGGGGAAAGTAGGCATCCCTGTCTGGTTCCCCTTGTCAGGGAGAAGGTTCTCATGTCCGCCACTGCTGTTAGATGTGCTTTGGTGTAAGTAGAGAATGTGTAGCCAGTTTAGGATTGAGGGTCCAAAACCATATTGTTGTTAGCACTCGCCAAAGAAGGACCATTCCACATAATCAAAAGCCTTAGCAACATCCAGGCTGACTATGCGGCTGCTCCAATTAGGTCATGTTGGGCCTGTAGGCGTCTCGTGTTGAGGGAAGTGTTCTTGTTTGGGATAAATCCCGTTTGGTTTGGGGTGGATAAGGGATTGTATGAAGTTTATTAAATCTAAGTGATAGTAGTTTGGCATGATCTAAGTCTACTGTAGTAGGGGATTGGGGCGGTATGACCCTGGTTGGGACGGTCTTTGCTGGTATAGGTAAAGTGTGATTAGGGCCTCCGACATGGATTGTGGTAGTTTTTTTCTGCAAACATAGCATTGTAATAGGTTAATAGTTGGAGACCAGTATATCGATGTAGTGGAGTAAAATTCTCGGAAGTCTCCATCTGTTCCTGGTGCTGTACATAGGCATAATGTGTGACTAATCTCTGTTTTTCAGTTAGGGGGGCTTTCGAGGCACTGCCAGTCCTGTTTGGATAGTTTTGGGAATGGGATGTTTTGGCAGGTAGGCGTAATTTCTGCTGGGTTGTGTGTTTGTGGTGGAGGTATAAGGTTGAAGAAGTATAGGGCGAGAAATTTTATGACTTGTTCTGGGTCTTCAGTTGAGTGGTTGCACTGTGGTTAAGGGTAATATGGTGACTGGGGTTTATGTTCGTGTGGGGCTTGAAATCCAGGAGTTTCCCACATTTTCCCCCAAATTGTAAATTCTGAAGATTGGAATTGTATTTTTTGGTTCTTTGTCCATTAAAATTTTGATCTTTGGTTCTGGCTTGTAATTTCAGGGCTTGCCGTGTCTGGGGTTGGGTTGGATTGTAATTGTATGTAGCTTTTTCCAGATTTGAGTATAGCTGTTGTTTGGCAGCTGCTGATAGTGTGTTTATATTCTTTATTGTTTTGTGTTGAGGATCATCGTGCGTGCAATTTTGAATTTTTCCCATATCATTATGGGTGATGTTTGGTGATGTTGGTTTGGAAGAAATCCTCCCATTTTTTCCTATGTCTTTTTCCTTTGGGAAAAGATTGAGCCAGTATGATGTTGAGTACCGCTTATAGTTTGCTGGAGTTTTTTCCAGTTATGTCATCCAGCGGGTGCATGATCTATAATACTATCAAAAACCCAACTTCCTACCATTAGCAAGTAACCATGTAGTTTACTAAGATCAGATCAATTCTAGACATGGTATCATACGTTGTTGAGAAACATAGAATACTGTTTTCGTGGGTTGATGGCTTCACACGCATCACATAAATTTAAGGAGTTTATTAGTTTTCCAATAGAGTAATGGGGGTCTGGTGGGGGTTGCCATGAATTTGTGTGTCATTTATCTAGGTTTACATTTGGAATGCGTTAAATGGTTAAAAGTTTTTTTGTTTTTTTTTGCTACCAATTGGGAGTCCGGGAAGGTTGAGTAGGAGAAGGATTTTTTTTAGTCCTTGCTTAGGATTTGATTTCGGATATTAGGACCGGAGCTCTTAAAATCGAGATTAGATCAGGTATTGCATTGCGGGATTGGGCTTAAGGTAAGATTGTAGCGGGACTTTAAAAGCTCACAGGACTACAAGTAGCGCAAGACTTAACGAGCAGAGTTTTGGATCGATAGCACAGTGCTATTTCCAAATACCAATATAACTCGCATGTAAGCATTCGAGGTCCTATTTTACCTGAAAAATTTGTAAAAACTGATTGACTAAGTAGAAGCCCGAAGGTAGAAATATTCTATAATGATGGAAGTGATCTAATGGATGGAGATGATATAATGGATGGAGATGATAATGGATGGAGATGAAGATGATATTGAAAGGAGATGATATAACGAATGGAGATGATATAAGGATGGTGTTGTATTCGTTGGAACAGATCGGGGTATTACTGGGGGTTACATCTTTCCTATAGCTTGTGAAGGTTCTCATTCATCCAGGTCATGGTATATCTGTTGTAGATCAACTGGACTTGAAGTTTGTTCTTGAAGACTTTTCGCTAGTCATCCAACTGGCTTTCCCAATTCAGAATGACTTGTAGTGGGGGGAGACCAAAAAGCAAGCATCCAACATGGCCCCGCACAGAAGAGCCAATCCTTGGGTCTGGACTAGCGTGTATAAAGGACATACCTTTGAAGGTGTAATGTAACATACTGGCAAAGGAACGTGACCGTTCAAGAGAGGTGTTAAGGAGGCAATTTATGTGAAAATAAGAAAACCAAGCCTAAATAGAGGTGGTGGGGGGGTTGGTTCGACGCCAACTGTCTGCCATGTACAATGGTGTTTTGACACCTTACTCTGGGCGTCTCTATAACACTCTTAGCCACTATCCAATCACACCCTTAACACTTGGCTGTGATAGCTAATTGGGATTTTCCAGGGTACATAATTGCCACAGATTCTTGTACAAGTCATGTCTGAATTGAGAAAGCCAGTAGGAGACTAGCGAATGTCTTCAAGAACAAACTTTAAGTCAGTTGATCTAATTGAATACAACAGATATATTTCCTATAATACACAGGTTACCATTAGGCATGTGACACTGATGACCTCACTAAGCACTGGATAAGGATGGAATAGGGGTCAGTGATAATGGAAAATGTAATAGAAAAGAAAATGGGTTAATCTTGTTTTTTAGCCCCAGGTTAATTTGTCTCCTGTTAAGGAGGGGGTCATTCAGTATCACCCCCTAGTACTGATGGTGTTGCCATGCTGTTCCTGTAGACATCTATACATCTTTCCCACGTCCAACAGGATTGAAAGCCTCTGATCCCCTCCCACCATCCCCATCCACCAGTGTCAGACACATGCTGGGAACCAGTGCACATCCCCACCTCCCTCCTCCTCGTCCACTTTGTTTTTCAATGGGAGACACAGAATTAACCATAGGGGGCGCCGTGGCCAACCGGACAGCACTGGCGCTTGCCATTGGCCAGAGGGGAGAGACACCCAGACCAGCTGCTCCCTGCACAGCACATTTTCCCATTGATCGATCCTGTGAGGAGGTGCGGACACATCATGGTGAGTACGATCCCATCTAACATTTTCAGCTGTGGTTTGCAAAATACTAAAGGAGGTACGACTGGGATGATGGGAGTTATAGTTTAAACAAAAGCTTGAGGGCCATAAGGGGGTCACAGTTAACAGTCTCCACGTGCACCCTGGTTCACCATCATCTACATTAAAGTTAACCCCATGTTATGGTTGTAACATCATTACCAGGGCCACTGGCAATAAAGGGCAACAAACACCCAAATAACCGATATTATCTTATTACTGTACTGGATCCATGATGATCCTTGTTATTATTGTACTGGGTGCACGAGCCTTGTTTTTACTGTACTGGGTACATGATCCTTGTTATTATTGTACTGGGTGCACGATCCTTCCTGTTATTCTGTATGGGTGCATGATCTTGTTATTACGTACTGGGTGCATGATCTTGTTATTACTGTACTGGGGTGCATGATCCTTGTTATTACTGTACTGGTGCATGATCCTTGTTATTACTGTAACTGGTGTGCATGATCCTTGTTATTATTATAATGGGTGCATGACCCTTGTTATTAGTACTGGGTACATGATCCTTGTTATTACTGTACTGGGGTCATGATCCTTGTTATACTTTACTGGGTGCATGATCCTTGTTATTACTGTTTACTGGGTACATGATCCTTGTTATTAATGTACTGGGTGCCTGAACCTTGTTATGACTGTACGGGTGATGACCCTGTTATGACTGTACTGGGTACATGACCTTGTTATTATTATACGGGTGCACAAGCCTTGTTTTACTGACTGGGGCATATCTTGTTGCTACTGTACTGTGGGTGCATGATCTTGTTTTTATGTAGGGTGCATGATCCTGTTATTACTGACTGGGTGCATGATCCTTGTTATTGCTGTAGGGTGCATGATCCTTGTTATTACTGTACTAGGGTTGCATGATCCTTGTTATTACTTTACTGGGTACAGAATGCTTGTTATTATTTGTACTGGGTGACAAGCCTTGTTATTACTGTAATGGGTGCACAGCTTGTTATTACTGTACTGGGTGCATGATCCTTGTTATACTGTACTGGGTGCAGATCCTTGTTATTACTTACTGAGTACAGAATCTGTTATCATTGTATGGGTGCACAAGCTTGTATTACTGTACTGGGTGCATGACCCTGTTATTACTGTAGGTGCATGACCCTTGTATTACTGTACTGGGCATGATCTGTTATGTTTACTGTACTGGGTGCATGATCCTTGTTATTACTGTACTGGGCGATGATCCCTTGTTATTATTGTTACTGGGTGCATGATCCTGTTTATTACTGTTACTGGTTACACGATCCTTGTTATTATGTACTGGGTGCATGATCCTTGTTATTATACTGTACGGGTGCATGATCTTGTTATGTTTACGGACTGGGTGCATGATCCTTGTTATTACTGTACTGGCGCATGATCCTTGTTATTATTATACTGGGTGTGTGATCCTTGTTATTACTGGTATTGGGTACATGATTCCTTGTTATACTGTACTGGGGGCATGATCCTTGTATTATTATATGGTGGTGATCTTGTTATACTGTATAGGGGCATGAGCCTTTTGTCACTGTACTGGGTGCATGAGCCTTTGATCACTGTATGGGTAGCTGAGCCTGTACAGATCAAGGCATTGTATGTTGTTAACGAGGTGATGGGACCCCAACTTCTTAATAAAGTCTTCACTTTAAGGGCAAGTCCAGCCCTAAAATGAAAACTTACACACAGGTAAATCAACCCCCCAAAACCCTAAACGGTATAGTTTGAAATCTGAAAAATATAAGTTTTAATTGAAATTCTGTGCCCCAGTTTCTGTTTCCTGGTTCTTCCAGTTAGTAACTGTCAGTTATGGATTTGAAGTTGACATCACAGCCAATGACTGAATGTTAATACCCTGTCTGCCTCTTCTGACATGCCCAGGCTCAGTACAGGTTTCTAAATTGCTCAGTTCCATGAGGCCTCCAGAAGCATAGCAGGCATACAGTAATGATTCATAGGGCAAACTAGATATTAACATATTTAAAGAGGCCATTCTTTCTAAAAGATGTTCTTATGAGGGTGGAGTTGTCCTTTAACCCCAATGCATGTAAAATGTACAAGCTTCAAGGCTTCATACCTGCCATTCATTCATTGATTCGTATGGCTACAGAAAATGCTACAGTCTGTATCCTGCTTTAAATTAAACTACTGCAGTCTTGATCTTCTATTTAATTTGGTTTAAGGGGAAAGATGTCATTAGTCCTGAGATAGTCATGTAGGAGAAAGGTTGTCACCTGCTCCAATATTTCAAACCAGGCATTCCAGGGCACTCCTGATAAACAGAATCACCATGTGAATTAAGTAAAAAACAATCTCTTTATTTTCAAATAAATGCAAACAAACCAGAGTCGTTTTTACGCATTCGAGCTGCCATTAGCAATTACTTAGGCTACAGACACAATGTCCCGATTCCGTTATATTACTAGTACACCTGTCCCAATAAAGGGAAGGCAACTAGCATCAAACGGACACCCTATAAATCCATTAACATATAGAAAACCTACTCTCCTATTTGTAAGTTAAATTACAACATTCAGTGAATTCAATAAAAGTGTTATGTTAAAATGGTAGTTTTGCCCCGACCAATCAGATATTATTTAACATGATAGCTAACATCTGAAGGTGGGGCAAAAATAGCACCATTTTTAATGATAAGAAACTTTTATTGAATAACTCTGATTTTCTACACATATAGGAATGTTTGCCAAATAAATTACCCGAGGACAGGATCAAGTGAGAATATTATATGTATATGTGAGGAATGATACGTTGCATACTCCATATGGATACAGATGAAGTTAAACATCCAATTATTACATATAACAAGTGTTCAATTTACCTGTCTTGACTGACATTGTAATAGACTTTACATCATCGAACATATTTAAAAACAGTATTGCTATTGCTAACCTGGTATTAGTCTATGTAACACAGAATGTCATATTTTGAATTCAACCCTGCTGGGTACAGTGTTTCTAATAAGAATATCCACTTCTGCTTTACGTAAGAGATCCATCCTATTCTTCCCCCGATTATCATGGAATACGTTGTATCCCCTGTACTTTTAAGGTATTTAACTCTCGATTGGTTTGCACATTTTAAAGTGTCTAACTACCGGACTGAGATTCTTCTGTTCTCAATGTCTCTTAAAGGGTCACTACACTCACTCAAACAACTTTACATTATCTGAACTACAATGTAAGAGAAGTAAAATGGTGGTACTCGCATAAATATTCTTTTTATCTGTAATGGCCCCATATTAATTCACCCCTTTGTGTTCCTGAACGTTTTTTTAATCACCTTATTTAAACCTTTTTGTGTCACCTGCTCCTTTATAACTGTGTTATCCGATATTCAGGAGGATCTATAGAAGTCTTATCGTTTAAAATGGTGCTAATTTTGCCCCAACCAATCAGATCTTAGTTTACATTTGAAGCTAACATTTGATTGGTTGGGGCAAAATTTGCACCATTTTAAACAATAAGACTTTTATTGACTAACCCTGATTAATGTGCACGGTGCTTGTAAGAAGACTTAACTAAGTAACGATGCCCTGGATTTAAAAATGTTTTAATCGAGTCAAGTTTTTCAAAATTCGAAAGAGAAGAGAAGAGAACGAAGTTTCTGTCCATTTGAGGACAAATAGTAATAGTAGGTTACTGTAAATGAAACAGAGACCTGGGGAATGGTCTGGGAACTGTAAATAGAACCAAAAAATATTTTAATAACTATCTTCCCTCACGATCGGACTGTTTTCGAGCTCCGCATTCCATTTTCTAGAGTTACCAAAAACGATCATTATTACCGAAACGATCATTAGTTTCGAGGTACTTTCACGGTTTCTATTTTCGATTTCGATAACGTCTTTTTGATTTCTATAGCCGTCTATTTTCGGAAATTTGGAAAATCCGGGTTCCGTTGAAATCTGGAAAGTTTTGGGACTTCGAAAACTCAGATCCGATTTGAAAACCGGGTTTATTCGACCCATATTACATCTCAGTTATTAAAGGGCATGTCCACCCCCAAAACTATAATCCCCCCCAGTAATAGCCCCATATGTAGTGTAGTTTAATCCTACCTCACATCCCAGCTCCATAGGTGTCTCCTGTAGTCCCCCCCCAAAGTCCCAAAAACTGCCCACCAGGAGGATGCAGAGTCCTATAGGACTCTTCCTCCATTCTGGCCTCAGGGAGAAGTTTGGCATGCGTACTGCAGCCCTTCTCCCTTCCCTCCCCCCTCCTCTCCCTCCCGATTGGATTCCCTCCCCCTACCATAAAACCCCCTTGGCCACCTAAATAAAATATGTTCTCCCAGCCCCAACCGCATAAAAATTATTTTAGAAAGCCCCAGAACTGTACTTACCTTCCCTCACCCCCGGCATTCTGAGATCCGGCAGCAGCGTCTGTGATTGGCTGCCAATCACGGACGCGGCTGCCGGTCCCACCCCCTGCTTGCAGTGTCTCGCAAGCAGAAGGCCGGCGCCGGGCGCCGGAGGAGAGATGGGAAGGTAAGTAAAGAACTGGGGACTTTCTTAAAAATTTATAGTGGTTGGGGCTGGGGGGCAGTATTCTATTACCTGGCAAAAAGTTTTTATAGAGTGGACATGCCCTTAAAATGAACAGAAAATAGTCATTGTTTGCCCCTTTGCTGTCCCAGCAGACACAGTCACAGTGTACAACTTTCTACATGCAGAAAATTTTGGGCACTCCTCTGGGAAAGGCATTACAATAGGAAGTAATAAGAGTTCAACAATCTTTATGTATGTTAAGGACCCCTCCATTTGTATTTTCAGTTATACCTTTACCAATGATGTGGTCTACTGATATTTACAGGCCCTGAGCCCAAATATTTGGATTTTGTTCTCCTTTACAGTAGAACTAATAGTACCTAGAAAAAACAACAACCAACCAAACAAAAAAATGTATGGATTAACAGGGAGATGTAATAAGCAGCGTTACTTAGAAAAGATTCACTGCGAGATTTATTGCATTGTGGGAACACGGACAGGTAAGGTGCAGTGCTTTACACCTTTGTAACTTTTTAAATAGGTATCAGGTGCCACACACATCTGATACTTCAGATGACGAACGTCCCAAAGCACAGAGGAAGATGCGCGTCGAATGGCTGTTTCCCCCGATAATTGACATTGTATGCGTTTGGTCAGGCATCGTTTGTTGAACCGCCATGGCAAATTGTGAGCATTATTTGAATCTCGGCCTGTTTGAATCGACTCCCTTGGTCAGGAAGCTGGATTGAAATACGCTGCCTGAATGAACGCATACCAGCGGCAATTATCAACCAGACGTCCATCGCGTGTTCGCGTGCTGGGGGGTAGTTTTGTCGCTGAGATTATTGGACATGTGACGAGGCTTTACTGGATATTACATGGGTGGGTTTTTCATATTTATTTGACTGATAATGGCCGTTAATACACCCCACCCTAAATTTATAATTACTGATGAGGTTTCAGGTAATAGAGCATTGTGGGCTCTTGCAGAATCAGAGCAAAGGTAGGTAGGAGTGTAGATCTTTTTAAAGACATTGTGACGATCGTTTACACGTATGATATGTTTTGTTACCAGTGTTACTGAGGCAAACTATGAAATCATTGTGTAGGGTAGGACATTGTAAGGCATTGTTTTTAGCACTTTGCCTTAAGGAGGATTGTGTGTGAGATTCAATCCATATTTTAATATATTGGTAATGGAATGTTAGATGTACCGCGTCATTTGTTCCAATCTGCCTCAAATGTAATGTAGTTCTATTTTACAAATAGTGATTGTGTGTTATCATTGAATTTTCAGAAAACTATTGTGTGATGTAAGGACGTGGGAATTGGAGTATACTAGGGCTAGTTCATTTTCTGAGTGACAGTTTCTGTTCTGGTTTTGTGAGGGCTTCTGCTTGTTTCCTAGATTGGATTGCAGACCGCTGACACATTTGGATTAAACATTACATTTTGGAGACCTTTTCAACAGTATAAATGCAATGATCATCTGCTAACAGGGAATGTCTGCCGTTCTTTTGGATTGTTGTTAAAGGGCATGTCCACCCCAAAATTTAACTTTTGATATGTGGTAGGGCATGCTCCCCAGCCCCAACCGCATAATTAATTGTTAGAAAGTCCCCTGATTCTTACTTACCTGCCCTTCTCTGTGCAGTGTTCAGGCCCTTGCTTGCAGGGGACCGGCAGCCGCGTCTGTGATTGGCTGAGAGGCCGGGAGGGCTGCACTGAGCATGTCCTCAACTTGATGAGGTGAGGAAGTCTCAGGCACAGCATGAGTCACCACACTGCTCTACACAGCAGTTTCGGACTTTGGAAGGGCACAGCGGGAACTATTTTGAGCAGGAATGTAAGGTAAGGATGTGTTAACCTACTTGATGTGGGCCAGTAAGGGGTTAAATTTTAGTTTTGGGGGTGGACATGCCCGTTAAAGTAGTGCCCAGGTAAGGGGATTATTATTTGTTGAATCCCCCTCCTAGGGAGGTTTTTTTTATTAAGGAAATAAAATGAACGTTTTGTGATACAGTTGCATAGAATATTACGTTAACATCCTATTATTACAGTTTGTACATGTGCCTCATAGATTGTTCAATGGTTCATGGTTTAATAACAAAAATAAATCAACTTAAACTATAAAATTGTCATGGGAAATAAACATTTTCGATTCTCTCTTTTATTGTGTTTCCTTTTTTAGTATATTGTAGGTGGTTAATGTTGTCATATGGATCTATTGTTGGTGGGATTGGGGTTCTAATGTACATATCAGTTGGGGTTCAATTATATCATCATTTAGTTGTTGATGTATCAGGGGAAATACCCAGCAGTCCCACACTTCCCCATACTAGTAGGGCTGGGCAACTTCTATGGGTGTAAGTTATTTTTGAATGGTAGTGTTACGTTTGCAGAACTGGAAACAGGCAGTAGAGTAGGTGATGTAGTTGCATCATATTTTAGCTATTTGTTTCTAGCTATGAACAATACTTCGTCCAGGAAGATTTTGTGTGTTTTCGAGAATATTTAATAAACTGATTTTAGGATCTAGTCCCACTGGAGATCCCATTATCATGGAGAAATGTTATCACTCTGTACCAGTAATATTGTATCTGGGGATGACCAAATCAGTGGTAGAAGGTGCCAGGGATTGCATTTAGGACGGTTTGGGTTGCAGTCTGCTTTATATCTGAAATTTGATGGGGGTTACATATGCCGTTATATATATAATTGGTGAGCATGTCCAAGGCCTTAAACAGGGATTCCAGTGCCTTGTCCCATTCCTCTGTGTCTATTGGGCCTATATCTATTTCCCATGACCTCTTTTGATTGTATTCCTTGGTGGGAGAGTGTGGGGTATGTATGGCTTTGATATATGGGGATATCAGTTTGGAAGAGGATTTGGCTAAGAATTCTTGGTAAGGGATTGTTAGTAATGTAGAGGTTCTTTGAATTGGGTTCGAAAGGGCGCGCGTGTCTGATTTGTATAATCTAAAAAAACATATGGTTGGTAATTGGAATTCTTCCCTGAGTTGGTTGAATGGGGTTTTTTGTGTTAATGGGATAGCTGGTAGTTGAACCATTGAAATGGTTGTGGTATCGTGAGGAATTCAGGGAGATAGTGGGTGGGGTTGTGGGGGTACATTTGTGCCTTTAATCCCCTACATGTGCCTTTTAATCTATTTTAATCCCCCAAATAGATTGGGTCTGAGTATGTGTTTGCATCCGGGATTCTCAGAGTCGTTCCAAAATATTATATATGTTTTGGTTTTTACCAGTGCTATTATGTGAGAGTGGGTGGCTAGATAATATAGATTGTAGTCTGGCACTGCCAGTCCCCCAGGTCTTTGGTCTCTTCAGTGTTGTCCAGCTCACTGTTTGTTTGGGGGCCCCAAAACAAAGATTTTAATAACGATTCCAGGATTTTAAAATATTTCAAAGTATATAATTGGGGTGCCATAGGCTATATAGCGCTTTGGGAGGAGTATCATTTTTAGGGATTTATTCTTCCAGTGATTCCTAGGGAAGTTTACTCCAGATGTTAGTTGTGGTGGTAGCAATGAGTGGTTCGATATTTAGTCTAAGTGAGTCTGAGGGATTTGGAACTTTGTAGCCCCAGGTATTTGATTACATCTGTTCTGGTGAGTGGATGTTGGGCTCCAGCTTGGGTAGGTGGGAAGGTGTGTGGGGAATATTTGTGGATTTGTTCCAGTTGATTACAAACGAAAACAGTCTGTATTCATTTATGATTGTGAGTGCTCTATTTAGGGAAGTTCCCTGGTCTGGTAGATATAGTAACATGTCATCGGCATATATTCCGATGACTTCCTTGTGGGGCCTATCTTAAGGCCGGTGGTATATGGGCTTTCTCAGTTGATGGCCAGGGGTTCAACGACCAGGGCATATAAGAGTGGGGAAAGTAGGCATCCTGTTGGTTCCCTTGTCAGGGAGAAGGGTTCTCATGTCCAGCCACTGGCTGTTAGATGTGCTTTGTGTTTGTGGGTAGAGAATGTGTAGCCAGTTTAGGATTGAGGGTCCAAAACCATATTGTGTTAGCACTCGCCAAGGAAGGACCATTCCACATAATCAAAAGCCTAGCACATCCAGGCTGATATGCGTCTGCTTCCAATAGGTCAGGTTGGCCTGTAGGCGTCTGTGTTGAGGGAAGTGTTCTTGTGGGAGAAATCCGTTTGGTTGGGGTGGATAAGGGATTGTATGAGTTTATTAAATCAAGTGATAGTAGTTTGGCAATGATCTTTAAGATCTAATTGTAGTAGGGAGATTGGGCGGTATGATATGGTTGGGACGGGTCTTTGCCTGGTATAGGTATAAGTGTGATTAGGGCCCTCCGACATGGATTGTGGTAGTTTTTTCTGCAAAATAGCATTGTATAAGGTTAATAGTTGGGAGCCAGTATATCGATGTAGTGGGAGTAAAAAGTCAGTCGGAAGTCCCTCTGTTCCTGGTGTCTGTGACATTAGGCTAATGTGTGTCTAATCTCGTTTTCAGTTAGGGGGGCTTCGAGGCACTGCCAATCCGTGTTTGGATAGTTTCGGGAATGGGATGTTTTGCAGGTAGGCGTCAATTTCTGCTTGGTTTGTTTTGTGGTGGAGGTATAAAGGTTGAAGAAGTATAGGGCGAGAAGAAATTTTATGACTTGTTCGGGTCTTTCCAGTTGAGTGGTTGCACCTGTGTAAGGGTAATAGTGACTGGGGTTTTATGTTCGTGGTGGCTTGAAATGCCAGGAGTTTCCACATTTTCCCAAATTTGTAAATTCTGAAGGATTGGAATTGAATTTTTTGGTTGCGTTTGTCCATTTTTAAAATTTGATCTGTGGTTCTGGCTTGTAATATTCAGGGCTTGCCGTGTCGGGGGGTTGGGTGGATTGTAACTTGTTGTTAGCTTTTTCCCGTTGAGTATAGCTGTTGTTGGCAGCTGCTATGATGTGTGTTTTGATATTCTTTATTGTTTGTGTGAGGATCATGGGCGTTGCAATTTGAATTTTTCCCAATCATTATGGGTGATGTTATGGTGATGTTGGTTTGGAAGAAATTCCTCCATATTTTTCCCTATGTCGTTTTCCTTTGGGAAAGATTGAGCCAGTATGAGTTGAGTACCAGCTTATAGGTTGCTGGAGTTTTTTCCAGTTAAGTGTCATCCAGCAGGGTGCATGATCTGATAATACTCTAGAAAAAACCCAACTCTCAACCTTAGCAAGTAACCATGTATTTACTAAGATCAGATCAATTCTAGACATGGTATCATACGTTGTTGAGAGAAAACATGAGAATACTGTTTCGTGGGGTGAGGGGCTCACACACGCATCACATAAATTTAAGGAGTTTTAGTTTCCAAATAGAGTAATGGGGTCTGGTGGGGGTTGCCATGAATTTGTGTGCATTTTATCTAGGTTTACAATTTGGAATTGCGTTAATGGTTAAAAGTTTTTTGTTTTTTTTGCTACCATTGGAGGTCCTGGGGAGGTGAGTAGGAGAAGGAGTTTTTTAGTCTTGCTTAGGATTTGATTTGGATATTAGACCACGGAGCTTTAAAATCGAGATTAGATCAGGTATTTTCATGCGGGATTGGGCTAAGGTAAGTAGCGTGACTTTAAAGCTCACAGCCTACAAAGTAGCGCAAGACTTAACGAGCAGAGTTTTGGATCGATAGCACAGTGCTATTTCCAATACCATATATACTCGAGTATAAGTCGAGGTACCTATTTTACCTGAAAAATTGTGTAAAAACTGATGACTCAAGTATAAGCCGAAGGTAGAAATAGTTGCCCTTTAAATGGACAGGAGAATTCCCATACAGTAATAGCTAAATCCAGTACCATAATCCCCAATTTTTGGCACTCCAGTGTTTGGAAACTACAACTTCCAGTATGCTTTGTTGCGGGAGTTGCAGTACTAAACATGTGGAGTGGCAAGGTTCAGTAAACCTTTAATTAGCTTACCATCATTCAATTATCATCTGACCCCCATATAGTAAAGGGCACTCTGACCCCCTATAGAAAGGGCTTTCTGATCCCAATAGTTAAAAATGTCACCCGAGAGTTTGTAGTTTCAAGCTGTCATTTGCATTGAATAGCAGCCATTTGCCCCAAACTGAGAAGACCCATCAGATTTGCAGCATCCAGATGAGAAGTGACAGTGCTGAGTGAGTCCAGCGCCAGACTACAGGAAGCAGGAAGGAATGTAAAGGCCGACCCGCTCCTGTAACTTTCTATGCAGGTTAACCACTACTGGTTACTATACGAAATTGCAGAATTTGGAACTAAATTAGGATTTTACCCGAGTATAAGTCGAGATTAGGTTTCGCTAATTTAAAGCCTGAAAATTCGACTTAACTCGAGATATACGGTATTTGCTCTAAAATCCATCTAAAACGTTTTAGACGGAATTGGGCCATATGAATCTCCCCATAGTGTGCAATAAGGGATGGACAGGAACTTCTGCAATAAAAGCCACCTATCATCTTTCCACTTCTGCATTGCCGCACACAGGACGGTGGACATCAATATATGTGGATAAACACATAGATCGGGGACACATTTGTGTTTGATTTTCCCACAATCCGTTTTTTACACGTTCCGCACGTTGACTGTAACTAGCCCTCCGACAAGGACGTTTCACGTATGCTGATATGATCTGTACCTTAGAATGTGATTAATTAAATAACGCCATTGCTTGAGTTCAGTATATTTTTTAAATCTGGTTTTTATTTTCCTGGAATTAAATGATTGATTGCCTGAAGAAAAAAATCTTTGTAACCATTCTTTCAGGCACAATCTACACACAGGCAGGGGAAAATAGACCATGCAACCACTAAAACAATCGGAAGAGCTCAGTGCTGGCTCAGTTCAGGAGACAGCCTCTAAACACATTCCTTTCTGTGCTCCAGTGGCTTTGCACGTGGCTTAGGGGTTTATTAAGATTACAGGGAGATTCAATAAAACTTTAAAAATGGCGCTAATATTTGCCCTAACCAATCAGATGTTATCTTTCAAATGGAAGCTAACACGGATTGGTTGGGCCAAATTAGCACCATTTAACGATAAGAAGTTTATAAGGTAAAGGCAAAATATTAACCTGATTATAATACTACTAATTATGTTAAATACTCGCACAAATGAAAAGATTTTTTAAAATATATTACCAACATTCACTTTTATCCGATATTCTGTTTAAAGGACATAACACACAAAGCTAACTTTATTTTCATGACAGTATATTGCCAATTTCATTCAATAGTGGACATTACATTGCGATCACGGGCTTTAAGTTTAAAGTTCCCCTGTGGCTCTTGTTGATTAATGAAGAAGGGAGGGTAAGATTAGCTCCTTTACCTTGTTCTTCAATTAATGTGAAAAGGGGTATGTTCTTTTGTCAGTGAATATACCTGAATGAGAACTAAGTCTACAGTTAATGAATTGGAGTGGATTCTGTGTGAATTGCCTGGGTGCATTGCCACCTCTTGCCTTTAAATGAACAACATTTCTAGTCAGCATGTACAGCAGCTCAATTTTAAAAACCTTGAATTTTAAAACCTTTAGATTGTGTAAATGTATAAAAATCAGTCTGGTCCTTTCCTACTTACACAGAGGGCCATTGTACATTTTGTTGCTTGTATCATTGTTGAGATGTGGAATGCTTTTCTGTATACAATGTGCCCATCTTTTCGTAAAACATCCATTATATCAGCCTTAATCCTTTTTTTTAATTTAATAAAAAAAAAGCTTCATCTATATATCATCTTCGATCATCTCCATCCATTATTTCATCTCCATCCATTATATCGCTCCATCCATTTTTCATCTCCATCCATTATATCAGCTCCATCCATTATATCAGCTCCATCCATTATATCAGCTCAACCCATTATTTCATCTCCATCCATTATATCAGCTCCATCCATTATATCAGCTCCACCCATTATATCAGCTCCACCCATTATATCAGCTCCACCCATTATTTTCATCTCCATCCATTATATCAGCTCATCCATTATTTCATCTCCATCCATTATATCAGCTCCATCCATTATATCAGCTCCATCCATTATATCAGCTCACCCATTATTTCATCTCCATCCATTATATCAGCTCCATCCATTATATCAGCTCCATCCATTATTTCATCTCCATCCATTATATCAACTCCTCCATTATATCATCTCCATCTATTATATCATCTCCATCCATCAGCTCCTCCCATTATATCATCTCATCCATTATATCAGCTTCATCTATTATATCATCTCCATCCATTATATCAGCTCCATCCATTTATCAGCTCCATCCATTATATCAGCTCTATCCATTATTTCATCTCCATCCATTGTGTCATCGCCATCCATTATATCAGCTCCATCCATTATATCAGCTCCATCCATTATATCGCTCCATCTATTATTTCAGCTCCATCCATTATATCATCTCCATCCATTATATCAGCTCCATCTATTATTTCACTCCATCCATTATATCATCTCCATCCATTATATCATCTCCATCCTTTATATCATCTCCATCCTTTATATCAGCTCCATCAATTATATTTGCTCCATCCATTATATCAACTCCATCTATTATTTCATATCCATCCATTATATCATCTCCATCCATTATATCAGCTCATCTATTATTTCAGCTCACATCTATTATTTCAGCTCCATCCATTATATCAGCTCCGTCCATTATATCAGCTCCATCCATTATTCATCTCCATCTATTACATCATCTCCATCCATCATCTCCACCCATTATATCATCTCCATCCATTACATCAGCTCCATCTAACATCATCTCCATCCATCATCTCCACCCATTATATCAGCTCCATCCTTTATCAGCTCCATCCATTATATCAGCTCCATCTATTATTTCAGCTCCATCTATTATTTCAGCTCCATCCATTATATCAGCTCCGTCCTTATATCAGCTCCATCCATTATTTCATCTCCATCTATTACATCATCTCCATCCATCATCTCCACCCATTATATCATCTCCATCCATTACAATCAGCTCCATCTATTATTTCATCGCCATCCATTATATCATCTCCATCCATTATATCATCTCCATCCATTATATCAGTCCATCCATTATTTCATCTCCATCCATTATATCATATCCATCCATTATATCAGCACCATCCATTATATCACTTCATCCATTATATCATCTCCATCCATTATATCAGTCCATCCATTATTTCATCTCCATCCATTATATCATATCCATCCATTATATCAGCACCATCCATGTATCATCTCCAGCCATTATATCAGCTCCGTCCATTATATCAGCTCCATCCATTATTTCATCTCCATCTATTACATCATCTCCATCCATCATCTCCACCCATTATATCATCTCCATCCATTACATCAGCTCCATCTATTATTTCATCGCCATCCTTATATCATCTCCATCCATATATCATCTCCATCCATTATATCAGTCCATCCATTATTTCATCTCCATCCATTATATCATATCCATCCATTATATCAGCACCATCCATTATATCAGCTTCATCCATTATATCAGCTCCATTTATTATATTAGCTCCATCCATTATATCAGCTCCATCCATTATTTCATCTCATCCATATATCACTCCACCCATTATATCAGCTCCACCCTTTATATCAGCTCCATCCATTATATCATCTCCATATCATCTCCATCCGTTATATCAGCTCCATCCATTATATCAGCTCCACCCATTATACAGCTCCATCCATATATCAGCTCCATCTATTATTTCAGCTCCATCATTATTTCAGCTCCATCCATTATATCAGCTCCATCCATTATATCATCTCCATCCATTATATCAGTCATCCCATTATATCAGCTCCATCCATTATATCAGCTCCTCATCTATTATTTCAGCTCCATCCATTATATCACCTCCATCCATTTTATCAGCTCCATCATTAATGTCAGTACCATCCATTATATCAGCTCCATCCATTATTTCAGCTCCATCCATTATATCTGCTCCATCCATTAATATCATCATCCCCATCCATTATATCATTTCCATCATTATATCAGCTCCACCCATTTTATGAGCTCCATCCATCGGCTCCACCCATTATATCATCTCCCATACATTATATCAGCTCCATCCATTATATCAGCAGTCACAACATTTCCATTTCTTTTCCCTCCCAGTGATATTGAAACCTTTGGAAGCTACTTCCAGCATGCCTTGCAGGGGCTTAACTACCATGGGAGCTGACTCAGCACAGATACAGACCCCCCTCCCAGAAAATCAATGTAGACCCTTCCCAGTAATATACCCGAGGTGAGGACCTAAAACCTTATTGCTGAACACTAGCCCTTCGAAGTCGGTTTTGTGAAAGTCACCGCTCCTCTACTCCCAGGTATTGATCTAATGAAGGCACGGCCTGCAAGGAGCGTGGCTTCCCATTGGTCAGCCTTGCCAAGGTTCAACATCACTGCAGGAACTGCCACAGATAGAATTTATTTGGGGGGAGGCTTTTTCATTTAAACGTTGTTGTCCCCCCAGCTGAGTACTCAAGCAATTATTTGGGGCGGTATTTATAAAGGCAAGGTATTGATACTTGCAATAACGCGTCTTAAACTACATCTGTGTTTTATCACTGCAATCATGTAATGATGTTGTTAATTACCAAAACTGCGCATTATTTTTTCCGCGCATGGTATCGCCTGGCTGCAATCATAAATGGATGACCGTGATGTTAGCGGTCAAAATAAAGATAGCGGAATCACAGGTTTATAAATACAAACAAGTTTCAGGGCTGAAATCCTGTCCAAGGAGTGAATCTGGCAGCTCTGCCCCCATAACGCCCTAATCCTCCGCCCATTCTCTGCCCCCATCTTCTGCTCTAACGCCGGTACGTCCGCTTCCACTCAGGCACAGGGAGTAATGGCAACCCTGTTTACAGTGAGACTGAGAATCCATGTATACATTCTAATGGAGTCACGTTAGGCCATACATGTAGCTATATTAGCAGATGATGATCTACTGATTAAAATGTCCCCATTTGTCCCATGATTGACCTTCTGTGCTCATGTGGTTGATTAAACTGCAAATGATTATAAAGGTGCCAAGTTATTATTATACAGCCCTGATATTCCCACAAGTTTCAAAAAAAACCCCACCACCTTTTGTTGGTGGGAAAATGAAACAAAGTTCAGAGGTGCCGACTGTGTAAAGAAATTACATTGTCAGCCACATCACAAAAACTTTCAGGGAGTTTACTGCCCCTTTCCTCAGGTGTTGTATAGAAAAATTGTCTAGATCACTGCAAGGCAAAAGGCTTCCTGGACTGTGTATCAATTCAATTCGGGTCAGATTACAAGTCGAATCGATGTAACGTTGGGCCAGTATGGCCAGCATAACACATTATGTGGAAGACCCACTTAATGTACAAGGAGAGGAAAACGGAATGAGTAGTGGCACTAAATGTAAAATTCACAGGATGGAATACCTCCAAGAACAATGGGGCAGATCTACGGGGAGATTCTTTGGAGTAAAGTTGCACTACCTGTTTTAATATCGCCAAGCGACTAAAGCTGGCCATACGCTAGGCAGACATTAGATGGATTTGAAGATATCTATCTAAGGTCTAAAGACCCCATTTTACAAGCAGCGGTTTTTATCTGAGATGTTCCTATCCCCATTCATTTTGTGATCTCAAATTGTTTGGCATAAAGAATGGGCTAGCAGTTGTTAGATAGATTGGACATTTGTCTTATGAAAGATTGGACACTCTGTCTAATGTCTATGTAGTGTATGGGCACCTTAATTCCTTCATTGTGCTGGTTGTGGGTATCGCAAAGACCCTGCGAGGTCGGTTCAACACATTCAATTTGCAGATTGGTATTTGGATTAGGAAAGGGAAATTTACATGGAGAGATACTGGCTCTAGGTAAATCTTCCCTATATGTTCTATGTATTGAAGCATACAGTACTTGGACCGCACACCTTCCAAACAGAATCAATAAAAAAATGTGTATAAACATTTCAGGGACACAGACCATGGACCACCATACATATAGAGATTTAGTACATGACCCCCACAACCGCACACACACACACCATTTCTGCTCTTTTATCCTTCATTCTCTCCCTTCCCCTTCTTTATTCTGCTCATTGTGCATTGCAAACTCCCCACCTGCACATAAATTTAATCCCCTCAGCCAGGCCAAGAACATAAACAGGCAGTTCATTGTACGTCTTATAACCCCAAGATAATTGAGTTTAGTTTGTAAAAAGAGTGTTGGCCTCCAATAACCAGTAAATAAATAACCTGGGAGGAGCAAACTGACCTGGAAGGACGTCCTCCTGAAGCTCTGGAGATACAAAGATGGACAATGACTTGGCTCTTATTAATAAGTGGCCAGACCCCAGACATAGTCCAAACAGCCAGTTTAATAAAGGCATTTAGACAGAACTGTTCTGCCATTTAACACTACACAACAGTACAGGACCGCACATCTTTTTAGATATGAATCATGGTAGCACATGAATATTTTCCCATATTTCCTTCAGTTATATGAAGGGCTAACAATGAATAGAAGTTCATTGAGCTTTTTATAATTAATTTGAAATCATTTTTACGAGTTTCATTTGATTTCTCTCTAACAGACCAAGCGCATGAAAATCCTAGGTCAGAAACTGCGAAAAATCAGAGTGATTTTTATCTGTCTGGAATGGAAATGGATGAGAATAAGATGAGAATGAGGTGGGAATGGGAATGGGAAAGGGATGAGAATATAAATGGGAATGGGATGAAAATGAAGATGGGAATGGGATGGACTGGATTGACTGTGATGGAGAATGGGATTGGGGATGCTAGTGGAATGGGTGCGGTGGGCTGGGCTGCTGGTGGGGTGAGATGTGATGGGAGACTGGGAGTGGGAAAATGGAAATAGCAGAATGGGATGGAATAGGAAGATGGATGGAATGGTGGATTGGGTGGCCCTAGGTCGCACTGGGACTGGGTGGCTGGGTCGGTGAGTGTCGATGTGTGGTGTGCGGAATGGGTGAGACTGGCTGGATGGGATGATCGCCGCTGGGCTGGCGGGTGCGATGGGTGCGCTGGATGGGAGGGTGATGCCTGGGTGAGCTGGTGGGCGGCTATGGCGATTCCCGGCTGCTGGCTGGCCTGCTGGCCCTGGCTGCTCGCTGGGCGGGCTGGCGGGCCTGGGCTTGGCCTGGGCTGTGCGCTCCCTGTGTGGGGCTGGACCTCGTGGCCGGGCTGATGGGGGTGCGGGCGGGGCTGGCCTGTGGGCTGGTGTTGGTGGGCATGGCTGGCGAGTGGGTGTGGGCGCGTGGTGGGTGGGTGGCCTGGCTAGGCCTGTGCTGCCCTCGGGCTGGATGGGTGAGATGCGGGAGCCCTGGGACTGGAACTGGGACTGCGCTGCGATGGAGCCGCGGCTGGCCCTGGGATGAGCTGCTTGGCTAGGGACTGCCTGGAATGGAAATGTGCTTCCAATAGTGTTCTGTGAACCATATGAGATTGCCTGCCATGCGTTAAAGCGTTGCAGGCTACACTGTTTGCAGAATATTGCAGACAGAATATTGGGAAATCGCATGCAAAAGTAGGGTAGCGTGAGTGAAATATCAGAGATTGATTTTATCTGTCTGGAATGGAAATGGGATGAGAATAAGATGAGAATGAGATGGGAATGGGAGAAGGGATGGAAATGGATGAGAATGAAATGGGAATGGGATGAAAATGAGATGGGAATGGGATGAGAAATGATGAAAGATGGGAAGGGATGGAAATGGGATGAGAATGAAATGGGAATGGGATGAAAATGAGATGGGAATGGGATGAGAATGAGATGGGAATGGGGTGGAAATGGGATGAGAATGATGGGATTGGGATGGAAATAGATGAATGGGATGGAAATGGGATGAGAATGGGATGGGAATAGGATGGAATGGATGGAAATGGGATGAGAATGTGATGGGAATGGGAGGGAAATAGGATGGAAATGGGGGAAATGGGATGAGAATGTATGGGAATGGGAGGGAAATAGGATGAGAATGGGTGGAAATAGGAGAAATGGGATGGAAATGGGACGAGAATGGGATGGGAATAGGATGGAAATGGGATGAGAATGAGGGAATGGATGAAATGGAATGAGATGAGTGGGAATGGGATGAGAATGGGAAAGAAATGGGATGGAAATGAGGGGTGAATGAGATGAGAATGTGGGAGTGGGGGGATTGAGATGGATGTCGTTGGGTGGTGGATGGGCTGGTGATGGTGCTGGATGGACTGGGTGCTGGTGGGGTGCGTGCGTGGGAGGGTGGGGTGTGGGGGGTGGATGCTGGTGGTGGTGGCTGGTGGGTGGTGGGTGGTTGGTGTGGGTGTGGGATGGGATGGGTGGTGGGATGGAGTAAGGGGATGGGAAATGGGATGAGATGGGTGGGATGAGAATGGGAAATGGTGAGAATGAGATGGGAAGGGGATGGAAATGGGATGGGAAAACATAAATGGTCAGTACTTACAATAAGGATTCCCACATGCTTGTTAGATCCACTAAAGTTCTATATCAATACCAATAATCTCCAGAGAGGCAGTGTGCTGCAGTTCTAGAACAAAGGAAAACTGGATGTCTTTTACTTTATAGGGCACTTTATAGTGTGATAAAAACTAGTTCTAATCCCATTCTGTCAAATACCACGCGCAGCTACATGAGAGAAAGGAGAGACACTGAATCTATAACTCTGTTGGCATGTTAACAAGGGATCCCCCTTTTCTGCTTGCAAGTGCAGCCTACTGCCCATAGACTGCTACTTCTGACATTGTTGCTAGGATGGTGGGATCAATTGGGCAAGATAAAAATTTGATTGTTAAGCTAGGTTCACATGATACAATAATTATTGTATGGCGACATTTTGCGGCTGTGGCCGATCGCTGACCGTTCATTCATCAAAATTGGACGAAAGAATGTCGGACAGGTCGGAAATAACAACTGATCATGTGGTCCTCTATGCCGCGACCGACAGTCCTACCTCCTGGCCAACCGGTCAAAAGCCTCGAACGGTCAGAGGAAGCATTGTATAGTGTGTACCTAGCTTAACATGTAAATCTAGCTGTGAGAAGTAGCATTTTTTTTTTTGTTAACAAAAGTACCCAGTCTGCCCTGTGAGGTGTACTGTACTAACTGCATTGTTGGAGCTAGAGAGCAGGAACAAGGACATAATGTGTCAACATTGTATTATACCATTATATGACTGTGAGGGCAGTATATTAGAGGGGGCACTCTAAGATAGCGTACAGCAGTGTGTGTAGATAGATAGATAGATTAGATAGATGAACACACTACTGTACACACATAGAGGACTCAGATGCACTCCATTCATAACAAAAAGTCCTGAGGACGGCCCTTTGTTCACGGGCTGAAACGCGTAGGTTCACCTACCTGCAATTGTATTTTAATAAAGAGTTCTGGGAGTCCAGGAGTGCTCCGTATCCTCCATTGTTATCTTATCCTCTACGGGAGCACCCGGGCATTGATCAGTAGTACGGAGTGCGCAGGATCCCCGTCAGAATCCCAAGGCCAGAGTCCCCCTCAGTGTCCAGTGTCCCAAGGCCAGAGTCCCCCCCCCCCCCCCCAGTGTCCAAGGCCAGGGTCTACCTTAACTGCTGTGTCGCTCACTCCTTTGGATATCATTTCTCCATTTTTGGTGCATCCGAAAACCATATCACAAAGCACACATTTGTGTGTGTGTAACCATTGTAAGCTGTGTGTGAGTGTGTAGCAGTGTGGTATCTGTGTGGAAGTAGAGTACATATGAGTGAATGTATACAGAATATGTACATATAAATCTGTAGGAGTGTTAATATGTGAGTGAATGTGTGTAGCAGTATATTTGAGTGTGCTTATGTATGCGTGTGTAATATAGTGTATTGTGTGTACCAAACGTATGACTATATGTCATGTCAATAAGTCGACCAATCGTTGCAAATAATAGGAACAATCATTCTGTTATTCTTTATATATATGATTGATGTGTGTAGTTGGTCAGCTTTGGGACCTGGCTGCCTCTTAGCCAATCACAGCTGAGGCTGCTGGTCCCGCCTCCTGCTTGTAGTTCCGGCAGCAGGGAGCTGGATCAAGCGAGGAGCTTTAAGTAGCGTTCTGCTTTTTTTATCTTATATAGCGGTTGGGGGTGGGAAGGGATGCCTACAAACATTATTAAAAATTATTTTATAGGCGGAGATGCCCTTTAACATGAATGGATCATTGACCCATTAAAGGGGAACTGTGGTCCAAAAATTACTTTAGGTAATTGATAGGAATTGCTCTCCTAGAATTTTGCAATTTATTTCATTGTTTATTTTGCATAGTTTTGAAGATATTTACATTTTGTGTGTGATATGGCAGCAGCATCACCAGGTCTACTGCACTTCCTGCTCTGAAAACATGTCAGTCAATCTGCCCTGTGTCTCCTCCCCTTTGCAGCCCCCTGGTCCCTCCCACTCATGGACCCCATGGTACCCCTGTTGCAGGCCAGCCTTGGCCCATTCTCTTAAGCCCCATGTGGCCCCCGCCCACCCGCAGGTGCCTAGCCCTGCCCACTCACGGGTGCACAAGCCACACCCACTCGTGGGTGCACAAGCCCCACCCACTCACGGGTGCACAAGCCCCGCCCACTCACAAGTGCCGTGGGCCACTCAGTCGTCCGCCCACCCCCCCCCACACACACACAGAAAACTCTGTGGAAACAGTGAGAACTCTGCCTAAAAAAGGCTGTTTCACATAGTGGAAAAGAAGGACTGTAGATTCCCTTATCACTTGTCAGGACTTCATACAGCAGAGAGAGGGGGGACTTCCTGTCTCCCTCACACACTGTGGAGTCTGAGGCTGTGCTCGCTGGCGCACTGTGCAGGAGAAGCCTTAGGAATATCATGTCAGCCTCCCACCCATTAACTTTCGGTCAGTCATTTCTTTATATCTTGGGCTGTGGAGCACGTAGAGAGGTGGTTGATGGCCCATTTTAAAGGTAGGAAACTGGCCTTTAATTTAAACTCACTTGTTTGAAGACACAGTTCCCCTTTAAGGATGATAACAATACAGTATATGCACTAACCATGTTTTGTCTAAAGACACTAATTACCAAAGATTAGGGAATAGTGACCATGAAAGTGCACTGGGTTAACAAAGACTTTCGGGAAGTCTTTTTTCTGGCAATTTTCCCAGGTTAAAGCAGCTCTTCAAAATGTCAACTGGGATAATGTATTATCAGGAAGGTTTACTGAACAGAAGTGACTTGTTTCAAGGGGATTTTAAGCCAGTTCACATCTAAATTTATAGCCTTGGGACATAAATGTAAAAAAAATAAATCCACCCCATGTGGCTGAATTCTGATGTAAAGAGGCAAATGGAAAGGAAGAAAAGGCATTTAAAACCTCTAAGGCCGAGGGAACGGAAAGGGCCTTTAGGGATTATATAAAAACTGTAACAAGGAGTGTAAGAAGCATCAAACTAGCTAAAATTAATAATGAGTTAGGATAGCTGAACAAAGCATCACTAAGCCTGCATTTTTTTTAAGTATATTAAAAGTAAGAAGATGAAGACTGAGAATGTGCACCATTAATTAATGGGATAAGTTAGTTATGGAGGATGGCGATAAACAAATGTCTTGAATAATTTTTTTCCTCTATATACACTATAAAGAGACCAGTAACAGATATCAGAGTATAGTAGCAATAATGGTATAAAAGATTCAAGTGCCTTTTTGTTAACCAAGGATATGTACAGAAAGAACTAATAAGGCTAATATTAATAAATCTCCTGGACGGATAAAATACATCCTCGGTACTTAGGGAGCTAAGTTCAGTTTTATCTAGGCCTTGTTTCTTATTTTTGCTGATTCCCTATGGAGATGATATAATAGATGAAGATTATATAATGGATTAAGCTGATGTAATGGATGGAGATTTATAATGGATGGAACTGATATAATAAGTGGAGCTGATATAATGGATGGAGATGATATAATGGATGGAGGTGATCAGTGGCATAACTAGGAATCACTGGGGCCCCCAGCAAAACTATGATGGGGCCCCTATCTGTGCTTCATCCACAGTGGTTTTCTGGGAGGAGGCTATATCTCTCTTAATAAAAATAAGAAGATAGGGGCCCCCTTAGCTCCCGGGCGGCTGGGCACCCCTGCGGTTGCTCCCCCTGATCCCCTCTAGTTGCGCCCCTGGAGATGATATAATGGATGGAGATGATATAATGGATGGAGATGGATATAATGGATGGAGATGATATAATGGATGGAGATGATATAATGGATGGAGATGATATAATCAATGGAGCTGATATAATGGATGGAGCTGATATAATGTATGGAGATGATATAATGAATGGAGCTGATATAATGGATGGAGATGATATAATGGATGGAGATGATATAATGGATGGAGATGATATAATAGGTTTATAAATACCAAACAGTTTTCAGGGCTGAAATCCTGTCCAAGGAGTGAATTGGCAGCTTGCCCCATAACGCCCAATCCTCCGCCCATTCTCTGCCCCCATCTTCTGCTCTAACGCCGGTACAGTCCGCTTCCACTCAGGCACAGGGAGTATATGGCAACCCTGTTTACAAGTGAGACTGAGAATCCATGTATACATTCTAATGGAGTCACGTTAGGCCATACATGTAGCTATATTAGCAGTGATGATCTACTGATTAAAATGTCCCCATTTGTCCCATGATTGACCTTCTGTGCTCATGTGGTGATTAAAACTGCAAATGATTAATAAAGGTGCCAAGTATTATTATATACAGCCCTGATATTCCCACAAAGTTTCAAAAAAACACCCGACCTTTAATGTTGGTGGGAAAATGAAAACAAACAAAGTTCAGAGGTGCCGACTTGTGTAAAGAAATGATACATTGTGTCAGCCACATCACAAAAGTTTCAGGGAGTTTACTGCCCCTTTCCTTAGGTGTTGTATAGAAAAATTGTCTAGATCACTGCAAGGCAAAAAGCTTCCTGGACTGGTATCAATTCAATTCGGGGAGATTACAAGTCGAATCGATGTAACGTTGGGCCATAGTATGGCCAGCATAACACATTATGTGGAAGACCCACTTATGTACAAGGAGAGGAAAACGGAATGAGTAGTGGCACATAGAATGTAAATTTCACAGGATGGAATCCAGTCCAAGAACAATGGGGCAGATCTAGGGGAGATTCTTTTGGAGTAAAAGTTGCACTACCTGTTTTAATATCGCCAAGCGACTAAAGCTGGCCATACGCTAGGCAGACATTAGATGGATTTGAGATATCTACTAGAGTCTAAAGACCCCATTTTACAAGCAGCGGTTTTTATCTTGAGATGTTCCTATGACCCATTCATTTTGTGATCTCAAATTGTTTGCATGAAAGAATGGGCTAGGCAGTTGTTAGATAGATTGGACATTTGTTTATGAAAGATTGGACACTCTGTCAATGTCTATGTAGTGTATGGGCACCTTAATTCTTCATTGTGCTGGTTGTGGGTATCGCAAAAGACCCTGCGAGGTCGGGGCTGCAACAAATTCAATATGCAGATTGGGTAGTTGGATTAGGAAAGGGAAATTTACATGGAGAGATACTGGCTCTAGGTAAACTTCCCTTATATGTTCTATGTATGAAGCATACAGTACGTTGGACCGCACAACCTTCCAAACAGAATAATAAAAAAATGTGTATAAAACATTTCAGGGACACAGGACCATGGACCACAATACATATAGAGATTTAGTACATGACCCCACTACCGCACACACACACACCATTTCTGCTCTTTATCTCATTCTCTCCCTTCCCCTTCTTATTCTGCTCATTGTGCATTGCAACTCCCACCTGCACATAAATTAATCCCCTTCAAGCCAGGCCAAGAACAGTAAACAGGCAGTTCATGTACGTCTTTATAACCCCAAGGATAATTGAGTTAGTTGTTAAAAGAGTGTTGGCCTCCAAAACCAGTAAATAAATAACCGGGAGGAGCAAACTGACCTGGAGGACGTCCTCCTGTAAGCTCTGGAGATACAAGATGGACAATGACTGGCCTTATTAAATAAGTGGCCAGACCCCAGACAATAGTCCAAACAGCCAGTTTAATAAAGGCATTAGACAGAACTGTTCTGCCATTTAACACTACAAACAGTACAGGACCGCACATCTTTTAGATATGAATCATGGTAGCACATGAATATTTTCCCATGATTTCCTTCAGTTATATGAAAGGCTAACAATGAATAGAAGTTCATTGAGGCTTTTATAATTAATTTGAAATCATTTTTACAAGTTTCATTTGATTTTCTCTCTAACAGACCAAGCGCATGAAAATCCTAGGTCAGAAACTGCAGAAAATCAGAGATTGATTTTTATCTGTCTGGAATGGAAATGGGATGAGAATAAGATGAGAATGAGGTGGGAATGGGATGGGGGAAAGGGATGAGAATGAAATGGGAATGGGATGAAAATGAGATGGGAATGGATGAGAATGAGATGGAAATGGGATGAGAATGGGATTGGGATGGAAATAGGATGAGAATGGATGAGAATGGGATGGAATAGGATGGAAATGGGATGAGAATGTGATGGAATGGGATGGAAATAGGATGAGAATGGGAGGGAAATAGGATGAGATGGATGGATTGGGATGGGATGGGAGGAAATGGATAAGAATGGGATGGAAATGGGATGGGAATAGGATGGAAATGGGATGAGAATGTGATGGGAATGAGATGGAAATGGGATGAGAATGAGATGGGAATGGGATGAGAATCGAAAAGAAATGGGATGGAAATAGGGTGAGAATGGGATGAGAATGAGATGGGGAAGGGGGTGGAAATGGGATGAGAATGAGATGGGAATGGGATAAGAATGAGATGGGAATAGGATAGAAAATGGGATGAGAATGGAATGGAAATGGGATGAGAATGAGATGGGAAGGGGATGGAAATGGTATGAAAATGGGATTGGAATGGGATGGAAATGGAATGAGAATTAATGTGATGGGGATGGAAATAGGATGGAATGGGATGAAAATGGGATGAGAATGAGATGGGAAGGGGATGGAAATGGGATGGGAATGTGATGGGTGGGAATGAGATGGAAATAAGATGAGAATGGGATGGAAATGGGATGAGAATGAGATGGAATGGGATGAGAATGGGATAGAGGATGTGATGGAAATGGGGATGAGAATAGGGTGGAGAATGAGATGGATGGGAGGGAAATGGGATGAGAAGAGATGGGCAAGCGGAGGATGGAAATGGGATGAGAATGAGATGGGAATGGGATGAGAATGGAATGGAAATGTGCTTCCAATAGTGTTCTGTGAACCATATGAGAATTGCCTGCCAGTGCGTTAAAGCGTTGCAGGCTACACTGTTTGCAGAATATTGCAGAACAGAATATTGGGGAAATCGCATTGCAAAAGTAGGGTAGCGTGAGTGAAATATCAGAGATTGATTTTTATCTGTCTGGAATGGAAATGGGATGAGAATAAGATGAGAATGAGATGGGAATGGGATGGGAAGGGGATGGAAATGGGATGAGAATGATCCATCCATTAATCACTTCCATCATTATACATCTCCATACATTATATCAGCTCCATCCATTATATCACTCCATTGATTATATCACTCCATCCATTATATCATCTCCATCCCATTATATCATCTCCATCCATTATAATCAGCTCCATTCATTATATCATCTCCATACATTATATCAGCTCCATCCATTATACAGCTCCATTGATTATCATCTCCATCCATTATATCATCTCCACCATTATATCATCTCCATCCATTATATCAGCTCCCTCCATTATAATCATCTCCATCCATTATTCATCTCCCATCCATTATATCATCTCCAGGGGCGCAACTAGAGGGGATCAGGGGGAGCACCGCAGGGGTGCCACCCGCCCGGAGCTAAGGGGGCCCTATCTTCTTATTTTTATTAGAGAGATATAGCCTCCTCCCAGAAAACCACTGTGGATGAAGCACAGATAGGGGCCCCATCATAGTTTTGCTGGGGGCCCCAGTGATTCCAGTTATGCCACTGACACCTCCATCCATTATATCATCTCCATCCATTATATCAGCTCCACTTATTATCATCAGTTCCATCCATTATAAATCTCCATCCATTACATCATCTTAATCCATTATTATCTTCATCTATTATATCATCTCCATCCATTATATCAGCTAATCCATTATATAATCTTCATCTATTATATCATCTCCATCCATTATTTCATCTCCATCCATTATATCAGCTCCATCCATTATTTCATCTCCATCCATTATATCAAGCTCATCCTTAGATCAGCTCCATCCATAATCATCTCAACCCATTATTTCATCTCCATCCATTATATCAGCTCCATCCATTATCATCAGCTCCACCCATTATATCAGCTCCACCCATTAAGCACTCCACCATTATTTCATCTCCATCCATTTCAAGCTCCATCCATTATTTTCATCTCATACATATACAGCTCCATCCATTAATCAGCTCCATCCATTATATCACCTCAACCCATTTTTCATCTCCATCCATTATATCACTCCATCCATTATATCAGCTCCATCCATTATTCATCTCCATCCATTATATCACCCATCCACTTATGCATCTCCATCTATTATTCATCTCCATCCTCAGCTCCTCCCATTATATCATCTCCATCCATTATATCAGCTTCATCTATTATATCATCTCCATCCTATATCAGCTCCATCCCATTATTCAGCTCCACCATTATTCACTCTATCCATTATTTCATCTCCATCCATTGTTCATCGCCATCCATAATATCAGCTCCATCCATTATATCAGCTCCTCCTTACACTCCATCTATTATTTCAGCTCCATCCATTATATCATCTCCATCCATTATATCAGCTCCATCTATTATTTCAGCTCCATCCATTATATCATCTCCATCCATTATATCATCTCCATCCTTTATATCATCTCCATCCTTTATATCAGCTCCATCAATTATATTTGCTCCATCCATTATATCAACTCCATCTATTATTTCATATCCATCCTATATCATCTCCATCCATTATATCAGCTTCATCTATTATTTCAGCTCCATCTATTATTTCAGCTCCATCCATTATATCAGCTCCGTCCATTATATCAGCTCCATCCATTATTTCATCTCCATCTATTACATCATCTCCATCATCTCTCCACCCTTATATCATCTCCATCCATACTCAGCTCCATCTATTACATCATCTCCCATCCATCATCTCCACCCATTATTCAGCTCCATCCATTATATCAGCTCCATCCATTATATCAGCTCCATCTATTATTTCAGCTCCATCTATTATTTCAGCTCCATCCATTATATCAGCTCCGTCCATTATATCAGCTCCATCCATTATTTCATCTCCATCTATTACATCATCTCCATCCATCATCTCCACCCATTATATCATCTCCATCCATTACAATCAGCTCCATCTATTATTCATCCGCATCCATTATATCATCTCATCCATTATATCACTCCATCCATTATATCAGTCCATCCATTATTCATCTCATCCTTAATCATATCCATCCATTATATCAGCACCATCCATTATATCAGCTTCATCCATTATATCATCTCCATCCATTATATCAGTCCATCCATTATTTCATCTCCATCCATTATATCATATCCATCCATTATATCAGCACCACCATATTCAGCTCCTCCTTATATCAGCTCCGTCCATTATATCAGCTCCATCCATTATTTCATCTCCATCTATTACATCATCTCCATCCATCATCTCCACCCATTATATCACTCCATCCTTACATCAGCTCCATCTATTATTTCATCGCCATCCATTTATACATCTCCATCCATTATATCATCTCTCCATCCATTATATCAGTCCATCCATTATTTCATCTCCATCCATTATATCATATCCATCCATTATATCACCCATCCATTATATTCACTTTCATCCATTATATCAGCTCCATTTATATTAGCTCCATCCATTAATATGATGATATAATGGATGGAGATGATATAATGGATGGAGATGATATAATGAATGGAGATGATATAACGAATGGAGATGATATAATGGATGGTGTTGTATTCGTTGGAACAGATCGGGTATTACCTGGGGGTTACATTATTTCCTATATGCTTGTGAAGGTTCTCATTCATCCAGGTCATGGTATATCTGTTGTAGATCAACTGGACTTGAAGTTTAGTTCTTGAAGACTTTTCGCTAGTCATCCAACTGGCTTTCCCAATTCAGAATGACTTGTATGTGGGGGAGACCAAACAGCAACTGCATCAACATATGGCCCAGCACAGAAGAGCCAATTCCTTGGGTCTGGACTCAGCCGTGTATAAAGGACATACCTTTGAAGGTTGTAATGTTAACATACTGGCAAAGGAACGTGACTCGTTCAAGAGAGGTGTTAAGGAGGCAATTTATGTGAAAATAAAGAAACCAAGCCTAAATAGAGGTGGTGGGGGGGTTGGTTCGACGCCAACTGTCTGCCATGTACAATGCTGTTTTGACACCTTACTCTGGGCGTTCCTATAACACCTCTTAGCCACTATCCAATCACACCCTTAACACTTGGCTGTGATATGCTAATTGGGATTTTCCAGGGTACATAATTGCCACAGATTCTTGTACAAGTCATTCTGAATTGAGAAAGCCAGTAGGATGACTAGCGAAATGTCTTCAAGAACTAAACTTTAAGTCCAGTTGATCTAATTGAATACAACAGATATTATTTCCTATAATACACAGGTTACCATTAGGCATGTGACACTGATGACATCACTAAGCACTGTGTATAAGGATGGAATATAGGGGTCAGTGATAATGGAAAATGTGTAATAGAAAAGAAAATGGGTTAATCTTGTTTTTTAGCCCCAGGTTACATTTGTCTCCTGTTAAAAGGAGGGGGTCATTCAGTATCACCCCCTCAGTACTGAATGGTGTTGCCATGCTGCTTCCCTGTAGACATCTATACATCTTTCCCACGTCCAACCAGGATTGAAAGCCTCTGATCCCCCTCCCACCATCCCCATCCACCAGTGTCAGACACATGCTGGGAACCAGTGCACATCCCCACCTCCCCTCCTCCCTGTCCTACTTTGTCTTTTCAATGGGAGACACAGAATTAACCAATAGGGGGCGCCCGTGGCCAATCCGGACAGCACCTGGCGCTGCCATTGGCCAGAGGGGAGAGACACCCAGACCAGCTGCTCCCTGCACAGCACATTTCCCATTGATCGATTCCTGTGAGGAGGTGCGGACACATGGTGAGTACGATCCCATCTAACATTATTCAGCTGTGGTTTGCAAAATACTAAAGGAGGTATCGACTGGGAATGCTGGGAGTTATAGTTTAAACAAAAGCTTGAGGGCCATAAGGGGGTCACAGTTAACAGTCTCCACGTGCACCTCCTGGTTCACCATCATCTACATTAAAGTTAACCCCATGTTAGTGGCTTGTAACATCATCTACCAGGGCCACTGGCAATAAAGGGCAACAAACACCAAATAACCGATATTATCTTATTACTGTACTGGATCCATGATGATCCTTGTTATTATTGTACTGGGTGCACGAGCCTTGTTTTTACTGTACTGGGTACATGATCCTTGTTATTATTGTACTGGGTGCACGATCCTTCCTTGTTATTACTGTACTGGGTGCATGATCCTTGTTATTACTGTACTGGGTGCATGATCCTTGTTATTATTATACTGGGGCATGACCCTTGTATTATGTACTGGGTACATGATCCTTGTTATTACTGTACTGGGGCATCATGATCCTTGTATTACTTGTACTGGGTGCATGATCCTTGTTATTACTGTACTGGGTCATGATCCTTGTTATTATGACTGGGTGCATGACCTTGTTATACTGTACGGTGATGACCCTGTTATAGTACTGGGTACATGATCCTTGTTATTATTATACTGGGTGCACAAGCCTTGTTATTACTGTACTGGGGCATGATCCTTGTTATTACTGTACGGGTGCATGATCCTTGTTTTTACTGTACTGGGTGCATGATCCTTGTTATTACTGACTGGGTTGCATGATCCTTGTTATTACTGTACTGGGTGCATGATCCTTGTTATTACTGTACTGGGTACATGATCCTTGTTATTAATGTACTGGGTGCATGACCCTTGTTATGACTGTACTGGGTGCATGACCCTTGTTATGACTGTACTGGGTACATGATCCTTGTTATTATTATACTGGGTGCACAAGCCTTGTTATTACTGTACTGGGTGCATGATCCTTGTTATTACTGTACTGGGTGCATGATCCTTGTTATTACTGTACTGGGTGCATGATCCTTGTTATTGCTGTACTGGGTGCATGATCCTTGTTATTACTGTACTAGGTGCATGATCCTTGTTATTACTTTACTGGGTACAGAATGCTTGTTATTATTGTACTGGGTGCACAAGCCTTGTTATTACTGTACTGGGTGCCAAGACCTTGTTATTACTGTACTGGGTGCATGATCCTTGTTATTACTGTACTGGGTGCATGATCCTTGTTATTACTTTACTGAGTACAGAATCCTTGTTATCATTGTACTGGGTGCACAAGCCTTGTTATTACTGTACTGGGTGCATGACCCTTGTTATTACTGTACTGGGTGCATGACCCTTGTTATTACTGTACTGGGTGCATGATCCTTGTTATGTTATTACTGTACTGGGTGCATGATCCTTGTTATTACTGTACTGGGCGCATGATCCTTGTTATTACTGTACTGGGTGCATGATCCTTGTTATTACTGTACTGGGTGCATGATCCTTGTTATGTTATTACTGTACTGGGTGCATGATCCTTGTTATTACTGTACTGGGCGCATGATCCTTGTTATTATTATACTGGGTGTGTGATCCTTGTTATTACTGTATTGGGTACATGATCCTTGTTATTACTGTACTGGGTGCATGATCCTTGTTATTATTATACTGGGTGCGTGATCCTTGTTATTACTGTACTAGGTGCATGAGCCTTTTGATCACTGTACTGGGTGCATGAGCCTTTTGATCACTGTACTGGGTAGCTGAGCCTTGTACAGATCAAGGCATTGTATTGTTGTAACTGAGGTGATGGGACACCAACCTTTCTTTAATAAAGTCTTCACTTTAAAGGGCAAGTCCAGCCCTAAAATGAAAACTTACACACAGGTAAATCACCCCCCAAAACCCTAAACGGTAATAGTTTGAAATCTGAAATATATAAGTTTAACTTGAAATTCTGTGCCCCAGTTTCTGTTTCCTGGTTCTTCCAGTTAGTAACTGTCAGTTATGGATTTGACAGTTGACATCACAGCCAATGACTGAATGTTAATACCCTGTCTGCCTCTTCTGACCATGCCCAGGCTCAGTACAGGTTTCTAAATTGCTCAGTTTCCATGAGGCCTCCAGAAGCATAGCAGGCATACAGTAATGAATTCATAGGGCAAACTATGATATATCAACATATTTTAAAGAGGCCATTCTTTCTAAAAGATGTTCTTATGAGGGTGGAGTTGTCCTTTAAACCCAATGCATGTAAAATGTACAAGCTTCAAGGCTTCATACCTGCTCATTCATTCATTGATTTCTGTATGGCTACAGAAACTGCTACAGTCTGTATCCTGCTTTAAATTAAACTACTGCCCAGTCTTGATCTTCATTTAATTTGGTTTAAGGGGAAAGATGTCATTAGTCCTGAGATTAGTCATGTAGGAGAAAGGTTGTCACCTGCTCCAATATTTCAAAACCAGGCATTCCAGGGCACTCCTGATAACAGAATCACCATGTGAATTAAGTAAAAACAATCTCTTTATTTTCACATAAATGCAAACAAACCCAAGAGTACGTTTTACGCATTTCGAGCTGCCATTAGCAATTACTTATAGGCTACAGACACAATGTCCCGATTCCGTTATATACTAGTACACCTGTCCCAATTAAAGGGACAGGCAACTAGCATCAAACGGACACCTCATAAACTCATTAAACATATAGAAAACCTACTCTTCCTATTTGTATAGTTAAAATTACACACATTCAGTGAGATTCAATAAAAGTTGTTATTGTTAAAAATGGTAGTTTTGCCCCGACCAATCAGATATTATTTAACATTTGATAGCTAACATCTGATAGGTTGGGGCAAAAATAGCACCATTTTTAATGATAAGAACTTTTATTGAATAACTCTGATTGTTCTACACATATAGGAATGTTTGCCAAATAATATACCCAGAGACAGGATCAAGTGAGTAATTATAATGTATATGTGAGGAATGATACGTTGCATACTCCATATGGATACAGATGAAGTAAAACATCAAATTATTACATATAACAAGTGTCAATTTACCTGTCTTGACTGACATTGTAAATAGACTTTTACATC
Organism: Hymenochirus boettgeri; assembly: GCA_019447015.1. NCBI lineage: Eukaryota > Metazoa > Chordata > Amphibia > Anura > Pipidae > Hymenochirus > Hymenochirus boettgeri. The sequence goes on from CM033471.1 coordinate 228,564,154, forward strand.
ATCGAACATATTTAAAAAACAGTATTTGCTATTGCTAACCTGGTATTAGTCTATGTAACACAGAATGTCATATTTTGAATTCAACCCTGCTGGTACACGTGTTTCTAATAAGAATATCCACTTCTGCTTTACGTAAGAGATCCATCCTATTCTTCCCCCGATTATTCAGTGGAATACGTTGTATCCCCTGTACTTTTAAGTATTTAACTCTCGATTGGTTGCACATTTTAAAGTGTCTACCTACCGGACTGAGATTTCTTCTGTTCTCAATGTCTCTTAAAGGGTCACTACACTCACTCAAACAACTTTACATTATCTGAAACTACAATGTAAGAGAAGTAAAATGGTGGTACTCGCATAATATATTCTTTTTTTATCCTTGTAATGGCCCCATATTAATTCACCCCTTTGTGTTCCTGACGTTTTTTTAATCACCTTATTTATAACCTTTTTGTGTCACCTGCTCCCTTTATAACTGTGTATACCGTATATTCAGGGAGATTCTATAGAAGTTCTTATCGTTTAAAATGGTGCTAATTTTGCCCCAACCAATCAGATCTTAGTTTACATTTGAAAGCTAACATTTGATTGGTTGGGGCAAAATTTGCACCATTTTAAACAATAAGAACTTTTATTGACTAACCCTGATTAAATGTGCACGGTGCTTGTAAGAAGACTTCAACATAAGTAACGATGCCCTGGATTTAAAAATGTTTTTAATCGAGGTCAAGTTTTTCAAAATTCGAGAAACGAAGTTTCTGTCCATTTTGAGGGACAAATAGTAATAGTAGGTTACTGTAAATGACACAGAGACCTGGGGAATGGTCTGGGAATCCTGTAAATAGAACCAAAACTTATTTTAAAACTATCTTCCCTCACGATCGGACTGTTTTCGAGCTTCCGCATTCCATTTTCTAGAGTTACCAAAATCGATCATTATTACCGAAATCGATCATTAGTTTCGAGGGTTACTTTCACGGTTTCTATTTTCGATTTCGATAATCGTCTTTTTGATTTTCTATAGCCGTCTATTTTCGGAAATTTGGAAAATCCGGGTTCCGTGAAATCTGGGAAAGTTTCGTTGGGACTTCGAAAACCTCAGATCCGATTTGAAACCGGGTTCTATTCGAACCCATATTACATCTCTAGTTATTAAAGGGCATGTCCACCCCCAAAACTATAATCCCCCCCAGTAATAGCCCCATCATGTAGTGTAGTTTAATCCTTACCTCACATCCCAGCTCCATATGGTTCTCCTGTAGTCCCCCCCCAAAGTCCCAAAAACTGCCCACCAGGAGGATAGCAGAGTCCATATAGGACTCTTCCTCCTATCTGGCCTCCGGGAGAAGTTTGGCATGCGTACTGCAGCCCTTCTCCCCTTCCCTCCCCCCTCCCTCTCCCTCCCGATTAGGATTCCCTCCCCCTACCATAAAACCCCTTGGCCACCTAATAAAATATGTTCTCCCAGCCCCAACCGCATAAAAATTATTTTTAGAAAGTCCCCAGAACTGTACTTACCTTCCCTCACTCCCCCGGCATTCTGAGAATCCGGCAGCAGCGTCTGTGATTGGCTGCCAATCACGGACGCGGCTGCCGGTCCCACCCCCTGCTTGCAGTGTCTCGCAAGCAGAAGGCCGGGCCGGGCGCCGGAGGAGAGAGGGAAGGTAAGTAAAGAACTGGGGACTTTCTTAAATTAATTTTATAGTGGTTGGGGCTGGGGGGCAGTATTCTATTACCTGGCAAAAGTTTTTATTTAGAGTGGACATGCCCTTTAATAATGAACAGAAAATAGTCATTGTTTGCCCCTTTGCCTTGTCCCAGCAAGACACAGTCACATGTTACAACTTTCTACCTGCAGAAAATTTTGGACTCCTCTGGGACAGGCATACAATAGGAAGTAATAAGAGTTCAACAATCTTTATGTATGTTAAGGACCCCTCCATTTGTATTTTCAGTTATACCTTTACCAATGATGTGTCTACTGATATTTACAGGCCCTGAGCCCAAATATTTGGATTTTGTTCTCCTTTACAGTAGAACTATATAGTACCTAGAAAAACAACAACCAACCAAACAAAAAAATGTATGGATTAACAGGGAGATGTAATAAGCAGCGTTACTTAGAACTGATCACTCCGCGAGATTTATTGCATTGTGGGAACACGGACAGGTAAGGTGCAGTGCTTTACACCTTTGTAACTTTTTAAATAGTGTATCAGGTGCTCACACACATCTGATACTTCAGATGACGAACGTCCCAAAGCACAGGGAAGATGCGCGTCGAATGGCTGTTTCCCCCGATAATTGCACATGTGTATGCGTTTGGTCAGGCATCGTTTGTTGAACCGCCATGGCAAATTGATGAGCATTATTTGAATACTCGGCCTGTTTGAATACGCTCCCTTCGGTCAGGCAGCTGGATTGAATACGCTGCCTGAATGAACGCATACCCACGCGCAATTATCAACCAGACGTCCATCGCGCTGTTCGCGTGCTCGGGGGTAGTTTGTCGGCTGAATTATTGGACATGTGTACGAGGCTTTACTGGATATTACATGGGTGGGTTTTCATATTTATTTGACTGATAATGGCCGTTAATACACCCCCCACCCTAAATTTATAATTACTGATGAGGTTTCAGGTAATAGAGCATTGTGGGATCTTTGCAGAATCAGAGCAAAGGTAGGTAGGAGTGTAGATCTTTTTAAAAGACATTGTGACGATCTGTTTACAGTATGATATGTTTGTTACCAAGTGTTACTGAGGCAAACTATGAAATCCATTGTGTAGGGTAGGACATAGTAAGGCATGTTTTTTAGCACTTTGCCTTTAAGGAGGATTGTTTGTGTGAATTCAATCCATATTTTTAATATATTGGTAATGGAATGTTAAGAATGTAACCGCGTCATTTGTTCTCAATCTGCCTCAAATGTAATGTATGTTCTATTTTTACAAATAGTGATTTGTCTGTTTATCATTAGAATTTTCAGAAAACTATTGTGTGATAGTAAGGAACTGTGGGAATTGTAGTATACTAAGGGCTAGTTAGCATTGTCTGAGTGACAGTTTCTGTTCTGGTTTTTGCAGGGCTTCTGCTTTTTTCCTAGATTGGATTGCAGACAGCTGACACATTTGGATTAAACATTAACATTTTGGAGACCTTTTCAAGCAGTATAAATGCAATGATCATCTGCTAACAGGGAATGTCTGCCGTCTTTTGGATGTTGTTAAAGGGCATGTCCACCCCAAAATTTAACTTTTGATATGTGGTAGGGCATGCTCCCCCAGCCCCAACCGCATTAATTTAATTGTTAGAAAGTCCCCTGATTCTTACTTACCTGCCCTTTCTCCCCTGCTGCAGTGTTCAGGCCCTCTGCTTGCATGGGACCGGCAGCCGCGTCTGTGATTGGCTGAGAGGCAGGGAGGGCTGCACTGAGCATGCCTCAACCTTGATGAGGTTGAGGAAGTCTCAGGCACAGCATGAGTCACACACTGCTCCTACACAGCAGTTTCCTGGACTTTGGAGGGGCACAGCAGGGGAACTATTTTGAGCAGGAATGTAAGGTAAGGATTGTTTTAACCTACTTGATGTGGCCAGTAAGGGGTTAAATTTTAGTTTTGGGGGTGGACATGCCCTTTAAAGTAGTGCCCAGGTAAGGGGATTTATTTATTTTGTTGAATCCCCCTCCCTAGGGAGGTTTCTTTTTATTAAGGAAAATAAAATGAACGTTTTGTGATACAGTTGCATAGAATATTACGTTTAACATCCTATTATTACAGTTTGTACATGTGCCTCATAGATTGTTCAATGGTTCATGGTTTAATAACAAAATAACATCAACTTAAACTAATAAACTTTGTCATTGGAAAATAAACATTTTCGATTCTCTCTTTTATTTGTGTTTCCTTTTTTAGTATATTTGTAGGTGGTTAATGTTGTCATATGGATCTATTGTTGGTGGGATTGGGGTTCTAATTGTACATATCAGTTTGGGGTTCAATTATCTATCATTTAGTTGTTGCATGTATCAGGGGAAATATCCCAGCAGTCCCACACTTCCCCATACTTAGTAGGGCTGGGCAACTTCTATGGGTGTAAGTTATTTTTGTATATGGTAGTGTTACGTTTGCAGAACTGGAAACAGGCAGTAGAGTAGGTGATGTAGCTTGCATCCATATTTTAGCTATTTGTTTCTTAGCTATGAACAATACTTCGTCCAGGAAGATTTTGTGTGTTTTCGAGAATATTTAATAAACTGATTTTAGGATCTAGTCCCACTGGAGATCCCATTTTATCATGGAGAAATGTTATCACCTGTTACCAGTAATCTTGTATCTGGGGCATGACCAAATCATGTGGTAGAAGGTGCCAGGGATTGCATTTAGGACGGTTTGGGTTGCAGTCTGCTTTATATCTGGAAATTTGATGGGGGGTTACATATGCCCTGTTTATAATATATAATTGTGTGAGCATGTCCAAGGCCTTAAACAGGATTCCAGTGCCTTGTCCCATTCTTCTGTGTCTATTGGGCCTATATCTATTTCCCATGACCTCTTTTTTGATTGTATTCCTTGGTGGGAGTGTGGGGTATGTATGGCTTTGATATATGGTGGATATCAGTTTGGAAGAGGATTTTAGGCTTAAGAATTCTTGGTAAGGGATTGTTAGTTAATGTAGAGGTTCTTTGAATTGGGTTCGAAAGGCGTGTCTGATTTGTATATATCTAAAAAAACATATGGTTGGGTAATTGGAATTCTTCCCTGAGTTGGTTGAATGAGTGTTTTCTTGTGTTATATGGGATAGCTGGTAGTTGAACCATTGAAATGGTTGTGGTATCGTGAGGAATTCAGGGAGATAGTGGGTGGGTTTGTGGGGGTACATTTGTGCCTTTTAATCCCCTACATTTGTGCCTTTTAATCTATTTTTAATCCCCCAAATAGATTGGGTCTGAGTATGTGTTTGCATCCGGGATTCTCAGAGTCGTCCAAATATTATATATTGTTTTGGTTTTATACCAGTGCTATATATGTGAGAGTTGGGTGGCTAGATAATATAGATTGTAGTCTGGCACTGCCAGTCCCCCCAGGTCTTTTGGTCTCTTCAGTGTTGTCCAGCTCACTTTGTGTTTGTTGGGGCCCCAAACAAAGGATTTTAATAACGATTCCAGGATTTTAAAATATTTCAAAGGTATATATATTGAAGTGTGCCATAGGCTATATAGCGCTTTTGGGAGGAGTATCATTTTTAGGAGATTTATTCTTCCAGTGATTCCTAGTGGAAGTTTACTCCAGATTTAGTTTTGGTGGTAGCAATGAGTGGTTCGATATTTAGTCTAATGTAGTCTGAGGGATCTTTGGAACTTTGTAGCCCCAGGTATTTGATTACATCTGTTCTGGTGAGTGGATGTTGGGCTCCAGCTTGGGTAGGTGGGAAGGTGTCGATGGGGAATATTTGTGGATTTGTTCCAGTTGATTACCAAACGGAAAACAGTCTGTATTCATTTATGATTGTGAGTGCTCTATTTAGGGAAGTTCCCTGGTCTGGTAGATATAGTAACATGTCATCGGCATATATTCCGATGACTTCCTTGTGGGGGCCTATCTTAAGGCCGGTGGTATATGGGTCTTTCTCAGTTTGATGGCCAGGGGTTCAACGACCAGGGCATATAAGAGTGGGGAAAGTAGGCATCCCTGTCTGGTTCCCCTTGTCAGGGAGAAGGGTTCTCATGTCCAGCCACTGGCTGTTAGATGTGCTTTTGGTGTAGAGTAGAGAATGTGTAGCCAGTTTAGGATTGAGGGTCCAAAACCATATTGTGTTAGCACTCGCCAAAGGAAGGACCATTCCACATAATCAAAAGCCTTAGCAACATCCAGGCTGACTATGCGTCTGCTTCCAATTAGGTCATGTTGGGCCTGTAGGCGTCTCGTGTTGAGGGAAGTGTTCTTGTTTGGGATAAATCCCGTTTGGTTGGGGTGGATAAGGGATTGTATGAGTTTATTAAATCTAAGTGATAGTAGTTTGGCAATGATCTTTAAGTCTACTTGTAGTAGGGAGATTGGGCGGTATGACTCTGGTTGGGACGGGTCTTTGCCTGGTATAGGTATAAGTGTGATTAGGGCCTCCGACATGGATTGTGGTAGTTTTTTCTGCAAACATAGCATTGTATAAGGTTAATAGTTGAGGAGCCAGTATATCGATGTAGTGGGAGTAAAATTCAGTCGGAAGTCCCTCTGTTCCTGGTGCTGTGACATTAGGCATAATGTGTGTCTAATCTCTGTTTCAGTTAGGGGGGCTTCGAGGCACTGCCAATCCTGTTTGGATAGTTTCGGGAATGGGATGTTTTGCAGGTAGGCGTCAATTTCTGCTTGGTTGTGTTTTGTGGTGGAGGTATAAAGGTTGAAGAAGTATAGGGCGAGAAATTTTATGACTTGTTCTGGGTCTTCCAGTTGAGTGGTTGCACCTGTGTTAAGGGTAATAGTGACTGGGGGTTTATGTTCGTGGTGGGCTTGAAATGCCAGGAGTTTCCCACATTTTCCCCCAAATTTGTAAATTCTGAAGGATTGGAATTGTATTTTTTGGTTGCTTTGTCCATTAAAATTTGATCTGTGGTTCTGGCTTGTAATTTCAGGGCTTGCCGTGTCTGGGGTTGGGTTGGATTGTAATTGTATGTTAGCTTTTTCCAGATTGAGTATAGCTGTTTGTTTGGCAGCTGCTGATGTGTGTTTGATATTCTTTATTGTTTGTGTGAGGATCATGCGTGCGTGCAATTTGAATTTTTCCCATATCATTATGGGTGATGTTATGGTGATGTTGGTTTGGAAGAAATCCTCCCATTTTTTCCCTATGTCGTTTTCCTTTGGGAAAAGATTGAGCCAGTATGAGTTGAGTACCAGCTTATAGGTTGCTGGAGTTTTTTCCAGTTAAGTGTCATCCAGCAGGGTGCATGATCTGATAATACTCTAGAAAAATACCCAACTTCCTCAACCTTAGCAAGTAACCATGTATTTACTAAGATCAGATCAATTCTAGACATGGTATCATACGTTGTTGAGAAACATGAGAATACTGTTTCGTGGGGATGATGGCTCACCACGCATCACATAAATTTAAGGAGTTTATTAGTTTTCCAAATAGAGTAATGGGGTCTGGTGGGGGTTGCCATGAATTTGTGTGCATTTTATCTAGGTTTACATTTGGAAATGCGTTAAATGGTTAAAAGTTTTTTGTTTTTTTTTGCTACCATTGGGAGTCCTGGGGAAGGTGAGTAGGAGAAGGAGTTTTTTAGTCCTTGCTTAGGATTTGATTTCGGATATTAGACCACGGAGCTCTTAAAATCGAGATTAGATCAGGTATTGCATTGCGGGATTGGGCTAAGGTAAGTAGCGTGACTTTAAAGCTTCACAGCCTACAAAGTAGCGCAAGACTTAACGAGCAGAGTTTTGGATCGATAGCACAGTGCTATTTCCAAATACCATATATACTCGAGTATAAGTCGAGGTACCTATTTTACCTGAAAAATTTGTAAAAACTGATTGACTCAAGTATAAGCCGAAGGTAGAAAATAGTTGCCCTTTAAATGGACAGCAGAATTCCCATACAGTAATAGCTAAATCCAGTACCAGTAATCCCCAATTCTTTGGCACTCCAGATGTTTGGAAACTACAACTTCCAGTATGCTTTGTTGCTGGGAGTTGCAGTTACTAAACATGTGGAGTGGCAAGGTTCAGTAAACCTTTAATTAAGCTTACCATCATTTACAATTCTACTGACCCCCATATAGTAAAGGGCACTCTGACCCCCATATAGTAAAGGGCTTTCTGATCCCAATAGTTAAAAATGTCACCTGAGAGTTGTAGTTTCAAGCTGTCATTTGCATTGAACTAGCAGCCATTTGCCCCAAACTGAGAAGACCCATCAGATTTGCAGCATCCAGATGAGAAGTGACAGTGCTGAGTGAGTCCAGCAGCCAGACTACAGGAAGCAGGAAGGAATGTAAAGGCAGACCAGCTCCTGTAACTTTCTATGCAGGTTAACCACCTACTGGTTACTATACGAAATTGCAGAATTTGGAACTAAATTAGGATTTTACCCGAGTATAAGTCGAGATTAGGTTTTCAGGCTAACTTTAAAGCCTGAAAAATTCGACTTATACTCGAGTATATACGGTATTTGCTCTAAAATCCATCTAAAACGTTTTAGACGGAATTGGGCCATATTGAATCTCCCCCATAGTGTGCAATAAGGGATGGACAGGAACTTCTGCATAAAAAGCCACCTATCATCTTTCCACTTCTGCATTGCTGCACACAGGACGGTGGACATCAATATATGTGGATAAACACATAGATCGGGACACCTTATTTGTGTTTGATTTTCCCACAATCCGTTTTTATACACGTTCCAGCACGTTGACTGTTAACTAGCCCTGACAAGGACGTTTCACGTATTCTGATATGATCTGTACCTTAAGAATGTGATTAATTAAATAACGCCATGCAATTCTGAGTTCAGTTATTTACTTTTTAAATCTGGTTTTTATTTCATTGGAATTAAATGATTGATGCCTGAAAGAAAAAAATCTTTGTAACCATTCTTTCAGGCACAATCTACACACAGGCAGGGGAAAATAGACCATGCAACCACTAAAACACTCGGAAGTAGCTCAGTGCTGGCTCAGTTCAGAGCAGCCTCTAAACACCTTCCTTTTCTGTGCTCAGTGGCTTTGCACGTGGCTCTAGGTTGCTTTATTAAGTGATTACAGGGAGATTCAATAAAACTTTAAAAATGGCGCTAAATTTGCCCTAACCAATCAGATGTTATCTTTCAAATGGAAGCTAACATCGGATTGGTTAGGGCCAAATTAGCACCATTTTTAACGATAAGAAGTTTATAAGAGTATAAGGCAAAATATTAACCTTATTATAATATCTACTAATTATGTTAAATACTCTGCACAAATGAAAAGATTTTTTAAAATATATTCTACCCAACATTCACTTTATCCGATATTCTGTTTAAAGGCCATAACACACAAAGCTAACTTTATCATGACAGTATTATTGCCAATTCATTTCAAATGTGGACATTTACATTGCGATCACGGGCTTAAAGTTTAAAAGTTCCCCTGCTGGCTCTTGTTCGATTAATTGAAGAATGGGAGGGTAAGATTAGCTCCTTTACCTCCTGTTCTTCAATTAATGTGAAAAGGGGTATGTTCATTTTGTCAGTGAATATACCTTGAATGAGAACTAAAGTCTATCAGTTAATGAATTGGAGTGGATTCTGTGTTAAGTGCATGGGTGCATTGCCACCTCTTGCCTTTCAAATGAACACATTTCTAGTCAGCATGTACAGCAGCTCAATTTTAAAAACCTTGACATTTTATAAACCTTTAGATTGTGTAAATGTATAAAAATCAGTTCCTGGTCCTTTCCTACTTACACAGAGGAGCATTGTACATTATTGCTGCCTTGTATCATTGTTGAGATGTGGAATGCATTTTCTGTATACAATGTGCCCATCTCTTTCTTAAAACTGACATATGCGCCCATATCATCAGCCGTTAGAGGAAATTCTGTGACTTGAGGAAGGAAGTGAGTTTGCTGTCACACGCCTCGCTGACGGTCAATAGCTGCAGTTTGAGCAAACAGGAAATTATTTCTTTATTTGAAAAGTCTGTTGTGTACCCAGGTAACAAACATCTGCAACGCTTTGGGAATTAACTGGAGACCCTGTACTATCAATAAGAGGTCGAATAGGGTTGGTGCAGGTAAGAGAGGAATGGACATTGTTGGGCCAAGTCTTGTTAAGCTTTATGGGTGTGTGAGAGGACATTATTCATTATTTAACAGCAGGAATAGGGTGACTTGTGTCAGCCTCACATTTTGGAGAGGGATATCTTTTTTGTTCATGATTAATATGTTTGTTTAGAAAGAACAAATCAGCGATCTGAGGTGCTAGATTGCTGAATTGCCTTCGAGGGTTGTAATAAATGCTTTGTTATTGTTTAAAGAAAAAATGAGCAGACTGTGGTCAATCCTAATGCTACCAGCTATGTCAGAACTACAGCTCTCCGAATCCCACAAACCAATACTGCTCCTTATAAAGGATGACCATGGACTCCTTGTCTTTCTATTGGTTGGAAAGAAGATGATAGGTTGTGTTCCCTGAAATATAAACAAAAGCTTTATATGCTCTAACGTTGTCATCTGCTATATCACTGCTATATTTGGACTGCACTGGAGATAAAAAAAGATATGTATTTCCTCATGTTTGTACACAGAAGGATTCTGTTTGGATGCAGGATAATGCATAACATGGCTCAAGGCTTAACATCGTCTTGGGATTTCTATAGTGTCATTGTGTGTTTGGGCCTTATGGACACTCGTACACATCGTGTTTGGAATGTACAAGGAACTATTTATTACTTTAGGTTTTTGCCTTTCCTAGCAGCTATTCTGCCCCAGTCCTGAAACAGTTAAATAGAATTTCCCTCTCACACTTTATTATAATGTAGACATTGTTACTGCATATTTTCAGTGTGATATCTGTATACATATTTATGGGCTTTAACTCTCTCCATGTCAGTGTTGTAATAACATACAGTGCTATGTAACCTTGTGGGTATCTAAAAACAATATAGAACAATAACAAATAGCTACGCTGTAGGTGTATCCCCCTGTTCACAACCTTATGGCTATACCAGTGTTTTCACTTTGTTTTCCTTTGGAATAAAATGTGTTAACAGAATGCCAAATAATTATTTAAATTCCTTCCAGTCCTAGTCATTCGCTTTATACTGCTGACAATGCACTTTTCGGGGTTTTTTAGGGTCTAATGGCCAGTACCTAGTGACCAATGCAAAGCACTTGGGGCGATGCGCCAACAGGTACCATTGAACTGTCCAGTATTAAAGGCACGGTAACTAGTATTGTCACTACAGTCACTACAAACAATGCAATAACATTAAATTGTAACTTTTGCATGTTTTTAATGACAATTTATAGCAGCCATTAAAATCACATAAATGTTAACACAGAATTACATTGCCCCGGGGGCTGTTATACCTTTATTGCTCAGGAACATAGTGTTTCCCTTGCCTCTATTTTGTCTTCTGAATCCTCATCCAATCAAATAGTCTCTTTTACAATTAGATACCAGTAATATGGCCACAACCTACATATCAGAGAGTAAAAGATGATAAACAATGGCTTGTGAACTTATTATGTCAGTGGTGACTGATGTTGCAGCTATTCCCAGGGTTCCACATTGTGTGGACCTAATATTCATTTGTCACATATATTTACTGTGTTACAGAGCAATGATTTCCTAGATGTTGAATTAATGTTGATTAAATATCAAATATGTCTGATATTCTACATTGATAGAGTGGGGCGTTACTATGTGGTTAGAATCTGCAGCAAAGTAAACCTGTGACTTTTGCTTTCACTATGGTATAGATTTGGGATTACAGCGACATTAAAGGTAACTGTCACTTTAAGCCTTTGTATTTGTCTGGTACTAATCCCCATCTGGAATTGTTTTTATTTCAGATTGTCCCTCTCATGGACAGTGGGATGAACACATGGAGTCCTCACTGGAGACCTCATTAGTGCCCTGCGGCAAGGACAAGTATATTTCCAAGTGAGTTTTTCCTATTGGCGGTTTCCTGCTTCCCTGGGTGACCCCCATAAATCTTGCTGACTGCTTGCTGTGCTTGCAGCTTTCTGCACAAAAATGGGGACATGCAAAAAAGACAGAATCTTTACCAATGAACACACTGATGTTCACTCTGCAGATTCACTATCCGTATTGGGTCCCTCAAGTTCTGAAAACAAAATGCAGTTCCCTCCCTATAATATTCTCTGAACAGTCTATGAATCTCATTAATTATGTAATTTTTCATTACCGTAGGTTAATTCGTGCGTTAAGAAAAATCGATGCAGTCAGTGCACACATTGGGGCGGGGGAAGGGATTTCAATGCTTTGGTCATTTATAATTTACAGAATTCTTATTGCAGCTCTAGAATTTAAACAGTCCGTATCAATGAACCATAAGTATTTTACACATTTTAGGATTCTCTTATTCCAAGAGTCTCTGATGCTACAAAAGTTTTTCTGCTTTTGAACTTACTGTAGCCTTTAGATGTGGGGGATTTTATTTTGAAAACATTGCTACATTTTCAATTCCCACTTCCCTTTATGATGCCGCAAACCAGTCTGCTTGTTTTGTGTTCCATCCTGGTGTGCAACAAAAGTTTGTGCAAGTCTTATAAACAGCAAAATTAAAAATCTTGTCTATGCTTATAGGGAAATATCCTTCCAGGATTTGTAAAATTATATCTTTCAACTTCTCTGTTAGTGGCATTATGGGAATTGTTGATTGACAGTGGCCGTAGAGGAAATGGTCTGTATGTGTGTGGGGTCAGGGTTAACCTTGCTTTCTATGCAGATGTGGTTAACTCTATAGATAAGACACCTTACTTTCTGTCCAGTCAATGTTTGTAATAACCCCTTCACCTGTAACAATCCTCTTGTGCTAGACATAGTAATTCCGAGATTCCTGTACGTATTACTAACCTTAAACGTTAAACCACAATATGAAGATTCCCTATACTTATTTCTGTGTTGCCCACCATTACTACAGTTGTATGTGCTTTCTCAGTTGTAGCATTATCTGAGAATCCTCCTTTGGTAAGTGGGTTGGCCTTAATGTAGAATTACACTCCTGCAGCAACTGACTTCCTTATGGCTCCTCCCACAGTCATTGTCGCTGACAAGGCTCCCATCTCCGAGAACATATGTTAATGAGGGAGGGGGAGGAACCCAAACACAGTCAGTTACTGCAGGGGTTTATGGTGTATTTCCATCTCTGAATGAAGAACATGTCAGCTGGCTCATATTACACTTATTGTACATGTTTGAATATACAGAATTATATTTTGCATTAGACTTTTTGCATAGACCACTGTATATCTTTATCTTGTGTCAGTAACTTACTGAAGACTTCACTTCTGTTAAGGCTTGTACACACGCACGATGTGCGTACCTAGCCACGAAGCGTTTATCTGTCCGGCGGATCGACAAACAACCCCCGACAATTGTTATGGATGTGGTATTTTATAGATTGTTAGGGGATCCAAAACTCAACTTATTTCCTGAAATGGGTTACAAGGGATATAGAGTGCGGTTTAGTGGGATCTTTGAGGTCTGTCCCAAATTATAGACGTTTGTACATGTGTTTTTCCCTTAGCACCACCCAATATGGGTTCCCATACCCAAGCTTTTTAACAAGGCAGCACTCCTCCATCTTTGTTAAATTTACTTCTGAACTGTACTGATAGTCTGTTTTTTGTTGTCTTGTAGAAACGAGCTGCTGTCTCACCTGAAGAACTATAATCTGTATTATGAAGGACAAAACCTTCAGTTAAGGCACAGGGAGGTAAGGAAAAACATAGTCTGTTGGTTTTGGCTAATAGGGGATTATTGTGAGAAATGGAGAAGTGGGTGGGAAAGGAGAACTAAAGATAAATCAGAATACCCGTGTAGAAAAGTTTTATATCTTTGAGGAACTCAAGCCCTGAAAGTGCTGCTGTGACTGAGGATCATCCAGCTTCATTTTCAGCGTTTCACTCTGCTGGTCCTTGAGGGAATATGGAACATGCATAAAGCTAATTAAGTTATATTTTAACTACAACTGGCCCAATGTGTAGTGAATGTAAAGAATGGTCACCTTTTATGAATGTAGTAGAATGTGAACCTATTGGCAGGGCTGGAGTACAGTGTGAACAGTATAATAATAAGATGATTCTTGCCACTCTATAAGGACACTAGTCTTTACATCTGAGGTATAAAGAGAACCAAGGGGGTGCCCCATCCACCAAAAAGTAAATATAACCTAGAGCAAGACAGTAGTGGACAAAAACTGGGCACACCCCTTAGGTTGTATATTATAAAAACAGCCTTTATTTGATATCTGTTGTATTAAGTTAGATCAACTGGACTTAAAGTTTATTTCTTTAATACAGAATAACTTGTGCATGAATCTGTTGGCAATATAAGTACCCTGGAAAGTCCCAATTAGCATGCTGTTTTGACACCTTACCCTGGGCAGTTTCAATAACTCTTCTGAGCCACAATGCATCCACACCTTGCATTTAGAAGGTCCCTAACACCTGGCTGTGATATGCTAATTGGGACTTTGGTACATAATTGCCAACAGATTCTTGTACAAGTCATTCTAAACTGAGAAAGCCAGTCGGATGACTAGCGAAACGTCTTTAAGAACTAAACTTTTAATGCAGTTGATCTAACTGAATACAACAGATATCAAATAAAAGAGGTTATTATAATATACAACTTAAGGGATGTGCCCAGTTTTTGGCCACTACTGTCTTGTTCTACGTTATATTTACAGATATTCCATGACCTGGATGAATGAGAACCTTCACAAGCTCCTTAATTTGAAATTTCGGGGATGTCATAAATAATTATCATAATGTATAAAGTGCAAGAAAGGAAACACACATAATTAAAATTACACATAATTATTACTATATTGGTTCTGGTCTATGTGATTGGGAAATGTTTTTAATTATTAATTAATTTAATCAAAACATTGACCTAAGAAAAACCACATAAGGAGCTATGTCGGAACCACAATCCAATTATACAATACCCGTCCCTAGCTGGGTAACGAGGCGTTTCCTTTAGCCGGGACGGCAGCGGAGTCTCAGGCAGTGATGGGAATCATGTGGAATCGTTGTTACGACTAGGAATGTTTGTGGCCCTTTTGGACATTTGCGTCCCTATCGTGACTGGGTCGTTACCCAGCTAGGGACGGGTATTGTATAATTGGATTGTGGTTCCGACATAGCTCCTTATGTGGTTTTTCTTAGGTCAATGTTTTGATTAAATTGATATAGAGGCCTTACTTTTACGGCCTATGATGCTAAGTATGACCGTTATATATTAAGAATGTCCTAATAGGAGCGTAAACCCCTAGTCATTGCAGACCTTGTGTTTCTGATCCTCTTTCATATGGGCTATATGAGAATGACACTAAAATAAAGCCCAGTGTATGTATATATACAATAATAGCCCCTCTTTTTCAACAATAAGATGGGGCCAATAAGTATTTGATCCCTCACATTTAGCCTGACTCGTAAGACTCCATCCCAGTCTATGTGTGGATATATGTTTGTTTGTATGTGTTTTTGATCAGTATGCTACAGCACTATTTTATAGGTGCATGTGGATATACATTTAAAAGGTTTTCCAAGGGTTTATAATAAGGCATGTTTTTTGTGATGTATAAGTCACCTAATTAAGGTGCAAAAACTCAAGTCAGTGAAATGATGATACAGTGCCGGATTACACAAACAGAGCACGCTGTGTAGGCACCACCCTAAAGATATGTATATATCACCTGGGTGAGAGATCTGAACTGACGTAAATCTAAAAACTTATGTGTGGTGCCATATACTTGATTATAATAAGTTGCTAGTTTTAGGTGCCTGTGGATTTTTTGGCACTAAAACACTTTTTTATTATTTTTTTGTCTTATTCTTATTTTTGTTTTTGTTCTTGTTTTATTTATACAAATAGTGGGAGTGATAGCAAAACGGGAGGGGGAGAAGGGCTGCAGTACGCATGCCAAACTTCTCCCGGAGGCCAGGTAGGAGGCAGAGTCCTATATGGACTCTGCTAGCCTCCTGGTGGGCAGTTTTTGGGACTTTGGGGGGGACTACAGGAGAACCCTATGGAGCTGGGATGTGAGGTAAGGATTAAACTACACTACACAATGGGGCCAGTAGTGGGGGGGATTATAGTTTTGGGGGTGGACATGCCCTTTAAGGGCTGTGCGAGGTTTTTGTCCAGTACTGTCTTGCTCTAGGTTATCTTTAACTCTGATTTGGCTTATCATTGTGCATTATAAACACAGTACATTGATTTCGGAGATCACTTGGATTAATGCATTTTGGCAATTCCAGGAAGAAGAGGAACTTATTGTGGAAGGATTGCTGAACATCTTCTGGGGTTTAAGACGTCCAATCCGACTTCAGATGCAGGATGACAATGAGCGAATTCGCCCGCCCCCTTCGTCTACATCCTGGCACTCTGGCTGCAACCTGCTAATGCAACGGTCAGTGGTGGATTTAGTTGTCCACTATTGTAGGTACAGTGTGTGTAGGTCTAAATGGCAGATTATTTGTTCTTCTACTATGGGGCTGGTAATAAGAAAAAAACCTAATAACTTGCATGCAACAGTAACATGTGATGTTGTTTTTATTATATTACCGGAGACTATTTTCTAATATGAAACAGCTGAATAAACTGAGTGCTAATGATTTAGGATCTTCCCTAAAGCAGAGATTAAATTTACTGTAGAGCATCACCAAAAAAAAGTCCCATAAACCTCATACAACACAACTAGACAACAATGTGCACTTCTGCCATATCTATCTCTAGGCATGCTGGGAATTGTCTATTGGTTATATAAGCTAGTGGACAGGACTGGCAATAGATCCCAAATAATTGTATGTATATTATGTTCTTGGCTGCAAAGAATCTTTGCTGAGCCAGTCTCCAGATGAGTTGTTATTGTTTTAAATTTGAGATTCAAAACTTTTTTTGGCAAATTCATTTTGCATTTCAGATGCCACTCCCATGCATAACAAAACCGTTCAACAAAAGGAAATGGGAAAATCAGCTGGGCAACACTCCCTCCTTGTCTGTTGTTGATGGGTTAGCATTTGGTTGTGTTTAACAAAGCAGTAATTGTAGTGTTTCCTAGCACAGAGGACAGTTCATGCAATCTGAGGATGGTTTTTACATAACTTTCTTGGATACTCCAGGCTGATCTCTACTGTCACCCCCCCCCTCCCTACAACAATTTTCATCTATTCATTTTCATCTATATTAATGGGGAAATGTACTACCATACATTAAGAATATTTTAAGAATAGGGAGTGTCTGTATATTTGGGTAGGTACGGATAAACCAGAAAGAACTAAAAGAGGGAAAAGTCAGTTATCCGGCAAAGTGCAATCCATGTTGTATGTATATGTTTATATATAGCGCCACTCGGGGACGCAGTGCTGTACAGCATTAAAATACAATAAAGTCCTACAAGGGGAATAAATACATAGATAGTTAAGTACATAAATATATAACTTATATAAATAGAAGTGCTAGAGTCTTGCCCCAAGAGGTAATGAGGTCCCTGCCCCGTAGAGCTTACAATCTAGTTAATGGCTGTGTGTGCCAAACAGGCTTAAAGGGAAAGTTCAGTGCAAATACATGTACTTTTCAGAAAAAAAGGGCAGTATTTTTTCATCCCAATGGCCTTAATCTGCCAATTCAGTATTTTGTCTATGTATAAATAAATGAAACAGAAATACTGACTTCCTGTTTGCAGGACCCCCAGTAGAGACCGTTATGGTCTTGCCCTTGACCCAGCCCTTGGGATGATTCAGTTGCTCAGTAGAGATCTGAGCATGTTTGACCCATCCAACAGCCAATCAGTAGAAATAACTGTTTGGAACATTCCAAGGAAGTGGTGCATCCTGGGAAGAAGGACCATTAGAATCTGAAATGTCAGCTCACTAATGTCAACAGCAGGGAATAGCAAAGGGTATGAAATCAACTGATTTTTCAAAATGGGAGAGAATATGTAGAATAACTAAGTATGCATTACACAAACTAACAATTTAATAAATATTGATAATTGATATTGTGATATTTGGACATGTGCAGCCTTCTCAAGGATTAAGGTTGTAAACAAACACTCCATGCATCATAGAAAGAATAGTGGGACTGGAGGCTTTTTCCACTCATATTATTTTCTTAGAAACACAATTTACCTATTTAATACGTCGTAATACATATCATTCATGTTGGTACCAACAATAACCCGTAAAATGAAAATAAATTGTCCCAAAACACTAAAAAAATAGACATTACAATAGATAACACTTTCAATATCAGATCCCTGTGTTGGCCTACAGAATGTCACACAGGAAGACTGATGTCTGCTACTGGTAGTCAACTAGAAAGTTTTGTACCCTGTATTAAAGCACTCCGCCTGCGGCCACTTCCTTTTATATGGTCACGGAACTCCTTTGTGACTTCTAATATCCTTATAATTTACAGTTGGGGGTGCTTTATCCACTATTTTCTCTTCCATTTTGAACAATCAGTTGAATTTATACTCCTTGCTGTTGACATTAGTGAGCTGATATTTCAGATTCTGTAACGGTCCTTCTTCTTCCCAGAATGCACACTACCTTGGAATGTTCCTATCAGTTATTTGTACTGATTGGCTGTTGGATGGGTCAAACATGCTCAGATCGAACTAGCAACTGAATCAACCCAGGCACTGGGTCATGGGCAAGACCATAACGGTCTCTATTAGTGGTCCTGCAAACAACATTTATTTATTTACAAACAAAAATACTGCTATTTTTTCTTAAAAGTATATGTATTTGCACTGAACTTCCTCTTTAAGAAGGATTCAACATTTTTGTAACTGTCATAAAATAATTTTTTCTAGGTCTGTGCCTAAGACAGAAACCATACCTGATATTCAGATCACAGAAGCGGAGGATATAACTAGCACAGGTGAGAATGACTGTTTTGTGTTAGAATAGAAATTCTGCTTTTGTTTAGGGAACTCCCAGAACTTCAAAGAATCGGCATATAAAGTGACATCACCTACTATTTAATTACTTGAGGTAATGTACCTTTTGGTTTCATGAACTCAACGGCCTGGGTGCTCATACAGGAGAGGTTAGATTTACAACAGCTGGTATGAGAATGTCTTGTGTCTCAGTGCTGGTATACTGTATATCAGTCTGGGTTATGGTTGGACACCCGCTTTCAGAGAAGCAGACATATCATTGACACATTAAGGGGGCTATATGTTTAGCAAGGTCAGATGGTTAGGATGCGGATCGCCACACAGACATGTGCTTCCTCCAAATAAAATATACATGCTACCAGCTGATGCCAACAAGGGCACATTAATAATTCATGTTCCTTTTCCTCTTTCTTAACTTGCTTGTCTTGTTTGCAGCCGGTGGACTTGTAACATTCTGCTGTCATGTTTACCCATTTCCTGTTTAAGGCTTTACAGGGACACTGGGTATTAGTCTGGCCTGCAGATATATTCGTTAAAGGGAAAGTTGATAAAACCAGCTTGTAACAAAGGTAAATTAGAGAAGGCAGACAAGGGCTGTGCTGGTTGAAATTGAATTAATAAATAAGAGACCATTAGCTGGTTATTTATGTAACATACACACTGATAATGTAGCTTTAAGTATCTATAATTAGATGGGATTTCTAGCACAAGTTTTAAGGCTGGGTAAAGGTGACACAATCCAATAATGTATAGGAGATCTGGGGATATAACCGCCTGCAGCACACAGTGAATGGATATACTATTCAGTGCAGCTAGCAAACATTGATCTGCAAGTTGACTTTGGCAGGATGGAGCTTTACCTCGGAATGGATAGACCCTATCCTGTGCCGTGCTGGGATACACGGTGAATCTACTTGCCAGGACACACTGTAATACGGTCAGTATTAGGTCTGATATTGTCTCTGGCTTTTCCCACAGGAGAGGAGGAGGAGGAGGAGAAGGCCACAGACGAAGATGCTCCACAGCTGATGCGCACAAGGAGTGATGTTGGGGTACGGAGAAGGGGAAACCTACGTACACCAGGAGAGCAGAGACGAATCAAGCGTCACCGCTTCTCCATTAATGGCCACTTCTACAACCACAAGGTATAAGAGAGACTTATTTTATTAATAAAGTAAATCACGGTAAGTAGGCCCCACCGTGTACCCTGTGAGCCGTTGTGATTTTGTAACGCATGCGATCACCATTTTTGGTCCGTTTTTGTCAAAAGTCTATGGAAGTGCATAAAAAAGCCGACAGAATTGGACACAATCAATATGACTTGCAATTTTCTTTTTACCCATAATCCCCTACAAAACCCAAGCGCGAACACATGTGAAAGGGGACACAAGCGGATGGCAAAAGCACACAGAAACGCCCATCGCTTTTTAGTGCATTGTAGTGGGGCCTCAGCCATAATGTCCTTTGTTTGGTTTACTAGAAAATAAGAAAAAACTGACACTGAAGAATTGGGGAAATCCATACCCCATAAAGTTTCTCTTTACCAGAAAGAGTAAATGTCAGAAAGAGTATATAGAACCCAAAAGATTACTTCCCCTGTCCATTCGCTATTATATAGACCAGTGGTTTTCTACCTTTTTATCTGTGGGGAACCCTCGAAACAAATTTTGTGTCTTGGGAAACCCCCTACATAATATAACGATTATAGGGTGAGATTCAATATGGCCCGAATCCATCTAAAACCCACAGTAACCGGCCGAAATTTCGGGTTAATGTGGGTTTTATATGGATTTATGGCACAGCGCCATTTCCAAAAGTTTTTGGAAACAGCACTGTGCTATTGATTCAAAACCCCTTCTGTTAAGTTTTGTGCTACTTGGTAGTGTGAAACTTAACGGTACTGTGTGGGAGGCTTTAAAGTCATGTTACTTACCTTAGCCCGATCCCGTGATGCAATACATGATGTAATCTCGTCTACGTCAGGTATTGTATCACGGGATCGGGCTGAGGTAAGTAACGGGACTCTTCCTAATTGAATCTCCCCGATAGATTATTATTTATCTTTTCTCAGTCATCAGATACATAATCTATACAAATATAAATGTTAGATCTATAAATATAAATCTATTTAAAAAAAGTGGTCTCTAACAGGATTTCTTAACCTTTTATAGTTATGGAACCCTTGAAAATATGTTTATGTCTCGGAACCCTTGGCTAAAAACTTTATTACTTATTTGTATTTATCTCTCTGACATCAATACACCAAACACATAATTCTTACAAATATAGAACATTGATAAATATATAGAACAATCAGGGAGATTCAATAAAAGTTCTTATCCTTTAAAATGGTGCTAATTTTGCCCCAACTAATCAGATCTTATTTAACATTTGAAAGCTAACATCTGATTGGTTGGGGCAAAATTAGCACCATTTTAAAGGATAAGAACTTTTATTGAATAACCCTGTATATATTTTAATTCATCACAATGCTGGATCCATACAGTTTGTGTCACAATGCAACCTCTCAGGGACCCCAGATTGAGAAACGCTGATATAGATGAAAGTTGTTGATTTTTGAGTGTACAGCGCTATCTACAGGGCTTTTCTATTAAATAGCCTCTCCAAGTTTGCTGAGATGATACACAAATGTATGCTTTGCTGCAGTTTATTTTATATAACAAGCAGAACAATTGAACTGCGGTGCCCACTTACTCTTTGGATTTCTCTATTTATTAGTGAATCACAAAACACAACATTTTAGGGATCACCTTGTCCCCTTCATCAGATGTAACACAAATACATTCCCAAACCCATTAAATAGACCAAAGGCATAAGTGGTGTTAGGGAATTAAGTAGAGCCACACCAGTCTTGAAAGTCGATAGTAGAGATTTATTGCTTATGCATATAAACACATGTGCTGGTCACTCAACTGGATAGTGAGTAACCAAGATAGCTTGCACAGACCCCTTTCTTATACACAATCTTGACCATACGTCACAAGCCCATCCTATAGAAAAGGACTTTGCAGTCCCTTTTTACTTTAGACATGTAACCTCATATGGCCATTTGTTACCTTACACAACTTTAACAAGAAACATATGTTATCCAATTGTGACTAGAGGTCCATGTTACATATACATCCCATATTCATGCCACGTCTACACAGTCATTGCATAATGTATGTAGTCAATACAGTTTCTATACAATGATAACATTGATAAATTATATCCTTAACAGTGGCTACTATGGCTAAACATATTAATTACAGTGAATCAATATATGTACATTCACTTTGTATAAAAAAAAAAGTATTTTGATCACATATTACTTACCAGTTGGATAGAGGGATATTAGTCTATGGACTATTATGGACACTTTATAATAATAATAACAAAACGACTAGAAAATGGACATTTTGGGATAAATATTTTCACTTTTGTTTTTTACGCTGATTGAAATCAGACAATTCAGATTTTTGATTTCACTTTAATTAATATGTTTAGCCACACCCCCTATTTGGGGAAGGAGGGGCAAGTTATGCACTTGGTCTGGGATTGTATTTGTGTTACACCTGATGAAGGGGACAAGGTGATCCCCGAAACGTTGTGTTTTGTGATTTACTAATAAACGTAGAAAGTGTGCACCTCCGTTCAATTTTTCTGCTTGTGCTATTGCGCACAGTCCCAAGGGAGAGGGCTGACTGAGGGAGCGCCTTCAAAGAGACTGACACGTTGCCATTGGGTGTGCCTAGGCCCAAACTGAATATATTAAGTTAATTTTATATTACAGATATCTCAGCATCAGCTTTATTTATTCTAGTGTTTATCTGCGAGGTTGCCCCCTGCTGGCTGATTTATTTCTCAGTTGATGCTACAGAAACACTCATTTCCATTAATGGATTTTTTATTCATCTCCCAGACAGCAGTATTTACCCCTGCTTATGGCTCTATAACCAATGTACGGATAAACAGCACCATGTCTACCCCCCAGGTCCTGAAACTGCTTCTCAACAAATTCAAGGTAAGAACAACAAACCGTACCCAGACCCAAACAAACTATACAGCAAATATACAAACCTGATATACAACGTGACACAGAGAGCAAATTCCAACTATCGCACCTACCACCCAAACCAAATCTGCCTTCTATTTAGATTGGTATTTCTCGGTGTGCCCCAGTCATTTTTCTATTACATTTCTTTTATGCATTATTATGCAGGAATGTTCAACAGTCAGCCTCTCGGTCTTGTATATTAAAACAGAATCTTCTTTATTGAAGATACTTGCAGGAGTTATTTGGAGATATGGTCCTTGACATTGCCACTTGCAGCATTTCCTCACCTCTAGTTTAAGTTCAGGGCACAGGACAGAAGCATTCTGGGGAGGATCTTATCAGTGGCGTAGGGATCACCATAATGACTGCTATGGGGCCCTGAGCCACTGGGAGACAGTAATGGTCTGAAGAGCCATTTCAAAAATGAAATAACTTTCTGCTTGGAACTGCACACAAACAGAACAAAATGGGGCTTAATACTGAGCTGGAAAGCTGGTCAAACAAAAAGAAAAAAAGCTGTTGCTAAACTAAAATACCCAGCATCCTTTGACAGTTGAATTATGTTATGATGGGAATTGTAGTTCAACAACAACTGGAGGACAAAGATTGAACATACCTTGGTCAGGGGATCAACACCTCCCCCCTCCCTCAGCCTTCATGACTGCTATACTTACCATTTTCTGCAATGTCCCTGAAGCCTGGTATTCATCCCAATCTCCACAGATGCTTGTTTCAGGGGTTTCCACCTCCACTTCAAGCTGTACGAGCTTATACGTAAGTAGAGGTGGCGGCTTTGGTACCAGCCATTAGTCATTGGCTATGACTGACAACTGCTACAGAGAAGGACTGGAAAAAAGACATAGTTGAGTCCCCAGTGGAGACTGGGATGACTACCAGACTGAAGGGGCATCACAGAAAATGGTAAGTATAGTGGTCTTACAGGTTAGGGGTGTGAGGGGCTGTAGGACCTTTAAGCAGGAGCTGAAAAAAGGGAGCAGAATGAAAAGAGGAACATAAATACAATAGATAGGAGAAGGAATTAAAGGACAACAATAGTGTCCATTTCCATGGAGGTAGTGCTGGGGATAATTAATGTTCTTTGTGTTACAAAGTGGCTGGAGGTAGTAGGTAATTGCTGGTGTAGCTAGCTAAAGCAAGCTTTTTTTCCCTGTGGGCTAGGAGGGCCCCATACAAAGTTTTGATATGGGGCCCAGTGATTTCTAGCTACGCCCCTGGATCTCATGTTAGGATAGAAGTTATTTGAAAAATCAACTTCTAAATGCATGTCATATGATTTCTCCTCCTTCCTTGTATCCATACAACAATTACCATTTACCTAAAAGCCCAATTTGCAGACCATATAATAGAAATGTACTGTTGAGACTGTACTCGTGGTAGTGTTTAGCCATTAGAAGACATTGCAATATACATTCCAACTATTGATTCATGTTGAATATTAACTCTTCTCGTTTCAGATTGAGAATTCTGCTGGAGAGTTTTCTCTGTACATGGTCCATACCAGTGGAGGTGAGAAGTGATATTATAACAATACATATGTTTCATATATATAAAATAAAGGCAGTACTTCTATCTGCAATACTTTATTGCGACATGTTTCAGACTGCAAAGAGTCCATTTTCAAGCAATAAATAAACAATTGTCAAACACACATTTATAACCCAACCACTACTCCAATTGGTGACAATGAACCAATCATCAAACAGCTTGTTAAAAGTCCAATCCAATCCACATGATCAATGAAAGCGCTTCAGTCCTGTGAATGTCCATAACGTGCCCCAATCCAATGATTGAATCAATATATGTGGACAAACATCTAAGAATTATTACAGTGAAAGTGCAAGTGCTTATAATAAAAATATTTAAACAAGTTAAAATATATCAAGTTAAAAAAGGCATTAAATGCAGGGAGATTCAATAAAAGTTCTTATTGTTAAAAATGGTGCTAATTTTGCCCCAACCAATCAAATATTATTTAACATTTGAAAGCTAATATCTGATTGGTTGGGGCAAAATTAGCACCATAAGAACTTTTATTGGATAACCCTGATAATCATCTACAAATATTTAAATTCCTTGTTTGTATTATAAGCACTTGCACTTTCACAGATCAGGTGGATTGGATTGGACTATTAACAAGCTGTTTGACAATTGGTTCGTTGTCACCAATTGGAGTAGGGCTTGGGTTATAAATGAGTGTTTGATAATTGTTTTATCCCTCACTATGCATTAACACACACCTGTGTAATGCATATTGAGGGAAATGCACTGCCCTAGGGCCAAAAAACACCATTGCTGTTAATGCATGGATTACTGTCCATGGTGCTAAACAGAAAAGATAATAGGTCCAGCTATTACCTAACAAGCATAGCTACCTTCCTCCAATCAAAATCAAAAGACATCTCTGGTCACAGACTTGATAATGAAACCAATAGATTTTAAATACTTGATGTGCTTACCAACAAAGATTACTTTTAGGGTATACTGGTCATCTTTCTTGCTGCATTTTTATGCAATGGACACTGAGTGCTGCTGGGTAGGAAATTACATTAACTCTAATTTTTTCCACTAATAGAGAAGCAGAAACTGAAAGACTCTGATTACCCCTTGATTGCACGTATTCTGCATGGGCCTTGCGAGCTGGTCTGTAAAGTTTTCCTTATGGAGAAAGACCAGGTGGAGGAGATCACTTATGATGTGAGTAACTTGGATATTAACACTGTTTACTATTTTTCTTTTTATTTTGTCTCATCAGAACAATTTTTAGTACATTGTAATCTTAAAAAGAGAACTTGACTGTAACAAAGTATGGAGATAAAGATGGCGTTACCTAAAACTCAGAGTTTTAGCAGCCATATGACCGTAAAATCCTTCTAAATTTGCCCACTATAAACCTCTCTCCCTATCTCCCTTCTCTCTCTCTCTCTCTCTCTCTCTTATTTCCCCACCCATTACTAATTAGACATTAGTTGCCTTTAACAAGATATAATGCTTGCTTCTAATTTCACCAAGAGGATACCAATAGTGCTACTGTGTCATGAAATATGTAGGAAGATAGGCATACAGAGCACTTCAAGGTCTTCTCATTAAAAAAATCAGGCTTGATGTTTTGCACTAATATGTGAATAAAACATTTAAGAAGACTTAAGTGCTCCTTATTTGTGTGTGTATATATATATATATAAATTATATAAATATATAATTATATATATATATATATATATATATATAAATAGTTAGTTAGTTAGTTAGCAGTGGACAACTGGGTAAATACCATTGTGGAGGACCTGACTGTAATCAGATTCCATTATTCAGTATGTGGAAGTTTCTACTATAAAAAGTAAAATGGTTTCCATGATGTCAGATGGGACCAGTACACCTATTTGGTACAAGCACCATTAACAGGAGTTTATCAGAAAATATATTAATGTAATAGTAAAGAAAACCTGAAAATAATAACTCTCTTAGCTTTCTTCCTAGTGCAATATTTAATTCCTTGTCAATGTATATTTGAAGTAAATTCCGTCAAATGAAAACAAATCCCAAGAGCTAACAATCGGTCTGTACTATTTTTTTTTTTTAGGTGGCCCAGTACATTAAATTTGAAATGCCTGTTCTGAGCAGTTTTATTGAGAAACTCAAAGAGGAAGAGGACAGAGAGATCTCCAAACTAACAAAGAGGTACAGTCCACATATCTATTCATCTCACTTCTGTAACCCCTAAAAAGCCAAGCTGCCAGCCATATTTATTTAAACAATCGACAAAAGCCTTATAAAATATCTTATTTCCTTATATTTGTGTTTCAAAGGAAATTTCATATCTAACCAGTAGATGACATCATTACTTACATTGTTCTATATTTTATTATATACACTAGGGGCCATTTTTATATGTGCACGGTGTCACACATTAGCGATACAGTGTGTTATCGGTAAAATACGATGGAGGCCATGAATGTATGGCCATGAATGTATGGTAACATCGCACATTTACGCTGAACTTTCGTTAATTAACAAACATTCGGTCGTAGAATACTATGTGGTATTAAACTACCACAATGGTATTATATGGGGGATCGTAAATCTATGATAAATCGATCGTATAGTAGCGTTGTTAACACTAAATTTAGTACAAATAAAATAGTTTAGCCTGATAAAGGTGAGCGTGACTTTAAGATGGGTTTTTAGCACTTGCAGGTTAATCCTACTGTTTTTAATCGTTATTGCTGAAAATTCGGTGCAACCGGTCCTGCTGTCCCCAGGATTGGCTGTGATTTACCATCATGTCCGATCACATGGACAACTTGGTTACCCTTTAATTTGCTCCAGTCGACTGAAATATTTGCCAATTTAGTTGATCGGCCTGAATTATGAACCCGTGTGTACCAACCATTATTATTTACTATGCATTGATTATTTACTATGCAATGATTATTTACTATGCAATGATTAAAATTAGTAATTAAGTGGTTTTGTTCATTGTTATATTGAGAATCCCCTAAAATAAATGAATTATCAGACTTAATCCTCCATAGGAAAATAAATATGCTACATTGTTAGTTTTGTGCTAACAATGTAGTGCGATACATTATACATTGCTATGTTTCCTTCTTTGCAGGTATACAGCCTTGCGAATCCTGATCGAGCAGCGTCTACACGATATGGCAAGCTGTCGGGCTACTATGTAGTGAAGTCTTCCTGAATTTTAAACCGAAAGCTGTTCCCCCTCATAAAGGGGCCAAAACCTGAGGAGCGGTTAGTGGTGGGGGAATTTTCATCTTTGTATTGAAAGCCGATACCAGCTAATCCGACCCCTGCAGAAAGGAATGTACTGCATTTTACCATGCCTACTTACCTTTCTAATCGATGCTTCATGGCCCCATAAAGAGACAACAACATTTCGCTTTTTAGAACCTAAAAGCATCTGGGCTGTTTCGCTTTCTGCAATGTGGAATCTCTGTTACATTCTAATCATAGCTTTCGCCTTTCATTGGACCTTAATGTGGTCGGTGCTCAAAGTGCCTATTGTTGATAAATGCACTAACATGGCCCCTTTACTTAGCTTGCAATTATCCTTTCATATACTTTGGAGTAAGACATCATCAGGAAAAAGGTTTCAGATAATGACAATACCAGTGTAAAAGGGATACTTGTCTGTGCTTCCCTAAGTGAAGATGGGAAGCAAATACTAGTTTTATCACTTGGACTTCCTAACCAGCTTAATTACTATAGAGCAATATGATTTTTAGAGGGGCAAAAGTGATACTGTAGAAATTCTAGATGGAAAGCACAATGCTGGCAGATGTACTGTTCAATATACCGATCAGTAAAGTTCTGGACTAACCAATTTTGATAAAAACCGGTAAAAAAACCTATTGGTTTTGTCCTAACATATCCAGCAAAATGTTGGCCTGGGAGATCAATCAGGGCAAAATATTGGCCCATTTGTACCAGTCCTAAGAGAAACATTAAAATGACATTCCTGCCAAAAACATATAAGTAATAATACCGTGGATCCCATTTATTGTAAAAAGGATGCTCAAGAATAGCACTGAGGTGCCACTTTACAGTTTTCCATCTTAAGATAACAGACCAATAATAATTCAGATAGTCGTAAAGCTGCAGAAGAATTGACAGATAGAAATTTGTTTAAACCTGTGTGAACCCACAGCAGCACTGGTAATTTTCAATGTTGAATATTTCTATCAAAATGCAATTTTTAAAGGGCATGTCCTCCTCTAGAACAAAAAAATGATACTTGTCTTCCTCTCCCTCCAAACCCTGAGATTGTAAAAGTGACTTACCTCCCCTCAGTCCATAAATCCCATAATCGTTGTCTTTCTCTGACACACTGGTCCTTGCCTCCTTTGTAAGCTCAGATATCTTTTACAGAGGGGGCGTGCAGGGTCAGTTATTAGCCGTGACATCACAATCACAGCATTGACTGACTGCTGCCATCCAGACGAAAGCATCTGTGTTAGCTGCTGGCAGCAGAAAAAGGTATGGATTGTGAGCTTCACTGACCATGGGGAGAAAAGTAACTACAGTATAAGGATCTGTGAATGGAGTGGTAAGGGTAAATATAGATTTGTGTTATGTAGATGGACATGACCATTAAGTGGTCATTTCATAATAAATAGGATACATACAGGGCATAATTATTAACATTTTCAAAATAAAAAAAATATCTGGGAATGTCCATTTTTTATTATTACATGGCACAATTTTAAAAGCACAGAAACCCTGAATATCCTTACAGAATGGTAAAATAATAGACCCTGTAAAATGACTTGGCTTGGATTGCTTAAAGGGGAAGTCATTTTTATTGGTACAGCATAGCAATACTAGGTATTATTTTTTTATCTGATTTTTTGTAACACAAGCTTCTGATTTCTGTGGAAATGTCTTTTCTATCAAACTAAAAAATGTGAATTTTTCAGTGGAAACTCTGACTTTAAGGCATTTATGCCAGTGTTGTGTCTGAATAAAGCACTTTGCAATAACGGTCTAGTAACATTTTAGAATGTGTGTATTGTGACATAAAAACATTTGCCTCTATATACAGTAACATTGGTTAGTAAAACAATCAACATCTGGTTGGGTACATGTCTAACCCTATAAGGATTTTTATTAGAGGTTAAAACATCGCTGCCCTTTGGTTGGATAATTTTCCAGTGTATATTTAGTGAATATGACCTAACGAAAAATAGAGAATCATTGAACTTGTAATATATAATAATTTATCTGATTAACTGCAACGCTAGGGTTTAGAAAAGTTAATGGTGTAATTAATGAACTAGGTATCTAAGTGCAAATTCCTAATCTGTTTTCAGCCTCGGTCTTACATCACAGGGTCCTGGCTCCTTACTGGAATAATCGCTGGTTAAGTTAATTAACTTAATAATCAGTATTAATGTTGAAGGAAAATTCCGTCGTGCTGTCAGGTGATGGGATTGAGCAAGGACAGACCTTTGCCCTTGGCTGCCCAGGGACCCAGAAACTCTGTTTGGTTCTATCAGACATTGAGTGGTGTAGCACAATGAAGGATAAGACCAAATAGGCCCCAGTGCAGATATTCAGCAATAGGCTCTGAACTGCTTACTCTTGATCTTGTGGTTCCCTGATATGGGGCTTATTTAGCACTTATGTTAAAACTTTAAATGTTGGACTAGATGGACATATGTCTTTATTTAACCTCCATTACTATATATAGACGTTCCATTGGTTTCAGTATTTTAATGACTAGGTATATGTGGGAAGGGGGAAACTAAAATTTGTATATGGCCTAACTGCCCCCCAAAACCTCAACCTCGTAAGGTCTAAACTTTTCAAATCTGATCCTAAATGTACTTACCGCCCCTCGTTCCCTCAGCTGCATGGAAAAAGAATGGAAGATGGGCAGAAGGCAGCCACGGGAACAAAGGCCGGTAAGTATATTTAGGAGCAGATTTGAAAAGTTTAGACCTTGCGAGTTCGAGGATTTGGGGGACAATTAGGCCATATACAAAATTTAGTTTTGGGGGTGGACATACCCATTAAGCATGGTTTTATCCTTAGAGCTATAAAAAATGACAACAGAACAAATTTTCTGTATAGGCTGCTTTGTTTTGCTTTAATGATGTCCGCTTTCTTAGCCTACTTGTTTTATCTATTCAAGCTAATAGCAGGAAGGAAAGAACTGGATATTTTCACACTTGCACGCCTGCAGTTTACATTGAGACCCATTATTTTTCACAAACCCTGGATATTGATTTCTTTTTACAGTCATGCGTGATTGTTATGCTGGACTCCTAGATAGTGAATTCAAAAGGTGGCCAATTCGGCATGCCTTAAACTAAGGTTCCTAGTGCAGTGACTCAAGCTAAAGCAGGGGCAATTTGTGGCTTTAAAAATGTTTAACCCAGTTCCTGGATAAAAGAAGTGATGAAGGCTACAGCTGTGATCACCCACAATCCTTCAGTGCAGAACCCAGCCCCATTGGATGTTTTTTCATAATTATCCAGACAGAGAACCTTTAGAACCTTCATTGCCACACTTATATAGACATCATCTTCTTTGCTTATGTTGGAAAGCCATTCATTGTTTTTCTCCATTGTAATGTTAAGGCATCTGTTTAGAAATTCCTCGGACCCATCAGAGTCACTGATCTTGGGAGGTCGAGGGTAATGCAGGCCGTCGGGGAAACAGGAGTAATTGGCTGCATAAACTTTGGATTCTCCTTCTGTGAAGTTCATTTGGAAGGACACCATTTTGTCTCTGAAGTATAGGTGGCCCAGTGAAGGAACAGGGTCTGCTTTAGATTTTTTTATTGCTGCCCTTTTATTGTCAGTGGTTTTGGAAATTCTTTTGCTGCTATTTCCAGATCTTCTGGGTGGTGATGGTTTACAATTCACTATTACAAAAAGAAGTATCAAACAGGATAATAAATTCAGCCTTCCCATTCTATTACCACCTATAAACAGGAAACATTAGAGGGTTATACTACTGCTGTCATATAGTCATATATATATATATATATATATATATACACACACAAGCTTGGTTGGAAATGTAGATAATCATTCCTGAGCTGATTGTGTGGGCCCCACAGAAGTTTGTTAGGATATGCCATACATTGGGACATATTATACATTGGGACATATATAATAGGTTCGTTATCAGCAATTTCAAATCAACCTTTATATTGATCATAAAAATGGCTGTTAGTAGCAGTGGCTGTGCTAATTTTTAGCCATGTCGCTACTATTTGTGATCAATGTAAAGGTTTGTTTTTGGACATTACCGATGACAAACCTTTATAAATTGGCTCAAAATGTGTTCCCTGCTCAAAATGCATCCCAATGGTGAGTGCAGAACAATGACCGTAAACTGGGAGCCAATGCAATTCTTCCTACTTTTTAAGTTAGTTATTTGAATTGGATAAGGGTAAGGAGCAAGCAGATCTATTGTCCTATTGTGGGTGTAGTCTAATCACTGGTAAGTTAAAAGCATAAACAAGACATTTTGAATGAGACTTAAGTGAAGACGCAAAGAGTATGTCATAACTGGCCTGTAATTGAGGCCTGATTTATACTTATTTTCTCCCCTAGGCCAGCTAGCTTGTTGCTGTCTCCCCTTTTAGTGCAGTATGAGTGAACACTTTAGAATGAAGCGCATCAATTGCAAGGTAGCATTTAGCAATATTAGCCCAGAGGAAAAAGACATTTTGCAGACTGCTTGCTCTGCCAACCTTCTAGCATTGTTTGGGGAGGTGGCATGCAAAACGTGACTTACCACTTTCAAGCATATCATAGAAGACATTCCCCCTCTTTTTATGGCAGGTACAAGGTCATATGAACACTACACGCAGTAAAGCTTGGAGCAACCTTGGTTAAAGACATCAAGCTGATAGTATGGAAAATTATTAATGTTTTGAAAGAGTTGCTGGTGTTTAGATCAGTCAATCTCAAACTTTGAGAAATACTTGGCAACTTGCAATTTGTGTTCCTGTCACAGCACACCTGGGCTGTTAATGCTGAACTCTTTTATACACTTTACAGCACGTATTACAGTATATTTGCATATAGTATGTAGTGTACATTCATTATATTTAAAGCATATTGCGAATTGCATTTATTGATAATATATAGATTATAAAGATAATTTTACTATAAACATTTAAAGGAACACCTCTGGCTCTTTTGAAGGGGAACTGTACAGCCTCTAGTTCTAGAAATAACAGTAGCACCAAGTTCCACAATTCCACCTTGCAGCTGTTTTGTGCTTTTAGACTACAAAGAATCAATAATCAAAAATAAAACAGGAGTGGAGTGCTAGATTATTGTAGCCTGTATATATACCTAAAATGTATGTATACTGAGAAATTACATCATAATCTATAAATACATGTAGGTAGCACTTACTCTGAGGTGTGTGTGTTGCTGCATGCCTTCAATACAATACTTGTTTTGCCCAGGCTCTGACCACCAGTGATAGTTGGGATAAATTATAGTTTCCACTAATGGGCAATTAAAAAAAAAACAATTTTCCAGTGTACATACCCTTTACACATTTATAGGAAAGAAGTTGTACTCCAGGGACATGTTCAAGTTTGCAAAATATCATTATTTAAAGTGCATAACAATGTTTTGGTCCCTTGTTTTTGGATATTTAATAAGCTTCATTAAGGTCCTAAGACAAGGGACCTTTGCTATCCACTAGGCAAATTAAGTTCTTTTTTTACTACTTTCCAATATGGTTTAATATCACCTATTGGTAGCGCTGGGAAAGTAAGTCCCATTTATGACTGAGATATATATATATTGATTTGGTAAAAGTGGGCACTCACTTATCCACTTAATAGCCCAGGTGCTGCCTCATTGAAGATATTCAAATCAAATGAAGAAAAGGTGCACTCAAGGGACTTTTTCAAAGGCTTTAATAAGATGTGCAAGGTAACAGCAACTTTATAGTCCGTGTCTTGGACCTTTTTCAAGCTTTTTCAAGTATGCTTGTGAAGGTTCTCATTCATCCAGGTCATGGTATATCTGTTGTATTCAATTAGATCAACTGGACTTGAAGTTTAGTTCTTGAAGACGTTTCGCTAGTCATCCGACTGGCTTTCTCAATTCAGAATGACTTGTACAAGAATCTGTGGCAATTATGTACCCTGGAAAATCCCAATTAGCATATCACAGCCAGGTGTTAAGGGTGTGATTGGATAGTGGCTAAGAGGTATTATAGGAACGCCCAGGGTAAGGTGTCAAAACAGCATTGTACATGGCAGACCAGATCAGTATTGATATTTGACTCCCACCACCCTTTAGATCACAAGCTGGGTGTCATCAGAACCCTGCAACACAGAGCCGAGAACATCCCCACTAGCACAGAGGCGAAGGCGAAGAAATGAAACACCTCAGAGGAGCCCTTAAAACTTGTGGATATCCAGACTTGGCCTTTGTAAAAAGAAGTAGAAGGAAAGAAAAGAACACAAATACCAACAGTGAAGGGGAAAGCAAGACAGAGAAAGAACATGGTATCCATTGTAGCAGGGGTCTCTGAGAAATTAAGAAAAATTTTCAAAAAACACCGTATCCCTGTCTGCTTTAAACCGAACAACACACTGAGGCAGCAATTGGAACATCCGAAAGACCCAATTCTGAAACGCAAGAAAAGCGACATCATATACGCAGTGCAGTGCAGTGAAGAATGCTCTAATTTGTATGTGGGGGGAGACCAAACAGCAACTACATAAAGTATGGCCCAGCACAGAAGAGCCAATTCCTTGGGTCAGGCGTGTACCTGCATCTTAAGGATAAAGGACATACCTTTGAAGATTGTAATGTTAACATATTGGCAAAGGAACGTGACTGGTTCAAGAGAGGTGTCAAGGAGGCCATTTATGTGAAAATAAAGAAACCAGGCCTAAATAGAGGTGGGGGGGGTTCGACATCAACTGTCTGCCATGTACAATGCTGTTTTGACACCTTACCTATAACACCTCTTAGCCACTATCCAATCACGCCCTTAACACCTGGCTGTAATATGCTAATTGGGATTTTCCAGGGTACATAATTGCCACAGATTCTTGTACAAGTCATTCTGAATTGAGAAAGCCAGTCGGATGACTAGCGAAACGTCTTCAAGAACTAAACTTCAAGTCCAGTTGATCTTATTGAATACAATAGATATACTTATTCAAGTATATAAAATAAAATACACAACTAACACATGCCATTATAAAGACAAGTAAAGAGAGACTAACAAGGTATGAGGGAAGTAGAAATATGAAGGTATGTACTACAGCTTATCATAAAAGGTGCTTATCCTCGCAATCTTATGTCAGCTCTGGTCAACTCTGGAACGTGTTCCCTGCAAATACAGCTAAAACGGGTGGGCGGGGGGTTGAAGAAGGACAAAATGTAAGTGCGGTATAGCAGTGATGCTGAGTAAGGATCACAAAGTTCAAAGAAAGGACTTTGAGCAGAACCTTTATTGAAACATCAAATATTTTGTCATTAGAAATGTTAATATTTTATTAAAAGTGATGGATACACATTTGTCCTGAACTATATCTGTGAACCATGTTAAAAAAAACATAGCCAAAGGTACACCATGAAATCTTTCAATATTGGGATCCCTACAGTTAATGCCCCTTCCCTAGCTCTGTGAGCACAGGCATGCTCAGTGTTATTTACCCAGGAAGAGAAAGAAATCCTCCAATCCGCTACTTTGTATCTACCTGTAACTCTGCCCCCACCCATCTGAGATCTGTCCAATGGAAATATGCGTTTCTTGTAGCGTGGCGTTTCTGCACCATGCAGAAAGCCACAGTGGGCAAACAAGGATTAAGGTTTAAAAGCAAACAAATAAAGTCTCTATTTCTATAAATGCACAGCATTTCCCAAACCCTGAAACTGTCAAAATCACAGTGCCCTTAAGTGTTTCTAGATTAGTTAGGTCGCCCAATGCCTGTTGGCTGCTGCCCCTTTTGCTTTAGTCATTATACTTTGTGTCATTTCCTGATGGAGTTCTAGCATGAGACATATATAGCCAGACAAATACGACATATGGCCAGCAATAGTCCTATCAGGATGTTTGGTTATTAGATTGTCCATAACAGTAATGATTCATCACTGGCTTTGGTTCTTCGAACACCCTAACATTACACATTATTTGTATTAATGTGTAATCCCCACACAAAATCACTTCAATGCAGCACTTGTATTCCACTAAGACTATATTATTAACTGGAACCAAAGGTCAATACTGGGAAATACAGATTTTGCTCCTTTATCTGTATTTCTTTCTCTCCCAACCGCCGCTATGCTTATGCATGCTCTCATCCTATCGCGCCTGGACTATTGCAATCTACTACTTACTGGTCTTCCTGCTTCCCACCTCTCTCCCCTTCAGTCTATACTTAACTCTGCCACACGTATTGTTTCACTCGCTAATAAACCGGATCCCAAATCTCCTCTGTACCTGACAACAACCTGGCTCCCCGTTAAACAGCGATTGTATACAAAATCCTTCTAACATTTAAAGCCCTTCGCTCTGCTGCTCCTCCTTATATTTCCTCTCTAGTGTCCCCATAAGTTCCTGCCCGTACACTCCACTCATTGCAGAACCAGCTCCTGTACAGACCCCCCACTCGTACTGCTTCCTCTCACCTTAAACCTTTCTCTCTTGTGGCTCCCATCCTCTGGAATTCTATTCCCTTCTCTCTACGTCAAGAAACCTCAATCAGCAGGTTTTAATCTAGCCTTACATCCTACCTATCTGGAAAACCAGCACATTCTATGATTGTTTTATTTGCATTGCATACTTCTAACTCCAGAACTTATACCCATTCAATTGTATCTGTGTGTTACCGCCTAACAGATTGTAATTACGGGGCAGGGACCTCCTTACCTCTTGTGGCAAAGCTCTAGCGCTTCTATTTTATTACTGTACAGCGCTTTATAAATAAACTAAACATACATACATACAATCCCATAGTAAAAAATAACAGAGAACCATAAAGTTCACTTTCGATATTCTATGAACACATTATTTTACATTGCAGTTGTAAGTACCAGTGCTATGAGGGTCAGTATATTAATTTAGTGAAATTGTTCCTTTGCAAAATCAGCCCCTCAATGCTTTCCTGTAAATTCTGCTCCACTTTGTTTCCTGTAAGTAAAACCCTGACATGCACTGGTCTAACATGGAGCCATTGAGACATCTTCTCCGTTTCCTAAATCTTTCTCACCATTTCCTATCTCCCTGAGGAGCAAATGAAATGGACAGCGTCTGGGGTTACATTCCTGTAAGTGCATCTATATGTCTGTTACTATTATCACAATTATTGTCTGTTGTAACAGGAAATCCAGATTCCATCTAAACCCTCCACAGGCCAGAAAATCACTTACAGGGAGATTCAATAAAGTTCTTATCGTTTAAATGGTGCTAATTTTTCCCCAAGCAATCAGAACTTATGTAACATTTGAAAGCTAACATCTGATTGGTTGGGGCAAATTAGCCCCATTTTAAACGATAAGAATTTTTATTGAATAACCCCCTTTATGTTTTTTAATGTTAGGACATCAATCCATTAATCCTTCTTTTCACAATCAGAACATTGAATTCCAAAAGGCCAAAATTATAATCAATTGTGTTTCTACCCCATCAGTTACCCAAGTTACCCGCCTACTGCCCCTGCTTTGCCTTGCTGTGATTATTCGAAGAAGCCACAATAGCAAGAGCATCACTTATGATGCCACCATTCCCTAGAGGATTATCAGGAATATGCAGTTAAGGGTTGTTTAGAATTCCTGTACCATAATGTCTATTTCAAGGAAAACGATCCCCCGTATCTTCTGATCAAATGGTTACGAAATGTATTTTTAAAAAAAAGCTCTGCAGAGGTCGAACAGCCTCTTTGATCTATGGAGAAAGGAGGGGGAGGATCCAGAGACCCCACCCATTATACCCCAATGTCTGGAGGAGCTGCCAATAACAAAGATATAACATGTCTACATTGGCTATTGTACTCTCTCTCTGTGGGGTCTACACTTGTTAACTGTACATAATACAGAAAAGACCACTTTGGTACTGGCAAGGAGCCTATCTGTATAACCATTGATATCTAACAAAAATATCATTTTCTGAAGACAAAGGGCTCTATTTATAAAGGCTCGATAATACGGTATCCATACAGTAGCGATAGTGATCGTACATTTCAGACTGTGATTAGAATTGTACAATCGCCCACACTATACTATAGTGGTAGTAGAGCAACTACGCAGGAAAAATATTTTTTTTGTAATTGTTCTTTACAGGAAACTATAATTTTCCCCAACTATCACTCTATCAACTTTTCCGCAGTGTGCTGGATTGATGAAATTTGGTATGTGTGAATTGCATAATAGAAAATTCCCTCCCTTTATGCTGGCTCACAGTTATTACTGAGTATGCTTGACTTTACAGAAAGTCACTTTAGATGGAAGGAGGAGTCCGTTAAGAGACTGAGCAAAACAAGGCCTGCATTGAAGGCAGGGATGTTTCAAGGTTTTTTGGTACCTGAGGCAAACTTTGGAAAGGTTCCTCAAGTAATATTGTATTCTGGTTGAACAGCCCTAGGTAAGGCTGCTGTATCGCCCCTTTCAGGCGGTGCTTCTGGTGATAACCACAATATATTGCATTAAAGAGGGCCATAGACAGACACCAATGGAGCACATACTGTAAAGCAGCAAATGAATACTGTATTGTGCCATACAAGATGGTAAAAGCCACCATAAATACACTTACATCAATAAACACTAAACTCTAAAACTGGGGCGTCCCCCATCTAAACCAATGTGCAAAAGGATTCTGGGATCCCTGTATCATATAGGGTGAAACACCATCCCCTCCCCATAGTCACAAGAGAAGGTAACAAGTGTCCCCCAAAACCAATCAATGCCAGGTAAGTCATTCCTGAGACTTAAACTCCTGATCCGAGTGCTGGGCTGAAAGAGGATGAATAAAACGGCAAATCACATGTGACACAAACAGGTAAGTATACGACCCGATCCTGAGGCTTCCCCCGGGTTTGTGCTCCCCACCAGCGGGACTTCCGCACTGCTGCAGCTCCTCACCACGGTCCGAATGAGCCGTCACTCCTCCTGGAACATGCACTCCTCCGGCACCTTCCAGCTAGGCTCCAACCCCCGTCGCCACGAGTCTTCACCCGACCCGGTGTGGGGATACCGTGCAGGGGACAGCCTTACTAGCAGCCTCTCTGACTCCGCAATATAAGTCCCCCCCCCACAGAGAATGGTAATATATAAGACTTGAAGAAAAGAAGTTTAGTCTTCAACTTCGGAAAGGGTTTTTCACTGTGAGAACGGTAAAGCTATGGAACTGTCTTCCAGTGGACGTAGTTATGGCAGGTTCATTGGTCAGTTTAAAAAAAAGCTGGATGAGTTTCTGCAAACAAAGAATGTTTCAAGTTCTCTGTTATTCTCTGACTTATATTACAATTCTCTGTGGGGGGGGGCATATTACAATTCTCTGTGGGGGGGCATATTACAATTCTCTGTGGGGGGACGGACTTATATTACAATTCTCTGTGGGGGGGGGGGGGTTATATTACAATTCTCTGTGGGGGGGAACTTATATTACAATTCTCTTTGGGGGGGGAACTTATATTACAATTCTCTGGTGGGGGGAACTTATATTACAAATCTCTGTGGGGGGGGGAAACTTATATTACAATTTTCTGTGGGGGGGGGGGGGGGCATATTACAATTCTCTGTGGGGGGACTTATATTACAATTCTCTGTGGGGGGGACATTTAACAACTCTCTGTGGAGGGGACTTATATTACAATTCTCTGTGGGGGGGGCATATTACAATTCTCTGTGGGGGACGGACTTATATTACAATTCTCTGTGGGGGGGGGACTTATATTACAATTCTCTGTGGGGGGGAACTTATATTACAATTCTCTTTGGGGGGAACTTATATTACAATTCTCTGTGGGGGGGAACTTATATTACAAATCTCTGTGGGGGGGGGGAAACTTATATTACAATTCTCTGTGGGGGGGGCATATTACAATTCTCTGTGGGGGGATTATATTACAATTCTCTGTGGGGAACTTATATTACAATTCTCTGGGGGGGGGGTGACATATTACAATTCTCTGGTGTGTGGGGGGGGTAATATTACAATTCTCTGTGGGGGGGAACTTATATTACAATTCTCTGTGGGGGGGTGACATATTACAATTCTCTGTGGGGGGGGGACTTATATTACAATTCTCTGTGGGGGGGACTTATATTACAATTCTCTGTGGGGGGGAACTTATATTACAATTCTCTGTGGGGGGACTTATATTACAATTCTCTGTGGGGGGGGACTTATATTACAATTCTCTGTGGGGGGAACTTATATTACACTTCTCTGGGGGGGGGCATATTACAATTCTCTGTGGGGGGGGATTTATATTACAATTCTCTGTGGGGGAGAACTTATATTACAATTCTCTGTGGGGGGGACCTATTACAACTCTCTGTGGAGGGGACTTATATTACAATTCTCTGTGGGGGCTTATATTACAAATCTCTGTGGGGGGAGAATTATATTACAATTCTGTGGGGGGGGGGTTATATTACAATTCTCTGTGGGGAGGGACTATATTACAATTCTCTGTGGGGGGGGGGAACTTGTATTACAATTCTCTGTGGGGGGGACTTATATTACAATTCTCTGTGGGGGAGAACATATTACAATTCTCTGTGGGGGGGGGGGGACTTATATTACAATTCTCTGTTGGGGGGGACTTATATTACAATTCTCTGTGGGGGGAGAACTTATATTACAATTCTCTGTGGGGGGGGGGACTTATTACAATTCTCTGTGGGGAGAACTTATATTACAATTCTGTGGGGGGGGGACTTATATTACAATTCATGTGGGGGAAACTTATATTACATCTCTGTGGGGTGGGACTTATATTACAATTCTCTGTGGGGGGGGACTTATATTACAATTCTCCGTGGGGGGAACTTATATTACAATTCTCTGTGGGGGGGAGAGCTTATATTACAATTCTCTGTGGGGGGGGGGACTTATATTACAATTCTCTGTGGGGGGGGAGCTTATATTACAATTCTCTGTGGGGGGGGGCTTATATTCACATTCTCTGTGGGGGAACTTAATTCAATTCTCTGTGGGGGGGGGAGCTTATATTACAATTCTCTGTGGGGGGGGAACTTATATTACAATTCTCTGTTGGGGGGGAACTTATATTACAATTCTCTGTGGGGGGGGAACTTATATTACAATTCTCTGTGGGGGGGGGGACTTATATTACAATTCTCTGTGGGGGGGGCTTATATTACAATTCTCTGTGGGGGGGGGAACTTATATTACAATTCTCTGTTGGGGGGGAACTTATATTACAATTCTCTGTGGGGGGGGGAACTTATATTACAATTCTCTGTGGGGGGCACTTAGTATTAGTAAAGTATATTTAGCAATACCCAGGCAAGAAAACCCACCAAATTTATGAAGGGGGAAAAATTCCTTTGCCTTTCTCTGGATCAACTTTTAGGTAGGGTTAAAAAGGAGGGTATAAAGGTTGGACTTGATGGACGTATGTCTTTATTCAACTCAATTACTATGTTACTATGTAAGATAGCAAGGTGTCACTGTGCAGATTGAGCCCTTTAATCTGAACATTGGTAAATCTACAGATAAGCCATATATATGTACTGTCTGTAAACAAGGTAAATCTAGGTACTGTGTGTGGGTTTTTTTTATCCCCCCTTTAAGGCTGGGTACACACGGGCAAATTTTTCACCTAACCGATGTTTGCCACAAGGGAGCAATCAGCCAGGATGAATCACTGACAGTCGCAACAAAAATCGCCATGACGATCATGCAGTCTCATAGGCGACTGCACGGTGATCGGCGGTGATTTACCACCACGTCTGGTTGCTTTTTAGCTCCATCTGGGTGACAAACATCAGCTGCCGGCGATGGGGTTCTGATGTCATTTTTTTCAGACCGACAGATATATATGAAAATATTGTTCAGTTTGTGAGAAAAAAACACCTTGTGTGTACCCAGCCTTATTACATTACCGTTGTAGCCCTTTAAGTACCTTGTATTCCCAATTCTACCATAGTTATGTCTGTAAACCAGAAATCACCAAACATTATATAAATAAACAATATATATCAATGAGCATCCCTAGAATGTCCCATGGGAAAGGCCAGACCTACCTGCTGCACACCGCTGGTTCCAGGCTCAGATTGGATAGAACAACTGGAAACTCAAGAGTTTTATACTCAACAAAAGGGGAGAGGGAGCATCTAAATTTGGCATCAGCTCCTACTTAACCCTTCCCAGCAGCCTAAGACTTGAATTGACACTGAAAAAGAGTTTTCGTAGAAAGAATCAATACGGTTTTACTGAGATCTCATAACCCAACCCATTAATGATCTGTGGCTCCAAGCAAACAGTGCCACGCTTTCTGTTTCATAGAGGAATCCAACGAAGGGAAAGAAAATTATCAGGTTCAATTCATACTTTAACATTTCTATCAGCAAAGTCAACAGTTAGGCAAGACATGTGGGTATTACTGAATAGGTTGGACTAGACTGATGTCTTTATTCAACCTCAAATTACTATACTATACTGTACTAGTTTACTATACTGTACTACTTTACTATACTATACTGTACTAGTTTACTATACTATACTATACTGTACTAGTTTACTATACTGTACTGTACTAGTTTACTATACTATACTGTACTGCTTTACTATACTATACTATACTGTACTAGTTTACTATACTATACTGTACTAGTTTACTATACTGTACTAGTTACTATACTGTACTACTTTACTATACTATACTGTACTAGTTTACTATACTATACTATACTGTACTAGTTTACTATACTATACTGTACTAGTTTACTATACTATACTATACTGTACTGCTTTACTATACTATACAGTAATACTTTACTATACTATACTACACTGTACAAGTTTACTATACAATACTATACTGTACTAGTTTACTATAATATACAATACTGTACTAGTTTACTATACTATACTGTACTACTTTACTATACTGTAATACTTTACTATACTATACTATACTATAGTGTACTGCTTTACTATACTATACTGTAATACTTTACTATACTATACTATAATGTACTAGTTTACTATACTATACTATACTGTACTAGTTTACTATAATATACTATATTGTACTAGTTTACTATACTATACTGTAATAGTTTACTATACTATATTGTACTAGTTTACTATACTATAATGTACTAGTTTACTATACTATACTGTAATACTTTACATACTAAACTAAATGTATGCTTACTAATATACTGTATACTTACTATCATACTATACTGTAAAGGTACTATACTATACTATACTTACTAGTTACTATAATATACTATACTGTACTAGTTACTATCTATACATACATTACTAGTTTACTATACTATACTATACTGTACTAGTTTACTATACTATACTATATTGTACTGCTTTACTATACTATACTGTAATACTTTACTACACTATACTATACTGTACATGTTTACTATACTATACTGTACTAGTTTACTATACTACACTATACTGTACTGCTTTACTATGCTATACTGTACTACTTTACTATACTATACTACTTTACTATACTGTACTGCTTTACTATACTACTTACTTGTAATACTACTATACTATACTACTGTAAGTTTACTATACTATAATGTACTGCTTTACTATTACTATACGTACTACTTACTATTACTATACTATACTACACTATACTACTTTACTATACTATACTGTACTACTTTACTATACTATACTGTACTACTTTACTATACTGTACTAGTTTACTATACTATACTGTACTACTTTACTATACTATACTATACTGTACTAGTTTACTATAATATACTATACTGTACTAGTTAACTATACTATAGTATACTGTACTAGTTTACTATACTGTACTGTACTAGTTTACTATATATTACTATACTGTACTAGTTTACTATACTATACTGTACTAGTTTACTTACTATACTGTACTGCTTTACTATACTATCTGTAATACTTTACTATACTATACTATACAAGTTTACTATACTGTACTAGTTTACTATAATATACTATACTGTACTAGTTTACTATACTATACTGTACTGCTTTACTATGCTATACTGTACTACTTTACCATACTATACTACTTTACTATACTGTATTACTTTACTATACTATACTATACTATACTACTTTACTATACTATACTATACTACTTACTTACTATTATAGTTTATATTACTACTATACTATCTACTTTACTATACTATATTGTACTAGTTTACTATACTATACTATACTGTACTAGTTTACTATAATATACTATACTGTACTAGTTTACTATACTATAGTATACTGTACTAGTTTACTATACTATACTGTACTAGTTTACTATAATATACTATACTGTACTAGTTTACTATACTATACTGTACTAGTTTACTATACTATACTGTACTGCTTTACTATACTATACTGTAATACTTTACTATACTATACTATACAAGTTTACTATACTGTACTAGTTTACTATAATATACTATACTGTACTAGTTTACTATACTATACTATACTGTACTGCTTTACTATGCTTATACTGTACTACTTTACTATACTATACTACTTTACTATACTGTACTACTTTACTGTACTCTACTGTACTACTTTACTATACTATAATAAACTGTACTAGTTTACTATACTATACTATACTGCTTTACTATACTATACTGTACTACTTTACCATACTATACTACTTTACTATATGTACTACTTACAACTATACTATTACTTACATATACTATATATAATACTACATACTATACTACTATTCTATACTATACTGACTACTTTACTATACTGTACTATTTACTATATATTACTGTACTAGTTACTATTACTATACTATACTATACTGTACTAGTTACTATACTATACGTACTAGTTTTACTATACTATACTATACTGTACTAGTTTACTAATGTACTGCTTACTATACTATACTGATACTTACTATACTTACTACTGTACATACTATACGTACTAATTACTATACTATACTGTACTAGTTTACTATACTATACTGTACTAGTTTACTATACTATACTATACTGTACTAGTTTACTATACTGTACTGCTTTACTATACTATACTGTACTACTTTACTATACTGTACTACTTTACTATACTATACTGTACTACTTTACTATACTATACTGTACTAGTTTACTATACTATACTGTATTAGTTTACTATTACTATACTATAATGTACTGCTTTACTATACTATACTGTACTACTTTACTATACTATACTGTACTAGTTTACTATGCT
This sequence comes from Hymenochirus boettgeri, assembly GCA_019447015.1. Lineage (NCBI taxonomy): Eukaryota > Metazoa > Chordata > Amphibia > Anura > Pipidae > Hymenochirus > Hymenochirus boettgeri. The sequence goes on from CM033471.1 coordinate 228,608,809, forward strand.
ATACTGTACTACTTTACTATACCATAATGTACTACTTTACTATACTGTACTACTTTACTATACTATACTGTACTACTTTACTATACTATACTTATACTATACTGTACTAGTTTACTATACTATACTGTACTGCTTTACTATACTATACTGTACTACTTTACTATACTGTACTACTTTACTATACTATACTGTACTACTTTACTATACTATACTGTATTAGTTTACTATACTATACTATACTGTACTGCTTTACTATACTAACTGTACTACTTTACTATACTGTACTACTTTACTATACTATACTGTACTACTTTACTATACTATACTGTATTAGTTTACTATACTATACTATACTGTACTGCTTTACATACTATACTGTACTACTTTACTATACTATACTGTACTACTTTACTATACTATACTGTACTACTTTACTATACCATAATGTACTACTTTACTATACTGTACTACTTTACTATACCATAATGTACTACTTTACTATACTGTACTACTTTACTATACCATAATGTACTACTTTACTATACTGTACTACTTTACTATACTATACTGTATCATCTTTACCTATTACATACAATACTTTACTTATACTATAACGATACTTTGATCTATTATTATCTACTGTACTGCTTTACTATACTATACTGTTACTACCTTTACTATACTATACAATATTACTATACTATACTGTACTACTTTGCTATACTATACTGTACTGCTTTACTATATTATACTGTACTACTTTACTATACTATACTATACTGTACTACTTTACTATACTATACTATACAACTTTACTAAACTATACCATACTATAAGGTACTACTTTCTTATACTGTACTATACTATACTGCACTACTTTACTATACTATACTGTACTGCTTTACTATACTATACTACTTTGTTATACTATACTATACTGTACTATTTTACTATACTATACTGTACTACTTTACTATACTACACTATACTGTACCGCTTTACAATACTATACTGTACTGCTTTACTATACTACTTTACTATACTATACTGTACTACTTTATTATACTATACTATACTACTTTACTATACTATACTGTACTACATTACTATACTATACTGTACTGCTTTACTATACTTTACTACTTTACTATACGGCACTATACTGTACTACTTTACTATGTTATACTCTATTATACTATACTATAATAAACTGTACCTCTTACTACTACTACTACGACTACTTTACTATACTGTGCTACGTTACTATACTATACTGTACTACGTTACTATGCTATAATATACTACACTTTACTACTTTACTATACTATACTATACTACTTTACTATACTATACTGTACTACTTTATTATACTACACTATACTGTACTACGTTACTATACTATACTATACTTTACTACTTTACTATGCTATACTGTATTGTACTGAAATGAGAAACCATAAAAAATTGTAGTTACACAGCTGGAGGACGGTATTTATATAACTTCTTTATCATAAAATAATAATACCTTTATTTTAACCACTGCTATGTAATATAACAGGTGTAAAATAACGACCACCATGTAAAACAATGACTGCCGTGTAAAATATCAAATATAAAATAACGACCACCATGTAAAATAACGACTGTCGAAAACAATAACAAGTGTAAAATAATGACCACTGTATAAAATAATTTATACAATTGCACAGTTATTTAATATTATTATTTAATATTAGCAGATTTTTTATAAATACCGTCTGGAATTTCTATAGTTTGGGGTCTAATTTTAAACAGTGGTTTTCGACTGTTGAAATTTCGGGTTGGAAATGGTAGTTCTTCCCCTGAAACTAGGTCTTGAATCCAGATCCTGCACAGGATTCTTGCTTTTCTACCGTTTACTATAAGTTCTCCATGGTAGAGATGGGATCCGAGTCCGACACAGACCCGGATCTGCCACAGAACCCCTCGGTTCCGAAATCCGAATGGTCTGTCCGAATTCGGAAGGATTGTCCGTACTTCGGGACTTTGGAGCCTATTTTCTATAATTGTTGAACGTTCAAGGATCAAACGGAGCATTCCCAGCTCACAGGGTCAAAACCAGGTTGAGGGCAGCCGTCACTTACCATATACCTCTTACCAGGTATATAAAACACTGCCACCACCCACACACTAATAGCTGTGGGAACCGATACCAGTGACGATACCACAACTCTCAACCTCAGACCAAACAGAGCTTTCCCAGCTCGCCGGGTCAAAACCAGGTTGAAGGTTGTCATCACTAACATATACCCCTTACCAGGTATATAAACTACTGCAAAAACCCACTTACTAACGGCCGTGGAAACCGATACCAGCCTTAACGGCTATAAATGTAAAATAATACTAATTACCTGTACACTCGCTGCCACACTCAGGCAGGAATAGTACCAGATAATACAACAAATACTAAACACAATTACTATACGTAGCGTCTCAGAGGACAGGATTCTTACTTAGTTCTGTTAGAGCATTAGGAGAATCAGCTTAACGATTTTATAGAATATCGTTTAATAAAAGAAAAACAAAAATGGTGCAATAGAAATTACAAAAAATAATTAACAAACAGACAAAGACAAGCAACAGTAAAATAAAGGGATAAAAGGGAAAAATACTTATATGGTGGTCAAAGTCCAAGTCCTTAAAAGAATAAGTCCATTTGATGTAAAAGAGTTCCTTGGCTCCAAAAAGGTAACTCGCTGTAATCCACTTTGATGTTTCATAAGATGTAAATCAGGAGCTCCTTCCAGTAGCTGTGTGGCTCCTTATCTACCCCCAGGCCAAAGGAGGGCAAATAATTTACCCCCAACCAATCACCAACAGGTGTAGGCTGGACTGAGGGTGTGTCAGATATGTGATTACCTATGGAAGACACACCCGCAGTGACATTATGTTTTAGAGAATTCATATCTCTGTGGTCCAGGGTGCTACCAACTGGAAATCACTAAATTAGTTATTCTCATGAATTTACCAGTTGATAGACACCAAACATGACAGATATGGAAATAACAGTTGACCAGAACGACATAAGGTAAGTTTCCAGCCTCTACTAAGGCCTATGCTTATGAAGGTTCTCATTCATCCAGGTCATGGTATATCTGTTGTATTCAATTAGATCAACTGGACTTGAAGTTTAGTTCTTGAAGACGTTTCGCTAGTCATCCGACTGGCTTTCTCAATTCAGAATGACTTGTACAAGAATCTGTGGCAATTATGTACCCTGGAAAATCCCAATTAGCATATCACAGCCAAGTGTTAAGGGCGTGATTGGATAGTGGCTAAGAGGTGTTATAGGAACGCCCAGAGTAAGGTGTCAAAACAGCATTTTACATGGCAGACAGATGGTGTCGAACCCCCCCACCTCTATTTAGGCTTGTAAAATCTGACATTTGTTAAGAAGGAATTATTTTTTAATTCCAATTAGATTAAAGGCGTAGTATGATTAGCAGGGTAGTTTAAACTGAAAGAAATTAGTATGATTCTAATGTCTAAGTAGAGTATTAAATGTAAAAATGTAATTTTGTTGTATCTTGTGTACCATCACATAGATTTATGGTATAGTATTTATAGTTACTTAGTAACTAAAGAGGGGAAATGTTAAAGATTATTAATTTATCAATGTTATCATTGTATAGAAACTATATTGGCTACATGCATTAGGCAATGACTGTGTAGACGTGGCATGAATATGGAATGTATATGTACAAGCTTGGAACTCTGGGATCTCTAGTCACAAAGGGATAACATATGTTTCTTGTTAAAGTTGTGTAAGGTAACAAATGGCCATATAAGGTTACATGTCTAAAGTAAAAAGGGACTGCCAAATCCTTTCCTATAGGATGGGCTTGTGACGTATGGTTAAGATTGTGTATAAGAAAGGGGTTCCGTACAAGCTATCTTGGTCACTCACTATTCAGTCTGAGTGACCAACACATGTGTTTATATGCATATGAAATAAATCTCTACTATCGACTTTCAAGACTGGTGTGGCTCTACTTTAATTTCCCTATCAGTTTCTTTATTTTCACATAAATGGCCTCCTTAACACCTCTCTTGAACCAGTCACGTTCCTTTGCCAATATGTTAACATTACAATCTTCAAAGGTATGTCCTTTATCCTTAAGATGCAGGTACACGGCTGAGTCCTGACCCGAGGAATTGGCTCTTCTGTGCTGGGCCATACGTTGATGCAGTTGTTGTTTGGTCTCCCCCACATACAAATCGGAGCATTTACAAGGGAAGAGGTACAAAACAACAAACTGGCTTTCTTGGACTGCTTGGTAGAAGTCAGGGAGAATGGTAAACTAGAAGTAGAGGTTTACAGAAAACCAACACACACAGATCAGTATTTGATGTTTGACTCCCACCACCCTTTAGATCACAAGCTGGGGGTCATCAGAACCCTGCAACACAGAGCTGAGAACATCCCCACTAGCACAGAGGCGAAGGCTAAAGAAATGAAACATCTCAGAGGAGCCCTTAAAACTTGTGGATATCCAGACTGGGCCTTTGTCAAAAGAAGCAGAAGGAAAGAACCCGAATACCAACAGTGAAGGGGAAAAGCAAGACAGGAGAAAGAACATGGTCATCCCATATGTAGCAGGGGTCTCCGAGAAATTAAGAAGAGTTTTCAAAAAACACCGTATCCCTGTCTGCTTTAAACCGAGCAACACGCTGAGGCAGCAATTGGTACATCCGAAAGACCCAATACCGAAACACAAGAAAAGCGACATCATATACGCAGTGCAGTGCAGTGAAGAATGCTCTGCTTTGTATGTGGGGGAGACCAAACAGCAACTGCATTAACGTATGGCCCAGCACAGAAGAGCCAATTCCTCGGGTCAGGACTCAGCCGTGTACCTGCATCTTAAGGATAAAGGACATACCTTTGAAGACTGTAATGTTAACATATTGGCAAAGGAACGTGACTGGTTCAAGAGAGGTGTTAAGGAGGCCATTTATGTGAAAATAAAGAAACTAAGCCTAAATAGAGGTGGGGGGGTTCGACATCTGTCTGCCATGTACAATTCTGTTTTGACACCTTACTCTGGGCATTCCTATAACACCATTATCTAATCACGCCCTTAACACCTGGCTGTGATATGCTAATTGGGATTTTCCAGGGTACATAATTGCCACAGATTCTTGTACAAGTCATTCTGAATTGAGAAAGCCAGTCGGATGACTAGCGAAACGTCTTCAAGAACTAAACTTCAAGTCCAGTTGATCTAATTGAATACAACAGATCTACTAAGGCCTACATACATGATGTTTGGATTGTACCGAATGGTCTCACCTATCTGGAACCATATTTCATATCGGCTTGCCATATTCTATTACATAGGCAGAGTTATGTATATTTTATAGAAAAAGGGATTGTGCCTTTATCATAGGTAAACCAAAGGTCACATTCCCAGGTCTGTTTGACCTCCTGCTGAGATCAGGAGACTCAAGTCTACTGTATCCTTTACAAGTAAGGTATAAGGAATAGCAATCCTTGGCATCCTGATGGGTTTCATGACACCTTAGCCATATGGTAGAGAAGTACAGAAGAAAAGGGGGAAAACACAATGTACAAATAAATAAAACAAATGGGATCCTACTATTACAGACATTATATAATTAATAACTATACTAGATCTGCTCACAGCAGGATCCATATCATGACAGTTATGTTTTTGGATTTTCGGATCTTCGGGATTTTCCAGAGATTTGGGAATCTGAAAATGGAGCGAAACTGTTTTTTTCCGACCATCTCTACTCCACGGGTGGTTCTACACACGGTTATGCGCAGTGCTATGTGGTTATATCATTGTATTCCATCAGCACTGATGGAATAGTGAGGGGAACTGTCTTTCAATAGCTTTAAGATCCCCTGAGCATGGTGAGCTGAAGAGCAGAATGCAATAAAGCGTCTTTCACTGATAATGTAAAGAAAATGTTTTATTTAAACATTCATTGTCTTATATGTTATTTTCAAGGAATGACGTGATCAGCATGTATCTGGAATCGGATCCTTGTATTTATTCCCCCCACTGCACGTCCATTTGGTTGATACAGTACCTGTAATTAGTAGTACTGTTTGTGCTACAACGTGTCTCTAATTATCAGTACAAAGATTCTTAAGGGAACAGTTTAAACAACTCAAACTTTAAAATGCAAGAACAAAGCTTCACTTTCAATGTGAAAACTGACAGAATCGGATAAACCTGTCCCACTTAGATCCATTAGACAGACAGCGAGCAGTCTTGGCTAATGGTGCCTAATGGAAGACCGTTTATAATTAGGTTTGGCTGGGGGATTGGATCATTGGTAGAATCAGACATTGTCCAAAGATGCCTATCAATTTGCGTTTGCAATGAAAATCTAAAGGTATAAACAGGTATCTAAATATATAACACCCAATACAATGTATATTACCGACCAGTATTCAGATATTTTAATTGTTACAGTAGTTGTGATTAGAGATGTTTGAAACTGTTGATTTTCTTTCCGTTTTCGAACTTTCGAGATTTTTGGAAAGTTCAAAAGTTCCAAAGTTCAATTTCGGACCCATTCAAGTCTATGGAGGAGTGATAGTTCGAAAAGTCAGAGTGATTTACAGCTAAACTAACAATGGTAACTTACTGTAAATGGCTGTAACACCTGGGAAAGGTCTGGGGAACATGTCACTGTCACCAAAACTTGTTAAAACACTTCCTGAAGTCAGGCAGGCAATTGTCGGGTTTTGCGCAAGCTACATTCAAAGATACATTTGAGGATTATGGAACGAACCTTCCTGTATTAGCGAACGGATTATCAAACGAATGAACGATCCTTCCTGTGTTAGCGAACGGATTATCGAACGAATGAGCGATCCTTCCTGTGTTAACGAACGGTTCATTCAAGGATTATCAAACGAACGATCCTTCCTGTGTTAGCGAATGGATTATCAAACGAATGAATGATCCTTCCTGGGTTAGCGAACAGTACATTCGAGGGTTAGTTCAGCTCGGAGTATAACCCAGTAATATAATAACCATATAATAACCACATAGTCCAAGGTATTATATGGATAGGTTGTTATATGGTTATTATATGACTAGGTTATTATATGGGTATTATATTACTAGGTTATTATATGGTTATTATATGACTAGGTTATTATATGATTGTTATATTATTAGGTTATTTTATGGTTATTACATTACTAGTTTATTATATGGTTATTATATAGCTAGGTTATAATATGACTAGGTTATTATATGGTTATTATATGACTAGGTTATTATATGGTTATTATATGACTGGGTTATTATATGGTTATTATATTACTAGGTTATTATATGGTTATTATATGACCAGGTTATTAAATGGTTATTATATGACTAGGTCATTATATGGCTATTAAATGACTAGGTTATTATATGGTTATTATATTACTAGGCTATTATATGGTTATTGTATGACTAGGTTATTATATGGTTATTATATGGTTATAATAACCATATAATAACCATATAATAACTAAGTCATATAATAACCATATAATAACCATATAATAACCTATTAATATAATAACCATATAATAACCTAGTCATATAATAACCATACAATAACCTAGTAATATCATAACCATATTATAACCTAGTCATATAATTACCATATAATAACCTAGTAATATAATAACCATATAATAACCTAGTCATATCATAACCATATAATAACCTAGTAATATAATAACCATATAATAACCTAGTAATATAATAACCATATAATAACCAGGTTATATAACAATTATATGGTTATTATATTCCTAGGTTATTATATTCCTAGGTTATTATATTACTAGGTTATTATATGGGTATTATATTACTAGGTTATTATATGGTTATTATATTACTAGGGTTAGCGAACGGTACATTCAAGGATTATCGAACGAACGATTCTTCCAGGCTTAGCGAACGGTACATTCGAGGATTTTTGAACAAATGAACAATCCTTCCTAGGGTTAGCGAACGGTACATTAGAAGATTATCGAATGAACGAACGTTCCTTCTTAGGGTTAGCGAATGGTACATTCGAAGGCTTGCGAAAACGAACGAACGAACAATCCTTCCTAGCTTAGTGAACGGTACATTCGAGGGTTAGCGAAAATGAATGGTAGCAAAGTGTATTGGTTGAATAATCAACCAATACACTGAACTATCAGCCAATTGGGCCAATATATTGCATTGTGTGATATCTCCCCTAATCCCAGCCCCACTCCCATACCGCACCTGTATGATCAACCCATCCCCACCCTAATGTCTACTGCCCGTAACTCTCCTTCATCCATTAGTACCCTAAACACACACAATATCACTAATGCACCTCTCCTTTCCCTTCCCCCTTCTCCTATATCCGGGGCCTTGTGGAACGCACGGTCTGTTTGTAATAAACTTGCACACGTACACGACCTATTTATCTCTAACCGCTTTACATTTCTTGGTCTTACCGAAACATGGCTGTCACCCTCTGACTCTGTCACACCTGCCATGCTTTCATATGGTGGCCTTCACTTCAGCCACACCACTAGGCCCGATAAAATGTGGTGGGGGAGTTGGTACTCTTCTCTCTGAGCGCTGTACTTTCATACCCATCACTCCCTTACCAGCCCTCTCCCATCTATCTTTTGAGTTCCACTGTGTGAGTCCGTGTTTACTCTCCCACACCCCTACAGATTGCAGTTATTTATCGACCACCCGGCCCAACCACTATTTTCTTTGACCACCTCTCTGCTTGGTTGGCCCACTTTCTATCCTCTAACATCCCCTCAATTATCTTAGGGGATTTCAATATCCCCATCGATACCAACACCTCTGCTGCCACTAAACTTCTCTCTCTTACCTCCTCCCTTGGCCTTACTCAATGGTCCTCTGCCCAGACCCATTGTAATGGGCACACACTGGTGGATCTGGTTTTTACCTGCCTCTGCTCTGTATCTAACTTCTCCAACTCCCCCTTTCCTCTGTCCGATCATAATCTTCTCAAATTTAATTTTGTGTCATCTGTCCTGGCCGTAAACCCTAACAACCAAACGTACAGATGCAGGGACCTGCGTAATCTCAACCCCCATTCACTCTCCATGCTCTCCTTCTCTGACCCTGAACTTGCAGCTGTCCACTACCATACAACTGTTTCCAATGCCCTCGACTCTGTTGCTGCCTTATCCACCAGTCCCGTTAGTCACAAGAACCCACAACCATGGCTTACGGATCAGATAACAAAGTTGAAAAGCAATCCCATATAGCTGAATGACGCTGGCGCAAAAGTAACAAAAATAGAGACTTTCTTGAATTTAAAAGTGCCCTCTACTGGACCAGAAGTGCTTTATCCTTAGCCAAGCAAAACTACTTCTCTTCACTCATATCCACACAGTCCCATAACCCGAAACAGCTCTTTAAAGTATTCAACTCCCTGCTCTGTTCACCTCCTACTCCGCTTATGCCCTGTTTATCGGCTGATGAAAAAAATCGAAAATATCCGAAATGGTTTTTCAATGCACCCTACCTCCTCCATACAGTTTCCAACTCCTACCACTGCACCGGCTAATCTCCCTTCATTGGCTAATCCCTTTAATTGCACCCTAACGAGCTTCACCACAGAACAGGGACTCTTATCTCTCCTATCCAGGACACGTCCCACCACCTACCCCCTTGACCCCATTCCCTCTCATCTTATTCCCCCTCTCTCCTCTTCCTTCATACCAGCCCTAAACTCTCTCTTTAACTTGTCCCTAGCCACTGGTATTTTCCCCTCCTCATTTAAACATGCCGTTGTATCCCCTATACTTAAAAGCCCTCCCTCGACCCGGCCGCTCTTTCCAGCCACCAGCTTGTCTCCCTTCTCCCATTTGCTTCCAAACTACTGGAAAGACATGTCTTTGCAGATCTGGTCAGTCACCTTTCTGCTAACTCTCTCTTTGACCACCTCCAGTCAGGCTTCCACCCTAACCACTCCACGGAAACTGCCCTCACTAAAGTGACCAACGATCTACTTGGTCTAAAGGTCACTACTCTTTGCTCATTCTTCTTGATCTGTCCTCTGCTTTTGATACTGTCGACCACCCTCTACTTCTTCAGATCCTGGCCTCCTTGGGTATCCAGGACACTGCAATTTCTTGGCTATCTTCCTATCTCTCTGGTAGGACCTTTAGTGTTTTCAACTCTGAAATTAACTTCGCCCCTCGCCCCCTCCCTGTAGGGGTCCCGCAAGGCTCAGTACTCAATCCTCTTCTTTTCTTCATCTACACCTATGGCCTTGGACTACTCATTAGTTCATTTGGGTTCCAGTATCACCTGTATGCGGACGATACCCAAATTTACATCTCTGCCCCAGATCTCCCCACACTGACATCCAAGATCCCCGACTGCCTTAGTGCCATCTCTGCCCTGATGTCCTCCTGCTTCCTCAAACTAAACATGAACAAGCCTGAACTTGTCCGTTTCCCACCCTCACAATCTCTTTCCCTCCCTAGTCTTACTATTAATATTAACAACACACCCATATCCCCTGCCTGGGAATAACGCTAGATTCCGATCTTTCCTTCAAACCTCATGTCAATTAGCTTGCCAACTCCTTTCGGCTCCAACACAAAAACATCTCCCGCATTTGATCCATCCTCTCGAACGAAGCTACAAAAATCCTAGTCCATGCCCTAGTCATATCCCAGCTTGACTACTGAAACACACTCCTGTGTGGTCTACCAAACAACTGCCTGGCTCCGCTTCAATCCATCCTCAACTCTGCTGCCCAGCTCATTCATTTCTCTTCTTGCTCCTCTAATGCCTTTCCTCTCTGTCTGTCACTCCACTGGCTGCCCATCACGCAAAGGATCCAGTTCAAGCTGCTTACCCTATTCTATAAAGCACTATCCAACACAGCCCCTCCATATGTCTCAGAGCTGACCCACCGATATTGTCCCAGACGCAACCTCCACTCCGCAAACGATCTCCTCCTCTCATCCACCCTTGTCACCTCTTCCCATGCCCATATTCAGGACTTTACTCGTTCTGCCCCTCTGCTCTGGAACTCCCTTCCTCCATCTGTCCGTCATTCACCATCCCTTAATACCTTCAAACGTAACCTTAAAACCCACCTCTTCAGGCAAGCATATAACCTGGCCTAAACATTACCCATCTTACTACCCAATATGATCCAACCCGCCTTTCACACTCCACTGCCAATCTATTTACAGCCTACCGACTCCTGCAACCTTATGTCTCACATCATATCCTCTAGACTGTAAGCTCTTTGGGCAGGGTCCTCTCTCCTATTGTATCATGGTATTGCTGTAAGAAACTCATCACTCTGTTTACTCATATTTTGGATTACCTGCTTATGTAATATGTATGACTTTGTATAACATGTATTACCTTGTATGTAATGTATGACTATGTAAGTGTAAAGCGCCACAGAAGATGTATATAAATCCATAATAATAATAATAATAATAAAAAAGATAATATACTAAAAGATCAACATAAATGTTGGACAATTAGAATTCCAGCTCCCCCTTGTGGTAAACAACAAATATAACACAAAGGTTTCCAAAATCATTTACAAAGCCAAATCATAGGCAAATTAGCTTTGCTTAACCTTTTACTCAGGATAGTAAAAGTAAAGATGTAATGGGCTGCTAATTGGTTGTGTTTCACCTCAGTCAGTAAAGTAAGAGATCCCTATAATCAGTTCACATTTGATTTGACATTCCAGTTTGTGATAGTTTCCGATTTTAAAGGGGAACTGTGGTAAAAATGTCAAAGTATATTAAAATAAAATTCCTTTGTCTTACCTGCTAAACTACCATGTTGTCCATTCATCCTGAAGGGATTCGGAAGTTGTGGGCTCAGTAGGCACCATTCACAAACACACAAATTCCCTTCCAAAATGCAGTCTTTCAAGCCAAATTTAAAGTTTATACTTAAATTTTCCCTTTCTAGTTTCTATCTTATGCTTGAGCAAGCTTGTGTGGTTTATCTGTGGCCCTATGGGTTTTCATTATTAATACATTTATCTATTTATCAATATGAAAATCATAAGGAAATAGACATTTATTTGTGATTTGTATTGGGTATAGTGGATTTTGTTGTGTAAATATGTCACCTTGTGAGAATCGGACTTTTGTAAAGTACCCAGAGGTGAGGACTTAGCGTTTTAGGTCCTCACCCTGGGTACTTTGCAGGATTGGATCGAGGAAATATTGTACTTTAATATTAAATCACGGTAACATGAAAAAATTGTCTGCATTGAATAGTATTGCCACATGAAAAAAATAATAGAGACACAATATGTTAAATTGGTCTGGGGTTAATGCACAAAAATCCTGTTACCGTACTTTGCATATGTATTTACATATAAAAAGGAGACCAGAGACTTACAGCAATGCTCTGCCAAAGGAGCGCTGACTGGACTCCAGGAGAGGAGCACCAGACCGGACTACAGGTGTGACACGGGTAGATGTGACGTGCTTGCGCAGGCATGCCGCATCTACCCGTGTCACACCTGTAGTCTGGTCTGGTGCTCCTTGGGCAGAAGAAGAAAAATTTTAAGTCTCCGGTCTCCTCCTTACACTTTGTGGGCATCAGTGCTCCTCTGGCAGAACTTAACTAGTAAGTCTCCGGGCTCCATTTTTCATCCATGACCCGAGTATAAGCCAAGGATAGTTTTTTTAGTAACATTTTAAAAAAGCAAAAACCTCGGCTTATACTCGAGTATATACGGTACACATTAGCCCCACAGAATCTCTTTCATGAATGCCCATGTTTTGGGACACCAAGATATATCTTTTCTTAACAAAGGAAATTAGGGCCCAAATGGTGCCTGTGTGCTATTTGTACTAAGCTCATTTTGTATTGGAGGAATAGGCCGTCAATTTTATTACAACCTATATATCAGTATTTGCAATGGCCTATAAACTTGGCTTAGCTAGATTTTAAAGATTTGTTCAAGATATTTGCTGACTTAGACAAGTGCAGGCTCTTTGTAGTAGCAACCTTATGGAGATAGCCAATATGCAATTAGAATAGTTTGTGCACTAGAATTCTGTTTTTTGTATGTATTATATTTTTGGTCTCTAGTTGCACTTTAATATGGATGTACAACAGCCCAATTTGCTATATATTGTGTGTTACATTGAAGGTTTGACCAAGCCTTCTGGAAAATTGTACTCCACCCAGAGTTAGGTCATGTGCTCGTATGAGCAAAGTACTTTAAACTAGAGAGTCAGCTTCAAGAATCCAGGCCACACAGGAGAAGCTGTCAGCTCGTAGCCAAAAAGGCAAGTACCAGTAGGTAGACTCAGTTAAAGAAAGCAACTTTGACGTGGTGACTGGGCTTAAACTAATTTGGCCAACTGTGTATGTATCCTGTTTTACATTGATTGTTTTCAGTAAAATAATTATAATAATAATCATTTTATTGGGTCATTAATTGACCCCGGGTCAAACTGCTATCATTATTTTTATTTAAAAATATATCTTTATGCTACAAAAAAAATCACAAAATCCATTTTGCCACTACAGAACCAATTTTGTCATCATAAAAAAAGTACATCTTGTTGTGTAAAAATAGATGATAACATCATAACAATGTTGATTTTGCAGGAGGTAGGGCTACTGTCTCCTACTTTCCTAGATTTAAAATTTTAACGTTTTTCACCTAAGTTGTCCTTTTAAATACATTGATTTCATTTAACAAAATACAGATAGATCGATGCCAAGTCAGGGTCTTCATATCAAACCTTCCCCCTATCTTTGAAAAAAAAACCTGCATAAAATGTAGATGCACGGCCCCTTCCAGAGTTCTGTACCAGCTTTGCTCTGAAGATCAACAACTCTCTTTATATTCATACAAGGATTTTTTTTATCTTCTTACAAATCTCTGTCCAATGCAGGATTCAGATCATGTCCAGAAATCAGGATCATTTTGAGATGTTTTGAGAGAACAGTTCAGTAAAATCCCCTAAGTAGCTTATAACATGGCCCTACAATGTCTGTTACTACTTATCCTAATCAAAGTGAACACCCAACTCTTATTACTGTAGATATGTTTACCTTTTTATTTTATTGTTTCTATTGACATTGATGAACAGTTTCCCTATCTATAAAGGATTATTTCTCTGGTTTTAGGTAATAATTGTGGTACTCTTTTGGGGAGAAGTAATAACGTCAGTTATCGGCAAAATAAGTGTAAAACCTCCGCTACCTAAAGTAATGTTGGGTTAACGTGGGTTTTACACTGCATTAGCGGGCCTGTGCTGTTTATTAACGGCATAGGCCCCTAAGTGCAATAAAACAAACAGAAAGTTTTACACTACCATGTAGCACAAAACTAAACTTTTTCTGAAGGGAGGCAGTAGGGAGCGCTCCTGACCTTGTCATGTGAAGTGGGTAAATGCAATGATTACTGCCTTGCAGGATCTTGGACAGGTATATAAGACTTCTTGCTTCATTACATCTTCTCCTATAACTATTAAATGTATACTAACTACATACTTCATACTGTACACTATCTGGGCGATGCATGGAGAGCCGTTATTGGCTTCCCCGCTCTGGCAATGCTATATTCCCATAGCAGCTCTCTATGCATTCTTTTTAGATTTTTTCCATTAGCTGGCATTAAAAAGTCCATTGCCTGCGCTGCCGAGCCTTTTCGCAGGACATGCGATTACCTTTTTTGGTGTGCATCGCATGCGCTGTGATAGGGGTACATCAAAGCAGTCACAGCGCACGTGCAGGGTAGCGCACATGAATCGGTGCGTTGTGTGATACCTGCACGCTTCCTAGTGGGACCTTACCCTTACAGTAATAACACGGTGATTATATAGAGAATAATAAATACCTTATTGTGTAAAATGTAAAGTTAGTAAAAGTCAGTGAGTCACCAAATAGTTCCATAACCAAATTAGGGTGCTGGTATTGATAAATTAGTTCTAGGGTCTGTGCAGATAAGGATTCCCTACGAATACATAGTAAAATTAATTATCTAAGAATTTGAATACATGTGAGTGCTTGATACTACTTGTGCTTGACATTAAGAATACTAGTGTCGTAATGAATCAATGATAATTTCTGAATATTTTATAGTAACATATAGTATACTTACAGTATGTGTGGCTCTGTCTATAAAAGGATACATCCATTCCCACTAAATGAGATGGTTATTAACGGTATCTGGGCATTATTACTGCTGACAAATTACTGTAAGCTGCTTAGCACTGACATAGCAATCAGACTGATTAATGTAGACTTTGTTCTCCTTTTACTGCCTGACAGTGCAATGCATTATGTGAGCTTCTGCTAAGCATGTAAAGGATTCATTTCTATTTGTAATGCTACAGTATATTAACGGGAAACTAAAGCACTGAAATAAACAGCATTGTGAAAAAAGCATCTGTTCAAGATCATTCTTCAGGTTTTTTACTTTTCTTACATGTGCCATGGACCCTAATACACAGCTGCGCATTCTCTGAGATTTGTAGTTTTTGTTCCATGCACGTTCCCAATATTGCTGAATATCAACCAAGTGTATGTGTAGCTTACCTGAAAAGCAAGATTAAACAGATGGCAATGTAATTAAGATGCCTGTGAAAAAGTTACTGGGTTACTTAAAAATAATGTTATGCCACAAACTATAGAACTGCACATGTGTAATAATTTGGACCAGCTCCTGCTCAGCTGCGACCCTTTCCAACCCACACATTTTAAAGGCAACCAAATCTGACCTGAATAAGGTACCCATGGTTGGGCGATCCTATCTTTTGTTTAATCAATAAACAAAAAGTTTACTAGTGCTAATAATCTCTAGCAACCAATCGGATGGTTAACCTGGTTTTACCAATCTACTGTACTTAGATAACAGCTAATTTGTTGTTAATTGCACGGACGAATGTTTGTACCTCCTGTTACATAAGCGCCATTATTATTCATAGATAGACTATCAATTAGTATTTTGTAAACCTTTAATCCTCGATAAACTAAATCCTGCACATTAAATGTCTGCTTGTTAAAGTAGAAAGATATGCCAAGTTAAACCAGTTGTTTTATTTAAAACAAGTTACATTACAAGAATACAGTGAGTGTGGTTAACAATGTTATATACAAGCCTTAAAATGGGTACAATGCAAAATTATTAGGGGAGGAGGAAACAATTTTCAATGTAGAAAAGTCAACCTGTTAAAGGGACCTTTAAATATAAGGGGAACTGTGGTCTCCAAACAAGTTAGGGATTTATAAAAGCCTTCGTACCCCAAGCCCTGGATCACATCTCTAGCTAAAACTTGTCAGAAGCAGTATGACTTTCTGAACACTTGCTGTTTTCAGCAGCTTTTAGCCACGTGACCAGTCTCTGTCTGCATTGATAGCTACAAACCTTGCATTTGCCTTTCTCTGTGTTAAAGTTAGGCAGAAGAAGAATTACTTTTTTATGTCTGCAAAAAAATCCATTATTAGAGTTGGGCCCCGATAATATCACTCATTAGTTTGTGCAGGCACTTCCTGTCTTTGCCAATATTATACAGGCTTATTTAAGAAGAGGTGCAAAAATGTACCCGATCTGCTTATTTACCTCAACCAAACAGATGTTAACTTTTTACTGAAAATTCATATTAAACAATCCCCTGTCTTTAGTAAGCATACTCAGCCCCTGGGGACAGGGTAGATCAGAGGTTCAGGTGACGTCACATAAGCTACTGGAAACAGGAAGGGGGGGAACACACGAGGGGACTATTTGTCCCGGCCGAGCATTCGCTACGAGCGAGTGTTCGGCCGGGACAAATGTCTGTCGGTCGTGGCAATAGTGGCTGCGGCCGACAGTTCATGCGACCGATTGTGAGGTCCCATAAGGGAGGGCCCAATCGGCCGTGATTTACCGACACATCTGATTGTCATCAGTCCCGGCGGCGGCCAAAAGCGGAACAGATTTTTCGTCCCAATCGACCGATACAAGGAAGAGTATCAGTCGATTGGGACGAAAAATCTGCCCGTGTGTACCCAGCTTTAGTTTGAAAATTTTCTGCTATATAACTTCTCACTGATTGCAGTCAGACATGTGATTCAGGAATCAGTCCACAGTTGCCCTTTAACTGTTGATTGTTTAAAGAAGACTGCAATGCATTTACATAGTGGTAAATGCAGACATCTCTCATCATGTGAGGTGTATAAAGACTCTCTGGCAGAATGAAAAGGTTTGTTAACTGTCAAGCACAATGGGCATAGAACTGGTGACTGCTGCCAATGCACATAAGATGCTTTTGCTCAGCAATGTGCTTCATACCATGTAATCTCCCATTTTGTGGGCCTGATCGGTGATAGAATTCCCCATGTACTTAAATGTTAAAGGTCATGTCCATCCTCCAAATTTAATTTTTTTTTTATAGTGCTTAAGCACCTCCCCAAAGATATTTTCTCTTTACTTCCCTTTCCCTTTTCTGTCCAACGTGGGGCCGTCAGGCTCTGACTGACCATCAACCGATGCCCAGGACTCCAGTGGACCAGCAGTGGACAGACGGAAACTCATCACTTCCGAGACACAGGTAAGACCTATGTTAGTAGTTTCTTGCCTGTGTCATCCTGTTATACTGTTGGTTACTCTTGGTGTCTATATCGGCTGTTAGCAAAGACAGGGAACATCTTGCCTGGTGGTTTTCCCATAACCTGTAAAGTATTATCTGTTGCCCGGTTTGTGTTCCTCATTGTCTGTCTGTTGTGTTCTTGGTCTGGTGGATTTGAATAATTGGAATCTATTGAATAGAGACAAATATATGGGTATGTGTGGTTAGTCACATATACATCAAGGACAGGGAAAGTCCTAGACCGATTGATCTGCGTGGGCTATCGGTGTGTGAGGACAAGGAATTCCCTAACTGACTGATCTGCGTGGCTGTCAGTTCTGCTTTGGTCCTGAGGAGTAGTAGAACTGCGTGTTATACTGTTGGGTTCATATATTAGAACCTCTGTTGTCTCTATTTACTATAGAACCCTGTTCGAAATATTCACACCAAGTTCAGGAGGATATGTCATGTGCTGAGTGTGTATGTGGTTTACTATTTGGAATTAGTCCAGACGGTTGGAAACTTTTACAAATAAGAACCAGTTACTCAGGCTATCCCTTACTATATTTGGGTTATAGACCGGTACATGAGGAATTCCCCCAATTTTGGTGTTATCGCATGAATGTCCATTCCCCAATAGAGATAGAATACATAGGGTTAACATTTCAACAAGTGTGTGAATCATTTCAGACAGCGACCGGAACAGAATTAGTCTTCTGTCATTGTTGTCCTGCAGAGGGTTTGGTCAAAGCTGAAGAATTAGAAATTCAGAGAGTCCTACAATTGGGATATCCTGAGATTTTTACTTAATTCCACTGAACGAAATAAATAACTGTTTTTTTTTTTTTTGTGTGTGAATTTTGCATAGTCTGGTTCGCCAACCGTCCAAGCTGTCTTTTGTGTATGACCAAAATTACTGTTTGTTAATTTCTTTTAATGTTAAAACCACTTCTTTAAATCCAGTATTTACGTGCTGCAATGGGTCAGAACAACAGTAAAACATGTGCTTGTCATGAGGAAACTGAGGGTGTCACTGCATTTACACTTATTCAAACTAAAATGGGAAGTAAATATTTGAGGAATTATGTAAAAATCGCTAAATTGTGTAATCTGTCAGTAATTAGTCCAAGATTACAACCAGAACAATGGCGTATAATAATAAGAGACAAAGGGGGGGTCCTGCGAGATAAAGGTCTCCTAGAGACCGCAGAAGCATGGTTCAAGGTCTCAAAGGAACTACATGAACGTAATTGGTCTGAACAAAGAGTGATTGGTCACAATGGCAGTATTAGATATCTATATCATTTAGAGGCCCCCCTCTCTTGTATGGTCAATGTCCAACCACCGCCCTATGAGGGTACAGGGAAGATTCTCACCCCAGTACAAACACCTAATGCTGAGGCCACCGCCCACAAAGTCACCTCTGGCGGCCATTATACCCAGTATTGACCACTACTGGTCAATTATATACTCTGACCCCTGTTATGGTGTTAGGAGATGATGAAGTCCGCGAAGTGGTCACTCCAATTCAATCAGATGATACAATCCACCGACAACAAGTTACAGAAAATGTAATACGCCAAATTGTAAATGTCACAGTAGACCAACTAAAAGACCTTGAGAAAACAACAGCCATAAACAAAAGAAAAAAGGTGAAACAATTACAGACAAACGAGTCTGGGGTCAGCCGCCCACCACCTGACTCAGCCCCTATTATGGTGTTCGGGGATAATGATTCTGATATAGAATGTGACAGCAGTACACAGGGCGCGAGGGGGGGCGCTAGGCCTAAAGAACCCACTGGTGAGGATTTAGCGCGAGAAATAACTAAAACAATGGACCACCTAGCGGACCTTAGGGAACTGGCACCCCGATTTAATACGCCCAGACATTACAAACCCAAGAGGGTGAGGGAAATACAAACAGACGAATTAGGGATTAGTCGACCTCCCACTGAGTTAAGTCTTCACCGCCTACAAGATGATGCAGACTGGATTACAGTAGATAATACCGAGTCCACCCCCCTACTTCCACCTTTACGCTCAAACGTCAGAACTAGGGATCATGGCGCCTACAATCCTGACACCCCCGATACCTCAGGGGGGCCGGATTCATGCAACTCCCTGTTCCCCCTCCCTCCCGTCCTTCCAATTAGGACCAGGGAGGTAGAATGAGACAGACAACACCTACATTGTATGTTTCGTTTACACCCAGCCAAGCAGCCACTCTCATATCCCAATTGCCAGATCCTGACCACCAGCCTATGCCCTTCTACCGTAGGCTTGTTGGCTTTCAAAGGAATTATTCAGAAACTTGGAAAGACCTAGAGAGTTTGTGCGAAATCCGAGCGGGTGATGCTTATTGGCCCATCATGAAAAATGCATTAAATGCGATAAATGTAAGGTGATGCATTTTGGACTTAAAAATACTTGTGCTACTTATACTATAAATGGCTCTGTGTTAAGTGAATCCCTGTTGGAAAGGGATCTTGGAGTTTTGGTGGATAACAAACTTAAAGGTAGCAAGCAGTGCCAGGCGGCAACAGCCAGAGCCAGCATGGTATTGTCTTGTATAAAGCGAGGTATGGATTCAAGGGAGGAAAATGTAATTCTCCCTCTTTACAAAGCATTGGTAAGGCCTCATTTGGAATATGCAGTGCAATTTTGGAATCCTGTGTACAAAAAGGACATCTTTGAAATGGAAAGGGTTCAGAGAAGGGCAACTAAATTAATAAGGGGATTGGGGGAGCATGAATATGAAGAGAGACTGGAAAAGTTACAATTATGTACGCTGGAGAAAAGGCGCTTGCGTGGGGATATGATTACTGTGTATAAATACATTAACGGGCCATACAATAAACTATCTGGGGCATTGTTCACCAAGAGAACATGTCAAAGGACACGAGGACATCCCTTAAGACTTGAAGAAAAAAGGTTTAGGCTTCAAGCTCGGAAAGGGTTTTTCACTGTGAGAACGGTAAGGCTATGGAACTGTCTTCCAGTGGACGTTGTAATGGCAGGTTCATTGGTAAGTTTCAAAAAAAAGCTGGATGAGTTTCTGCAAACAAGGAATGTTGCAAGTTACTGGTATTGATACATAAAGTAGAGTTGATCCAGGGAAATTTCCGATTGCCACTTGGAGTCAGGAAGGAATTTTTTCCCCCTTCATAAATTTGGTGGGTTTTTTTTGCCTTCCTCTGGATCAACAGTTAGGCAGGAAATGAGGATATTGCTAGATGGGTTGGACTGGATGGACGTATGTCTTTATTCAACCTCAAATACTATACATTAAACCACAATCAAGTTGGTAACACCACAACCTACGAGTCTGGTGTGACATTCTGTGAACAAATAAGATCCTGGGCACAGAATAGGCTGGCTGATCAGGCTGTCAACCTTAACGACATTACACAGGATAAGACAGAATCCGTGGAGAAATATCAAGTCCGACTGACACAGTTGTTTAATGATTTAGGATTTGACAAATACAGCAGCTCACACACCCATATGTTGTCATCAGTTTTCGTCAACGGATTAAAGGAAGCCCTAAAAAAGGGCCTGATGACGGCACGCCCTGAATATCGTACACTTACCCTCCAGACCCTGTCTGCAGTGGCTAAAGGACTGGAAGCATCCCTGGGGAAACCAAAATCTGCACCAATCACGGTTGCCGAGGAAACAATGGTCGCAGTACCACCTGAGGATACAGAATTAAGCCAAGTCAAGGATCAATTATTAAAGGGCATTGAAGACAAATTCGAAGACATGAAAACCAACCTCATCTCACAATTGAAACCCACAAAAGGAAATAATCCCGGCTCCAATCCTAACAAAGGAAGAAATTGTTATAACTGCGGAAAACTTGGTCATCTGATTGCAGGGGCCCAAAAAGACAATACAATCCCAATGGCGCACAATATAATCCCAATGGCGCACAATACAATACTGCCCAATACAACCAATACAACCCCAACAATGACTTCCCCATGCTGCCTCCTCCACCACCTCCTCCGCTTCCTCAATAGGATATTGGCAAACCTGTGTCTGACACTCCAATACCAATCATGTCCCTACCTACTGAGGGACTTGGACCCCTTGCTAAAGTTACCCTACCAATTCAAGGCACCCCTACCACTTTCCTGATAGACACAGGCACAGCCCGAAGCATAATCAGGACCCAAGATTTACAACAACAAGCTACTCTCACAAATTCTGACGTCTCTTGCGTTGGGGTAGATGGCACCCCTCGCACCAATCCACTGACTTGTCCTTTACAAGTGGGATCTTTCTCTGGCTTATTGGCATGTTTTGTTGTTTCACCCACTTGCCCACTGAACCTTCTTGGTACAGACATTCTTTCCAGACTACAAGCAAAGGTGGTGTTCTTGCCGGATGGCTCTGTCACAGTATCAACACCTCTTGACCAAACTGAAGCTTCATCTCTCTGTTCCGTCCCCCTCCTGATGTCTATAAATTCAGTCTCGCCTTCCACCATACCTGATGATGTCCTTCGTCGGATCCCTCCTTCTTTGTGGTCACAAGGCCCCGAAGACATAGGGCGTCTAAAAGTTCCACCTGTGATGGTTTACCTTAAAGAAGGGGCGGCTCTGCCCCGGAAACCTCAATACCCCTTAAAACCAGCTCAATCGGACGCCATTTCGCAGCAGATACGTACCCTTCTTGCGAATGGTGCTATCGTAAAAACCGCCTTACCATGCAACACACCGTTGTTCCCTGTCAAGAAAAAAGGGAAAGTAGGCGAACCTGACAAATACCGCCTTGTACAAGACTTACGGGCTGTAAATGAAGCAACAATATTGGAAACACCAATTGTATCCAACCCTCACACCTTACTCTGTGGCATACCTCCTTCCGCTTCTGTCTTCAGCGTGGTGGATTTGTGTAACGCCTTTTTCAGTGTTCCGCTACACGCATCTTGCCGCTTCCTGTTTGCCTTCACGCATGAGCGAGAACAATATTGCTGGACCGTAATGCCACAGGGGGCTAAAAATTCGCCTACTCAATTTTCCAAAGCATTGACTTCCATCCTGGACTCATGGAAGCAATCACATCCGGAAGTTACCTTACTCCAATATGTAGACGACCTTCTACTCTGCTCACCCACACTTTCTGTGGCTGCACAAGCAACATAGGATCTACTCTGTCATCTAGCAAATCAAGGGTGCAAGGCATCCAAAGCAAAATTACAGTGGTGTCAACCCACTGTGACATTCCTCGGACAATGTATCTCTCAAGGGACAAGGCACATCACAACCGACAGGATCAAGACGTTACAAGGTATCGTTCTTCCTCGAGGACCTAAACCTCTGCATGCTTTTCTCAGCCTTGTCTCTTATTGCCGCTCATGGATCCCAGAAGCCTTCATCCTTATGCAACCTCTGTACGAAATACTCAAGTCTGAGCCTTTTACTATGACAGCAGAAGCTGCTGAATGTTTCACCACCCTGAAGGCTATCCTATCTTCAGCGCCTGCCCTTGGGCTTCCGGACTATGAAAAGCCATTCAAACTCTTTGTCTCTGAATGCAAAGGCCACGCCTTTGGCGTTCTCGCCCAAAACCATGGATCAAGAATCAAACCCATTGGATACTTTTCAGGACAACTCGATAACGTTGCTAAGGGGAGTCCATCCTGCATGAGGGCAGTATATGCAGCCCATTTCCTCCTTGATAAAACCTCTGACATCATCCTGGGCCACGATTGCATCCTCCTGGCTCCCCATGACATTTCCGCTATACTCAACCAATCTCAGCCGAAAAATATATCTCTTTATCTCGCCATCTTCGCCTACAATGTTCTATCCTCATGCCTGACAATGTTACTCTTCAACGCTGTTCCATACTCAACCCCTCCACACTTCTGCCAATTCCTCAGGGGGGTACAACACATGATGATGATGAAATGGATGACCATGAGGCAACACTAGATGGACACAATTGCTTTGACCTCATGCAACAAGAAACAGCGCACCTTCCCACGGTCAGCTCATCTCCACTAGAAAACCCAGATATCACGTTATTCGTGGATGGTTCACACTTTGCAGACGAAAAAGGCAAATTTCATGTGGGTTACGCTGTCACCACCACCGACTCTGTGCTTCAAGCAGAAGCCTTGCCTACTGTTTACTCTGCCCAAGAAGCAGAGCTCAAAGCCTTAACTGCAGCCTGCACAATTGCAAAAGGAAAACACCTCAATTTATACACCGACTCCAGATATGCTCATGGTGTCGCCCTAGACTTTGGCGTCATTTGGAAAACAAGAGGATACTTGACGGCCACCGGAACACCCATCAAGCATGGCAAATCTGTCGCAGAACTAATGGAAGCCCTGTCATACCCGAAACAAGTTGCCGTTCTGAAAATAAAGGCTCATGGCAAACTCAACTCCCCTGAAACCATAGGCAATTATATGGCCGACCAGGCTGCAAAGTCAGCTGCCCTGAAAGAAATACAGGAATTGTCAGAAGATGTGAAGGAACAATTTAAAATTCAGGACGGAATCAACGAAACATCAACTCTCCTTCTTCAGATGGGTTTCATAGATAAACGGGATAAGTTGAAAAATATCCAAGACAACACCTCTAAGGAAGAGAGAGAGGAGTGGCTGGGAAAGGGGGCAGTACTTAAGGATGGACTGTATACACATAACAAAAAGGTATGTATCCCTAGAAGTCTCTACCCAGCCCTCGTTCAATGGGCACATGGACCTGCCCACATTTCAAAGAACCTCATGAACAACCTAATATCAAAGACTTACTTCGCTCCTGGTATAACCACCTTTACCAGGAACTACACTGCTGCCTGCGCAACATGTGCTAAATGCAATCCAGGACGCATGGAAAAACCTCCAAAACTTCATCTGGCAAAACCCTTGTATCCTTTCCAAAGGATCCAGGTAGACCACATCCAAATGCCAAAAAGCGGAAGATTTGAATATGCATTAGTAGTTGTCGACATGTTCTCCGGATGGCCAGAAGCATATCCAGTAACTAACGTGACTGCTAAGACTACTGCCAAGAAACTACTTTCTGAAATCGTATGTAGATTCGGTGTACCGGAAGTGATAGAAAGTGATCAGGGCCCTGCATTCACTGCAAATGTTACCAAAGAGATGTGGACTGCTTTAGGAGTAACATTACACTTCCATACGTCCTATCATCCTCAGAGTAGCAGGAAGGTTGAGAGAATGAATGGTACTCTGAAAACACGCATGTTAAAAATGGCTCACGATTCTGGGATGGGATGGCCTGACCGCCTGCCTATAGCTCTGTTCAGTGTCAGATACACACCTAGGGGGAACACAAATTATCCCCCTTTGAGATCCTATTTGGATCGGCACCTAGGTTAGGGTGTTATTTCCCCCAGCAATTACAATTACAGTCTGATGTATTAACTGATTATGTGTGCAAATTAACACGTGAATTACATAAAGTTCATGGTCTGTAACAGGTACTCACTCACTACTCCCAGGTGATTGGGTGATGGTCAAGAAGTTTGTGAGAAAACATTCCCTTGAACCTAGATTTGACGGCCCCTTCCAGGTTCTCCTTACCACACCCACTTCAGTAAAGCAAGAAGGAAGATCTTCTTGGATCCACGCCTCACATTGCAAGAAATCAACCCCTCCCACCGAAGAAACATGATTGGTCTCTATATCCTTTTTATTATTTCCTCAGGGGGGGCCTACAGTTTGCCATGTCACAAAGGGCCCAACAAGTTGCCATAACACAAAAGGACGGTCTGACGACCTTCTGGTTTAATTCGTCACAAAATATAAATACGGCAACATTTCTATTTGACTTCTGTACGGTTGGTAAATTCCCCCCCATCCATGAGCAATGTGACCTATATAACGGAAACCCTTCTTATAGATCAATTTACATCTGTGTGACAGATGAATATTGGGGAAATAACTGCAGATATTGGGGAGCTGTGGGGTGGAATACAGGGACAAATTGGGGATACAGGCCCGCATCTGCTCGCCTTAAATTGGATAAGTATGGCGCTGATTTGCTCCAAAGAATGGTCCTATTAAAATCAGGTCCCACCTGTCGAGACACTGGTAAACAAACCGGTAATATGAAACTAAGGGCCATATTTATAAAAGAGCGAAAAGTGGTTTTTCGCCAAAAGACAATTAACGCTATTTATAAAGGTAGCGTTAACGAATGGCGAAACCGTTTCCGCGAGCTATCGCTAAAACCCTTTTCGCCTTACTTCGCCATACATCGCACTGGTAATTTTAGCGAAAAGGGAGCGAAAAGAGAGCGGAAAAACATAACGCGATTTATAAAAGAGCGAAAAGTGGTTTTGGCGTTAAAAAGAGCGAAAGATTAGCGCGACCCTGAAGGTGGTGAAAAGTCATTGTTTGAGCGAAAAGGCATGTTTGGAGCCTGTCTGTTGGGAATTTGGATTGGTTCCTGATTTTTAAGGCAACAAAAATGTAAAAGCCATTCAGACAAATTGTCTTACATGTTTTTGGAACACATCTATGAAGATATTGCTTTTTCCATTTGGTCTGTATAGGAATAATTGTAGCTTGGACTTCAAATGAGTTCTGCTATTTTGTCGTTCACGTGAACGCACCGTCACCCCCTTCTTTCTCGGTGTGTTTTAGCGTTTTCAATGTAGGCTTAATTTTTCATTTAAATTGCGAGGTCAATTGTTGGCTTTCAGGGTGCGTGCTTTATGCTCTTCTTTTTGGTGGCGTAAATAAGGGCTAGGCAACACTTGCGCTTTTTTCACACGTTTTCGCATGCAAATACACATGCGTTTTGGGTAAAATGGAAATTGCGGGAACGCGTCAGGTTCCTCAATTTCTGATGTGCATGCGATTGTGCCTACGTTTCCCTTTTGGTTAACACGTGTTCACTATTTTTGTGGCGTTAATGCATGCATTTCCATAACCGAAAAAGTTGAAATTGCACACGCAAACGCCAAATGCAGAAGGCTTGCGTGCACAATTGTGTGCAATAGTGTTCGTGATTTTGTGTGCGATTCGTGTGAGTTGCAGTGTGGCCTCAGCCTGGCTCAGGACACACTGCTACGCACAGGAACGGGACACAAAATTGCAAACGCTATTGGCCGTGATTGTTGTACGTATTTTTTTTGTGCATGCGTTTTTTCCGTCTTGCGTTATGGAAACGCATGCGTTAATGCATCCAAAATGGTGAACGCATATACAGGGTTATTCAATAAAAGTTCATATCGTTGAAAATGGTGCTAATTTTGCCCAAACCAATCAGATGTTAGCTTTCACATGTTAAATAAGATTTGATTGGTTGGGTCAAAATTACCAGCATTTTAAACGATAAGAACTTTTATTGATTCTCCATGATATTCTCCATAAGCGAACGGACATGCAATCTGAAATCAACGCAAAACACGGACACAAACGCAAAAAACGCGCTGGTTTGGCTTCACCCTTTAAAAAATCATTGTCTGTTCGTCTTGCTAATGCGCGATCGCCTTTTGAATGCGCGTTCGCCTTCCTACTACCCGCTCATCTTGCTAATGCGCGTTCGCTTTCGTAATGCGTGTTCGCCTTTTGAATGTGCGGTCGCTTTTTTAAATGCGCGTTCGCCTTTTGAATGCGCATGCGCGTTCGTCTTTCGAATGGGCGTTTTTTCTGGTGAATAGGCATGTTGTTCACTTTCTTGGTTTAGTTTCTCCAAATTTGCCCAATTTTTGTATAATTGAAATATACTGCCAATAACGTTTAACAGCTGGCTAGTCACTAACAAAGATCGGACGTGGTTTTCCCTTATTTGGACACAAATTGGAGCGACTTTAGAAAAGAGGAACAATAAAGTTTGATTGATAACAAACACTATTTAAACCAGCAGATGAAGCTGATCATTGTGAGTAGAGAAAATGAGTGAGGAGGAGATCCTGATTGTGGCCTGTGGCAATCTAATTGCGTCAGCAGCTGCTGTGTTGCTGGATGAGGAGGAACACAGGCAGCGTGGAGTGCAGAGTAGGGAACATTTTTCAGTTAGGATCAGACAGCCTCGTTTCTTTCGAAGGAGATTTTGTCTTCTGGACGAGCTGTCTGATGAGGAGGTTGTGCGTCACTTTCGCCTAAATCGCCCAGCCGTACAGGAGTTGTATGGCAAACTGGGTGATTTGTTGGAGCCAACAACAAGGCGGAATGTGGCATTGCCTGGGATGACAAAGCTTTTGTCTGTCCTTTATTTTTTTGGCAATGCCACATTCCAGCCTGTGACGTCACAACTCCTTGTCATGAGTCAGCCTTCTTTTTCTCGGATCCTGCCCAAGGTTCTGAGTGCAATTTTGCCCTTGTCCAGACAATACATCCAGTTTCCATCCAGTGAGTCAGAGTGGCAAAACATCAAATCTGATTTGTCAGCTCTCTACCGCAAGTTTACCAGCGGACGGATGCCAGAGGGCTGGCTTGTGGGTAAGTGGTTCTTTTCCTCCATTTTCAAGGGAATGTGTATCCAAATGACTTACATCCATTATTTCCCCTTTCCAAACAGGAGACGCAGGGTATGGGATTCATTCCTGGCTCATGACCCCCCTGAGGAATCCAAGGACACCTGCAGAGAGGCGCTATAATTTAGCACACCGTCAGACAAGAAACGTGATTGAAAGACTCTTCGGAGTCTGGAAATCACGTTTCCGGTGTCTCTCATCTACCGGTGGGAAACTCCTTTATTCTCCCGGGAAGGTGTCAGATATCATCATTGTGTGCGCTGTGCTCCATAATTTAGCAATAAAGCATGGGGTACAGCTGCACAATGATGATATGCTGGCAGCCGAGGATGAGGGGCCGTCTGTAGATGCTGAGGATTCCTCTGAAGATGGACAGAGGACAAGGGCAGAATTAATTGCTTCTTTTTTTCAGGGTAAGTTGAGTCAAATCAATGTTAAGGTATTTTACAATGTTATACGTGTCCAAAAAAACATGTTTAATGTCATACGGTATGTTATACTGATTATCTTCTCCCTTTATTAGGAACGTAAAGAAGGCTGACCTGCCCCTAACTGACACTGTTTGACTGCTACTACTTTTGGGTATGGCTGATTTTGTGTAACAAGTGTTTCATTACTTCCTAATGCTATTTGTGAAGGACCAGTAGAATGAATAATCAATAGGAATGTATTGTTCCCCCCGCCAACTCCCCATACTGGTTGCATAGCTCCCTCACACACCTCCGTTAGGCTGCTCCCCTCTATTACACACAGAGGGTTGGACGCACTATAGCAAGTCACTGTTCCAAGTAGTCACGTTTGCTCTCCTTCCACATGCGCCAGTTGAAGCGAACATTAATCTAGGGTTAAACATCGAACAAATGTTGCCTTTCCAAAGAGGAAACCTTCAACAATGTATATAGATTAACTTGGAAGATAGTTAATGATTGTGTGTTTCTTATTATACAGGGGCGTAGCTACCAGGGGTGCAGGGGATGCGACTACACCAGGTCCCTTGTCCAAGAAGGGGCCCCCATTTTGTGGTAAGTTTCTAAATATACCAGTCTGTGTGCCAACTGTTTTACCAGTGGTCTGTGTACAAAAGCATTTGTTACATTATCTGTGCCAAGCATTTAACCAGTGCCTGGCTGTGCAGTGCCAGTTTCCCCAACAATTTATCAGTGTCTGCATGCCAAGCATTTCATCAGGCTTTGTGTCAACAATGTTACCAGTGGTTACATACAAAGCATTTGACCACTAGTTCTTTGTTTTGCAGTACCAATTGGTGTTTGTGGCGGTGTTGATGCGCCTTCCTTCCTGGCAGCATCCTGTGAGGACTAACTGCACCCTGGTTTTGGAATAATAACAACAGACAACTTTAGATTTGGCTTAAATTTTTTATGAAAGCCTTTTTTTTTTTTAAATCTTAAACTGTTTTTTTTTTTGCCTTTAAAACTTTGGGTCACACATTGTAAAACATAGATTCTAATAAACATATAATAATAAGAAGAATACAAAAAACAAAAAGAAAATAAACTATTTGCGGATGAAAAAAAGCCATCCTCCTCTCCAGCCGTAACATTCTTCGGCTCATGCCGTCCAATTTTGCATTGAGGACCTCGCTCATGTTTAGAATGAGGTCCCTTATCTCCTGTGGTGGTGGTGGAGGGCTCCTCGGTGGGGGAGGTGTTTGCTCTGGGGAGAGCATTGGTGGTGTGGGAGATGCAGCTGCTTGCTCCTCATCCTCCTCCTCCTGTGGAGCTGTTGTTTCCGCTTCATCTGGAAATGATGGTAAATTAAAAAAAGGTTGAAAAGTGTGATGTCATGTTATGTGAAATCTTTCTTAGAATAGCCTTTGAATGGCGTAAATAGGAATCCCTGGTCCTCCAAGCAAAAAAATGATGTGGCCCTCTATCCATGCTTCCCCCACGGTGGTTTTAGGAAAGAAGGCTAGACTTGTTAGACGATAAATGAGAAGGGGCCCCCTTGGCTCCTGGGCCCCCGTTGTTGCTCCCCCTGCAGTTACGCCCCTGCTTTGTGTAATGTGTTTATGGTACATGATATGTACTAAATGTGCACAATGCAATCGGTGTTTAAACCTTTGTAGGATTCTATGTTCTTACTGACACATTATATGAAGTAATCAGATTCTAGTGTAAAACTTCGAACAATACATGTAGGAATATTTATTCATTATTTTCTCACACTAATATGAACTTTGAAAAGTACCTTCATCCATCCTCCTCCTTATGTCTTGGACATACTGGGGCCTCCTCCTCTTCAAATCACTCCAATTTCTTTGGAGCTCCTTCAGGCTCAGATCCACCCCATATCTCCGCAGGATCTTCCTTTGGAGACTCTCCATTATCGCCTTTTTTTTCTCCTTCCTGTTGGTTGTGCCAACAGGGAGGCAATCATAGCTTTTCTTGGTGAGGTACCTCACCATCACCCTCAGATACCTCCTAGTCATGGTGGCTGTGTATATAGAGCGAGAACAACAATCCTCCTTGCCTGTGGCGCACTTCCGGCATAAAAAGCGAAAGTCGCTAGCGAAAAAACAACCAAAAAAAGCGAACAATCAACCAAATTCAGGGGAAGGCGAAATTCGGAAAGTGAATTAAAGAGCGTATGCTGTGAAATAATATTTGATGCACAATATTGTCTCAATGTGTTTAAATGAATATTTTTACATTGTTCAGAACAATACAGCATTGCTATCTAATTAATGACACTTCTATTTTCCGCATCTTCAAAGTCCACATCTTTCGCCTTCGCTTTTTGTCTTTCGCTTTTCATCTTTGGAGTTTAGCGAAAGCGAATAGCGAAAGCGAATAGCGAATGCGAATAGCGAAAGCGAGCATGTATTTTCGCGTTTAAGAGCGCGGCCGTTTTGGCGCCAAAACAAGGGGGCGGGGCGTTTTCGCTCTATTCAGGATGACGAGGCGTTACTTAAAGCTGATGGTGAGACAGCTCACCAAAAAAAAATTATGACAACTTGCCTGTGGGGACCACAGATAAAAAAAGAAAGAAGCGCCTGATTATGGAGAGCCTCCAGAGGAAAATAGGGAGGAAATATGACATCCAACTGTCACTCCAGGACCTGCAAAGGAACTGGAGTGACCTAAAGAGAAGGAGGCCTGCATTTGTGCAGGACATTAGGAGCAGGATGCGTACAGGTATTTTTATAATGCATATTATTATTATCCCAACGAATATATTCTTATTTTTTTGTTTTTGTAAGTTTGAGAATAGAAACTGATAACTGTATAAAATGTGTCATTAAGCAAATATAATCCTCCCAATGTTTAAAGACAGATGTAATGATGCAAATTGTGCACATATCACGTGCCTTAAGCCAAGGCAACACTATAACACACCAAATCAAGCACGCAATTGTGATCATTGTCGCACACGATTTTGTGCACAATTCTTGTTCGTTTTGCGTTTTCACGTGCTTTTTCCCATTTTCCATTATGGAAACGCATGCATTAACGGCACAAAAATAGGGAATGCATGTGTTAACAAAATGCAAACGGACGCGCAATCACTTAGGACTAGGCCACACTTACGCGTTTTTTAAGCGTTTGTGCATGCGTTTTGCGTTGGCAAAAGCGCATGCGATTTGGTTAGAATGGAAAATGCAGGAACGCAAATATCCACGCAATTTCCCATGTGCATGCGATTGCGCATCCATTTCCGTTTTGGTAACACATGCATTGCCATAACAGAAAACAGCCAAATCGCATGCGCAAAACGCACGAGCAAACGGAAATCGCACAAGCCAAAAAAAAATGGGGAGCGCATGCATTACCAAAATGGAAACGGATGCACAATCGCATGCGCATGGTAAATCGCGGGGAATTTTGCGTTCCCGCGATTTCCATTATAACCAAATCGCATGCGCATTTGCGAACGCAAAACGCCTAGCCATAAATAGCATGAATTTGCGTGTTCCCGACATTTCCATTTTAGGCCAAATCACAGGGACAATCTAGTGCAAGCTAGTGTGGCCTAGACCCCTTAACATGGCATTATAGTTGCCAACTTCTTGAACTTTCTTCTAATTTCAAGGTGACATGGAACGACCAGAGGAGGAGGAGGAGGCCGGACCATTGGCTGAGGAGGAGGCGGGACCATTGGCCGAGGAGGAGGCCGGACCATCGGCTCCAGAGAGCCTTCCACCACCCACCCTATCCCCAGTCTCCGTAGCAGCATCCCCACCACCCCTGGAGCAGGATCGGAATGGCATTGTGGAGGAGGATGTCCGCCAAATTAAGAAAAGGCTGCTCCGGCTGGAGCGCCAAGTGGCTCTTTTAAGGAGCAGAGTTTAATTTCTTTTATTTTTTGTTTTTACCTAAAAAAAATATTTTACAAAATTTTACAAGTTTATAGTTAAATATATACTTCATATTTAAAATCAAACTGTAAAGTTGTCTGTCTGTTTCTTCTTACCTAACTATTCCAATTCTATCTTTTTATGATATTAAGGTGACCATACAGTAGGAAAATATTCCATACATAAGATGTTTGATGTAATGTCTGCCTATTATATGTCCAGATTGGCTTAATTAGTCTCCCCAAATTTAAGATAGGATATATTCTATTTGAAACACACATAATGAATTGTGGAAAACAATGTTCCATCCTTGCATAGGCAGGGACACTTATCCACATAACATGCCATATTATTCCTAACAGATTAGTCAATGTAAGGCTGGGTACGTATTAGAATTTTGTTTAAAACGAATGATTGTGCATCATTACGTGGCACAAAAATAGATTAACATGTGTGCAGGCCAAACAAGGTAATTCCCCCATTTTTCAGAATTGCCAATCAGGTATGATTGTGCGGTTCCCTATAGGCCTGCATGATGGGTCCTGAAAAACAACAGCCACTGTTGTGGCAACATACACTCATTTGTCCTGACCAAACGCTTGATAGTATCAAACACTCAGTTGTGTTTAGGCGGTGCGAGCGCAATATGCGTACAATCAATGGCTCATAGGCATTTCTGAAAAACCCCTTAAGATAAAAAACACTTTGGATGTTTTTCCACTCTGACTCATGACTAGACGGAAAGGTGATGTATGCCATAGACCAGGGTAAAATTGCATTCATCACCTGTGGAAGGCTCCTGGAAAAAGAAGGCTGACTCCTGACAAGAAGATGTAAGGTCACAGGCTGGAATGAGGCATTGCACAAAAAATACAGGACAGAAAAGAATTGGGACATTGTCCCTGTGCCCTGCTGAGGTTGCTGGGACCCACCGTAAAAGCCATCGCACATTAGAAAGGCAATCGTACATTATAATGGGGAATATGGCTTGGAAAAGCGATTGCACATTCTAGTGGGTAATATGCCTTGGAAAAGCGAACGCGCATTAGAAAGGCGATCGCGCATTAGAATGTAATATGCCTTGGAAAAGCCGGCAAATTAGAAAGGCGACCGCGCATTATAATGGAATATGGCTTGAAAAGGCGATCGCGCATTAGAAAGGCGAACACACATTAGAGTGTAATATGCCTTGGAAAGCGAACGCGCATTAGAAAGGCGACCGCGCATTAGAATGTAATATGCCTTGGAAAAGCGAACGCGCATTAGAAAGGCGACCGCGCATTAGAATGTAATATGCCTTGGAAAAGCGACCGCGCATTAGAAAGGCGACGCCGCATTAGAAGGGCGAATGTGCAGTGCAAA
Source organism: Hymenochirus boettgeri (assembly GCA_019447015.1). Classification (NCBI taxonomy): domain Eukaryota; kingdom Metazoa; phylum Chordata; class Amphibia; order Anura; family Pipidae; genus Hymenochirus; species Hymenochirus boettgeri. Next base: position 228,642,566 of record CM033471.1, read on the forward strand.
AGAGAATTGTATTCCAATTGAGAAATTCTAAAAAGTTTGACTAAATAAGACTGGCTGACTTGTTGGTAAATGTGAGGTGGCCATTTTGAACTTGACATCATTTCCTAGTGGGCTTTTCTGGTTTCGAATGGTTTTCGCAATGCAGTCTTCTTAGATGCGTTAAGTTTTCGCTGCGATACTTTTCGCTCTTTATCGCGCCCGTTCGCCCTTTTCAGATGCGAAGTGATACGAAGTGTGTTTTTTTCGCTTTTTTATAAATAAGGCGAAACGAAGCCCCAAATGGCGCTATTTCGCTGCGATGTACTGCGCTAATTATTTGGCGAAAAAGACAATCCTTTATAAATATGGCCCTAACTCTTACCATACGTAATCCCAGTCCCAAAGATGCGGGTACATATATATTAGGTGCAGGGCCTACGGTGGAAGTACAATGGAAAATTGTAAGGAGTAAGGAGCCTAAGAAACCCCCAGTTAACCCATTACAACCACGCATTGCAATAGCAGACAAAATGATAGCGAATCCCACTTTCGAGGAGACAATGTCTATCGAAACTGGATTTGGCGACACTAATGTCTGGTTGGAATGGATGAAATATTGCGCTAGTCAACACAATAAGTCTAACTGCTTTGTATGTGGGGGGGGCACGCCCTCATCGGGTACTGTGCCTCTTAATCTCCCTCCCCAGGTTGAGCAGTGTTTTCTCAGCCTCTTTAGCAACACTTCCACTTATAAATAGAATTGTGAATCCTGGAAAAAGACTTACCCAATCCTAACACGAACACCGCGCCAAACTGAAGGTATAACCATATACCTGGAATTATACCTGTTATTATAACTATAATCATTCTGGCAGAGCCTTAAGCAATTTTTCTGCCGGATATTGTGGAACATTAAAGATGGTTCTAAGACACCTCTCCAAAATCAGGTACAGTCACTTGGTGACATCTACTGGATCTGTGGTGATATGAAAATTAGATCCCACCTTCCCCAGTCATGGAACGGTGAGTGCGCTTTGAGTAAAGCGATCATGCCGCTTCACATTATCCCTCATTATCCCAATGGCCTGCCTTCACAACCATCTCATAGGGTTAAAGAGACCTGACCCCAGGAGGCAGTCTTGATCCACATGTGTACATTGTACAACTACAAAAGCCGTAGAGGTATCTTCCCCCACTCTCATGCTTCAAGAATGTGAAACCTTGTCTGAATTCCCATATATTCCATGCGCTCAACTAAGGTCTCCTCTCCTCTCTCCAGGGTTAGTCAGGTTGTTGGAGTTGGTAGGGTTGGTCCCTGGCTTTGTGCAGGTCTCTCCAGAACTACGCTGAAGATCCATACCCACCCCTATGGTGGTACCCCTCTGTAGTAACTCTGACTTCCTTGTTAGGTAGGGACAGCAAAATAGACATTTCAGGGGGGACTGTGGAGGAGAATAATATTAATCAAATATATCAGCTTGCTCAAATATATGTAACATATCCATTATTTGTATGCCTCATGTCAATTACAGGTAAATGTCATTTTCACTGTCCTTTTATCACACTTAGTTTGCTTTCATATCATAACCTCAGCAATTTGACATATTTTCCTACTCAGTTCTTTTCAAAAGATATAGATCTTTCACACCTGCTCAGCTCATGCTAGATGAAAACCACAAGAGGAACCTCTCTCGAGAAAGAAACGGATGAGGTCTATGACGTCTACACCTGTTTCCTGGAAAAGGCTGCATTATGAACTTTATTTAGCTTACTGACTGTAAACCACATTTTTAACCAGTATCGGAGATAATGATCAATATCTCTAACTTAAACCTATATAGCCTTCTGTGCTAATAATAAAGTAGAAGAAGCAATTTTGCATACTGAACAGCTTGTGTCAGTGTGGGTTTTTGTAGTTTCTTCCCAGTCTAGACTGATAAACCAATTCATAACTAATTAGGAAGGGAACAGATAATCTTCGGACATCGTTCTGTCCACCAAAGGGAATGCTTCTACATTACACAACATATTCTCTCAACACAGGTCTGCTCTCTCCTCTGCAGCTTCCAGGTCTGGTAGTCAGTTATAGCCATGATGCTTATGTCAATGACTAAGCGCACTTCCCGAGCTGCAGAGGAGTGTTTACACATACAGCAGCAGAGGGTTTATACCAGCTGGCAAGGGATCAGGCTGTGTAAGTGTGTTTAGGAGCATTTTTAAAACATTATCCTATATTTCATCCCATATAGTAGTGTGCAACCTTTATCAGCCACAAAAACATGTGTATGTGATAGGAAAACAAAGTCTGTGGGCTATTGTATTATATGAAGATCCCATTTTTAAAATGTTAAAAATACAACAATCCAGAGATTTGGTGATGCAAACTCTGAAGCAGCTACAGTATGTTTAAACCAACACTCAAACAACTAGTTTAATGATGAAAAGGTACAATACAATAAAACAATTTTATAACCAGGCATGTCATCTAGACCTTTATTATTGTAGCAATATTAGTGGTAGTAATAGATGTGTACTTTGCGTAGGAATGTTTGACCATGCAAAAATAGAGTTTTAAAATCAATGGGGCTTATTCACAAGTTTGTGAATGCTATTAATCTGCAGCCAATCAGATGTTATTCCACAAGTCAACCATTTGAAAGATTAAAATCTGATTGGTTACTGCAGATTAGTAGCACAGGTAAAAAGAACAAACGCTAGCAGGGAGATTCAATAAAAGTTCTTATTGTAACAAAATGGTGCTAATTTTCCCCCAACCAATCAGATCTTATTTAACATTTGAAAGCTAACATCTGATTGGTTGGGGCAAAATTATCACAATTTTTAACGATAAGAACTTTTAAATAACCCTGTTGGTGTTTTCACACTAGGCCCATATTAGTGAATTGTACACATAAAATTCTTTATAAATTGCAGCATAAAACATTTGAAACATTAAGAAAGCATATAATCGGGTGTTTGCAATTAAACACACAGAATCTTTATTGCAAACATGCACCTACATTTCTCATTAGAAACGTTGTAAACGAAGGCTGATTCCAACAGGGAAAACATATTGTTCATATGCAAGACTTTTGCATGTAGCTATATGAGCGAAGTTGCCATACTACTTGCCTCAGCGGAGGCAATTTCTTTTACAACTTAAATAAATAATGTATTTAGATTAAAAGGAGAATTAAAGTTCTTTTCTGCACAGATAATTACTTTAAGGCTTAGTCACGCTACAAGGTTTTTGGTTGTTTTTCGTTACAATTGTGGTCTAAAACACTGTCCTGTAATCCTTCTTAGTGTTCACAATTGTGTGTTGTGTTACAAAACGCACTGCATACAGCAGTTTTTAATGCGGTAACACAGTGAGTTACCATTGCATCACCAACGCACAACACATGGGAAACTGAAAATTTTTTTTTGTTTTTCCCCCTGTGTTGTGGGGCAGCACTTGATTACTATGCAAACTAGTGAAAGTCTCTAAATAAAGTCTTGGCAAAGTGCTCACTGGGTCCGATTTCTATTAATATATCAAGAGGAATAAAGTGTAACACCTGTTGACACAGAACAAATGATAGGATCTTCCTTAACTGTGGATTTAAAATAATCCAGAACATTACTAGGTCCTGACACAACGTTACTATCGATTTGTCATTCGCATTGGATCAAACTCGTATCAGTGTAAGGTCGGGTAGTTAAAGGGGCTTTAGTGTGTTGTTTGAACTTAGTTTCATGTAATTAGCAAGAAAGTTGTTTATCTGGTTTAGGATTATCTAGGAAATCTGGTTTAGGATGGTTGAAGAGAAAAAAAGGGGAAAAAAGTTACATTCAACTATAGTCAATAACCGAACCTCAAAATACAAGGTATCCCCACTCCTGGCAAAGCACAGTTCTGCTCTGTACTGCAGGTTCCAAAATAAGTGCCCCACTCCCCTCCTGTAATTACTTATCTGTACTGTAACCAGCAGTCTGCATTTCTTATCAGACCACAGCACCTTCTCACCTAGTGCTGATATACAGAGGAATTGCACTATTAGCAGTCATAACAGCAATGTCCAAGTAAAAAATCATCTCCCATAACTCAACATAAACACACTTACAATAAAATACATCTTATAAACAGAGTATGCAAATCGCAATGTAAAATCCACTGGAGACAAAACCTACTTGGCAAAATACAAAGAGTTAATTATATTTACAGTCATAAGTAACCTATCAATTTCCCACCTAGTGACAGTAACACAATTTCCGCTTCAAACTATCTGCTTTATTTTTCTATTATTTACAGAGCTGTGCCTCTTCCAATGGACAATGAGCTATGCAATATAAATAAAAAGATCTGAACCTGTGAATAGTGAAGAATTCTATTGGTAAGCTAAGAAAGTGTTCTTAATAAAATACCACAAAAAACAACCTCTTGTGGATGAAATAAGCAAATCAAACCCACGCACAGAAAGAGAAGCTACTGGTTTAAAGCAATGGGGTTCAATTCCTACTGATTAATAAGAATACCGTGCATGCAAGAATGTATCTTGAGACAGAAAACTATTTTGTGAAGTGTATAGTTTTCACGTTATGTGGAGATAAAGGCCTGTATTCGTGAGATGATTTACTAAGAGGTACGACTGGGAGGAATGCACAATTGTTGCACACAGTTCGACAAGACCCAGATAGATGCACAGCTTGCCCGGGAAATTGCAACATAGGATGTCAAATCAGGTGTGAGACAAATATTTCATAATCTGTTAATATCTTAAATCTATGATAAATACACGTTCCCCTGTGATAAGAAGACTATTCTCTTTCACTCCACCACAGTAAACAAACAGAGTGATAGTGAGGGTAAGCCATAGATTAGAAAGTAACTTGAACCCGTCGCTCCTGTACTCGTAGATGCACATCTCACGGATAATTTGCTTCTTCACCCTGATTTCTTGTTGATTAAGGTCACTGGGTTCTTCCCTTCAGATGGTTTCTATGTACTCCGTCACTGACATGTTGTAGCAGTCTGAAACAAATCTATCCTCTGATACATAGGATTGTTCTGTACATTGGCCTATAAACTTGATGGCATCTGGTTGTAGTAGCGGTCATAGTAACGGGAGTCCATGTCATTGTCAAAATGATATCTCATTCGACCAACAGCATTACCCAGCATGAACCCCCCTACGGCACCAACAGCCACAGCTCCAGCCATCATCTTCATATTGGTTTTAGATTTGGGAGGTTTCCATTGCTTGTTGTTGAAATTGGTTCCTGCTCCAGGATTATAAGGATTCCCCCAGTTGTTGCCAGAATTCCATGTGTTCCACGTGCCTCCACCTGGGTAGCTAGGATTTGCGGTTGCTCACTGTTCCATCCTCCAGTTTTGCTCTTCCCTCCTCCTTTCTTGGAAGACACGGTCAGCAGGAATACAACAGAGATAAGAATCAAGGAAGACCAGAGGTTTCTTAACATCATGGGGAACCTGCAATAAACAGAATGCAATGGTTAAACTAATCATTTTTTACCAAAGATTTCCATTAAAATTCCATTAAAGAGAATCAATTTGTTTCTGTAAAAAAGTGCAATGTTTTTCGTTGTCTCTAAAATTAGGTTAAATCAATTTATATAAATTGTATGGGCCGTTCTGTAAATAATATCCTTTTAATAGATATGCTCCTATGTAGCAGCTCACTGTAATATAATAAAGAAACCCCCCATGCATATGAGTAAAACCCATTGTTGGATCAAGCTTCTGAAATATAGATTATAATGCATACCCCACAGTCTCATTATTAAAGGTATAAGAACTCATCTTGGATTACCAAGACCTTTATAAAAACTCTATGGCTGACTTCTAATACCTTATAATTTACAGCAGAGGCTACATTATTCAATTATTATCATGAGCAAAGAATTCTTAGTCCTATAACAACAAAGCAATAAAAGATTAATACATATTTTATTTTATTGACCACCGCTGTTACTGAACTATATGCACATATGCTTGAAAGAGTTATTATAGACATATAGGCTAGTTTAAAAGGATTAGGATCTAAAAAACTTTAGAATGGGCACAGTGCCATGATCTGCATGCCATTACCAATCTGTACTGGAATGACGACTTTTTCACTCAAACAACTCTTTACATAGAACCTTTGGCTGTTGGCTTGATGTGTCTATGTTTTATCCTTCAGAAACCGTAACCGCATATCAACTGCTGCAATAAAAAGAGGTATCATATCCATAATAGGAAAATCCCATGATCCCATCTTACAAACAAAATAATAAAATACTCTTTTTCAATTGTAGTTTTCAGTCATTGTTAAGCAAATTTCTATATAATCTAGAGAGGTTAGTGGGCACTATACTCCTGTTTATTAGGAGATGCTCCTGATGTTTGCAAACAAGCTTCCTACGTGCAACTATTTTTGCAGGCATACAATTAAACCCCGCAGGATGAAATAGCTGCTACTGTATGTGATTGGTTACAAACTCTTCCCTTAGACTTAATTGCAGTACGTACTATAGCCTTCAGCAACATTGTCAGTATGCTAAAGTGGGGCATTCACCCCTTATATTAAGGGGTGTAAATTTAAAGCTCGTTAATGACCCCAGGGTAAGAAATTAAAATTCTAGGTTCTTACCTAGATTTTATCCTGCAGGACAATACCGAAAGTCTTGCTCCACTTTATAAAGCAGGCAAACAACTCAACGGTAAGGTCCTACATGGAGCATGTCCTCTCATAGGAGATGCATCCCCTGGCTTTCCGGCCTAGGATTTAGGTATTCTGCATTGATTAAGTATTCTCAGTGTGAAGAGCCTAGCGTTTTAGTTTCTTACACTTGGTGGTGTAATAGGCGTGTACAGAAAGTATACAAACGGGCAAACATGATGGGTAGTCTGTCCAATGGGAATAAAGCTGAAATTCTGTTCAACAAATTGTGAGGTAGTTTTGAAAACTAGTTTCCCTTTAAGAAATTGTCTTAAAAACCATTTAGAAAATTATGCACTCACTAGAGGGTCAAGCGCATCATAACGGACAAATAGGGCTATTGATAATAAGGACACAGACTGCCTGTTTCTTTTTTAACCATTTGCAATTCAGCCTATACATTTTTTTAAACTTATTGCTAAACTGCCTTGAACGATAGACAGAAGTGAGCCAGCCCTGTTGCCAAGGGGCTTCTTTCAATGCATTAATATCACATCCTAACATAGTAAAACGAGTTATTTAACCTTAACATACAACCATTAAATACAGTAATAACTGGTTCACATGATGTTTACACCTGCATGTGCGCACCCTAAAGACCATGTAAGATCACATAAAAAAAATTAGGAATACAGTGGGATTCTCAGAGTAAAACAAGCCTCATTAATTTGCATGTATTATGACTCTGTGCACGTATAATGTCTCAGTGTTTGGTTTCTGGAAAAAAACAACAACACCGCGAGAGGTAGGCCCGGAGCTTCAATTACTGCATCTCTATGACAACATCAGGCCTCGATCCTGCCATCTGCTTCTTTTCAACCATTCCCTTTTCACTACACAAACACAGGAAAGTGAAGAAACAACATGGCAGCCTGAGCAGCAACACAATTCACTGCTTTTAAAAAGTGACCGAAGGAGACGGCAGCTGTGGTTTTCTCTATGCACAAGCTCTGTTGAAATCTTTATACAGCAGTATAACCAACATATTGTTCATCCTACCGATTTGTGTACAAGGAGAAAAGATTTCCCTACTAAATATGAAGAAGTCCTCTTAAAAACATTAATTTATAGGCAATATTACATTCAAATATTAAAGGCTTATTAGATTTGTGTCCAAGACAGATCTTAAACAGGCCACAATTGTCCTTTGGTTCTTATAAATGATAGGGGGAAAAAAATCACTTCAATGGCCCATTAACCTATTGCATGTTAGAGTTTGCCTATGTATGTGAGGATGTATCGCAGAGTGACTGGAGGAATTTACTGAACATTGATTTGGAATCAATTAAAAATCATGAGCGTCTGAAATATGGTTAAAAAAACACCCTTTTAACTCAAACTTAAACTAAAATTTCATCCTTTAAACACTTGGAGATTCCAAAAAGTTCTTATTGTTAAAAATGGTGCCAATTTTGCCCCAACCAATCAGATGTTAGCTTTCAAATGTTAAATAAGATCTGATTGGTTGGGGCACAATTATCACAATTTTTAATGGTAGAACTTTATTGAATCCCTGTTGATGGAGATTTATGTGAAGTTACATTTCCCTTTCTTAGTGCTTTCATGCCAATGCTGACATGTTCCGTAACACTACAATCACTGACATTTAATCAAGGTTTAGACCAATTACTAGAAAATGCATAAACATTTCAACTTGTCTTTACACCACATGTGTTACGATAACAGGTAAACAACAGATTCCCTTGAAATCTGTCAGTAACATGCGGTTATAACCACATGTACATCCCAGACTGAGCCCATACACTGTATTGGTAAGCCATGTGACCAATCGTTTGACTCAATGTACTTAAATTAAAGAGAGACAATAATGACCGACATAAGTGAATGTTCACGCCCAACTCAGCAGAAGTTCTTCGGCATTGTGCCATCAAATCTCATCAAATACCGGTAAGCATTTGTTTAATATCAGCCATGTGTATGGCAGCCTTTAATGTTGAGAAGACAAGCAAAACAAGGTGAAAAAGGTCTAAATAAATTGGTCATCCCACCCCTACTAAGGCACTATGGGTTTACACAGAAAGTGTCCCCTACTGAGTCTGTGGGAACTGAATAAGTGCAGTTCTATAGCTAAGAACATACACACAGTAACGATCACGTCGGATCTGACGGTATTGGGGATGTATCGTCAGTGTGTGTAGCGTCTCTCCCGAACGAGTTCCCGGCTGACGAATTTTCCTGTAGGGAGTCAGCCACGGTGTGGGTAACAAAAAGTCCCAAATGTACACTGTGCATAGGGAGAATGATTTGGACTGTGTGTATCCTGATCTTTGAAAAACTACAGACGGATCTTTCAAAGGTCTGGAGGTTTGGCATGTGTATACCTAGCTTAAACCAAATCCTTTTACACAATACAACTGAGATACAGACATCCCACCCTGCCATTTGAGGCTTCCAGGCAGGGTTGGGGAAGGGGGCGTGGCGAGTGGTGTGTGGCAAAGCATTTGTGACGTCACTTGGGGGTGGGAGGGAGTGAAGTTAGTGGCCTAGGGGGTGATTAAAGTCTCCTCTGGGTCGTGGGAGACTCCGCGAGCCGTGTGAGGGGTGGTAACTGGAGATAAATCATTTATTTATATTGGAAACCACTGAGGCACAGATTATAAAGAACATAAATGACAAACCAAACAACATGGCACCTCCCTGTCAGATGCAAACACTCTTAAACTATGTTGTCTTTACAATACAATTGTAAGATTAATGTGCCTTTACCAATCACCAAAACACTTAAGATGCAGATCTTGGATAAACTGTAAGGAGAAAGTCATAATCTGGGTGTCCTGAAAATTTCCCAGAGGGCAGGGCAGAGCAGCTCCGACTCAACACTTAAGAAGGTCAACTGAGAACTGCCACTGTTCAGACCTTGTGGAGGCAAATAGGACACCTGCTGTAAGCCACATGAATCAAAGGGGCCAGCTCTCATTGGGATAATGTACATTATTTTATAACTAAAAAATATGTCAAGTATTTATAAATGTAAAGTTCAACCTATAGAAAATCTATTAACTCCCACACCACCAAAATAAGGAATGACTTTTTAAGTTTTGATTTCTAGATCAGTGAAATTCAGAGGATGCCTCTTAAAGACACATGCAGAAAGTCAGCAGTATTGCAGTTTACATGCAGTGCAGCCCTGCTAATTACATTTATTAAAGGCTAGGCTACATTGATGCGTTTAAGCGCAGTCCGATAGTGATTGCCATCCAAACGCACTTTTGATGTGGCCACACTAGTGTGCGACTGTGCACTGCGATCAGTTAATCGGAGCGCATGCAACCCGCATTTTTTTGCGCAATCGCATGCACTCTGATTGTGAAACTCAGGAGATCGTAATTACGTGCATACCACAATGGGAACACGTGTGCAATCGCTAACGTGCGCGCGTTGCAGTGTGACCAGAGCATCCTAGAATCAGCAGGTGATCTGGGAACCATAATCCTAACATTAAAGCCTCTTACAACATCAGCAGCACAGTACCATCAGCACAGGTCTGTGCACAATGCTTGGATTTCCATTAACAGAGATCAAGCTGCTTATTACGTAGAGGGAAATGACATAAATGTAAACACTCTCACTAAGACATAAATCTGACAGGTCACTTACTGTAAAGGATGGTTATTTAAAGACCTGCCTTTAAACTTCCTACAACATGTGTTAGAAAATACCAGTCATTTAGGTCTGTTTCTAATTTAGCTCCAGCATGACACATTAAAACCAAATGAGTGTCCGTGGGCCAAGATTTAAAACATCTGGAACAAGTGATCATTTAAAAAAAGGCGGCACCTTCCTTTGGTTACATGCACCCAGAATAGTTTATAAGCAGCGCTCCCTACGCTACAGTGCATTTTTTACTGTATGAGAATTGCATTGACAAATCGGTGGGGGACAATAAGCTGTTCCATATTTATTTCACAATGCAATTATTCACATAGTTATTAAAAATAACAATCAATTATGGGACCCAGAAATGTACAAAACACTGGCTTGTTATTAAATTGAACCAAACTAACTTGCATTACCAGATACCCACCACTGCCTTAAGAAACGGGCGTTTCCACACCACATCTCTATTCATTTAGGATATTCCTAGCATTTATTCCCAGTAAATTTGATTTTGCGTTCAATGCTGTGCTTTGTTATGAATGTGACTGTCTCTGCGTGGAGGGGAATTCGGATTCCGATAAATAAGATTATGAATGTTAAACTGTAATTCCCAAAGCAAATACGTTTATACCAAGTATTTCATTTACTCAAGAAGTAGCTTTAATCATTAAGATTTTTGCAATAAAATACAAAAAAAAATTGTGGTTTAGCATAAATTGCATTACTGCTGCAATCTAATACCTAATAATTACAGTAATCTACAACACTTCCTATGACATATAGAGCGTTCATCTGATTGGATATCCTGCCTTTCCTTACACAACCACTAAAAGACAATCGCATTGGATTTTATTTCGTTCATAAGCTGCGCTTCGTTGTGTTATTTCTGCACGCAAACAAACTCATTGGTCCATCTAACGCATATGAATTATTAAGTAGGACAGTATTAGTGTTTGCAAACAAAGCCCTGTTATAAAACCTCCTACAGAAAGATGGAGGATTTGCTAAATTGTGAAGAAGAACATGGCTTTCAATGCTGTTAACTGGGATCAGTTATACGTGGATACAATAGATACCAGTACAGAGAGACAATAGCTTGCAATGGAGATTTATATGATAATAATAAAAAATAAATTATTATAAAAGCTTGTATAAAGGAAAACTATTCATGATCTTTTCATTGATATTGAAGACACATAACCTAACGCTGGTGCTAATAAACATACAATGTTCTAATAGCTGATCTTAAAGCTATTACATCTCAAGCTGTTTCTGACACAACTCCACAATCTGCTCAGAGGCATCTGCAGTAAAGGGATTCTGGAGTTGTAGTCAACAACACCAGCGGTTGCAGTTTTTTTTTTTTCTACATCTTATATTCTAAACACCAATAATAACAATGAAAATAAAATACTATATAAATTATAATCAGGAAAACAGAATCATTGATAGATTGTAGCCAGTGTTCTTGGCATATAATAGTAATAATTAAAACAGCTCAGAATTAATGTAAAATACTAATATTTGTAGGGAAATGTCAACAAAGCCATCATTGGAACCTAAACAGATTGTTAATTTTGTTATATAAGGATATGAGGGCATTTGGAGAGCTTACCTCTCTGAAGGTAAATAGAAGATCTCTGGGTGACAGTCACTGGTGCTGTGGTCACTAAAAGTCAAAGGAGCATAGATGTGACAGTGGAATGTTACCAATAACACAATTCCCACCAGCCCACACCCCTATCATCCACACGCTAGTGTCTAAAAGAGGAATAGCCCCTCCCACTGGCCCACACTACTGAATGCTGCCAATGATCTCTGGCAAAATACAAGCCCCATTAAATTTAACAGCTTCATAGACAGCATATGGCAATTTACAGAATGGATCTATATAAATGTATATAGTTAGGTACAAGGTACTGAAGCTTAAGGTGACATGGATGTGCCCAGTATACAGCCTGGAATGGTTTGGATCACCCCACAATGTGCCCGCTCTACCTCTCCCAAAAGCTATGTGTGTGTGTGTGCTGCTCTGTGAGCAAAGGATCAATGAACACTGTGCCTGGCTGGTAGCAAATGTGGATGGGGGGGGGGGGGAGGAAGGGAGGGGAATGGGGTGGGGTTAGAGAGGCAACAGAAAAGAGGAGAGATTTTACAATACCAGATGAATGCTAGGCATGGAAAAACATAAGGAAATAATATTCATTTTGAAAACGAACAACTAACAAACTATATGGGTATGATCTAAAATAACCTAATGCTTGTGATCTGAAGGAACAAATATTCACGTTGATAAATATTATAAAAATAATACACAAAATCTACTAGCAAAGCTTGCGGCACGAGCACTCTCCCCCCGTGCACGCATTTCACGAACACCCTCCCCCCTCCCTCGATCCCACCTGTGGCTGGCGGTTGGACGATGCCACATGTGCGCATGCAATGGGTCCAGCGTCCGTGCATATTGACAGGCTTGTTTTAGTATAGGATTACGCCACAAGGAGTTCCATGACAAAGCCTCGTGCTTTTATACAGGGCATGGAACTCCGAGGTGAAGGAAATCTGTAAATTCTTTCTCATATATGTTCTGCGCTGATGGGGTTGCACTAGAGATCATAGCCAAACTCTACATAGACACAGTCTGGGCTCCCCACATCCTGGTGATTTTAGGGTTTACAGATTCTGCTATATTATGCTTGCAGTTCTGGCACTTTGAGGTCATCAGAATGTTCAAGGGATGTCCGTGTGAAAGAGGATAAACAATGGGAGCCAAGATGCAGACATAAAAGGTTACTTGTTATGGGAAAGTGATCCCATAGACAGTGACAGAGGCCACACATTAGTACATACTTTTTCTCATACTTTTGGTTATGGCGAATCCCGGGTATGGAACATCTTGTATATTACTAATAATATAGTTAATAATAAAAGGGTTATTATTTATGCAGCAAAATACTAGCAGTTTAAAAGAGGGCATGCCTAAGATGTTGGTGGTGTGCTGTAGTTCACCATTGTCCATGATAAACCCTTTCAGGAATCCCCCTGATGTCATATATATTAAGAACTGAAAAAGAATATTTGCGTAGTTCATTTCCTATAGATAAACAGAAAAGTCTTATTGAGTTTGCCCATTTGTATTATGGTTATAAAAAAACCAAACATTTGTTTAAGCACATTCCAGGCATGCCCAAACTGTGACTTACTGGGTTGCTAAAATACCTGTGGCGTGCATCTCATTCAGAACATTCTGAGCAACGCGCTCATGTATTGGCAAAAGTCCCTAGAAATTATGCATAAATGTTGCCAAACATGAATATGTGTGTTATCTCTGTTTGCTCTGGTATGATGTTGATTATTATTAATACTTTTTATCATGGCAATGCTCAAGTATCTTATCAATTAATATAAATAGATTGTTTGGCACTAGAACTGAGTATAACTTAAAGTAGTCATAGACCATGCCGATCTCTGACAAATCTCATTAGATCACATGGAATTTGCCTAATATCGGCAAGGTGTATAGGCCAGAACTGACAAATCACAATGCTGAGGAACTACCATGTTGGAAATGTGGTTGATTGTATAAATTTCTGTCTGCTGGCTATCATCAGCTCCCTTAACTTTATGTAGAGGAAGGTGATGTGATCAGCCTGTGTATGGGTACCAGGTGACCAATCCCTATGGAAGCCTGTCGGGAAATATAGAGAGATTTTAATAGAATCGTTTGTTAGTATGGCTGCAGGGGCACGCTTAGCTAGCGTGGTTTGCCAGGGGATAAGCAGTGGGCTCATGGGGAAGAAACCTGTTTTGAAAAAGCATTTTAGCATTAAACTGCTTATTTCCTTTCAAAAAGAAGATTTAGCTCATTGGAAAAGTTTAAGGTACAGTCTGGTAGTTCCATACTAGTGTTCAATAGAAAGTGTTGGGGTATGGTCCAAGATGCTGTGCAAAACGCAGGAAAATGCTGTAATCCATTTTAGAAAGCAGAAAAAGTAACCCCTGAATGGCACCCAAGGGGTTAACAGCAAGGGGTTCATGACAGGGCAGGATAGGATGAACGAGTTGCTAGGGGGAGGAGGTTAAGGTCAGGAAGGCGGGATTGGGTAAGAAAGTGGCGGGCAAACAGAGAGGTGGGAAAGGTAGTCTTTAAAAGGGGTAGGCGGACAAGGCAAAGTCGCCATTTGGTTAGGGAAAACAGGGGAACACAAATGGCTCACCTCGATACCCTCCTGGAAGAAATCAAGAGAGCCACAATCCTGAGAGGTGAAGGATGGCTGCGGCAGCTAATCCCACAAGAGGAATCCGGGGAAGGAGCCTCCAACGCCCACAAGCGGCAGTAGACAGGCGGCACAAGCAAACAGCACGCAGCCAGAGCCAGGAGATCCCGCCCGCCGGAACGCTTCAGTCCTCTCCAAGCCGCAGACAACGCAGCGCAGCCTGAGTCCGGCCCGGGAGGAACAACACAGTGACAATCCGTCATCAACTACTGCAGGACATTCCCTACACAACCCGGCAACCCCCAGCAGGCTGGAGCAACACCACCAGCAGCCACAGGAATTCACAAGGGAGCAGCGGACACATCGGGCCAGACACAAGGGCCTAAGGAATGCAGCACAAGGAAGACAGGTGTGGACACACCACCCTCACACACACACAGCACTGGTGAGTACCGAAACTTGGAGGCAAGCGGGCAACAAAAAATCCCAAATACACCTAGACAATGCGCAGCCTGTCCTGGACCAGGGTACAAGCAGCGCGGCCTGTCCCCAGGCCAGGATACACCCAGCACTCCCCAGGGCCCAAACAACGTGGCCAGGCGCCCAGGCCAGGCACACACATCCCACTGCAACACAACCCCCTCTACAGCATGCAACAAGAGAGGGGGGCACGAGGCATTTATACAGGGGACCCCACAGGCCCCTCTTATATTTTGTCTTCACAGGATATGGATTCCCAGCAACTAACAGCTCAGCAAGACCCGCGGAACACCACAGTAACCACGTCATCCACGAATGAGACTCAACAGCTGGAGGCACAGGAGAATGCAGGTACCTACATTTCGTGTCAACATTTCGGGGACACAAGGTCAGGGACCAAATTCAAGGGACAGTAGCAATTTCATAATAGTTTAAGGCAGCTACTATTTATTTGGGACAACACACAGCTTACCCAATACCCCAACTAGAACATTAGCCACAGGGCCAGCTACGCAGGTGATAGACCAAGGCCCAGCCAGGATGGAAGCACAGCAACTACCACTGCCTCCTCACAGACCGGCAGAGGCACGCAGGCGAATAATCATCAAAACACAAGGTCAGCAATAGATGCCTAGTACCCATTCAGACTTCGTAAAAGGGCATAAATACGTCTGTTCGAGGGCCCATTGGGCGCTCATTTAAAACAGATACAAAAGAAGCGTATATGGCGGGGGGAATTTATAGATATCTTACCTTATTACCTTTAGAAAGATTCAACGTTGAAAAATGGGAAAAAGGCAAGGAACACAGGAAGGAGGAGACGGGATAGACGTCGTTATCGATTTATATCTCGATCCTTGGCAACTGGCTACAAGCATATTCATAATGGCCAGTGTTATTGTGTGAAAAATTCCCGAACAATGCTCCTCACTTTTTGCTACATAGACAATATCTGGGAAGCACACAGGGTTATGGGGCCTAGCTTGGCTCCGCTATGACGAGCAATTTCGTCAAGAAATCAGTGCGCAGGAGCTTCGCTGGGACTACAGAGACATCAGTCTCTGGCTCAGAGTAATGAATGCAAAGACAAGCCACTACAACAGGAGCCCACAATACGACCTACCACACGGTTCAAGCATCAGGTACGGCGATGCCCCATACCATGTCCACACAAAGAAAGGACTATGTTGGGCATTTAACGAAGGACAATGCCAATGGGGTCAGTTTTGCAAGTTCCGTCATGATGTGCTTTTGCTCCGGCTCCCACCTCAGGGTTCAATGTTTTCGTTGCTTTCGACCACAACACGGAAAGGGCAGGATACAAGGAAAAGGGGGAGACACCAGTGAAAATAGAGGCTTTGGTTCCATGGCTAGAGAGATACCCAAATAAAGAAAAAGCACTGTTCCTGAGGGAAGGTTTTAGCCAGGGTTTAGAATCCCTGCCCAAGCTGACACATCAAAAATCATTCATAAAATTACAATCAGTATACATGTCAACCCAACATAGTCAAAGAAAAAATTCAAAAATAAATTTCACTAGGCAGATGGGGGTCCTTTCAAGGAGCCGCCATTCGCTTATCTTGGGTCTCACCTTTGGGTTCTCGTCCCCAAGAAGGAACCAGGCTGTTTTCGGCTTATCATCATTTGTCGCTTCTCCGTGAATGATGACATAGATCAAGAACTGTCCAGCGTTTTCCTACACTTCATTCGACGAGGCTCTCAGATTAGTGCAAGCACAGGTCGCGGTGCCTTGATGGCAAAACCGATATTGAGTCGGCCTTTCGGCTCTTGCCTGTACACCCTGAATCCATTCCTTTATTGGGATGTCAGTTCGAAAACAATACTTCGTGGACAGGTCTTTGCCGATGGGCTGCTCAATATCGTGCTCATATTTCGAGACATCTCGCACTTTTTTGGAATGGGTAGTGAGACAACAGTCTCGGGAGTCAATTCAATCATCCACTACCTCGATGACTTTTTATTTGTAGGCCCAGGTAACTCCAACCTTTGTGGCATTCTGCTTCAAAATATGCAAAAAGTCGTGACACTTTCGGCGTCCTTGGCTGCTGAAAAAACCGAAGGTCCCTCCACCTCTATATAAATTTCTAGCATAGCCATCGACACAATAGCACAAGATGTCGCATCCACAAGACAAATTACAGTCCTGTCCGCATTACAGCAGCACTTGCGACAAACAAAATTCACTGAAGGAAATGCAATACCTGCTAGGGTGGGACTAAATTTTACTTGTAGATGATTGCACCGATGGGCCGAGTCTTTTCTCGCCGGTTGGCATTAGCTAAAACGGTGTTCGGCGCCCAATCACTTTCAAGACGTCACAGAACACTCAACAGGACCTTAAGATTTGGGCAATGTTTCCCTCTGTCCAATTTAACGGCTCCGCCTACTTTATGTTGGAAACCACACACCAGCCCCAGCTACATATGTTTAACTGAAGCAGTGTGGGAGCACAGGCTTCGGAGCATACCTTCGCCGGAGCATGGTGCGCACAAGTCCTTGCCCTTTCTGAGTGGATTCAACACCTTGATTACCAATTTACCATTTTCTGGGAATTATTCCATTACCTATCGTGGCCGTCGAGCTATGGGGCCACAATTTTAAGATCAAAAGTAATCTTTCACTCGGATAACCTGGACAGTGGTTTCAGTGGTTAATAAAATTACTTTCCTCTTCTTTACTGGTGTGGGTCAGCTGGAATTCCATTGTTTTTAGTGCTTGCAAACTAAATGTATGTTTACACTTGTCACATTCCAAGAATGCAAAATGATTTGCTGAGCGCACTCCCTCTCGCCAACAGTGGATTGGATTGGAGCAGCGGGTCCAGGGGATGGAATTCCGCACACTTTGGCCACATCATAAAACAGGTATTTCCACACACTAAAAACATCAGCAGTTGGCCATAATGGGTTCCAATTCCTAGCAGACAAGGATCCTTTGTTACCCGGATCAGACGGGACAAATTTGTCTTGTTAATATCTTTCTCATCTATTTCAGGAACTCATTCTTAAGGAGTTGATTGATAACAGAAATACAGCGGCCATAAGTTTTCCTTTTCAAAGCCCATGGGTGACACAGACCACACTAAACACTTCCTAGGTAAATAGACCTAAGGATACAATAAAGGCTTCCAAAAGGATTGACACTAGACGGCCCACCTAACCTTCCAGATCCTAATCACAATTCTACCCAGCTTCCGCTAATTATCCAGTTACATCGAGGTCACCTATTTCGCTGATTTCTCAATGGGCATTTTACGGAAGCATTTGAGCCTCAGAGTGGTACGCAAGGCCAAGGACCAGAACCCGCCGGGGGGGTTAATTCCAAAGATGTAAATTGACACACACATCAAAGGTCAAAAAGTTCCACTCCGGTAATACAAAAAAAACAAACAAAAAAGGATCGTATCTTTAGATTAGAAACCTTAAGGCATTTAACAGGTGTTTTACATGTCCAGTCCTATTGCCAGAACTATTTGGATAAGCCGCGTCCATCCGGTTAGTGTAGCCTTACTTCATACCCAGGGACGGCTCGCAACCTACTCACCAGTTTCAGTTTGCCTATCAGTCTCTTCAGCTCCTCACTGACACTATTAGGGTTTGGCAAGAGAGAATACGAGACCCACACTCCTTTCCAGATAGGAACCGCCTACAGAGGCAGCACGTAGTGGACTTAGTGTAGCGCAACATATTAAAATCCATAGGCCGAGGGTGTCTAACAGCAATCGCACATACTAAGCAGTGCCGCTCCTGCATGATAGCCACGTGAAAAAAATCCGCTCACGGCGCGGTTTCCTGGATCAATAGAAAAGGCGGCAAGCTTGATTGAAACTGTTTTTTCGTTTAAAATATTGCGCTTAATTTACCCCTTCGTGCCGGCTCGCTAATGTAAACACGGAGAATCTGGACTGCACTGCGCGCGCCTGCGCCCACTGGTCCCACAAAGCTGCTCCGGTAAACCCCCATTGCCCCTGTGCGCTTACGTTTACTTGAACCTTGACGCACTTAATGTGAGGGCCCAGAGTGATGACCGATGGTCCGGAGCCAGAAAGTACGCCTGTCCGTGCAGCCGCTGCAGCCCAGGACCTAGAAGTTCCAGTCCTCTGAGGACAGGAATGGGAAGTTATGTACTCCCGGAGCCACTCCAGCAGATTTGTTCCTCCCCGGTTCAGATGGGAGGGAACATAGTCCATGGGGGGAGCCCCCGAGCAGCCGTTACGGGCGTAGGTGAAGGGAGAGACGTTGGGGCACAGTGGGGAAGCACGTGGGTCCAAGTACAGGGCAGGCTGTCCACAAGTATATGCTCAGCTCTAAAAAGTCAGCCATCATGTGTGTGAGTGACGTTAGAGGCAGTTCAGGTCAGATAATACTGTGTGCCATACTTTTGGGGGGGGTGGGGGGATCTACCTGTGTGAGAGGAGGGTTGTGTGTGCGTGTACGAGAGTGTGTGTGTGTAAGAGGAGAGCGCAGAGTGTGTGTGTGTGTGTAGAGAGGAGAGTGAGGTGATGTGTGGTGTTTGGGCTGTGTGCGTGTGTGTGTTAAGAGTGTGTCGTGTGGTGTGTGTTGGTGTGTGTAAGAAGAGTGTGTGTGTGTGTAGAGAGAGAGGAGAGAGAGCTGAGACGAGTGAGATTGTGAGATGTGTGTGTGTCGCGTGTGTGTGGTGTCCGCGCGCGTGTCGTGTGTGAGACTCGTGATGTGTGTGTGCGCGGTGTAAGAGGTGTCCGGGAGGTGGTCGAGGTGTGTGTAGGTGTGTGTGTGTTGTCGCAGGGACGAGGGGTGCTGTGTGTGTAGTGTAGAGACAGTCGACGTGTGTGTGTGTGGTGTGTGGAGCGACGAACGAGATGTTGTGTGTGGTGTGAGACGGAGTGTGTGTGTGTGTTGTGGCGTGGGGGTGGTGTGTGTGCTTGTAGAGCGATGAGTGTGTGTGTGGTGTCTAGGAGGAGTGTCGCTGTCGTAGACCGAGAGCTGCGGGGTGGTGTTGTGTGTGTGTTTGTGTAATTGTAAGATGGAACTCTTTGGAGCCGGGAGAGAGTGTCGTGTGTTGGTGTGTGTAACGCGCAGAGGGGCAGTGCGTGTGTGTGTTCGTGACGGGGTGAGTGTTAAAAGTGTGTCCGTCGTGAAAGGCGGTGTGTGGTGTGTGTGTGTGTCAGGAGACGGGTGAGGTGTGGTGTATATAGTGTGGTGTTGTGTTCGGAGACGTGTGTGTGTGTAAGTGAGGTGGATGTGTGTGTGTTTTGTGAACGAGTTGTGTGTGTGTGTTTGTGCGGGTGTGTGTGAGTGAGTTGTGTGGTGTGTGTTGTGTGTGTGGTGTGACTGGGCAGTACGGATAACTAGATAGATACGTAGACTCGCAGAGAGATATAGATAGATTGATAGGCAGAGAGAGATAGATAGATAGATAGCAGAGATGGAGATAGATAGAGAGATAGTTCCAGACGATAGATAGATAGCATAGCAGAGATAGATAGATAGATATGATAGATAGATAGATAGCAGAGATAGATAGAAGAATAGATAGATATGTGATAGATAGATATGAGTAGATGAGATAGATCGATAGATAGTAGCGAGATAGATCAGAAGATAGCAACAGATGCAGAGCTATGATAGGCAGAGATCAGATGATAGCAGAGATAGATGCTAGTAGCAAGAAGATGTAGATAGATAGATAGATTAGCTCATAGATAGATAGATAGATAGATAAGTAGATAGATCGATAGATAGATAGATCGATAGATAGATAGATAGATAGCAGAGATAGATAGTAGCAGGAATAGATAGATAGATAGCGAAAAGATAGATAATAAAGAGATAGATAGATAGCATGAGATAGCATCGAGTCGATTAGCAGAGATAGATAGATAGCGAGAGATCAGAGAGATAAGATAGATAGATAGATAGATGATAGATGAGAGATATCAAGATAGATAGATAGCAGAGATAGATAGAAGCAGAGATAGATGATAGCAGAGTATGAGTTAGATGCAGAGTATAGAGGATAGATAGCAGAGATAGATAGATAAAGATAGATTCGATAGATTGCAGAAGATAGATAGATAGAGAGCAGAGATAGATGAGAGATAGATAGCAGAGATAGATAGCAGAGATAGATCGTAAGATAGATAAGCAGAGAAGATAGATAATAGATTAAGCAGAGATAGATAGATGCGAGATAGCAGTAGATAGATAGATGCAGAGATAGATAGATAGATAGATAGGATAGATAGTATAGATAGATTTTTAGATGGATGCATGAGATCAGATAGATAGCAGAGATAGATAGATAGCAGAGTAGTACGATAGCAAGAGATAGATAGATAGCAAGATGATAGATAGATAGATAGATAGAAGATAGATAGATAAATAGATGGATAGATAGATGATAGCAGGATAGGAGATTAGCAGTGGAGGGAGATAGATAGATTAGACAGAAGAGATAGAAACATAATATAGATAGATGCGATGCAGAGATAGATAATAATCTATTATAATATATTATAACTATATATAAAAATATATATCTAGATAATAGTTAGGGCCTCTGCTGAAAGAGTCTACCTTGACGTGGTACGGCAAGAGCTTTACAAATCTTTGCCAACACTCTTTTCTTCTCCAGAGTATGGTAGGGCTTTCTAATTGTAATGTACCAGTCTGCACCAACAATTTTTTTAGTGTTTTAAAAAAAAATAGAAGAAGCGTATAAATAACCATTTTTCAAATCAAATATGAAAACATGCCACGCCCATGCATAAGCCACGCCACACACCCAAGACACGCCCCACGTGGTTTATTGCCACGCCACTCACTACACCTTCCCCCTATTCCGGCACGGCGGCGCGCTGAATTGCCGCCACTCCTGTACTAGGCGGCATTATCAAAGTTGTTTCAGGTGCCAAAACCCTAGGGACATAACCCCTGTAAATTAGGCCCCAAGAAGTAGAAGAATTACATGATGCTCTAATGGAGTGACTTCAAATTATCTCCATTCAAATCCAGTCCTTCTATCTCTTACAGGTTCTTTGCAACACAATGTATGGTAGGTCCCTTACTGGTGCTCATTTGTTTTTCTGGGTGCAGAACACGAGCGCCGTGTCTGAATTAGCAGAACGGACACTTATTTAGGTTGACCCAGACACAGACATCCTTTCACCTGGTTTTGGGTTGGTAGAGGTATGCTTGGATCAGCGGAACTGGTACCCTAAAAGCATATCTCCTTGGCCTAAAAACTATGTCCACCGAATTCTATTACTTATCCATGGGCCGGGCATAGACTTGGTGAGTTTTTTACAATTTACGGAGTTTTATGATTTGTGTTGTTTATAGTAGTAACACCGATGCGCAATTCCTTATTCAAGACTTGCATGAAAACGGGATTGCTAAGATTTCTTCATCGAGCTCGATTCCGGCTAGTCTTAATCAATGGGTCCTGCGATTATCCAATAACTCATTTTTTTTTTCGCCGCATGGGGATTGCCAGGACACAGCAGCAATTGTTAAAAGTTATGCAAAAAGGTGAAAACACCGCAAACCATGGAAAATTCCACATCCCATAACACGGCAGGTCATAGTTAAAATATATATACTACGGACATCAAGATGATTTCCAGCTCTCTCGTTTCCACTTACTCCAGCGCCGCCGCGTCAATCCTTTAATAGGTTGGCCCGATTTTATTTAATGGCATGATTGCCCAGACGGTTTTTTAGAGTGAGCTATACTGGTTGTTTTTGGGTTTTCGCTCGCATGGTTGTAGGCTTAATCCAATCAGGGGCGCGTGCTCGTTTGGCTTGGTCTTTCGGATGTGGCAGGTTCCCCTGTCGGTTCTTGGCACAGCCCCGGAAAACAAGGGTTGGAAGACGAATTAGGTCCCGAAACGGCCTGGTATTGGTTAACCCCAAGGTGGGTGGCATAGTGGTGACTTTGTTCGCAAATACTGGACCCTTATTTTTATTTTTTTTGACTAAAGGCCGCTTGAATGCAGCAAAGCGGTCAAGCAGGGAGTAGCTTTTAAACTAAGATGAATTTCAGGCACGGTCTTGACAGGGATTTTCTATACGTTAACTACTAACATCTACTTTTATTGCTTTTTTTTAATATTATTGATGAACGGTTTGCAAATTGTTGGAAACAATTATGTTTATTAACAGGTTTTATTTGTTTTGGACACCTATTACCATTTTATATGTTCATGTTCAGATTAGTCCCATTATGATAGCAGATAAGCATTAAAGTGTATTTGTTATTATCTGCTCATTTGTAAGAGAGAGTCCGTGTGTGGGTGTAGATGAGAGATTGAGAGAAGGGAGAGAGAGAGAGAGTGGGTGTGTGTGTGTGTGTCGTCGAGTGAGTTAGTGTGGTGGTAAAGAGAGAGAGTGAGTCCGGTTTGAGTGTGGTTTGGGTGTATTAGGTTGTGTTGTTGTCAGAGAGAGAGAGAGTGTTGTGTGTTAAGATTACTTTGTGGGGACCGTGTGTGCTGTGTGTTGTGAGAGAGTGAGGTGTGTGTTGTGGAGAGAGAGTGTTGTGTGGGTTTGTTCTGTGTGGATCCTCTTTCGAGAGGGGTAGTCGTGTGTGTTTGTGAGAGACCGAGTTGTGTGTGTGGTGAACATCGACCCAATCGCTTCTGTAGGCCAAACTTATTTAGTTAGATAAACATTGCAGGCGTAGATATATACAGACTTCTGTTATTTCTTTATTCGTCTTAATGAGCCAGGCCTGCATGATGGGTCCTGAAAAACAACAGCCACTGTTGTGGCAACATACACTCATTTGTCCTGACCAAACGCTTGATAGTATCAAACACTCAGTTGTGTTTAGGCGGTGCGAGCGCAATATGCGTACAATCAATGGCTCATAGGCATTTCTGAAAAACCCCTTAAGATAAAAAACACTTTGGATGTTTTTCCACTCTGACTCATGACTAGACGGAAAGGTGATGTATGCCATAGACCAGGGTAAAATTGCATTCATCACCTGTGGAAGGCTCCTGGAAAAAGAAGGCTGACTCCTGACAAGAAGATGTAAGGTCACAGGCTGGAATGAGGCATTGCACAAAAAATACAGGACAGAAAAGAATTGGGACATTGTCCCTGTGCCCTGCTGAGGTTGCTGGGACCCACCGTAAAAGCCATCGCACATTAGAAAGGCAATCGTACATTATAATGGGGAATATGGCTTGGAAAAGCGATTGCACATTCTAGTGGGTAATATGCCTTGGAAAAGCGAACGCGCATTAGAAAGGCGATCGCGCATTAGAATGTAATATGCCTTGGAAAAGCGAACGCGCATTAGAAGGGCGAACGCAAATTAGAAAGGCGACCGCGCATTATAATGGAATATGGCTTGAAAAGGCGATCGCGCATTAGAAAGGCGAACACACATTAGAGTGTAATATGCCTTGGAAAAGCGAACGCCGCATTAGAAAGGCGACCGCGCATTAGAATGTAATATGCCTTGGAAAAGCGACCGCGCATTAGAAAGGCGACCGCGCATTAGAAGGGCGAATGTGCAGTGCAAAAGAGAATTGTATTCCAATTGAGAAATTCTAAAAAGTTTGACTAAATAAGACATGGCTGACTTGTTGGTAAATGTGAGGTGGCCATTTTGAACTTGACATCATTTCCTAGTGGGCTTTTCTGGTTTCGAATGGTTTTCGCAATGCAGTCTTCTTAGATGCGTTAAGTTTTCGCTGCGATACTTTTCGCTCTTTATCGCGCCCGTTCGCCCTTTTCAGATGCGAAGTGATACGAAGTGTGTTTTTTTCGCTTTTTTATAAATAAGGCGAAACGAAGCCCCAAATGGCGCTATTTTCGCTGCGATGTACTGCGCTAATTATTTGGCGAAAAAGACAATCCTTTATAAATATGGCCCTAACTCTTACCATACGTAATCCCAGTCCCAAAGATGCGGGTACATATATATTAGGTGCATGGGCCTACGGTGGAAGTACAATGGAAAATTGTAAGGAGTAAGGAGCCTAAGAAACCCCCAGTTAACCCATTACAACCACGCATTGCAATAGCAGACAAAATGATAGCGAATCCCACTTTCGAGGAGACAATGTCTATCGAAACTGGATTTGGCGACACTAATGTCTGGTTGGAATGGATGAAATATTGCGCTAGTCAACACAATAAGTCTAACTGCTTTGTATGTGGGGGGGGCACGCCCTCATCTGGGTACTGTGCCTCTTAATCTCCCTCCCCAGGTTGAGCAGTGTTTTCTCAGCCTCTTTAGCAACACTTCCACTTATAAATAGAATTGTGAATCCTGGAAAAAGACTTACCCAATCCTAACACGAACACCGCGCCAAACTGAAGGTATAACCATATATCCTGGAAATTATACCTGTTATTATAACTATAATCATTCTGGCAGAGCCTTAAGCAATTTTTCTGCCGGATATTGTGGAACATATAAAGATGGTTCTAAGACACCTCTCCAAAATCAGGTACAGTCACTTGGTGACATCTACTGGATCTGTGGTGATATGAAAATTAGATCCCACCTTCCCCAGTCATGGAACGGTGAGTGCGCTTTGAGTAAAGCGATCATGCCGCTTCACATTATCCCTCATTATCCCAATGGCCTGCCTTCACAACCATCTCATAGGGTTAAAAGAGACCTGACCCCAGGAGGCAGTCTTGATCCACATGTGTACATTGTACAACTACAAAAGCCGTAGAGGTATCTTCCCCCACTCTCATGCTTCAAGAATGTGAAACCTTGTCTGAATTCCCATATACTTCCATGCGCTCAACTAAGGTCTCCTCTCCTTCCTCTCCAGGGTTAGTCAGGTTGTTGGAGTTGGTAGGGTTGGTCCCTGGCTTTGTGCAGGTCTCTCCAGACTACGCTGAAGATCCATACCCACCCCTATGGTGGTACCCCTCTGTAGTAACTCTGACATTCCTTGTTAGGTAGGGACAGCAAAATAGACATTTCAGGGGGGACTGTGGAGGAGATAATATATAATCAAATATATCAGCTTGCTCAAATATATGTAACATATCCATATTTGTATGCCTCATGTCAATTACAGGTTAAATGTCATTTTCACTGTCCCTTTTATCACACTTAGTTTGCTTTCATATCATAACCTCAGCAATTTGACATATTTTCCTACTCAGTTCTTTTCAAAAGATATAGATCTTTCACACCTGCTCAGCTCATGCTAGATGAAAACCACAAGAGGAACCTCTCTCGAGAAAGAAACGGATGAGGTCTATGACGTTCTACACCTGTTTCCTGGAAAAGGCTGCATTATGAACTTTATTTAGCTTACTGACTGTAAACCACATTTTTAACCAGTATCCGGAGATAATGATCAATATCTCTAACTTAAACCTATATAGCCTTCTGTGTCTAATAATAAAGTAGAAGAAGCAATTTTGCATACTGAACAGCTTGTGTCAGTGTGGGTTTTTGTAGTTTCTTCCCAGTCTAGACTGATAAACCAATTCATAACTAATTAGGAAGGGAACAGATAATCTTCGGACATCGTTCTGTCCACCAAAGGGAATGCTTCTAACATTACACAACATATTCTCTCAACACAGGTCTGCTCTCTCCTCTGCAGCTTCCAGGTCTGGTAGTCAGTTATAGCCATGATGCTTATGTCAATGACTAAGCGCACTTCCCAGAGCTGCAGAGGAGTAGTTTACACATACAGCAGCAGAGGGTTTATACCAGCTGGCAAGGGATCAGGCTGTGTAAGTGTGTTTAGGAGCATTTTTAAAACATTATCCTATATTTCATCCCATATAGTAGTGTGCAACCTTTATCAAGCCACAAAAACATGTGTATGTGATAGGAAAACAAAGTCTGTGGGCTATTGTATTATATGAAGATCCCATTTTTAAAATGTTAAAAATACAACAATCCAGAGATTTGGTGATGCAAAACTCTGAAGCAGCTACAGTATGTTTAAACCAACACTCAAACAACTAGTTTAATGATGACAAGGTACAATACAATAAAACAATTTTATAACCAGGCATGTCATCTAGACCTTTATTATTTGTAGCAATATTAGTGGTAGTAATAGATGTGTACTTTGCGTAGGAATGTTTGACCATGCAAAAATAGAGTTTTAAAATACAATGGGGCTTATTCACAAGTTTGTGAATGCTATTAATCTGCAGCCAATCAGATGTTATTCCACAAGTCAACCATTTGAAAGATTAAAATCTGATTGGTTACTGCAGATTAGTAGCACAGGTAAACAGAACAAACGCTAGCAGGGAGATTCAATAAAAGTTCTTATTGTAACAAAATGGTGCTAATTTTCCCCCAACCAATCAGATCTTATTTAACATTTGAAAGCTAACATCTGATTGGTTGGGGCAAAATTATCACAATTTTTAACGATAAGAACTTTTATTAAATAACCCTGTTGGTGTTTTCACACTAGGCCCATATTAGTGAATTGTACACTATGAAATTCTTTATAAATTGCAGCATAAAACATTTGAAACATTAAAGAAAGCATATAATCGGGTGTTTGCCAATTAAACACACAGAATCTTTATTGCAAACATGCACCTACATTTCTCATTAGAACAGTTGTAAACGAAGGCTGATTCCAACAGGGAAAACATATTGTTCATATGCAAGACTTTTGCATGTAGCTATATGAGCGAAGTTGCCATACTACTTGCCTCAGCGGAGGCAATTTCTTTTACAACTTAAATAAATAATGTATTTAGATTAAAAGGAGAATTAAAGTTCTTTCCTGCACAGATAATTACTTTAAGGCTTCAGTCACGCTACAAGGTTTTTTGGTGTGTTTTCGTTACAATTGTGGTCTAAAACACTGTCCTGTAATCCTTCTTAGTGTTCACAATTGTGTGTTGTGTTACAAAACGCACTGCATACAGCAGTTTTAATGCGGTAACACAGTGAGTTACCATTGCATCACCAACGCACAACACATGGGAAACTGAAAATTTTTTTTTGTTTTTCCCCCTGTGTTGTGGGGCAGCACTTGATTACTATGCATAACTAGTGAATAGTCTCTAAATAAAGTCTTGGCAAAGTGCTCACTGGGTCCGATTTCTATTAATATATCAAGAGGAATAAAGTGTAACACCTGTTGACACAGAACAAATGATAGGATCTTCCTTAACTGTGGATTTAAAATAATCCAGAACATTACTAGGTCCTGACACAACGTTACTATCGATTTGTCATTCGCATTGGATCAAACGTCGTATCAGTGTAAGGTCGGGTAGTTAAAGGGGGCTTTAGTGTGTTGTTTGAACTTAGTTTCATGTAATTTAGCAAGAAAGTTGTTTATCTGGTTTAGGATTATCTAGGAAATCTGGTTTAGGAATGTGTTGAAGAGAAAAAAAGGGGAAAAAAGTTACATTCAACTATAGTCAATACCGAACCTCAAAATACAAGGTATCCCCACTCCTGGCAAAGCACAGTTCTGCTCTGTACTGCAGGTTCCAAAATAAGTGCCCCACTCCCCTCCTGTAATTACTTATCTGTACTGTAACCAGCAGTCTGCATTTCTTATCAGACCACAGCACCTTCTCACCTAGTGCTGATATACAGAGGAATTGCACTATTATGCAGTCATAACAGCAATGTCCAAGTAAAACATCATCTCCCATAACTCAACATAAACACACTTACAATAAAATCACATCTTATAAACAGAGTATGCAAATCGCAATGTTAAAACTCCACTGGAGACAAAACCTACTTGGCAAAAATACAAAGAGTTAATTATATTTACAGTCATAAGTAACCTATCAATTTCCCACCTAAGTGACAGTAACACAATTTCCGCTTCAACTATCTGCTTTTATTTTATCTATTATTTACAGAGCTGTGCCTCTTCCAATGGACAATGAGCTATGCAATTATAAATAAAAAGATCTGAACCTGTGAATAGTGAAGAATTCTATTGGTAAGCTAAGAAAGTGTTCTTAATAAAATACCACAAAAAACAACCTCTTTTGTGGATGAAATAAGCAAATCCAAACCCACAGCACAGAAAGAGAAGCTACTGGTCTTAAAGCAATGGGGTTCAATTCCTACTGATTAATAAGAATACCGTGCATGCAAGAATGTATCTTGAGACAGAAAACTATTTTGTGAAGTGTATAGTTTTCACGTTATGTGGAGATAAAGGCCTGTATTCTAGTGAGATGATTTACTAAGAGGTTACGACTGGGAGGAATGCACAATTGTTGCACACAGTTCGACAAGACCCAGATAGATGCACAGCTTGCCCGGGAAATTGCAACATAGGATGTCAAATCAGGTGTGAGACAAATATTTCATAATCTGTTAATATTCTTAAATCTATGTATAAATACACGTTCCCCTGTGATAAGAAGACTATTCTCCTTTCACTCCACCACAAAGTAAACAAACAGAGTGATAGTGAGGGTAAGCCATAGATTAGAAAGTAACTTGAACCCGTCGCTCCTGTACTCGTAGATGCACATCTCACGGATAATTTGCTTCTTCACCCTGATTTCTTGTTGATTAAGGTCACTGGTGTTCTTCCCTTCAGATGGTTTTTCTATGTACTCCGTCACTGACATGTTGTAGCAGTCTGAAACAAATCTATCCTCTGATACATAGGAATTGTCTCTGTACATTGGCCTATAAACTTGATTTGGCATCTGGTTGTAGTAGCGGTCATAGTAACGGGAGTCCATGTCATTGTCAAAATGATATCTCATTCGACCAACAGCATTACCCAGCATGAACCCCCCTACGGCACCAACAGCCACAGCTCCAGCCATCATCTTCATATTGGTTTTAGATTTGGGAGGTTTCCATTGCTTGTTGTTGAAATTGGTTCCTGCTCCAGGATTATAAGGATTCCCCCAGTTGTTGCCAGAATTCCATGTGTTCCACGTGCCTCCACCTGGGTAGCTAGGATTGCGGTTGCTCCCACTGTTCCATCCTCCAGTTTTGCTCTTCCCTCCTCCTTTCTTGGAAGACACGGTCAGCAGGAATACAACAGAGATAAGAATCAAGGAAGACCAGAGGTTTCTTAACATCATGGTGAACCTGCAATAAACAGAATGCAATGGTTAAACTAATCATTTTTTACCAAAGATTTCCATTAAAATTCCATTAAAGAGAATCAATTTGTTTCTGTAAAAAAGTGCAATGTTTTTCGTTGTCTCTAAAATTAGGTTAAATCAATTTATATAAATTGTATGGGCCGTTCTGTAAATAATATCCTTTTAATAGATATGCTCCTATGTAGCAGCTCACTGATAATATAATAAAGAAACCCCCCATGCATATGAGTAAAACCTCATTGTTGGATCAAGCTTCTGAAAATATAGATTATAATGCATACCCCACAGTCTCATTATTAAAGGTATAAGAACTCATCTTGGATTACCAAGACCTTTATAAAAACTCTATGGCTGACTTCTAATACCTTATAATTTACAGCAGAGGCTACATTATTCAATATATTATCATGAGCAAAGAATTCTTAAGTCCTATAACCAACAAAAAGCAATTAATAATCAATTGTCTAATTTCTTTTTGACCACCGTTGGTTACTGAACTATAGCACAATGTCTGAAAGAGTTATTATATAGACATATAGGCTAGTTTTAAAAGGACTAAGGATCTAAAAAACTTTAGAATGGGCACAGTGCCATGATCTGCACTGCCATTACCAATCTGTACTGGAATGACGACTTTTTCACTCAAACAACTCTTTACATAGAACCTTTTGGCTGTTGGCTTGATGTGTCTATGTTTTATCCTTCAGAAACCGTAACCGCAATCTCAACTGCTGCAATAAAAAGAGGTATCATATCCATAATAGGAATAATCCCCATGATCCCATTCTTACAAACAAAATAATAAAATACTCTTTTTCAATTGTAGTTTTCAGTCATTGTTAAGCAAATTTCTATATAATCTAGAGAGTTTAGTGGGCACTATATCATCCTGTTATTTTAGGAGATGCTCCTGAATGTTTGCAAACAAGCTTCCTACGTGCAACTATTTTTGCAGGCATACAATTAAACCCCGCAGGATGAAATAGCTGCTACTGTATGTGATTGGTTACAACTCTTCCCTTAGACTTAATTGCAGTACTATAGCCTTCAGCAACATTGTCAGTATGCTAAAGTGGGGCATTCACCCATTATATTAAGGGGTCGTAAATTTAAAGTCTGCCTGTATAATGCACCCAGGGTAAGAAATTAAAATTCTAGGTTCTTACCTAGATTTTATCCTGCAGGACAATTACCGAAAGTCTTGCTCCACTTTATAAAGCAGGCAAACAACTCAACGGTAAGGTCCTACATGGAGCATGTCCTCTCATAGGAGATGCATCCCCTGGCTTTCCGGCCTAGGATTTAGGTATTCTGCATGATTTAATGTATTCTCAGTGTGAAGAGCCTAGCGTTTTAGTTTCTTACACTTGGTGGTGTAATAGGCTGTGTACAGAAAGTATACAAACGGGCAAACATGATGGGTAGTCTGTCCAATGGGAATAAAGCTGAAATTTCTGTTCAACAAATTGTGAGGTAGTTTTGAAAACTAGTTTCCCTTTAAGACATTGTCTTAAAAACCATTTAGAAAATTATGCACTCACTAGAGGGTCAAGCGCATCATAACGGACAAATAGGGCTATTGATAATAAGGACACAGACTGCCTGTTTCTTTTTTAACCATTTGCAATTTTCAGCCTATACATTTCTTTTAAACTTATTTGCTAAACTGCCTTGAACGATAGACAGAAGTGAGCCAGCCCTGCTTGCCAAGGGGCTTCTTTCAATGCATTTAATATCACATCCTTACATTAGTACAAACGAGTTTATTTAACCTTAACATACAACCATTAAATACAGTAATAACTGGTTCACATGATGTTTACACCTGCATGTGCGCACCCTAAAGACCATGTAAGATCACATAAAAAAAATTAGGAATACAGTGGGATTTCTCAGAGTAAAACAAGGCCTCATTAATTTGCATGTATTATGACTGCTGTGCACGTATAATGTCTCAGTGTTTGGTTTCTGGAAAAACAACACACACCGCGAGAGGTAGGCCCCGGAGCTTCAATTACTGCATCTCTATGACAACATCAGGCCTCGATCCTGCCATCTGCTTTCTTTTCAACCATTCCCTTTTCACTACACAAACACAGTGAAAGGAAAACAACATGGCAGCCTGAGCAGCAACACAATTCACTGCTTTTAAAAAAGTGACCGAAGGAAGACGGCAGCTGTGGTTTTCTCTATGCACAAGCTCTGTTGAAACTCTTTATACAGCAGTATAACCAACATATTGTTCATCCTACCGATTTGTGTACAAGGAGAAAAGATTTCCCTACTAAATATGAAGAAGTCCTCTTAAAAACATTAATGTTATAGGCAATATTACATTCAAATATTAAAGGCTTATTAGATTTGTGTCCAAGACAGATCTTAAACAGGCCACAATTGTCCTTTGGTTCTTATTAAATGATAGGGGTGAAAAAAATCACTTCAATGGCCCATTAACCTATTGCATGTTAGAGTTTGCCTATGTATGTGAGGATGTATCGCAGAGTGACTGGAGGAATTTACTGAACATTGATTTGGAATCAATTAAAAATCATGAGCGTCTGAAATATTGGTTAAAAAAACACCCTTTTAACTCAAACTTTAAACTAAAAATTTCATCCTTTAAACACTTGGAGATTCCATAAAAGTTCTTATTGTTAAAAATGGTGCCAATTTTGCCCCAACCAATCAGATGTTAGCTTTCAAATGTTAAATAAGATCTGATTGGTTGGGGCACAATTATCACAATTTTTAATGGTAAGAACTTTTATTGAATCCCTGTTGATGGAGATTTATGTGAAGTTACATTTCCCTTTCTTAGTGCTTTCATGCCAATGCTGACATGTTCCGTAACACTACAATCACTGACATTTAATCAAGGTTTAGACCAATTACTAGAAAATGCATAAACATTTCAACTTGTCTTTACTACCACATGTGTTTACGATAACAGGTAAACCAACAGATTCCCTTGAAATCTGTCAGTAACATGCGGTTATAACCACATGTACATCCCAGACTGAGCCCATACACTGTATTGGTAAGCCATGTGACCAATCGTATTGACTCAATGTACTTAAATTAAAGAGAGACAATAATGACCGACATAAGTGAATGTTCACGCCCAACTCAGCAGAAGTTCTTCGGCATTGTGCCATCAAATCTCATCAAATACCGGTAAGCATTTGTTTAATATCAGCCATGTGTATGGCAGCCTTTAATGTTGAGAAGACAAGCAAAACAAGGTGAAAAAGGTCTCAAATAAATTGGTCATCCCACCCCTACTAAGGCACTATGGGTTTACACAGAAAGTGTCCCCTACTGAGTCTGTGGGAACTGAATAAGTGCAGTTCTATATGTCTAAAGCTACATACACACAGTAACGATACAGTCGGATCTGACGGTATTGGGGATGTATCGTCAGTGTGTGTAGCGTCTCTCCCGAACGAGTTCCCGGCTGACGAACTTTTCCTGTAGGGAGTCAGCCACGGTCGTGGGTAACAAAAAGTCCCAAATGTACACTGTGCATAGGGAGAATGATTTGGACTGTGTGTATCCTGATCTTTGAAAAACTACAGACAGGATCTTTCAAAGGTCTGGAGGTTTGGCATGTGTATACCTAGCTTAAACCAAATCCTTTTACACAATACAACTGAGATACAGACATCCCACCCTGCCATTTGAGGCTTCCAGGCAGGGTTGGGGAAGGGGGCGTGGCGAGTGGTGTGTGGCAAAGCATTTGTGACGTCACTTGGGGGTGGAGGGAGTGAAGTTAGTGGCCTAGGGGGTGATTAAAGTCTCCTCTGGGTCGTGGGAGACTCCCGCGAGCCGTGTGAGGGGTGGGATACCTGGAGATAAATCATTTATTTATATTGGAAACCACTGAGGCACAGATTATAAAGAACATAAATGACAAACCAAACAACATGGCACCTCCCTGTCAGATGCAAACACTCTTAAACTATGTTGTCTTTACAATACAATTGTAAGATTAATGATGCCTTTACCACATCACCAAAACACTTAAGATGCAGATCTTGGATAAACTGTAAGGAGAAAGTCATAATCTGGGTGTCCTGAAAATTCTCCAGAGGGCAGGGCAGAGCAGCTCCGACTCAACACTTAAGAAGGTCAACTGAGAACTGCCACTGTTCAGACCTTGTGGAGGACAAATAGGACACCTGCTGTAAGCCACATGAATCAAAGGGGGCCAGCTGCTCATTGGGATAAATGTTACATTATTTTATAACTAAAAAATATGTCAAGTATTTATAAATGTAAAGTTCAACCTATAGAAAATCTATTAACTCCCACCACCACCAAAATAAGGAATGACTTTTTAAGTTTTGATTTCTAGATCAGTGAAATTCAGAGGATGCCTCTTAAAGACACATGCAGAAAGTCAGCAGTATTGCAGTTTACATGCAGTGCAGCCCTGCTAATTACATTTATTAAAGGCTAGGCTACATTGATGCGTTTAAGCGCAGTCCGATAGTGATTGCCATCCAAACGCACTTTTGATGTGGCCACACTAGTGTGCGACTGTGCACTGCGATCAGTTAATCGGAGCGCATGCAACCCGCATTTTTTTGCGCAATCGCATGCACTCTGATTGTGAAACATCAGGAGATCGTAATTACGTGCATACCACAATGGGAACACGTGTGCAATCGCTAACGTGCGCGCGTTGCAGTGTGACCAGAGCATCCTAGAATCAGCAGGTGATCTGGGAACCATAATCCTAACATTAAAGCCTTCTACAACATCAGCAGCACAGTACATCAGCACAGGTCTGTGCACAATGCTTGGATTTCCATTAACAGAGATCAAGCTGCTTATTACGTAGAGGGAAATGACATAAATGTAAACACTCTCACTAAGACTATAAATCTGACAGGTCACTTACTGTAAAGGATGGTTATTTAAAGACCTGCCTTTAAACTTCCTACAACATGTGTTAGAAAATACCAGTCATTTAGGTCTGTTTCTAATTTAGCTCCAGCATGACACATTAAAACCAAATGATGTGTCCGTGGGCCAAGATTTAAAAACATCTGGAACAAGTGATCATTTAAAAAAAGGCGGCACCTTCCTTTGGTTACATGCACCCAGAATAGTTTATAAGCAGCGCTCCCTACGCTACAGTGCATTTTTCTTTACTGTATGAGAATTGCATTGACAAATCGGTGTGGGACAATAAGCTGTTCCATATTTATTTCACAATGCATTTATTATTCACATAGTTATTAAAAATAACAATCAATTATTGGGACCCAGAAATGTACAACACACTGGCTTGTTATTAAATTGAACCAAACTAACTTGCATTACCAGATACCCACCACTGCCTTAAGAAACGGGCGTTTCCACACCACATCTCTATTCATTTAGGATATTCCTAGCATTTATTCCCAGTAAATTTGATTTTGCGTTCAATGCTGTGCTTTGTTATGAATGTGACTGTCTCTGCGTGGGAGGAATTCGGATTCCGATAAATAAGATTATGAATGTTTAAACTGTAATTCCCAAAGCAAATACGTTTATACCAAGTATTTCATTTACTCAAGAAAGTAGCTTTAATCATTAAGATTTTTGCAATAAAATTACAAAAAAAAATTGTGGTTTAGCATAAATTGCATTACTGCCTGCAATCTAATACCTAATAATTACAGATTAATCTACACACTTCCTATGACATATAGAGCGTTCATCTGATTGGATATCCTGCCTTTCCTTACACAACCACTAAAAGACAATCGCATTGGATTTTATTTCGTTCATAAGCTGCGCTTCGTTGTGTTATTTCTGCACGCAAACAAACTCATTGGTCCATCTAACGCATATGAATTATTAAGTAGGACAGTTATAGTGTTTGCAAACAAAGCCCTGTTATAAAACCTCCTACAGAAAGATGGAGGATTTGCTAAATTGTGAAAGAAGAACATGGCTTTCAATGCTGTTCAACTGGGATCAGTTATACGTGGATACAATAGATACCAGTACAGAGAGACAATAGCTTGCAATGGAGATTATATATGATAATATATAAAAATAATATTAATTATAAAGCTTGTATAAAGGAAAACTATTCATGATCTTTTCATTGATATTGAAGACACATAACCTAACGCTGGTGCTAATAAACATACAATGTTCTAATAGCTGATCTTAAAGCTATTACATCTCAAGCTGTTTCTGAACTACAACTCCCACAATCTGCTCAGAGGCATCTGCAGTAAAGGGATTCTGGGAGTTGTAGTCAACAACAGCCAGACGGTTGCAGTTTTTTTTTTTTTCTACATCTTATATTCTAAACACCAATAATAACAATGAAAATAAAATACTATATAAATTATAATCAGGAAAACAGAATCATTGATAGATTGTAGCCAGTGTTCTTGGCAATATAATAGTAATAATTATAACAGCTCAGAATTAAATGTAAAATACTTAATATTTGTAGGGAAATGTCAACAAAGCCATCATTTGGAACCTAAACAGATTGTTAATTTTGTTATATAAGGATATGAGGGCATTTGGAGAGCTTACCTCTCTGAAGGTAAATAGAAGATCTCTGGGTGACAGTCACTGGTGCTGTGGTCACTAAAAGTCAAAGGAGCATATGATGTGACAGTGGAATGTTACCAATAAACACGATTCCCACCAGCCCACACCCCTATCATCCACACGCTAGTGTCTAAAAGAGGAATAGCCCCTCCCACTGGCCCACACTACTGAATGCTGCCAATGATCTCTGGCAAAATACAAGCCCCATTAAATTTAACAGCTTCATAGACAGCATATGGCAATTTACAGAATGGATCTATATAAATGTATATAGTTAGGTACAAGGTTACTGTAAGCTTAAGGTGACATGGATGTGCCCAGTATACAGCCTGGAATGTGTTTGGATCACCCACAATGTGCCCGCCTTACCTCTCCCAAAGCTATGTGTGTGTGTGTGCTGCTCTGTGAGCAAAGGATCAATGAACACTGTGCCTGGCTGGTAGCAAATGTGGATGGGGGGGGGGGAGGAAGGGAGGGGAATGGGGTGGGGTTAGAGAGGCAACAGAAGAAGGAGAGATTTTACAAATACCAGATGAATGCTAGGCATGGAAAAACATAAGGAAATAATATTCATTTTGAAAACGAACAACTAACAAACTATATGGGTATGATCTAAAATAACCTAATGCTTGTGATCTGAAGGAACAAATATTCACGTTGATAAATATTATAAAAATAATACACAAAATCTACTAGCAAAGCTTGCGGCACGAGCACCTCTCCCCCCGTGCACGCATTTCACGAACACCTCTCCCCCCCTCCCTCGATCCCACCTGTGGCTGGCGGTTGGACGATGCCACATGTGCGCATGCAAATGGGTCCAGCGTCCGTGCATATTGACAGGCTTGTTTTAGTATATAGGATTACGCCACAAGGAGTTCCATGACAAAGCCTCGTGCTTTTATACAGGGCATGGAACTCCGAGGTGAAGGAAATCTGTAAATTCTCTTCTCATATATGTTCTGGCTGATGGGGTTGCACTAGAGATCAATAGCCAAACTCTCACATAGACAAGTCTGGGCTCCCCACATCCTGGGTGATTTTAGGGTTTACAGATTCTGCTATATTATGCTTGCAGTTCTGGCACTTTGAGGTCATCAGAATGTTCAAGGGATGTCCGTGTGAAAGAGGATTAAAACAATGGGAGCCAAGATGCAGACATAAAAGGTTACTTGTTATGGGAAAGTGATCCCATAGACAGTGACAGAGGCCACACATTAGTACATACTTTTTCTCATACTTTTTTGGTTATGGCGAATCCCTGGGTATGGAACATCTTGTATATTACTAATAATATAGTTAATAATAAAAGGGTTATTATTTATGCAGCAAAATATCTAGCAGTTTAAAAGAGGGCATGCCTAAGATGTTGGTGGTGTGCTGTAGTTCACCATTGTCCATGATAACCCTTTCAGGAATCCCCCTGATGTCATATATAATTAAGAACTGAAAAAGAATATTTGCGTAGTTCATTTCTCTATAGATAAACAGAAAAAGTCTTATTGAGTTTGCCCATTTGTATTATGGTTATAAAAAAAACCAAACATTTGTTTAAGCACATTCCAGGCATGCCCAAACTGTGACTTACTGGGTTGCTAAAATACCTGTGGCGTTGCATCTCATTCAGTAACATTCTGAGCAACGCGCTCATGTATTGGCAAAAAGTCCCTAGAAATTATGCATAAATGTTGCCAAACATGAATATGTGTGTTATCTCTGTTTGCTCTGGTTATGATGTTGATTATTATTAATACTTTTTATCATGGCAATGCTCAAGTATCTTATCAATTAATATAAATAGATTGTTTGGCACTAGACTGAGTATAACTTAAAGTAGTCATAGACCATGCCGATCTCTGACAAATCTCATTAGATCACATGGAATTTGCCTAATATCGGCAAGGTGTATAGGCCAGAACTGACAAATCACAATGCTGAGGAACTACCAATGTTGGAATTGTGGTTGATTGTAAAATTTCTGTCTGCTGGCTATCATCAGCTCCCTTAACTTTATGTAGAGGAAGGTGATGTGATCAGCCTGTGTATGGGTACCAGGTGACCAATCCCTATTGGAAGCCTGTCGGGAAATTATAGAGAGATTTTAATAGAATCGTTTGTTAGTATGGCTGCAGGGGCACGCTTAGCTAGCGTGAGTTTGCCAGGGGAAGTACAGTGTGCTCATGGGGAAGAAACCTGTTTTGAAAAAGCATTTTAAGCATTAAACTGCTTATTTCCTTTCAAAAAGAAGATTTAGCTCATTGGAAAAGTTTAAGGTACAGTCTTGGTAGTTCCATACTAGTGTTCAATAGAAAGTGTTGGGGTATGGTCCAAGATGCTGTGCAAAACGCAGGAAAATGCTGTAAATCCATTTTATGAAAGCAGAAAAAGTAACCCCTGAATGGCACCCAAGGGGTTAACAGCAAGGGGTTCATGACAGGGCAGGATAGGATGAACGAGTTGCTAGGGGGAGGAGGTTAAGGTCAGGAAGGCAGGGATTGGGTAAGAAAGTGGCGGGCAAACAGAGTAGGTGGGAAAGGTAGTCTTTAAAAGGGGTAGGCGGACAAGGCAAAGTCGCCATTTGGTTAGGGAAAACAGGGGAACACAACATGGCTCACCTCGATACCCTCCTGGAAGAAATCAAGAGAGCCACAATCCTGAGAGGTGAAGGATGGCTGCGGCAGCTAATCCCACAAGAGGAATCCGGGGAAGGAGCCTCCAACGCCCACCAAGCGGCAAGTAGACAGGCGGCACAAGCAAACAGCACGCAGCCCAGAGCCAGGAGATCCCGCCCGCCGGAACGCTTCAGTCCTCCTCCAAGCCGCAGACAACGCAGGCGCAGCCTGAGTCCGGCCCGGGAGGAACAACACAGTGACAATCCGGTCATCAACTACTGCAGGACATTCCCTACACAACCCGGCACCCCCAGCAGGCTGGAGCAACACCACCAGCAGCCACAGGAATTCCACAAGGGGAGCAGCGGACACATCGGGCCAGACACAAGGGCCTAAGGAATGCAGCACAAGGAAGACAGGTGTGGACACACCACCCTCACACACACACAGCACTGGTGAGTACCGAAACTTGGAGGCAAGCGGGCAACAAAAAATCCCAATACACCCCTAGACAATGCGCAGCCTGGTCCTCGGACCAGGGTACAAGCAGCGCGGCCTGGTCCCCAGGCCAGGATACACCCAGCACTCCCCAGGGCCCAAACAACGTGGCCAGGTCCCCAGGCCAGGGCACACACATCCCACTGCAACACAACCCCCTCTACAGCATGCATACAAGAGAGGGGGGGCACGAGGCATTTAATACAGGGGACCCCACAGGCCCCTCTTATATTTTGTCTTCACAGGATATGGATTCCCAGCAACTAACAGCTCAGCAAGACCCGCGGAACACCACAGTAACCACGTCATCCACGAATGAGACTCAACAGCTGGAGGCACAGGAGAATGCAGGTACCTACATTTCAGTGTCAAACATTTCGGGGACACAAGGTCAGGGACCAAATTCAAGGGACAGTAGCAATTTCATAAATAGTTTAAGGCAGCTACTATTTATTTGGGACAACACACAGCTTACCCAACTTACCCCAACTAGAACATTAGCCACAGGGCCAGCTACGCAGGTGATAGACCAAGGCCCAGCCAGGATGGAAGCACAGCAACTACCACTGCCTCCTCACAGACCGGCAGAGGCACAGCAGGCGAATAATCATCAAAACACAAGGTCAGCAATAGATGCCCTAGTACCCATTTCAGACTTCGTAAAAGGGCATAAATACGTCTGTTTCGAGGGCCCATTGGGCGCTCATTTAAAAACAGATACAAAAGAAGCGATATGGCGGGGGGAATTTATAGATATCTTTACCTTATTACCTTTAGAAAGATTCAACGTTGAAAAATGGGAAAAAGGCAAGGAACACAGGAAGGAGGAGGACGAGGATAGACGTCGTTATCGACTTATATCTCGATCCTTCGGCAACTGGCTACAAGCATATTCCATAATGGCCAGTGTTATTGGTGAAAAATTCCCCGAACAATGCTCCTCACTTTTTTGCTACATAGACAATATCTGGGAAGCACACAGGGTCTATGGGGGCCTAGCTTGGCTCCGCTATGACGAGCAATTTCGTCAAAGAAAATCAGTGCGCAGGGAGCTTCGCTGGGACTACAGAGACATCAGTCTCTGGCTCAGAGTAATGAATGCAAAGACAAGCCACTACACAGGAGCCCACAATACGACCTACCACACGGTTCAAGCATCAGGTACGGCGATGCCCCATACCATGTCCACACAAAAGAAAGGACTATGTTGGGCATTTAACGAAGGACAATGCCAATGGGGTCAGTTTTGCAAGTTCCGTCATGAATGTGCTCTTTGCTCCGGCTCCCACCCTCAGGTCAAATGTTTTCGTTGCTTTCGACCACAACACGGAAAGGGCAGGATACAAGTGGAAAAGGGGGAGACACCAGTGAAAATAGAGGCTTTGGTTCCATGGCTAGAGAGATACCCAAATAAAGAAAAAGCACTGTTCCTGAGGGAAGGTTTTAGCCAGGGGTTTAGAATCCCTGCCCAAGCTGACACATCAAAAATCATTCATAAAAATTTACAATCAGTATACATGTCACCCAACATAGTCAAAGAAAAAATTCAAAAATAAATTTCACTAGGCAGAATGGTGGGTCCTTTCAAGGAGCCGCCATTCGCTTATCTTAGGGTCTCACCTTTGGGTCTCGTCCCCAAGAAGGAACCAGGCTGTTTTCGGCTTATTCATCATTTGTCGCTTCTCCGTGAATGATGACATAGATAAAGAACTGTCCAGCGTTTCCTACACTTCATTCGACGAGGCTCTCAGATTAGTGCAAGCAGCAGGTCGCGGTGCCTTGATGGCAAAAACCGATATTGAGTCGGCCTTTCGGCTCTTGCCTGTACACCCTGAATCCATTCCTTTATTGGGATGTCAGTTCGAAAACAATACTTCGTGGACAGGTCTTTGCCGATGGGCTGCTCAATATCGTGCTCATATTTCGAGACATTCAGCACTTTTTTGGAATGGGTAGTGAGACAACAGTCGGGAGTCAATTCAATCATCCACTACCTCGATGACTTTTTATTTGTAGGCCCAGGTAACTCCAACCTTTGTGGCATTCTGCTTCAAAATATGCAAAAAGTCTGTGACACTTTCGGCGTCCCATTGGCTGCTGAAAAAACCGAAGGTCCCTCCACCTCTATAAAATTTCTAGGCATAGTCATCGACACAATAGCACAAGAATGTCGCATCCCACAAGACAAAATTACAGTCCTGTCACAGGCAATTACAGCAGCACTTGCGACAAACAAAATCACTTTGAAGGAAATGCAATCCCTGATAGGGAGACTAAATTTTACTTGTAGAGTGATGCCGATGGGCCGAGTCTTTTCTCGCCGGTTGGCATTAGCTACAACAGGTGTTCGGCGCCCACATCATTTCAAGACTCACAAGAACACTCAAACAGGACCTTAAGATTTGGCAATGTTTCCTCTGCCAATTTAACGGTCGCTCTTACTTTATGTTGGAAACCAACACCAGCCCCCAGCTACATATGTTTACTGACGCGGTGGGGAGCACAGGCTTCGGAGCATACTTCGCCGGAGCATGGTGCGCACAATCCTGGCCTTCTGAGTGGCATTCAACACCTTTGATTACCAATTTAACATTTCTGGAATTATTTCCCATAATCGTGGCCGTCGAGCTATGGGGCCACAATTTTAGAGACAAAAAAGTAATCTTTCACTCGGATAACATGGCAGTGGTTTCAGTGGTTAATAAAATTACTTCCTCTTCTTTACTGGTGTTGGGTCAGCTGAGACACCTTGTTTTAAGATGCTTGCAACTAAATGTCATGTTTACAGCTTGTCACATTCCAGGAATGCAAAATGATATTGCTGACGCACTCTCGCCAACAGTGGGATTGATGGAGCAGCGGTCCAGGGGATGGAATTCCCAGCACACCTTTGGCACATCATATAACAGGTATTTCCACACTAATAAAACAATCAGCAGTTTGGGCCAAATGGTTCCAATTCCTAGCAGACAAGGATCCTTTGTTACCCGGATCAGATGGGACAAATTTGGTGTTAATGTATCTTTCTCATCTATTTCAGGAACTCATCTTAGCGAGTGTGATAAACAGAAATACAGCGGCCATAAGTTTCCTTTTCAAAGCCATGGGTGACACAGACCACACTAAACACTTCCTAGGTAAATAGACCATCAAGGGATACAATAAAGGCTCCAAAAGGATTGACACTAGACGCCCCATAACCTTCCAGATCCTATCAAATATACTTACCCAGCTTCCGCTAATAGCCAGTTCACCATACGAGGTCACCTTATTTCAGCTAGATTTCTCATGGGCATTTTACGGAGCATTTAGAGTCTCAGAGTTGGTAAGCAAGGCCAGAACCCGCCCGGGGGGGTTAATTATCCAAAGATGTAAAATTACACACACACAAGGTCAAAATTCAACTCCGTAATACAAAAACAACAAAAAAGGATCGTATCTTTAAGATAGAACTTAAGGCAATTACAGGTTGTTTTACATGTCCAGTCCTTAATTGCCAGAACTATTTGAAAGCGCGTCCATCAGGTAGTGTAGCCTTCTTCATACACAGGGACGGCTCCAACCTATCACCATTTCAGTTTGCATCAGTCTTCAGCTCCTCACTGACACTATTAGGTTTGGCAACGAGAGACTACGAGACACACTCCTTTCAGATAGGAACCGCTACAGAGGCAGCACGTAGTGGACTTAGTGTAGGCAACATAAAATCCATAGGCCGCTGGGTGTCTAACAGATATCGCACATACATAAGCAGTGCCGCTCCTGCCATGAAGCCACGTGAAAAAATCGCTCACGGCGCGTTTTCCTGGTCAAAATAGAAAGGCGGCAGCTTGTGAAACTGTTTTTTTTTAAAAATTGCGCTTAATTTACCCCTTCTGTGCCGCCGCAATGTAAACAGGAAGAACTCTGGACTCTGCACTGCGCGCGGCGCGCCCACTGGTCCCACAGCTGCTCCGGTACACCCCATTGCCCCTGTGCGTTAGTTACTTGACTTACGCACTTAATGTGAGGGCAGTACCGGAGTCCGGAGCCAGAAAGTAGCCTGTCCGTGCAGCCGCTGCAGCCAGGAACATAGAAGTTCCAGTCTGAGCGGACAGAATGGAAGTTTAGTCCCCGGAGCCACATCCAGCAGTGTCTCATCCCCGGGTTCAGATCGGAGGGAACAGAGTCCAGGGGGGAGCCCGAGCAGCGTGACCGGGTATGAGGTGAGAGACTTGGGGAAGTGAGGGAAGCACGTGGGTCCAATGTACAGGGACATGTCTGTCTCACAGTATGCTCAGCTCTAAAAATCAGCCAGCACTGTGTGTGAGTGAGGTTAGAGGCAGTCAGGCAGATAATCTGTGTGCTCACTACTTTTGGTGGGGGTGGGGGGATCTTACCTGGTGTG
Organism: Hymenochirus boettgeri; assembly: GCA_019447015.1. NCBI lineage: Eukaryota > Metazoa > Chordata > Amphibia > Anura > Pipidae > Hymenochirus > Hymenochirus boettgeri. The sequence continues at coordinate 228,686,687 of CM033471.1, forward strand.
AGAGAGTGTGTGTGTGCGTGTAAGAGAGTGTGTGTGTGTAAGAGAGAGCGAGAGTGTGTGTGTGTGTGTAAGAGAGAGAGTGAGGGTGAGTGTGTGTGTGTGTGTGTGTGTGTGTGTGTAAGAGTGTGTGTGTGTGTGTGTGTGTGTGTGTGTAAGAGAGAGTGTGTGTGTGTGTGAGAGAGAGAGAGAGAGAGGAGTAGAGAGGAGAGGAGAGAGACGAGAGAGAGAGTGTGTTGTGTGTGTGTGTGTGTGTGTGTGAGAGAGAGTGTGTGTGTGTAAGAGAGAGAGTGAGGGTGAGTGTGTGTGTATTAGTGTGTGTGTGTTAAGAAGAGAGAGAGAGTGTGTGTGTGTAAGAGAGAGGGTGAGTGTGTGTGTGTGTGTGTGTGAGAGAGTGAGTGGTGTGTGTGTGAGAGAGAGTGTGTGTGTGGGTGTGTGGTGAGAGAGAGTGTGTGTGTGTTGTGAGAGAGAGTGTGTGTGTGTGTGAGAGAGAGAGTGTGTGTTATGTAAGAGAGCGGAGTGAGGTGAGTGTGTGTGTATTAGTGTGTGTGTGTAAGAGAGAGAGAGAGAGAGAGAGAGAGAGTGTGTGTGTTGGTGTGTGTGTGTAAGAGAGGAGGGGGAGTGGTGTGTGTGTGAGAGAGAGTGAGTGGTGTGTGAGAGAGAGTGTGTGTGTGTAAGAGAGAGCGAGTGTGTGTGTGTTGTGTGTGAAAGAGAGAGGGTGAGTGGTGTGTTGTGTATTAGTGTGTGTGTGTTAGAGAGAGTGTGGGTGTGTTAAGATGAGTGGTGTGTGTGTGTTTGTGAGAGTGTGTGTGTGTGTTTGTGAGAGTGGTGTGTGTGAGTGAGTGTGTTGGTGTGTGTGTGTGTGTGTGTGTGTGTGAGGGCAGTAGAGATAGAGTAGAATAGATAGATAGATAGTAGCAGAGAGAGATAGATAGATTGATAGCAGAGAGAGATAGATAGATAGATAGCAGAGATAGATAGATAGATAGATAGATAGCAGAGATAGATAGATAGATAGCAGAGATAGATAGATAGATAGATAGATAGATGATAGCAGAGATAGATAGATAGATAGAGATAGATAGATAGATAGATAGAGATAGATAGATAGATAGATAGATAGATAGATAGATAGCAGAGATAGATAGATAGCAGAGATAGATAGATAGCAGAGGATAGATAGATAGCAGAGAGATAGATAGATAGCAGAGATAGATAGATAGATAGATAGATAGATAGATAATAGATAGATAGATAGATAGATAGATAGATAGATAGATAGATAGCAGAGATATATATAGATAGATAGATAGCAGAGATAGATAATAGAAAGAGAGATAGATAGATAGATAGCAGATAAGTAGATGATAAGATAGATAGATAGAGATAGAGAGATAGATAGATAGTAGCAGAGATAGCAGAGATAGATAGATAGATAGATAGATAGATAGAATAGATAGATAGATAGCAGAGAAGATAGATAGCAGAGATAGATAGATAGCAGAGATAGATAGATAGCAGAGATAGATAGATAGATAGCAGAGATAGATAGATAGATAGATAGATAGATAGAAGATAGATAGATAGATAGCAGAGATAGATAGATAGATAGATAGCAGAGATAGATAGATAGATAGCAGAGATAGATAGCAGAGATAGATAGATATAGATAGATAGCAGAGATAGATAGATAGATAGCAGAGATAGATAGATAGCAGAGATAGATAGATTAGAGAGATAGCAGAGAGATAGATAGATAGATAGATAGATAGATAGATAGATAGATAGATAGATAGCAGAGATAGATAGATAGCAGAGATAGATAGATAGGAGATAGATAGAACAGAGATAGATAGAAGATAGTAGCAGAGATAGATAGATAGATGATAGATAGATAGATAGCAGAGATAGATAGATTAGATAGATAGCAGAGATAGTAGATAGACAGAAGAGATAGATACATAATATAGATAGATAGATAGCAGAGATAGATAAATAATCTATATAATTATATATAATCTATATATAAAATATATAGTCTAGATAATAGTTAGGGCCCTGCTGAAAGAGTCTACCTTGACGTGGTAGCAAGGCTTACAAATCTTTGGCCAACATCTTTTATTCTACAGAGTATGGTAGGGCTTTCTAATGTAATGTACCAGTTGCACCAACATGTTTTAGTGTTTTCTAAAAATAGAGAAGCGTATAAATAACCATTTTCAAAATCAAAATTATGAAAACTGCCACGCCCATGCAATAAGCCACGCCCACACACCAAGACACGCCCACGTGGTAAGCCACGCCCACTTCCCAACGGCGGCGGCGCGCTACGCCCGCCACTCAGTCTAGGGGCGGCATTCAAAGTTGTTTCAGGTGCCAAAAACCCTAGGGACACCCCTGTACATAAGGCCCCAAAGAGTAGAAGAATTACATGATGCTCTAATGGAGTGAATTCAAATATTAGCTCTTAATCACACCTTCTATTATCTTACAGGTGCAACACAATGTATGGTATGGTTTATGGGGCATTCATTTGTTTTCTGGGCAGAACAGAGAGCAGGTCTTTGCAGTAACGGACATTATTTAGGTTTACCCAGACCACAGACATCCTTTCACTGGTTTGGGTGTAGAGGTATGCTATGGCAGGAACTGGTACCCAAAGCAATCTCCTTGGCTAAAAGACTATGTCCACCGAACATATTACTTATCCATTTGGGGGCAATGACTTGGGAGTAACACCTATGCGCCACCTTATCAAGACCATGAAACGGGATTGCTTAAGACTATGGTCGATTTTCCCAGGCCTCTTAATCATATGGTTGGATATAATAACTCATTTTTTTTTGGCAGGGAGCACAGACACAAGCAGCCATTGATAAAGTACGCAAAAAGGTGAATAACGCCATGGAAACATTTATCCAATTAAACGGAGGTTTAATAGTAAAACATATAGACATTCAATATGACAGCTCTCTGTTCCACCCAGACGGGGTCCATCTTTCATAGGTGGGCCTCGATTTATTTAATCTGGATTGCCAGACGGTTTTAGAGGATGCTATACTGGTGTGGGGTCGCTCGCATGGTTGTAGGAATCCAATCAGGCGGGCTGTGGCAGGTCCCTGTCGGTCGGCCAGGGGAAAACAATGGTGGAAGAGAATTATGGAGACAAGGTGGTATTGGTCTAACCCCAAGGTGGGTGGCCAGTGGTGACTTTGGCAAATATGGCGCCATTTAATTGACACAGGCCTGCTGAAGCAGGCAAAGCGTTTCAGCAGGGAGTACGTTTAACTAAGATGAATTTCAGTCGGCTGACAGGGACTTATCGTTAACACTAACATCTACTGCAATATTAATTTGATGAACTGTTTTGCAAATTGTTTGAAACAATGTATTTATAAGGTTTTTTATTTGTTACATATGTACCATTTTAATGTTCATGTTCAGATAGATATAGATAGATATAAGCAAAAGTGTATGTTATTATTGCTATTTGTAAGAGAGAGTGTGTGTGTGTGTGAGAGAGAGAGAGAGAGAGAGAGAGTGTGTGTGTGTGTGTGTGTGTGAGAGAGAGTGTGTGTGTGTAAGAGAGAGAGTGAGGTTGAGTGTGTGTGTATTAGTGTGTGTGTGTAAGAGAGAGAGAGAGTGTGTGTGTGTGTAAGAGAGAGGGTGAGTGTGTGTGTGTGTGTGAGAGAGTGAGTGTGTGTGTGTGAGAGAGAGTGTGTGTGTGTGTGTGTGAGAGAGAGTGTGTGTGTGTGTGTGAGAGAGAGTGTGTGTGTGTGTGAAAATCGACCAATCGATTTTTAGGCAAAATATATGTAGATAGACATGATGGTAGATAACAGACTCTCCTGAAGTCTTAATGAGCAGCGTTATGTGCCATTAATTTCCCTACAGGATGGAGTTACACATGGTGATGATGGGAGGTACCTTGGGAAATTGGATGGAGTTTATTAAATTTGGGGTACAGACTATCTGGTTTATTATAAATCAAGTGATTTTTACATTTCCTAAAGGTGGATAAGATAATGATAAAAGATTATACCTAGAGATTTAGAATGGGTACACACAAGCAGATTTTGCAGCCGAACCGACCAATATTTTTTTGGCCCGAAAAATTTGAGGTGATATTGCCAGCCGATGCGACCATTGTCATATGAGGCAGTTGGACATTTTGGAAAAATCACCACAGATTGACCGCACTTTTTATTCCATCCGACTGCATGGGAACGCTTAGTCGGGATGAAAAATCCATTACAGCCATTAATGTACAAACCACTGCAAACAAAAGTGAGTACACCCCTGTCTAAATTGTGCCCAGTGTCAATATTTTTTGTGGCCACGATTAAAGCACTGCCTTAACTCTTTTTGGCATGGAGTTCACTAGAGCTTTAAAGGTTGCCACTGTAATCCTTTTCCACTCCTCAGTGATAACATCATTATGCTTATGGATGTTAGAGAACTTGCGCTCCTCCACCTTCCGTTTCAGGATGCTCAATAGGTTTAAGGTCTGGAAACATGCTTAATCTGTCCAGCACTTTTACCCTCAGTTTCTTTATCAAGGCAGCGGTTGTCTTGAAGGTGTGATGGGACCATGCTCTGCTTCAGTATGTCACAGTACATGTTGGCTTCAGCAAACAGTTTGTGGGGTTTCTTGTGCATCATCTTTAGAAGAGGCTTCCTTCTGGGACAACAGTCACAAAGATCAATTTAATGCAGTGTGCGTCATATGGTCTGAGCAGTGACAGGCCCTTCTATGATTTTTTTATGGCCCTTGTGGACCTAGCGGGTGGGTGTGGCAAGGGATGCGATCTGGCTCTCTGGGGTGTGTCCTGGGCATACCGGGGTATTGCTTGGGTGGAAAGAGGGCTACATCCACGGCCCAGTCAAAGCATGAGGGGCCACAAGTGAGGCCCTCAGGGTGGCTCAGGTTGGGCACCACTGACGTAGGCCAACTTTATGTAGAGCAACAATTCTTTTTTTCAGATCCTCAGAGTTTTTTTTACCATCAGGTGCCATGTTCAACTTCCAGTGACCAGTATGAGAAAGTGTGAGAGCGATAACACCCAAGCTGTACACTGACTACTTTACATTGTATCAAAGTGTCATATCTTCAGTTTTGGCCCATGAAAAGCTTTAATAAACTATTTACAAAAATGTGAAGGGTATACTCACTTTTGTGAGAGATACTGTAACTTGTAGTGTCAGAAATCACATCAAGTATTTTACAGAAGTGTATTGTTCCAGTAGAACAGAAGATCAACAGATGCAGACTGGTCCTCCACACCTCCCAGCATTTGTCTCAAAAGAAGCAGAATTTGCACACAGGATGAGGTAAAACGTTCTGTGTTGGTGGAAGTTTAATCATTTTTAAAATGATGTTAACAGGTGAATAATCAGCTTCTTGTTTTTTTAACCAAAAAAGTACTTTTCTCCTCCATTTTCATTATAGCTGCACATCCTCTGTGACCGAGGTCTGACATTTAGGACTACCGTAAGCTCCCGTGGGGGGAGCGAAACGCGTCAGGGCTGTTTGTTCTTTTTGTTTGGGCTGATACATTGATGGACGCCTCACTTTTTTGAGCCAATGCTAATCTAGAGGCGCCTGAGGCACACGAATGGATAACTTTGTACATGCTTTTGTTTTTAATTGCATCCCGGTCTGCAAAGGTATAGGGATCTAAATAGACAATCTTTGTTTAAGCATAGGAAAACACAGAGTGCTTTAGTGCCTTTCTATTAGACTTACAGTGATATTCAGTTATTGGGGGATCATATCCCCATTAAATTAATATAAGGGACAATATAGGTCAAGGCCTATAGGTCAATCACTCTCTTCTTCGAGTAGAATATGGTTTTTCTATTTTTTTTGCAATTTTTTCTACATATTTTAATTATAGGAAAACTTATGTTATAATGTGAATTACCTGCTTTCCACTATACAATAAGTTAACTCACCCTATTAAGGGGTTTTCTTTCTCTCTTGTGTCCGCCGTACACACCTAGCTCCACAAGCCACACCCACTATTTGTGCAGCCCACCACATGAAGATACAGGGGGTGGCTTTAAATATTTGTTTCAGGTGAAAAAAGTTCTTGTAACGCCCATGGGTAACCAAAACCCTCAAAATTGCAATAGTGATAGAGCTGAAATATATTATATAAGACCTACTGGTAATACTGCACAATGTCCTGTTGCCCGTTTCTGCTTCCTGTTTTTTAAAGTTGCCAACTGTCAGTCATGGATATGACAGTAAACATGGAAGTCTGTAAGGCCAGAAACAGGATCCTCCTCGCAAACGTCCGATACCGCGGGTTTATAGATATGACACACACTAAACTACCACAATGGTATTCCATGGTGGCTGGAAATCTACCATCACGGTCCTAGATTTACTGCTGCTATTGTTTATACATAAGTCATAGGAATGGGCAGTCCCTGTGGCCTCGTGCTTTGATATGGTCAGGGAACTCCTCGGTGATAAATATCCTTATAATACATAAGTGTGACATTTTATAATGGGAGCTGCAGTGGTATATATCCTAAAAATCACTCAGCTATGTCACTAAGTGACTCATTTCTTATATTTCTTATATCCCACTACTCCGCCCATTCCAGTGTTCATGCCTGGACAATGACTCAGCATTTTTTGCTGTGTTTAACTTCACTAACAGAACCTGCTGGAGCTGCTTCCGGACACTTCATAACCAATGTCTCTCTCCTCCTCCACAAAGATTTGTTTAACTGCATAGATGCTGGGCTGGGATATTCCTTTCTACTGAGTTTAAGTTGCAGAAGGTAGCTTGGGGGATTTAAGGTGGAAATAGGGACAAGGCTAGAATTTAAAATGTGAATGGGGTGAAGGAATCCAATACTTATGAATTATAAGAAATAATGCGCCCCTTCACATTATAATATAAGGACATTACGCCACCTCGCAGTTCCCTGTCCTGTATATGGTCAGGGAACTCCTCAGTGGCATAATATCCTTATATTACACTGTAAGGGGCACATTATCCCTTATATATTACACTGTAAGGGGCACATTATCCCTTGTATAAAGCGTTAGCATAAATAAAGCCGATAAGTTTGCAGCTTTTTTCATTCTTCTGTGGCTTAAAGGGCATGTCCACCCCCAAAACTATAATCCCCCCACTAATGGCCCCATCATGTAGTGTAATAAAATCCTTACCTTACATCCCAGCTCCATATGGTTCTCCTGTAGTCCCCTCAAAGTCCCAAAAACTGCCCACCTGGAGGATAGCAGAGTCCATATAGGACTCTGCCTCCTGTCTTGCCTCCGGGAGAAGTTTGGCATGCGTACTGCAGCCCTTCTCCCCCCTCCCTCTCATTCCCGTTTTGCGATCCCTCCCCCTACCATAAAACCCCTTGCCCATATCATAGTATATCTTCCCCCAGCCCCAACATCTAAAAAATAATTTTAAGAAAGACCCCCGAACTCTACTTACCTTCCCTCTCTCCCCCGGCATTCTGAGAAGCCGGCAGCCGCGTCTGTGATTGGCTGCCTCTCAGCCAATCATGGACGCGGCTGCCGGACCCGCCCCTGCTTCCAGTGTCTTGCAAGCAGAAGGCCGGGCGGCGGAGGAGAGAGGGAAGGTAAGTAAACATCGGGGCACTTTTATAGCGGTTGGGGCTGGGGGAAGATATACTATGATATGGCAAAAGTTTAGAATAAAGGTGAACATGCCCTTTAAGCAACAAATTGCTGGAAAACTTACCTGACATTCAACACAAATTAACCACTGAAAGGGTTAATGTAGGATGGAAAAAGTTTACTCTAGGTTTTCTTTTATATAGTATGATAATTTTTCTTTTAACCATAAATACTATGCACCCAGCTTTAAACCAAGATCCATGATTACGGTAGTCATTATGACTAATTACCGTTCAAACTTTCAATGGTCTTGTGATGTTGACATCACCGTGTTAAAACAACAAGTGACTGTTTACATTTTCAGTCTGATACTTCCCTCTGCTGGACAAATTCTGTATTGCATTATAGTACATCAGCTAAGGGACAAGGTCCTTTTCAAGGACTTCACAAGTGGCCCCTTAATTAACAAGAATAGCTTCATAAAGCACAGTACAAGATTTAGATCTCATGATCCTATTGGCACAAAACCCAACAATTCATCCAGAAAAAGGCAACCCCCCCCCAAAAAAGGGGGAAAAAAGTTCCTTCCTAAATCCAAATCAAATGTATTACATTTTGAGTTAAAGGATAAGTACACTGTAATAGCAAGTTAAGTTAAATTGAAAGCAGCAGCTGTTAATCTTCCCCCCCTTTAGTTTCCTTGGTACCTCCTGAGCTTACCATTGCTGGTCTAAAGTTGCTGACATCTTGGATGTGATAACTGTTTAGCTCCTCCCCTGAGATGTGATGTCAGCGTGTGCACAGACGCGTGCAGTCATCACGCCACACAAGTACACAATGGGTGCGCCATGTTGTCGTGACCGCACACGCAGTGCTCACGGACCACACAATCCATGCGTTTGGAGGCTTATGAAGAAGGGGATCCAGCAAGTCTCAGAGGGGAGGAGCTTAACAGTCTTCACATCACATCCAAGATGCCAGCAACTTTAGACCAGAAAAGGTAGGCTCAGGAGGGAAAAAGGGGGTGGGGGTGGGGGGGGGGGAGAAGATTTTTAACAGCTACTGCTTCCAATTTAACTTAACTTGCTATTACAGTGTACTTATCCTTTAAGGCTCGTGCACACATATGATTTAACGGCCGACGAATGACCCCCGAGGGCATGTACATGGGCGTCAAATGGTCGTTTCGGACGATTATCACACGTGCATGTGTTCAGTCGGGCACTGTTTGTGGATCTGCCATGGCGGATCAGAGATCAATGATAAACCGGATCTAAGCATGATCTCTACTGCTGATAAAAATAGCAAACATATTGTTATATAATAGTCAGAAATCATTTAAAACATATTATAGATCATATATGATGGTGGAGATTCAATATTAGCTAAAAAGGAGTTAAAGGACAATTATAATCCCCTCCCTCATAGCTGCATAGCACCCAGGGTAAATTGCTCACCTCTGGCTACTTTACGTAACACTCAAAGTCTCCCTCAATGCTCCACTCTTCCTCTTTTTCCCTGTAAGTGACAGATAGCAATGCAGCCAATGGGAAGACTCGCTCTTTAAGGAGGCATGTCTTCCAATTGGCTGCACCGCGGACAGCCACTGACAGTGGAAGAGAGTAGGGATGAAGCAGAGCACTAAGGAAGACTTTGAGTAAGTAGGTGAGGACTTACAGGGCTATTTAATAAAAGTTCTTATAATTTAAAATGGTGCTAATTTTGCCCTAACCAATCAGATGTTAGCTTCCATTTGAAAGCTAACATCTGATTGGTTGGGGCAAATTGAGCACCATTTTTAATTATAAGAACCATTATTGAATATCCCTGTTACTTATATAGGTTCTCAGTCTGGGTACTATGCAGCTATGGTTTGGGGAGAAGGTGAGTATAATTGTACTTTAAACCCACACTACCCAATGTAATATGAGGGCCTGCACCATTTGCTATTAACAGGCACCATATTCAATTCTCCATATTGTTCATATTTGCTCTTGGTTATGACGATGGTCCAGGGAAAGGACTGAATCTCCCTGGATCTGTTCATATGATATTAGAATATTTCCGACTGGTTAAAATATATACCATGTATAGTTGCAGTGAATACATTTCATATTTTTATGAATTATACATTTTCAGAGGAATTAAAGGGCAAGTCCAGCCATAAAACTTACATACAGGTAAAACCCCCCCCCCCCCCCCAAAACCCTAAATGGTAATAGTTTGAAATCTGAAATATATAAGTCTAACCTGAAATTCTGCACAATGTCCTGTTGCCCCTGTTTCTGCTTCCTGGTTCTTCCAATAGTTAACTGTCAGTTATGGATTTGACAGTTGACATCACAGCCAATGACTGGATGTTAATCCCCTATCTGCCTCTTCTGAGCATGCCCAGGCTCAGTAAAAGCTCAGAACAAGTTTCTAAATTTCTCACTTTCCAAGAGGCATCCAGAAGCATAGCAGGCAGACAGTAATAAATTCATAGGATAAAGTATGATATATCAACATATTTTAAAGAGGCCATTCTTTCTAAAAGATGTTCTTATGAGGGTGGAGTTGTCCTTTAAACCAGAGCCACAAGACTAAATTTCCCCCTTTAGATTTACAACAGGTAAGTGTGACTTTAAGGAGAAAATATCAGCACAAGTTTTGCAAATGTCACCCACACAGGCTTCACAGGCAATTTAATATCACACTTGTGGCTCTTTTGTATTACTTTTTTAAGTCAGAAAATACCTGGTATTAAAGTCAACCAGGGGGTAAGACTCAATTGTGATTAAGAACTTAGAGCTGCATGGCTGTGGGTAAAGCTAACTCTCACAAAAGTAGTAAATACTTATGCAAAAGGATCCACATAGTCTCTGGTAAATAGGCTTGCGGTGGCTGCACTCGTGTCTCTTTCCATACTAAAGCAGCGGCAACCTAAGGGTAAGTCACGCTAACCGATATTAGATTGATGCAGCTGCCCGTAAGATCCAATTTTGCAAAAGCATGCTTCTAACCTTCATGCGATTCTGCAAAGCAATAAGCGATTATGTCCTGTATTGCATCGCAGGATCGCAGAAAGGTAAGGCACGTGGATTTGTGCTGCTTTAAGGTCCCTGTACAATCCCCCGTTAAGTTTTGCACTATGAGGTAGCACAAAACATAAGTTTAGGGGAATTGTATCAGGAGCACTGTGATATTTCTAAAAAGATTTGGAAATGTCGCAGTGCCCTAAATTAAGTCTAAAACGCATGTAAACCCGATATTGAATCTTGAATCTCCCTGTTGGCGTCTTATTTATATGGTAATATTGTTTTTTTACAAGGTTTGCACTGTATCAAAGGATTGAAAGGGAAATATAATGAAGGTATACTTTAACATGGAAGTGGTCCTTAAAAGAGGAGGTGGCTTAAATGTTAAAGATGAATCCTTCCCATTGGAATCCTGCACTTGCCTAAAATCACACTGTGATCAGCTGTTTTTAAACAGATGATCGTATCTATGCAGTAAACGAAAGTGCGATCAGCTGTTTTAAACTGCTGCTGGTTCGGAATCTGTGTTTTAAAAAGCCGATTGGGTGTACCTTTACTGCATATGCAGTTGGCCGCTGCAGTTTCGCTACATCAGCTGTTTTACTTTTTTACAATTCTTCCTTGCTGTTCCATCCAGAAGATGCGCTTTGAAAAGCATTTCTTTCCATTTGTCAGATATGGGTGGTACTGGGCAGACCAGCAAGGGAGTATAGTAGCTGATACTGTAAACCCAGAGGTGAGGACAAGTGTTTAGGTCCTCACCCTAGGGACTTTCAAGTGTGTGAAAATTGGAGGGAGGGGGGGTTCTATTTCTTATTTTAGATTATCAAGCCAATAGTGAATATCTAATTTCTCTATGATTTAGTACCAACCATTCATCATGCTTTTTGCAAAGTCAGGAAGATACATTGCACTGTTTAGTGATATACATTATATTGATTTATGGCGCTATATAATAGTCAATTAGCTGAAGGCTTCTAGAGATTTTCAGGCCAGATACTTACTGTTAAATGATCTTTTCTCCTGTCTTCCAATAAAGATGTCAAGTTACATTGCAATGAAATCTCCGGAATCCTAGAAAATAATAAAACTTACATTAAATATATTTGTGTGGCAATATAAAATATTCAGATTTGCACATTTTATTGCTGTATCTTCCCATTACGGAAACCACATATTAATTGGGTTTATACGAGATCAGGTCAGGTACTACATCTAAGATGTATGCTATGTATATACAGTATCTTCTGTGTTCATCCTACATCTACAATTACCACCATTCTAAAGAAATGTGAAAAATGAAAGAGTTACAATCAGTTATATTGGCTTATAGGTAACAAATACAGATTGTACTTCGGTGCATTACTGTGTAACGTTGCTGTTCAAGCACCAGCAAATATGCAGGGGTGCTTGAAAAAGGATGAGTGGGTCCGAAACATGTAGCACACATGTTTCTACAATAAACCAGCACTTTGTCACAGCAGCCGTTCTGCGTTTTTTTATATTACACCTGCAATAGTTATTGTGTATACGGTCTATCCGGTGCAGTGGAAGCTATAGGTGAGACATACACTACTCTTTTGCCTGATATCCTGGATGTCCAGCCTTCATATAAGGCTGGGTACATACTGGTCTATATTTTTAACCCCACCCAAGTCAGCTTTGAAGTAATATTGTCAATTGCAGCAAAAATAGCTGCTACCGATACTTCAGCACAACTGATCATGTGGTCCATAGAAGACCGCATGATCGGATGCAATTTACAGACATGTCCAATTTAGATGCTGTAAAAACTGTACCGTTTATATTTCGTCCCATTCAACCGAAATATCGGTTGGTCAGGTCTAAATATCATCCTGTGTGTCCCTAGCCTTATAGAGAAATAAAACTTACACTGTACAAGGCTTTAAACAAACAAGGTATATATATTTGTACATTTTCATTAAAAATTTCTTATAAATGAATTTAGCTGAAACCTTACATAAAAACATTATAACAATTTCATTATAAAACCTGTGATATCTTAAGGTCCAAGTGTTAAATCCAATCAAGTATGTAGACATTTTAGCTGGCTTATTAGACCCTGTGCAGATTAGAGTGATGTCTCTTTGTTTTAATGCACATGACAAGTTCTATATAGAATACCAAAAAATTACGGTAAGTGAAAATGTGTAGCACTGGTCCAACTGTAAACCTTTGTGTTTGACTGTGTGGTGGGAGACGGTTTGGTGATTCAAAATCACCTGGCTCCTTCTCCTCGCGTGGTCACACCAAGTGACAGTTGGCAGGTACAGCCATTCAAGGAGTATTTATATGTAGCCTTTACATGCTCTCCCTCTGCCCTTCCACCCCACATTAATAGTACCCAGGGTAAGGTCCTCAACCAATAGATTCATACCTCTTATTAGATAAGACCAAAGGCCAATGAGAAGTGGCACTCTGCAAAAAGAACAGAACTTTCCATTGGCCACAGTGCAGAATTACAGAGGCTGACCCTCCAAATTGGGAAGATTGGGAGGTATGTGCACAGCTATCCCTCACATTCCTTCCTCAACCAAGTAAGCATTTTTAAGGGCTTGCCTGAAGACGATGTTAAGCACTTGGGTAAATCTAGGTCTGACTCATATAGGACATATTTTCAAGTTATCACATTACACAAAGGATCTTCCTTTACTTCATTACTTGGACTGGTACAGTGTCTGAAATCTTACAGTAAAGGGTAAATGCAAAGGCCCTGCTTATTCTTGCTGATGGCAAATATTAGTTGCACATAAGGACCAGTGACCCAATCAGGGGCATAAAATAGGATATGATTAAATTCTGGTCAGTGGTATATGTCTTGGTTCTCATATTATCTAAGGTAATTCCCAAGTCCTGTTGGAGAAGCCTTAGGAATATCACATGTCAGCCTCCCACCGATTAACTTTCTGGTCAGTAAGTACTTTATATCTTGGGCTGTGGAGCACGTAGAGAGGTGGTTGATGGCTCGTTTTAAATGTAGGAAACTGGCCTTTCATTTAAACTCAACTTGTTTGGAGACCAAAGTTCCCCTTTAACCTTTGTAGGTTAACCCGTAGTTGTATGTGTACGCACAAGCCAGGGTACACTGGCCCTGGCAATAATGGGGTGACAGGCCAATGGTTGATGGGACTTCTTAGATCAAGCAGCGAGTAAGGCAGACACCACACTGTATGGGAGTGATTGCGCACATGCTTTCTGCGTGTTAATGTCTGCAATCACTGTTAATTTCAGTTATCAGAGTGCAAGCGAATCACACCAAAAATGGTGATGGTATGCTCTCCGATAAGCAGGTCAGAATATTGCTAGAACATTATTCCATTCATGCTGCTGGCATATGATGTTGTTATTGATGCCCTTTTAAACAGCTGTTTCCATGACTAACATGCATACTACTACATGACTACAATGTAATATATACAAACAATAGAAGCCTAGTGCACATCCAACTAATTTGCTTACATTTAACGTTATCAGTGAATTGCGACTTTAAATAGCCTGCCAGTAAATTTAAAGCAATTAGTTCAATAACTTGGCCAAATTATTTTAAGCCCAGCAACCTCGTCACGGTTTGCTTTATTCTGCTGGATCCTAACCTTTAATCTTAGTAAATTTTACCTTCGTAAGAGACGTAATTCTCAAACTTTATCTTAGTAACAGTACCTGCCTTTAATGAGATGAAAATCCTCGGGCCTAATCCCGCTCTAACGGACAGAGTTGTAGAAACCTGGTAACATTCAGTGATGTCTCTTCTGAATAAATCCTCCGCACTCAGCGTCTGGAACTGTTTGGAGCCATATTAGAGTGCATAGACCCGCCCACACAACACCCAGACTTCTGGGACCCTGCAGGTAAGTTTTTTTTCTCTCTGCTGCCTCTAGTGGCAGCTTTCCCCAACTACACATGATTCTTGTGCAGAAGCCAACAGTTAACTCCGCATCCGCCACAAACGTTAAGACCCTCGACACGCCCCCTTCCCCCTAAGCAGCCCGGAAGCCTCAAATGGCAGAGTATGATGTGTGTATATAGGATCAACTGGTTTTGGTTTCGGGGGCACGAAACCAGAACCGGTTGATCCTATATACAGACGTTTCGGGGGCACGATCCCCTGAAACGTTGTATTTGATGTGTGGTTTTGAATAAAACACTTTAATTCATCAAGGTGTGCGACTCCATATCCAGAACCGGTTGATACTTACCTTCCTTGGAAGTGAGAAGATTATAGGAGGCCAGCACCCACCTAAGTTTGTGTGCATAAGTAACTGTTGTTTCAGTGGTATGTGTGTATATAGGAGCATGTGCAAGTGTCTGTATAAATAGGAGCATGTGTGTGTTTAAGATTGTGTATGTATATAGAAGCATGTGTGTGTATAGGACCATGTGTGTGTGTTTAAGGGGGAAGTTCAGTGCAAATACATATGCTTTTCAGAAAAAAGAGCAGTATTTTTCCATCCCAATGACCTTAATTTGCCAATTCAGCATTTTGTATATAAATAAATGCAACCAAAATACTGACTTCCTGTTTGCAGGACCCCTAGTAGAGACCGTTTTGGTCTTGCCCCTGACCCAGCGCCTGGGTTGATTCAGTTGCTCAGTAGTGAGCATCTTTGACCCATCCAACAGCCAATCAGTAGAAATTACTGTTAGGAACATTCCAAGGATGTGGTGCATCCTGGGAAGAAGAAGAACTGTTAGAACCTGAAATGTCAGCTCACTAATGTCAACAGCAGGGGGTATGATTTTTTAAAATGGAAGAGAATATGAAGAAAAACTAAGTATGTATTACACAAACTAACAATTTAACAAATATTGATAATTTCCACTGAAATGTCCCTTTAAGATCAATTATGTGCGTGGAGAAGTATTCGAGTGCTTTCAGGAGTGTGTGGGTGCAAGTGTGTGTGTAGGTACAAGTTAAAGTTGTGTGACTAGGTACACAGCAGTGTCGGACTGGCCCACAGGGTTACAAGGCAATACCCCGGTGGGCCCACAGCCCACTCACCCAAGAAAACAGAGAAAACCGCTAAAATTTAAATACAGAGATAAAGGGACAGTAAGAAATGTATTATAATAAACAATATGAGTCTGTAGGAGTAAGATAAATATGTAAATGAGTGATAATTAAATGTTAGGTGGGCCCCTAAACTGGTCCTGGTGGGCCCCTGGTCTCAGAATTCCTGGTGGGCCCCAAATGTCCAGTCCAACACTGGTACATAGTATATTTTCAGTTGTTGGCAACCATTGTTCATTGTTATTTAGTTTAAATTGGACAAAAAGATGATCGGGCATGTCCATATGAACTGAACAATCAGCCTTGACAACTTTCCCTGCAAAAATGTCACTTTAGCCTGGGAAAAGGGGGGAAGTGCAATAGGAAAAGGAATGCGGTGCTCAATTCGTGCCTACCCGTCATAGATTTGCCTCCACGGCAAGTTGGAGAATAAGTGATGAGTTAGTGAGTGAGTGAGGGCTTTGCCTTTTATTTTTTGAAACGAAACCTGCTTAACTTTTGTAAGTAAGGTGCAATGAATGAGCCTGCCAAATTTAAGCCGTCTGCCTCCACGGCAAGTTGGAGAATTAGTGATGAGTGAGTGAGTGAGTGAGTGAGGGCTTTGCCTTTTTGGTAAAAATCGGTCCAGCCATTAGTGTGCAGGAGTTCAAAATTCTATTCCCCCCCCATTCACCCCCACCCTAAAAAAAAATTATTTGTTAAACCTTTTACTGGTAAAGGAGTATATGCAAACAAAATTTGGTTGAAATCGGACCAACCATATAGATTTGTATAGCTTGTAAGCTAGGTAACCATAAGTCTGTGCAATGTCAGATACTCACCGTTACAGTTGGAATTTTGAAACAAAACCTGCTTAACTTTTGTAAGTAAGGTGCAATGAATAAGCCTGCCAAATTTAAGCCGTCTGCCTCCACGGCAAGTTGGAGAATTAGTGATGAGTGAGTGAGTGAGGGCTTTGCCTTTTATTTTTCGAAACGAAACCTGCTTAACTTTTGTAAGTAAGGTGCAATGAATGAGCCTGCCAAATTTAAGCCGTCTGCCTCCACGGCAAGTTGGAGAATTAGTGATGAGTGAGTGAGTGAGTGAGTGAGGGCTTTGCCTTTTATTAGTATAGATACTGCTGGCGACTACTACGGACACAGTTATTGTATCCATATGCCTCCATTTCTTTCACCGTTTAAAATTGTTGTGGCTGTTAATTCAACTGTCAAATCCACAACTGACAGTTGATAACTGGAAGAACCAGGAAGCAGAAACAGGGGAAACAGGACATTGTGCAGGATTTAAGTTTTAAGATTTCAAACTATTACCATTTAGGGTTTTGGGGGATGATTTACCTGTATGTAAGTTTTCATTTAAGGGCTGGACTTGCCCTTTAAAGTGTATGCATACTGAAAAAATAACTTCACGTCATTTTAATCTTTAAATGAATATGTGTATGTAGCACTTTGAGGTGTGAGTATTGCTGTATGCCTTCAATTAAAGGGAATGTCCACCCTCTCTATAAAAATCTATATATTGTACCCCCCAAAAGCAGTAAATCGTTTTATAGAAAATGTTTAAATCGTCTCCCAGACAGAGTTATTATACTTACATGCTCCTCCTCGATCCTCTGCCGTGGCTCTGCACTTCCGGGTAAGACAGTCAGTGTCGGCTGTGACAGTGACTTCACGGCCAATCACTGACTGCCATTCCTGGAGCAGTCTCCACTGTGGCTGCACATGAACAGAAAAAGAACACAGCAGCCGCAGTGGAGAGGGAGTGAAGAACCCAGAAGCGGCGGAGGATAGAGGAGCTTGTAAGTATAATCTACAATATACAGATTTTTCTGGACATTTTTCAGTCCCTTTAAATACTTGTTTTGCTCAGGCTCTTCCCGCTGACCTGACTATTTTCCCCCATACCAACTGTCAATACTGCATGCAGTATACAGCACAACAACAGTCAAACCATTCCAGCTACAGCTAAACTACCTACAGAAATGCTGAAATGTAAGATGTTTCAGACTGGATATCTAAAGAAATAGGGTTCAGTGGTAGTTGGGATAAATTATAGTTTCCACTAGTGGGCAATTTGAAAAAACTAATTTGCGAGTGTACATACCCTTTAAGGAGTGCAGAGTCTTTCACACACATCTGCAATACTCTGAATGGCTTTCAGGCACTTTGCCGTTTAGTGCAGCGTCATTTTCATCAAGTAATTTATTTTCTGCATTTGGCATACAGATGTCACCAGTAGATACTTAAGTATCAGTTTAAAATTTATTCTACACTTATAAACCCCAGCACACAATGTTTGCTGCTATATAAAGGTATATACATAAATTGAAGACAGCAAGTGTCAATTCTATTAAATGCTTCCATTATGTTTCATTTCCTTTTGGCAACTGCCAGCACTTTATTCTAAATTACACTAAATTGCAAACGCCCAGGGCTTGTTTTTTAGTGCAATTTATTCATTAGATTATTTTCAGACTACAGTTAAAGGGGAAGTTAATTTAAAAATTACTTTTAACATTTTTTGCAGAATGCAGACCCATTTATTTCAAAAAGAACTAAAATGCATGTTTTCCTTACAAAGACACACATGTTTAAAATAGAGGGTTAATGTTAAAGTAGACACGTGATTATCCAATAACAAGTTTAAAGGTGCTCAACCCCACATAAAAACCATATGCTTTTCTGTAAGGCAGTGAGTGCAATCAATAACTATTAACTCACTTATATAATAAGGTGGTTCGGGTGCCCATGCCCCGAGCCCTGCGCTTGTATTAAGGTCACTGACTCAGATGTACAATATATTGTGCCACTCACCGTACATAGTGGGTGGCCCGGGTGCAGGTAGCCTCAGGCCCGTCGCTGGGCCAGTATCGTCCGTAACCAACAGTAATGTAAAGAGAGGTGCAACTACTGGACCACACAGGAGCGCTCTTGTGTAAAACAAAACAGTCTTTATTAGGGTTGACGCGTTTCGGGCCACAGGCGGCCCTTAGGGCTAGGCCACACTAGCGCGTTTTTCGCGCGTTTACGCACGCGTTTCGCGCTCGCGATTGCGCACATGATTTTCGCTATAATGGAAATCGCGGGAACGCAAAAATTCCCGCAATTTCCGATGCGCATGCGATTGCGCGTCCGTTCGCGTTTTGGTAACGCATGCGTTCACCATTTTTGGTGCGTTAACGCAGCGTTTCCATAACACGAAATGCCAAAAACGCATGCGCAAAACGCGAACGCAAAGGCGAATGCACAAGAAAAGCGCACACAATTGCGTGCGATAACGCTTGCGATTTTGTGCGCGATTCCTGTGCGTTGTAGTGTGGCCTCAGCCTCAATCATAAGCAAGAGAAAGACATGTAGTAACACACATGGTTATATATGCTTTAATGCTGTCATTTCCTGGTCATGTAACCCCCCCCCCCCCCGAAGGATCCAATTTTTTGAATATCCTGTATTTGAAACATATTTAAATATGTTTCAAATACAGTATACTCAAAAAATTCCTTTTAATAATAGAAACAGAGACCGTATAACTAACCTATTAAGACAAGAAGCTACATGGATGTTTAATCTCAATACTAGAAATCCTCGGGTATCAGTTCCATTTTTGATATTAGCCATTTTAATCAATTTTAGTGAGTAATGACACTTAAGTACTTACATTCTATTACCCATTTAACCATATATAAGTAACATTTTAATTAGATATTTTATCTAATACGCATTCCAATTTATATATATGGGTATTATCATGCTTTGGGTAGCTTTGTATTAAACAGATGATTTTATCAATTTTCTTATTTAATGCTTATCTAATTAATACTATATATATATATGATTCTATATCTGATCTGATATTCATTTTATCTTTATTATCTCACTATTTATTGTGCTAGTTTTTCATAGCCTATAATCAATAAGTCACTATCATAATACTGGATATTTTTATATATATAAACTATGTATCACAGCACTTTATATACATTTGTAACATTTATATACCTCATCAGTAACTTTCATTTAGAGCATTTTGACCCCTTGTATACATTTGTATCACGTTCATGTCTCATCAGTAACAGTGAGACATATGTATCTTTTTCCAGACCTGTTCTTTTCAGTCTGGTATTAAAGATAGTAATCTCCTGCACGTATCAATTCAAAATTATACACATGTCACGATCGTCTTCATTCGTTTGAAATTGTGGGTGTGTTTTATTAGTCCTATCACGATAGGATCCTTCGGGGGGGGTTCATTGTCACATGACCAGGAAATGACGGCATTTGAGCATATATACCGTATACACTCGAGTATAAGTCAATCCGGGTATAAGTTGAGGTACCTATTTTTACCTGAAAAATTTGTAAAAACTAATTGTAGTTAATAATGTCACCTGAGAGTTGTAGTTTCAAGCTTAACATAATTTACAATTCTACTGACCCCCTTATAGTAAAAGGCACTCTGTAACTTTATCCCCCCAACTGCAACAGTTTCATCGGGATAGTGAAAGAAAACTTTTATGTTTCAGGGAATGGCTTGGGCATTCCAGGTCAAGAATTCTAAGGGTACAGTATGTCTGGGTTAAAGTTAGGTGCGCCCCTCCATCGTCCTGATCTCCTTACTCCCAAAGTTGCTAGGTATGTAATTTGGATAGTGAAAATTCTTTTTAACCAGTGGTTTCTGGGCTACTAGTTAGGATAAATGTGTTTGAGACCATTGTGTGTCCCTTAAGTAGTTTTTTGTAACTATTGAATTGAAGTTGTCCACAGTGACTATTATATGCAGTGACTGGTACATGTAAGTTGTCCTTAGTGACTAATAAAAGTTTTATCGTACTGTGGTAGGAGATGTGATGGCAGGGGCAGGTTTACCCATCCCCCACACCACCTGTGCTCATGCATCCAGGCACATTGCCTGCAGACTCATGCGCATCACAGACTTTTAAAAAATCTAAATGCTGAATTTTACGCTATCACAGGGTTTCAGCACTACATAAAATCCATAAAATCCAATAAAGCAGCAGATCGCTTACAGGAATCAGTCAATTTTTACTTAAAACCATGTACACACACCAGAACTATATATGTAAAGGCTTCCTCTATTCTATGTAGCCACTAGCTACATCTATATTCCGATAAATTAGAAGAATTCGATAGAATTGATCGGATTATCGAGGACATTTTTTTAAAATTTTTTGATAGACCGAAAAAACCTGATTGAGCAAGACGTAAAATTTTTCAGCAACCCCCATCTACCAGAACCAGACCATCCGTAGTTTTCAAGCTGAAATCTGCAAAAGATCGCTGAAGCAATATCAAAAATCTGATTGGAAAAATATTGGACTGTGTATGGCTACCTTAACAGCTTTAAATGATGTGCAGTTCTTTAATGTAAAGAATGGAGTAACCAGCTGTTGTTATCTTGTTATCTGGAATAGAATGTTAATAGATTTAAAGTGGCTTAAAATTATTTACATTGTCTTTAATGGACAACTATAGTGTCCAAATCACTTCCAACCCCCCTACCAATAAAAGTATTAAAGGTGAGAACCTAAACCACTAGATTTACACCCCATGGCTTACATTCAATTGCTGGAAATCCTGCTTGGAAGTTATGATCACTGGCCCAGTCTAACCCCCTCCCGCCTCCAGGACCTGGCCAATATGAAGATGCACTTCTTGCACAGCTTCTGTTTCCATTGGTAGGAACCTAAATCTTGGGGAGGGCGTGGATTTAAACATTATAGTTGTCCTTTAAGTTTGACACTCTAAATCAGCTTTCCCCCTATGGGACACCACTTGTCCACCCCAACTATAATTTAACCCACTACTGGCCCCACTCTGTAGTGTAATAAAATCATATCCTTACATCCCTGCTCCAAATGGCTGCCCTGCTATGCCCCTCCAAAGTCCCAAAAACTGGCCACCTGGAGCCTGGCAGAGTCCATAAAGGTCCTGTCTGTCCTCCAGGAGAATTTTGCTATGCGCAATGCAGCCCTCCCTTTCCCTCCCGTTTTGCTCTCCCTCCCCCTAGCACAAAACCCCCTTAAGTATACTGTAGGGCTCCCTCCCCCAGCCCCAACCACTATATTAGTTTTTACAGAAACTCCCTAGATTGTTATTTACCTTACCTCTCTCCCCTGGCGTTCTGGATAGCTGGAAGCCTCTCAGCCAATCACAGATGCGGCTGCCGGCCTGGCCCCCTGCTTGCAGTTTCATGCAAGCAGAGGGCCTTGACAGTACGCCAGAGGAAAGAGGTAAGGTAAGTGATCAGGTAAGTGTAAGGTAAGGTAAGTGATCAGGGGAGTTTCTGTAAAAACTAATATAGCGGTTGGGGCTGGGGGAGGGAGCCCTACAGTATACCAACATTTAGAAAAAGGGGTGGACATGCCCTTTAAATCAAAAGAAACTATACCACTCGTTCTGAGGGTGTTGCTGGGTGTGACTGGGTGATCAGGGTGTGGTAGGGTAGTCCAGTTGATGGGGGAAGCCTAAATAGTCTCCTCTACCTAGTGTTGGGTAGACATTGGTTGTGTTTATGAGCGCAGGACAATTTAAATGACAACTAAAGCCTCAGAACAACATTGAATTAGAAGGCAGATTTCCTTGTTATAAAAGCAGTAATCAGTGTCTCACTTCTCATTTTAATATGGTTGGTGATAAATTTAAGTTTCTAACATGAGGTTTGTGTCTTTATTACCATTGTTCCAGTATTGATTGTAAGCTCTTCCGGGCAGGGATCTCATTCCTAATGTGTCGAGGCTTGCTCCACTTATATCCATTTATACATAATTTATATATATGCTTTCTTAACCAGTGTATGAAATTGTATTTAACTTAATTTAATTTTTATCTATCTGTATAATGGCTTGCACTTATCCCCTTGTTTGTATACAGCCCTTCGTACCCAAGTGGCGCTTTACAAATAAAATTATACATACACACATACATAATGTTCTTTACACATGCTCAGTCCTAAGATACTGCAGGAACTTGTTACAGTTGGTCACACCCACTCTAGCCAATCCTTTTATAGGACAGAATAGGCAAGGGAGCATGTGACTGAGATCAGGGTGTGGCCAGTCACTACATGCACACAGTTATTTCATCCAGTTCTTTAAGTGGTAACATTTACTTTCATGCTATTTACTGTATTGCTATTTTACAGTTCATTGGTGTTTTTAAGAGAGGATATGTTCTGGAGTGTAAAATGTGGGTTTAGTTCTCCTTTAAACATAAAAGGAACGCCAAGAACACTCCCATTTTTATCACTCGCTTCCCAAAAATCATTTGCTGGTCGTTTCTGGCAGGAAGCCTTTGTGAAAATGAAGCTGAGATAATTTAGTGGTTCAGTCACTGATGTTAAGTTGTTAAAATTGCTAGACTGGTCCAGCTTGTGTTATCTCTTGCATATCAGGTGTTTGCAACTGGAACACTTTTACACAGAGTAAACCCCAGCTCATTAGTTTGTTGACTAAACTGCATACTTCCAAATCATTAGCTTGGGTAACTGCTTGTGAACGCTGATGGATTTCCTGCATAGAACCAGCAAACTTTCTTCACTTATACTAATAGGACAGATTGCCCCAGCAGTCCCTAAAAAAATATTTTCTACAGCAGTATGCACATAATGATGGAATGTAATAGAATATAATGTAATAAAATGTTCTGCATTGTAGAATGAAGGACAACTACATTGTAAAAATTACCTGTTTAAAAATGAAAAGTACCCGGGGTACATTGATTATTTCTGTCTCTTAAAGGATAACTGTTTTGCCTCAATAAATTTTGTAAAAAAAAAAAGCTTTATAAATAGAAAAGGTATGCAGCCCTCCCCATACCTTTTTTCCCTGATTTCGAGCCTCTCTCTGCCTTCAATTAACCCTGCTGGGAAAGAGGCGTAACAATTCTGTCTACCACTAACTGTCACTCAAAGCTAGCATGTGAGAAAACACTCCTTCACCCATCCTTGATCAGCTTGATTATGTAGGCTGTTTCCAAGCAGCAGGACTTTTTTTGTTTGCTTGACAGGCAGAGGAGGAGGAGAGAGGTTGTAACAGACATTCCTACCAGCCAATTTAAAGTGCTGTGTTAATCACTGCCCTGGGCCGTCTAGGAGGCAGGCTTTTAGCACTTATCTATGCTGTGTGATATCTAAGGGAGGGCAGCACGACTGTAAATGTAATTTCAGCTGCTGGAAGTGTGGACATGTAATGGGGGTGATGTTTTTTTTATATTGTTGCCCTTTAATATTGTTTTGTTGTGGAGTGCCAGCATGTATAGTTCTCATCTTCCAGGTTAATGTCCTAGGTCTTCCTGTATTAAAGTGTTGAAGCACTTGGGAAGCCTGGCAGAAGTAGTTTTCTTCAACCTGGTCATCCTCAACAATATTGGGAGGTAGAAATTACCAATCCTCCTTGCCCTAGGTACTTTTCATTGTAGCTTTTAAAAAATTTTTTTTAACATTTTTCTCCTTTTAAGACATCAAAACAATAGTATTAAACAAAAAAAGCATTGAACAAACCAGAATAGGTTATATGTTTTAGATGCTTCAAAGTTGCCACCTTTCTCTCAATCAGAATTATGAGGTAATTACCTAATACCCCCAACCGTCCCGGCAGGGGACAAAACTTGTGCATTCTGTGGCATAGTCAGGGCATTTAAGAGGCAGGGTTTAGTTGCTCAGAGGTGGAGCTTAAATTTGATCCACATACTGGACATGCAGTCCCCTAGTGTTGGGACTAGGGAGGTATGTCACCTGGATGGTCAAGTTGTTATTACCAGTATTATAGATTTATTTAGTGCCAACATCTTTCATGGTACTTGGTAATGCTGGACGTATATGGCCATACATTGGTGAATCTATCAAACGTCTAAATACACTGTGTTTGCTGGCTGGCAATTTTACCTTCCAATGTTTTTCGACTTTCCTTGCCTGGCCACTGGTGAATCTCACTAAAGAGTTCTAACCCAGAGCAGCTGCAGCTAAAGACATTTTTTTTGTTAGGAATTTAGTTCATTCTAATAAGTGTATTTTTTGTCTATGCCTCGAATACTTCCTGCAGTCATGGATGCCTTTCCATAATTTCACAGAGGGAAAATCACCACGTTTCTGAGAAAGGCGCTCATAACAATTTATTAAGCTCAAAATTGCTGTAGGTAACGTCCGTCAAAATGTCCCTCACCGGTGACTAGGGAATAGTTTGCAAACATTTTTATTCTATGATGATGATTATCTTCCACTATTCTATTACACATTGTAGAAATGTACATTTACTTTAATATTTTTTATTTTCCTGAATTGCTGACTCTCAATATTTTTTTAAAACAATATTGAGAGTTGCACTGAAGAACTGTCAGTCTTGGTAGACTCCTACCTAAGGGCTAGGCCACACTGCTGCGATTTTTCTGCGTTTGCGCATGCGTTTTTTCAAATCATTGAAAACGCGGCAACGCACCGAAAAAGCGTGTTTCCGGATGCGTTGCGATTGCGATTATGATTTGCGTTCCGCATTTTTAATCGAAATCGCATGAGTTTTCCTATACCTAATGAAGAAACCGCATGCGCAAATGCAACGAAATTGCACATGAAATCGCATGCGATTCCATGTGCGATTGCATTTGCGCTGCAGTGTGGCCATGCCCTAAGTAACAATAAATTAAGTGTATGAACACAAGAAACTAATTAACACACTATGCTGGATAAAGTGCAATTCTCAATGTGTTTAAAGAATTGCAGTTCAGTCCCTCAAATGAAATATTTATGGTAAATCACCCCAAACCCCAAAAATGCAATAGCCAGAAATCTGAGATATGTAAGATTAACCGGAAATCCTGGTCAAAGTCCTGTTACTCTTCTTTGTGTCTTCTTGCTCTTTCGGTTATCAGCTGTCATTCATGGATGTAACATCTGTTATCAGTATCACAGCCAATGGCTGAATGCTATTCCCCCAGCTGCCTCCTCTGTGTATGCGTGAGCTTGTAGAAAACTTTGGAGAGGAGATTGAAAACTTTGAAAAAGCAGAGGTAAGGGGGAGAAGAAACTTTTTACTGCATAACAGATTGGTCCTACATCTTTCAGATTGCTAGATATTGTGGTTTTGGGGGTGATTACCTACATATAGGGATAGAAATGTCCTTTAAATTAAATTTTAGATTGCATGTTAGATCCTCAATTCAAAATCTTTTTTGCAATATTGGCTCAGGCAGACATGGCTACAATGTGTGTGTGCATGAATTGTCCCAATGTATCTATGTATTTTCTTATATAGTGCTAAACAGAGTCGTAGGGATCACCATAGCAACCATAGCGATTTCTATGGGACCCAGAGCCAAATGGGGCCCTACCAGGTCCCCTGCAGACATGTCCACCCCAAGATTTTACCTCACGTAGTTCAGTCCCACAAACTCCCTTTTCGGTTTACTTAAACCTTTCAAAGAGGCTCCCAGGCTCAGATATTCTACTTAAAAAACGCGGCTCCTCTCTTCATCAGTGACAGTGACATTACGGCCAATGGCTGATGCCCGTTTCAGAACGAGAGGAGGAGGTGTAGAGATCAGGGGTTTTAGAAGTAGAATGTCTGAGCCTGGGAGTATCTTTGAAAGGTAAACGTGAAACAAAAATGGGGTTTGTGGGGCTACTATGTGACATAAAAATTTTCATAAGAGGGTGGACTTTAAAAAACCAGCCCAGGTTGGGTTGAACTGCACCAAACTGTTTTTTTTGTGGGTTGAGGGGCCCCATCCAAAACCTTGCTATGGGGCCCTGCAATTTCTAGCTATGCCATAAGCGCTGAACATATTTATAACGCATGCAACCAACCTATCAGCATGTCTTTATGATGTTGTGTGTATTTAATTACTACTGTATATTTTATTGTATTAATACACCTGCACCTTTTTTTTTTTACACCAGGGACTGCCTTAATTTTTTTTTTTAAATCAAAAAACACCATAACTCCCATGTTTCATTATATATAGAAGGCAACAAATTGCAGACTGCTACCAATTTAATCACCACTAGATGGCCTATGTGGATTACAAAAAACACCTACTGTACTCCAAACACAAAATACTAATTTTGCTCTTGATTCAAACAATATATAAAATTAAATGTGAAGTAATTGAACAATAAAACAATGAGTCTTTGCCTTTCCAATAAAGGGAGAAAATAAAATGGAGTGCATGTGAAGCAGCGTGTGAACGTGCAGCAGTACATTTGAATGTACCAGTGTGAGCATAATAGTGCATGGGTGCATAGCAGTGAGTGTGTGTTTTTCAGTGTGTGTGCATAGCAGTAAATATGTGCGTGTGGCGGTGTATATGTGTGCATAGCAGTGTATGTGTTCATGTAGCAGTGTATGTTTTTGCACATAGTAATGTATAGTGCAGTGTATGTACCTGGATCAGTGCGCACATAACAGTGTATGTGTATGCATTACAGTGTGTATGTGGGTAGCATTGTGTGTGCACCTAGCAGTGTCTGTGTGCAGTTTATGTGCATGCAGCACAATAGAGGTGACATAGCGTGGCACATATATCAAATAAATACTCACAAACCAGAGGAATCAGAAACAGCATAAATAACAATCAGCTTGTAAATGCCACCCCAGCTCTCAGGTCACTGTAGTGGAACCTTATACCCCTGTATCTGGCACTATGTCCCTATTCTTGGGTAGTATACCCAGGACTCTAGAACTCAAATCTCCTTGTTGGAGCTCAGGCTGCTCGCTAGCTACCCTCCTCCTATCTGTCACTCCCGGAGTGATCTATAACAGAATTAACTGGACCTACCTGTTATCAAGGTCCCCTGGGTCTCCCCTATCCTCTGGGGAAACTCCAGGAAGTAGAAAAAGAAAGATAACATGGTTGATCTCCCTTTTATACTTTTACACAGCGACCTCTTCTGGCCAAATCCTGCCAGAACAAGAAGACTAAAGGGTAACTAATTTACCAGTTCCCTACACCAGTATTATGGATTTCCCTGTTTGCTGTTCAAGTATCGTGAAATTCCCAGTTTGCTGTCTCAGTATTGTGAAATTACCAGACTGCTGTTGCAGTATCGTGAAATTCCCAGTTTGCTGTCCCAGTATCATGAAATTCCCAGTTTGCTGTCCCAGTATTGTGAAATTACCAGACTGCTGTTGCAGTATCGTGAAATTCCCAGTTTGCTGTCCCAATATCGTGAAATTCACATTTTGCAGTATTGTCAATTTCCCAGTTTGGTGTCCCAGAAATGTGAAATTCTCAGTTTTTAATGCAATACATATTTTGGCCTGGTACACTTCCTTTGAAGGGCGCTGGCTCCCTGTTATGCTTCTTCCTCTTTATGCTGGGAGGGGGGTGCTGTTGAAGCTAATCTGTGCAAACTTTTTTTCTTCTGGGTTGGGGGGCCCCATCCAAAATTTAGTTTAGTTTATTTATATCTACACCCCTAGATGTCGCTCTTCTTATGTTTCGGTATTGGGTCTTTTGTATGTTCCAATTGCTGCCTCAGTGTGTTGTTTCGTTTAAAGCAGACAGGGATACAGTGTTTTTTAGAAATTTTCCTTCATTTCTCGGAGACCCCTGCTACATATGGGATGACCATGTTATTTCTCCTGTCTTGCTTTTCCCCTTCACTGTTGGTATTCGTGTTCTTTTCTTTCATTCTACCCCTTTTGACAAAGTCCCAGTCCAGTTTATCCAACTGAATACAACAGATATGCATAGCAGTGTATTTATCCATATTAGTGTGTGCACACGTAGCAGTGTATATGAGTGCACAGCAGCATTTGTGCTCATCAGCGTGTGTGCACAGGAATGTGTGCCCCTCTGTGTGTGTGTAGTAGTGTATGAGTGTGTGAAGCAGTGTGTGTGTGTGTAGTGTATGTGTGTACAGTGTATGTGTGTGTGTGTGTATAGCAATATATGTGTGTGTGAAGCAGTGTGCATGTGTAGTAGTGTATGTGTGTAGCAGTGTATATGTGTGTGTATAACAATGTATGTGAGCACAGTACACATGGCCAACAATGACCACTCGGCTGAAAATCTAGTGCATGTGGTGGCATCTGCTGATATCTTTTAGTGCTCTGTCCTTCTGGATTACTAAATAAAGCAACTGGCATTGTATTGTTTAGACATGGGAGATGCCCGAATGCTCCCTGCCCATAGCACAGTACAGGATGTCCTTCTATTGACTGTATGTACACATGCAGCGATATAATAGTTTTATACTAAAAAAAAATTGTTGCCATAACAAAAACAGAGAAATTCTGTTGGCCTGAGTTTGTTGCTGAACACTTCACATAAACGATTATATGGGAGTGGCCCATAATATCTGACTACATGTCGCTGCTTTTTTACCTGACTATAAAAACCATGCAGGGTGGCATGTGTCCCATGCATGTATTCTGCTGCCATAAATAGTAACATAGTTACAAAGTATTGGAGATTGAATTAAGACACACGACCATCTAGTCCAACCTTTTTAGCTATTTTAATCCAGAGGAAGGAGAAAAACCCCAGTATGAAGTGGGACTAAATGGCATTAACAAGAATGTATAACACACAAGTCCTTGCCTCTAAAATGGGAGCTTTATTGAAATACATCCTTATAAAAATCACCATGAGCGCATGCGATCACCATTATATGTGCAGTGCACAAAGTTTATTAGATGCAGGTGTGTACCAGGATGTTTAATCAGTGTGGTAATGTATGCCTGTTGTTTTTTTCTACTGATTGATACAGATCATTCTGTAAACCATGTACCAAGGACAAATTAATTAAACACCGCTTTAGTCTGCTCTGTGCTGCTGATTTCATATATAAAAGATGATAATATTTGCACTGGGGGTTTGTGTAAATAGTGGATGAACGTTTGCATTCTAATCTATTGCTATATATTGAGCTTAATTGTTTCGAACTTGAAAGGCAAATTTATCCAGTGAACTGGTTTGAAGAGAGCACTGTGTCAAATTGCGTTCTGTTTTTCTAAATAACATCTAATTAAGTTGCTTCAGCTGTCCTATTAAGTGTCAAGTTAGAGCCTAAATAGGCATCGCAGTTTGAATCAATAAATGGGATTGTGATAATACTTTAATTGCTTATGCAATGTTTGGTTAATTGCATCTAATTGTTGGGTCTTTAGTTTCCAGTGCGAGGGCAGTAAAGTGCATTGAGGTCAGGTCTCTAATTCAGTACAGGGTAGGAGCGGAACACATGAATACACAATATATACAGTTCTGTGGCTTAAAGACAGGTTGAGTAGGACAGTAAAAAGGAAAATAATTTAAAAATGATTAAAGTGGTGCAAAATGCTTCAGAAAGGTTATTGAAAAAACGAAATATTTAAAGAGGCAGTATATGGTACATGTTGTTTCTTAAAAAGTGTACCTAATAAAGGGGTAATGTTGAAGGGTATTCACCAGCAGCCTATGACAATGAAGGAACATAGTTCTACTGATTTTTTGACAACCCTCTACCAGATGCTCAGTGGTTCCCTGACAGTCGCTGATAGATAAACGGTAAATAAATTGTTCCTCTAGTGGCAAACATTTGGAACGGCTCATTTTCACTGCTTGTGTAAAAGTAGCCTTAAGGCGGGCAGTAATATTTATTGGCCAGTCCGATATATTAAACGATTTACACCACACATGGAGCAATTATCGTCTGATACCGTGCATTGGCGAGTAATATCATGCATGTCCACCTTAATGCTACATTCCACACTGGCCACTGGAATCCCTACACCTGGAGGAATTGCCAGCATTGCTAACAAGAAAGGCCCCTCTGTGATGCACACAGTGCTGGCCATTATTTTCAACGGTAGTGATGTGCGTTAACGCACCAAACTGCTGCATGCAGTGTGTTTTTAAAACGTACAACATCGCAGGGGTTCAATGTAAACGGCGAACTAACATTGCACATGCCTTTTGGTGCAATGACAAAACGTAGCACAGTGTGAATGAAGCCTTACATTTGTTAGCTCAACAATATGCCAACTACAAAACAAAGGTAAAACCGGACCCCAAATAATCCCAAAAATGAATAAAATAAAAAAGGAAAACTATACCCCAATAAAATCTAAATCTACTATATAAAGCAGAGATCTTGTATGTTTGTATGTATGTATGTATGCATGTATGCATGTATGTATGTATGTATGTATGTGCTCACCTCACAGCCACACCCCATAATACATCCACATAATGGCGTCACCCTCTGAAAGGGCCAATGCCCATGAAGTCCAGTTTGACCAATAAAAATCCTGCACGTCACTTGCAGATAAAGGGCTTGGGCTCTGTGTGCTGCCCGACTTCAACAACACAAACACAGAGTCCACAGTGACACAACAACAGTGTAATATATGGCTACACAACTCAGAGCTGCAGACAGAGAACAACAGCTTCTATAACAGAGGGAACCAGACATTTCCCTTAAGGTCTGTAACACGATTTGCTCCTGGAAGGTTTCAAATATAAACCCTGGAAAGAATATGCTACTCTTGAGGTTGATATGAATGCATTTATATACAATATAAACCCTGGAAATACTATGTTACTATTGGTGATTTGAATGAACATTTATATACAAATATAAACCCTGGAAGATATGTTATATTGGTGATATGAATGACATTTATATACAAATATAAACCCTGGAAAGATATTTTACTATTGGTGATATGAATAAAATTTATATACAAATATAAACCCTGGAAAGACTATGTTACTATTGGTGATATGAATGACATTTATAAACAATTAACCCTGGAAAGACTATGTTACTATTGGTGAATGAATAACATTTATATACAACTATAACCCTGGAAAGATTATGTTACTATTGGTGATATGAATGACATTTATATACAAATATAAACCCTTGAAAGATTATGTTACTATTGGTGATATGAATAACATTTATATACAAATATAAACCCTGGAAAGATTATTACTTATTGGTGATAGATGACATTTATATACAATATAAAACCTGGAAAGTACTATGTTACTTTGTGAATGAATAACATTTATATACAATATAACCTGGAAAGACTATGTTACTATGGTGATATGAATGACATTTATATACAAATATAAACCTGGAAAGACTATGTTACTATTGGTGATATGAATACATTTATATACAAATATAAACCCGGAAAGACTATGTTACTATTGTGTGATATGAATGACATTTATATACAAATATAAACCCTGGAAAGACTATGTTACTATTGGTGATATGAATGACATTTATATACAAATATAAACCCTGGAAAGATTATGTTACTATTGGTGATATGAATAACATTTATATACAAATATAAACCCTGGAAAGAATATGTTTACTATTGGTGATATGAATGACATTATATACAAATATAAACCTGGAAAGATTATGTACTATTGGTGATATGATAACATTTATATACAACTATAAACCCTGGAAAGACTATGTTACTATTGCTGATATGACCACATTTAATACAAGTATAAACCCTGGAAAGACTATGTTACTATTGTATATGAATGACATTTATATACAAATATAAACCCTGGAAAGACTATGTTACTATTGTGATATGAATGACATTTAATATACAATAGAAACCTGGAAAGACTATGTTACTATTGCTGATATGAACCACATTTATATACAAGTATAAACCCTGGAAAGACTATGTTACTATTGCTAATATGAATGACATTTATATACAAATATAAACCCTGGAAAGACTATGTACATTGTGATATGAACCACATTTATATACAAATATAAACCCTGGAAAGACTATGTTACTATTGCTGATATGAATGACATTTATATACAAATATAAACCCTGGAAAGACTATGTTGCTATCGGTGATATGAACCCCATTTGCGGTTATTGTCATGCTTAGAAATTTAAAGCAGGAATGTGACCACGCCCCCAACATAATGGTCACAGTCATACCTCCACCATCAAGGCCATGCCCCCAAAGATAACTGCCATGCCCCCAAACATCGCAACCGTGCCCCCAAATGTTGTGACCTCGCTACCAGATATTGTGGTCACCCCCCCAAACTTTATGATCCGCCCCCATACATCATGGCCACACCCCCAAACATCCCAGGCCTGTTCCTGAATCACACCCACATACACAAACATCCTGTCCATGCCCCCAAACATCACAGACACACACCCAAACACCACACCATGCCCCTAAATGGCACGGCCACGCCCACATTTTGAAAAAACATGGCCATGTCCCCAAATATTGCGACCACCAAATGTCACGTCCAAGCCTCCTGGACAACACCAACATCACAGACACAACCCAGACTGTCCACATCCTAAAATGCCCCCACCCACCGCAACATCGAAGACATGCCCCATCCACCTATTCAAACCGTGACGGTTGGGGGGTATGAACTACACAGGAATTACCTGCATTATCTGGACTTAAACAGACACACACTGCCCACATGTCACACACTTCACAGACAGTTACAACTAAAAGAACAAAGACATCATGGCACTTTCAATTGGGACCAGAAACTAACTTTATTGAATGGGATCTAATAGTCAATATAAAGTGGTCCTTGTGCAAGGATAAAGTGTTAAATGTGCAAACAAGGTGACATTAAATAATTAACTGTTAATTAATGTGCAAAAAATTGAGCATGCTTAATAAAAACACAAAACGCTCAGACAGCACAACAGAATGAAGTCCGGCTTTATCAACACAGACAAAGAGCCGCACATCACATGCTTCAGAGACACTGACGCCTGTCAGTCACTCAGGTGCTGAGATATTCAGTTGCAATCAACATGTTTTCCCAAGGGCAAATTCCATGTAGCATGTTCACAAGTAGGTTCACCACAATATTTTTATATTTACGCTCCAAGTGGAAAAACTGATAAAGTTGTGTATAAGGTTTAGCTATAAACATGTGCTATACGGCCCTCAAGCAATGTCACCTCCTCAACTCATAACTATTAAATACATGACGTACATTATCAACTGTGCACTTCTTCTCCCACCTGTCTCTTCCATCTAAGCCAAACACACACCTGCACGTAAAAAATACTTCACCCACAAGTGTACACGGGTACAACTGCTAATCATTAATAAACAAATCAGAAATATTGAAGCTGACCACAAAATAACTTTAATAATAAAATGAAACAACACTAAAACTGACACTATACAAATAACATCCTACAAGAAAACAATTCCAATAAAGGTAAAAAAAAAAAAAAGAGAATACAAAACAGAACACTTAAATTTAAAAAGTCCTCACACCTGGGTACAGTCTCTGTACAATTCCATTTTGTATGCACACAGAAAATATACATATATACGTTATATATATATATAGATGCACCCACAGCCTATTTTAAGGATAGGTTTGCATAAAAAGTACTTTTAGAGGAGTCAGTGAAGGAGCGTGATCGTCGGTAAGGTTTCGTTCCCAGCTCCTGTCAGATTAATTGAAGAATGGAAGGTAAGACATAACTCCTTTACTTCCTGTTCTTTAATAAATGAGAGAAAAGATAGGTTCACTTTTTGAGTACTGATGTTACTTACACACAAAGTTATTTTGGAAAATGAAGGTCATCAGTAACATAAGTTGTGACCATTCATGGAACATTAGGATATTCAATAAAAGTTCTTATCTTTTAAAATGGTGGTCATTTTGCCCCAACCAATCAGATCTTATTTAACATTTGAATGCTTACATCTGATTGGTTGGTGCAAAATGACCACCATTTTAAACGATAAGAACTTTTATTGAATAACCCTGTTAGAGTGTAACCTAAGACACCATAGAGGTATATAATTTGTCGGGATTCACACACTTTGGTGGGGGGAGGGCAGACAGACATACACATACATTTTATACTATACACACTCTATTCACACACATACACCCTAATAGACTAATTATTCTTAATGTTTATATTTGTAGGCTGTCTCTAATATACTTGACTGGCTTTTTACTTTGCATAGATGGTGTTATATTATTATTATTATAACAACAAATGTTCACATTTTTAAATTAGCAAACATAACTATTCTTTAAAACAGTGGTGTAACTAGGACTCACCCCCAGCAAAACAATGATGTGGCCCCTATCCATGCTTCATCCAAAATGGTTTTCTGGGAGGAGGCTATTTCTGTCAGAAAAAATAAGAAGATGGGGGCCCCTTGACTCCTGGGCCCCCCTGTGGTTGCCCCCCTGGTAGTTACGCCCCTGCTTTAAAATTAAGAAGAACATTGGGAGCCAAAGAAACTGTCTGTATCGTCTCTCTGTTCCTGCCTTTTCTACTTTCTCTGCATGCTTGCAGCAAGCACAGGGCAGATGAAAAATTTGGTTGGGCTGAAGCGTAGAGATAATGCTGCCAGAGGCTCTGGCTGCCACCAAACGTATGAATGCCAATTGCTCAGTGTATGATTGAAAAAGGGAGGTAGGAGTGTGAGATCCTGCCTCTCCTGAAAATATAGATTATATATATATAAATTCCTAAAAAGAAAAAAAAAGAATTGTTACACAACAATTGATGCTGATGTTATTGCTGTTTTTAGAATCTCAAAATGGATCCAGGAATAAGTTCTATACCACAATAGAAGATGGTGAAATAAACTCAAAACCCATTTCAAATAGATGTTCAGTCATAAAAAACTGGGCATTAATAAAAAAGGTTTTAAATATACATGAGATATACAAAGAAATACAGAATACAGACTCCGGATTGCAAACAACATGAATAATTCATTAATTCATTCTAGACATTTAGATACTTTGCCTCCAGGTTTTTAGTCTGTTTTACTTCCCTTTGTAAAAAGATTCAGTGAACCCCCTCCCCCAGAGGGACACAAACCTACCTTGATAGCGTTAGATGAGACATTTTCCCTCTCTAAATCACAATTCAAGTTTGTTATTTTATTCACTTTGACTGACAACTAGTGATGGACCCGAACCAAAACCCAAACCCGAGTTTGGCCCGAACTTTATGAGTTCAGATGACCTTGAACTAACCAAACTCTATCTAACTCGCAGGCTTATGGTCACCCTCGAATATAGCATTAGATTTCAGCAACCGTCGAATGTATTGTTCAATTTCGTTAAAGCAGTACTGCAGTACTTACGCTTCAGTAAGCAGTATTCTGAAATTGTTAATACTATTCAGAAATATCTACCAGTTTTACACAAGGTCAGTCTTTTGAGACCAATTTTACATAATAGTGTTAAGTTTGTTGCAAGAAAAGAGGCTTCAATTGGTAATTTGCTTTCCCCAAGCCTTTTTCCAGCAGTAAGAACACAGGTAATGTAGTATGGGTATGTAGGTACTTTTAAATGCGGGAAAAGCAGATGTCTCACTTGTAACTATATTAAAGTGGCCTCAGTTTTTAATAGTACGATCACAGAAAATGTTGTTCTTATTAGACAGTACATTAATTGTGAAACATTGTGGGTTATTTATCTCCTCACATGTTCCAAATGCCTGATCCAATATGTGGGCTGTATGTATCTTACACTAAGTCACAGGAACATGTGAGGGATATTAGGAGCCAAAATCTTAAAATTCCTGTGGCCGACATTTTATACGTTGTAACCGTGGTAACCCTCTGTGCCTTATGGTACAGGGTATACAACGTATTTTACCTACAAGAGAAGGGAATCGGGGCAGGAATATGGAAACAGCGTTAAAAAGAGCGGAGGGCAGATTTTTAAAATGTAATTTTATTTAATTTAAAAAAGGATTTTTAAATGAAATACTAGGAATTCAAAAGGTCTTAATAATTCCGTTGATATTACAGTCTTTGTGGGATGATGAATCTATGGTTCTGAACATTTATTATAATTACCAATTGTGTATATGGTTATCTTCTATTATTCTGTTTTGTTATTTGATTTTCATTTTTTCCCTTTAAATGTATCCTGCTCTCTATGGTCTTATGTAATTTTGGTGTATACCTCTTTAAGATTTGGAGGGGTGGAGTCCTCTCTTACCTGTGTGTATTTAGAGGAGCTCCTTCTTCTCCTAGCCAGAGCTTTCTTCTACCTATGATTAAGTGCCTTAACAGGCACGAAATGTGTTAGGTGACTCTCTGGCTCGTGCTATGGAACTTCAATAAAGGTGAATTTTGATTTTACTTCGGTTTGCTGCGCTGATTTATTTAAAGACACTGTGCACGCTCTTCAACTATTGGGATTACTGCTTTCGATTTGGGTAACCCTCGAATGTAATGTTTAATTTTCAATAACCCTCCAATGTAGAGTTAGAATTCGGTAACCCTCGAATTAATTGCTCAGTAACCCTCAAATGTAGCAGTCAAATTCTCAAACCCTCAAATCTTGCATGCAAATTCTTAAACCCTCAAATGTAGAATGCAAATTCTCAAACCCTTGAATGTAGCCTTCAAATAAGGTAACCCTCAAATGTATTGTTTGGTAACCCTTGAATGTAATGTTCGATTTTGGGTAACCTCAAATGTAGCTTTCGAATCTGGTAACCCTCGAAGGTATTCGATTTTCGATAACCCTTGAATAAAATGTTCGATTTTCGAAAACCCTCGAATGTATAGTTCGATTTTCGGAATCCTTCAAATGTATTGTTTGGTAGCCCTCGAATATCCATAACCCTTGAATGTAGTGTGCGGGATTATTAGTGTTATCAGAATCAGATCAGAATAGTTCCTCGCATTATTGATGTGCACTGCATAGAATCCCAATCTTACTGAACAGCTGTAATGGAAGTCCTAGTAGAATGTGCATTTTTATATTTTAAAGTCACTTTTTTAACACATTTTTGTTTGCCATTACCCAGTGCTAATGCATATGTAAACATGTCATCAGTATAGGCTTTTTCATAAAGACACAATTTGAAATAAAAGCAGAAACACCCACATAGTTCATAATTGTATTGTGAATTTGTTTTATTTTCAGACAGCGAACATGTTTATTAGCAAACAATAGTTCTTGCTTTGGTTTGTATTTGAACACTAAGAAAACATTGACCTTGATGGAGAAGAATAAAATCAGTGTAGATGTCATGATATGTATTTTTCTTTTGTTATATATAGAGGTGGAATAATTCTGCTGCCATGTGAGATTTTCTATATTTATATATAACACGGGTTACTTTCAGTTCAACAGAATTCAAATTACAATGACTGCATCAAACTAGGAAAATAGCATTAAAGACGTTTTTTCCCCCCTTTCCTTCTACCTTCCAAGACTACAATACTGCGGGTGAAAAATCATATGAATGTTTCAGGCAACCTAACCCAATTTTACCCACTCCTTCCTCCTCTCCTTCATTAAAGTGGCCAGCATGAGGACCTTAGTGCTGGGTACCCACTCCTGGGATTTAGACAGTTTGCTAAATAATTACCGAAAATTAAAATTGTCGGCTCTGCAATCTGGGATTTAAATAATGAAAAGATGGCCTAGGTGAATAAGCATCTGATTTATTAAAGGACAACATTATTTACTTTTGGGATAAGATAAAGAAGCAATCCATGATCAAGGATACAGCCTTGAACTTCCAATAAATGTAATAATTTATATAATGATACTCACCTGGGCGGGCTGAAGTCTTCTCCAGCATTGGCCCTGGCAGCAGATGAAGGCAGAGGGAGCTGGTGTGTACACACCCAGGGTGGATGGAATACAGCTACCTGAAGGAACACAGGATGTCCTGACATCACCTATGGCAAGAATAATTTTTTATAAATCTTGTTTGGATGCTGGATTAAGGGCTTATCTTAACCCAAAAGTTGATATTCAGGTTTAATTACCCTTTAAACATTTATTATATCTAGACTTGTTTTTTGCTAGTGGGTCCACGAAACTTATAAAAATTCTGAAATCCCAATTCAAACCCAATTGAAGCAGATTTTTTTTACATTTTCTGGGATGATTTCCCTCTCTTGATTTCTCGGTCTCGATTATGGAATTTTCTATTTTCCACCACAGGGTGACACTATGTAACTTAGTATCTGATAAACGTAAATAGTTTCTATCATTTTCCTGTTTAGACATTTTAAAGTAAGTAGCTAGCATTTTACCATTTGTTTGATACTGCTGTTGACGTAGCTTGATAAAAGGGACAGTCCCCAAAACAACCTTTTCTTGATACAGTGGGGTAGGTATTAGCTGCCAAATGCAACCTTGGCTTCTCACAATCTTTGTTCTCTTACCTGGTCTGACTACCAGATGGACAGATATCCGAGAAATCTGTCATTTGGAGTGAAAAGCTTGAACAGTAGCCATTTCTTGGTGTTGTACGAGTTTTTGCAATATTTTTGCTTTGCTAATTACAAAACTTGTGTTTTTTTCCCTGCTTCAGTTCTGATAACGAGACATTTCCATGTTCCGTGTCAAACAATTACAATATTATTTGTGACATGTAACTTAATGAGCAAGAAAATGCCCGAGGGTGAGTGGACAATCATAAGGAAATAACAAGATCTTCGGGCTGGTGGCATGTGTCCAAGTCTGCCTGACACCTGCAGAAAATTCCGCCTGCAAAAAATATAATAGTTTCCAGTACAATAGCATATATAAATATTTTATGTTATTCAGTGATACACATATACGTGAGATGTATGAAGCTCCTACATTTAAAAATAAAAATAGAATTTTTCCCCAGTGTCAAAAAAGGGTCTTTTAGTCATAGAGTAAATAAATTCACTTTGGTAATCAGAATTAATATTAAATATTCAGAGGGTAATTACAGGAAGAAAACCTTTGTATTTGCAAAATAAATGCCCCAGCTATCTAGAACAGAGTTTAAATACACAGCTCTGTTCGTTTAATGGCCAAAGAAAACTTTTACCGGGTGCTCATAATTAATAACAAATTAACCTACATTGTCTGTTCCCATTGTTTAACAAACTTTTGCTCTACCTTACCTGCTTATTCTCTCAACACTCTCCCCAAGGCTTTGCTGACTACGTCAAAAATAAGATACATTTTCTGGAAACCTTTAAAGGGCAACACATTTGTTGGGAGGCTTGATGTGCCTCACTGGGCATGGTTTCCCCCAGGACTTAGTGCGCAAGGTATCTGTGCTGAGGCTGGGGATACTCGAGAAGACCAAAGTGCAACTGATGGACTAAGCATTACCAGCTGGTAAAGGAGGGAACGGAGCCAAGGTTAAAACTAGAAAGATAGAATTTGAATTTGCTGCCGAATTGAAGGACCACTAAAAAGTGGCTGACGAAAAGAAACAAATGTTTCCAGAAATGAAGGAGCGAAGAATAACGACCAGGCGCACAGACAGAAACACATGAAATATAGCCGGAAGAGCAACGAGAAGAGGAAGGAGTCCATTCCAACATGAATTTCAAGACCTTAAATGAACAGTATATTTGGATGCACCTCCCTCTGCTCTACTTAAATACAGTGACCCAATCAGAATTCTCTCAACTGCTCTTGTCCTTTCTACATGTGCACACTTGATCCTATTCCTTCTTTCTTACTTATGCAATTTAATCATGTTATTGCCTCCTTTAAGCATGTATATGTTAAGTCTGTATTTTAAAAAGCCTCCCCCTTTCTCTCCCAACTGTTGGCTGGTCTTAACCCAATGGCATCTATACTACTAGAACATCCTTGCAGTCAGGGATTAATTCTGAAACCATGATGCTCATGCATCATTCTCTCATCCATTCACATCTAGACTACTGCAACCTTGCACTAAACCTAATCTGGTTTTCTACATCAATGTGTAATTGTCAATTTGCTTTTAACATTCAATAGAATCAAGCACATTGATATATTTGTTACATCAGAACCTTACTTTTTTTTATTCAATAGATTTTATTTAGCATTTTGTATCATGACATTCAAACTTTTAACATTGAAATACATTTTTTTCAACATTGTAGAGAAAAAGATTAACAATAAAAAATGAAACATAACTACAGTTTCCATAGTCCATGTTGACATAGATTTACATTGCTTTATCTATAATATTGCTGATAGATATTCCTACATTATTGTTGTTCTCTATGTTTTATAGATTGAGATATATACTGTAGTGCTTTCTTTGATCTTAAATGATCTGGTTATAATAAGGAAAATCTTACCTAAATTCAGTTTTTAGGGTCCAGTCTACATTGGGTGTTCCGCTTCAGTAGTAGTATCAGAACCTTACTTAACGTGGCTCAGTTGGAAAAGATAAAGGGGAAATAAAATGTGATTATTGATTAAAATGTGGTCATTATAGCAGAACATCAGCAAACTGGCACCAATTCAAACACAGCATTTCACACATGTTGCTTTTTTAGGGATACAATAGGATCTTATATTTTGTATGTGATAGCAACACTGCTCATCAAAGACATGTAAAGAAATGGACAACAATCAGTACATGCAAAAGTACCAAATATTGCAATGTTATTTCATAGGAACTGACAGGAATAAACCATCTCTGGTATAGTGATAATGAAAGAAATAACTGGCTACACATACACCAGACAAGATGATTGAAAAATACAAGAGAAGGAAAAGGTGGACAAGGGTTTTGCAAAAGATTACTGGAACGTAATGTTAATGAAAGTGTACAGACCCTGGTAACTTCTCCCTTTCTGACCTTCCCCACTTCTCTGTATATTACACTGCCTGCATCTTGTGTCATGAATTATAAATTACTGAATTTAATTTTGAATACAAAATAAAGAAATTAAAAAAAAAAGTCAACAAATAGCTAATTAAAGTCAAGTAATCTTCTCTCTCAAACCCAGCCACTCAGTCTGGAGCCCACTCATTAAATAAAGCTATTCTCCAAGTTATAGTAGTAAAACCCAATAAGATAAAAAGATAGAGACATATTCTTATCAGGAAGAGAAATACTCCTTGCTTACCATTCTATTCCTCTGGTGCCCAAATGGAGAGACAATTCTGGTAGGTCTGTCTCACTCTTACCTTCACCATGAGGAACAATTGTAAAAAAAAAAAAAAGGCTACACATCCAGCTCATATAAAACTTTACTTCTATTTGCACATATTAATAAGCAAACGGAATAATAGGGTAGGGTGAACCCATTCACCTGATGGGTCTTGGGGACATCCCTCTTAGTCATAGATGATGGCTTCCCCCTTCAGCATGAAGCAATTTAAAGAGGGCACTCCACTCAGGAGTACTCAAGAGTAAACAGGATACTATGCCCAATATAACAGAATTTGCTTCATTATATTTGAACTTTATTTTTTAGGAAGATTCTTGGCAAATTAACTTTATCATTGATACCCAGA
The DNA here is from genome assembly GCA_019447015.1 of Hymenochirus boettgeri. Lineage (NCBI taxonomy): Eukaryota > Metazoa > Chordata > Amphibia > Anura > Pipidae > Hymenochirus > Hymenochirus boettgeri. The sequence continues at coordinate 228,728,574 of CM033471.1, forward strand.
CCATATCTTGATTGGTTGCTTATTTCCAAAAGGTTAGTGTGACTTTAAAGGGCAAGTCCAGCCCCAAAATGAAAACTTACATACAGGTAAATCACCCCCCAAAACCCTAAACGGTAATAGTTTGAAATGTGAAATATATAAGTCTAACCTGAAATCCTGCACAATGTCCTGTTTCCCCTGTTTCTGCTTCCAGGTTCTTCCTGTTAGTAACTGTTAGTTATGGATTTGACAGTTCACATCACAGCCAATGACTGAATGTTAATCCCCTGTCTGCCTCTTCTGGGCATTCCCAGGCTCAGTACCTGCTCAGTACAGGTTTCTAAATTGCTCAGTTTACAGAAGCATAGCAGGCATACAGTAATGAATTCATAGGACAAACTATGACATATCAACATATTTTAAAGAGGACATTCTTTCTAAAAGATGTTATTATGAGGGTGGAGTTGTCCTTTAAGATGATATTGTTTTGGCTTTGGCTGTTTTTAAAAAGTAATGAGCGCTGGTTCTGGAAACAACGTGATCATAGCACATTCATGTAACTTTTTAAAACCAGCAGATAGTTCCCAACTGCTTTAGGCATATACCATACTACAGCGTGCATGTACACAAAAGTATAGTTTAACCCAGAAGCAGTCAGAACCTGTCAGAGGAGTCCACAAAGGAGTGATCTCGCAGGTAAGTTGTAATGCTGCGTTCCAGGCTTCTGTTACATTAAAGGGGAAGTTCAGCGCAAATACATATTCTTTTAAGAAAAAAGAGCAGATTTTTTCCATCCCAATGACCTTAAAGGACAACTCCACCCTCATAAGAACATCTTTTAGAAAGAATGGCCTCTTTAAAATATGTTGATATATCATATTTTGTCCTATGAATTCATTACTCTATGCCTGCTATGCTTCTGGATGCCTCATGGAAACTGAGTAATTTAGAAACCTGTACTGAGCCTGTACTGAGCCTGGGCATGCTCAGAAGAGGCAGACAATGGGATTAACATTCAGTCATTGGCTGTGATGTCAACTGTGAAATCCACAACTGACAGCTGATAACTAGGAGAACCAGGAAACAGAAACAGATGAAATAGGACATTGTGCAGGACTTCAGGTTAGACATATATTTCAGGTTTCAAACTTATTACCGTTTAGCGTTGGGGGGGGATTTACCTGTATGTAAGTTTTCATTTTGGGCTGTACTTGCCCTTTAACCATTCAGCATTTTGTCTGTGTTTATATAAATGCTCCCGAAACACTGACTTCCTGTTTGCAGGACCCTAATAGAGACCGTTATGGTTTTGTCCTTGACCCAGCGCCTGGGTGGATTCAGTTGCTCAGTAGAGATCTGAGCATGTTTGACCCATCAGTAGAAATTACTGGGAAGTGGTGCATCCTGGGAAGAAGAAGGACCTTTAGAATTTGAAATGGCAGCTCTATAATGTCAACAGCAGAGAATAGCAAGGGTTATAAATTCAACTGATTTTTCAATATGTAGAAAAACCAGGTATCTATATACTTAAGTATAAACCAAGGTACCAATTTTTACTAGTAAAAGTGATTGACTCGAGTATTAACCAAGGGTAGAAGATATGAACACCACTGACTTCTGATTCTGTATTGTTTTGAGCCTTTAGTTGCCCTTTAAATGGACAGCAGAATTCCCATACAGTAGTCCCATACAGTAATAGCCATAATGGAATTGGCTATTACTGTATGGGAATTCTGCTTTCCATATGAAGGGCAACTAAAGCCTCATTTCCTTGGCATTCCAGATTTTGGAAACTACAACTCCCAGCATGCCTTAGTAGCTGGGAGTTGTAGTTTCCAAACATCTGCAGTGGCAAGCACCTTCACCCTCCCCCCAGTTCAGTGTTCAAGTGCCTGTGTTGATTTAATATCTGTGCACACAGAAAATTTGGTAAAAAACCACTGACCGAGCATTCCTGGCGGATCAAGGAACATAATTTCCTCAGTGGAGAGACAGAAGCTTCACAATAGTAATGCCTCCTAACCCAGCAATGCTCTCACTCTTCAAATCTGGCTGCTGCTCACACACCGCCTTTACTGATCTGGCAGCTGACTCAGCGCTGGGCAATGCCGTCAGATCAGTACAGGTGGTGAGTGACCTGACTTGAGTATAAACTGAGGTCGGGTTTTCTGGCTCATTTTACAGCCTGAAAACCTTGGTTTATACTTGAGTATATACGGTATGCATTATACAAACTAAGAATTTTAAACATAAAGATATTTTCCACTGATCTTTCCCTTTAATTAAAGAACTTGAGGTAAGACATAGCTCATTTGCCTCCTGTTCTTAAATTGATGAGCAAATGGATAGATTACATTTTGAGTGAACCTATCTTTTAAATAAAAACATGCTTTTTTAGATAGATAACGTTCAAGTTATGGTTGTTATTTTGACTTTGTGGTCATATTCTCATTTGTTGTATAATTGGTCTATTCTAGTCGTTATTTGTTTCTTCCTTCTTACTCGTCATATTCTATTACCTCAACCTAAGGTGCAAGTGTGACACATTTAGGGAGATTAACCCTGCCACAGCCTCTCTGGGGTAGATCTCCCATAAGAGATTCCCCAGTTAATGGGCTCTGGGTGAATTTAATGCCAGCTATCAGCTGGATAAGTCTTTAATAGGCAACGTGATCGGTACCAAAGGTGTTCCAGTTTATTGATTGGCCAGTTTATTGATTGGTAGTGTGTTTGAGACTTTAGATTCTTTCTCTCAGGCAGTACCGTTATTCTATTTTGTTGGGGTTCCCCAGCAAATATGTGTGCTCATATTAGTGCTGAGTTTGCTTGATTATAAGGGTTCTTCGGACCCAATATTTGTCATTGTTAGATATCCCCGAAAGAATACAAACACAGCTGTACATATTTAAGTACCTGAACTTGATTTATGCTTGTGCTGCACATTCTCTTGCTGACCCCAAGTTATCCCACTGGTAATAAAGCTTTGATAAAATGCAAGTTTCCTGCTATATTGTTCCACCTTTCCATTTCTTATCGCCTGCCTATTGGGAATATTCTGTACAGTATCTTTCCTGGCTCAGAGCTTCTGCCTGTAGTCAATAATGTACGGAGGGTTTTAGCTGTGTCCTGCTTGGCTCAAACATTTTCTGATTTACACCAAGAAATGTGCTCATTCAAGCTTGTTAAATTTCACAAATATTAATATAGATCAGCAAAAAATGACCTGATTGTTGCCTGGCGAGAAGGATTGACGTATGCCCTCCAGCACCACGTTAATGCATTAGCAATGTGCTTGAAATAGTACTATGGAACAAATATAAAAACTCATTTCCAGTGCGAGGTGCCCTTTAGTTAATGTTTCCCTGTTTCTGGTTGACCTTAGTTTAAGATGTGTTCTCATTCGCTACAGAATTCAAGCACATTTAAATATTGTGTGACAATTTACAGTGTACTTCTCACTTACATTACAAACTGCATCCCTGCAGGCCAAGGAATTGCAATAGTATGTAGGTACCACAAATTGCATCAATGTGGTGCTGGAAGCATTGTAAATTATCCAACACAATAAAGCTATATTCTTTGTTCAATCCACCATTTGCTAAAATTGTTGTTATGTTAGTTTTTGGAAATCTTGGTTCATACTCTTTCATTTATTACATACTAGCAGTTGCACACGGAGTTGCTCGTGTACACATGTGTATTTTTTACGTGCAGGTGTGTGTTTGGCTTAGATGGAAGAGACAGGAGAAAATAAGTGCACAGTTAGTAATGTACGTCATGTATTTAATAGTTATGAGTTGAGGAGGTGACATTGCTTGAGGGACGTATAGCACATATGTTTATTGCTAAACCTTATATACAACGTTATCAGTTTTTCCACTTGTAGTGTAAATATACAAATGTTTTGGTGAACCTATTTGTGAACATGCTACATGGAATTTGCCGTTGGGAAAACCTGTTGATTGCAACTGAATATTGCAGCACTTGAGTGACTGACAGGCGTCAGTGTCTCTGAAGCATGTGACGTGCGGCTCTTTGTCTGTATTGATAAAGATGGGCTTCATTCTGTTGCGCTGTCTGAGCTATGTGTGTTTTTATTAAGCGTGCTCAATTTTTTGCACATTAGTTAGCAGTTTGTCACCTTGTTTGCACTTTAACACTTTATCCTTGCTTAAGGACCACTTTATATTGACTATTAGATCCCAATCAAAGTTAGTTTCTGGTCCGCATTGAAAGAGCCATGATGTCTTTGTTTAGTAGTAACTGTCTGTGAAGTGTGTGACATGTGGCAGTGTGTGTCTGTTTAAGTCCAGGTAATGCAGGTAATTCCTATGTACCATACCCCCAAACCGTCCCGGTTTGAATAGGTGGATGGGGCATGTCTGCGATGTTGAGGTGGGTGGGGGCACGGCATTCTAGGGTGTGGACAGTCTGGGTCGTGTCTGTGATGTTGTGGTGTCCAGGAAGCTTGCGATATTTGGGGGCATGGCCACAATGCTTCAAAGCGCAGGCATGGCCATGCCATTTAGTAGTGTGGTGTTTGGGTGTGTGCCTGTGATGTTTGGGGGCATGAACAGGATGTTTGTATATGTGGGTGTGATTCAGGAACAGACCTGGGATGTTTGGGTGTGTGGCCATGATGTATGGGGGCGGATCATAATGTTTTGTTTTTTTGGGGGTGACCACAATATCTGGTAGCGTGGTCGCAACATTTGGGGGCACAGTTGTTTGGGGGCATGGCAGTTATCTTTGGGGGCGTGGCCTTGATGGTTGGGGTATGAGCATGACCGTGATGTTTGGGGGTGTGGCCGTAACAGCAATATTTGGGGGCGTGGTCACATTCCAGGAGGCTCTGCTTTCAATTTCTTAGCATGACAATAACCGAAAATGTGATTCATATCACCAATAGTAACACAGTCTTTCCAGGGTTTATATTTGTATATAAATGTGGTTCATATCACCAATAGTAACATACAGGGTTATTCAATAAAAGTTCTTATCGTTAAAAATGGTGCTAATTTTGCCCCAACCAATCAGATGTTAGCTTAGGGAATGCTGACCATGATATAGTGTCATTTAATATAGGTTGCAAAAAACTAAAGTGCACTGGCTTAACAAAAACTTTTGGGAAACTTTAGGAAAGCTAATTTTATGCTGTTAAAGGAATCGCTCCTGCTTATAGACTGGGGGGAACTGTTTCTAGGTAAAGATACTGAGCAGATGTGGACCACTTTTAAAGGGATATTAAACTATTACATTTCTAAATCTGTACCTTTAGGTAACAAGTGTAAAAAAATGAGGTCCACTCCTGCATGGCTTAATGCTCAGGTAAAAAGGGAAATGGAAAAAAAGAAAAAGGCTTTTAAAATTTTGAAAACAGAAGGCACCGAACAGGCTTACAGGGAGTACAAAAGCTGTAATAAAGAATGCAAGAAAGCAATTAAACTAGCTAAAAAAGAAAATGAAATATGGATTGCCGAACAAAGCAAGTCCAACCCCAAAATGTTTTTTAAGTATATAAATGGTAAAAAGATGAGGACTAAGAATGTGGAACAATTAAATAATGGAGCTGAGGTGGTTGTAGAGGATGCCGAAAAGGCTAACCTGCTAAACCGTTTTTTACATCGGTTTTTACTGTTGAGAATCGTTGTCCTTACAGTAGGGATTGTAATAATATGCAGGGAAGAAAGGAAGAGTATTCACATTGGCTAACAGAGGATATGGTATGGAAACAATTAGACAAAGTTAATATCAATAAAGCCCCAGGACCAGATGGATTGCATCCTCGGATTTTAAAATAACTTAGTTCAGTTCTATCTAGACCACTGTTTCTCATATTTTCAGATTCGCTTTTGTCTGGGGATGTGCCACTGGATTGGAAAAAAGCCAATGTAATACCAATATTCAAAAAAGGTAGTCGTTCACAGCCTGGAAACTATAGACCTGTAAGCCTAACATCAGTGGTAGGTAAGGTGATGGAAACTTTGTTAAGGGATCATATCCTTGACTTTGTCTCCAGAGATCATCTTATTAGTAGTAGTCAGAAATAGATCATGCCAGACAAATTTAATTGGTTTTTATGAAGAAGTGAGTAAGAAGTTCGATTCAGGCACAACAGTGGATAGGTATATTTGGATTTTGCAAAAGCTTTTGATACTGTGCCACATAGGCGACTAATGTATAAACTGAGGACTGTTGGCCTTGAAGAAAACATTTGTTCATGGATAGAGAACTGGCTATTGGACCGCAAACAGAGAGTGGTGGTAAATGGAGCTACATCTATGTGGGCTAAAGTTCTAAGCGGAGTGCCTCAGGGTTCTGTGCTGGGGCCGCTTCTGTTTAATCTGTTTATAAATGACTTAGAAGGGGGCATTGAGAGCAAGGTATCTGTGTTTGCTAATGACACTAAACTATGCAGAGCTTTGGAAACTTCCAATGATGTGCAATTGCTGCAAGCAGACCTAGATAGATTATCAAAATGGGCAGTAGAATGGCAGATGAGATTCAATGTTGATAAATGTAAGGTGATGCATTTGGGATTTAATAATCCCTGTGCCACCTACACCATAAATAACTCTGTGTTAAGTGCATCTGTAATGGAAAAAGATTTGGGGGTTCTGGTAGATAACAGACTTAGCTATAGCAAACAATGCCAGGTAGCAACGGCTAGAGCTAGCAAGATATTGTCTTGTATAAAAAGGGGACTAGATTCAAGAGAGAAAAATATTATTCTCCCTCTTTACAAGGCACTGGTAAGGCCTCATTTGGAATATGCGGTGCAGTTTTGGAATCCCATATACAAAAGGGACATCTTGGAAATTGAGGCAGTTCTGAGAAGGGCAACTAAATTAATAAGGGGAATGGAGGGGCTTGAATATGCAGGCAGATTAGACAAGTTAGGGCTGTTTACATTGGAGAAGCGACGTTTGCGTGGGGACATGATAACCTTATACAAATATATTAATGGCCCATACAATGAACTCTCTGGTGCATTGTTTACTAACAGGTCATATCAGAGGACTCGTGGACATCCTTTAAGGTTGGAAGAAAAGAAGTTTCATCTTCAGGTTAGGAGGGGTTTCTTTACAGTGAGAACAGTGAAACTGTGGAACTGTCTTCCAGCAGATGTGGTAATGGCCAGTTCATTGAATAGCTTTAAAAAAGGCCTGGATAAGTTTCTAAAACTAAAAAATATTGAGAATTACTGGTATTAAATGCATATAGATCTGGTTGATCCAGGGATACTTTCCGATTGCCGTTTGGAGTCAGGAAGGAATTCCCCCCCCCATTTTAGCTGGGATTTTTTGCCTTCCTCTGGATCAACTGTTAGGTAGGGTTAAAAAAAAAAAAAAAAAAAGGGGTGAACAGGTTGGACTTGATGGACGTATGTCTTTATTCAACCTTAATTACTATGTTACTATGTTACAAATGTTAAATAAGATTTGATTGGTTGGGGCAAAATTAGCACCCTTTTAAACGATAAGAACTTTTATTGAATCTCCCTGATAGTCTTTCCAGGGTTTATATTTGTATATAAATGTGGTTCATATCACCAATAGTAACAAAGTCTTTCCAGGGTTTATATTTGTATGTAAATGTCATTCATATCACCAATAGTAACATAGTCTTTCCGGGGGTTTATATTTGTATATAAATGTCATTCATATCACCAATAGTAACATAGTCTTTCCAGGGTTTATATTTGTATATAAATGTGATTCATATCACCAATAGTTACATAATCTTTCCAGGGTTTATATTTGTATATAAATGTCATTCCTATCACCAATAGTAACATAGTCTTTCCAGGGTTTATATTTGTATATAAATCTCATTCATATCACCAATAGTAGCATAGTCCTTCCAGGGTTTATATTTGTATATAAATGTCATTCCTATCACCAATAGTAACATAGTCTTTCCAGGGTTTATATTTGTATATAAATGTGATCCATATCACCAATAGTAACATAGTCTTTCCAGGGTTTATATTTGTATATAAATGTCATTCATATCACCAATAGTAACATAGTCTTTCCAGCGTTTATATTTGTATATAAATGTCATTATATCACCAATAGTAACATAGTCTTTCCAGGGTTTATATTTGTATATAAATGTCGTTCATATCACCAATAGTAACATAGTATTTCCAGGGTTTATATTTGTGTATAAATGTGATTCATATCACCAATAGTAACATAGTCTTTCCAGGGTTTATATTTGTATATAAATGTGATTCATATCACCCAATATCTCATAGTCTTCCAGGGTTTATATTTGTATATAAATGTGATTCATATCACCAATAGTAACATAGTCTTTCCAGGGTTTATACTTGTATATAAATGTCGTTCATATCACCAATAGTAACATAGTCTTTCCAGGGTTTATATTTGTACATAAATGTCATTCATATCACCAATAGTAACATAGTCTTTCCAGCGTTTATATTTGTATATAAATGTCATTCATATCACCAATAGTAACATAGTCTTTCCAGGGTTAATATTTGAAACCTTCCTAGAGAAAATTGTAATGTGTTACAGACCTTAAGGGAAATGCCTGGTTCCCTCTGTTATAGAAGCTGTTGTTCTGTGTGTGCAGCTCTCTGAGTTGTGTAGCCGTACATTATGCTGTTGTTGTGTCACTGAAGTGGACTCTGTGTCTGCGTTGTTGAAGTCGGGCAGCACACGTAGCCCAGGCCCTTCATCTGAGTTACTGAATTGGGGAATCACACTCTGCAATTGAAGTGCAGGCTTTTTATTGGTCAAACTGGACTTCACTGGTGTCACCATAATGTGGCTGTGAGGTGAGCAAAAAAATACATACATACATACATACATAAATACATACATATATACATAAATACATACATATATACAAGATTTCTGCTTTATAAAGTAGATCAGGTGTTATGGCACAACTAATCAATAGAAAATATTTTAATTTGCATACCTTAGACTATCTGAATTGCAGGCAAGCACAGTGGTAAGAGACTTTAAGAGTCATATTTATAAAGCAGGGGTATTGCTACAGTATATTGCACTAAATGAAAATGATGCTTTATAAAAAGGCCCATAACATACAATCAAACATAACAATCAAAATGCAGCACGCCAACAGTGGAAACATTTGATATGGCTAAAACTGAAGGCCCTATTTATAAAGGGTTTAGGAATAATGGCTAAAGGCATCCAATAAAACTTGCCAAAAATGCTCAAACTCCAAGGTACAGCCTCAAAATTTTGGGCAGAATTCCATTGGGACATCCCTTCATCAAGGAAATCTAAAAACAAACTGGTTATTCCATCAGATTCATGATTCATTCTGAATCTAAGCCTTATTGGAAACATATTAGAACAGAATCCCTGGTTTTCTGTAACCCCATGTGACAATGCAGTATGGGCAAGTCTTTGCAATGTAAGGGTAAATAAAGGTTTTTCAACTCTAAACATTTCTCGATCCAATAACAATATTTCTTTATAAACCACCCGAAAATGCAAATCCATATCGGTGATAGCAAAGAAGGGGCTCTTACGGGGTTGTTTTATTTTTAACGCATTATTACAATAAACAGTATGCATTAACTTCTCAAAGGCTCACATTATTACAGAGCAAGCGCATTATAAAATAAATCTATTATATTCTATCATACTTATTGGGACAACACTTTAATTTTTAATCAAAATACCATGCCTAATTACATGGGAAATACACCTTGCAGCAATAAATGGAATTTGGTGGTGCTGTTGGTAATGAGATTTAAAATCTCATTACAATAACATGTTCCACTTAATAAATCCCCATGTTCAGGCCCATTAATTGCTGTTTTTTGCTTTAGCTGATTTTATCTGATTTACTTTGCTTCTTAATTCTCACGCTGCCAAACACTCCCCTGAAAAATAAAAAAACATTTGAAGAACATAAACTGGGGGAATTCAGTTTACAACGATTGGATGCGACAGTCAGTAGATGTTAATAATACATCATTCTGACTGAGATTATATAAGGTACGGTAAAACAAGGGATCTATCCTGCAGTCAGACAGTTTTGAGAAAGCTCAGCAATCACTGAATAGCCAAAGAAGCCAGATTTGATATTTAGGTACCTATAATATTTAGATTTGGTTGTTGAGGGATGGTGAAAATTTAATTTAAAGAGGAAATGAGTCTTCCAAATGCATTACAGGTATCCCACCCCTACCGGATCCTCCGGGAGTCTCCCTGATTCTGGGGTGGTCTCCCGCACTCCTGCAAGACTCCCGGACTTGAGAGGAGACTTGAGTCTCCTCCCAAGTCACGCCCACTTTACGTAGCCACGCCCAAGAATCCCCCAGGAATGCCCATAACCCCTCCCTAACCCCGCCCCCACCAGTCTAGAACAGTGGTCACGCCCCTTGTGACGTCACACTCCGTCCCGCATGACATCACACCCCCTGTGCCATGCCCCCTTTTCTCACCCTGCCCGGAAGCCTGAAGGGGCAGGGAGGGATGTCTGGCATTAGTAAAATACTGCTGTGTTACCTTAAAAACAAACACCATACCGATGATGTGCATTGTGCACAATGACCAGGGACATCCTCCAGGACAGCATCTAAACAATAATGATTTACACTGAAAAAATGACTGGGCTCCCTGCCAGACTATCTGACTTTCTGTGAGGGCAAGCATGCTCAGTAATCCCTATGAGGCAGCATTAGGGGAGGGAATTTCCCACAATGCAGTTCATGTACCAACTTTCACCATTCCAGTTAAAGCAATATGATACTAAGGCAATTGATTGACAACTGAAATGTAAGATGTTTCAGACTATCAGGGAGATTCAATAAAAGTTCTTATCGCTTAAAATGGTGTTAATTTTGCCCTAACCAATCAGATCTTATTTAACATTTGAAAGCTAACATCTGATTGGTTGGGGCAAAATTAGCATCGTTTTAAACGATAAGAACTTTTATTGAATAACCCTGTATATATATCTAAAGAAATAGAGGACAGATCAATAAAAAAAAAAACAGTGGTAGTTGGGAAGAATTATAGATTCCCAGTGTACATATTCTTTAACCACCATATCTTCTGACAAACTGTGCTCAGAGAAGTGATCCAGGACTTGTTTTTTCAAATACCCACAAGCAGTTACATCTTTTAGAAAGGGTTTAACTCAAGGTACATGTCTGTAGCAATAAACTGCTTTTCTTTACAGTCCTATAAATATAATCACCAGTAATCAATACTGTATGGCACAAGGAGTTTATTTCTTTTGTTTTGGTTTTGTTAATATATATATATATATATTTTTAATTGTTTGCTCTATCCATTTAGCTACTGTAAATCACAGTTATAACACAAGGTGGAGCTGGTGTATTAGCAAATCGAGAGTATACAGATAGCAGTGTACTTCTCAATAAAAAAGAAAAACTAGAAGAAATCCTTCAGTGTTTTGTCAGCACACAGGTGAGTAACAGTGAACTTAACGTTTAGAAAACATTCAAAATTCCAAAAAATACTCAATGCTAACAGACTATTCTCCTAATATCAACAAGGCACATTTACAGCAGTACTGAAGCAGAGACCACCTTTTCCAAATAAAATTGTTCTATTTTGTCGCATTTGGTTAAAACTAGTTAGAAGTAAGACTTCTTGGTGAAGATACATAATTTCACATTTTACCGCTATCCTAATATTAGTGTAACTATGTAAAGATAGTAGACCTACACAGACTAAGGGCCATATTTATAAAGCGCAGTATCGCAATTTAGCAATACCGCGTGTTATTGATAATGTACGGCTGTGGTCATACATTTACACCGAACATTTGTTAATTAATGAGCGTTCGGTCATAGAATACTAAGTGTTAGTAAACTACTGCAATGTTATTCTATGGGAATAGTAAATCTACAATCGCGTTATTGTAGATTTATGAGTGTTATCTGCAATTTATGATCGTTAGCGTTAATTAACAATAACGACCATAAACTAACGACCACTATACTGATTGGTTTAACGATCCGCGCCTTTATAAATATGGTGAAACATTGGGAGGTAGGAATTACCAACTCTACCTCCCTGCCCCTGGTACTTTTGATTTTAACTGTTTTTTTTAAAGAGGAACTGTGGTCTCCAAACAAGTTTAACTTTAAATGAAAGGCCAGTTTCTGAATCTGCAGTCAGAAATGTAATCTGTGGTTTGCACATGCTCAGTGCAGGAGAAAGCAGAAGAAACCAGGAAGAGATCGAGTAACAGTGACTGAAGGAGGACTTAAGAGGAGGGGGGGAGAACAGCACAGCCCACAACATAAAGTGTGTAAGGTCTGTAAATTTAACCTTAATGTCACAGGGACTGCAACAAGGTTTCAGAGCAGGAAACAGGAAGTGCAGGGGATCTGGTGATGCTGCTATCATATCACACATAAAAATAAATATCTTCAAAACTATGTAAAAAAAACAACGCAAGTAAATCGCAAAAATACTCAATGTGTTTCTGCATTGATTAATAGTTAAAAAACCTTTGGGTACAGCACAGACACAATTTTCAGATGAAGTAGGCAGTGATCGAGTGCCTTCACCAGTTAGCATGCTCTTCCAAAATGGGAACAGATGCGCAGTTGCAATCGGAAATTGCTGGAACTCTTGCTTTTCTGCGATTTCCATTTAAAAAAAAATTGCAAGCACAATTGAATGCACAATCAAATGCGCAGACGCAAATAAGGAAACGGACTAGTGTGGCCTAGCCCTTAACATACTTAATAGAAAGAATGTATAATCCCATAGGTGTTTGGTCTGCTGGCAGGTCTGCAGGCTGGAAGTTCAGGGCCACTTCTACCATTAGGCAGAGTGAGACATTTGTCACAGACGGCACCCCTGCCCTGAAGAAGAAAGGCGGCAGACAGGCAGTGGTGGAAAAAACATTTTTTCTCTTGACCGGTCAAGAAAAAAAGGGATTTTCCTTATAACAGATATGATGTTGTTAAAATCATTTTATATATTTAGGTTAGCTTTAATTAGTTTGTTAGGAAAAGGTGAGACTAGTTGGGTTAGTTAGGGCCCTGCTGAAAGAATCCCCACTTTAACACAGCGGCTTCGCAGCACGCCTGGAAATGATCAAGGGCGGCATTCAAAAGTTTGGCTCAGGCAGCAGAAGCCCGAGAAGTGCCCCTGATTAAGTTCATGACTGTAAATTTACAATCATGGCAACAATCATTAAAGGCACGGTATCGCAAAATAGCAAAATAGCGCCTTTATAAATATGGCTCCTAGGTTCTCTCTGGCATATTCCTACTCACTAGGTCCAGTCATACAGAACCGGCGAAAAGGCAGGTTAGGCCAGGGATCTGTACTAGGTCTCAATCCACTCAGAATCACAGTTAAAACAGTATAGAAAGCCAGGGGTGGTAACAAATATCAGATCAAACATAGAGACTGGACTAGGACTATACCAGCACTGGACATTTAGGACAGACAATTCACAAGATAAAATACACAAAATACAGAGGAAATTAGTTTGGGTGGAGCTAAGCTAACACACAAGGTGGTGAGATCTATAAATAGGCAAAGTGCCTTAAGCATTCAGAGGAATAAATAACAAATCAGGTCCACCTGAGCAAAGTTAAAAATCACTTGTCTGGGAATAAACCTGCAAGGTACAAAGACAGGACCATACCAATAAACTGCAGATAAATCAGCAAGTCCCTAGTTCAAACCCAGGCAGGATGTAACAGACTTGGAGCCCAGTTTATCAGTCTATTTACAGTAGAACATTTCAATTCTAAATACACACTGGGAAACTGAAACTTGGATCTTGGGACCAGGACGCTGTTTATAACTGGGCTCAGTCAATGGCTGAATTTTCTCTTCTCAAGATATACCGGTTAATGAAAACTATATTCATTCACTGCCTCCTGAGGACCAAAAATATGTGTCCTGACCTCCATATATCTTTCAATCTAGGGAAATCAGTAAAATGTTTAGCCATGCAGATCCCATTCTGCAGAGGGGGGTGGATTGGTAGAAGTTGCTGTACTCAAGCATTCCGGATTTTTTGATCTATTATGCTTCCCTTTATGGGAACATGTTACTATGAATTAGGTCAGGGGGTCAAAGTTTTTTTGACAAGAAATATTTTAAGAATATTTCAGATTCAGCAAACCAGTCAAAATGGATGATCAAAGCACTGCACAGGTATGTTAAGTCTTCCATCATTAGCCCGATAGCCCCTAAACCTCCCATAAACCTGAATAAAGAATAATGGTAAATGGAGCTCACTGGCTTATACAATCATATGTTGGAAGTGCAACGTTTCTAGAACAAGATACATAATCTCACATTTTTAAGAGGAGGTAAAGGTATCACATCAATCTCCTGGCTCCTTTCAAAAATGTTACCTTTACAGTTGATAGCACATATTGTGCATCAAGAAACGACTTACACGTGCGCACAAGGAAAAGAGGGACTGGGTCACATTTTATTTAATATAATTCTATATCTAAATTAGAATGGACATTACCACATAAACATAAATATCCACTATAAAGGACAATTTTACTCACCCCACCTCCGATCCCCAACTAAAGAGTACCCAGGGACCTTTCCTGCAAGATCTTCCACCTCTGAGCACTTTACAGATCATCGCTAATACTTACATGAAGTGCTTACTTGGAATTTGAATGGGAGCAACTGTGGAATATTTCCTCATCTACGTAGCTAAGTGATTATTTAATAAGAATATATATAACACTGTTTCTCCCATTCAATCTAACCGCTACTAGAGATGGGATCCGACACAAACCCGGAAACTGATATGGAACCCCTGGGTTCCGAAATCCGAAAGATCCATCCGAATAGGGACAGATCCTACGGATTTCGGGACTTCGGAAAATTTTTTAGAACATTTTCGAATGTAAAATAACTTTGAACGTTCAAAAATCCTCGAAAATAGACCACTTTCGAGTTTCCGATCGTATTTTCGAAAATCGCACGGTCTAGGCTATTTTTGATAATTTTCTAAAATAGCCTTGAACATTTGAAAATCTTTGAAAATATGAGTTTTCAAGGATTTTTGAATGTTCAAAGATATTTTCGAAAATTATCGAAAATAGCTCCGTACATTCGAAAAACTTCGACAATTTGTTCCGTTTTTTCGACCATCTCTACCCTCTACCTCCCTACTGGAACAAACTAACAGGTTTCTATTTCTTTAATTTTAAAGTATAGCCCCAAACCAGACTTAACCTGATAATGTTCATCCTATGTGTAAAACTGCCAATTTTCCCAGATGCTCCACTAAACAGAGAGCTGAGCATTCCGATGACCCTTGATAAGGCACATGCTCTCTGCCTGCACAGTGCAGCCAGCAGGAACCGACAGATTTACACACAGAGGATCACGGAGGATTTATAGCTGTTTTACAAAGTTCTTTATGTACCGGAGATTATCAGGCTAATCCTGGGTTGTTTCTACACTTTAAAACTACAATAACATTACTATTTTTAACAAATAATGATTTAAAGGGAATATGTACTAGTAAAAGAAAAATTGGGAAAACAATCTTATCATTCAAAACCTTATGTATAATAAGAAATAATGCACCCCTTACCACTATAATGTAAGGATATTACACTGTAAGTGGTGCATTATCCATTATATACTGTAATTTATCATAGCCAGAGATATTATTCAGGGCTTATTTTAAAGGAAATACTTTTTTTTTTAACCAAAACTTGTTCCGTGACCACAGTTGCCATATAAAGGCTACAATGGAAACATGGAAATTATCCACAAGTCTCACTTTTCCATATTTTCTCAATGAGAAAGTGAGCCATAGACTTTACTATCCTTAACCTACTTGATCCCTTGGTCATGTCATTCGAATGGCACAGAGGCCTGCATTTAACTTATTAGGGGTGTTTCATTTTCAGAGCAGAACTACTGGTCATATTTTGGTTGTTAAAACCACCAATGACATTTTGACACAAAACTGCCAAAATCTTGACTGATGAGAGCAAGATTCTGCATCAAAACGGCAACATTTTGGCATGGAATTGGGGTTTCTGAAAAATTCTGCAGGTTTGTGCAGATGAAAGTTGACACCTTACTCTGTGCGTTCCTATAACACCTCTTAGCCACTATCCAATCACGCCCTTAACATCTGGCTGTGATATGCTAATTGGGATTTTCCAGGGTACATAATTGCCACAGATTCATGTGTCATGTACAAGTCATTCTGAATTGAGAAAGCCAGTCGGATGACTAGCGAAACGTCTTCAAGAACTAAACTTCGAGTCCAGTTGATCTAATTGAATACAACAGATATTTCCAAATAGGCTACCATGGAAATAAGGAAATTACCCAGACCTCTCTCCTCCCATTAGTAACACATCACTCTTAATTATCTAGACAGGTTCTGGATGAACAGTGAACTTTAGGGAGCACACTTCTTTTTGGGAAACAAGGATCAATATACGGTAAATGGTTTTCAACTGATGCAACTAATGGTGAGAGGGTAGTCTACAGCAGAAACACAGCACAACTCAGGCTGTTAGAACTGTTGCTTTTGTTCTTTTATTCACATAACCTCTAAAGAACTTCATGAGACACAACTCTTCATAACTAAGTGTTTCCATGCAAAATACCATTGAGAACATTCCTTTGTAACCTTACTAAATTCAATCATGTCTTACATGCAGACACCTATTTTCATCACTACAAAAGCTCTTTTATAACAAGATTTCCCCATTCAAAATACTCCTGCCACACATGGGTCTCTGATCTATTGTGAGAAACCAACCAGAATATTCTATTCTGTGCTATTTTGCATTGTGGCAACACATATCACCTACTGTCAAATAGGTTGATTATCGAAACTACCTGCAGTTATTTAAAGGGCATGTCCACCCCTCAAATATAAATGAAATGTAGGCAAACCGCCCCCATGCCCCAAAGCCACAATAGTTATAAAGCTGATAGATGTAGGACTAACCTGTTATGCAGCAAAATGTTCTCTGCTCCCCTTTCCTCTGCCTCTTTAAAGATTCTTCCTACTCTTTAAGCTTTCCAAACTCATTTGCAAGCTTGCACATGCTCAGAGGGGGCAGCTGGAGGAATAGTAATAGTATTCAGTCATTGGCTGTGATGTCAATAGTCACATCTATGACTCACAGCTGCTAACCATTAGTATTAACAGCTGCAGATTCGTATTATATCTTACAGATTGCTAACTATTGCAGTTGTGGGGTTTGGAAGGGGATTTAACTAACTAACTTGCGGTAGATCTGAGACCACGACAGTAGATTTACAAAATGCCTATACATTTATGGCCATGAATGGATTTTACAATAACCCACAGTAATGCAATTATGCCATATCGCGGGTTTTGGAATATGTAAGTGTTGTCATTTTAAATAACGGCTGGAATGTATGTCTTAAATAGGATAAACTACATAAAATTAAAAAAAACAAAAACTTGAATTGCAATGGTAAATTATTTTAGACAAAGAGATTAAAAAAAAATCATTATCTGGTGAACCTCCCCTTTATATTACTTAGTAGTGGCTTTGCCTCTCAGTTACCCAGTGTTCTGTAGTGGCATTTGATGAAGTGCTCACTGGCTGTTCTAATCATGCTAATCACTGACCTATTGCTTATTAGGTGCATGTAAATGATGGAGAGAAAAAAAAATCACAAAAGAATTTACCAGCCAGCTGTTTTTGGAAACTGGCTTATTTAAGCATTTAAGGCACACTGAGCAAACAGCCCTTAAAAATCACTCATGGGTTGCATCATTATGTTCTACAAATAATAGAGTTTAAGAAATCTTTGTGGCCATGCATATGATTAGACACCCTGATGGAAGAGGGCTGTGTTCCGTCTTTTTCCGCTAAGCCGCAATAGTTCTCTTTTAAAGTTAAATCCGCAAACAGTGGGATTCCGTCCTCTGGCTTCCATCTTCACATGTATAGCAATGCAAGCAAGAAAATAATGATACCCAACAATGGCTCAGCGCAGGAGCCAAGATTATTACTTCAATTACAATCCAAGCACATAGAACTCTATTGTTTGCTAGAAGATTAAGAAGGAGAATTTTGTGCAGGAAGGGAGGTGTGAGGTTTAGCTGCAGTTTCTAGTTTTTCTGTTTTTTACTGGAACATCAGATCTGTCAATGGATGAAAATGCTTTTCCCATCTTGTTTTGGCATTTGTACCAGCTATGGCATTTTAGCCTTATTTTATCTGTGGACAACTAAAGCCTCAGTACAACACTTAATCAGAAGGCAGAGCCCCTGGACATAAAATAAGTAATCCGTGTCTCACCTCTTATTTTGATATGGTTTCTGGGAAATTTACCTTACTAACATGGAGTGAATGCTTTATTTCCCAGCTTTCCAGTATCACAACGAAATGTGTGGCATTTAGGTTTCTTAAGCTGGGTACACACCATACAATAATTCGGCCCGACTGACCGACATTTCAGTGTTTCGGTCGTTTGGCCCAAATTATTTTATCGTGGCTTTGACCGATCGCCGACCGTTCCTTCGTCCGAGTTGGACCGCACGATTGGTCGCGGTAACTGTCATACGTGGCTGCTTTTGCTGCAACCGACAGTCCTTCCTCCTGGCTGACCGGTTGAAAGTCTCGAAACGTGTACCAGGCATTACACATGCTCAGTCCTAGTCAACAGCAGGATATTGTTACAGATGACCATGCCCACTAGTAGTCTCTAACCAATGTCTCTAGACAAATAAATGAAAACTAGGGGAAAATTATGGCGGGGGACCAGAGTTTAAGAAGGTCCATCAATCTGCTTGCAGGTACTGAAGATTAGCTGTTTTTAAACAGCTGATTGCGCATATATCAGTAAAGGCATGAGCAAAACTGCCTGTCCAGTACTGATGTTTTAAACAGCATGGGGAGGGGGTGGGTGTCAGGGGCCCAGCCACGAAAATTGCAGGGGGCCCGTGCCCATGCAGTTTAGCTACTGATGAGGATAATAAATAAGAATATTTTTATTTGAAGCAAACGCACTGATTGTGGATTCACTAACAGGTATATACAAACCCTTAACAATGCAAGATTTAAATAGCTCCCTCCCCCCTCCTTGACACCCAGTGGATAGACTTTCCTGATGAACCTTAAAACCACTAATTAAAAGAAATAACATATAAACAATGCCAATACAGTTTTACGGTCTATTGTTTTCCTTAATGGCATGCAAAGATGCATATTCTTCATCTCGTGTTCTATTAATATGTTCAAATTGCAAGTTGAAGAAAGTTTATTATCCATGCACAACTACTAATGAGAAACAAAATAGACAATCAAGGATAGAATAATAATAAAACACAAATAAAAAAAAAAAGAAATAGGAAAAAATAAGTCAGGAATGCTAAATCAGATCAAAGGCAATCTGTATGCAGAATAAATCTTAAAGCGACACTCTCTGGTAATAAACAACGGCAGTAAACAAATCAAAGGGAAAACAGAATAAAATGGCAAGGAGACAGCCACAGAATTGACTTAACAGATGATCAACAAAGGAACCTAATAATAACAAGTTTCATCAATGAATGAATTTAGAGCAGATGGTACTAATGTATGTTACAGGAAGATATGTGTTATTTTCGGAAATTGTTTAACACATTGTCATCCTCTAGTTATAGGAATAACCTACTTTCTACCTGATATTTCTATCTGTTGTAAATAATTTGAAAGCTGTTTACATATATTTATATGTACTGCTTTCTTTGTGTGGATTTAAAAATAATGCAGATTTTCTATCACTCAGTTCTAACACCTTTCCTGGTTCTGTTACTGTCAAGTAGAGATGTTCGAAACTGTTGAGTTTCGTTCTGTTTTCGAACTTTGGAAAGTTTGAAAGATCGAAAGTTCGAGTTTCGATTTTCAAAAACCGTCTCATTTTTGATTTTCGATTTCCGAAAATCGTCTACTTTCGGTTTTCGATTTTCAATAATCGTCTTTTTTTGAAAATCTCCTACTTTCGATTTTTGAAAATGGTCTACTTTCGATTTCCGAAAATCGTCTACTTTCGATTTTCGAAAATCGTCTACTTTCAATTTTTGATAATTGTTTACTTTCGATTTTCGATAATTGTCCACTTTTGATTTTCGATGATTGTCTACTTTTGATTTTCGATAATTGTTTACTCTTGATTTTCAATGATTGTCTACTTTTGATTTTCGATTTTCGATCATTGTCTACTTTTGATTTTCTATAAAAATCGAAAATTTAAAAAATGCGGGTTCCTTGAAATTAGGAAGTTCCGAAAGTTTTGTTGAGACTTCCAAACCCTCAGATTCAATTAAAAACTGGGTTCTATTCGAACCCACATTACATCTCTACCATCAAGCAGTAGGTGTATAATGGCTTATATTGCATTGTGTCCCTGCATTTGTTTAAGAGCAGGTATTCAGACTTTTAGACCAAAAAAATACATACTGCAATGCAATCTGCAATACAGATTGTAGCAGCCAGTCATTGACATTATGTGCCTCCTCTATCTTGCACATCTCCTCTGTAAAAGCTCTTTGGGGACAGCAGAGAAGCGCAGCAGAGAAAGGTAAGGATTAGGGAATGAGGGGATGTATGTAACTATGATGATCTAATGTTTGGGGTGGTGAGGAAGGTGACTATATATTTTTGTTCTGGGGGTGGACATGCCCTTTAATATTTGGTACATTGCTTGCACCCCAAATACTCACATACTTTTTAAAAGAAAGGGAGCAGATGCAATAAAAGGTACAAATATTAACTGTGCTATCAGTCTGCAGTAGCCAATCAGATGCTATGTAAGTCAAGTAGAAAACGAACATCAGATTGGTTGTTGCAAATTAATAGCACAGGCAAACTTTTGCACCAGCACCAGTGTGGCACAGTGTGGCATGTTTGATCGGTATTCTCTGGTTACAAGGTTTGTTTATTGGAGTAATTTCTATTACAACCTCCTTGAAACCTTAAAGGGTATGTCTACTCCCAAACAAGAATCTCAGTAAAGCTTCAACCCCCCCACACCTCAAAACCTAGACCTCGCAAGGTGTTAACTTTTCAAATTGTTTCCCTTGGCTTCCTTCCGCTGCTGTTCTGTGCCTTTTTTGTGCACAGAAGCAGCAGAAAGGGCCAGACTGGCAGTGGCATCCGTGATTGGCTGAGACATCACGTCAACCACGAACGCCGCTGTTGGTCTTCAAAGAAGCGAGCACTGCAAAACCTCTGAAGTGCCCATAAGATCACACGCCTTGCAGTGCTGAGGTCCTGAGTTCGAATCCACCTTTGGACACATCTGCAAGGAGTTTGTATGTTCTCCCCATGCTTGCGTGGGTTTCCTGCGGGCACTCCGGTTTCCCCCACAATCATAAAGATATAGGTTGTTTGTGTCAAATAAATGTGCTTAGATTGCTTAGATTATAAGCTCTTCAGGGCAGGGCCTGATGTGAATGTATACATGTAATTGTAAAGTGCTACGGAAGATGTTGGCGCTATATAAATCCATAATAATAATAATAATAATAATACTTCTAAATGAAAGCAATTTCAAGATTCAGGGGGAATAAAACATTGCTTTTAGGTTTTAGTTGTCCTACAACCTTTTTTTATCTTTGGAACATCTGTGTATCCATATAGGAGAAAAACAGCAACCTATCTGCCAGGCATGTTAAAGGGGAAGTTCAGTGCAAATACATATGCTTTTCAGAAAAAAGAGCAGTATTTTTTCATCCCAATGACCTTAACCTGCCCATTCAGCATTTTGTCTGTGTATAAATAAATGCAACCGAAATACTGACTTCCTGTTTGCAGGACCCCTAGTAGAGACTGTTATGGTTTTGCCCATGATCCAGCACCTGGGTTGAATCAGTTGCTCAGTAGAGATCTGAGCATGTTTGTCCCACCCAACAGCCAATCAGTAGAAATTACTGTTAGGAACATTCCAAGGATGTGGTGCATCCTGGGAAGAAGAAGGACCGTTAGAACCTGAAATGTCAGCTCACTAATGTCAACAGCAGGGAACAGTAAAGGGTATGAAATCAACTGATTTTTCAAAATGGGGGGGAGAATATGTAGAATTACTAAGAAGGCATTACACAAACTAACAATTTAACAAATATTGATAATTTCCACTGAACTGCCCCTTTAAGTTACAGATGCTTTTCCCCCTTTTTTCACTCTTTGATGTAAAAAGGAAGTTCAAAACATAACTGCATTTTAAAAGTACCAATGTTACTTAGTACAAACTGTTTTTAGTTAGGCCATAGCACACTACAGTTAGTAACAGAATAAGTGCTGTAATTAGGCTGCTTTGAATGCTAAACTGCACTTTTTATGTCAATCCTTAACAATAAAATATTTCAACTTTTATGTTAAAGTAACACTAAACACGTTTTTGTAAGTATATTCCATCCGTTTCTATTATTCACAGGGAGGGGAGAACGCTTATTCCCACCTCCCTGTGAATAATAGAACACCCGGGGACACAGTCGCACTGTCTCGACTAGCAGGGAGATTCAATAAAAGTTCTTATCATTAAAAATGGTGCTAATTTTGCCCCAACCAATCAGCTCTAATTTAACATTTCAAAGCTACCATCTGATTGGTTGTGGGAAAAATTATCACCATTTTTAACGTTAAGAACTTTTATTGAATCTCCCTGTATGCGCCTATCTTAGGCACATGCGCGTCAATACAAAAGATAGGTGTGCGATCGGGACAGCGCGGCTATCAGTTCAGAAGCAGCTGCGAGTGGAGCGGCGGTAAGGTAAGTTCCAATGTCCCCTGGGCGTTCTATTATTCACAGGGAGGTTGGAATAAGCGTTCTCACCTCCCTGTGAATAATACAAACAGATGGAATATACTTACAAAAACGTTTAGTGTTCCTTTAAGATTCTTCTATATCACTGTACCATTTTTTGTCCCCTATTTCTTTAGATATCCAATTTGAACCATCTTACATTACAGCTGTAAATCAAGTGCCTTATTATCATAACTCTTCTGCTGTTTGCAGTTTTGCTGTAACTGGAACATGGACAGTTGTGAACTGCATGCTGCGAAATTTCCTCTCCCAGTGCTGCCTCATAGCGATTACTGAGCATGCTTGACTAAGTTGACTTTATAGAAAGTACTGTCAGATAAAAGGAGGGGTCGATTAAAGGGTAACTGTGGTCCAAAAATGACTTAAGGTAAATTGACAGGAATTGCTTTCCTGTGTATTTTTGCAATTTACATTCATCATTTTTTTTACATAGTTTTGAAGATATTTACATTTTTTATGTGCTCTGAAACCATGTGAAAATCCCTCTTTCCTTTGTCTCCTTCTCCTTGTGGGACCCCATGGACCTTCTCTTTGCAGTCACCTTGAACCCCCCCCTGGCCCCTCCGACGCCTTGTTAAGTCATTGTAACTCAATCTCTAACTGGTTTCTTTTGCTTTCTCCTGCACGGAGCATGTGCTAACTGCAGATTAGAAGGAGGAAGTAGTATTGTGACCGCAGATTCAGAACCTCCCACCCCCTAACTTTCTGATAAGTGATTTCTTCATATAATGGGCTGTGCAGCATGCAGAGAGGTGGTTGATGGCACATTTTAAAGGTAGGAACCTGGCCTTTCATTTTAAAACAACTTGTTTGGAGACCACAGTTCCCCATTAAGAGAACAAAACAAGTACCCGATAGGAGGAACTAGGCAACACACACAGTACTGCTTACATGTATTCATTTATAAATGGAGATGAGGCAACATAATTTTGCTAATACGTACCCTTTAATGGGTACATTGTTGGTGAAAAATAAAGTTTTTCAAATTAGAACTCAATTATCCGAAATGAGTTTGAGACTGCAATAGTGCTTTAATAGATGTAATGTAATGATAAAACTACACAATACAAGTTTACAATCTTATATACTAAACTGCAGTTAGTATGCACGGTCCCTCTGGTCGACATATCAGGAAGTTCGCTGGGAGGAAATGCAGACAACACGGAATAGCCCTAGAAACATACTTTTGTCTTTCGTTCCACCGGCGCTCTGTTAGCCGGAAGCAATAGAGAGAGTCGGGACTGGAAGCCTCATCTGTACACACAGTCGTGGGAACGAGGCTGTAAGTATATTTCTAAGGCTTTTGGGGGTTGGGGGTGGGCTGGGGAGCCCTACACACACAAAAAAACTTTTAATGGTAGGGCACTAAGCAGCCATAAGGGACCAGGAGGGATGGAGGGGGGGAAAGTTCTCCTCCTCAACAAGGAAGCAGCAGGGACCGGATGACTCACAGACACCTCCTACTCTTCACTTTCTGGAGCTTTGGACAGACACTGCAGGAGAACCATTCGGAGCAGAGATGTAAGGTAAGGATTTTTTTAACACTACAAAGTGGGGCCAGTAGTGGGTTAAATTTTAGATTTGGTGGTGGACCTGCCCTTTAAATATTTGGGGGTTTTCTGGTTTACAATAAGATACACTTATTGGGGGAATTACCCAGAATCACAATTGCTCTACTCTGATTGATTTAATATCATGGTTGTAGCACTGGGTAAATCCTAAAAAGGAACTCTGTGCAACTTTAATGCTATTAGCTGATGTTATAAAGTCACACAAAAACCTGTGCAGCCTTGATACTGAATTGATACTGAAACTGTATTTTGCAAAACCTGTGAAGAAACCAATAGAGTCTTAATGTCAAGCTTATCCATGGTAAAAAAGCTTGACTTGGACTGGAACCACAGTGCTAGAACTCCCGGTAAATAACTTGGCTAGCCTTTCAAAATATACAGTAGTTGGGTGAATGCGTTTCTCAGATTCTGATTGTGCAAACCATTAAAGACCTTGTGATCAAGTGGGCGGGGCTTAGGCGCCCACAAGTGGGCGGGACTTGGGCATCCACAAGCGGGCGGGGCTTAGGCACCCGTGAGTGGGTGGGACCACGGCACCCGCAAGTGGGTGGGGCCACGGCACCCGTGAGTGGGCAGGGCCACATGGGGCTGTAAGGGAATGGGCCAAGGGGGGCCTGCAACTGGCGGGACCATGGGGTCCATGAGTGGGAGGGACCAGGGGGGCTGGGAGGAGACACAGGGCAGATTGACTGACAGGTTTCAGAGCAGGAAGCAGGAAGTGCAGGGGACCTGGCAATGCTGCTGCCATATCACACACAAAAATGTAAATATCTTCAAAAGTATTTAAAATAAACAATGGAAATAAATTGCAAAAACTCTTAGGAGAGCAATTCCTATCAATTTACCCAAAGTCATTTTTAGAGCACAGTTCCTCTTTAGGGTGCCCATACATTAGTACCTACCTGCTGACTGATGCTGTGACATTCAATCAATTTTGCAGGAACCGCCTTTCTGGATCTTCTTTACGGCTATCATACGATCATGAGGTCCTGCCTGGCCCATTAATTTCCGTATGTTTGTCCGGAAACGATTCGGAATAGATTGAATATCACAGGATTGGTCGGCAGGTAAGCGCTGTATGGGCACCTAAAGTATTTAGTATCCCATATCTCCTAACTTCTACACTCTACAGAGCCATGAATAGACCCGCTCCCAAATCTCAGCCATGGGCCAGAATGGCACAAACACGCCCACATTCTGATTACACACCACCTACCACAGGACCCTTCAAACTGTGACAGGCCCGGGAAAAACAGGACAGTTGTGAGGTATGTATTTTGTCCCTGAATACAAAACCTGCCAATGGTCCAAGACAAGTATCAGGCATTTAGTGATCTAGTGCAAGTATCATTCACTCTATTTGAAACTTACCTGGAGTAAGGGGTTTATTTTTGTTAGGAGCAGTCATTCTACATTCTTGGTTGTAACAGTGTGCAAAAGAAATAGGATTATAATGGTTTCAGGTGGTGCTTTGTGGAATTAGAATCACAGTACTGTCAGCTGTGGCAAATTACACAAGAGCATCTAGAGCCTATACAGCCAAGAGCCAGCTCTCTCTAGGATCCCAGAATGCCTTCAATGTTGTCTCTACCTGTTATGAGCATTGTACTGTGATCCACAAATTCCTCTCAATGCAGTGATTCAACCTCTTCCTGATTATTAACTATGACTTTTAGTGATAGTGTTGACATGTTCGGCTCATGTGGGATGTGCTCTGTTGCTTTAAATAGTATTAATATAGAAAAAACTCTATTCCACGCCAGTCTGACCTGTTGATCGGTAGTGAGTTTCCATCTACTGTGCTGTTATTTTGCCCATGGGTTGTGTGCTACCAATTACCCAGTGTTATTAATGTTCATTTTACAAGACTGGGTAGGAAATACACATTAAAATTGTGGAGCCAATGTACTGAATTCTGAATCCACCTTTGGCTATTAGTATGTTGTAATATTTATAGACGTTATGTCATGCTGATGTCTTTATCTGCAAGAAGACTACCGTGTTCTATGTTTACAAACTCCCTATAGTGATAGCCAATGGATTTCTGGAATCCTGATCCAAGCAGTAAACATACTACTCAAGACCTAAAACAGATTGAGATACAGTACGCAGCCGCTTCCAGTAATGTATGTTCCCAATCTAGCTCAGATGCCTCCAGATATTTCTGCAAGCCTGATTGGTCGGTGAGGTTAGATAGACATCATTACCTTCCAGTTATTATTGGTATCATTCCACTTGTCCATATAGAAGATGTTATAGGAAAAAAGGACAATTATACTGTAACAAATCCCCATCCCCATTTCATAAAGAACCTAGTTTAGATTCGGAACTTCATAATTGTGAAAATTGCATTCGAAAATTCGAAAGATTTCAATTCAATTGGGTTTGAAATGGATTTTTGGAACGTCAATAGGTTTATGCGGAGCCAATGTCAAAACTCGCCAGTTTCATTCATCCCTCTACATACCTCATATCGGGCAGTTTTAGGTCCTTACACTGGGTACTTTTAGATAAGGGGTATATGTGGCATTAGCTGATTTGGAAAAAAGGGCAGGGAGGGGGTGCAAGAGGCAGAGACAAACTGTAATAGCATTATGATATATGTTCAATCTTATATAAGAAACCTCATGCTTGTAGGTTGATTGCTCTTTTAGTTTTTTTTTTCTGCTGCTGCTTCCGATTCCAAATCTAGCTGGAATTCCATGGTCTGCAGAATGAGTTCTCAAGCTGAATTAGCAGAGAGGCACAGAAATATTTCACAGCTTATAAATAGCCAGTTTAGTTTATCCATGGACTGTAATCTCTATTGCACAATGAGACCAGGTTTTCTCACTGAAAGAAGCAGCTTTGTCTCTCTCCACCATGTTCCGGGTGTTAGGCATCCAAGGGGGGATGCATATTAATGATGTTGTCCTTGGCTCTGTGGTCACTCAAGCTGACCCACAGACGATTCGCGGCTGAGAAAGGAATCAATAAAGCGTGCACTGCCTCTTCATTCAGACTGACGCTGGCGTCACGCTCGGTAGTTCTCCGCCGCACTGAAAACCAAGTCAAAAAAGCATTTGCCCTCCACAGTTTCATTTTTCAGTGCTATGGATTCCAATTTAAAGTTTCGGTCCTCAAATAACAGTATGATGAGTTTTTAACCTTTAAACACAATTATATTTCTAATTCTTTATTTTTCTATGCACTCACATACTTTTGTAGCAAGTCACGACCTTGAGTTCCTCAACCTTGAAAGATCTGACACTCATTTCATTTCATGTGCATTCAAATCTGAGCACTTGACATATAATTTCAATCTAGCACACTAAGATTGGAATCTTGCCAGGTAGTGGTAGGTGCAATCCTCAAGGGCCCTCTACCTGTGCTCAAAATCTATCTGAGCACTCCTACTAACTTTAGTAGAGCAGTGAAAAGGTAACATTTGATAGGTTGCAGCTGATTAAAAATCTTGTACCTCTTCATAAATAAGCCCTTTAGTACTGTGAACAACCCAAATCTATAAGGAAGCAATTTAGAGGGGGTCAACTAAGGAGAATATTTTAAAAGCAGTGAAGATGACATTTTAGAGCTATTTTTACAGCGATAAATAATTGCGAGTTATAATATTATTGTATATATTTTTGGTGACAGTTTGACTGGGGGTGTTAGACTCATTTCCATATGTACAGAGCCCCCCCCCCAAAAAAAAAACGTATTGTCTGGAACGTTTGTCTGGAAATCGACAGAAACAAGACAATTGTGAACAAGCCCTAAGTCCCATTGTATTGACTTCTAAAGACCCCCCCTGCTATGTTACTGTATTAACACCAATTGCAAAGGTTTGTTAAAAGTAATGAAAATGTTAGGACCTTCCAGACTGGGGTTACCTTGACGTGGTTGGAAGGCTTTTCATTCACATGATCACAGTAATATATACTAAAACCCCTTTGTTTATAAAATATGCCAGTGTGCAGATAATACGATATTGTATGGGGCCCAGCAATGTGCATTGATTATCTTTCCTATGTTTGTATTCAAATAAGGAACAGAGACTTCTGGGTAATAACCATGTTTCCACGGCAGCTCTCAGGAAAACCATACATTTTAAAAGGTTTTTACAGCATTCCACAATCTAAATGCAAAACCAGAGCGCCAACTACAGACCCAGAAGTCTCCATTCCTTATTTGCATAAACTGAAGGGGAGCTGCAAAGCCATATTCTCTTCCTATCCTATTTAATTTATTAGTGACCTATGTTTTTATTAACACTAATAGCCCCGAACTGATACTGGGCTAAATTCTGCTTTCATCTTTGTAATTTTCAATTTTTTTCCATCAAAGCAAGAATTTTCGGCTGAACTTCTATGCAACACAAATTAACATGATTGAAACTTGTTGTTTCTAAATATGGGAAGAATTTTTTTTCTCTTGTTGAGATGTCTGGCAATAAAAAATGAGCTATACCAGAGTGCACTTTAAATTTGCCCATCCAGTTTTTTTTTTTGTGCATGAATAAATCTTACGACTTGTTTAGAAATAACCCACCAGGGTTGATTCCACCAGTGGGTCCACGTATCAGAACATTGTCTTGATTTGGACCTTCTAGGACAATTTAGTTGCTCAGTAGAGACCTGAGCATGTTTGGCCTTTTTACAACAGCCAATGTGGTAGATGTTACCGTTAGGAACTGACTACTAACCATTGCAGGAGATACTGTATGAAATCATTTATTATTACCTATATATTTTTTTTCATAATCATTCATTTTTATAACACTACCTTGCTTTATTGAAAATGTCTTTATGGTTCGGGATTCTTTAAATGAGAGGAGGGTGATTAATGTTGAGTTATATTTTTATTCTGGGGTGAACATGCCCTTAAAGAGAGAAGATTATTATTAATGTACCAACTCATTTAACTGTAATTCACAATCACTGACCCACTGTGCAGTAAGTAAGCTATTTCTATATTGTAAAAGGAAACTCTGGACATTGCACCTTCAGTTGGTTTCCACTGACATGGACTGGAACTGTAAGGAAAATATTATAAAATCATTTACAGTCTATCAGTCTATGTCAGCTATATCAAACATTTTACATCCACAAAAAGGCAATGGGAAAAAAAATGCTCCGTGTTAGATTGTTGTCTTTACTCATAGTCTTTACTCTAAGCAAGGCTTCATACTGTTCTTGGCAAACATTAATAAAAAGTCTCCATCCCACAGAGAGAAAAGAAGATTATATGCTGCAAAGTTCCTGGGGATTTTAATTTTCTTTTAATACTCATTTTGGCAGACACATTAGGTGCCCAAACCACCAATCACCATAGAGTTTATAAAGCTTTCACAGCTTCTAATAACTTGCTGGGAACCAGTTATTCACCTTAAATGCCCCTCACCTCTCTTGCAGTCATTTGTAAGCAAAATAAAATACTGCAAATGCCAGGATTTAAATGTCCACTGAAGATCAGTCAAAAGAAACGTTACAAAGACCCATTAAGGCTGATATAAGCTGGGAACACACCTTGAAATCCCTCATCCCGAACAACTATTTGGCTCTAGCTGCGACCAGAAAAGTGTCAAATAGCGAAATAAATGGACTTAACCAAAGTACCTTGTCAATTATACTGCACTAAACCCCCCCCCCCCCCTCACCAGGGGTGAGGAGCTTAACCACTAGGTCTATAACTTTATTGTGCATATAGCCTTTATTGCGCTTTATTATTTAATGTGTAAGAATATTTGTAGTTTATCAGATTATAGGGTTAATGCAATAAAAGGGTGCAGGGGTTTATCCATGCTGTTAATCTGCAGAAACTAATATGATGTAATCAAACTGCAGTGACCTTGTAAAAAGCTAATGCCTGATTGGTTGCAAACTTTCGGACCTCTTATTGCATCCACCCATCTTGCTTGATGAAGAAATCTGAAGTGTTTTCTACTGAGTTCTAGAAGGGTCCATGTAAACGTGTTCCTTGGAGAGTATACCATTTCTTTGTCTTGTACTTTAGTTACACTGCACATTCTGTTCGTAGCATGCATTATTTCCTATTTTACCAAGCAAAGAATATATGCAGTTACTTGTTATTATGGCTCCCTCACCTTACCTGTAGTTTTCTACGCCACAATCATGCTTTACGATTCGTTAGTGTGTGAGAAACACATGCCAGCGTATTACAATGTGGATGGGACATTGTGCGCTGACAGAAACCAGCATAAAACGAGCAGCATTGCACACACGCTATTCACACGTGTTACCATCTGGTACAGTGTGGCCACATCCTAACTGTGGTTTGGGTTAGCACTGACACAGTACTTTGCAGCGCTTCCCTAGGTTCTAATCCACATAATTGGGCAAATTATGCTATGTCACCTATCCTGGACCTGTTACTAGGATCTTTGCCTGTCTGCCAGCACACTTTCAGCAACATTTTGCAACATTTAAGAGAATCAGCAGAGAAAAGAAAGAAGGAGGGAGGGGGAGATGTGTAAGCAGAGCAGTGTCCATGGTGCAGACATCCCACTGTGCCATTTCAGGCTTCCGGGAAGAGTGGGGAAGGGGGCATGGTGAGGGGGCATGACGTCTGTGATGTAATTTAGGGGGCGGGGCTAGTAGCCCAGGTGTTGGATGGAGGCGGCGTTAGGAGCATTCCGGGGCATGGCCAGCAAAAGGGGGCATGGCCGGGGAAGGAAACTAGAGTCCCCTCTCAGTCATGGGAGTCTGGGGTGGTCTTGCAGGAGACTACTCCAGAATGAGGGAGACTCCCGTGAGTCGTGGGAGGGGTGGGATACCTGATGGTGAGTCTGTGCAGAGCTTATAAGTGTCGCAGACACTTCAAGAACACAGTGAGCAAGGGAGGTGTGTGTGTGTATGTGTGTGTGGGGGGGCAATTAGGAGCACTCTCTAAACATTAATGATTTAATGACAAAGCAAGCACAGATAAATATGTGATTACAGCCTTTTTACTTGTAGTTTCAGAAAATGTAAAGTTTTTTTTAGTGAGTGTAGTGATCCTTTAAAGCTATAGAAGGTATAGCATTTCCTAAAGGGCTAACATGGATATGGAAATTAGCTAGAAATCTCTGCTCCTTATTTGCACAAACACTGGGATCCAACATAGTTATATCCAATCAAAACCTTAGATACCTTTTAATGAAATATTATATAGGGCTTGCTCATTGGTTGTTATAATTAAAGGGCATGTCCACCCTTAATATGAAATTTTGACATATGATAGAGTACCCTCCCCCAGCCCCAACCGCTATAAAATTAATTTAAGAAAGTCCCCAGTTCTTCCCTTACCTTCCCTTTCTCCTCCGACGCCCGGCCCGGCCTTCTGCTTGCAAGACACTGCAAGCAGGGGGCGGGACCAGCAGCCGCGTCTGTGATTGGCTGAGAGGCAGCCAATCACGGACGCGGCTGCCGGCTTCTCAGAATGCCGGGGGAGAGAGGGAAGGTAAGTAGAGTTCTGGTCACTTTCTAAAAATAATTTGTATGCGGTTGGGGCTGGGGGAAGTTGTTCTATTATATGGCCCAGGGGTTTTATGCTAGGGGGATGGATAGCAAAACGGGAGGGAGAGGGTACATTTTAAAGTTAAGTAGCGAGATTTTACCATTTTGTTGATACTGCGTTGACGTAGCTTGATAAAAGGGACAGTCCCCAAACAACCTTTTCTTGATACAGTGGGGGAGGTATAGATGCCAAATGCAAAACCCTTGGCTTCTACAATTCTTTGTTCTCTTACCTGGTTGACTACCAGATGGACAGATATCGAGAAATCTGTCATTTGGAGTGAAAAGCTTGAAACCGTAGCCATTTCGTGGTGTGTCGAGTTTTTGCAATATTTTTGCTTTGCTAATTACAAAACTTGTGTTTTTTTCCCTGCTTTCAGGTTATGATAAGAGCATTCCATTGGTTCCGTGTCAAACAATTACAATATTATTTGTGAATGTACTTAATGAGCAAGCAATGCCCGAGGGGAGTGGACAAGATAAGGAAATAACAAGATCTTCGGGCTGTTGGCATGTGCCAAGTCGCCTGACACCTGCAGAAAAATTCCGCCGGCAAAAAAAATATTAATAGTTCCAGTACAATAGCCCATATATAATATTTTATGGTATTCAGTGATACCACATATCCGTGGATGATGATGAAGCTCCTACATTAAAAATAAAAATAGAATTTTTCCCCAGTGCAAAAAAAGGGTCTTTTAGTCATGAGAAATAATTCACTTTGGTAATAAGAATTAATATTATTAAATATTCAGAGGGTAATTACAGGAAGAAAACCTTTGTATTTGCCAAAATAAATGCCCCAGCTATCTAGAACAGAGTTAAATACACAGCTCTGTTCGTTAATGGCCAAGAAAAACTTTTTACGGGTGCTCTAATTAATAACAAATAACCCGAACATTGTTGTTCCCATTGTTTAACAAAAATTTGTCTACCTCTTACTGCTTATTCTTCAACACTATCCCCAAGGCTTGCTGACTACGTCAAAAATCAGATACATTTTCTGGAAACCTTAATTAAAGGGAAAAAAACACATTTGTTGGGAGGCTTGATGTGCTCACTGGGCATGGGTTCCCAAGGACTTAGTGCGCAAGGTATCTGTCTGAGGGCTGGGGAGATACTCGAGAGATAGACCAACGTGCAATGATGGGGACTAAGCATACCAGCTGAGGTAAAGGAGGAACGGAGCCAAGGTTAAAACTAGAAAGATTAGATTGAAATTTGCTGCCGAATTGAAGGACCAATAAAAAAGTGGATGACGAAAAGAAAAACAAATGTTCCAGAATGAAGGAGCGAAGAAATAACGACCAGGCGCACAGGACAGAAGAAACCACCTGAAATATAGCGCAGAGAACGAGAAGAGGAGGAGTCCATTCCCAACATGAATTTCAAGACCTTAAAATGAACAGGTATATTTGGATGACCTCCCTCTGCTCTCACTTAAATACAGTGACCCAATCAGAATTCTTCAACTGCTCTTGTCTTTCTTACATGTGCACACTTGATCTATTCATCTTTCTTACTTTGCAATTTATCATGTTATTTGCCTCCTTAAGCATGTATATGTTAAGTCTGTATTTTAACAAGCCTCCCCCTTTCTCTCCCAATGTTGGCTGGCTAACCCAATGGATCGTATACTACTAGAACATTCCTTGCAGTCAGGATTAATTCTGAAACAATGATGCTCATGCATCATTCTCTCATCCATTCAATCTAGACTACTGCAACCTTGCACTTAAACCAATCTGGTTTCTACATCAATGTTGTTATGTAATGGTATCAATTTGCTTTTAACATTCAATAGAATCAAGCCAAATTGATATATTTGTTACAATCAGAACCTGACTTTTTTTTTTATCAATAGATTTTATTTAGACATTTTGATCATTGACCTTCAAACTTTTAACATGAAATACATTTTTTCAAATTGTTGTAGGAAAAAGAGAACAATATAAAAAATGAAACATAACTACAGTTTTCCAATAGTCCATGTGACATAGTTTACATTGCTTTATCTATAATAGTGACTGATAGATATCCTACATTATTGTTTGTTCTCTATCTAGTTTATAGATTGAGAATATACTGTAGTGCTTTCTGTTGATCCTTAAGATCTGGTTATAATAAGGAACAATCTTACCTAAATTCAGTTTTTTAGGGGCCAGGCACATTGGGTTGTTCGCTTCAAGTGTAGTATCAGAAACCTACTAACGTGGCTCAGTTGAAAAGATTATAAAGGGAAATTTAAATGTGATTATGATTAAAAATGTGGTCATTATAGCCAGAACATCAGCAAACTGGCACCAATTCAACACAGCATCACACATGTTGCTTTTTTAGGATACAATAGGATCTTATATTTTGTATGTGATAGCCAAACAACTGGTTTTAAAGAAAGGACAACATCAGTAAATGGCAAAAAGCTACCAAATATTGCCCATGTTATTCATAGAACTGACAGAATAAAAACCATCTCTGGTTAGAGTGATAATGAAAGAAATAAACTGGTAAAAATACACAAGACAAGATGATGAAAAATACAAGAGAGGAAAAGGTGGACCAAGGGTTTGCAAAAGATTACTGGAACGTAATTGTTAATGAAAGTGTACAGACACTGGTAACTTCTCCCTTTCGGACCTTCCCCACTTTCTGTATATTACCACTGCCTGCCATCTGGTGTATGAATTATAAATTGAATGAATTAAATTTTGAATACAAAATAAAGAAATTAAAAAAAAAAAAGGTCACAAATAGCATTCAAGTCAAGTAATTTCTCTCTCAAAACCAGCCACTCAGTCGGGAGCCACTCATTAATAAAGCTATTCTCCAAGGTTATAGTAGTAAAAACCACAATAGAAAAAAGGATAGATACATTAGTCTTATCAGGAAGAGAAATACTCCTTGCCTACAATTCTATCCTCTGGTGCCAAATGGAGAGACAATTTCTGGTAGGTCTGTCTCTACTCTTACCTTCACCATGAGGAAACAATTGTAAAAAAAAAAAAAGGCTCCCATCCATGGCTCATATAAAACTTACTTTATTTGCAACAGTAAAAGCAAACGGACTAATAGTAGGGTGAACCCATTCACATGATGGATCTGGGGACATGCCTCTTCGTCATAGATGATGGCTTCCCCCTTGCAGCATTGGAAGTCAATTAAAGAGGGCAACTACTCAGGACGTAAAGTAATCAAGAGTAACAGGATACTATGCCAATCAACAGAATTTGCTTCATTAGATTGAACTTTATTTTTAGGAAGATTCTTGGCAAATAACTTTATCATTGATACCCAGACCATATCTTTGATTGGTGATTATTTCCAAAAGGTTAGTGTGACTTTAAAGGGCAAGTCCAGCACAAAATAAAACTTACATACAGGTAAATCACCCCCCAAAAACCTAAAACGGAATAGTTTGAAATGTGAAATATATGTCTAACCTGAAATCCTGCACAATGTCCTGTTTCCCTGTTTCTGCTTCGGTTCTTCCGTTAGTAACTGTTAGTTTGACAGCAAATCACAGCCCATGACTGAATGAATGTCTGCCTCATCTGGCATCCCCCAGGCTCAGTACAGGTTTCTAAATTCTCAGTTTCCATGAGGCATCCAGAAGCATAGCAGGCATACAGTAATGAATTTTATAGACAAAACTATGAATAATCAACATATTTTAAAGAGGATTCTTTCTAAAAGATGTTCTTATGAGGGTGGAGTTGTCCTTTAAGATGTATTGTTTTGGCTTTGGGGTTTTTAAAAAGTAATGAGCGCTGGTTCTGAACAACGTGATCATAGAACATGTCATGTAACTTTTTAAAACCAGCAGATAGTTAACAATGCTTGAGCATATACATACTACAGGTTGCATGTTACACAATAGTATAGTTTAACCCAGAAGCAGTCAGAACCTGTCAGAGGGAGTCCACAAAGGAGTGATCTCGAGGTAAGTGTAATGCCTTGCGTTCAGGCTTCTGTTACATTAAGGGGAAGTTCAGCGCAAATGACAATATTCTGTTAAGAAAAAAGAGCAGATTTTTTTCGATCCCCAATGACCTTAAAGGACAACTCCACCTCATAAGAACATCTTTTTAGAATAGAATGGCCTCTCTTAAAAATAGTTGATATATCAATTTTGTCCTATGAATTCTTACTCATGCCTTGCTATGCTGGCGGGATGCTCATGGAAACTGAGTAATTTAGAAAACCTTGTACTGAGCCTGTATGAGCCTGGGCATGTCAGAAGAGGCAGACAATGGGATTAACATCAGTTCATTGGCTGTGATGGCAACTGTGAAATCCACAACTGACAGCTGATAACTAGGAGAACCAGGAAACAGAAACAGAGTGAAAAATAGGACATCTGTGAAGGACTTCAGGTTAGAACATATATTTAGGTTTCAAATTATTACCGTTTAGCGTGGGGGGGGATTTACCTGTATGGAAGTTTTCATTTGGGCGTTGTACTGTGCCCTTTAACATTCAGCGATTTTGTCGTGTTATTATAAATAAATGCTCCCGAAACACGACGTCCTGTTTGCAGGACCCTAATAGAGAGTATGGTTTTTGTCCTTGACCCAGCGCCTGGTGGAGTCAGTTGCTCAGTAGAGATCTGAGAGTTGACCATCAGTAGAAATTTATGGGAAAAGTGGGCATCCTGGACGAAGAAGAGGACCTTTGAGAATTGAAATGGCAGCTCTATAATGTCAACAGCAGAGAATAGCAAGGGTTAGAAATTCAACTGTTTTTCACTATGTAGAGAAAAACCAGGTATCTATAACTTAAGTATAAACCAAGGTACCAATTTTTACTAGTAAAAGTGAGTGCCACTCGAGTATTAACCAGGGTTTCCAAGGGTTAGAAGTTAGAAGAATGAACACCCCTGACTTCTTGATTCTGTATTGTTTGAGCCTTTGTTGCCCTTTAAATGGACAGCAGAATTCCCATACAGTGTCCCATACAGTAATAGCCATTAATGGAATGGCTATTACGGTAGGGGAATTCTGCTTCCATATGAAGGGAAACTAATAAAGCCTCAGTTCCTTGCATTCCAGATTTGGAAACTACAACTCCCAGCATGCCTTAGTAGCTGGGAGTGTAGTTTCCAAACATCTGCAGTGCAAGCACCTTCACCATCCCCCCAAGTTCAGTGTTTCAAGTGCCTGTGTGATTTAAATATGTTGCACACAGAAAATTGGTTTAAAAAACCACTGACCGAGCATTCTGGGATCAAGGAACCATAATTTTCCAAGTGGAGAGAGACAGAAGCTTCACAATAGTAATGCCATCCTTAACACAGCAATGCTCTCACTCTTCAAATCTTATGGCTGCTCTCACAACCGCCTTTATGATCCTGGCAGCTGACTCAGCGCTGGGCAATTGCCGTCAGATCAGTTTAAAGGTGGTGAGTGACCGGACTGAGTATAAACTGAGGGAGAGGGTTTTCTGGCTCATTTTACAGCCTGAAAACCTTGGTTTATACTTGAGGATATACGGTATGCATTATACAAACTAAGAAATTTTAAACATAAGGATATTTCCAATGATCTTCCCTTTAATTAAAGAACTTGAGGGTAAGGACATTAGCTCATTTGCCTCCGTTCGTAAATTTGATGAGCAAAGGATAGATACATTTGAGTGAACCTATCCCTTTTAAATAAAACATGCTTTTTTGATAGATAAAGTTGCAAGTATGGTTGTATATTGGACTTTGTGGTATATTCTCATTTGTTGTATAATTGGTCTATTCTAGTCGTTATGTTTCTTACCTCTACTCGTCATATTCTATACCTCAAAATCCTAAGGTGCAAGTGACACATTTGGGAGATTACCCCTGCCACAGCCTCTAGGTGGTAGACCCCATAAGGAGATTCCCCAGTTAATGGGCTCGGGTGAATTAATGCCAGCTATAAGCTGGATAAGTTTTATCTTTAATAGGCAACGTGATCGGTACAAAGGGGTTCCAGTTATTGATTGGCCAGTTTATTGATTGGTAGTGTGTTTTAGACTTTAGATTCTTTCTCCAGGCAAGTACCGTTTCTATTTTGTTGGGGTTACCCGCAAATATGTGTGCTAGATTAGTGCTGAGTTTGCTGATTAAGGGTTTTCGGAACCCCAATATTGTCATTGTTAGATATCCCCGAAAGAATACAAACACACAGCTGTACATATTTAAAGTACTGAACTTGATTTATGATTGTGCGGCACATTCTCTTGCTGACCCAAGGTATCCACTGGTAATAAAGCTTTGATAAAATGCAAGTTTCCTGCTATATTGTTCCACCTTTCCATTTCTTATCGCCCTGCTATTGGGAAGATTCTGTACAGGATCTTTCCTGGCTCAGAGGCTTCTGCCTGTAGGCAAGAATGTACGGAGGTTTTTAGCTGTGTACTGATTGGCTCAAAACCATTTTCTGATTTACACCAAGAACTGTGCTCATTCAAGATGTTAAATTCAACAAATATTAATTAGATCAGCAAAAAATATGACTGATTGTTGCCTGGCGAGAGGATTGACGTATGCCCTCCAGCACCACGTTTAATGCATTAGGCAATGTGCGTGAAAAGTACTATGGAACACATTAAAAACTATTTCCAGGGCGAGGTGCCCCTTTAGTTAATGTTTCCTGTTTCTGGTGTGACCTTAGTTTAAGATGTGGTGGGGGGGAAGGAAGAAACACAACAAGAAAAAAGACACGAAAAGAAAAAAAAAACACTACGGGAAAGGAAGAACAGAACAAAAAAGACCAAGGAAAAAAACAAAAAATAAAAAACAACAGGGACAACCCGAAAACAAAACAAAAGAAAAAGAAAAGAAACCAATAAAATGAAACAAAAATAAAAATACAGCGGCCCGATGAAAACAAAACAAAAACGAATTGCAAGAAAGCGAAGCACAAAGAGAGAGAAAAAATTCAAAGCATAAAGAACATTTAAACATAGAATTAATGGCGACAATGTGAAACGAGGTCTGTGATTAGCCCTTCTAGCAAAGCCATTCATACAGCCCTTAGACGACAACTGCATCGACACTGCAGGGCCCATAAGGGGAATGTGCACAATAGTATGTATGAGGGTGACCACAAATCGCCATGTCAAATGTCAGGCTGGAGCATGGTAAATGGGATCACAGACACACATTAAACTATATTACTTTGTTCAATCCCCATTGCTAAAAATTGTTGTTTTTATGTAGTTTTTGGAAATCGTGGTCATGTTAATCTTTCATTTATTAATACTAGCAGTTGCACAGGAGTGCTCGTGTACACATGGGTAGTTTTTTACGTGCAGGTGTGTGGTTGCTTAGATGAAGAGACAGGAGAAAATCAGTGCACAGTTAGTAAGTAGTCATGTATTAATAGTTATGAGTTGAGGAGGTGAACATTGCTGAGGGACGTATAGAAATATGTTATTAGCTAAACCATTTATACAACGTTAGCAGTTTTTCCACTTGTAGTATGTAAATATACAAAATGTTTGGTGACCCTATTTGTGAACAGGCTACATGGAATTGGCCGTTGGGAAAAAGAAAGGAAAAACTGTTGATTTGCAACTGAATATTGAACAGCACTTGAGTGACTGACAGGCGTCAGTGTCTATGAAAGCATGTGCGTGCGGGCTCTTTGTCTGTATTGATAAACGATGGGCTTCCTTGTTGCGTGTTGAGCTATGTGTGTTTTACTGAAGCGTGCTCAATTTTGGCACATTAGTTAGCAGTTTGTCTCACTCCTTGTTTGCCCACTTTAAAACACTATATCCTTGGCTTTTAAGGACCCATTATATTGGACCTATTAGATACAATCAAAGGGAGTTAGTTTTATGGTCCGCATGAAAGAGCAATGATGTCTTTGTTGTAGTAACTGTCTGTGAAGTGTGTGACATGTGGCCAGTGTGTGTCTGTTTACGTCAGGTAATGCAGGTAATTCCGATGTACCATACCCCCAACCGTCCCGGTTGAATAGGTGGATGGGGCATGTCTTGCGTGTGGGTTGAGGTGGTGGGGGTGGGGGCACGGGCATTCAGAGTGTGGCCAGTCGGGTCGGTTGTGATGTGTGGTGTCAGGAAGCTTGCGATATTTGGGCATGGCCACAATTGCTCAAAGAGCAGGATGGCCATGCCATTAGTAGTGTGGTGTTTGGGTGTGTGCCTGTGATGTTTGGGGGCTGAGTACATGAAACAGATGTTTGTATATGGTGGTGATGATTCAGGAACAGACCTGGGATGTTTGTGGGGGTGGCCATGATGTATGGGGCGGATCATAATGTTTGTTTTGTGGGGGTGACCACAATATCTGGTAGCGTGGTCGAACATTTGGGGGCACAGTTGTTTGGGGGGCATGGCAGTTTAATCTTGGGGGCGTGGCCTGATGGTTGGGGTATGAGCATGACCGTGATGTTTGGGGGGTGTGGCCGTAACAGAAATATTTGGGGGCGTGGTCACATTCCAGGAGGGCTCTGCTTTTCAATTGTTAGCATGACAATAACCCGAAATGGATTCATATCACCAATAGTAAACACAGTCGTTCCAGGGTTTATATTTGTATATAAATGTGGTTCATATCACCAATAGTAACATACAGGGTTATTCAATAAAAGTTACTTATCGTTTAAAAATGGTGCTAATTTGCCCCACCAATCCAGAGTTAGCTTAGGGGAATGCTTGACCAATGATATAGTCGTATTTAATATAGTTGCAAAAAAAAACTAAAGTGAACTGGCCTTAACAAAACTTTTGGGAAAACTTTAGGAAGCTGAATTTATGCTGGTTAAAGGAATCGCTCTGCTATAGACTGGGGGGAAACTGTTTTCGGTAAGATACTGAGCAGATGTGGGACCACTTTTAAAGGGATATTAAACTATTAATTTCTGAAATCGCTACCTTAGGTGGAGAAAAAGTGTAAAAAAATGAGGTCCACTCGGCATGGCTTAATGTCTCAGGTAAAAAGGGAAAGGAAAAAAAAAAAAGAAAAAGGTTGAAAAATTTTGTGAAACAGAAGGCAAGAAACAGGCACAGGGAGTACAAAAGCTGAATAAAGAATGCAAGAACGCAATTAACTAGCTAAAAAAGAAAATGAAATATGGATGCCGAAACAAGCCAAGGGCCAACCCACAAACTGTTTTTAAGTAGATTAAATGGTAAAAAGATGAGGCTAAGAATGTGGAACAATTAAATAAGGAGTGCTGAGGTGGTGGTAGAGGATGACGAAAAAGGCTAACCTGCTAAACAGTTTTACATCGGTTTTTACTGTTGAGGAATCGTTTTGTCCTTACAGTAGGGATTGTAATATATGCAGGGACGAGGAAGAAAGGAAGAGTATTCAATTGGCTACATGAGGATATGGTTATGGAAAACAATTAGACAAAGTTATATCAATAAAGCCACAGGACAGATGGATTTCATCCTCGGATTTTAAAATAACTTATTCAGTTCGATCAGGACACTGTTTCTCATTTTTCAGATTCGCTTTTGTCTGGGGATTGTGCCACGGGATTGGAAAAAAAGCCAATGTCAACCAAATTCAAAAAGGTGGTAGTCGTTCACAGACCTGGAAAACGATAGATAGACCTGTAAGCATAAAATCAGTGGTAGGTAAGGTGATGGAAAACTTGGTTAAGTATCATATTCCTTGACTTGTTCTCCAGAGATCATTTAGTAGTAGTAGTCAGAAATAGATCATGCCAGACCAAATTTAATTGGTTTTTTTATGAAGAAGTGAGTAAGAAGGTGCGATGCAAGGGCAAAAACAGTGGATAGGTATATTGGGATTTGCAAAAGCTTTTGATACTGTGCACATAGCGCGACTAATGTATAAACTGAGGACTGTTGGCCCCTTGAAGAAAAATTTGTCATGGATAGAGAAACTGGCTATTTGGACCGCAAACAGAGAGTGGTGGTAAATGGAGCTACATCTTGTGGGCTTCTACAGTTCTAGCGGAGTGGCCCTCAGGTTCTGTGCTGGGGCCGCTT
Organism: Hymenochirus boettgeri; assembly: GCA_019447015.1. NCBI lineage: Eukaryota > Metazoa > Chordata > Amphibia > Anura > Pipidae > Hymenochirus > Hymenochirus boettgeri. The sequence continues at coordinate 228,770,391 of CM033471.1, forward strand.
TCTGTAACGTTATAAAAGACTTAGAAGTATAAAGGGGGGCATGGCTTGAGAGCAGGTATCTGGTTTTGCTAATGACACTAAACGATGCAGAGCTTTGGAAACTTCCAATGATGTGCAATTGACTGCAGCAGACCTAGATAGAGTATCAAAATGGGCAGGAGAATGGACAGAATGTGAGATTCATGTGATAAAATGGAAGGTGATTGCATTGGGATTAATAATCCAGTCCACCTTACCACATAAATAACTCTGTGTTAAGTGCATCTGTAATGGCAAAAAGATTTGGGGGTCTGGTAGAAACCAGACGTAGCTAGCAAACAAGGCAGGGGTAGCAACGGCTAGAGTAGCAAATATGTCTTGTATAAAAAGGGGACGAGGATTCAAGATGAGAAAAATTATTGATGTTCTCCCTCTTTTACATTAGGACACTGGTAAGGCCGCATTTGGAATATGCGGTGCATTTTGGAATCCCCCTAACAAAAGGGACATCTTGAGAAATTGAGGCAGTCTGAGAAGGGCAACTAAATTAATAAGGGGAATGGAGGGGCTGAATATGCAGGCAGATTAGACAAGTTAGGGCGTTTACATTGGAGAAGCGACGTTGCGTGGGAATGAAACCTATACAATATATTAATTGGCCCATACAATGAACTATCTGCGTGCATTGTTTACGAAACAGGTCATATCAGAGGACTCGTGGACATCCTAAGGTTGGAGGAAAAGAAGTTTCATCTTCAGGTGAGGAGGGGTTTCTTTACAGTGAGCACAGTGAAACTGTGGGTGGAAACTGTCTTTCAGGCAGATGTGGTGGGTAATGGCCAGTTAATTTGAAAGCTTAAAAAGGCCTGGATAAGTTTCTAAATACTAAAAATATGAGAATTACTGGTATTAAATGCATATAGATCTGGGTTGATCCAGGGTACTTTCCGATTGCCGTTTGGAAGTCAGGAAGGAATTCCCCCCCCATTTTAGCTGGGTATTTTTTGCCTTCTCTGGAATCAACTGTTAGGTAGGGTTAAAAAAAAAAAAAAAAAGGTGCGTGTGAACAGGTTGGGACTTGATGGACGTGGTCTTTATTCAACCTATACTATGTACTATGTTACAAATGTTAAATGAAGATTTGTTGGTTGGGGGCAAAATAGCCATCCCTTTAAAAGATAAGAACTTTTATTGAAATCTCCATGATAGTCTTTCCAGGGTTATATTTGTTCTATAAATGTGTTCACATACCAATAGTAACAAAGTATTCCAGCGGTTTATTTTGTATGTAAAGTCATTCATATCACCCATGTAACATAGTCTTTCCGGGGGTTTATATTTGATATAATGTCATTCATATCACCCAATAGTAACATAGGTACTTTCCAGGGGTTTAGATTGTATATAATGGATTCATATCACCAATAGTTACATAAGCTTCCAGGGTTTATATTTGATATAAATGTCATTCCTATCCACAATAGTAACATAGTCTTTCCAGGGGGTTTATATTTGTATATAAACTCATTCAATCACCAATAGTGGCATTTGAGTCCTTCCAGGGTTTATATTTGTATATAAAAGTCATCTACACCAATAGTAACATAGTCTGTCCAGGGTTTATATTTGTAATATGGGAGTCCATATTCCCAATTGTTTGTTTAAGTAACATTAGTCTTTCCAGGTTTATAGTTGTATATAAATGTATTCATATCACCAATAGTAACATAGTCTTTCAAGGGTTTATATTTGTATATAAATGTTCATTCATATCACCAATAGTAGGAACATAGTCTTCAGCGGTTATATTTGTATATAAAGTCATTTATATCACCATAGTACATAGTCTTTCCAGGGTTTATATTGTATATAAATCGTTCATTATCACCAATAGTAAACTAGTATTTCCAGGTTTCTTTTGTGTATAAATGTGATTCAGATCACCAATAGTAACATAGTCTTTCCGGGTTATATTTGTATTATATAAATGCTGATTCAATCACCAATAGGTAACATAGTCTTTCCCGGGTTTATACTTGTATATAAATGTCGTTCATATCACCAATAGGTAACATATTCTTTCCAGGGGTTATATTGTACATAACTTCATTCATATCACCAATAGTAAATAGTCTTTCCAGCGTTATATTGTATATAAATGCATTCATCTCACCAATAGTAAAATAGTCTTTCCAGGGTAATATTTGAAACCTTCCTAGAGAAAAATTGTAATGTGTTACAGACCTTAAGGGGAAAGGAAATGCTGGTTACCCTCTGTTATCGAAGCTGTGTTCTGTGTGTGGCAGCTCTCGGGGGGGTAGCCGTAAGATGATGTTGGTTGCGGTCACTGAAGTGGACCTCGGTTGTCTGCGTTGTTGAAGGGCGGGCAGCACACGTAGCCAGGCCCTTCATCTGAGTTTTATGAATTGGGGAATCACACTTGCAATTGAAGTGCCGGCTTTTATTGGCAAACTGGACTTCACTGGTGTCAACCATAATGTGGCGGTGAGGTGATGAGGCAAAAAAATACATACATACAACATACATAAATACATATCATATAACATAATACATAACATATAGACCAGATTTCGCCGTTAAAAGTACGATCAGGTGGTATGGCACAAACAACAATAGAAAATATTTAAGTTTGCATACCTTGACTTATCTGAATTGCAGGCAAGCACAGTGTAAGAGACTCTTAAGAGTATATTTATTAAAAGCAGGGTATGCTACAGTATATTGCACTAAATGGAAAAAAATGGATGCTCTATAAAAAGGCCCATAACATACAATCAAACATTAACAATCAGAAAATGCACACGCCAAACAGTGGAAACATTTTGATATGGCAAAACTGAACGGCCCTATTTATAAAGGGTTTCGAATAATGGCTAAAGGCATCCAATAAAAACGTGACAAAAATGCTCAAACTACAAGTACAGCCTCAAAAATTTTGGGGCAGAATTCCAGTGGGACTCCCTTCATCAAGGAACATCTAAAAACAAACTGTATTCCATCAGATTCATGATTCATTCTGAATCTAAGCCTTATTGGAAACATATTATAACAGAATCCCTGGTTTTCGTGTAACCCCATTGTGACAATCCGTATGGGCAAGTCTTTGCAATGTAGGGAATAATAAAGGTTTTTTTCAAATCTAAACATTTCTCGATCCAATAACCAATATTTCTTTATAAACCACCCGAAAATGGCAAATCCATATCGGGTGATAGCAAAGAAGGGGCCTTACGGGGTCATGTTTATTTTAACGCATTTTACAATTAAACAGAGCATTAACTTATCAAGGCTTCACATTATTACAGAGCAAGCGCATTATAAAATAAATCTATTATATTTATCATCTTATTGGGACACACTTTAATTTTAATAAAAATACCATGCCTAATGACATGGGAAATACACCTTGCAGCAATAATGGAATTTGTGGTGCTTTGGTAATGAATTTAAAAATATCATTCCAAATAAAACATTCCACTTAATAAATCCATGTTCAGGGCCCATTAATTGCTGTTTTTGCTTTAGCTGATTTTATCTGATTTACTTTGCTCTTAATTCTCACGCTGCCCAAAACTCCCCTGAAAAAATAAAAAAAACATTGAAGGAACATAACTGGGAAAATTCATTTACACCGATTGGATGCGACAGTCAGTAGATGTTAATAATACATCATTCTGACATGAGATATATAAGGTAGGTAAACAAGGGTCTATCCTTTCAGTCAGACAGTTTTGGAAAGCTCCAGCAATCACTGAATAGCCAAGAAGCCGATTGATATTAGGGTACCTATCATATTTGAAGATTTGGTTGTTGGGGATGGTTGAAAATTATTTAAAGAGGAAATGTCTTCCAAATGCATTACAGGTACTCCACCCCTACCGATCCTCGGGAGAGTCTCCCTGATTCTGGGGTGGTTCTCCACGCACCTGCAAGGACTCCCGGATTGAGAGGAGACTGAGTCTCCTCCAAGTTCCACGCCCACTTTCGGAGCCACGCCCAAGAATTCCCCAGGGGACATGCCCCATAACCCTCCACAACCCGCCCCCACCAGTCTAGAACAGTGGTCAGCACCCTTGTGACGTCAACTCACGTACCCGCATGACATTCACACCCCTGTGCCATGCCCCTTTCTCACCGCCCGGGAACACGCCTGAAGGGCAGGGAGGATTGTCTGGCATAGTAAAATATGCTGTTTGACCTTAACAACAAACACCATACCGATGATGTGCATTGTGCACACTGGACCAGGGACATCCTCCAGGACAAGCATCTAAAACAATAATGATTTACACTGAAAAAATGAATGGGCTCCCTGCCAGGACTATCTGACTTTCTGTGAGGGCAAGCATGCCAGAATCCCTATGAGGCAGCATTAGGGGAGGGAATTTCCCAAAGTGCAGTTCATGTACCAACTTTCACCATTCCAGTTAAAGCAATATGATACTAAGGCAATTGATTGACAACTGAAATGTAAGATGTTTCAGACTACAGGGGATTCAATAAAAGTTCTTACGCTTAAAATGGTGTTAATTTTGGCCCTAACCAATCAGATCTTATTTACATTTGAAAGCTAACATCTGATTGGTTGGGGCAAAATTAGCATCGTTTAAACGATAAGAAACTTTTATGAATAACCCTGTATATATATCTAAGAAATAGAGGACGATCAATAAAAAAAAAAAACAGTGGTAGTTGGGCAAGAATATATAGATTCCCAGTTACATATTCTTAACCACCATATCTTCTGACCAAACTGTGCTCAGAGAAGTGATCCAGGACTTGTTTTTTTCAAATACCCACAAGCAGTTACATCTTTTAGAAAGGGTTAACTCAAGGTACATGTCTGTAGCAATAAATGCTTTTCTTTACCAGTCCTATAAAATAATCACCAGTAATCAATACTGTATGGCACAGGAGTTTATTCTTTGTTTTGGTTTTGTAATATATATATTATATATTTTTAATTGTTTGCTCATCCATTTAGCTACTGTTAAATACAGTTATACACACAAGGTGGAGCTGGGGTCTTACGCAAATCGAGAGTATACAGATAGCAGTGTACTTCTCAATAAAAAAGAAAAACTAGAAGAAAATCCTTCAGTGTTTTGTCAGCACCAGGTGTTAGTAACAGTGAACTTAACGTTAGAAAAAACATTCAAAATTCCAAAAAATACTCAATGCTAACAGACTATTCTCCTAATATCAACAAGGCAATTTACAGCAGTACTGAAGCGAGAGACCACCATTTCCAAATTAAAATGTGTTCTATTGTAGCATTTGGTTTTAAAACTAGTAGAAGTAAGACTTCTTGGTGAAGATACATAATTTCACATTTTACCGCTATCCTAATATTAGTGTAAACTATGTAAAGATAGTATGACTACACAGACTAAGGGCCATATTATCTTAAGCGCAGTATCGCAATTTAGCAATACCGGTGGTATTGATAATGTACGGCTGTGGTCATACATTTACACCGAACATTGTTAATTAATGAGCGTTCGGTCATAGAATACTAAGTGTTAGTAAACTACTGCATGTTATTCTATGGGAATAGTAAATCTACAATCGCGTTATGTATAGATTTATGAGTGTTATCTGCCAATTTATGATCGTATGCGTTAATTAAACAATACGACCATAAACTAACGACCACTATACTGATTGGTTTTAACGATCCGCGCCTTTATAAATATGGGATGAAACATTGGGAGTAGGAATTACCAACTCTACCTCCTGCCTCTGGTACTTTTGATTTTAAATGTTTTGTTTAAAGAGGGAACTGTGGTCTCCAAACAAGTTTAACTTTAAATGAAAGGCCAGTTTCTGAATCTGCAGTCAGAAATGTAATCTGTGGTTTGCACCATGTCAGTGGCAGGAGAAACAGAAGAAGAAACCAGGAAGAGATCGAGTACAGTGATGAAGGAGGACTTAAGAGGAGGGGGGGGGGAGAACAGCACAGCCCAAACATAAAGTGTGAAGGTCTGTAAATTTACCTTAATGTCACAGGGACTGCAACAAGGTTTCAGAGCAGGAAAAGGAAGTGCAGGGGATCTGGTTGATGCTGCTATTAATCACACTAAAAATAAATATCTTCAAAAACTATGTAAAAAAACAACCGCACAGTAAATCGCAACAAATACTCAATGTGTTTCTGCATTGATAATAGTTAAAAAAACCTTGGGGTACAGCACCAGACACAATTTTCAGATGAAGTAGGCAGTGATCGAGTGCCTTACCAGTTAGCATGCTTCCAAAATGGAACAGATGCGCAGTTGCAATCGGAAATGGCTGGAACTCTTGCTTCTTTGCGATTCCATTTAAAAAAAATTGCAAGCACAATTGCAATGCACAATCAAATGCGCAGACGCAAATAAGGAAAGGACTAGTGTGCTAGCCCTTAACATACTAATGAAAGAATGTATAATCCCATAGGTGTTTGTCTGCTGGCAGGTTGCAGGCTGGAAGTCAGGGCCACTTCTACCATTAGGCAGAGTGACACATTGTCAGACGGCACCCCCTGCCCTGAAGAAGAAAGGCGGCAGAAGGCATGGTGGGAAAAAAAACTATTTTCTCTTGAAGCCGGTCAAGAAAAAAAGGATTTTCCTTATAACAGTATGGATGTGTAAACATTTTATATATTGAGGTTAGCTTTAATTAGTTGTTAGAAAAGGTGAGACTAGTTGGGTTAGTAGGGCCCTGCTGAAAGAATCCCCACTTTAACACAGCGGCTTCGCAGCACGCCTGGAAATGATCAAGGGGCGAATTCAAAAGTTTGGCTCAGGCAGCGAAGCCCGAGAAGTGCCCCTGATAAGTTCATGACTGTAAAATTACAATCATGGCAACAATCATTAAAGGCACGGTATCGCAAAATAGCAAAATAGCGCGCTTATAAATATGGCTCCTAGGTTCTCTCTGGCATATTCCTACTCACAGTCAGTCATACAGAACCGGCGAAAAGGCAAGGTTAGGCCAGGGATCTGTACTAGGTCTCAATCCACATCAGAATCACCAGTTAAAACAGTATAGAAAGCCAGGGGTGGTAACAAATATCAGATCAAAAAACATAGAGACTGGACTAGGACTATACCAGCACTGGACATTTAGGACAGACAATTCACAAGATAAAAATACACAAAATACAGAGGAAATAGTTTGGGTGGAGCTAAGCTAACACACAAGGGGTGAGATCTATAAATAGGCAAAGTGCCTTAGCCATTCAGAGGAATAAATAACAAATCAGGTCCACCTGAGCAAAGTTAAAAAATCACTTGTGCGGGAATAAACCTGCAAGGTACAAAGACAGGACCCATACCAATAAACTGCAGATAATCAGCACAGTCCCTAGTTCAAACCCAGGCAGGATGTAACAGACTTGGAGCCCAGTTTATCAGTCTATGTACAGTAGAACATTTCAATTCTAAATACACATGGGAAAACTGAAATTGGATCTTGGGACCAGGACGCTGTTTTATAACTGGGCTCAGTCAAATGGCTGAATTTTCTCTCCAAGATAACCGGTTAATGAAAAAATATATTATTTCACTGCCTCTGAGGACCAAAAATATGTGTCCTGACCTCCATATATCTTTCAATCTAGGGAAATCAGTAAAATGTTTAGCCATGCAGATCCATTCTGCAGAGGGGGGTGGATTGGTAGAAGGTGCTGTACTCAAGCATTCCGGATTTTTTGATCTATTATGCTTCCCTTTATGGGACATGTTACTATGAAATAGGTCAGGGGGTCAAAGTTTTTTTGACAAGAAATATTTTAAGAATATTCAGATTAGCAACCAGTCAAAATCAGGATGATCAAAGCACTGCACAGGTATGTTAAGTTTCCATCATTAGCCGATTAGCCCCTAAACCTCCCAAACCTGAATAAAGAATAATGGTAATGGAGCTCATGGCTTATACAATCATATGTTGGAAGTGCAACGTTCTAGAACAAGATACATAATCTCACATTTTAAGAGGAGGTAAAGGTATCACATCAATCCGGCTTCCCTTTCAAAAATGTACCTTTACAGTTGAGCACATATTGTGCATCAAGAAAACGACTTACACGTGCGCACAAGGAAAAGAGGGATGGGTCACATTTTTTTAATATAATTCTATATCTAAATTAGAATGGACATTACCACATAACATAAAATACCCACTATAAAGGACAATTTTACTCACCCACCTCCGATCCCCAACTAAAGAGTACCCAGGGACCTTTCCTGCAAGATCTTCCACCTTGAGCACTTACAGATCATCGCTAATACTTACAAGAAGTGCTACTTGGAATTTGAATGGGAGCAATGTGGAATATTCCTTCATCTACGTAGCTAAGTGTATTTAATAGAAATATATATAACACTGATTTCCCATTCAATCTAACCGCTACTAGAGTGGGATCCGACACAAACCCGGAAACTGATTGAACCCCTGGGTTCCGAAATCCGAAAGATCATCCGAATAGGGACAGATCCGTACGGATTTCGGGACTTCGGAAAATTTTTAGAACATTTCGAATGTAAAATAACTTTGAACGTTCAAAAATCCTCGAAAATAGACCACTTTCGAGTTTCGATCGTATTTTCGAAAATCGCACGGTCTAGGCTATTTTTGATAATTTTCCTAAAATAGCCTTGAACATTTGAAAATCTTTAAAATATGAGTTTTCAAGGATTTGAATGTTCAAGATATTTTCGAAAATTATCGAAAATAGCTCGTACATTCGAAAAAACTTCGACAATTTGTTCCGTTTTTCGACCATCTCTACCCTCTACCCCTACTGGAACAAAACTAACAGGTTTCTATTTCTTTAATTTTAAAGTATAGCCCCAAACCAGACTTAACTGATAATGTTCATCCTATGTGTAAACTGCAATTTTCCCAGATGCTCCACTAAACAGAGAGCTGAGCATTCGATGACCTTGATAAGGCACATGCCTCTTGCCTGCACAGTGCAGCCAGCAGGAACCGACAGATTTACACACAGAGGATCACGGAGGATTATATCTGTTTTACAAAGTTCTTTATGTACCGGAGATTATCAGGTAATCCTGGGTGTTTCTACACTTAAAACTAAATAACATTACTATTTTTAACAAATAATGATTAAAGGGAATAGTACTAGTAAAGAAAAATTGGGAAAACAATCTTATCATTCAAAACCTTATGTATAATAAGAAATAATGCACCCCTACCACATTGTAAGGATATTACACTGTAAGTGGTGCATTTCCATATATACTGTAATTTATCATAGCCAGAGATATATTCAGGGCTTATTTAAAGGAATACTTTTTTTTAACCAAACTTGTTCCGTGACCACAGTGCCATATAAAGGCTACAATGGAACATGGAAATTATCCACAAGTCTCACTTTTCCATATTTTCTCAATGAGAAAGTGAGCCATAGACTTTACTATCCTAACCTACTTGATCCTTGGTCATGTCATTCGAATGGCACAGAGGCCTGCATTAACTTATTAGGGGTGTTTCATTTTCAGAGCAGAACTACTGGTCATATTTTGGTTGTTAAAACCACAATGACATTTTGACACAAAACTGCCAAAATCTTGACTGATGAGAGCAAGATTCTGCATCAAAACGGCAACATTTTGATGGAATTGGGGTTTCTGAAAAATTCTGCAGGTTTGTGCAGATGAAAGTTGACACCTTTACTGTGGCGTTCCTATAACACCTCTTAGCCACTATCCAATCACGCCCTTAACATCTGGCTGTGATATGCTAATTGGGATTTTCCAGGGTACTAATTGCCACAGATTCATGTGGTCATGTACAAGTCATTCTGAATTGGAGAAGCCAGTCGGATGACTAGCGAACGTCTTCAAGAACTAAACTTCGAGTCCAGTTGACTAATTGAATACAACAGATATTTCCAAATAGGCTACCCTGGAAATAAGGAAATTACCCAGACTCTCTCCTCCATTAGTAACACATCACTCTTAATTATCTAGACAGGTTCTGGATGAACAGTGAACTTTAGGGAGCACATTCTTTTTGGGAAACAAGGATCAATATACGGTAAATGGTTTTCAACTGATGCAACTAATGGTGAGAGGTAGTACTACAGCAGAACACAGCACAACTCAGGCTGTTAGAACTGTTGCTTTTGTTTTTATTCACATAACCTTAAAGACTTCATGAGACACAACTCTCAAACTAAGTTTTCCATGCAAAATACCATTGAGAACATTCCTTTGTAACCTTACTAAATTCAATCATGTCTTACATGCAGACACCTATTTTATCACACTACAAAAGCTCTTTATAACAAGATTTCCCCATTCAAAATACTCCTGCCACACATGGTCTCTGATCTATTGTGAGAAACCAACCAGAATATTCTATCTGTGCTATTTTGCATTGTGGCAACACATTCACCTACTGTCAAATAGGTTGATTATCGAAACTACTGCAGTTATTTAAAGGGCATGTCCACCCCTCAAATATAAATGAAATGTAGGCAAACCGCCCCATGCCCCAAAGCCAAAATAGTTAAAAGCTGATAGATGTAGGACTAACCTGTTATGCAGCAAAATGTTCTGCTGTCCCCTTTCCTCTGCCTCTTAAGATTCTTCCTACTCTTTAGCTTCCAAACTCATTTGCAAGCTTGCACATGCTCAGAGGGGGCAGCTGGAGGAATAGTAATAGTATTCAGTCATTGGTGTGAGGTCAATAGTCACATCTATGAACTCACAGCTGCTAACCATTAGTATTAACAGCTGCAGTTGTATTATATCTTACAGATTGCTAACTATTGGCAGTTGTGGGGTTTGGAAGGGGATTTAACTAAACTAACTTGCGGTAGATCTGAGACCACGACAGTAGATTTACAAAATGCCTATACATTTATGGCCATGAATGGTTTTACAAAAACCCACAGTAATGCAATTATGCCATATCGCGGGTTTTTGGAATATGTAAGTGTTGTCATTTTAAATAACGGCTGGAATGTATGTCTTAAATAGGATAAACTACATAAAATTAAAAAAAACAAAAACTTGATGCAATGGTAAATTATTTTAGACAAAGAGATTAAAAAAAAATCATTATCTGGTGAACCTCCCTTTATATTACTTAGTAGTGGCTTTGCCTCTCAGTTACCCAGTGTTCTGTAGTGGCATTTGATGAAGGCTCACTGGCTGTTCTAATCATGCTAATCACTGACCTATTGCTTATTAGGTGCATGTAAATGATGGAGAGAAAAAAAAAATCACAAAAGAATTTACCAGCCAGCTGTTTTGGAAACGGCTTATTAAGCATTTAAGGCACACTGAGCAAACAGCCCTTAAAAATCACTCATGGGTTGCATCATTATGTTCTACAAATAAAGAGTTTAAGAAATCTTTGTGGCATGCATATGATTAGACACCCTGATGGAAGAGGGCTGTGTTCCGTCTTTTCCGCTAAGCGCAATAGTTCTCTTTTAAAGTTAAATCCGCAAACAGTGGGTTCCGTCCTTCGGCTTCCATCTTCACATGTATAGCAATGCAAGCAAGAAAATAATGATACCAACAATGGCTCAGCGCAGGAGCCAATATTACTTCAATTACAATCCAAGCACATAGAACTCTATTGTTTGCTAGAAGATTAGAAAGGAGAATTTGTGCAGGAAGGGAGGTGTGAGGTTTAGCTGCAGTTTCTAGTTTTTCTGTTTTTACTGAACATCGATCTGTCAATGGATGAAAATGCTTTTCCATCTTGTTTTGGCATTTGTACCAGCTATGGCATTTTAGCCTTATTTTATCTGTGGACAACTAAAGCCTCAGTACAACACTTAATCAGAAGGCAGAGCCCCTGGACATAAAATAAGTATCCGGTCTCACCTCTTATTTGATATGGTTTCTGGGAAATTACCTTACTAACATGGAGTGAATGCTTTATTTCCCAGCTTTCCAGTATCACAACGAAATGTGGCATTTAGGTTTCTTAAGCTGGGTACACACCATACAATAATTCGGCCCGAATGACCGACATTTCAGTGTTCGGTCGTTTGGCCCAAATTATTTTCGTGGCTTTGACCGATCGCCGACCGTTCCTTCGTCCGAGTTGGACCGCACGATTGGTCGCGTAACTGTCATACGTGGCTGCTTTTGCTGCAACCGACAGTCTTCCTCCTGGCTGACCGGTTGAAAGTCTCGAAACGTTTACAGGCATTACACATGCTCAGTCCTAGTCAACAGCAGGATATTGTTAAGATGACCATGCCCACTAGTAGTCTCTAACCAATGTGCTCTAGACAAATAAATGAAAACTAGGGGAAAATTATGGCGGGGGACCAGAGTTAAGAAGGTCCATCAATCTGCTTGCAGGTATGAAGATTAGCTGTTTTTAAACAGCTGATTGCGCATATATCAGTAAAGGCATGAGCAAAACTGCCGTGTCCAGTACTGATGTTTTAAACAGCATGGAGGGGGGGGGTGGGGTGTCAGGGGCCCAGCCACGAAAATTGCAGGGGGCCCGTGCCCAGAGTTTAGCTACTGATGAGGATAATAAATAAGAATATTTTTATTTGAAGCAAACGCACTGATTGTGGATTCACTAACAGGTTATACAAAACCTTAACAATGCAAGATTTAAATAGCTCCTCCCCCCTCCTTGACACCCAGTGGAGTAGACTCCTGATGAACCTTAAAACCACTAATTAAAAGAAATAAAAATATAAACAATGCCAATACAGTTTTACGGTCTATGTTTCCTTAATGGCATGCAAAGATGCATATTCTTCATCTCGTGTTCTATTAATATGTTCAAATTGCAAGTTGAAGAAAGTTTATTATCCTGCACAACTACTAATGAGAAACAAAATAGACAATCAAGGATAGAATAATAATAAACACAAATAAAAAAAAAAAGAAATAGGAAAAATAAGTCAGGAATGCTAAATCAGATCAAAGGCAATCTGTATGCAGAATAAATCTTAAGAGCGACACTCTCTGGTAATAAACAACGGCAGTAAACAAATCAAAGGGAAAACAGAATAAAATGGCAAGGAGACAGCCACGAATTGACTCGTAACAGATGATCAACAAAGGAACCTAATAATAACAAGTTTTCATCAATGAATGAATTTAGAGCAGATGGTACTAATGTATGTAAAGGAAGATATGTGTTATTTTCGGAAATTGTTTAACACATTGTCATCCTAGTTATAGGAATAACCTACTTTCTACTGATATTTCTATCTGTTGTAAATAATTTGAAAGCGTTTACTATATTTATATGTACTGCTTTCTTTGTGGATTTAAAAATAATGCAGATTTTCTATCACTCAGTTCTAACACCTTTCCTGGTTCTGTACTGTCAAGTAGAGATGTTCGAAACTGTTGGTTTCGTTCTGTTTTCGAACTTTGGAAAGTGTTGAAAGATCGAAAGTTCGAGTTTCGATTTTCAAAAACCGTCTCATTTTGATTTTCGATTTCCGAAATCGTTATTTCGGTTTCGATTTTCAATAATCGTCTTTTTTGAAAATCTCCTACTTTCGATTTTTGAAAATGGTCTACTTTCGATTTCCGAAAATCGTCTACTTTCGATTTTCGAAAATCGTCTACTTTCAATTTTTGATAATGTTTACTTTCGATTTTCGATAATTGTCCACTTTTGATTTTCGATGATTGTCTACTTTTGATTTTCGATAATTGTTTACTCTTGATTTTCAATGATTGTCTACTTTTGATTTTCGATTTCGATCATTGTCTACTTTTGATTTTCTATAAAAATCGAAAATTTAAAAAATGCGGGTTCCTTGAAATTAGGAAGTTCCGAAAGTTTTGTTGAGACTTCCAAACCCTCAGATTCAATTTAAAACTGGGTTATTCGAACCCACATTACATCTCTACCATCAAGCAGTAGGTGTATAATGGCTATATTGCATTGTGTCCCTGCATTGTTTAAGAGCAGGTATTCAGACTTTTAGACCAAAAAAAATAACTGCAATGCAATCTGCACATGCAGACTGCTATACAGAGTGCCAGTCATTCATATGCTCTGCACTGCATCTCTGTATGCACTGTGCTTAAGCAGAGAAGCCGCAGAGGAAAGGTAAGGATTAGGGAATGAGGGGATGTATGTAACTATGAGATCATGTTTGGGGTGGTGAGGAAGGTGACTATATATTTTTGTTCTGGGGGTGGAAATGCCCTTTAATATTGGTACATTGCTTGCACCCCAAATACTCACATACTTTTTAAAAGAAAGGGGCAGATGCAATAAAAGGTACAAATATTAACTGTGTATCAGTCTGCAGTAGCCACTAGATGCTATGTAAGTCAAGTAGAAAACGAACATCAGATTGGTTGTTGCATAATAGCACAGGCAAACTTTTGCACCAGCACCAGTGTGGCACAGTGTGGCTGTTTGATCGGTATTCTCTGGTTACAAGGTTGTTTATTGGAGTAATTTCATTACAACCTCCTTGAAACCTTAAGGGTATGTCTACTCCCAAACAAGAATCTCAGTAAAGCTTCAACCCCCCACACCTCAAAACCTAGACTCGCAAGGTGTTAACTTTTCAAATTGTTTCCCTTGGCTCCTTCCGCTGCTGTTCTGGCCTTTTTGTGCAACAGAAGCAGCAGAAAGGGCCAGACTGGCAGTGGCATCCGTGATTGGCTGAGACATCACGTCAACCACGAACGCCGCTGTTGGTCTTCAAAAAGCGAGCACTGCAAAACCTCTGAAGTGCCCATAAGATCACACGCCTTGCAGTGCTGAGGTCCTGAGTTCGAATCCACCTTTGGACACATCGCAAGGAGTTTGTATGTTCTCCCCATGTGCGTGGGTTTCCTGCGGGCACTCCGGTTCCCCCACCTCATAAAGATATAGGTTGTTGTGTCAAATAAATGGTGCTTAGATTGCTTAGATTATAAGCTCTTCAGGGCAGGGCCTGATGTGAATGTATACATGTAATTGTAAAGTGCTACGGAAGATGTTGGCGCTATATAATCATAATAATAATAATAATAATAATAATACTTCTAAATGAAAGCAATTTCAAGATTCAGGGGAATAAAACATTGCTTTTAGGTTTTAGTTGTCCTACAACCTTTTTTATCTTTGGAAAATCTGTGTATCCATATAGGAGAAAAACGCAACCTATCTGCCAGGCATGTTAAAGGGGAAGTTCAGTGCATATAATATGCTTTTCAGAAAAAAGAGCATATTTTTTCATCCCAATGACCTTAACCTGCCCATCAGCATTTTGTCTGTGTAAAAAATGCAACCGAATACTGACTCCTGTTTGCAGGACCCCTAGTAGAGACTGTTATGGTTTTGCCCATGATCAGCACCTGGGTTGAATCAGTTGCTCAGTAGAGATCTGAGCATGTTTGTCCCACCCAACAGCCAATCAGTAGAAATTACTGTTAGGAACATTCCAAGGATGTGGTGCATCCTGGGAAGAAGAAGGACCGTTAGAACCTGAAATGTCAGCTCACTAATGTCAACAGCAGGGAACAGTAAAGGGTATGAAATCAACTGATTTTTCAAAATGGGGGGAGAGAATATGTAGAATACTAAGAAGGCATTACACAAACTAACAATTTAACAAATATTGATAATTTCCACTGAACTGCCCCTTTAAGTTACAAGTGCTTTTCCCCTTTTTTCACTCTTTGATGTAAAAAGGAAGTTCAAAACATAACTGCATTTTAAAAGTACCAATGTTACTTAGTACAAACTGTTTTTAGTTGGCAGCACACTACAGTTAGTAACAGAATAAGTGCTGTAATTAGGCTGCTTTGAAGCTAAACTGCACTTTTTATGTCAATCCTTAACAATAAATATTCAACTTTATGTTAAAGAAACACTAAACAGTTTTTGTAATATTCCATCCGTTTCTATTATTCACGGGAGGGGGAGAACGCTTATTCCCACCCCCTGTGAAAATAGAACACCCGGGGACAACGTCGCACTGTCTCGACTAGCAGGGAGATTCATAAAAAGTTCTTATCATTAAAATGGTGCTAATTTTGCCCCAACCAATCAGCTCTAATTTAACATTTCAAAGCTACCATCTGATTGGTTGTGGGAAAATTATCACCATTTTTAACGTTAAGAACTTTTATTGAATCTCCCTGTATGCGCCTATCTTAGGCACATGCGCGTCAATACAAAAGATAGGTGTGCGATCGGGACAGCGCGCTATCAGTTCAGAAGAGCTGCGAGTGGAGCGGCGGTAAGGTAAGTCCAATGTCCCCTGGGCGTTCTATTATTCACAGGGAGGTTGGATAAGCGTTCTCACCTCCCTGTGAATAATACAAACAGATGGAATATACTTACAAAAACGTTTAGTGTTCCTTTAAGATTCTTCTATATCACTGTACCATTTTTGTCCCCTATTTCTAGATATCCAATTTGAACCATCTTACATTACAGCTGTAAATCAAGTGCCTTATTATATAACTCTTCTGCGCTGTGCAGTTTTGCTGTAACTGGAACATGGACAGTTGTGAACTGCATGCTGCGAAATTTCCTCTCCCAGTGCTGCCTCATAGCGATACTGAGCAGCTTGACTAAGTTGACTTTATAGAAAGTACTGTCAGATAAAAGGAGGGGTCGATTAAAGGGTAACTGTGGTCCAAAAATGACTTAAGGTAATTGACAGGAATTGCTTCTTGTGTATTTTGCAATTTACATTCATCATTTTTTTTACATAGTTTTGAAGATATTTACATTTTTATGTGCTCTGAAACCATGTGAAAATCCCTCTTTCTTTGTCTCCTTCTCCTTGTGGGACCCCATGGACCTTCTCTTTGCAGTCACCTTGAACCCCCCCCTGGCCCCTCCGACGCCTTGTTAAGTTCTGTAACTAATCTCTAACTGGTTTCTTTTGCTTTCTCCTGCACGGAGCATGTGCTAACTGCAGATTAGAAGGAGGAAGTAGTATTGTGACCGCAGATTCAGAACCTCCCACCCCCTAACTTTCTGATAAGTGATTTCTTCATATAATGGGCTGTGCAGCATGCAGAGAGGTGGTTGATGGCACATTTTAAAGGTAGGAACCTGGCCTTCATTTAAAACAACTTGTTTGGAGACCACAGTTCCCCATTAAGAGAACAAAACAAGTACCCGATAGGAGGAACTAGGCAACACACACAGTACTGCTTACATGTATTCATTATAAATGGAGATGAGGCAACAAATTTTGCTAATACGTACCCTTTAATGGGTACATTGTTGGTGAAAAATAAAGTTTTTCAAATTAGAACTCAATTATCCGAAATGAGTTTGAGACTGCAATAGTGCTTTAATAGATGTAATGTAATGATAAAACTACACAATACAAGTTTACAATCTTATATACTAAACTGCAGTTAGTATGCACGGTCCCTCTGGTCGACATATCAGGAGTTCGCTGGGAGGAAATGCAGACAACACCGAAAAGCCCTAGAAACATACTTTTGTCTTTCGTTCCACCGGCGCTCTGTTAGCGGAAGCAATAGAGAGAGTCGGGACTGGAAGCCTCATCTGTACACACAGTGTGGGAACGAGGCTGTAAGATATTTCTAAGGCTTTGGGGGTTGGGGGTGGGCTGGGGAGCCCTACACACACAAAAAACTTTTAATGGTAGGGCACTAAGCAGCCAAAGGGACCAGGAGGGATGGAGGGGGGGAAAGTTCTCCTCCTCAACAAGGAAGCAGCAGGGACCGGATGACTCACAGACACCTCCTACTCTTCACTTTCTGGAGCTTTGGACAGACACTGCAGAGAACCATTAGCAGAGATGTAGGTAAGGATTTTTTTAACACTAAAAGTGGGGCCAGTAGTGGGTTAAATTTTAGATTTGGTGGGGACCTGCCCTTTAAATATTGGGTGTTTTGGTTTACAAAAGATACACTTATTGGGGGAATTACCCAGAATCACAATGCTCACTCTGATTGATTTAATATCATGGTTGTAGCACTGGGTAAATCCTAAAAAGGAACTCTGTGCAACTTAATGTATTAGCTGATGTTATAAAGTCACCCACAAAACCTGTGCAGCCTGATACTGAATTGATACTGAAACTGTATTTTGCAAAACCTGTGAAGAAACCAATAGAGTCTTTGTCAAGCTTATCCATGGTAAAAAAGCTTGACTTGGACTGGAACCACAGTGCTAGAACTCCCGGTAAATAACTTGGTAGCCTTTCAAAATATACAGTATGGGTGAATGCGTTTCTCAGATTCTGTGTGCAAACCATTAAAGACCTTGTGATCAAGTGGGCGGGGGTTAGGCGCCCACAAGTGGGCGGGACTTGGGCATCCACAAGCGGGCGGGGCTTAGACACGTGAGTGGGTGGGACCACGGCACCCGCAAGTGGGTGGGGCCACGGCACCCGTGAGTGGGCAGGGCCACATGGGGCTGTAAGGGAATGGGCCAAGGGGGGCCTGCAAGGCGGGACCATGGGGTCCATGAGTGGGAGGGACCAGGGGGGCTGGGAGAGACACAGGCAGATTGACTGACAGGTTTCAGCGAGGAAGCAGGAAGTGCAGGGGACCTGGCAATGCTGCTGCCATATACACACAAAAAATGTAAATATCTTCAAAGTATTAAAATAAACAATGGAAATAAATTGCAAAAACTCTTAGGAGAGCCATTCCTATCAATTTACCCAAAGTCATTTTTAGAGCACAGTTCTCTTTAGGGTGCCCATACATTAGTACCTACCTGCTGACTGATGCTGTGACATTCAACAATTTTGCAGGAACCGCCTTTCTGGATCTTCTTTACGGCTATCATACGATCATGAGGTCCCTGTGGCCCATTAATTTCCGTATGTTTGTCCGGAAACGATTCGGAATAGATTGAATATCAAAGGATTGGTCGGCAGGTAAGCGCTGTATGGGCACCTAAAGTATTTAGTATCCATATCTCCTAACTCTACACTCACAGAGCCATGAATAGACCCGTCCCAAATCTCAGCCATGGGCCAGAATGGCACAAACACGCCCACATTCTGATTACACACACCTACACCAGGACCCTTCAAACTGTGACAGGCCCGGGAAAAACAGGACAGTTGTGAGGTATGTATTTTGTCCCTGAATACAAAAACTGCCATGGTCCCGACAAGTATCAGGCATTTAGTATCTAGTGCAAGTATCATTCACTCTATTTGAAACTTACTGGAGTAGGGGTTTATTTTTGTTAGGAGCAGTCATTCTACATTCTTGGTTGTAACAGTGTGCAAAAGAAATAGGATTATAATGGTTCAGGTGGTGCTTTGTGGAATTAGAATCACAGTACTGTCAGCTGTGGCAAATTACACAAGAGCATCTAGAGCCTATACAGCCAAGAGCCAGCTTCTCTAGGATCCCAGAATGCCTTCAATGTTGTCTCTACCTGTTATGAGCATTGTACTGTGATCCAAAATTCCTCTCAATGCAGTGATTCAACTCTTCCTGTTATTAACTATGACTTTTAGTGATAGTGTTGACATGTTCGGCTCATGTGGGATGTGCTCTGTGCTTTAAATAGTAAATATAGAAAAAACTCTATTCCACGCCAGTCTGACCTGTGATCG
Source organism: Hymenochirus boettgeri (assembly GCA_019447015.1). Classification (NCBI taxonomy): domain Eukaryota; kingdom Metazoa; phylum Chordata; class Amphibia; order Anura; family Pipidae; genus Hymenochirus; species Hymenochirus boettgeri. The sequence goes on from CM033471.1 coordinate 228,789,913, forward strand.
GTAGTGAGTTTCCATCTATGTGCTGTTATTTGCCCATGGGTTGTGTGCTACCAATTACCCAGTGTTTATTAATGTTCATTTCAAGACTGGGTAGGAAATACACATTAAAATTGTGGAGCCAATGTACTGAATTCTGAATCCACCTTTGGCTATTAGTATGTTGTAATATTTATAGAACGTTTAGTCATGCTGATGTTCTTTATGCAAGAAGACTACCGTGTTCTATGTTTACAAACTCCCTATAGTGATAGCCAATGGATTTCTGATCCTGATCCAAGCAGTAAACATATACTCAAGACCTAAAACAGATTGAGATACAGTACGCAGCCGCTTCCAGTAATGTATGTTCCCAATCTAGCTCAGATGCCTCCAGATATTTCTGCAAGCCTGATTGGTCGGTGAGGTTAATAGAAATCATTACCTTCCAGTTATTATTGGTATCATTCCAATGTCCATATAGAAGATGTATAGGAAAAAAGGACAATTATACTGTAACAAATCCCCATCCCCATTCATAAAGAACCTAGTTTAGATTCGGAACTTATAATTGTGAAAATTGCATTGAAAATTCGAAAGATTTCAATTCAATTGGGTTTGAAATGGATTTTTGGAACGTCAATAGGTTTGCGGGAGCCAATGTCAAAACTCGCAGTTTCATTCATCCCTCTACATACCTCATACGGGCAGTTTTAGGTCCTTACACTGGGTACTTTTAGATAAGGGGTATATGTGGCATTAGCTGATTTGGAAAAAAGGGCAGGGAGGGGGTGCAAGAGGCAGAGACAAACTGTAATAGCATTATGATATATGTTCAACTTATATAAGAAACCTATGTTGTAGGTTGATTGCTTTTTAGTTTTTTTTTTCTGCTGGCTTCCGATTCCAAATTAGCTGGAATTCCATGGTCTGCAGAATGAGTTCTCAAGCTGAATTAGCAGAGAGGCACAGAAATATTTCACAGCTTATAAATAGCCAGTTTAGTTATCATGGACTGTAATCTCTATTGCACAATGAGACCAGGTTTTCTCACTGAAAGAAGCAGTTTGTCTCTCTCCACCATGTTCCGGGTGTTAGGCATCCAAGGGGGGATGCATATTAAGATGTTTGTCCTTGGCTCTGTGGTCACTCAAGCTGACCCACAGACGATTCGCGGTGAGAAAGGAATCAATAAAGCGTGCACTGCCTCTTCATTCAGACTGACGCTGGCGTCACGCTCGGTAGTTCTCTCGCCGCACTGAAAACAAGTCAAAAAAGCATTGCCCCCCACAGTTTCATTTTTCAGTGCTAGGATTCCAATTTAAAGTTTCGGTCCTCAAATAACAGTATGATGAGTTTAACCTTTAAACACAATTATATTTCTAATTCTTTATTTTCTATGCACTCACATACTTTTGTAGCAAGTACGACCTTGAGTTCCTCAACCTTGAAGATCTGACACTCATTTCATTTCATGTGCATTCAAATCTGAGCACTTGACATATAATTTCAATCTAGCACACTAATTGGAATCTTGCCAGGTAGTGGTAGGTGAATTCAAGGGCCCTCTACCTGTGCTCAAAATCTATCGAGCACTCCTACTAACTTTAGTAGAGCAGTGAAAAGGAACATTTGATAGGTTGCAGCTGATTAAAAATCTTGTACCTCTTCATAAATAAGCCCTTTAGTAATGTGAACAACCCAAATCTAAAGAAGCAATTTAGAGGGGGTCAACTAAGGAGAATATTTTAAAAGCAGTGAAGATGACCTTTAGAGCTATTTTTACAGCGATAAATAATTGCGAGTTATAATATTATTGTATATATTTTTGGTGACAGTTTGACTGGGGGTGTTAGACTCATATATGTACAGAGCCCCCCCCCCAAAAAAAAAACGATTGTCTGGAACGTTTGTCTGGAAATCGACAGAAACAAGACAATTGTGAACAAGCCCTAAGTCCCATTGTATTGACTTCTAAAGACCCCCCCTGCATGTTACTGTATTAACACCAATTGCAAAGGTTTGTTAAAAGTAATGAAAATGTTAGGACCTTCAGACTGGGGTTACCTTGACGTGGTTGGAAGGCTTTTCATTCAATGATCACAGTATATATACTAAAACCCCTTTGTTTATAAAATATGCCAGTGTGCAGATAATACGATATTGTATGGGGCCCAGCAATGTGCATTGATTATCTTTCCTATGTTTGTATTCAAATAAGGAACAGAGACTTCTGGGTAATAACCAGTTTCCACGGCAGCTCTCAGGAAAACCATACATTTTAAAAGGTTTTACAGCATTCCACAATCTAAATGCAAAACCAGAGCGCCAACTACAGACCCAGAAGTCTCCATCCTTATTTGCATAAACTGAAGGGAGCTGCAAAGCCATATCTCTTCCTATCCTATTTAATTTATTAGTGACCTATGTTTTTATTAACACTAATAGCCCCGAACTGATACTGGGCTAAATCTGCTTTCATCTTTGTAATTTTCAATTTTTTCCATCAAAGCAAGAATTTTCGGCTGAACTTATGCAACACAAATAACATGATTGAAACTGGTGTTTCTAAATATGGGAAGAATTTTTTTTCTCTTGTTGAGATGTCTGGCAATAAAAAATGAGCTATACCAGAGTGCACTTAAATTTGCCCATCCAGTTTTTTTTTTTGTGCATGAATAATCTTAGACTTGTTTAGAAATAACCCACCAGGGTTGATTCCACCAGTGGGTCCACGTATCAGAACATTGTCTTGATTTGGACCTTCTAGGACAATTTAGTTGCTCAGTAGAGACCTGAGCAGTTTGGCCTTTTACAACAGCCAATGTGGTAGATGTTACCGTTAGGAACTGACTACTACCATTGCAGGAGATACTGTATGAAATCATTTATATTACTATATATTTTTTTCATAATCATTCATTTTTATAACACTACCTTGCTTTATTGAAAATGTCTTTATGGTTCGGGATTCTTTAAATGAGAGGAGGGTGATTAATGTTGAGTTATTATTTATTCTGGGGGTGAACATGCCCTTAAAGGAGAGAATTATTATTAATGTACCAACTCATTTAACTGTAATTCACAATCACTGACCCACGTGCAGTAAGTAAGCTATTTCTATATTGTAAAAGGAAACTCTGACATTGCACCTTCAGTTGGTTTCCACTGACATGGACTGGAACTGTAAGGAAAATATTATAAATCTTACAGTCTATAGTCTATGTCAGCTATATCAAAACATTTTACATCCACAAAAAGGCAATGGGAAAAAAAATGCTCCGTGTTGATTGTTGTTTTCTCATGTCTTTACTCTAACAAGGCTTCATACTGTTCTTGGCAAACATTAATAAAAAGTCTCCATCCCACAGAGAGAAAAGAAGATTATATGCTGCAAAGTTCTGGGGATTTAATTTTCTTTAATACTCATTTTGGCAGACACATTAGGTGCCCAAACCACAATCACCATAGAGTTTATAAAGCTTTCACAGCTTCTAATAACTTGCTGGGAACCAGTTATTCACCTTAAATGCCCCTCACCTCTCTTGCAGTCATTTTGAAGCAAAATAAAATACTGCAAATGCCAGGATTTAAATGTCCACTGAAGATCAGTCAAAAGAAACGTTACAAAGACCCATTAAGGCTGATATAAGCTGGGAACACACTTGAAATCCCTCATCGAACAACTATTTGGCCTAGCTGCGACCAGAAAAGTGTCAAATAGCGAAATAAATGGACTTAACCAAAGTACCTTGTCAATATACTGCACTAAACCCCCCCCCCCCCTCACCAGGGGTGGGAGCTTAACCACTAGGTCTATAACTTTATTGTGCATATAGCCTTTATTGCGCTTTATTATTTAATGTGTAAGAATATTTGTAGTTTATCAGATTATAGGGTTAATGCAATAAAAGGGTGCAGGGGTTTATCCATGCTGTTAATCTGCAGAAAACTAATATGATGTAATCAAAATGCAGTGAATTGTAAAAAGCTAATGCTGATTGGTTGCAAACTTCTTCGGACCTCTTAGCATCCACCCACTTGCTTGATGAAGAAATCGAAGTGTTTCTACGAGTTCTAGAAGGGTCCATGTAAACGTGTTCCTTGGAGAGTATACCATTCTTTGTCTTGTACTTTAGTTACACTGCACATTCTGTTCGTAGCATGCATTATCCTATTTTACCAAGCAAAGAATATATGCAGTTACTTGTATTATGTCCCTCACCTTACCTGTAGTTTTCTAGCGCCACATCATGCTTTACGATTCGTTAGTGTGTGAGAAACACATGCAGCGTATACAATGTGGATGGGACATTGTGCGCTGACAGAAACCAGCAATAAACGAGCAGCAATTGCACACACGCTATTCACACGTGTTACCATCTGGTACAGTGGGGCCACATCCTAACTGTGGTTTGGTTAGCACTGACACAGTACTTTGCAGCGTCCCTAGGTTCTAATCCACATAATTGGGCAAATTAGCTATGTCACCTATCCTGGACCTGTTACTAGGACTTTGCCGTCTGCCAGCACACTTTCAGCACATTTGCAACATTTAAGAGAATCAGCAGAGAAAGAAAGAAGGAGGGAGGGGGAGGTGTAAGCAGAGCCGTGTCCATGGTGCAGACATCCCATGTGCCATTTCAGGCTTCCGGGAAGAGTGGGAAGGGGGCATGGTGAGGGGGCATGACGTCTGTGATGTAATTTAGGGGCGGGGGCTAGTAGCCCAGGTGTTGGATGGAGCGGGCGGCGTAGGAGCATTCCGGGGCATGGCCAGCAAAAGGGGGCATGGCCGGGGAAGGAAACTAGAGTCCCCTCTCAGTCATGGGAGTCTGGGGTGGTCTTGCAGGAGACTACTCAGAATGAGGGAGACTCCCGTGAGTCGTGGGAGGGTGGGATACTGATGGTGAGTCTGTGCAGGCTTATAAGTGTCGCAGACACTTCAAGAAACAGTGAGCAAGGGAGGGGTGGTGTTGTGATGTGTGTGTGGGGGGGCAATTAGGAGCACTCTCTAAACATTAATGATTTAGACAAAGCAAGCACAGATAAATATGTGATTACAGCCTTTTTACTTGTAGTTTCAGAAAATGTAAAGTTTTTTTTAGTGAGTGTAGTGATCCTTTAAAGCTATAGAAGGTATAGCATTTCCTAAAGGGCTAACATGGATATGGAAATTAGCTAGAATCTCTGCTCCTTATTTGCACAAACACTGGGATCCAACATAGTTATATCCAATCAAAACCTTAGATACCTTTTAATGAAATATAATAGGGCTTGCTCATTGGTTGTTATAATTAAAGGGCATGTCCACCCTTAATATGAAATTTTGACATATGATAGAGTACCCTCCCCAGCCCCAACCGCTATAAAATTAATTTAAGAAGTCCCCAGTTCTTCCCTTACCTTCCCTTCTCCTCCGACGCCCGGCCCGGCTTCTGCTTGCAAGACACTGCAAGCAGGGGGCGGGACAGCAGTCCGAGTCTGTGATTGGCTGAGCGGCAGCCAATCACGGACGCGGCTGCCGGGAGTTCAGTGCGGCGGAGGCAAGAGGGAAGGTAAGTTATGTTTTGGGCATTTTCTGATATTACTAATAGAGCGGTTGGGGCTGGGGGGACAGGGGAAATGTTTGGTAAAAAGGGTTTTATGATAGGGGGAGGGAATCCTAATTGGGAGGGAGAGGGAGGGGGAGAAGGGCTGCAGTACGCATGCCAAACTTCTCCCGGAGGCCAGGTAGGAGGCAGAGTCCTATATGGACTCTGCTATCCTCCTGGTGGGCAGTTTTTGGGACTTTGGGGGGGGACTACAGGAGAACCTAATGGAGCTGGGATGTGAGGTAAGTATTAAACTACACTACATGATGGGGCCATTAGTGGGGGGGATTATAGTTTTGGGGGTGGACATGCCCTTTAAGGGTTTAGTAGAATTTGATGCGGCATGTTCTATGTTTATATATTTTATTACAGATAATGTCCAAGCTTACTAAATTAAATGCAGCTTGGATATCACTATTGAGGCATTCATTCTTTTTGCAGAGACATGGAAAATCAGCAATGCAATTTGTGACTGAACATAGTTTTTTTTAAAGAAAGATCCAAATCTGGATTAGCGATTCATTTAGATTTAGCCAAGACCAAAGCAAATAAAAAGAAATATTTTCTATGCTGGACTCTCAGCGAATTCCATGCTGTGACAGGGTGATAGGTCTGCGATCTTTCCAGCCTTTTATTCTCATTTTATCTCTTATAACCCTGTCTTCTTGTCCTTGCCAAATGAAATATCCCACTGACCTATTTCAAACACCATCTGCAAAGGGTCTATTAAGGATGGAGACACAGAAAGCAATGGTGTTTGTAAAGGATAGCACAGGACCTACACATAATACTGAGCTTGTAGAGGAAAGGCTGCATATGGTTTGACACATGATTTCAGTTTAATAATGCACAGCTTGGTTTCACAAGCCAGCAATGTATTTTCATTACGGACTTTCCAATATCAACAAAGTCTATTTTTTTTTTTACAACTGAAAACACAATAGAAATGTGCAGGTAGAACACAGAAGACTGAAATGGTGCTAGATTTAGCACCAGTGATAAGTTTATGTTGATGGCCAAATAGGACAAGAGAGCTCGTAAGAGACAAAGTTTGTCTATGTAAGTCCCACTCAGTCCATGTTTACTCTCCCACACCCCTACAGATTGCAGTTATTCCTCGACCACCCGGCCCAACCACCTCTTTCTTTGACCACCTCTCTGCTTGGTTATTCCACTTTCTGTCCACTGACATCCCTTTAATTATCTTGGGGGATTTCAATATCCCCATCGATACTAACAACTCTGCTGCCACTAAACTTCTCTCTCTTACCTCCTCCTTTGGCCTTACTGAAGGGTCCTCTGCCCAGACATATTGTAATGGGCACACACTCGATCTGGTCTTTACCCACCTTTGCTCCATATCTAACTTCTCCAACTCTCCCTTTCCTCTATCCGTACACAATCTTCACAAATTTAATCTTGTGTCATCCGTCACGGACGTAACCCCTTGTAAACATATGTACAGATGCAGAGATCTGCGTAATCTCAACCCCTTTTGATCTCAGGCCCCCTCCAACAACTTATCTCTATGTCCTCCCTCTCTGACCCTGACCTTGCAGCCGTCCATTACCATAAAGGTTCCTACACACCTGCAGATGTTTGCCAGACCCCGAGCTCCGACCAACCCCAACGTACACCCACGATGACTGGCATAAATGGCCAATGGTCATGTGTGTTTATGCATTCGGGGGCCGTTCGTTGATCCGCGAATTACCCCCGACCGAACGCATACACACGCGTGACTATCGTCCGTTTTGGCTGTTTGGCCCGGGTGTGCTTTATACTTAGCCAAACAGAACTACTTCTCTTCACTCATATCCACACAATCCTATAACCCCAAACAGCTCTTAAAAGTATTAAACTCCCTCCTGCTGCTCCTACCATGAAGCAATTTGAAAACTTGCTCATGGAGGCATCCAGGTCAAAAATCCTAATAGGCGGCATTTCCCCCCCTTTTAGCAACGCATCCTTACCTTATTAAAGAGCCCCGCGAGCACCTGTGTGAAAGTCTGTGGTGGGCGGGACTTGGAACCCGATTCACAGCAGCTGCAAATGTAGAAGTCTGGGGAGTGGGGACGGCCGGAAGTTTGGAACCAATCACACCTCATTATTTTTCCGCCTGCTACCCTTCTGAGTGTCCAGCATTCTGCCGCTCTGCGTAAGTTACGTGACTACATACTGGGAGAGGTACCGAACGTGCTTGTGTATGTGGCATGCATGTATGCCGATGCTTTGCCCTGATTGATTGGAGTCCCCCCAGGCTAGAAGTAAAGGTACATTAGTGCAGAGCAGCAACCGCCGAATCCAAGGAGAAAAAGAAAACCATGCTGGATTAATCGGGCTGCATGACAGGCAGCAGCACCACGTCTATTAGGAGCATTTCTGTGACTGTGAGGGTCATTTTAAATTTGTGATTGTGAGGGTGCATTTTTCTTGGGGGGAGGGTAGACTGGCTACTTACATACCTACCTACTTTGGGGCTGGCTGTCTACCTACCTGTATGTTGGGGTCTACATTCCTACTTGGAGGCTGGGGCCTACCTATCTACTTGGGGGCTGGCTACATACCTACCTGTGTTCTTGGGCCTACAACCTATTTGGGGACAGGGGCCTGCCTAACTTCTTGGGGGCTGGCTACCTACTTGTGTGCTGGGGCCTACCTACCTACTTGGGGTCTGGGAACTACCTACTTGGGAGCTGGCTATATACCTACCTACCTGTGTGCTGGGACCTCCCTGTCTGCTGGGGGCTGGCTACCAAACTACCTACTTTGGGGATGGCTACCTATCTGTGTGCTGGGGTTCACCTACCTACTTGAGGGCTGGGACCTACCAACCCACTTGGGGACTGGCTACCTAACTACCTACATGGGAACTGGGGCCTACCTACCTACTTGGGGGCTGACTACCTACCTGTGTGCTGGGGCCTTACCTACCTACTTGTGTGCTATGGCCTTCCTACCTACTTGTGTGCTAGGGCCTACCTACCTATGCTTGATGCCCTCTTGCTAAAGAAAAGAGAAGAGGGCACCAGATAATACCCTGTTTCATGGGATCTAAAGGTTTTCATGAAAAAATTAACTACGGTAAATTGAATATTGTTAAAAGGAATTTGCATATGTTTAGTCTAGCTTTAGCTAGTTTGTTAACTTAGACTAGGTTAAACTAGTTAGTTTAGTTTGGGCCCTTCTGAAAGAGTCTACCGTATATACTCGAGTATAAGCCGAGGTTTTCAGGTCTTAAAAATGACCTGAAAAATGAACCTCGGCTTATACTCGGGTCAAGCTGGGACTTACCATAATTCCGGACGCAGCCGCGAGTCAGGTAAGAGAACCGGCAGTTCCCAGTAGTACTTTGCGCACGTCGGCGCGATGACGTCATTGCGCACCCGCAAAGCACTACTGGGAACTGTCGGCTTACCATCCTGACTTGCGGCTGCGTCTGTAAGGCTCTGCGAAGGCGTCCGGAAGGCTCTGGGAAGATGTCCGGAAGGCTCTGCACACCAAACTGTAAGTACATTTCCCATGGCTACCAGTGATCCCCAAGGCTACCAGTAATCCCCAAGGCTACCAGTAATCCCCATGGCTACCAGTTATCCCCATGGCTACCAGTAATCCCATGGCTAACCATTATCCCCATGGGCTACCAGTTATCCCCATGGCTACCAGTAATCCCCATGGCTACCAGTTATCCCCATGGCTACCAGTAATCCCCATGGCTACCAGTAATCCCCATGGCTACCAGTTATCCCCATGGCTACCAGTTATCCCCATGGCTACCAGTTATCCCCATGGCTACCAGTTATCCCCATGGCTACCAGTAATCCCCATGGCTACCAGTAATCCCCATGGCTACCAGTATGCAATAAAATGCACATGGCTACAGAAGGCAGTATTGGTCAATTTCAACCTTCGGCTTATACTCGAGTCAATGTGGTTTTCCTAATTTTTGAGGTAAAAATAAGTACCTCGGCTTATACTCGGGTCGGCTTATACTCGAGTATATACGGTATATTGACGTGGTGGCAAGCTTACAAATCTTTTCCCCAACATCTTTCTTTCCAGAGAAAGTTTGTTTTTTTGTGTTATAACAACTATAAATGTTTTCAAATACGAAAACACCCCACAAATTAGCCACACCCACATGTTAAGCCACACCCACTATTGCAGCGATGGCAGCTAAGGTCCTAACTTCAAGGAAGTCTGGAAGGTCCTAACTTCTAACCTTTTTACATTTCTTTGACTTCAATTATGATTAGCAAACTTTGAATTTCTCTGGATGAATGAGAACCTTCACAAGCATATTTACACATGTAGCTTTACACAGCATGTTGGTACCCCGTGGTACAGCCAGTTAACGTGTCTAAATAATGCATTGAATTTGCGTGTGTCATCCAATGGAGCACTGAACTATGTTGACATATATGAATAGTCAAGGAGAGACCAGCCCTGCTCCTTACACCCCACTATCAGCTCCCTGGTGCAATATCGGCTCTCCATGGAATGCAACCGGGAATTTAACCATTGTGGTACTTAAATGGCAGCCATTAGTAGATGTTGTGGTGCAATGGTTAATCACTATGCGTATATATAACACCGCTTGCGTGGTTACCCGTGTTACCCATTCAAACACCTCAAGCAAGGGGTTACAGTCGTACTAACCGATTTTACATTGGTTAGTGTGACTTTGGGGTATATCTACTAATCTGCGGTATTGTAAAAGTACATCTGTGGTCATATATTTACTGTATGATCATGTGGCTGTACGATACCATGCGGTACTAGAGTACCACAATGGTATTGTATAGGCGATTGTACAATTATCGTATAAACACGTTTGTAATTTCATGACCTTGATCATAATTGTACGATTGCGGTAATTGAAATAGTGCCTGTTATAGGTAATTGAAATAGGTCCCTTTAACTCCATTAAGGATTACTGCAGCTCTTCATGCATCGCCCTGCTATTTGTATTTTAAATAGAGATGAGTGCCGGTTTCAAAACAAACTTGATGTGGATTTGGAACTGGCATTTTTGAAGATCTGTGTATTTGAAGGAATTTTGAAAGTTTAAAGGGCAAGTCCAGCCCCAAAATAAAAACTTACATACAGGTAAATCACCCCCCAAAAACCTAAACGGTAATAGTTTGAAATGTGAAATATATGTCTAACCTGAAATCCTGCACAATGTCCTGTTTCCCTGTTTCTGCTTCCTGGTTCTTCCAGTTAGTAACTGTCAGTTGACATCACAGCCAATGACTGACTGAATGTCTGCCTCTTCTGAGCATGCCCAGGCTCAGTACAGGTTTCTAAATTACTCAGTTTCCATGAGGCATCCAGAAGCATAGCAGGCATACAGTAATGAATTCATAGGACAAACTATGATATATCAACATATTTTAAAGAGGCCATTCTTTCTAAAAGATGTTCTTATGAGGGTGGAGTTGTCCTTTAAAGTTCAAACATGGCAGTTAAATCCCAATTCAATTGGATTAAGGGTTTATATTAGATCTTTTGAAAGTCGGAACCTGTCGAAAATTTCAAAATCATGGTTAACAATTCAAAAATCGCAGTTCAAAAATCCTGCTTCAATTGGGTTTGAATTGAATTTTCAGGAATGTCAAAACCTTCTGCAGACCTGCTGGCAAAGGAATCTCGCCAGTTTTGTTTATCTCCACTTATAGTCTACTGTTGCCTGTTTTTTAATACCAACTAACAAAACTTACTCACACCACCTGTTCCCATGCCGGCACAAATACGCCTCTTCTGCTGCTACTACTCGTATTTTACATGCTGCAGAGCAGCAGAGAGGCTAGCCGCTAAAATTGGCCATGCTGTCAGCATCTCGGCTTTGATTCATGGAAGTTACAGAGGAGAGGACATTTAAAAGCATCTTCAAAATTGGTAAGTATAATGAAAAGTGGTGTTGGGGGGGTCCTTAAGGTGTGTGTAAAGTTTAGTTAAGAGGATGGACATGTCCTTTATCCTTTATGTTATTCAATAAAGCTGGGTACACACAGCAACGATAAAGCCCCGATACCATCGGATCCGATGATATCGGAGCTATATCGCTACTGTGTGTACCTTAGCTTTCCGAATGAGCGCGCGGCCGCCAAACAATCGTGTTGGCCGAACGCTTGTTCAGCAAAGACTGAAAATTTCCATCGGCCGCGCTAGACTCCCTTAGAAGGAGTCTATCGCTGCTGATGGAAACACACATCCCGAGCGTTCTCCCTATAATGTTCATAGGGAGAACGCTCGGGACTGTGTGTATGCAGATCTTTGAAAGATGACAGATCCTGTCATCTTTCAATGATCTGTATTGTGTGTACCCAGATTAAGAATGCCTTTTCTGTTTTATGATATGGTGGGACCTGGACACTCCCATCCACACCCAACTTGATAAGAGGTATCCAAATAAAGTGGATGTAGTCAGAAAGTGCTGGTATTTCATTCCAAGTCTATTTCTAATGATTGCTATTCTAATGCTGCATTCCACTTTTGCTTAAGGCAGCTGACTCTGCAGTTGGTCGACGAGCATGAAAAGGTATATAATTCACTGAGAAAATAATGCCATGTCCCAGTCTGGGATAGTGTGTGCATGTTGTGAATTAAGATATTCTTTTTGATGTGTATGTCATATGGCAGAATCCCTTAAGTAAAATAAAATTGACTTCCAAGGAGAAAATAGCTTAGTTTATAACTAGAAATCCCATTTCAGCCCCTACACCTTATCTACTTCCTATCACACAGACACACACATACCTTATTAAACAATCGGTGTTGAGTTGGTATAGCAAGCATCATGTACTGCATATAGTGTATATATATATATTTTTAAGGGAGAGGCTTTTTCGCTCATCTTCGTATAACAGAATGAGAACCCCCTCCAGTCATACATCCCCAAGGACACAAATATTTTGAGCTGAGCTTTATTATGTTCACGTGTTGACATAAATTCATAAATTGCATTTCAGCAATATCTTATTATGCCTTGGGGTATGTTGGTGCCATTGATAAATGAAAAAGGAGATACATACAGTTAGTATTTTCACAGAGAATACTATTGTCCCATGCTCTAAAATATGTTTTATACAATGCTGTCTGTGGATAAATAACCCCGACCCTAAATTTGATTAATAAATTAGGCCCTAAACAAAATATGTTTATATATTATTATAACATCTTCCTGTATTCTCAATGCTGTAGGATCAATTATGCATGACTTGATAGTTGAGGTTGGGGAATTTTAGAAATAATGGTTATAAATTGGATTCACGATATTATGGCAACCTCAAGCCAGAAGAGTTTGGCTGTCCTGTAATGCAAAAAATAACCTAATGCAAAACAATAACAGGTTGCAATGAGAATGGTCTTGCATTAATATGCAATCCCTATGGGATATACTGTAGGTGTACCTATGGGATGTAGGTGTACCTATGGGAAGTAGTTGTACCTATGATATGTTGGTATACAGTACATCACCTCTATATATGTCAGTTTTGCCATATGTACCAACTATGAGTGATTAAACATTGCAGAGCATAAAAACAACTTCCACACATATCCAAATCTACTGATTTAGTAGTGTAGGGTCTATAAAAGTATTCAACCATATAAATCATTTTTATTTGATGAAATAAAAATGGACTTACTCAACAAAAACTTGTACTGCAGATCAATGCAAACTTCACTTTAATGACACATAGACTAATGTACTTGTGAGCGTGCAATTATGGCATAGAAATTTAGGGATGCCCATCAGTGTAAATTAATGGTATGTGGCCTATTTTCTTGTTCTTAAAGTTAGGTGTAAATTGTGCAGCAAGAAATATTTGCTATTGGAAAACTTCAATACTGTCCCCTTTGCATCACCTTCATTGGTAAACCCAGTTTCCTACATTTAAAACAAGCCATCAACCACTTCTCTACGTGCTCCACAGCCCAAGATATAAAGAAATGACTGACCAGAAAGTTAATGGGTGGAGGCTGACATGTGACATTCCTAAGGCTTCTCCTGCACAGTGCCGCCGGTGAGCACAGCCTCAGACTCCCTCAGTGTGTGAGGGAGACAGGAAGTCCCTCCTCCTCTCTGCTGTGTAAAGTCCTGACAGAGAAGGTAAGGGAATCTACAGCCCTTCTCTCCCACTATGTGAAAACACAGTTTCCACAGAGTTTTCTGTAGGGGGTGGTGTCTGAGTGGCCCACGGCACCCGCGAGTGGCTTAGACGGCCACGGGTGGGTGGGGCTTAGGCACCCACGAGTGGGCAGGGCCACATGGGCTGTAAGAAAATGGGCCAAGGAGGGCCAGCAACTGGAGGGACCATGGGGTCCATGAGTGGAAGGGACCAGGGGGGCTGCAAAGGGGAAGAGGAGACACAGGGCAAATTGACTGACATGGTTTCAGAGCAGGAAGCAGGAAGTGCAGGGGACCTGGTGATGCTGCTGCCATATCACACACAAAAATGTAAATATCTTCAAAACCATGCAAAATAAACAATGAAAATAATTAGCAAAATTTCCAGGAGAGCAATTCCTATCAATTTACCTAAAGTCATTTTTGGACTATAGCTCCCCTTTAAATAAGTGTCCCTAATGAAGAACCTTGTGCCACACTTACTTGAACAATCCACATAGATGGATCTCCATTGACAACTTCCTTCTGTACAAAATCTATCGGTCAATTCTCTTTAAATGCACATGTGTTTTCAAGGCAGAAGGACTTTAGTTTATATATTATTTGCTGATACAGAACAGTATCTTAGCAACATCTAAGTATGCCACATCTACAGCTTTGCCATAGTCATAAACCCATGTTTAAGATCTATCCTCATAAACCCAATTTTGAGGAACCGTGGATGTATTTCATTAGCTTTCTTGAAATAAACTTTGGCAAATTGTTCTGTACCAAATCATCTGCTAACTAAAGTGAATTTGCTTCTTTTATGCTATTTTTGCTACTACAATCTATACTAACTTTCAGAACTAGGTAGCTCTATAGTGTATACAGAACAAAAGGGTTTAGTACACTTGAAGAATCCTCTATAACCATTTTTGCATCATTTTTTATGGTCCCACGCCCTCTGTCCTTATCAATGTAATTTGTACTAATCCCTTTCAGGAATCCATTGGAAATCCAGAACTTGCTCCCGATTGATATATTTAAAGAACATTTGAGGTCTATTATCCTTTGTTTATTTTCTCTTTTTTTTCTCTCCCCCCCCCGCACACATACAGCTTAATAGGGTTTTGGAGAAAACAAGCTTTGATAGATAAAAACGGAACATAAAGCAGCATGAATTGTTACACAGAACTAGTCTAAGTTTATCTTGGACCAATTCACAATTTATTATAATACATACAGTATTAATATGTCTGTATCACTTTAAATTGATGCTTAAGTACTTTATGCGATCAGCATGTTTTTTGTCATTTAACTTTCTCTATTAATGACATTTATCTTATCCAACACTCAAAACACTAAAGAGCCCAGGCTGAGCATCAAGCTAAACATTAAAACAATGTTTATAAATGACTTGCCATTTAGTTATTCAAGAAATTCCCAGTAAGAAAATGTTTTTTGAATAATTTGTTATCAGTAAAATGGGTCATCAGTGGGAGTTTATAAAAATGCAATTGAAAGACAAGACGCTCATTTTTATAACTCTTGGAAACTACGGGGGTTAGAACTTAGCGAAGGATCAACTATTTGCAGTTGAAAGGTTTCTTTTTTTTTATAATTTAGGCTGTATAATATTTTATAGGCAAATTGCTGCCCCTTCTCCTCATATTGGCCTTCCCTCCTTTCTTTCCTTTTCTTCTTTCTCAAAACTCATTAAAGGGCAAGTCCCAAAATGAAAACTTACATACAGGTAAATCACCCCCCAAAACCCTAAACGGTAATAGTTTGAAATCTGAAATATTTAAGTCTAACCTGAAATCCTGAACAATGTCCTGTTGCCCCAGTTTCTGCTTCCTGGCTCTGTCAGTTATGGGTTTGACAGTTGACATCACAGCCAATGACTGAATATTAATCCCCTGTCTGTCTCTTCTGAGCATGCCCAGGCTCAGTAGAGGTTTCTAAATTGCTCAGTTTCCATGAGGCCTCCAGAAGCATAGCAGGCATACAGTAATGAATTCCTAGGGCAAAGTATGATATATCAACATATTATAAAGAGGCCATTCTTTCTAAAAGATGTTCTTATGAGGGTGGAGTTGTCCTTTAAATACTGTAGTCTAAGGGGTAGGCCACAGTAGCTCATTTTAACCTGCAACAAAAAGAGCACACTAGTGTTAGGCAATTGGTCTGGCCAATTGGTGTGCAGCGAACCGGTTTTCAGAGAGCATTCGATCACAATTTTTTTGCGAATTACATGCGCTACAATTTAGCAAAATTGTGCTGATCGCACCACAAGCCACTGGCAACACATGGAAAAAAGCATGCTTTGCCGTGCATTGATGTGCGCCGTAGTGTGGCCTTAGCCTAAATAGCAATTTATTTTGATGCAACATTGACTTACACTACTTTGCTCAAATATGATGTAATTACATGAAGCAATATAAAAATATGATGTAATTACATGATGTAAATATCTAGTTAGTAATGCAGGTAATAAAGTGCCAAATATACCAGTTAGTGTTAGGGGGCCGGTAACTGACAATTGACCAGTGGACATGCCCTATAAACCTGTTGGAGGTTCTCCTCTTCTGACACATTAAGTCTGACAGCTCTTATTGCATGAATCAGGAAGCAGCTTATAGAACTCTACCGGTTTAACCATCTAAATGCTGGGCAACATGTTAATAATTTGTCATTACTATATCATCCTATTTATTTCCTCTATTTCCCACGGAAACCCAGAGTCTCTGCTCTCCCTTCCACCCAGTGCAGCTGGAAAAACAAAGCACCAAAAGCAGAGAAATAAAGATTCTAATGCTGCGCTAAAGATCTCTATCCATTATTGCTGTTGTATAGGCAATAATAAAAAATATGCGGACTGGGCTCTGTTCCTCCAGGTGCTGCAGCAAGAGGCCACCAGATGGTAATTATCACAGCTAGCAAGAACTGATTTTCCATCCTGCTGTTTAGCAACCTGGCTTCAATTAAGTTATACTGTAGATAATGGCAGCACAGTTTACAAAAAAAATACAGCAGGAATATTTTTATCTCCTTCAGAAAAATGATAGAATAGCAAGCCAAAGAAATCTATAGATTGGAGCAATGTTTGCCAGACCAGGAAAACCTACAGGACCTTGGATAAATGACACATGGACCTGAACTCACATTAAACTAGGAGGTGTTAATGAGCCACTCAATCAGTTTAATAGGATAATCCATTTCACACTGAGATCAAATGTGGGTTTGTAATAAGGGACCCTATTGGTACAATCATCACATGAGTAGAAAACATTTAAAGGGTAGCTCCACTGGTATAAACAAAATTTGGGTATTATTGAAGAAGAGGAGGTAAAGGAGCTGTGTCCAATCTTCAATAGAACAATAAGGAGCCAGGAGAGAAGGTAAGCTACTTACCCAATCGCTGACTCCCACGTAGTCTGACAGGTCCCGAAGGACTCTGTCTTCTATGGATCCTGAAGGTTTTATTGAAGAATGGGAGGTAAGACACAGCTCCTTTACCTCCCATTCTTTAATAAAACTGAATACCCAAATAATGTTTATACCAGTGGAGATACCCTTTAAAATCCTTACCAAAGAAAACATGTAGGATCCAGGTTAATGTGAAGGTTCCATGGTACCAGACCACACACATTGGTGTTAGATTCTCCACTCAGGAGTGATGTTGGTCACCCCCCTATGGGACGTACAGTACCACATAGAAGGCAGTTACCTACAGAATCATTGGTGAAGCCTGGAAAAAAAAAGCCTGGAACTTGACAGGTACCATGTCACTGAGCACACCACTCTCTTGCAGGCTCATTTACCGTGTAATATTTGTAAGTGCAACTTTAACTCCTCTATTGCACCTGCTGCGTGGGTATTGCAAGACACCCACACTAATGGCATAAACCATTCAATAACGCATGTGCGCCTTTTTTAGCATCAGCTATCAGCTGGGATTAAATACTTACGTGTGCACAGCCACGCAGCTGCTGGTAAATAGGTTTGAGGTGGCTGCACGAGTACCAGAAGGGACAGCTGCCACAAGCCTATTTACCAAGGCCTAAATCGGTTAGTGCGACTTTAAGCTCTTAAACAAGCACTGCGCCTCCTCATAAATTACCCCATAAAAGTCTTGCAAGTGGCAACCCAATTTCGGATTCGCCACTATGCGCACACGCAATATTGAATCGTGTAGGAAAGGTTTACCCAGAGTGATAATCGCAATATTGAATCGTGTAGGAAAGGTTTACCCAGAGTGATAATCGCAATATTGAATCGTGTAGGAAAGGTTTACCCAGAGTGATAATGTCAGCTAATATCAAGTTCTTGTGACAAAAATTAGATTTTCTAAAGTAAGCCGAAGGCAGGAGATCCACGCAGGTCTTTTTCCAGACAGCAATTCGTTAGCACAATGTATCTTTGTGTGTGGCTGTCTGACCTGCATGCACTAACTTTAGGCAGCTAAGGACTAGAGATAGCTAGAGATAATTTTCTATAGTTCGAAAACAGACCCATTAAAGTCAATGGGGAAAAATGGTTCAAAATGTTCTGATAAAATACGGATAAAATAGCAATGGAAACGTACTGTAAAAAACTCTGGAACCTGGGAAAAACGTATATATTACCAACATTTTTGAGGGTTACCGAAATCGATTGCCACATTTGAGAGTTATCGCCAAATTCAAGGGTTATCGAACACTACATTCTAGGATTATCGCCATATTCGAGGATTACCAAACGACACATTTGAGGGACATGGCCGAATTCGAGGGTTATCAAACGCAACATACAAGGGTTATCGCTGTTCGCTAACCCTCAAATTTGTCCATAACCCTCGAATGCGGCATTCGCTAACCCTCGAATTCGGTGAAAACACTCGAATGTACCTAACACCAAATTCTAGTGTTATGGACAGCTTAAGTCGAGGGTTATCGATTCGAAAATATGTGACAATATATGACATTTAAAGGGCATGTCCACCCCCAAAACTATAATTTAACCCACTACAGGCCCTACTAAGTAGTTTATAAAAATCCTTACCTTACATCTCTGCTCCAAATTGTTTTCCAGTAGTGCTTGTCCAAAGTCCAGGAAAGTGAAGAGAAGGAGGTGTCTGTGAGCCATCCGGTCCTTGCTGATTCCTCAACCTCGACAAGGAATGTGACATGTGAAGCCCTTTACTGCCCTACCTCCCTACATCAGGATCCATCCTCTTCAGCTGTTGCACCTTGCGTGAAAAGGTTTTGTTACAAGGTAGGTGCCCCCTGCCCCCCCCCAACCGCCAAAATATTTTTGCAAAATAATGCTCCAATCGTTACTTACGGACCATTCTCTCCCGCAATGTTTTCAATAATGTCAGCCACATCTGTAATTGGCTGCGTCTTAGCCAATCACAGACGTGGCTGCGAGTTCAGCCCCTGCCTGCAGCTACCGCAAGCAGGGAGCTGGATTAGAGACGGTGTGGGAGAGAATTGTTCTTAAGTAACAATCTGAGCATTATTTTGCAAAAATATTTCAGGGGTTGGGGGTGGGCAGGGGTTGCCTACATTGTAGCAAAAAGTGAGTTTTGGGGCTGGACATGCCCTATAATACAGTTTGTACAGCTTCAGTTTTCAAAAATGCCCAATCATACAAATGATGGATATCCATGCAATTATCACATAAACAGTGTCTGTGCATGTATTACATATTACATTATAAATAAAACATTTTATTTATTTGTGTCAATGATCCTTGAAGATTCACATTTTCACTTGGCAAGATTGATGAGAACAATAAAACTAGTAATAAATTGCAGCTTCCTCATATAGAAAAATGTCAGACTACCACAAATTATTAAAATTATGAATGTACAGTTAATTGCCTTTTGAAATAATTTAGAATTAAAGGTGAAGAGCCTATCCAGGTCTTGTGCCCAGTAAAAGCAAAATGATTAATGGATAGTTTGTGCAGGCCTTTGACCTAGATAACTAATTCATGCACTACATCTCCCAACTTTCCCTTAGAGCCTTTGCTTGTTGACCTGTTTGTTGAATGCAAAGAGGCAGAGTTTATTGTGGCCGGTTGTCTAACCTATCTATCTGTTATTAAACCATAATTCTTAACATTTGTGCTAAGAATAGCAGGAGTTTTTTTTTTAACACACATTCTAACATTCACCATTAATGGACAACTACACTGTTAAAATGTACTTGGGGCAGGGGGGTAGGATTGGGTATTCGCACCTCCCAATATAATTTTGTTGAGGAGCTCCAGCACATACCGTTTTTATCTGCCAGGTTGGTCCCCTTGGCTTTCCTGTATTTAAAGATGGAAGCCTGGCAGAAGCAATTTTCTTTGTGCTGGTGCTCCTCACAGAAACGATATTGGAAGGTAGGAATTATCAATCCTAATTTCCTGCCCCAGTTACTTTTCATTTTATATGCTCTTCTGTTTTCCTTTAAAGAGAAGAACTGATTGGAAATGCATTCTGCCGAGCTGTGCAACAATGACTCACTTCATTAGCCCTCCTCTGTAGCTCTTGACCATGCTGCTTCTAGAAGTGTCCCTATTTAAAATAGAATGTTGGGAGTTATGTAATTACTTGTTTGTATTTAGTTCTATCCTTTTTAAAAATATGTTATAATGACTGTAACTGCAATCTACAGGAATTTCCATAGGAGGGGGTGTATAAAAATGCTCTTGCATTATGGTCTCCACTTAGCAGTGCCAGATTTCTCACTAAGCCACCATTAAAAAGGAAGGGGAGCACACTCTAATTTGGCATACGTGTAAGTGGCATGTTACATTTTGCATTGCATACAACCTCCTCTTGCATGCCACAAACACCTAGAAGGCAAGCACGAAGCAAGCAGTCTGCAAAATGTCCTCTGACTCTGCTTTCCTTAATCTTGAGCCAAGAGTCATCCATCTATGTCTTACCTTCCTCACTTAATGTACCAGGAGACACGAGAAAACTTACCCACAGTGTGATCCACTGCTGGCTCCTGACAGCCAGCGAGAACACGCACTATAGTTTACTTACAGCCGTCGTTACCTTCAGAGATTCCAGCAGTGGATCGAACTGTTGGTAAGTTCTAGCTAGTAAGTTCTTCACTTTAAGCTTAAAAGCCAACATTCACTCTGAGAGTGAAGTAATCCTTTAAAACATTGCACATCTAAATTTATACCCTTGGAAAATAACTGTAAAAAAATATAGGTCCACACTCGTGGCCTAATTTTGATGTAAAGAGGAAAATGGAAAGGAAGAGAATGGCATTGTCAGAGGGAACAGAACAGCCTTTAGGAACTATAAAAACGGTAAGAAAACAATTTAGCTAGCTAAAATAAACAATGAAGTAAGACTAGCTGAAAAAAAAGCAAGACTTGCCTTTAACATTTTTTAAAGTATATTAAGAGTAAAAAGATGATAATGTGGGGCCATTAAATAAGCTGAGGATTGATAATGTGGGGCCATTAAATAAGCTGAGGATTGATAATGTGGGGCCATTAAATAAGCTGAGGATTGATAATGTGGGGTCATTAAATAATATAGTTAAATAAGATAGTTACACATGATGCTGATAAAGCAAACATCTTACATGAGTCTTTTTCCTGTACTGTTATAGAACATCCAAGTACAGATAGCATAGAGTAAAGTTATAAAAATGGTATAAATGATGCAGTTTCTCTTCGGTTAACTGGCGATATGGTTCAGAAACAACTAAATAAGGTTAATCTCAATAAAGCTCCTGGACCAGATAAAGTACATCCTCAAGTTTTATCCATACCATAGTGTCTGATAAAACTGACGTGATTCCAATATTCAAAAAAGGTAGTGGTTTACAGCCTGGTAATTACAGACATGTAATTTTAACTTCAGATCTGGGGTAACTGGAAAGAAAAAACTTTAAAGGTGTAAAATTCAAAGGGGCCAAAATCAAAAAGACAGGCTAAGCGGTGGGCCACATTTTTTTTTATTAAGATATTTTTTATGTGCAGGATTGGGACTCTGTTACGCTAATGTGCTAATGTGGAATGTCCACCATACTCTTTTAGTGCGGTAATGGAAAGGGCAACTCTAATGTAAGGCCCTTTGTCACACCTCCCTTCCCATCACCGGACTAGATTTGGTACGTGAACAGCTGTTACCAGACATCCCACCCTGCCGAATCTGGCTTTCGGGCAGGGTGGGGATAAGGGGGAGTGGCGGATTGACATGTCGTAACTGACGTCACTAAAGGGCGGGACGGTGGCAGAGTTAGAGGTGTGACACGCCGGCCAATATGGTACGGAGAGGACAGCTGGTGCTCCTCGAGTTGGTGCTTCTACAACTGATGAGCAGAAGTTCCACGGTAGCTTCCAGTGAGCCATCAGCAGGAAAGTTTATGTTGTTAAGAACACACTTTGTTAAAATATTTACATCTGTTATATCTGTTACATCAATGGTTAAAAATTGGCAAAAAGGTGGTTTATATGAAAAAAGCTGTGACCCCTTTTGCTCCAAAGTCAAGTCTCTTGTGTCGTTAAAGGGAAGGGAAAAAGGGAGGGAGCCAAAGGGGTGTAATAAGAAGTGCAAGAGGGGGATAAAAGAAACCAATGTTATAAGGTTAATCGGGGTCCTCCCTCCTATCTCAGCCAAGTTACACCACTGCTTGGGACTGCACAAATGGATATCTGTGTAGTATGTCTTGGATGCTGTACAGTCACTGGGAGCCAAAAAATCTAGAGGATCCAGATAGATTGTCACATTGGGCTGCTAAGTGGCAGATGAGATTCAATGTTGATTAATATAAGGTGATGCATTTTGGACTTAAAAATCCTTGTGCTTCTTATACTATAAATGGCTCTGTGTTAAGTGAATCCCTGTTGGAAAGGGATCTTGGAGCTTGGTGGAGAACAAACTTAAATGTAGCAGGCAATGCCAGGCAGTAACAGCTACAGCCAGTAAGGGGCATATTTTGGGGCATATTTATAAAATATTGTTATTATCGCATTTAAATTACCGCCACACATTGCTGTGGGAAAAATTTGTTGTTATCTCCATAATTATAAAAGGCAACCATCATTGCGGCGATAAGCAATACCGCGGCGATGTGGGGGAGGTAATTTGAACTCTCTTCGCCATGATACTTAGCGCAATGGGCAAAGGGCTTGAATGCCGACACTTATAAGTGCCCTTGCAGCCCTTGATAACGCAGCAGTATGTTACATATGTGGTAATATAGTTAATGTGCAGGCAGGAACTTGTTTTATCTTCCAGATTATTTCTGCCACCACATCCAATTGATTAAGGTTTACACTGCTTAGCACGTTAACACAGAGGAACTTCGCCCTCGCAATGTTGTGCAATATTCCCTTGCGTTATCGCATAGCGCTGTCCATTGATTTTTCATGGCACTGCTATGCGTTAATGTTAATCATGCAGTGTGTTGGAATCATTACAGCAGAATTTCTTTCCCTTTTAACAGTCATTTTAAATGTACTGGAGAAAAAAAGGGGATAAGACTTGGCAGAGCTCATTTTCAGCAATATGGTAAGAACTAGGGATGAGGACCCCACGTTTAAGGCCCTCACCCTGGGTACTATTAACTGGGGGCGGGGGTGGTATGGGAACCCTAAGATGTAAACTATGGCCCTGAAGAAGTACTAGAAGGTGGTGGAAGGCTTCAACAGGCCACACTAAGGCTATAAATATGTATTCCAGGTATTCTAATGCTGAAATGGATCTTGAAATCTGAAGAGTGATGTGCGAAACCACAATGTATGTATTACTAAGGCTGGATATGAGTTCTGTATGGATTTCCTCTGAGCCTCCGCATGCAGCCTATTGATTCATTTGTTCCGTAATTGTGCCTGACTGGCCTCTTATATGAAATTTGATTATAAGGAGCGAGCTCAAAGGAAGCTTTACACAAAACTTAATTAGAAAACACTTCTATTTACAGCCATTTCAATTATAGATGAAGATCGATTTTGTTGCTTAACAATAAGTTGTTTTCTAATTCCATTTTACTAACTATGAACGCTTATTTGCTAATTTTTCTGACCTTTGTATTCTGTAACTAACATCAGGTTTTTGATTGGCTGAACAATAATAAATTGTTAGTAGTTAGGAATCCTGGAATTTCACTCTCTTTGCAGCAAACACCCATGAACACGTTAGATCATGCTTGGCCAAAATGACCGATGAACAAACACTTTGGTCAATAATCTAACAAGTGTACAGGCTCTTGCTAACACTGCTTGGTGATCTGTCCTGGAGGATCACTTAGCAATGTCATACTTAATGTTTAATCCTTACCTCACATCCCAGCTCCATATGGTTCTCCTGTAGTCCCCCCCCAAAGTCCCAAAAACTGCCCACCAGGAGGATAACAGAGTCCATATAGGACTCTGCCTCCTACCTGGCCTCCAGGAGAAGTTTGGCATGCGTACTGCAGCCCTTCTCCCCCTCCCTCTCCCTCCCAATTAGGATTCCCTCCCCCTATCATAAAACCCTTTTTACCAAACATTTCCCCTGTCCCCCCAGCCCCAACCGCTCTATTAGTAATATCAGAAAATGCCCAAAACATAACTTACCTTCCCTCTTGCCTCCGCCGCACTGAACTCCCGGCAGCCGCATCCGTTATTAGATGCCGCTCAGCCAATCACAGACGCGACTGCCGGTCCCGCCTCTCTGCTTGCATTTTCTCGCAAGCAGAGGGCCTGGCAGCGGGGTGGAGGAAAGAGGGAAGGTAAGTAAAGTTTTGGGCATTTTTCTGATAATACTAATATAGCAGTTGGAGCTGGGGGGAAAAGGGGAATGTTTGGTAAAAAAATTTTAGGGGAAAATATGAAAACGGACGCATAGAAGTCAATGGAATTTAAAATATCTGAAAGTTCCAAACACATACTGTATAAGGTATAATTAGCAATAGTGTAAATGGCTCAGGGACCTGGAAAATGGTCTGGGAAACACGTACATATCGCCAAAACTAAAAAACTATTTTTCTCCACGTCCAAGATATTTTAGAGTTTCCGCATCACATGCGCGGATCAACCTATGAAGACCGATCGAACGTATACACAGTGTGATCATCGGCCTGAAACGCCCATTTGCTCTGCGAGTGTCTGGGGTTGTTCATCTGTGCAAAGAATGTATGTGTGTACAAGGCTTAAGTGTAGTTCTTGAACTAATGTACTCCCAGGTACCTAGCAATTTAGGTCCATACCCTGGGTATAATTTTAATTCATCCATCTTGCTGCCAAGTTTCAATGATTTTCACTTATTCCTTTGTGCAAGTGACAAAGTTTGTTTTCAAATGTTCTGATACCGTATATACTCGAGTATAAACCGAGTTTTTCAGGCTGAAAAATCAGCCTGAAAACTCGGACTCGGTTTATACTCGAGTCACTCACCATTGAAGATCCGCGTCCTCTCCATTCCGGCAGCAGCGTCCTCTCCATTCCGGCAGCCGCACGAACAGTCCATGTACTGGCGCGCCGGCTGACGTCACTAATTGGCGCCGGGCTTGGCGCCAATTAGTGACCTCAGCCGGCGCGCCAGTACATGACTGTCATACGTCTGCCGGAATGGAGAGGACGCTGCTGCCGGAATGGAGAGGACGCTGCTGCCGGAATGGAGAGGAACTTACCAGCACACAGTCCCGAAGCACTTGGATGGAGGAGAGCCCAGATCCAGGATGAAGAGAGCCCACAGGTACAAACTTAACTGGGTTTGAGGTTGAGGGTGGCATTCAAGATGTTTTGGAAACTACAACTCCCAGCATGCTTATTAGCTGGATTGTGTTTCCAAACATCTTGAATGCCAAGTGAGGGTGGCATTCAAGATGTTTGGAAACTACAACTCCACAGCTAATAAAGCATGCTGGAAGTTGTAGTTTCCAAACATCTTGAATGCCACCCTCACTGGCATTCAAGATGTTTGGAAACTACAACTCCAGCTAATAAGCATGCTGGAGTTGTAGTTTCCAAAACATCTTGAATGCCAATGAGGGTGGCATTCAAGATGTTTGGAAACTACAACTCCCAGCATGCTTTATTAGCTGGGAGTTGTAGTTTCCAAACATCTTGAATGCCAAGTTTCTACCCTCGGTTTATACTCAAGTCAACAACTTTTATTAGATTTTTTAGGTGAAATTGGGTACCTCGGTTTATACTCGGGTCGGTTTATACTCAAGTATATACGGTAAGTTGATTGGTAACATGTCAGTCAGGAGCCAGGACTGAAGTGGGTTGGCACTTCAGGTTGGTACATACATACCAATATATCTATTTGAATGATCACCCAGCCCAATATTTTGGTCAGATGGACTGTGTGGTCAGTTGTATTTTCAACTGTAAATCAATGGTAAATGATAAAACTGTCAGATAAAAATTTTCAGGGAAAAATCAGTCTGTGTCCACCAGGTCTTCAGATGTGCGATTTTACGCCTGACGAACAAATGGCCGAAGAATGGCTGTATCAAGCGATAATTGCACATGTGTGGCCGCTTGGTAATACTTTGATCATTAATCCACTGGGATGGATCACCAACAGCCAATGACCACACGTGCAGAGAGCTGTGGTTGGATCTCTCCTAGAACAAAACCTGCACTTTTATTCTCAAGCCATTAATGGGTTAATAGGAGGTCATTGTTCACTCCTTTCATCCACTCTTCCTGTTTTCAGGTTTAATTACTGCTGAGCATCGGAGTATTGCACGCTGTGGACACATTAATTTGCTGCTCACTCGCTTTGATTAGAGTTTGAATTGTTTACTGTTAAGCTAATTACATCCTGGCATATTTAATAGGTAAGGAAGATTGTTATCTTTGGCACAAGGTAAAGAAAAAAATGCTTACTTGTAAACTTAAAAGACCCTTTCCACTAAGGTTCACGTTTGAGGCCCAGAACAATATTGGAACATTCAGGTTAAGCAGAGAAACATCTTTTTAAATTATTATTCTAAATTTTGTTTTACATTCAACATAATTGGGTTCAAAAGAGCCATTTTGTGTTATATAGAAGGATGATTGCTTCTTAGGACCTCTTGGTTTAATAGAGTTTTATGTGAGTGTTGATAGCACAAGGTGAAGTTTTTCAAACAGCAGTGTAGTAGTTCTTTGTATGACATGGATAAATATAGTGGTAATGGTAACTACTGGTACTATCAGTTTCATTGTCAAAATATTGACTTTTATTAGTTTGGATAATGAACTTCAGTAGTTCTGACACAGAAATTAGTTTTAACCTTTGAAAACCCTTAAGTTACTCTATTCCGCTAATAAAAAGAGATGAACTGGAATTACTGGAACCTGGTTTTGGCATTGAAATTTCCCTGTTTCGGTTCGGAACTTTGGCAATTAAAAAACATTGGTGGTGTTCATCCTTCCATATGAACAGAGCACAACACACTCCATTCATTATTAGGTTTTAGGTTACTAAATTTTACCCAACACATACAAGCTGGTTTCCATTTTTCTGTTCTGCTCCTCCTCTTCTTATCAAGCTTCTTATCAAGCTTCTCTGTTTGGCCATGTCTTCATAAGGTTTCATGACCAATGGGGTGGACAACCCCAGACACAGAGGAAAAGAGGAAGAGAATAACCACCAATAATCAGATATACTGGTTCACATCCCTGTGACGACCAGGTGTGCCATGTAAAACGCCAGAGACAATATCTGAAATTGCACCCCCAATTTTCTTTTATTTCACCATATTGGCAGGATGAAGCAGCATGGTAGCTCCCACATTGTCCCCTGTTCCCGAGTAATCGCAGAGTTAATTCATGTTAACTTGTAGATATAGGTAGAATAGCAGGGCCATTTGGTGTTAAATTAGCTGACCTAGCAAGTGGTCTGACTTCAAAGGGGCAAGGTGTGAATATACAAACACTGTCCCAAGCTGGCAGGCACCAGAACAGCAGGGAATCAACTAGTTGAGATTTGAACAGAATCCAACTGGCAGATCAAAGGTAATTCATATTCCTTAATAATTCAGGATGTAGAATTATTTCAGGTTTTCATAAATACCCCCAGTTTATCCAGTAATTAATTCTACATTTATAGATACCTGACACAATATCATAGCCCGAGCCAAACTTGGGATATTATCATTCTTAGGCCTACAATCGATTAGATCTGTCATATTTAGTCTTAGTCTTTTGGGAAAAATTAGTTATGGACCATCATGATATTATTTTGAATGTTACATGTATGGTTCACAGATTATGGACTGGAGGGGAATTGGATATTTAAAATTCCCTCCAAAAATAGGAACCAACCTTCAGGGGCAGAACCAAGTCCACCCCCTCTAGAGACCAGACCACTCCCATTTTCTAGGAAAGAATAAGAGTGGAATTGGGTCTCATCACAAGGAGTTTGTCATAACATCTTCAATAACATCTAGCCAACTGGACGGACCGTATTGGCTTACCGCAGGAAATATTATTTGGACTATTATTTTCCCATAAACTGGATTAACAAGTTCTGGACTCTTCTCATGGACTATTCAGATGCCATTTATCCTTAAGTATTCCTTCTTTTATCCATTTCTACCCTCACTTGTGTTATCGCTTTATGTTCAGTGATTTATTTTATTTTCTTTATATTTTTTATGCACTATTTTTAACAACTTTTAATAAATGATATAAAATCATTTATAGGCTATTGTCCCATTCTGAGTATATCCCAAAACAAACCTGTGTCTTCGAAGTACGCTACTATAGAGAAGTATTGTGTAGGTATATAGATATATATAACTGTGTATAGAATATTAGGGGTGAATAACCAATTTTCTTACAGGTTGTTAGAAGTAGGGGAGCGGATATCCCCATAGATATAGGTAACAGTTCATTCCGCTGTTTAATCGGAATGTGGTGGCGGCGAGTATATTGATAGTTAGTAATATTAATTGTGTAATATATCGTTTGTTCACCAAACCCACCGGGTCTGATCTGTTCCGTCCGCCTGTCGGTTGCTTGGAGTGTGTTTTCCGGTAACAGATAGGTGTTTGGGGCGTCTCGGAACGGGGGGTTTGTGACAATCCCTATTAAACACAAAATACCATGGCCTTAAAGGATAGCTGTACTCTAAAAATAAACCTTTTATAAATGGAAAGTTCTTGGGGCAGGGAGTTAGGATTGATTATTCCCACCTCACAATATAGTTTTGTACTGTACAGATTTCATTTGCAGAAGACTGGCAGAATCAGTTTTCTTTGGGCTGATGCTCCTCACAGAAACAATATTGGGAGGTAGGAATTACCAGTCCCATATCCCTGTCCCAAATACCTTTCATTTTAACTTTATATACACGATAGTTCTCCTTTAATTCACTATTTGAAATTATTAGATTTTAGTTAATATCAGGACCATTTGTTTAAACAATCACATCCACAGATTGCTTATTTGATATCTTAATGTCTAATCTACTGTATTCAAGCTTTAATGAATGGCTTCTGTGGTTCTGCTATATCCATATAACAGCAAGATAATCGAAATTGAAGTAATGGCACTGTCAAGCTGGTGTTTAGGTAATCAAGCCAAGAGCCAGGTAACCAATTATCATTTATATAAAATATCTGTATGAGAAAGAAAATGAAACTTTACGGCTATTAATGCCAGAATCGGCATCTTTTTAAGGCAATGTGTAGAAATGCTGCTGTGTTTAAATGGAGGACACAGTGTCATTATTCTTCACAATGCGTCTGGCAATCTCCTTGCAGACTGTAGGTCACATTTACTTATCCATAGAAGTTTTTGTATGAGGTCTATCCACTCGTGTCTCTCTAAGACTTTCACTCTAACAGTCACCTATTACTTTCTAAATTACCTCGACACATTCTCAGTGAGAGGGACATCAAATAGTTTAATTAGGAGGCTGCTAGATTGTCAGACCCTTCACCAGGTTTCATTTATATCCACTCTAATTAACCACATGATACAGCAGGAAGGTAACATTCTGCAATACCAATGGCTTTAATAGAGCAATTAAATGAAGGAAGATTTAAATTACTTAGATTCTACAATGCCATTGAAGATACAGTAAACTCGTCCAATGGGCATATCCCCAGCCACAGAAGATATAAGAGTTGAGTTAGTGACTCTGGGGGCTAGTTGACTTTGCATACTGATTGTACATTATGTCTTGTAAAGGAAATGTGGCAGTGAGACATTGCCGAGGTCATAAAATACATTATGTTCTCCAAGATGACTGTCCACAGTAAAAGACAGTACGTGACACGGTTAAAAACCTTTGTCCCCAGACACATCCCCAGTTTCTTCTCTGTTTTATAAGCTTGTCAGCCTAATTTGTCTATTGCGGTGTTTTACATTTGCTAATGCTGGCTCTATCCAGAGGGCATTTTCCATACAGTTACTGAAATAAACCCTAAAACCTACACTATGAGGTCATTTATTACTATTCATTTGTGAGGAGGAAATATAAAAGTTTTGGTTACTCAACCTAGTAAAGGGCAAATCATTATGGACTCGCATAAGTAATGAAAAATGGATCACTCACTTCTCTATAGGGGCTATGCACTGGTTCAATGACTTGTTTGCTTTAATGCTACAAACTCCACTAGATGTGCCACCTAACTGCTTATTGGTTGCTATATTTGTTCTTGGCCCTGTGAATGAATTAGCTCATCCTTCTGGTTTGTGGTAAGATATAGCTGGGCAGGGTGTATAGTAGGTACATAACTAGATACCAGTAAGTAAGCATGTGATGCCTGATTAGGAGCAGCATTTATTGATTTGCAACAGCGACTGAATAAAGGGATGCAAAGGGAATGCTTCATTTATAATCTATCTTTATTCTACTTTACGTATACCAAACCCAGTGTTATTTATAATAAAATCTGCTAAATTCTTTTTTTAAACTAAAGATGTTCAAAACTGTTGAGTTTCGTTCTGAAATCGGATTTATGAAAAGCTTAGAAAATTTGAAAAACCAAGAATAAACCGAAAAGAAGCCAATGGGAGCTGGAAATTCGATATACACTATTCGATAATCAATATTGAATATTCCACAATTGTTATGAATATTCATTTCGGTTTGGAAAAGTTCCAAATGTTCTGTGGCACTTCGAAACTGGCAGGTTGGAAACAAACTTGGAAACGCCTAATTAAAACCATTTAATACATTAGAACGCATTGTCAGAATGTGATTTCACCTTTCTACAAGCAACAAACCCCTCTGTCTTAGAATAAAACATGGGACAACGTGGAACAATAATGGCAGAAACCAAGTTTGTTTTAAAACGGAGATGCATCTCTAGTTCTCTGTCCCTTCTGGCAAAGCAGTTATAGAAGTGAGGATGGATGCCAATAAATATATATATTTTATTAAAAGCCCAGGGTATGTGCTTTTGTACCCAAACTAAATGTGCAGCAAGGTACTGTGCAGTGGTTGGATTAATTTTCCCTACTGTCACTTGTCAATGCCAGGAGGACTGTGTAGTCAGACTCACTCCTCTCAAATAAGCATTTATTCTCCTCTCAACCAACTACACTTAACGAGGGCCAATAAAAATCTTCTAGGGAAATGATCGAGAAGGATCTGCAGGAATGTCAGCTGCTATTACTAGTAGATTTATTTATTTGTCAGGCTGTCAATAATGGCAGAACTTCATCAAACAATCTTTTTTTTTTAATGAGAATTCGAGAGCTGCATTTCATTGTGAAAGGCCTTGGCAGAATGTCCTCATCCCTATAATAACAATGTCTTCTTTACAATAGAGCAGCTAGTTTAATTGAATACCATTTCGGTTCACTTTTTACTGGAAAGAAAAAATAACGAAAATAATAAAATCTCTGTGTTCTGGGAAGAAGATCCGTTGTTCAATAAATTAGCCTATAAATGGAAATGTAAAGGCTGAAAATGACTTTTTCAGTGCATGTTGCCCGGGTTTAGTTAAATCAACCAGTGTTTAGGTAAAACCCATAATCGTCATTATGTCATAATAGAAAGTTTAGCATCATTATATCACATTCCACTTATCTTGTGGTCTACGGGTCTGTGGACTTAACATTTCAGCTAATATTTTTTATTGGTAATATCTTCCTTTTTAGGTCTGGCTCTGGATATACAGCATGTTATCTACTAGCGGAAGGAGCAGCACATAACAGTCCATCAGTCATTAACTCATCTATTTTATGTAGATGAATTCACAGTTTCAATTTATTTTGTGGAGATGAACAAATCTGGCAAGTTCCATGGATTTTATTTAAATTCTGAAAAATTCATTTAAATCCAATTGGAATTGGAACCCAAATGGATTTTTTTGACTCTGATTTCTGACTTTTGATCAGAATTTTCAACTGCTTGATCTTTGACAAACCAAGTTTGTTTTAAAACGGGGACGCATCTCTATTTCTCGATCTCTTCTGACAAAATGAAAGCAGTTATAGAAGTGAGGATGGATGCCAATAAATATATATATTTTATTAAAAGCCCAGGGTATGTGCTTTTGTACCCAAACTAAATGTGCAGCAAGGTACTGTGCAGTGGTTGGAATAATGTTCCCTACTGTCACTTGCCAATGCCAGGAGGACTGTGTAGGGTTCCTTGGATCTCCCAAGTACAGCAGTCAGACTCACTCCTCTCCAATAAGCATTTATTCTCCTCTCAACCAACTACAAGAGCAGGTGATGCTACACATACCGAAAGCCAATAAAAATCTTCTAGGGAAATGATTGAGAAGGATCTGAAGGAATGTCAGCTGCTATTACTAGTAGATTTATTTATTTGTCAGGCTGTATCTCATGAACCAGATGTAAAGTAAAGCCAAGTAATACACTGTGTAATTTGGCTAAACAAGGGCCAAAAATATAATACACAAGAGTTTTCAGACTTAAACTTTTTGTTTAAAGGGGAACTGTGGTCTCCAAACAAGTTGAGTTTAAATGAAAGGCCAGTTTCTTACCTTTAGAACGAGCCATCAACCACCTCTCTATGTGCTCCACAGCCCAAGATATAAAGAAATGACTAACCAGAAAGTTAATGGGTGGGAGGCTGACATGTGACATTCCTAAGGCTTCTCCTGCACAGTGCCACCACCAGGCACAGCCTCAGACTCCCTCAGTGTGTGAGGGAGACAGTAAGGCCCTCCTCTCTGCTGTGTGAAGGACCTGCAGCTGCAGAGAAGGTAAGGGAATCTACAGCCCTTCTCTGTCACTATGTGAAAACAGCCTTTCAGGCAGAGTTCTCACTCTGCCTGAAAAGGATGTATCCACAGAATTTTTTTTGTTGGGGGTGTGTGTCAGAGTGACCCACAGCACTGTGAGTGGGGGGGGCTTAGGCTCCCGTGAGTGCGTGGGACTTAGGCACCCACGGGCTGTAAGGGAATAGGCCAAGGGGGCCTGCAACTGGAGGGACCATGGGGTCCATGAGTGGGAAGGACCAGGGGGGCTGCAAAGGGGAGGAGACACAGGGCAGATTGACTGACAGGTTTCAGAGCAGGAAGCAGGAAGTGCAGGGGACCTGGTGATGCTGCTGCCATATCACACAGAAAAATGTAAATATCTTCAAAACTATGTAAAATAAACAATGGAAATAAATTGCAAAAACTCTCAGGAGAGCAATTCCTATC
The DNA here is from genome assembly GCA_019447015.1 of Hymenochirus boettgeri. Lineage (NCBI taxonomy): Eukaryota > Metazoa > Chordata > Amphibia > Anura > Pipidae > Hymenochirus > Hymenochirus boettgeri. Next base: position 228,823,158 of record CM033471.1, read on the forward strand.
AATTTACCTAAAGTCATTTTTAGAGCACAGTTCCTACTTAATACTGCAAAAATGGAAACCACCTCTTGTTAGCAGCTCCTGAAACCCCCTAATCTCCAGGTGTAATGAGATGTACTTCTTGAATAGAAAGACCATGTTGCCTTTTCTTTTGATGCAAGACAATATCTGCAGAACATTAATTAGTAAATCAACTACACAAGAAACAAGGTCACAAAATCTCAGCCGAATAGACAAAATCTATAATGTTCTTCTGGTTACTTGATGCAAAAATCAATGACTCACTTGGCAGAACCAAAGTAAAAAAGAAAACCCAAACTACTGAAGCAGAGAACTGACTGAGATTCAGTCTATAACATAAGAATTAGTCTGGAATAAACTGTTTGAATCCTGTCAAGTTTACCCTGTTTGTGTACGCTATAATGTTACAGGGAATCGCTGACCCTGTTTGTGTACGCTATAATGTTACAGGGAATCGCTGACCCTGTTTGTGTATGGTATAATGTTACAGGGAATCACTGACCCTGTTTGTGTATGGTATAATGTTACAGGGAATCAGTGAGCCTGTTTGTGTACGGTATAATGTTACAGGGAATTGCTGACCCTGTTTGTGTATGGTATAATGTTACAGGGAATCGCTGACACTGTTTGTGTATGGTATAACGTTACAGGGAATCAGTGACCTTGTTTGTGTATGGTATAATGTTACAGGGAATCGCTGTCCCTTTTTTTGTATGATATAACGTTACAGGGAATCAGTGACCTTTTTTGTGTATAATAACGCTACAGAAAACCAGTGACCCTGTTTGTGTATGGTATAACGTTACAGGGAATCAGTGACCCTGTTTGTGTATGGTATAACGTTACAGGGAATCAGTGACCTTGTTTGCTTATACTATAACGCTACAGAAAACCAGTCACCCTGTTTGTGTACGGTATAATGTTACAGGGAATCGGTGACCCTGTTTGTGTACGGTATAATGTTACAGGGAATCAGTGACCCTGATTGTGTATGGTATAACGTTACAGGGAATCAGTGACCCTGTTTGTGTACGGTATAATGTTACAGGGAATCAGTGACCCTGTTTGTGTACGGTATAATGTTACAGGGAATCAGTGACAATGTTTCTGTACAGTATAACATTACAGGGAATCAGTGACCCTGGTTGTGTACAGTATAAAGTTACAGGGAATCAGTGACCCTGTTTGTGTATGGTATAATGTTACAGGGAATCAGTGACCCTGTTTGTGTACGGTATAATGTAACAGGGAATTGCTGACCCTGTTTGTGTATGGTATAACGTTACAGGGAATCAGTGACCTTGTTTGTGTATGGCATAATGTTACAGGGAATCAGTGACCCTGTTTGTGTATGCTGTAACGCCACAGAAAACCACTGACCCTGTTTGTGTACAGTATAACGTTACAGGGAATCAGTGACCCTGTTTGTGTATGATATAATGTTATAGGGAATCAGTGACCCTGTTTGTGTATGGTATAATATTATAGGGAATCAGTGACCCTGTTTGTGTACAATATAATGTTACAGGGAATGAGTGAACCTGTTTGTGTACAATATAATGTTACAGGGAATCAGTGACCCTGTTTGTGTATGGTATAATGTTACAGGGAATCAGTGACCCTGTTTGTGTACAGTATAACATTACAGGGAATCAGTGACCCTGTTTGTGTACAATATAATGTTACAGGGAATCAGTGAACCTGTTTGTGTATGGTATAATGTTACAGGGAATCAGTGACCCTGTTTGTGTACAGTAAAATGTTACAGGGAATCAATGACCCTGTTTGTGTACAGTATAATGTAACAGGGAATCAGTGACCCTGTTTGTTTACAGTATAACGTTACAAGGAATCAGTGACCCTGTTTGTGTACGGTATAATGTTACAGGGAATCAGTGATCCTGTTTGTGTACAGTATAACATTACAGGGAATTAGTGACCCTGTTTGTGTATGGTATAATGTTACAGGGAATCAGTGACCCTGTTTGTGTACAGTATAATGTTACAAGGAATCAGTGACCCTGTTTGTGTATGGTATAATGTTACAGGGAATCAGTGACCCTGTTTGTGTATGCTATAACGCCACAGAAAACCACTGACCCTGTTTGTGTATGGTATAATGTTACAGGGAATCAGTGACCCTGTTTGTGTACAGTATAACATTACAGGGAATCAGTGACCCTGTTTGTGTATGATATAATGTTACAGGGAATCAGTGACCCTGTTTGTGTACAGTATAATGTTATAGGGAATCAGTGACCCTGTTTGTGTACAATATAATGTTACAGGGAATCAGTGAACCTGTTTGTGTACAATATAATGTTACAGGGAATCAGTGACCCTGTTTGTGTATGGTATAATGTTACAGGGAATCAGTGACCCTGTTTGGTTATGGTTAATGTTACAGGGAATCAGTGACCCTGTTGTGTATGCTATAACGCCACAGAAAACCACTGACCCTGTTTGTGTATGGTATAATGTTACAGGGAATCAGTGACCCTGTTTGTGACAGTATAACATTACAGGGAATCAGTGACCCTGTTTGTGTAGAGTATAATGTTACAGGGAATCAGTGACCCTGTTTGTGTACAGTATAATGTTATAGGGAATCAGTGACCCTGTTTGTGTACATATAATTTACAGGGAATCAGTGAACCTGTTTGTGTACAATAATGTTACAGGGAATCGTGACCCTGTTTGTGTATGGTATAATGTTACAGGGAATCAGTGACCCTGTTTGTGTACAGTATAACATTACAGGGAATCAGTGACCCTGTTTGTGTACAATATAATGTTACAGGGAATCAGTGAACCTGTTTGTGTATGGTATAATGTTACAGGGAATCAGTGACCCTGTTTGTGTATGGTAAAATGTTACAGGGAATCAATGACCCTGTTTGTGTACAGTATAACGTTACAGGGAATCAGTGACCCTGTTTGTTTATAGTATAACGTTACAAGGAATCAGTGACCCTATTTGTGTACGGTATAATGTTACAGGGAATCAGTGATCCTGTTTGTCTACAGTATAACATTACAGGGAATTAGTGACCCTGTTTGTGTATGGTATAATGTTACAGGGAATCAGTTACCCTGTTTGTGTACAGTATAATGTTACAAGGAATCAGTGACCCTGTTTGTGTATGGTATAACCTTACAGGGAATCTAAACAAAACTATATTCAGTCGACCAAAATGAATTCAGTGGTAGGAAATTAAACATTTAGTTAACATAACAAAAACTTTGGTGACAAAACTATATTTAGTCAAACAAAGTAAATTCTGTGGCAACACAACATATTAAGTCCTTAAATAAAACAATGTTTAAGTGACAAAACTATATTTAGTCGACCAAAAGAAATTCGGTATTTACAAAACATATTTAGTCATCAAAAAACTATGTTTTGGTAACAAAACTATATTTAGTCGATCAAAATATACATTTAGTCAACAAAAAACAACTGTAACACCAAAGTATATATTTCAGTGACCCAAATCTATTTTGGTGAACAAAATGAACCATGGGTTGAAACAGAATATTTTTTGTATACAAAAAGTGATAAAGAGTAACATTATGTTGGCACAAAGAAAATTTGGTAGACCAAATAAATCTTGTAGCATAAGTGTATGTTTTTAGTACACAAAATAAGGAAAAACAAGCATACTTTTTGTCTTTAAAATGCAATTTTGTGCACCAAGAATTATGTTTGGTAATGGTATATGGCAAGTTTTCACTTTAATCTTTGTTTAAAAGTGGTAAATTGTTTGCTTTCCCTTTAATCCCTTCAGAAAAATGTGCACACTTAATGATTCTCTTGCCCTTAATATATTTCCCTTTAAACTCTTTAATAGAAATAGCTGGTATATGATACACTTCCCCTTTAAATGGAAAATGTTTCTTTTAATCTCTGCTGTAAGAAAATACTACTAAATGGCGCAGTGCTTATTCTCTTTTTATGGGCAAGGCCTCACTGCAGTGAAATCACAACGTCGTGCGATTCATGTGCGCTACCCCGTGCGTGCGCTACGATTGCTTTGATGTTACCCTATCGCAGTGCATGCGTTGCGCACCAAAAATGGGTCAGCAGCGCAGGGCAGCGGAGATAGTAGGGCCATCCCTATCCTCTTGTATTTGTATGCGCTGAGCACGGCGTTAAAGCAGCACACAGTGCACACCAAAATAGGCTAGTGGGGCCTAGCCCTAACTTACTTTACATACATCTCATCCTGCCAAATGTAGCTTCCCGACAGGGTGGGTGGTGGTGTGGTGTAGATTGGAAGGGAGAGTGGCATAAGATGTCATCTGGGGGTGGAGCAGAGGCGGAGTTAGGGCATGGAGATGCAGAATTCAAATTCTTGAAAATAAGGCAGCGCAGCCTATATAAAATAGGCAACGTTGAGTTTAGCACTACCTTGTAGCACAGAACTTAACGCCTTTAAGGCAGAGGCACAGAGCAGTGCTTTTTACATGACCGGGATCCCGCTATTCAGTAAATCTCGCAAAGGGATTTACAACATTGTGGGATCTTGCAAAGGTAAGTAATGATGCTTCTGGTTCTGCATCGGCCTCTATGTTTATAAAACACAACAATCTTCTAATGTTCCCCAAATAATTTCTGTAGGACAAGTCTATCAATTCTGTTCACCAAATAATTTCCGTGGAACAATCTTGTCCAGCAAATAATTTCCGTGGTTTGTCTGTTTTTTCTGTTCACCAAATTATTCATGTAAAACAAATTTGTTCACCCAATAATTTTTGTACAAGTCTATCAAATTAGCAATTATGTTCACCAAATTATTTCTGTGGACCAAATTTGTAAATGTTGTGTTTTTTTATGCATTTGGTCCATTTTTTACATTCGATCAAAAGTTCAGTGAATTAGTGAAATGATACATTTATTAGTAACCTTTAAATAAACCTTTAGATTTGCCACATTAGGTTCCCCACCTGCCTGGTTAAAAAAAGTAAAAGGACAGACAGAAGGGAAAAAAGATACAAAGTCAGGCAGGTAGAGAAACTAATGTGCAAATCTAAAGGTTCATTTAAAGGTTGCTAATATATTTATAATTTCACTGAACTTTTGACCGATTGTAAAAGATGGACGAAATGTATAAAACGCACAAAATTTACAAATTTGGTCTACAGAAATAATTTGGTGAACACAATTGCTCTACAAAAATTATTTGGTGAACTGAATTGATAGACTAGTTTTACAAACATAATTGGGTGAATAATTTGTTTTACATAAATAATTTGGGGAATAAAAAAGACAGGCTTGTTCTACGGAAATTATTTGGTGGACAAAATCCTTACACAGAAATCGTTTGGTGAACAGAATTGATGGACTTGTTTTACAGAAATTATTTGGTGAACAAATTTGTTATACAGAAATTATTTGGTGAACATTATAAGATTGTTGTGTTTTATAAACAAAGAGGCCGATGCAGAACCAGAAGCAGCATTACTTACCTTTGCGAATTCCCACAATGTTGTAAATCCCTTTGCGAGATTTACTGAATCACAGGATCCCGGTCAGGTAAGAAGCACCGCTCTGTGCCTCTGACTAAGGGCACGACCACACTGCGCCGCAAACGCAATCGCACACGGTATCGCATGCAATTTTCTGTGCGATTTTGTTGCGTATGCGCATGCATTTTTTCATTATAAATAGAAAAACGCATGCGTTTGTGCAAAAAATGCGGAACACAAATCACTATCACATGTGCAATCGTATCGCACCCAAAAACGCGCATTTTTGGTGCGTTGCTGCGTTTGCAATAATTGGAAAAATGCACGTGCGAACGCATTAAAAACACGCTAGTGTGACCTAGGCCTTAAAGGCGTTAAGTTCTGTGCTACAAGGTAGGGCAAAACTCAACATTGCCTATATTACACAGGCTGTGTTGCCTTATTTTCAAGAATTTTTGAAAACAATGCAGTCAACACAAAATTAGTGTAAAACCAATGCAAACCCAATAATACAATAGGTGGCATGGGTTTTTTACGCTAATTTTGGCACCCGGGCCGTGGGTTGGTGTCACTGCTTTAGATGAGGCTGCAGTTGGTTTCTTATTTAGCTGATTTCTTCAAGGGAAAATTTAACTCAGAACAACTCTAAAGTCAGGTATCCAATCCCTCCCTCAGCGCACACCAATAGAAAAGGATGGGGATGGCCCCACTATCTCCGCTGCCCTGCGCTGCCGACCCTTTTTCGCAGAGCATGCCATCACCATTTTAGGTGTGCATCGCATTCGCATGCGCTGCGATAGGGTAACATCTGGCAGCACACGCGCAGGGTAGCTCACATGAATTACGCAATGATTTTTCTGCGTATTGTGATTCTTGGCCGATTAGTGTGGCCTTGCCCATAAAAAGAAAATAAGGACTGTGCTATTTAGTTGTATTTTCTTACAGCAGAGATTAAAGAAAACGTTTTCCATTTACCAGAATTTATTTAGGTAATATATGACAATTACCATTTTTAAAGGGGAAGTGTATCATATACCAGCTATTTCTTATTAAAGAGTTTAAAGGGAAATATATTAAGGGTAAGAGTCATTAAGTGTACACATTTTTCTGAAGGGATTAAAGGGAAAGCAAACAATTCACCAGTTTATATTTTTTTAACAAATAATCAAAAGTTGCTTAGGGGCATATTTATAAAGAATCGATAATATCGCAAAAAAATTACCGCCGCACATCGCGGCCGCAATGCGGCGATAGCGCTATTTTTGCGGCCGCGATGTGCTGCGGTAATTTTAAGCCCCTTCGCGGCGATACTGTATAGTATCGCCGCGAAGGGACTTAAAATCCCTTCCCGACGCCGCTCCTACCCCGCCCACAACCCCCGCGGCGGCAGCGGCGACCACCCGCCGCCGCTTCCCAGCAGCCCCTCCCAACCCGTTCCCCGTTCCCCGTTCGCGGCAATCTCGGAACGGGAGGCTAGGAGGGGCTGCCGGGAAGGGGCCGCAGCAGGTGGTCGCGACCACCCGCCGCGCACCCCCTCCAAGCCCCCCGCCCCGGCCGCTCCCGGGGAGGGGACGGGAGGGAGCCGCTGGGGGGGTGGAGGCTCCCTCCAGCGGGGCCCTGAGAAGGGCCCGCAGCTCGAACCGGGACCCCCCTCCCCGGCCCTTACAAGGGCCCTTGCGGCACTGACAAGTGCCTTTGGCGGGGGTCCCGCAGCTGAAACCGGGACCCCCAGTGCGGCTCTTAAAAGAGCCCTTGGGCGACGTCTTCTTTCTTCCAGTTCCGGCGACACCAGCTCCGCCGAGGCCGCTGACCCCCGAGAGGTACCCCTGCGGCCGCCAGGGGTACCCCCGGCGGGCGCCGGCGACCTCAACGAGGCCGATGTTGCCGGCGTCTTGATCCGACGCGACGTCTTCGGGCTGCGGACACCAACCACTCAGGTCGCGATGCCAGGTTGGAGGGGTTGCCGAGGAGGGGGGTGCGCGGCGGGGTGGTCGCGACCACCTGCTGCGGCCCCTTCCCGGCAGCCCCTCCTAGCCTCCCATTCCGAGATTGCGCGAACGGGGAACGGGTTGGGAGGGGCTGCTGGGAAGTGGCGGCGGCGGGGTGGTCGCCGCTGCCGCCGGGGGGGTGTGGGGGGGTGGGCGTGTCCCGGGGGGGTGCGACCACCGCGCGGGTTGCCTGCCCATCCCCGCCGCGGGAGGTTAGTATCGGCTGACTTCGCCTCCTTCAGGTGGCGAAGTAAAAACAGCCGATACTAAGCCGAGCGAAACCAGTACCGCCGCTTTATAAATAGAAGCGGCGGTAACAGGTAAGTATCGGCGCAAAAGGTTAACGCTTCGTTAACCTTTCGCGGCCGTTTTCGGACCTTTATAAATCGCGGTTAATGTCCGTGAAAACGGCCGCGAAAAGTTAACGAACCTTTATAAATATGCCCCTTAGTGTAGCTTAAAAGTTCGTTAGTATCAATCCCTGTGGTGCGTCCGCTCACACACCAAATAATCCAACAGGAACAATAGTAGAAGCAGGGAGACACAGGCAAAACATAGCTTGCAATTCAAAGTGAATTTTAATGCTGCTTAAACAGGGTCACAACATGTTTCGAACGTTCAAGCGTTCTTTTTCAAGTGTATAATTACAACACTCCCAGTGAACAATTAAATCCCTAGTTAACCCCACCCCTCAGTCCCTATAGGTGCTTCAATTAAGGTGCTTGAATTGAATACATCACAATGTCGATGCTTCAGAAAAAAGTGCAAATCCAAGATCACGGTAAGTCTTATTCAGATCCCACCTGTAAATAAAGTGCTTTTTAACTGTCCATATATAAAGTGCCAATACTTTTTAACTGTCCATATATAAAGTGCCAATACATAAAAAGTGCACAAGTGCTTGGTAAAGTGCTATTAACAATCTAACACATCTATTCAATAAAAACAATTAAAAAGGTTTCTTATATACAGACTAACAATAAACAATGTTTCTTATATACAGACTAACAATAAACAATGTAACTCAATAGTTATATATACTTGTAACAATTTTGACATTTAAACTAAACATCGTATATCTTGGAACTATTGTATGCACAATCTACCATCATGGTATTGGTTAACTTTATATCATACTTGAAAATTAGATACACAGGAAATGTTCTTTCATAGAGACATAATAACAATAATTTAAAAGAAGTTTAAAGGGGCAGATACCTGATCACAAAGTGCTTCATTCATTTTCATTCTCAATACACAAATCTAAGAGTAAGCATAAGATAGAAAATCAGTACATGCTATAAATAAGGTTTTAAACTCCAAAAGTCATTCAGTCCTGAAGGGCTCATGGCATTCAATCTTTTAATCCAAATCCCTTCAGTTTGGAGGAGTTTCTCTTTTCGGTTACCACCTCTATTAATCGGACCAACCACCTCAAGCACCCTCCATTTAAGTTGGGCACTATTATGTTTGTTTTCAATGAAGTGCCTCGACACCGGAGTATCATACTGAGTACCTTCTTTAAAGTTTGTAATACTACGTTTGTGTTCCTGGATGCGTATCTTGGCCTGCCTAGACGTCTGGCCAATATATGGCAACCCACATGGGCATTTAATCATGTACACCACAAACTCCGTATTACATGTTGCATAACACTGGGGGGTGATTTCATATCCCCTAGTTTGATGATTGAAGGAAGGTCCCTTGATGATGCTATAACAACAATTACATTGTAGACATGGGTATGTACCATACCTCGCTGGCCCTAAACATGTCCTCCGTTTTACCTCCTTCTTTTCAGATGGACAGAGGTAGTCGATTAACGTCCTACCTCTCTTATTGCACAAACTCGGTTTTTCTTTGCACCATTTGTGTAACTCTTTATCTGATTGTATTATCGGCCAGTATTTTTTAACAACCTGTTCCATTTTATGACTTAGATGGCTAAATTTAGACACCATTAATAAACCTCTCTCTCTGTTTCTTTTCTCCCTAGGTTTTAACAGTGACCCTCTATCCATTTGTCTAACCTCCTGTAACTGCAAATCAATTTTACTCTCACTGTAACCCCTGGCAAGGAATCTCTTTTTGAATGTATCCGCTGCCACCTCAAAGGACCCATCAGAGCTAGAAACCCTTTTGGCTCTCATAAATTGGCCCTTTGGTATGGCATTGGTTACACTATTTTTATGGAAACTAGTTGCCAAAAATACATTATTTTTTTCTACTGGTTTATGATAGAGCTCGGTGCTTATAATTCCATTGCTGATCCTAATAGTTACATCTAGGAAGTTGATACTCTCCCTGCAAACTTCGTGGGTAAATTTAATTGTCCAGTGTGCCATGTTAGCTTCTCTAATCATCTCTTCCAACAGGAATTCTTCTCCTTCCCAAAAAATCAAAATATCGTCAATAAAACGAAAATACCCTTTGAGGTGGTTACTATACTTGGGATTCTTAAGGAATAATCCCTTTTCCAGTTCGTTAACGAAGATATTGGCATACGAGGGAGCTACTGCCGTACCCATTGAGGTGCCTTGCCTCTGCCAAAAGTACTCTCCATTAAACCTGAAAAAGTTCTTACCCAATACCAGGTTAAGTCAGTCCAATAAGAAATAAACCTGTGCATGGCCTAGGGCTGTGTCCAACAATGCTTTTTCAATACAGCACAGGCCCTCGTCATTAGGTATAGACGTATATAGACTGGTTACATCTAGTCCACACATTAACGTCCCCACCTTAAGGGTACCTATTCCTGCCAACCTATTCAGCAAATCCGTTGTATCTTTTAGGCATACTGGGATTCTTTTAACGATTTCCTGTAGGAAGCTGTCCACAAAAAGTGAGATCGGCTGCAGGAGTGATCCCACCCCTGCTACAATAGGACGCCCCGGTGGTCTATGGAGGGTCTTATGGACTTTAGGGAGGAGATATAGAACAGGGACTTTAGGGTACTCAACTAGTAATTAATCCATCACGTCTTTGCTAACGATGCCTAAATCATATGCTTCTGTCACCAGGGAATCAATTTCCCGCTTAATGTCCAAAGTAGGATCTCCAGATATTTTTTCATAATGACCTGGCATTGTCAGCAATCTAGAGGCTTCAGCCAAATACTCTTTAGTGTCCATCACAACAATAGCTCCGCCTTTATCGGCTTTTTTTATTGTGATGTCATTATTGTCCATCAATTGTTTAAGTGCTACCCGTTCCTTCTTACTCAGGTTACCAAGGTTACCTTCACTCTCTTTAAGCCACAGATTTTTTACCTCCTTCAACACCACTTTTTCATATGCATCTACAGATGTGTTAGATACCACTGGTATAAATTTACTGCGTTTTTTAAACTTAGGATAAACAACATTTACATCAGATGCATTGTCCTCAAAACATAGTTTAAGTTTTATCTTACGAATAAATTTTAGGAAGTCAATCTCCCAGTCAATATATTCCGGTGTATACGAGGGTACAAACCCCAATCCCTTATTCAATAAAGATTCCTCCGCTTTATCCAATTTAAGTGAAGATATGTTAATAACAAGGGAATCAGTTACCTTTTTCGGTGCTTTCTTAGTGGATATCTCTCCCTCCGCTGACTGGAACCTGCGTCTCTTCCTTTGCCTTTTCCTTTTACGGGTTCCACATCCACATCGCTGTTCCCTAAAAAAGCACTGCTTTGTGAGGATGTAAAGGACTCCGCTTCACTCTTTTTTTTTTTTAAACAAAGATTAAAGGGAAAGCTTGCCATTTACCATTACCATTACCAAACATAGCTCTTGGTGCGTAAAATTGCTTTTTTAAGACAAAAAGTATGCTTGTTCATTTGGTGTACAAAAACCATACACTTATGCTACAAGATGTATTTAGTCTACAAAATTTTCTTTTTGCCAGCATGTTTCTTTTCACAACTTTTTGTATACAAAATATACATTTTGGTGCTACAGTTGTTTTTTGTTGACTAAATGTATGTTTTGTTACCACCGAATTTCTTTGGCCAACTATATTTAGTTTTCTAAACAAAACATTGTTTTTTGTTGACTAAATGTGTTTTGTTACCACAGAACTTCTTTTGGTCGACTAAATATAGTTTTGTCCCCAAAACTTTAGTTTTTGTTCACTAAATGTATTCTGTTACCCCTGAATTTCTTTTGGTCACCGAAGTGTGTGTTTTGTTACAAAATGATTTAGGAACAAACGGCACCCCATAGTTTATATGGGGTAACAGTAAATAGTTGACCATGTTTGTGTACAGTATAACGCTACTGGCAATCAGTGACCCTATTTGTGTACGGTATAATGTTACTGTGAATCAGTGACCCTGATTGTGTACGGTATAACGTTACAGTGAATCAGTGACCCTGACCCTATTTGTGTGTGGTATAATGTTACAGGGAATCAGTGACCCTGTTTGTGTACGGTATAATAATACAGTGAATCGTTGACCCTGTTTATATGCTGTGTAACTTAACAGTAAATAGTTGACCATGTTTGTGTACAGTATAAAGCTACAGGGAATCAGTTACCCTGTTTGTGTACTTTTTAACTTTACAGTAAGTCATTGCTTGCGTGAACTTTTCAACTACAACATGGGTTTGGCTTTTTGTGTGCCACTCTAAGGTTAAGTGGGTTGTCATATAAATCTAATTAGCTGTCCTTTGCAGGGCTAAATCTAAAGGAGAAATAATATCAGAGATTGGGTACCAAAACTTTCTTGCATGGCATTATTTATGTTTATTCGTGCAACAATGTGCAATCCTTAAAATGGACCACTTGTTCATGTCCTGATAGTATGTATGTATTTATTTATAAAACGCCACTTGGGTACGCAGCACTGTACATAATAAAATACAGACTATACAAACAAGGGGATAAGTGCAAGCAAGGGATTGAGGATCCACAACAGCAAGTAATAGTCAGTTAATGAGATCACCTGGACCTAAGGCTGGAGCCATCGTGGCTGTTTACATGAAATTAACCCCTTTTTCAAACACTTACTTTGTGTTAAACAGTCAGACACACTTGTTGGGTGAAAAATAAGGCCACAGCTTTTATTAATTGACACATTACAACATGTGATCAATTTAAATATTCAAAACATAATTTATGCATCCTTGCATGTTAATTAACCATAAGTCCCCGAGCCGTAGCCAATGCTAAATGCCACGCCTCTGGATCCCCAGAGGGCATGTAACGGCTCCAAACATAACCTTCGCAAGGATGCATCCGCCAGCTGTGACTCCAACATCCCCTTTTTTCCCCTTTGTAATAAACCATTAACCAACACTTTTTTGCGACCTGACAAATCTGGAGATCCTGGTGTTGAGGACTCTCCTAGCCTTTTCTACGGCCCCTTGGTCTCTTGCCCCCTGCCAGTGTACCCTGGGAACGACCTCCGACCAAAGAACCACCTTCAAAGAAGGATCGAAGTTGCTGAAAGTCTGCTTTCATTAAAAATAACAGGCCAGACAGCCGATTCCGACAGAGGTCGTTGCCGGAAGCGTGGCTTACCAACACTGGGACCCGGGTCAGCCCTACTAATCTGAACTACTTCGACTAGTACTTGCCACCAAGACAACCCCCTAATTCCCTTCCAGTACAGTGAAGCTGTTCGAAATCCAAGGTTAATTCCTCCTGGTCGTACATCTGCTCTTTGGGCCGCCCAGAAAAGGTATGAGTGTCCTACTAGCCAGACAGAAGGTTGACGAGTCCCTAAAAAAGAAAAATCAATTAATAGCCAGTTCAGGGCGTATATATCGCGCCACACAGTTGGATAGCCAGCGCCCTAGCCTACGAACCCTTTCCTCTGAAAAACCTAAAGAATGGGCTTCAGTCGCTGCTCCTATTCTAAAGGAATGCGTACAAACTCATGAGGATGGAGGCCTAACTGCACAAGGGCCTTACGTAGTACTGCCTCAAATTGGTATCTGGAAAGAGGTTTTCCATCTGCATGTGATGAAAAACTGGGGAAGCCGATTGAACTGCTGCAAAACCACTAATCGCTTGAACTGGGCACCAAGAAGATGAAAGAGGAAATATAGAAAACCATTCCCCTTCGCCAAAGGGGTCTGTTTTTGAGCGGCTTATCCTAACCCTAACAGATGGCTGGGAAATAAAAACATCTTCCATCATTAAACCTCCTGGGCGCTTAGAACTAGCAGACTAATTCCCCTATTCTCATTGCCCCGAAAAAGGCCAGCGCAAAGCTGGCTTCAAATAGCTTAGCCTCATATACTGAACTACAGACTACATGTAACGTTCCTATTAAACTCATTTACAGTCTATAATTAATAGGTCGTCTGGTCTTACTGGGCACCTGTTCTTTTTTCCAACCTTTCAATATGGACCTTGTAATGAACTCTTTGGTTGCGTCCTTCCACCCCAACAATCTGAAAAAGAAAGACAGTCCTGCCAACCTGCGTTGGGCCACCAGGCCCGACGCCCCCACAGAATGTAAGTGTTCTAAATAGTCCAAGATGGTATCCAACCTGGCTTGAGAATTTGTGTTAATCTCCTTCCCTACGGAGAAATTTAATCATTCAGACCATGCCTTACCGTGGCTGGACCATGTAGCTGGAGCGACAGAAGACTGGACCAGCTGCATCAACTCCCGTCTGGTATCCCCCAAAGGAAGTCCGGGCACTGCAATCCCTGTAGGTTGGCATCCGGACGAAGGCAATGAAATTCTTCCCACTGAAAACGAGATAAAGCGTCCGCAACACAGTTAAGTACACCAGGTACATGTCTAGCTCTAAAGGATATGTTGAAGTCCAAACATCTAAGGACTAACTGCCTGAGTAACGACAAGACCGGTAGGGATGAACTAGTAAGATTATTAATGGCGTACACCACGCTCTCATTATCGGTCCAGAAACGTATCTTTTTATTTTGCATCAAATAACCCCAAAGTTCAACTGACACCACTATGGGGAAGAGTTCAAGGAGAGTGAGATTTTTAGTATAACCTTTTGCCACCCAATCTAGGGGCCAACCTGCGGCACACCATTCCTTGCCCAGAATGGCTCCAAAACCTATGGATCCTGCCGCATCTGTACAGAGCTGTAACTCCTCATTACTCTCCTCCTCCCCTTGAAAACAGGTCCTGCCGTTATACCTGGACAAAAATGTCTGCCATACCACCAAGTCATTGCGCAGCTCCCTAATGATCCTGATATGGTGATAAGGGGACTGAACTCCTCTGGAGGCGTCTGGAGAAGACTCTGCGTAACTTTCCTCACCTGGGTAAACATTGAAATTGAATCCAGCATTTCCTGAACTTTACCAGCTAGGAGCCTAAATTCCATTTTAACTGTGTCTATCTCAATTCCTAAGAAGGATAGTACTGTCAATGGGCCTATAGTTTTTTCTTCAGATAAGGGAACCCCAAACTTTTTCATTAAAAATCTAAACAAACTTAACAAATATGAACAATGTGCTGAGTTTCCCGGGCCAACAAACAAGAAATCGTCAAGGTAGTGTATTATATTGGTAGAATTGGTCTCATAGGATATAGCCCATTCTAAAAAGGAGCTAAAGATCTTGAATAGGGAACAGCATATGGCACAACCCATGGGAAGGCATTTATTGTAATAGTACCTACCGTCTAACTGGCAGCCCAACAGGTGAAAGCAGGTCGGATGGATTGGTAACAAGCGAAAAGCTGCTTCTATATCCGATTTTGCCAACAGGGCCTTTCTCCCTGCTTTCCTTACCAGATGGACCGCCCTGTCAAACGATACGTATGACACAGAAGAGTCCTCCTTAGAAAAGCCATCGTTCACCGAGCTGCCTTTGGGGTATGATAAGTGATGTATCAAGCGGAATTTACCGCTCTCCTTTTTTGGTACCAACCCCAGGGGAGAAACCCTTAGATTATAAAAAGGCAGCTCGGAAAACGGGCCTGCTATCCGACCCAGCCTAACCTCATTCATAACCTTCTCCTTAGCCAATTCAGGTGCCTCCTTGACCGATTTTAAATTATGGGAAAACTTGGGAAACTCAGAAATACTGAAGGGTATTTTAAAACCCTCCTTAAACATCTCCCTGATGAGCCCTGCCGCTGCCCTCTCCGGGTAAATTTCTAGTCAGAGCTCCATCGCCTCCACGGTCACTGGTGTTCGCTGACCTACTGCTCCCTCCTCTCTTTGCGGCAGGGCGGGATTTACGAATGGCCGCTCCCACCGTAAAAGGAGCATTCATGCTTAAATCTGCAAGCCGCTCCGAACTTGCAGCTACCCTCATTAAATAGCCAGCAGGAGCCAGCTTTTCTGGCCCCTGAGGGGTACTGGCAATGATCCCTCCTGCGCTTTTCCCTGCGCCTCCGTCTGTGAGAGTCCTCACTGCTCTCCGGCGAGGAGTATCTGTCTGCTCCTCCTCCTCCTACGCTCACGACTATCCTTCTCCCTTCTAGACGGGCTTCTGGGAGGGCTCCTGGCTCTGGACCCCCTTCTCTCCTCTACGTCCCTCAACCTGGAAGGCGCTGGGGTCATCACTCTAATAGTGGACCTAGCGTCCACAAATTCCTGTTCGCCTTCATCTGACGCGTCATCCTGTCTATGTGGCAGGGCGTCTCGGGCCACTTCCCCCGCCGATGCTGCTGCGACAGCTGGGCGGGTGGTTCTCTGCAACCAAGGGGCACGACCTCCCCTGCCCCTGGTTCTCCCTCTATTAGCTGCTGGTTCCGTGGCAGCGGGGGGCACAACTTCTGTCACCACCGCAAGAGGGTCTCTACGGGGTGCAGACTGGACTAGCAGGGATGGATGGATGGTGTGGAAGGCTCTTAACAAGTCTTCAGTAGCTGCCCTGCGCCTAGGGGTGTTCGCTCTCACCACCTGTGTCCCCCGTGGCCTACAATAGGTGTGTGGGGGACTGGGGCTCAATCGTACGGGGGCGACGGGTCGGCGTACAGGCCTGCCAGCCAGCCGGCTGGCAGATCTGGTATTGGGCCTAGCCCTAGTCTCAGGGTTCCCAGCTGGTGAACCCCTCTCCAACACTTCCTGTAGCCAACCCGCCCCCTCCGCACTGACCCTCTCCCTTATCCTGTCCAGCAGCTGCTCAGCGTTCTCCATAGCTTGTAATCGCTAAAATTCACTTGCAATTGCTAAAATTTGCCGGTGTTCTGTTGCTCAGAGTGGGAGAAGATCCTTCTCCCTGCCAGCACTCAACAAAATGGCGCTCGAGCCTCGTGCTCCGCCCCTTTAAATAACTTTGATGACGTCACCTCTGACGTCATCTTCCCGCCTTTCACGAGACCGACCGTGGCCAATCCAGGCTCGCGTAATGACTCTCGCAGGACTCGCCAGGAGGCGGCCGCGACCCGGGACTACACCTCCCAGCATCCCCCGCTGGCCCCGCCCGCCTCAGGTCAGACGCTCTGGTCCCTACCGCGGGCCGGAGCTACCAGACCTAAGGCTGGAGCCATCGTGGCTGTTTACATGAAATTAACCCCTTTTTCAAGGCCTCTGATGAAGTGCTTTGGAAGCATGAAACATATCAGGTGGGACTAGAATGGAGATTTTTTTAAAGTTTGCAATGTAAAATAAAGCATTTTTTAATCTACCATGGACGTTTCTGACCGGTTGATGCGCTGCTCTTGGTGGAGGGACCAGTAATATATACACTCGTTTTGCTCTCCCTCCCCCTAGCACAAATCCCCTTTGGGGTATAGTAGGTCTCCCTCCCCCAGCCCCAACCGCTATTATAGTTTTGTCAGAAACTCCCCCGAACTCTACTTACCTTACTTCTCACCCCTGGCGTTCAGTTTCATGCAAGCAGAGGGCCCGGACAGTACACCATAGGAAAGAGGTAAGGTATGTAATGATCAGGGGAATTTCTGACAAAACTAATATGGCGGTTGGGGCTGGGAGAGGGAGACCTACAGTCCACAAAAAGTTATAAAATGGGGTGGACATGCCCTTTAATTATGGAAAACAGTTGTGCCCTGCCCTGTGTGTTCATTTTTTAATGAGTGTTTAAAGGACAACTTTGGTCTCCAAACAAGTTAGGCTTATATGAAAGCTTGCAGCATTTCCTTCAAAATGAGCCGACAATCACATCTCTGGCTTCAGCCTGTAAGAAATGATATTGGAGTGAATGTTCAAACTTCCTGCTTTCAGTAGGTTGTGTGACATCACCTTACCTCTGCCCTGCCCCTCCGCTTGGGGGAGAAGCATGCTCACTAAAGATTTCATGCTGGGGGAAAAATTGACAGTTGAGAAGGGGAGCCTATTAATGCAGGCAGAGGCTAGTCACATGACTACAAGCTGGAAGTGTTCAAGCAGGAATTAATATTCCTGAACCTTTCCAGCAATAACTTCTTACAAATTTTATCTAGAGATGTGATTTTGGTTTTATTTTGATGGTGTGATGGAAGGCTTTTTATATAATCTTTACTAGTTTGGAACAATGAGAGACCACAGTTACCCTTTAATTAGATTCTATAATAGGATCATAGGACACTACAGAGGAGGCCACAACAATTTTATCACATAGTCTAATTGTAAAGAAAAAAGGGTTTTGTCATTGGCCACCACGCATAACATGGTTGTCATATGATAACTTGTGTGCAGAAAAAAAATATTTTCCCATCGTTTCTAGGATTTGAATATGGTATTGCATTGAGTAGATTTATTCTTTTTGCATTTTATATGACATTTCTTACCAAAATGAACTATGCCAGAAGTAGACATTTCCCAGGCTTCCTGCTTGTTACATCAGTGCAGCTGCCTTTTCTATCTGACACTTGGGATATTGGCCAATAGAACCCAGTTGTTTTTCTACTCATTATCACATTAGGCATTGAACAGAGGCAAGACCAATGCCAGTGCACATCAGCAAAATTGTTAGCTGGCACAGAGTTAACACTGCATGGCCTAAAAGCCAACAATCGCATTAAATGTATGGCACACTGATTCTAAACTCTATATTTAACATAATTAAAATAAAAGAATGTGGAATATTGATGCTTGTCTACAGTATGCATTACAATTAGCACACAACAATGACACAATGTACTGTATGCAATATATAATAAGGCCATAAGAGAAATAAGAATGAAAGTGTACTGTATACAAGATTTCAGAAAATAACATAACACTTTTTCTATTCTAAAATGCCCATTTCTGAAAACTTTAATTCTTTGCAATTATCACTGTGCAATTTTTATGTTGTTGATCTAACCCCTGTGTCTTTAGCTACCCAATCTGAACCATCTTACATTTCAGCTGTCAATCAAGTGCCTTATTATCATAAATGCTCTCTCTGTAGAGTTTTGTTGTAGCTGGAACAGTGACATTTGAAATGTTTGAATTACATGGTGGGGATTTACCCATCCCAGTGCTGGAGGGGAAATACTGACAAAACAAGTACTGGATTAAAGGCATGCAGCAACACACACACTTCAGAGTAAGGGCTACTTACTGTACATTTATCTTTAGATTAAGATGAGGCAAATTCATTTTTACAGTATAGTTGCCCTTTAAAGGGCAAGTCCATCCCGAAAATGAAAACATACATACAGGTAAATCACCCCCCAAAACCCTTAACAGCAATACTTGAAACCTGAAATATTAAATTTAATCTGAAATCCTGCACAATGTCCTGTTGCCCCTGTTTCTGCTTCTTGGTTCTTCCAGTTAGAAACTGTTCGTTATGGATCTGACAGTTGACATCACAGCCAATGTCTGAATGTTAATCCCCTGTCTGCCTCTTCTGAGCATGCTCAGGCTCAGTACAGGCTCTGTACTGGTTTTAAAGAGGCCATTCTTTCTAAAAGATGTTCTTATGTGTGTGGATTTGTCCTTTAAGGAATGGTAAAAATACAAGTTGTGATTATGTTATATTGGTCTGATTTACATGGGTCAGTTTTGAACTATGACATGATATACTATTTATACTTCCAACCAGGGGTGGTGATTTCTTTGACTGGGAAGACGTGAGGTGTCTTTTTAATTATTTTTGTATGAGAGAACCTCAAGGTCTTACAGTACTTATAGGTGGGATGTTTCTCACCATGTGCAATTTCATCAATCTTCTTTTACAAACACCAATAGATAATAATTTGTATCTGCTTAATCTACCATTAAATAGGTATGTGCCTTTAATGTTCTTATACATAATAGTGCGAGTTTAGAATTCTTGAATGTGTGTAGTAGTCCTTTATTACCGGTACTATTATTAGATTACTGTGACAGTTGTTAATATTTATGATATACTGTTTATGTATTAACTTATTGAATATGTATATGCCTTTAAGAACTCAAATTGCTCTTTGTGACAGTCTATATAAAGAGCTACTCATGTTATAGGCAGATTGTCTATGAAAAAGGCCGTGTCCCCACCAAAACGCATCAGACATGCCTGTGGTTCCTGTTTGGACAATATGGCTTAATAAAGATATTAGTCTGTAGTCTGCTGGTCAGCAAGCGGTACCACCAATATTTCCATGCTACCGATCTTATGGCCTATTGTAGACCACTTATATGGATGAAAGGGAATACTGGGAGTTGTAGTTTGCGAACATTTGCAAACATCTGGAGGGCCAGAGTTTGCTCATCCCTAATCTATATTCACATATGTGGGTGACCTATTTTAACCTGTGTCTGCTGGTTTTTAATGAATTGTATGTGTACATGAGCAAGCACCTTAGATAGCATTGTTTGCTTTGGTTCCGAATTCATTTATATAGTTAATTTAATATTGGTTTTTCCCCCTACAATTATAAACACCACCTTTACATTATTAACAGCAAGTAAGCAATTTGTATACATAAAATAAAAGTTTGGTGAAAGGATTTTATTTCTCTTTTAAACCCGTATCTGCAATATACTTTCACATAAATGATACCGTATGTCTGAAGTTTCATTATAGATATCGGTTTTAATTGATATACTTAGTCATTGTACAATGTTTTATCTCATGCAAGAAATATTAGTCTATAGAAATAATAAAATTCCTTCTACAAAGCTTTCTAAGGTAATCTTGGCCGGGCATAATACATTATGCATTTGTACAAGAAAATAATGCTAATGCTGTTTTGAGGAGTAAATGAGGCATTTTTAATGCAATTCAATTCCATGACTGTTCATATTTCTAAAGGACGGCTATTGTACTTGGGATACGATGATAATTTTAATTATTTTAGCTGGAGAGGGTGTCTCGTTATTGATTAGAACGGGGAACTTAGAAAGTAAAAAGGGAGAATTTCAATCCGAATGACCTCAAGATTTTTTTCCCTCTTTCTCTGTAGTTCGCAAATAAATTATCATAATTATTCCGGAGAGTTGAATTTCTCGGGATGAAGCAGGTATGTCGTGCATCCGAAAAAATGGACCCCAAGAGAACAGATAGTGTGACTGCAGGATTAGACACTTCCAAGTAGGAAGATTACAATTCAATTTCTAATTTAATGCAGTTATATTACAGTTCACTTTTTTAGTACATCTGGCAACATAAAAATGTCCTCCCAGTGTATATTCAACAGCAATAGTTCTTGTGTCTGTTTCATTGTGGTGACCTGAAAGTAAAATCCATTTCGAGAAACCTTTTTTAAAATGTTTTATTCCTCTTGTGAGCTTAGAATATTCCACAGCCACGTAATAAAATAACCTTTTCAGGATTACAGTAAAAGCATAATGTATATTTTACAATTCAGCACATTTTAAGGGCGTATTATCATAACCCAGTTACCATTCTTTAAAAACTATATAGTACCCCTCTCTCCCTTCTCTCTCTCTCTCTCTACAATACATCAAATGTGCACAACATTTTATCTGAATCAACATTTTAAAAAGAAGAAAACTTAATGTTGTACATAGGGGCATATTTATAAAGGTTTGCTAACTATTCGGCACCGTTATTGCTTTTTAAACAAATTTATTTGGACTTGTTTGTCGTCGATAACCAGCGCCGAAAGGTCGTTACTGCTGCCTACTGCCACCTCGTTTATTGACGCATATTGAAGCATTTTGGAATAATCCCAGTGGTAACTGCAGATAAAACATCTAACCGTGAATGGGCAGCTTTAACATCTGTACCTTTGCCTGGTAAAACACAACTATTTATCCATAACCCTAAATGTCAAGTATTAAGCATTTTCATGCTTATTTCGAGGAATGTAGTTAACACATGCTTCCTGTAATTATTGGCATTGTATACTATACAAATTGAGAATACAGAAAGCATAGTTCTAACATGCTAACCATTGAGTAAGGTGTGCTAAAGAATTCTATTCTTTAGCACACCTATTCTATACATTCTGTGACATTACAGTATTGTCAGCAGTGACCATAGCAACCCACATGGCCATATATTGAAATAGAGAGTGTGATAATTAGCTTTAGTGTGATAGCACTGGTGTCTGATTGGCTGAACATTCCATAAAAGTCCTTATTCCTCTCACTATCCTATATATATATATATATATATATATATATATATATATATATATAGTGTTATAGAAAGCACAGCACACCACCAAACACAGCTGCCTGGTGCCAGTATAAAGGGAGACTCACTGTAAGGCTCCTTCCAAATACATCCAGTAGTATATACGGCACACAGTTCTTCAATGCAAAGATTTCTTTATTATATCAACGTGCCATGTACATCAAACAAGCAACGTTTCGGAGCTACAAGCTCCTTTCTCAAGCTTATACAAAAATGGCGTCCATGTATGAACACCCTCCCACTTCCTTATATACTGATTGACAGGAAATGACATCACTTATTAACTTGTAACCCATTCAGTAATTAACCAACACATGACTGTTTACAATTACACAACTTCAGTATAGAATCCTATTACCCATATATCTCTCTTGTCCCAACCCACAGCCGCATAGCCTACAGGGGAAAAGCAGGATTGATTCCATACCCAATACACACACTCACAGAAATAAAAACAAATCATAGTCTCTATTGAGACCATGCGGTGTCAGTGAGTTCAACCTGTGAACCCACCACACTTCCCTTTGCCTTAATCTCTGTACTCGGTCTCCTCCACGCTGTGGCACATGAACGAATTCCAGTGCCATATATCTCAAGTCAGAGTCACTGTGGCCCTCCTGCTTGTAATGTTTTGAGACCGGTAATCTATCGTCCCTCTGTCTGATAATGGATCTGTGCTGTGATATCCTTGACATCAGGGGTTGTGTGGTTTCCCCCACATACAATTTTTGGCAAGGACACCACAGCACATAAACCACATAGGAAGTATCACATGTCATACTATATTTCATTTTGAAGACCTCTCCAGTCCGGGGATGGGTGAATTCCTGTCCTTTGTGCACAAATTTTCACTGTGCACAACGTAGACACGGAAACATCCCCATTTTTTTATTCCCCTTAAAAGTAACCCTTTTTTCTTTCGAGGGGACATATTCAGATCTTACTAAGAGTCGACCCACCGTACGACCTTTTCTATATGAGATCCTTGGGGCCTCTTGAAACTCCTCTACCTCTGGGTAGGCATTCTTAAGGACATGCCAGTGTCTCCTCACAATCTGGCCAATCCTGTCACTGCCCACCCCAAAATCCATAATCAGCGGAATACGTTTATCTTTAGTTTTTGTCACCACCTGTTTTGTTTCGAAACACTTTTTTCTAGCTGTCATGAGCAGTCCCTCTGGGTAACCCCTATTACGTAAATTTTGCATAGTCGCTTGTATCTGGGTCTCCCTTTTTTCAGGATCCAAAACTATCCTATTAACTCTCTTTAACTGCCCCACAGGTATCGCTTTTTTAAACATACCTGGGATGGAAGCTCTTATACGAAAGCAGCTGGTTTCGATCAGTCGCCTTCGTATAGAGCTCTGTATGTATACCCATATCCTTTGTTACTCTCACATCCAAAAAACTAATTGTATGAAAATCATAATTTAGAGTATATTTAATGTCTGGATGTATGGCATTCAAAAATGTAAAGAAACTCCTCCAGGGATCCAATGCCGCCCCGCCATAGTAGTAAGACGTCGTCTATGTATCTCCACCACGACAGACAATGTCTGCTAAATAGTGGAGACACATAGACAAAGTCATCCTCTAGCCACGCCATGAAGGCATTGGCATAGGCCGGAGCGGCATTGGATCCCATGGCAGTGCCCCTCTGCTGAATGTAGAACCTACCACCAAAAGAAAAATAATTGTTATGCAATATTAATTCAAGACATTGTCTAAAGAATCGAATTTGGTCTTCGTCATATAAACCACTTAATGTGAGCAACCTCACAGATGCCTCTATCCCCTGACTATGGGGGATAGAGGTATATAAGGATGCCACATCAAGGGTTACTAACATGACCTCTTCCCAATTCTCCACCTCAACACCCCTAACCTTTTTAAAAAAGTCAGAGGTGTCCAGGATGAACGATCTGATACCCCGAACCAATGAAGCAAGAACCCTGTCCAACATGGTGGCCATCGGGGTAAAGATGGAACCTACACCCGATACAATATGCCTATTGGGTATGGAATCAATCCTGCTTTTCCCCTGTAGGCTATGCGGCTGTGGGTTGGGACAAGAGAGATATATGGGTAATAGAATTCTATACTGAAGTTGTGTAATTGTAAACAGTCATGTGTTGGTTAATTACTGAATGGGTTACAAGTTAATAAGTGATGTCATTTCCTGTCAATCAGTATATAAGGAAGTGGGAGGGTGTTCATACATGGATGCCATTTTTGTATAAGCTTGAGAAAGGAGCTTGTAGCTCCGAAACTTTGCTTGTTTGATGTACATGGCACGTTGATATAATAAAGAAATCTTTGCATTGAAGACCTGTGTGCCGTATATACTACTGGATATATATATATTTAGTTCACCCCTCTCTATTCCTCTCTATTTTGCTTTCTAGCCAATTGGAGGATCGCGTGCTTTAAGCCTACTTACAAATGTATTTAATTTCTGCATAAATAGGTTTACATTTTTTTAAATAAAATACAAAAGGTCAAAAGACTAAAAAGGAAAGCAATTCAAGTTAAAAATCAGCATAATAGTTCTTTTACATTAGCACATATATACATTAAATTTGTGATAATTGCCTCAAATGTCATTATCATAATACGGCTTGGTATAGCTAATGTTATTCAGCAGCGTGAAGTCATCTTTCATTAGATGAATTGTGAGGATTAGGTATTTCCGTAATGATCCACACTGCTACCGGATGATTTACTTCGGGTTTTAATATAATTCAGTATTAACCAAAAATAGCCAGGCTCATTCAGGACGATGAATTAAAACAAGGACAACAATGATGAGTGGACAATATTTTTTTAAAAGGCCAAGCTGTCAGCCAAGACGTAATGAAGACACAGAATATGCTCTCATAGGAACATTACCCTAGTGATATGTACTGGCCCAGAAGTTCCTACATGCTGTACAGAGAGAAAAGGACTCATATTAAGCTCTCATATTAAATATGCACAGATTTTAAAATACCAATCAGTAAGATGGTGCCCAGATCAAATCTATTTTTAGCCTTCTGTAATCAGTCAGGGGAACGGCTTACACCGATACACATTCCTGTGCACAGTCTGCTTATACTTTTATGCAGTGTATTTTTGAATAAAATACAATTGAAATGTAAATGTTGCCTAGTTTTCAGTAGAGATGGACACAAAACCAAACTCAAACCCCAGTTCAAGGTGAACTTTATGAGTTCAGGTGAACTCGAACTATTCAAATTAGTTTGAGCTCGAACTGGTTTGTTTTTTCGGACTGGCGACTGTATTTTTGATATTTATCATGAATTCTATAATTATCGAATTTACGGGCTGTTCGCTAACCCTCGAAAGTATCATTCGTTTTCGGCAACCCTGAAATGTATGGATCATTTCCACTAATCCTAGAATGTATCGTTCACTAACCCTCGAATTTAGCCTTCGATTTTCGCTAACCCTCAAAAGTATTGTTACTTTTCGGTAACCCTTAAATGTATAGATTGTTTTTGCTAGCCCTAGAATGTACTGTTTGCTAACCCTCGAATGTAGCCTTCAACTTTCGGTAACCTTCGAATTTATTGTTCGTTTTCGATAACCCTAGAAAGTATAGTTCTATTTTCAGTAACCCTCGAAAGTATAGTTCGTTAACCCTCGAATTTTCTTTAACCCTCAAATTTAGCTTACGCAAACCCGACAATTGCCGATCATAAAGTAAGAAGTGTTTAAACAGGTTTTGGTGATAGTGACATGTTCCCAAGACCATTTCCCAGGTGCCACTGCCATTTACAATAAGTTACCCTTGTTAGTTTATCTGTAAAACATCCAAACTTTTCAAACTATGACTCCCCCATTGACTTTAATGGGTCTGTTTTTAAACTTTCACTATCAGAAAACTAAAATTCAAGAGCTGATAACCTGTTCCGGAATGGAGGATGTAAAGGAAGTGAACACACCTATGGAAGTTGAATACTTGAAAGGTGAGCATGGTGAGAAATTATTGATAGATAACCACCAATATCAAACACTTATTGGAAAACTGTTGTTCATAGCCACAGTAACCAGACCAGACATTGCAGCAGCAGTTGGAATACTTTGTAGAAAAGTTGAAGCTCCATCACATCGAGACTGGAATGCGGTAAAGCGTATTATTAAATACCTAAAAGGGACTATCAATAAGAAACTGAAATTGCTAGCATTAGACATAATAAAGCTGACTGGTTATGTTGATATAGATTGGGCAGGTGACTTAAAAGACTGCAAGTCAACTACAGGATATTTGTTTCAACTTGGAAAAGGTAACATTTGCTGGACCAGTAGAAAACAGGTAACAGTAAGTAGCTCTTTCATCAACAGAAGCTGAAAGCACAAGCTTGTCAAGAAGTCATCTGGTTATGCCAACTTTTGATGGATTTTGGGGTGGACCAACCCTACTCTTGGAAGATAACCAAGGATGCATAAAGTTGTTGCAAACAGAAAAGGTGAACCAGCGTACTAAACACATTGATGTGAAATACCACCTTTTGAGAGACTCTCAAGATAAAGGTATCATTGAATTGCAGTACTGTCCAACTGGGTCTATGGTTGCAGATGTATTAACCAAACCATTACCCAAGGATCATTTTGTGTAACTGATTGAGAAAATTAACCTTGTTGAATGATCTTCATACTGTTGAGAAGGACTGTATGACCTCCAGGGCGGGGATATTGTTGCTTAGCAATGGGATGTCATGATTTAAGTTCATCCCCTTCCTGTGTGTTTATACCTTTTCCTGCTGCAGACATGTTATGCTGATGTTCTTGTTATAAGTTATATAAACAAGTAAATTACTGTTCACAGAAGTTGGTGTTCCTGTTCTCTGTTACACATGCAGTACAGATCAGCACTCTGCTAACACACTGAAGTTCGAAAGTTCGAAAACGGACCGAACTTTATGAAGTTTGGCCATCTTTAGTTTTCAGTTATAACACTGTCCACACCCAGTTGAAGGTGCACATAAGGTAACACACAATATATAGAAAATTGGGCTGTTGTACATCCACATTAAAGTGCAACTAGAGACCAAAAATATATAATACATATAAAAATAGAATTTTAGTGCACAAACAATTCTAATTGCATATTGGCTATCTCCATAAGGTTATGGAGCCTGCTAAACCCTGGATAAATAAATAAAATATTGAACAAATTGCTTTTATTTATCCAGGGTTTAGCACATAAGGTAAGATGAGCACCCACCTCATGCAGCCAAAATTCCATCACCAGAGAAGCCAGCAGAGGAGACCGCTTGTGGATAAGAGTGTTGCCACCCCCAGAAACACCTTCAATCAGCTGGCTGCCGGCCCCTCTCTGCTGCTTCCAGGTTGCAGAGACCTGGAGAAGACAGCCACAACAGCGATGGGCTATAAGTATGATTTGGAAGCTTTAGATCTAACTCGGCAGTTGGTGGTGGGCAAGGGAAAGGGAAAATATATTAATTATATATATATTTATATATTAATTAATATATAAAGTTTTAATTTAGGGTGGAGATGCACCTTGAAGACACATTCCTAAACTGATCACAATGCAGTAACATATGCAAACCATGCATCGTACAATAGGATCTCAAACAGGTAGGGAGCACATGTTAGCGCTTTTACGTCTCCCTGTTGATGTGTTAATCACTCAAACGTTTTCTGCATGCATCAGTAAATGAATGCCAGATGTTAACCCACATGATATATAGCAACCATAGCAATACTAATGAATTGGTCTATTCAATAGGATGTCACACTAGTTCTGTTTTTGTATCTCCTTTTAAAGACTTTCTATTTAGCTGTGTGAGGTAAGTAGGAATTGGGACTCTAGCATTAAATGCACACTTTAAGGCCAGCAGCCCTTGGTTTGTCCGATAATCGGCTTTGTGGGGCTGGCTTTACTTTTACCTTCTCTCTACGTCAAGAAACCTCTATTAGCAAGTTTAAATCTAGCCTTACATCCTACCTATCTGGTAACCAGCACAGTATTTGATTGTTTTATTTGCACTGCATACGTCTCACTCCAGCACTCATACCCATTCCATTGTATCTGTGTGTTACCCACCTAACTAGATTGTAAGCTCTACGGGGCAGGGACCTCATTACCTCTTGTGGCAAAGCCCTAGCACTTCTATTTATATAGGTTATATATTTATGTACTGAACTATCTATGTATTTATCCCCCTTGTATGACTTTATTGTATTTTATACTGTACAGTGCTGTGTCCCCAAGTGGCGCTTTATAAATAAACATATACATACATACTTACATATATACATACCTTTAGTTCCCTCTCTTTCTGTTTTACCTTCTGTAATTGCTTTATTATATTACAATTATTATAGTTTTTAAATGGCTCTTCTGTGCTCTCTCCCTAAAGGATTTTAAATGCCTCTCTTCTTTATTATTTTACCTCTTTCATCCAAATGATGCCAGTTGCGACATGGGTTTTGGACTTAATCTTTTTGCATTTATTCCTATACTGTTTCTATAGCAGTTCACCTCCGTCCAGCATCCATCCCTGAGAAAATGGTGTGTGTGTGTTGGGGGGTCACTTTATACTACCTTACATGAGATTGTGCCTGTATTTAACTCAGTTTTGTATCCTGATAATATCTTGATTGTATCCTTATTACCAATATTACAGCTGTGATGGCTGTGATTGACGTCCTTCTGATCATCTTTTAATAAAGTTGTTAACAAGCAAAACTGTGTGTGTTTGTGTGAGATCTACTGTACTCCTTGCCAGCACAGATACCTAAAATATTCTGCCGAAACCTGAGGGTTTACTACATGCTGTAGTGGTCAGTCTTTTTGGCCCATAAACCTGCAATATAAGGAAGATCTTGATGGGATTTGCCTAATACTGGCCATCTTTATGGGCATGTTAAGTGCTTCAACTTTTTACTATCTGCTATATTGGCAGTTCCATTATTCCATTCAGTCTCAGGGAAATTAAGATCCCCATGGTTAAAATATACCCAAACCTGCAGCCAGTGGTGTAGCTACAGACTTATGGGCAATGATGCAAAATTTGGGTATGGGCCCCACAACACCGCCACAAACACAAATCGGCACTGCAAACCAAATAATCATTGGTAAAATGCTTTGTAAATAACCACTGGTAAAATAGTTGGCACAAAGCCTGGTTAAATGCTTGGCATGCAGACACTGCTAAACTGGTTGGGAAACTGGCACCGCACACAGCCAGACACTGGTCAAATGCTTGGCACACAGATAATGGTAAAAATGCTTTGTACACAGACCACTAGTAAAACAGTTGGTACACAGACTGGTAGTTTTGGAACCTTAGCACAAGATGGGGCCCCCTTGTTGGCCAAGGGCCCTGGTGCAGTCCCCCTGCACCCCTGGTAGCTATGCCCCAGCCTGCAGCCGTTGCCAACTGTTTATGGAGTTAAACAACATCTTGTTCATTAGAATTTAGAGGTTTGTAACAGACTCATACAATCAATTAACCTCATTTAAAGTGATGACTACTTTCTGTGAATAGAATGCCACCACTTCACCATCCATTCATTCTGACTGATGCATTACTTTATATGCTAAGCCTTTTATTTTGATTTTGTTGTTTCTCCAATTTAGGTTCTTAGAGGCCACACAAAGTGGAAAATGCATTCTGCCATAAATGCTAATAAAACACATTCACAATGAATTTAAGGAATTTTAAGTAACTCTCAATACCATTCTATAGATGCAAATACAGTTTCTTTATTACAAGCTTTTCAATCTCACCTACATAAAAACAGAAATATGTATGTGAGCGTAAAATAAATGTATCCATTAAGTGCACCTGATTCTGCAAATCTTTAATAAAGTCTTAACCATACAATAAAGATAATAAATATTCACAATGAATAACAGAAAAATATCATAAAAAAGGCAAACTGTCCAGTAACCTTCTCGCCTATCACGCCCCCTCCTTTAGCTCAGAGCGTGTTATTCTCAAACTCAATTGAAAAAACAAGTTGTTTTATTAGCAATATCTTCTAATACAATG
The DNA here is from genome assembly GCA_019447015.1 of Hymenochirus boettgeri. NCBI lineage: Eukaryota > Metazoa > Chordata > Amphibia > Anura > Pipidae > Hymenochirus > Hymenochirus boettgeri. The sequence goes on from CM033471.1 coordinate 228,853,102, forward strand.
CTCCAGCTACTGCTATATGTCTTTCAGTTCAAAAGCTTATATCACACACTGTGCATGGTGCGGTGCAGAGACTTAGATAAACATAATAAACAATAATAATACATGGAGCCCCCTAGTGGTCAGAGAGTACTCCACACATCTTTCCCTTTCAGATAGAAAATAAAAACAGAGAAAAAACAAATATAAGCCATTAGCTAACAATAACAACCTGCATGAATCTATTATATCATAATCTTCTTAAGGATTTTAACAATGCTCAATTAATCGCACCAGTTTGCAAATAAATCTTCCAGATGACTACTTGACCATTGTTCTGGACATGTTCATTACTTGGTACTTTGCTTGCTTCAATTACACTTTCTGCATTCAGTGTTTGTTGTGTGTCACAAGCTGTTGTATTCTCAGAATTCTTTTGATCTGACAGGGTTTGCTCTACAGGAATCTGCAGAAGAAGCTTGCGATTCAGAAGAAACTTGCGATTCCTACAAAATGTTGCCCTGTATCTGTGCAAACCACATATGACCCCGGGCTTATTCTGGGAATCACATTAACTGGTACGTCCCAGGCATTGGGACTTTGAATGCAGACTCCTTTGTTGGAAGTTCTCTGGATCATTTGGCCTGAATTTCATTTCTCTATTTTGTGAATTGTAGCTTTTTACAAACCACATCTTTATCTCGGTAAGGTGGCCATGGCTATGTAGTTGGTAGTCTAATAACAATTTGACATTCAAACAGAAGTCAAATTGTCTGACATGGTGCACGATAACCCATCAGTGCTAGATTGGGATCTTCCCCAGATTCCCATGCTTTTTAAAAAATGTTTAACTCCCTCTGGATGTTCAGGACTTGAGGTACAATGTATAAATTTATAGTTTGAGGCAAAGTCCTTAAAGGTTCTGCAGGAAAACTGAGGGCCATTATTGTGACAATTACCCTAGGTATACCATGGTGAGCCAGAATGGATTTGGCATGCTTGACCACTTCTAGATCTTGCTGTTTTGCAAGTTCCGGATAGTTTGAAAAGTAGTCAACAACAGATAGATAATGGTGTGAATGAAAAAAAATATCCGTTCCTCCCAAGGAGAGACAGGATAATCTATATCAAGAAAAGGTTCCTTTGGCTATTTTGGGCGATATTTTTGACAGGCCTGATAACTACTAATAAAATGTCCAATATCTCCACACACAGGGGGATACCAAATACTGTAGCTCACTGGAGAGCTGCATACTCTCTGGCTGGGTGAAACAAAATGAGTATGAAACTTTTCATACTGCCTTCTACCTCACACCTTACAGACATATAATGCAGCAAACAGAACAGTTCGGGAGATAAGGGCATCAAAAATCAGGAAAAAGGTACATTTAAAGCGTATCTATACTCTAAAAATTTCAAATTTTCAAAAAGTATACCTTTCCATACAGCCAAGAATCCAAGATCCCACTACTTAGGGATGTTTTTCGGATTTTAAATCTGAGCTGTAGATTCTGAGATATCATCAATTTAAATCACAGCAATTACAGGGAAAGACCTGTCACTCCAGAAGCAGAAATTATAATATGTGTCCTATGTCTGACCTTTTACTGGACTTTTTGTCTGCCTGCCAGCACACTTACTGCAACAATTAAGAGAAACAGCAGAGAAAAGAAGGCAGGGGGGAGGGAGATGTGTAAGCAGAGCAGTGTCCATGGTGAGGATGTGCAGAACTTATAAGTGTCGCAGACACTACAAGGAAGCAAGGAGTAAGGGAAGGTGGGGGCAATTAGGAGTACTCACTAATCATTAATAATTTAATGACAAAGCAAGCACAGATAAATATGTGAGTACCACCATTTTACTACAAATTGTAGTTTCAGATAATGTAAAGTCGTTTGAGTGAGTATAGTGACCCTATAATGCAAAGATCATGTACTGTAAGAAGAGGGAGTGTTCCATTAAGAATGAGATAGTAGTACAGGAGTACAACTCTTTGAGTGGGAAATGTACAGGGTATGATTTCTAGTTGTTTCATTCAATTCCTAATCCACTTTCTTACTAATGTAACTATCAGACTTTAAAGGGCAGAAAGTTGTTACAGAGTTTGAAATATCAGTGGAAGATTGTGGAAAGGGTATGTGGACCAGTAAGGCTGAAGGCAAATAAATAGGACTGTTAAGAGCATGTAGAGCAGGTATCAAAGAAGAAACGTAAATGAAAGGTAATAAAGGGACAGATGCAATAAGAAGTGCAAAGTTTTGCCTGAACAATTAATTTTCAGCAACCAATCGGATGTTAGCTTTTTACTGGCTAAAGCTAAGTACACACAGTACAAATTTCTGAAAGACGACAGACAGGATCTGTAAGATCCTGTCTGCCCTCTTTCAAAGATCTGCATACACACAGTCCCCAGCGTTCTCTCTTCGGTCTTTCTCAAACGAGCATTCGGCCGACCTGGTCGTTCGGCGGCCTTGTGCTCGTTCGGGAAACGAAGGAACAAACATAACGATAAAGCCCCGATACCGTCGGATCCGACTGTATCGGGGCTTTATCGTTACTGTGTGTACCCAGCTTAACTTCCAGTTAGATAACATCTGATTGTTTTTTTGCACCAGCCTCAATTCTAGAAGCGTTGCAATGAACTGGCTTCTGGGTTCTTGTATAAAAGGAGTAGTGGGTGTTTTGGGTAAATGCCACAATAGCTGCCTGAGACAATGGAAAAGGAACATAGTTCAATTTATTTTTCAGGTTTTTTTAACCATAGTAAATAGTAGTCAATTCGGGAACTAAAAACAAACGGCAATAAACAAATTTGTTTTTACAATCCAGTTATTTATCTGCAGGTCTACAAGAAGCATATTGGTCTGCTAGGACAATAACAATTCAGCGATGAAAATGCTAAACCTGCCCTCCTACCAAGAAATGTCACTGGACATTCCCATTTTAACCTTCAGTAGAATTACAGTCATTGTTAAATAGCTTTTTCGGTGAAGCTGAGCATTTCATATTGTAGTTCTAGAAATCCCATTTTAGAAATAGCCCAAAATGTTGTGATAAATGTCGAGTCACCATGGAAAGTTTCAAAAGCTTTTATTTCTAACTGGCCGTTGTCCAGGAAAGGTAATAAAAGCAATTCAGTGCATTAGCATGCGGTATAACCTTGTGTGTACAGTCTTTGCTTAGCAATTAGAATCTTGCCTTGCTTGCTGCTTGACCTGGTTGCTGCCATCAACACCACCTGCTAAAAACCGTGACCTCAATTAAAAACCTCTGCAGTCAGCTGTGATCTCAATTCACTCCTCACTATATTTCCATCACGCCAAGGTGCCATTATGAATATAGACCTGTCTAATTAAAGACTCTCTTTCTAAAGTAGGGATGTCAAACCCATCACCCTACAGCTGTTGCTGAACTTCAACTCCCTTAATAGCAAGAACCGAAGTTCACCCATTGCTGAAGGGCCATGTGGTTGTCGCTACCTGGACTTTAACCAGGATTTTTACAAATTCCGATGCATTGCCGTGGATCTGCTTTCAGCCAGAGAGAAGAGCAGTCAAAATTGCTTGTTATACTCAGACTAGAGTCCTTTAGTATGCATAGAGAGAACCTGCCCCATTGTTCACTTCTGTTAGCATTCCTGACATTGTTACACGCGGTTGCACAGGGATTTGTATTAATTTGGCATTAATAAACTGCTTCATACAATATTAAGTGAGTTTCCTTTTGTTCCCTGGTAATGGTTCCATGCCACGATGAGTCATTTCATTTTATTTTCCTTGTTTAATCTCCTTTTCAGAAGAGTTCCTCATTCAACCATAACAGGAATTAAAAAGTTGCATTGTTATATCCACAGTAACATTTCTGTCTTTCAACAGCTGTAACACCTACCGGGTATTTAATTATGCTGGGTTTTTTTTGGGGGGGGGGGGGAGATTCTTACTTTCCCCTTGACTGTTTCATCTTACATTTTTGCCACCCAGTCTTCTTTATGCAAATTTTTTTAGTTTGAAAAATAGTGACTTCCAATTATCCTCATAACACAATGCTTCTACAGAACCCATACGGTCCTTGGTTCCTGTAAAGAGACCTTGAGACAGAAGCATTGCTAGGAATGTGTTGTTTCTATATAAATTGCATAATCGACATTCTTCTGTAATGGCTGATTGGTCAAAAATTATTTTTATATTTGATATGAAAAATGGGGTCTCTATAAAGCGCAAAAACAAGTGCCCAATGTCAAGTACATAACCTCTAATCAAGGGAACATCCATAATGCCAAAGTACTTCCCACCAAGTGACTAATTAAGATAATTTGCTTGATATACTATATATATGCCACAGATATTTAAAGGAGAACAAATGTCTTCAGACAACATTCTCCCAATAGACAGTGCTCATTCGCAATGATACAAAAAGCTGTGTCTCACCTCTCCCTTTGCTATGGCTGTTGAGTGATATATGAAATTAGGTAATGCAAAAAGCTCCTTGCCCCCTAGAAGCCAACAAGCAATCATATAACAGCACATAGACCCACATGTGTAAGTCACAGATCATGATACAGCAGATCCTGCCTCTCAAAACAGTGTTGAAAACATAGTGTAGCGATTTAACAGTGTTAAAAACAATCTCTGTGTATCCATACATTCCTATGCATTCCATACAAAAGACCAAAACTTATCTTTGCATTTTATTTCCTACCAAGCATTAAAGAAAAAAAACATAAACGGTTGTGGGGAATTTAACCTGTGGCCTCATTGGTAAAGGTGGGCCTGAACCCAGTTCAGAAGCAGATTTCAAGGATCCACCAGATCTCTGACTTTTTTCCGAACCACGGAATTATTTTTGAAACTCTCGAATGTTTGCAAATTTTCCAATATAAAAATGGGAAATTTTCTAAATTTATAGAAATCTTCCAACTATGAAGAATTACATAATAGGAAGCACATTAATTTTTTTAAAAGATTTTGGGCATTGATACGTGTCCAGAACTTTTGATTTCTGAAAGTGTATGTCCAGCCATGAAATAAAAGGATCAGCACCCTCCGAAAACTAATTTTTGCTTCAGTAATTTTTCAGAAAGATGCCCCTAAAGAGACCCAGTCCCTTGCTGCTCTGCCATGTTACTCCTCTCTGCTTCCTGGTGACAGCTGTCATGAAAGGGGGAGACTGTGACGTTAAGTCCAATTACCTGACATAAACGACCAGGAAGCGCCTCACTGCCGCTGATTGTGCTCGAAATGAGCTTGCAACAGCAGAAGGAGGTGGCACCCAAGTGGTGAGGGACCGGGTCTGGTTAGTCTCTTAAGGGGCAACTTTCTGAAAAATTAACAAAGAGAAAATTATATTTGGGGATGCTGAACCTATAGTTAGGACATGCCCTTAAACTCATTGACTTCAATGGGGCTGTTTTAAATTTTTTTAATTTTTTCACAAATCCACAAATCTGCAAGGGGAATGTATTTCAGTGAATTCGACCATATCTACTCTACAATATGGGTAGTGTGTTTTTAAAATGAGTGCTTCAAACTGCTGAGCCACCAATGCATACACAATGAAAACAGGAACAATTAGAAAATGTATTTTATGCTAGGAACAGAAGCAAAAGTTCATCAGCTTTTGTAGTGAACTATTCCTTTAAACTTGTTATCATGGTTTGAAGATACCTGACAAAGGGATTGTTCCTGAACCGTTGTACACTTATGTCCTAATAAAGGTTCTATAATTCACAAGCATTTGGCTTTAATTCTATTTAACATCCCTGCTGCTAACTGGAGTAACCAGAGGGAAGTCAGGCTGAGAGCACTGGGTTGAATGCAAGGTAAGGTGGTAGGAGAAATACCAGGTAAGGTAAGAGAAATACAATTATTCCAGTTTGGGTATCTGCTTAAATACAAATTTTAATTCAAAGAGTAGGACATGAACTTTAATAAGAGCAAACGTTTTACAATACAATACAATTACTCTTTATACATAGCAGTTTCAATAGAAATAATCAGGGAGATTCAATAAAATTTCTTATTGTTAAAAATGGTGCTAATTTTGCCCCAACCAATCAGATCTTATTTAACATTTGAAAGCTAACATTTGATTGGTTGGGGCAAAATTAGCACTGTTTTTAACAATAAGAACTTTTAACACTCTTGAAAGAGTGTTACAGAGAACAAATGAGAGTAAAACATAACACATAAATCTGTGTTATGTATTAGGAGTAGGTAATTGTATTGCATTGTAAAATCTTGAAAATTGTAAAAATGATTATAAAAAAGCAAATGTTTGCCTGTCCTAATAATATCAGTAACCAATCAATAGTTATCGGCAATACTGTAACTTAGTGAAAAGCTAACATCTGGTTGGTTGTGCAAATTAATAACCGTGGCATACATTTCCACCTACTATTAAATAAGCCTTTCTCTGTTTTGAGCATGAATACAAAGCTAGTATTTTTGTTGGTTTACTCAAGCTGACAGACACTTTGTGAGCATTACGAGTCAAACAGAGTAAAGATGCCTTCACTCCCTACAGTATGTTGTAATTTAAATGCTAACATTTCTGGCACATTTTTGATTTGTCACTTCATATTACAACCTTTGTTGGCGTGTGCAATAATTAAAGGAGACAGCTTTCTCTGGGATGCAAAGTGAATTCAGCTTTGAGTTTACACTTAACACACACCATGTTCTGAATGGAATATCCTATGGGCAAACTTTCCACTAATCCCTGCATCGGAAGACACCCTGAGAGACTTAACTGACTGTCGATTTTCTGCCTGCAGGAAACCTTAACAAGACAGGAAATATTAACATCAATATAAAAATGTTAGAGAGAAATTAAGAAGGAGTTGGGGGATTTTACAGTTTGGCTTTTGCCAGCATTCAAATTTGCCTACAAGACAATCAAACTTTCAAGGGATATTTACTTGGAAATGCTTGAATTTCCACTCATGTAGGCTAATTTGCATTCCACAGTAGGAAAGAACATTTAATCGTTCATTCTAGTTAATTAAATCTTTCTTGTTCCACATGAAAGTGGTTCAGGAAGCTTTGATTTTTGCAGGAATGCACGGCCAGTTATCTCTGCTACGGTGTATCATCATCCATTGATTTGCAATTGATTGAAAGATATGGCATGTTTGTATCACCTTTTGGAATGCTCTTTATTTTAATTACACGAACCCTGCTATTTAGCAGATTATCTACATTCTCTGTAACATAAATAATGCAGAGATTACTGTTGGTGTTGGTGCATTAAAGGAAGTCACACATTCTTTATGTTGTGCACTGAAGATGTAGGGTGATATGTGAGTTTGAACTACTTGGATAAGGGTTACTAGGGTGATGAGAGCCTGGTATGGTTCTATCTTTGTTTCAGTAAACATTGCATACAAATTATAATTTGGTCTGGTCGTCTTCCATCATGGCGTACTGCAGGCAAAGGGAATTGATATTGCTGCATTGTCTCAGTGGATGAATTCTGCCTTCCTTCAGACTTTAGATTTCAACTGAAAAGAACTAAAGGAATTTGTTACGGTTTCCACTAGTGTTGAATGTAGCTTTCCACTAGTGTTGAATGTAGCTTTCCATTAGAGTTTAATTTAGCTTTCCACTAGTGTTGAATGTAGCTTTCCAACAGTGTTGAATTTAGCTTTCCACTAGTGTTGAATGTAGCTTTCCACTAGTGTTGAGTGTAGCTTTCCACTAGAGTTTAATTTAGCCTTCCACGAGTGTTGAATGTAGCTTTCCACTAGAGTTGAATTTAGATTTCCACTAGTGTTGAATGTAGCTTCCCACTAGTGTTGAATGTAGCTTCCCACTAGTTTTGAATTTAGATTTTCACTAGTGTTGAATGAATCTTTCCACTAGTGTTGAATGTAGCTTTCCACTAGTGTTAAATGTAGCTTTCCACTAGTGTTGAAAATAGTTTTCCACTAGTGTTGAATGTAGCTTTCCACTAGTTTTGAATTTAGATTTTCACTAGTGTTGAATGAATCTTTCCACTAGTGTTGAATGTAGCTTTCCACTAGTGTTAAATGTAGCTTTCTACTAGTGTTGAATGCAGCTTTCCACTAGTGTTGAATGTAACATACATAGTAACATAGTAACATAGTAATTAAGGTTGAATAAAGACATTCGTCCATCAAGTCCAACCTATTCCCTTTTTTTTTTTTTTTTTAACCCTACCTAACAGTTGATCCAGAGGAAGGCAAAAAAACCCCAGCTAAAAAAGGGGGGAAAAAATTCCTTCCTGACTCCAAACGGCAATCGGAAAGTATCCCTGGATCAACCAGATCTATATGCATTAATACCAGTAATTCTCAATATTTTTTCGTTTTAGAAACTTATCCAGGCCTTTTTTAAAGTTATTCAATGAACTTGCCATTACCACCTCTGCTGGAAGACCCACAGTTTCACCGTTCTCACTCTAAAGAAACCTCTCCTAACCTGAAGATGAAACTTCTTTTCTTCCAACCTTAAAGGATGTCCACAAGTCCTCTGATATGACCTATTAGTGAACAATGCACCAGAGAGTTCACTGTATGGGCCATTAATATATTTGTATAAGGTTATCATGTCCCCACGCAACCGCCGCTTCTCCAATGTAAACAGCCCTAACTTGTCTAATCTGCCTGCATATTCAAGCCCCTCCATTCCCCTTATTAATTTAGTTGCCCTTCTCTGAACTGCCTCAATTTCCAAGATGTCCCTTTTGTATATGGGATTCCAAAACTGCACCGCATATTCCAAATGTGGCCTTACCAGTGCCTTGTAAAGAGGGAGAATAATATTTTTCTCTCTTGATTCCATTCCCCTCTTTATACAAGACAATATCTTGCTAGCTCTAGCTGTTGCTACCTGGCATTGTTTGCTACAGCTAAGTCTGTTATCTACCAGAACCCCCAAATCTTTTTCCATTTCAGATGCACTTAACACAGAGTTATTTATGGTGTAGGTGGCACAGGGATTATTAAATCCCAAATGCATCACCTTACATTTATCAACATTGAATCTCATCTGCCATTCTGCTGCCCATTTTGATAATCTATCTAGGTCTGCTTGCAGCACTTGCACATCATTGGAAGTTTCCAAAGCTCTGCATAATTTAGTGTCATCAGCAAACACAGAGACCTTGCTCTCAATGCCCCCTTCTAAGTCATTTATAAACAGATTAAACAGAAGCGGCCCCAGTACAGAACCCTGAGGAACTCCGCTTAGAACTTTAGCCCACATAGATGTAGCTCCATTAACCACCACTCTCTGTTTGCGGTCCAATAACCAGTTCTCTATCCATGAACAAATGTTTTCTTCAAGGCCAACAGTCCTCAGTTTATACATTAGTCGCCTATGTGGCACAGTATCAAAGGCTTTTGCAAAATCCAAATATACCACATCCACAGCTGTGCCTGAATCTAACTTCTTACTCACTTCTTCATAAAAACCAATTAAATTTGTCTGGCATGATCTATTTCTCATAAATCCATGCTGACTACTACTAATAAGATGATCTCTGGAGACAAAGTCAAGGATATGATCCCTTAACAAAGTTTCCATCACCTTCCCTACCACTGATGTTAGGCTTACAGGTCTATAGTTACCAGGCTGTGAACGACTACCTTTTTTGAATATTGGTATTACATTGGCTTTTTTCCAATCCAGCGGCACATCCCCAGACAAAAGCGAATCTGAAAATATGAGACACAGTGGTCTTGCTAGAACTGAACTAAGCTCTTTTAAAATCCTAGGATGCAATCCATCTGGTCCTGGCGCTTTATTGATATTAACTTTGTCTAATTGATTCCGTACCATATCCTCTGTTATCCAATGTGAAAACTCTTCATTTCCTCCCTGCACATTGTTACAATCCCTACTGTAAGGATTCTCAACAGTAAAAACCGATGTAAAAAAACGGTTTAGCAGATTAGCCTTTTCGGCATCCTCTACAACCACCTCAGCTCCATTATTTATTGGTCCCACATTCTCAGTCCTCATTTTTTTACCATTTATATACTTAAAAAACATCTTGGGGTTGGACTTGCTTTGTTCGGCAATCCGTATTTCATTTTCTATTTTAGCTAGTTTAATTGCTTTCTTGCACTCTTTATTACAAGATTAAAGATTAAATGTAGCTTTCCACTAGTGTTAAATGTAGCTTTCCTCTAGTGTTGAATGTAGCTTTCCACTAGTGTTGAATGTAGCTTTCCACTAGAGTTGAATTTAGCTTTCCACTAGTGTTGAATGTAGCTTTCCACTAGTGTTGAATGTAGCTTTCCTGTTTGACATTGAATGTAGCTTTCCACTAGTGTTGAATGTAGCTTTCCACTAGAGTTTAATTTAGCTTTCCACAAGTGTTGAATGTAGCTTTCCACTAGAGTTGAATTTAGCTTTCCACTAGTGTTGAATGTAGCTTCCCACTAGTGTTGAATGTAGCTTCCCACTAGAGTTGAATTTAGCTTTCCACTAGTGTTGAATGTAGCTTTCCACTAGAGTTGAATTTAGCTTTCCACTAGTGTTAAATGTAGCTTTCTACTAGTGTTGTATGCAGCTTTCCACTAGTGTTGAATGTAGCTTTCCACTAGTGTTGAATGTAGCTTTCCACTAAAGTTGAATTTAGCTTTTCACTAGTGTTGAATGTAGCTTTCCACTAGTGTTAAATGTAGCTTTCTACTAGTGTTGAATGCAGCTTTCCACTAGTGTTGAATGTAGCTTTCCACTAGTGTTAAATGTAGCTTTCCTCTAGTGTTGAATGTAGCTTTCCACTAGTGTTGAATGTAGCTTTCCATTAGAGTTTAATTTAGCTTTCCACTAGTGTTGAATGTAGCTTTCCGCTAGAGTTCAATTTAGCTTTTCACTAGTGTTGAATGTAGCTTTCCACTAGTGTTGAATGTAGCTTTCCCACTACGTGTTAAATGTAGCTTTCTACTAGTGTTGTATCAGCTTTCCACTAGTGTTGAATGTAGCTTTCCACTAGTGTTGAATGTAGCTTTCCACTAAGTTGAATTTAGCTTTTCACTAGTGTTGAATGTGCTTTCCACTAGAGTTGAATTTAGTTTCCACTAGTGTTGAAAGTTTTTCCACTAGTGTTGAAGGTAGCTTTCCACTAGTTTTTATTAGATTTCCACTAGTGTTGTGAAGCTTTCCCTAGTGTTGATTGTAGCTTCCACTAGTGTTAAATGTAGCTTTCTACTAGTGTTGAATGCAGCTTTCCACTAGTGTTGAATGTAGCTTTCCACTAGTGTTGAATGTAGCTTTATACTAGTGTTGAATGTAGCTTTCCACTAGTGTTGAATGTAGCTTTCCACTAGTGTTGAATGTAGCTTTCCACTAGTGTTGAATGTAGCTTTCCACTAGTGTTGAATGTAGCTTTCCACCAGTGTTGAATGTAGCTTTCCACTAGTTTTGAATTTAGATTTCCACTAGTGTTGAAAATAGTTTTCCACTAGTGTTGAGTAACATTACATAGAACATAGTAACATAGTAATTAAGGTTGAATAAAGACATTCGTCATCAAGTCCAACCTATTCCCTTTTTTTTTTTTTTTTTACCCTACCTAACAGTTGATCCAGAGGAAGGCAAAAAAACCCCAGCTAAAAAAGGGGGGAAAAAATTCTTCCTGACTCCAAACGGCAATCGGAAAGTATCCCTGGATCAACCAGATCTATATGCATTAATACCAGTAATTCTCAATATTTTTTCGTTTTAGAAACTTATCCAGGCCTTTTTAAAGTTATAATGAACTTGCCATTACCACCTCTGCTGGAAGACCCACAGTTTCACCGTTCTCACTCTAAAGAAACCTCTCCTAACCTGAAGATGAAACTTCTTTTCTTCCAACCTTAAAGGATGTCACAAGTCCTCTGATATGACCTATTAGTGAACAATGCACCAGAGAGTTCACTGTATGGGCCATTAATATATTTGATAAGGTTATCATGTCCCCACGCAACCGCCGCTTCTCCAATGTAAACAGCCCTAACTTGTTAATTGCCTGCATATTCAAGCCCCTCCATTCCCCTTATTAATTAGTTGCCTTCTCTGAACTGCCTCAATTTCCAAGATGTCCCTTTTGTATATGGGATTCCAAAACTGCAACGCATATTCCAAATGTGGCCTACCAGTGCCTTGTAAAGAGGGAGAATAATATTTTTCTCTCTTGATTCCATTCCCCTCTTTATACAAGAAATATCTTGCTAGCAGCTGTTGCTACCTGGCATTGTTTGCTACAGCTAAGTCTGTTATCTACCAGAACCCCCAAATCTTTTTCCATTAGATGCACTTAACACAGAGTTATTTATGGTGTAGGTGGCACAGGATTATTAAATCCCAAATGCATCACCTTACATTATCACATGAATCAGTTGAATTTAGCTTTTCACTAGTGTTGAATGTAGCTTTCCACTAGTGTTGAATGTAGCTTTCCACTAGTGTTAAATGTAGCTTTCTACTAGTGTTGAATGCAGCTTTCCACTAGTGTTGAATGTAGCTTTCCACTAGTGTTGAATGTAGCTTTCTACTAGTGTTGAATGTAGCTTTCCACTAGTGTTGAATGTAGCTTTCCACTAGAGTTTAATTTAGCTTTCCACTAGTGTTGAATGTAGCTTTCCGCTAGAGTTCAATTTAGCTTTTCACTAGTGTTGAATGTAGCTTTCCACTAGTGTTGAATGTAGCTTTCCGACTCAGTGCTGAGCAGTGTGGGGTCAGTCTAGTACAGGGATAGACTCAGTGCTGAGCAGTGTGGGGTCAGTCTAGTACAGGGATAGACTCAGTGCTGAGCAGTGTGGGGTCAGTCTAGTACAGGGATAGACTCAGTGCTGAGCAGTTGGGTTCAGTCTATTAGTACCAGGGATAGGACGCAGTGCTGAGCAGGTGGGGTCAGTCTAGTACAGGGATAGAATCAGTGCTGAGCAGTGTGGGGTTAGTCTAGTACGGATAGACTCAGTGCTGAGCAGTGTGGGGTCAGTCTAGTACAGGGATAGACTCAGTGCTAAGTAGTGTGGGGGCTCATCCAGTCTAGTACAGGGATAGACTCAGTGCTGAGCAGTGTGGGGTCAATCTAGTTCAGGGATAGACTCAGTGCTGAGCAGTGTGGGGTCAATCTAGAACAGGGATAGACTCAGTGCTAAGTAGTGTGGGGTCAGTCTAGTACAGGGATAGACTCATTGCTGAGCATTGTGGGGTAAGTCTAGTGCCAAGGGTTACCGAAAACAAATGATACTTTTGAGGGTTAACAAACGATACATTCTAGGGTTAGCGAACATTTCGTAAATTCGATAATTATCAATCGAAAATACAGCCGCGAGTCTGAAAAACAAACTAGTTCGAATGTTTGAGTTCGTCCAAACGCAAAGTTTGGCTCGTACTCGGGTTCGAGTTCGGTTTTGTGTTCATCACTAGTGCTGAGCAGTCTGGGGTCATTGTAGTACAGGGATAGACTCGAAGGCTACATTCGAGGGTTACTGAAATCGAAGACTACATTCGAGGGTTACCGAAATCGAAGACTACATTCGAGGGTTACCGAAATAAAAGGCTACATTCGAGGGTTACCGAAATCGAAGACTACATTCCAGGGATACCAAAATCAAAGACTACATTCCAGGGTGACCGAAATCAAAGACTAAATTCCAGGGTTTCCGAAATCGAAGACTACATTCGAGGGTTACCGAAACGGTCCCTCGAATGTAGTCTCGATTTTGGTAACCCTGAATGTAGTCTTCGATTTCGGTAACCCTCGAATGTAGCCTTTTATTTCGGTAACCCTCGAATGTAGTCTTCGATTTCGGAAACCCTGGAATGTAGCCTTTTATTTCGGTAACCTCGAATGTGTCTTCGATTTCGGTAACCCTGGAATGTAGCCTTTTATTTTCGGTAACCCTCGAATGTAGTCTTCGATTCGAAACCCTGGAATATAGTCTTCGATTTCGGTAACCCTGGAATGTAGTCTCGATTTCGGTAACCTCGAATGTAGCCTTTTATTTCTGTGACCCTGGAATATAGTCTTTATTTCGGTAACCCTCGAATGTAGCCTTTTATTTCGGTAACCCTGGAATGTAGTCTTCGATTTCGGAAACCCTGGAATGTAGTCTTTGATTTCGGTAACCTCGAATTTAGCCTTTTATTTCGGTACCCCTGGAATATAGTCTTTTATTTCGGTAACCCTGAATGTAGCCTTTTTATTTCGGTAACCCTGGAATGTATTCTTTTATTCGGTAACTCTCGAAGTAGTCTTCGATTTTGGTACCCTGGAATGTAGTCTTCGATTTCGGTAACCCTCGAATGTAGCCTTTTATTTCGGTAACCCTCGAATGTAGTCTTCGATTTCGGTAACCCTCGAATGTGTCTTCGATTTCGGTAACCCTCGAATGTAGTCTTTTATTTCGGTAACCCTCAAATGTAGTCTTCGATTTCGGTAACCCTGGAATTTATCTGATTTCGGTACCTGGAAGTAGTCTTCGATTTCGGTAACCCTCGAATGGTAGTCTTCGATTTCGGTAACCCTGGAATGTAGCCTTTTATTTCGGTAACCCTCGAATGTAGTCTTCGATTCGTACCCTGGAATGTAGTCTTTGATTCGGTAACCCTGGAATGTAGTCTTTGATTTCGGTAACCCATGAATGTGTAGCCTTCGATTTCGGTAACCCTCGAATGAATCGTTCGGTAACCCTCGAATGTAGCAGTCAATTCGGTAACCGTAGGATGGAGCAGTTGATTTTAATAACCCTTGAATATAGTGGACGATTTCAGTAACCCTCAAATGTAGTCTTCGATTTCAGTAACCCTGGAATGTAGCCTTTTATTTCGGTAACCCTCGAATGTAGTCTTCGATTTCGGTAACCCTGGAATGTAGCCTTTATTTCGTAACCCTCGAATTAGTCTCGATTTCGGTAACCCTCGAATGTAGCCTTCGATTCGGTAACCCTCAAATGTAGCCTTTGATTTCGGTAACCCTCGAATGAATCGTTCGGTAACCCCAAATGTACGTCAATTCGGTAACCCAGGATGGAGCGGTCGATTTTAATACCCTTGATATAGTGGACGATTTCGGTAACCCTCAAATGTAGTCTTCGATTTTGGTAACCCTCAAATGTAGTCCTCGATTTCGGTAACCCTGGAATGTAGTCTTCGATTTTGGTAACCCATGAATGTATTCTTCAATTCAGTAACCCTAGAATGTAGTCTTCAATTTCGGTAACCCTGGAATGTTTCTTCGATTTCGGTAGCCCTCGAATGTAGCCTTTTATTTCGGTAACCCTCGAATGTAGTCTTCGATTTCGGAAACCCTGGAATTTAGTCTTTGATTTCGGTCACCCTGGAATGTAGTCTTTGATTTGGTATCCCTGGAATGTAGTCTTCGATTTCGGTAACCCTCGAATGTAGCCTTTTTATTTCGGTAACCCTCGAATGTAGTCTTCGATTTCGGTAACCCTCGAATGTAGTCTTCGATTTCAGTAACCCTCGAATGTAGCCTTCGAGTCTATCCCTGTACTACAATACCCCAGACTGCTCAGCACTAGATGAAACAAAACCGAACTCGAACCCGGTACGAGCCAAACTTTGCGTTTGGACAACTCAAACATTCGAACTAGTTTGTTTTTCAGACTCGCGGCTGTTTTTCGATTGATATTATCGAATTTACGAAATGTTCGCTAACCCTAGAATGTATCGTTTGTTAACCCTCAAAAGTTCATTTGTTTTCGGTAACCCTTGGCACTAGACTTACCCCACAATGCTCAGCAATGAGTCTATCCCTGTACTAACTGACCCCACACTACTTAGCACTGAGTCTATCCCTGTTCTAGATTGACCCCACACTGCTCAGCACTGAGTCTATCCCTGAACTAATTGACCCCACACTGCTCAGCACTGAGTCTATCCCTGTACTAGACTGACCCCACACTGCTCAGCACTGACGATCCCTGTACTAGACTGACCCCCCACTACTTAGCACTGAGTCATCCCTGTACTAGACTGACCCCACACTGCTCAGCACTGAGTCTATCCCTGTACTAGACTGACCCCACACTGCTCAGCACTGAGTCTATCCCTGTACTAGACTGACCCCACACTGCTCAGCACTGAGTCTATCCCTGTACTAGACTGACCCCACACTGCTCAGCACTGAGTCTATCCCTGTACTAGACTGACCCCACACTCTCAGCACTGAGTCTATCCCTGTACTAGACTGACCCCCACTGCTCAGCACTGAGTCTATCCCTGTACTAGACGACCCCACACTGCTCAGCCACTGAGTCTATCCCTGTTCTAGACTGACCCCACACTGCTCACACTGAGTCTATCCCTGTACTAGACTGAGTCTGCTGATAGACTCAGACTGCTCAGCACTAGTGATGAACACAAAACCGAACCCGAGTATGAGCCAAACTTTGAGTTCGGACGAACTTAAACTATTGGACTACAGACTCGTGGCTGTACTTTTGATAATTAGCAAAAAAAAATTGATAATTATCAAATTACGAGATGTTTGCTAACCCTAGAATGTATCGTTTGTGCTAATTTCTATCCCCTCATTCGTCAATCCTCCATGGCGGATCAACAAATGACCCCCGACTGAACGCATATCCATGTGCGAATTTTGGCTGAAACGCAGTTCGTCACGCGTGTTAGTCATAGATTGGGAGGGGATGGTCAATTTCCTTTAGATCAGATTTCCAACTAACAGGAATCATGTGAGGGGACAATGTTAAACTGGATAGACTTGGTTTGGCTCAACTAAGTTACTATCATTATCCTACTCCCCATCTTCCCATCTTTCTCCTCTTCAGTCCATACTTAACTCTGCTATGGCGCATTGTCTCACTCTCTAACAATCGGATATTAAATCTCCCCTACACATCTACCTGGCTCCGCATTAAACAGTGCTTATCTACATAATCCTTCTCTTAACATTTAATCCCTTCACTCTGCTGTTCCTTCTTATGTTTTTGCTCTTGTGTCTCCATATGTCCCTGCCCGTACCTCCGCTCATCATAGAACCATCTCTTACAGAACTTACACTGCCGCCTCTCACCTTTTTCTCTTTGGCTCCTGTCCTCTGGAATTTTATTCCCCTCTCTATGTCAAGAAACCTCAATAACAAGTTTAATCTAACCTGTCAAGCTATCTCTCTGAGCACAGCCAAAATAGGACTGTTCATACCGCACCAGTTATTACTTTAGAACTTCCACCCTTTCAGATAATCTGTAGTTACTCACCTAGTGGCGCTATATAAATAAACATATACATACCTACACACATACATACATACTCTCCCCTTTAAATCTTATAATATTGCTTGTACTGTACAGACTACAAAATATGCAAAGGCCTCATACATGGCGACAACTTACCTGCAAAGCACACAGATCGGATTAGTGGGTATGATATTTTGCAGTAGAGAATCTCAATTATGAGTTTAAGAAATGTGTCCTGCTGCTATGCAGAACAATTCCATATGAACCCTACTTGGACCACAAATGGCCATAAAATACATTATTTTACACTTTCAGTACGCCAAACCTTCCAGTGGTCACAGGTATGCTCAGTGTGGGAGATAACTGCCAAACACTGCACTTCAAACACCAAAGTTGGGGGAAAAAAACAAAAGCATCGTTCACAACAAACATATTTCTTTAATTTAAAAGTATCTGTATTAAGTACATGACAAAGCCCTTTCATTCAATGACATAATAATAAAATTGCAAATATGGATGGTAGGTCATTTAAAATATACGATAGATGGTAAAATAATTATTAATTTGGCTTGAAAAAGCCAATTACTGTTTTTCTATTTTCTTCTTTTTCTTTCTTCCGTTTTATTTCTTCGGCTTTTTGGACCGTATCTCCTCCCACAGTTTTGAGCTAGAGACATGAAATTCTATATGCGGGGCATATAGGAACGTTTGCTATCTTCAGCTAAGGAATCCGTGAAAGCGTTACGGCTTTATCGGCGAATTTCCAGACATTTTTCCCCATAGACTATAATGGTAACAATCCTTAAATGTGTATTTCAAAACAGTTTTTTTCATGGTCATAAATACAATGGTGACACCCCCACCCCCCACACAGACCCAGGTACACCCACCTACTGACCTACCTTTCCATTCCATGGAAGCCATATTTAAAGGTAACTAAAGTCAAAAAAACTAATTTAGATTTATCCTCAATAAAGATAGTTTTATGGTTATAAACACAAAAACATACCCCTCAACCAGACCCAGGTACACACACCTACTAATCTACTAATTCTTACTGTGGCAGCCATACTTAAAGGGTATCTAAAGTTAAAAAAAAAACAATTTAGATTTATTCTCAATAAAAGATAGTTTTATGGTTGTAAAGGGTAAGTAAAAAAAACAACATGTCCTCTTCATTGACATTATTGAGTTTTAAAATCTGCAGCACAAAACACACATATTCCCATCCAAAATGCAGTCTTTCAAGCCAATTCAAAGTTTAACCTAAACTTTCCCTTTCTAGTTATATATATATTTATATATATATGCTTTCTTTAGTTTACTTTTTTACTATCTGTATGATGGATTGCACTTATCCCTTGTTTGTATACTCTGTATTTTTATAATGTACAGTCCTGTCGTACCCAAGTGGCGTAAAATAAAATTATACTACACACATTATATTAGGTATCAGTAGGTACTTTTAAAACTACAGTAGATGTGGCTTTGATCGTAAATACAATTGATAGAGTATGTAGCTATCTTTAGTAAACCTTTCTATAACTGGATTAGAGCTAAAGTGCCATTTTGTCTAAGCTCTGCCCCACCTCAGTCTAGGATCTAGCCAATGGGAAAAGGTGCTTATTGGAGAATGTTTCTTCCATTGTTTGGCCCTGGGCCAGAAACAACCATACAGTCGTCCTTTAAGTAACCATAAAGCATTCTGTATAAACGGTGTACGCGTTTTTAATGTGCATGTTTGGTGACTACTTATCTGTGAGCCCACAGAAACCATCTTAGAAAATTGTGTCATGTGTGAGCCATGTTATTTTTATGCAATATATAAATATCTTCTTCATGGACCTTTGTAACACCACCAAAGCTTTAGACAGAGGCACAATAGAGCGCGCCCGAGCATGTAAACATGTGCGATCGCGTGTGTTTTTGTGCACAGCAATTTTGCAATCTGAGTGCATGCAATAGTGTGAAACAAATGCAATTATGAGACAAAATGTAGACGAGCCAGCAGCAAGTGTGAACTGCAACAATCTTTAATGTGTACAAAGCGACATTTTCGGAGCCACATGCTCCTTTACATGCCCGAACATGTCGCTTTTTACACATTAAGATTGTTGCAGTTCACACTTGCTGCTGTGGCTCGTCTACATTTTGTCTCCATAGGTTGTACTTGCCACTTAAGACGGAGTGGAGTAGACTTAAAGCCGAAAGGACAGTAAACTCTGTGAGTATCTACACCAGTTCTATGAAAAACAAATGCAGATTGCATGCGCTCCAATAAACAGGTCACAGCGCAGACGCTCATTGCGAGCTAGTATGGCCCCAAATGGGTAAGGCCTAACCCTTACAGACCACTTAGATAATGTATTTTTAATGCTCAGAAAGGTTCCTTGCAAAGCTAGCAGCACTACTGGAATAAAGATTTCATATTATATTATAGGGTCATTAAAACAGTCCCTTGCCGTTTTCCTGTACAACTCTCTATAACAAGTTTATTTCAGCTTTCCGCTCCGGGTTTTAACACATACTGAAGAATAAAAATTACCAGAGGGAATCTTTTATGTGCTAGTAAACAAGCACAAGCTACGCGTCTTTATGATCTTATTACCGTATATTTTACCCATTTTTAGGTAAACCTTGTAACACCGGCTGAAATACGTGAAATAAAATGGCTGCAATGAGTTTCATCATCTCCTATCAGTTTAAAGGATTACTGTTTATTAATTTCATGGTAGCGACCCAAAGCCATACTGTCTGCATAACAGGGGACCTTCTGTTGCAAGAATTACTATTGTGTTTGATACTATCCTGCCAGCCATATCATTTTCTTGTGTGAAATATATTATTGCGTTATTATTTTCTTTAAAAATACCCTAAATTCCTGCCATTTTACATACAGTACATCCAACACTCTTCCAGTAACCTAGTACTTTGTGACAATTCTCCTTTAGGTCATGATGTATTTTCCTAAATAGATCGTCCTGATGAACTGTTTGAGCCTTTTATGAATTGTGGTTGTTTATGGCAGTTTGTGTACTAATTTAAACTTCTCCGTCGAATCAGTCCTTCCCTAGTTAATAACTGACTCTGTGGTACAGAGATACCACATTGAAGCCACGTGAAAAATAAGGGAATTTACATGATTCCTGTTTCTATTTAAAAAGTGATGTCACAAAGTCTTCTCCCCAGGTAATCTACCAAAATATCTACACAAAACAAACAACAATCTTACATCAGAGACGTAAATAATAAAGAAATCTATCCCACAATTTATCCAAGAACTTCTTAAAGCAATCCTTCTTAAGGCTCACACATACACACCCCTGAAGGCAAGGCACACCACCACAATTTATTTTTTTTAAAAAAAACTTTTTCATGTGCTAGCTATTTTTGATGATCCTCATTATCTATTTCTTGATAATTATCGAATATTCGGGATCGAGGACTCGCCAATTCCTGTTTCTCCCATATTTGGAATCAGGGTAAGATATTCGATATTTCTAAATCTGTATACTGATCTTTTGCAATATTTAATTTAAAAAATGTGTTATTATATCGAGAGTTCAGTGTACATGTGAATGGGGATTTTTTTTATAAAGTTAACTTTTCAGTTTTGTGTCACTGCCAGAACATATGGCCATGACTGTTAGTCATCATTTTTTATTTACTAAAGAATCCGAATCTATTGGGCATGATGATACCCAATGGGTGCAGGTATAAAGTAAAGATGGTGACAAATTTAAAGCTTTCAGTGCAGTACACTCCACACACCTAAATGGCACGGCCTTTTATTTGAAAGTGCAATCCCTCCCAGCCCTCCACCTTAAGGGCCACACAGCAAATGGCAAATGCAACAAAGTTGGAGGAGCACACTATTTCGTTTCCAGTGTTTATTTCAGCAAAAACACCATGTTTCGGGGATCAAACTCCCCTTCCTCAGGTATACTGTACTGAGGAAGGGGAGTTTGTATCCCCCGAAACGTTGTATGTTTTTGCTGAAATAAACACTGGAACAAATAGTGTGCTCCTCCAACTTTGTTTGCATTTGACAAATTTAAAGCCATGCACTTCAATGCCATTGGGCTTCTGTTTGTAAGTAACTATATTCCTAGCCCTACTAATATGCATTTGTCATAATTGCCATGTTTAATACCTTGTACAAGTTGAACTATTAGAATGATGCAGAGGGCAATCAGACGTACAACATACAATGAACCATTGTCAAGGCCTTACAGTCAATCATGAAATCTGCATGAATATCTAGCTACTAGGATGAGAACATGGAAGTAAATGGGTCCCGGCGAATTTTCTCTTCTGTGACCCCACAGGGGAATATTTTCAGTGCAAGCTAGAAAGTTAATTAATTTTCTTAGCAGTTTTAAAGCTGTCACTTGAGGTTTCAGCACAAATTGATGCATTACCGAAACATTTTTCCAAGGAGACACTATAATTCCATCCTCCCATCGAACACTGGCTGCCACAAAAAGGCAAGATGTAGGAATTTGTAAGAATATAGCACAGACAAAAGTTACAAATGTGTGTTCCCTACGGAAAGGCCGCAGGAATTCATGGGAAGACGCACTGTGAAAATAACTGGAGGTATAAAAGAAGTTTCAAGTCTATTCTCATACCACAACAATGTTACTAAGTCTGAAGCATCGACACCCCAGAGATCTAATTACAGAAGTCCCCTCTGGTACAGGAAAGCAGACAGGAAGCTTTAAAACCCATCTATCACCTCGTCGCAAATGGTCCTACTGCCCAGCATCCGAGAAGTTCATTTCTCTTGGGGCCGGACCAGGATGCATAAATAAGATTACAGTGCAAATAAAGTTATCTCATTAGGCCCAATCACCATGTGCGATTCATTACCATCATTTTACAAGCTGTTTGCCAGGTTAGTCATCCCTGGCCACCTAAAAGGACTTTAAAATGTTCTTTTATGTAAAAGCAAGTAGAAATGAATTACAGTTGCTTCCACTGCAGCTTTAATGATGGTATTTTCCTGGGGTATTATAGCTTATACACTGCACCCTGCTGAGCCATAATAAGGCTTTCCTGATTAAAGAAGATAATAAGACAAGCAGTAAGTATCCAGTGTCGCATCTCAGGGTTAAAAAAAGATTCTCTTTTATTTATTAAGAAAGGTAATTTTTGGTTTTTGAGACTGAATGAAACTGGAATTGAATGTTCTTTTTTGCTGGCTTATAGGTTCCAGAGAGAAAGAGGAGAACAGCCATATATCAACATTGCCCTTATGAACTACCCCATTAGTGCGTGTATGTATTCACACAGTCTGGAGATTGTTTGTCTTATTTCATAGCACTCAATCTTAGAGATTTACTAAGTGGGGCCCAGACTATAGAGGGGTCAGTGTCACAATACGTCACAGGGGTTACTGGTAATTAGATTTGCTGGGCTTTGTCAGCTATTGGCTTGGTTGCTGCCCCATACTTGAACTTGTACGTAATCTACATGCTCATTAATGCATTCTGTGTGGCTATTCTGATAAGTGTTTAACATTGCAAACCAGAGACACTGAAGAGGGTCAATAATGCCGAACTGGTGACTGGTCTGTAACGGGCTGTCGGTTTTTGCATTTAACTCACAGAAAGGCCGTTAAAAGTAGCCTAGTATATTCTATAACCCTCAAAAGTGATAACCCTTGAAGTAGCCTTGTGTATTCGGTAACCCTCAAAAGTAGATAAACCTGAAGTAGCCTTGTGTAGTCGGTAACCCTCAAAAGTAGATATCCCTTGAAAGTAGCCTTGTATATTCGGTAACCCTCAAAAGTAGATAACCCTTGAAAGTAGCATTGTGTATTCGGTAACCCTCAAAAGTAGATATCCTATATACTCGAAAATAAGTCGATCCGAGTATAAGGTGAGGTACCTATTTCTACACCTGAAAATTGAGTAAAACCTGATTAACTCAAGTTAAGTCGAGGGTGAAATTATGACCACTACGGCCTTCTGATTCTGTTTGTTTTATACCTTTAAATGGCTGCAGAATTCTCATACAGTCCCATTCATTAATAGAAAAAATCCAGTATGACTATTACTATTACTGGACTACTGTATGGAATTCTGCTGTCCATTTCAAGGGCACTAAGCCTCAGAACAATGGAGAATCGGAAGGCAATCTTTAAAATAGACACCATCCTCCTGATTCGAATTGTTTTGAGGCATCAGTTCCCTTTAAATAGAGAGTAGCCCCACACAGTAACCCCACAATTCCTTGCTACTCTACCAGATGTTTGGAAAATACAACTCCACGCATTGCTTTAGTTGCTGAGTTGTAGTTTCCAAACATCTACAGTGGCAAGCACTGCAACCCCCACAAGCCCCCCCCCCCCAGTTCAGTACAGAGAGGACTGTGTGTATTCCGGTACTCCTGTGTAATCCAGCTGCCACATCAATCAGCAATCTCTGGTTCCGCATCCACTGTTCTGGTGTGCTGACGTCACTCATCACGGCGCTGGGAAGTGAGACCGTCAGCTAGCAGAACAGTGGATGCGGAAGCGAACGTTAGCCTAATTACTGGATTAACAGGTGAGTGACTCGAGATAAGTCGAGGTTCGATTTTTAGGCTATTTTTAACTTGAGTATTATTTACACTTGAGTATTACGGTACTGACACACTGCATTAAACAATTATAATTGTTATGACATAAGAATCACTACTTCTTCTTTAACATAAACATACACGTCAGACATTTTCAGTCACTCCTGTATTTTTTACTTTACAATTTTACTATTTTTGGGTCATAATTAATAATTTTCTTGTGGTCTTTCTTACAACTTTTAGCTTTCTTGGGTCACTCCCCACACAGCGAAGATCATGATCCATGATGGTGAGTTATTCTCATGTTTAAATGTATTTTATAGATATTAGTTGGATATTTAGAGACTGCACAATGCGTGTATTATAATGGAAATACAATTAGTGTTGTTTTGTTTTTTTTAAAGGTCTGAAGATTCAGCAACTTTTGGGTCTGTGTGCAAAAGATCAACTAAAAGATCCAGTAGCCAGAAGCTCCTGCAACAACGATTTTACAGGAGCAGCCACTCGAAGACAGAGAGGATATGGCTACCTGGGAAAACTCAGGAATCTACTAAAAGGTTTGGAATTTAAGAGATATGTATTTTTTTTAAATGAAGATGCTGATAAAGGAAAATTCTTCTAATGTTGCATAAGTTAAAGACACAAAGATAAAGATCTTATATGAGATATTAAGTCAATGAGTGTAGGTCATATGTGTTAGAGATAGCAGAAAGACTTACTCATTCAAAGTCTCATCTAAGGGGAGATAGGGAACAGGTGGCTGTTAGATAGATGAAGTCTGGTGCAGTGTTACTGGTTAGTAACCACAGTCATCTTAGGCTAATTATGTAATTCTATGTTTTAATTTAAGAGCTACGGAGAGAAAAGTTTAAAAAAAATGAAGAAAGAAAAAAAAAGAAAGTAGATAAATTTAGGATGAAAATTGATGAAGTCGTAGTGTCCTCGAGCCATCAATGGGAGACAAACATTAGGCAGTGAGGGAAGAGGGCAGGAAGGGGGCTAGGTTTTAGACTTTTCAAAAGTATAAACCTAGTGAGGTCTAGGTTTTGGGGATATTCTGCTAGTAGATAAAAATGCCCTTCTGTCAGCCCTCCATTCACACCCGTATTAAGTTAGCCCTCGATTCATCACCCAGTATTAAGCTAGCCCTCCATTCACCAGCCAGTGTTAAGTCAACCCTTTAGTTCACCAGACAGTGTTAAAGGTGTCTTCACTGCTAATTTACTTTTTTCAATTCAGTTTTTAATTTAAGAACGCAAGTTAAAGGAGCTTGTCTTACCTCCCATCTCTTCAATAAAATGTTCAGAGCTGGGAACAAAGTTCAGAATTAACCCTCCAGTCCACCAGCTTCTTTCCTTATGCTGTATTGTTCAAACACTCTTGTACTTTATTATGTATTTAATTATTTGTGTATTATGTATTTCATGTATTGGAAAATAAAATAGTTTTTTACTGTCATTTTGTGCTTTTTCGGTAGTTTTTTTTCTGCTAAATAATTTAACACTCAATCTGTAACATACATGAGGTATTTTTCTTAATCCTATAAATGGTAGTTACAGAGATCGGAATCCTAACCCTATAACATGACCATGGAAGTTCTAACCCCTGCTCACACAACCAAGCTGGGACCCCTTACATATCCAAGTTACAATTTACTTATACCTACCCCTTTTTTCCCCTTCTTCAACAAAATTTAGACCAGACTGTGTTTGTTGGAATAAAATGGTCACAGCTTTATTAAAAAACAGTTTACAATCACTGGTGTATAACATTACAATACACATTGACCTTCTTTTTTGGGAAAAAACAGAACAGATATTGCTTACCAGAGCAATTGAACAATTTCAACAAAACAATTTTGAGTCCCTGTCAATCTGCCCTTCCATTTTACTTCCTACTCCATACCCCGCCATATACCTGACTCATGGGTAGGTGTTTCTTGCCTTTGAACTGGCCACACGCAAACCACCAAACCATTGGCCAGTCCCCAGTTCACACTGTCCATTACCAGCTGACTACATACCACCTAAGGGGTTAGACCAGCACCTCCTTTTGCTGTCTGCCCTATATGAGCCAAAAATACCATTTCATTCTCCTGGCAGACTGACAGAGACCCGCCTAAAGCTGCGACAAGAGAATTCTCAACCTAACTGAGAGAACACTATTTTGCCCTAAACTTCTGGTAATAGGGTGGGAGGGTGGGATGTCCTTTTCCTGTGGCTGCCCCAGCAAATGTGCCCTGATTCAGGGTCCTCCTTCCTTTTTCCCGGGCTTTCGCCCCTCCCCTCCTACTCCCCCCCCTTTGTCCCTCCCCCCCACCCCCCTCCCCTGCCTGTATTCTTTTAATTTACCAATCCCCACTGGAAGCTCTCCCATCATGCCATCCGCTCCTCCCCGTCAATGCTGCGGTCCGTGGTCTCTAGATGGGGTAGTCAGATGTTATTTTTAGATATTTTATATATAGATATAACAGTTCATCCTCCAGACCTTAACTATTTTATTTTTACAGGCCGATGATTTTTTTGTTCTGCATCGGCCTGTACAACACATAGTAGCGACATTAAGAATAGCGCCAAACCGTTAATTTTAACTAACCATCTGCACATTGCCTACACCCACACTATTTCCCCTTGGAACCTTTAAGTATGCTGTAATAGAACTGAAAGGGTAGGTCAATAGTTGTTTGTACCTGTGTCAGTTTGGGGATAAACAATCTTTTTTTGATTATTGATCAAAATAGTTTTTTTTGACTATAGTTACAACCCTTGGCTACCATGGACAATGGAAGAGCAGTTTCAGTAGTTTGTGTGTACCTCTTCAGATTGGGGGTTAAGTCTTTTTTTTGCATTTATGACCATAAAACTAACATTTATGGAGGGTATGTTTTTGCTATATGACCATAACAATAACTGAAATTTGAGGATAGTTATTGCTGTCATGGGAATTAGGGGTTAGTTAAGTAGTTGGGTGTATCTGTGTCTGTGTGGGGGTATCAGTTTTGTGCTTATGGCAATGAAACTAACTGTTTTGATCACATTACCTTAAAACATCAAAATCCCATTTGAGGATAAAATACCGTATACAACAAGGGATATTTGCAAGTTATTATACAGATTAAATAAAAATTAAATACTAGAAGAAAGGGAAAGTTTAAGTTTACTTAAAGGCTGCATTTTGAATGTGTTTGTTTGTTCTGCAATTTTAAACTCAAAATGGCAATGATGAGGGCATTGTTTTTTTTCCCTTACCCTTTTAAATATGGCTGCAAAAAGTTTTACATGAAGTGAATTGAGTGATCGTTTCGTTTGTGCACACATGTGAATGTCATGTGCGCATGGACGAAACAATCCGCTTTTGGATCTTAAAAAACAGGAGATACCGCAAGTCTCATAGGGGAGAAGCTAAAGATTTTTTAAAGCTGCTGCTCGCAATTGAACTTAACTTGCTTTTACAGTGCACGTATCCTTTAAGTATGGCTTTCCATGGGAATGGAAAGGTAGGTCAGTAATGGGTGTACCTGTGTCTGTGTGGGGGTCAGGGTATCAGCGTTTGTGTTTATGACCATGAAACAAACTTTCGATCTCATGACCCTTAAACCCTCGAAAGATCCACCTTTGAGGATTGTTACCCCATTATATCTAGGGAAAAAATGCCCGAAATTCACACATAACGCCGTAACGCTTCCATGGATTCCTTAGCTAGGTAATAGCACACTTCTCCTATATGCCCGCATGTCTGTTACCGCATGTCTCTAGCTCAAAAACTGTGGGAGGAGATACAGTCCAAAAAAACGGAAGAATAAATGGAAGAAGTAATAGAAAGAAAGGTCTTTTTAGCCATGCCTTAACCCTCCTGTCAGTTATGGTGTGTCAGTAGCACTGCTACTATAAGTTTGGCATTCCAATCTTACATGGTCTGGTCTACATTAATATTCATTTAAAGGGCATCTCCACCCTCCTTTAATACAAACACGGATCACTTGTCATTACCTTTCCCTAACACCAACAGATATATTTTGTCCTTTGTTAACCTGCATTAACTAACCAGGTATTTATGATAATTTATTGTCCCATTTCTGCAGAGTAAGCTGGCTCCTCCCCCTCCAAACTCACAAGGCTGTGACAACTGACATCACACTAATGATTGACTGCTGTTTCACTTGCTTGTCTCTTCTCCACATGCTTAAGCTTTATAAAAAGCTCTCAGAGGCCAGAGGTGGATACTTATCCGGAACAAAAATTAATTATCATTAATTCTGGCTACAAATGCATGAAATAAAACTGGTAAAATAGCAGTTATGTGGCAGGAAAGTCACTGACAAGTCCACCATTTTTGTATTAAAGGGCATGTCCACCCGCTTTTTCAAAAATTCAGTATATAGTAGGACACCCCCAACAAGCTGGGGTTCGTTTTACCTTAATGTGTAACAAAGATGCTCCCAGGCTGTGTAAAGCTGCTTAAATCCCACGCTCCAGCGCCGCTGCTCCCTGATACTTCTGGGTAAGTGCAGTCAGTCCACGGCCGTACAATGACGTCCAGTCAATGGCTGACTGCCATTCCTGAACAAGTCTCATCTACTTGCTGCTCGGTGCACGTAAGAGCATGTGCGATTGGGGCGACGTGGGATTTAAGCAGCTTTACACAGCCTGGGAGCATCTTTGTTACACTTAAGTAAAACGAACCCAGCTTTTGAGCGGTGTCCTACTATATACTTTACTTAACTATTACCTTTATATTTATTTAATAACTTAGCAGCAATGAGAAGACACACAAGCCTCCATTATAATTGCCAGCATAATTCTGAGTGCAGGTAATACACAGCCAAATGCAGATCTGCATCAGACTAATAAGAGATAAAGACAAGATTTAGAGCAGCTTTTTCTCCTTCGGTAAAAGAGTGAATCCTGCAGTGCTCTACTTGCATTAGCATTCACTTGCATTAAAATGTTTCATCTAAGTATTCCAATTTCCATTGATGTTTTGATCTCTTGTTTTACAAAACAGCTTTTGGCTCAATACCCAGAACAATGGGAATAACAGAACCATCCCTTGAATATGAGATGCTGTTATGGCAAACCTAGAAATGGTTTTGAGAGGTTTAAGCATGTTTTTTTAATCTATATGCTCTTACCTTACTTTGGCCAATATAGATAGCTGAACTTCCTAACGTTTGGTTCGTTTTCATACTTTCTAACTTCAATAAAAGTTGCATATGTTTGAAAGTTCGATAGTTCCAAAAACGATGTCCACCACCCCCAAAAAAACTTTTTATATTTTGATTGACAACCCCCAAAACCGCTGACCCATCACTGGGAGACACTACCAGTCAAGCCCTTTTACTACCGTGCCTGAAAAGGTGTGCCGGGGGAAAGAAGGCTGGGTAAGTACCATTAGAAGCATCTTTGGATTTTATAAGGTATGCCGGGGGAAAGAAGGCTGGGTAAGTACATTAGAAGCATCTTTTGGATTTTATAAGGTGTGCCGGGGGAAGAAGGCTGGGTAAGTAGCCATATAGAAGCATCTTTGGATTTTATAAGGTTGTCGGGGGAAGAAGGCTGGGTAAGTAGCATTAGAAGCATCTTTGGATTTTATAAGGTGTGCCGGGGGAAAGAAGGCTGGGTAAGTAGCATTAGAAGCAACTTTGGATTTTATAGGTGTGCCGGGGGAAAGAAGGCTGGTAGGTAGCATTAGAAGCATCTTTGGATTTTATTAGGTTGTGCCGGGGGAAATAAGGCTGGGTAGGTAGGTTAGAAGCATCTTTGGATTTTATAAGGTGTGCCCGGAAAGAAGGCTGGGTAGGTAGCATGTAGAAGCATCTTTGGATTTATAAGTGTGTGCCCGGGAAAGAAGGCTGGGTAAGTACGTTTAAGCATCTTTGGATTTTATAAGGTGCCGGGGAAAGAAGGCTGGTAAGTAGTAATTAGAAGCATCTTTGGATTTTAAAGGTGTGCCGGGGAAAAGAAGGCTGGGTAGGTAGGATTAGAAGCATCTTTGGATTTTATAGGTGGTGCCCGGGGAAGAAGGCTGGTAGTAAGGCATTAGAAGCATCTTTGGATTTTATAGATGTGCCCGGGGAAAGAAGGCTGGTAGGTAGCATTAGAAGCAATCTTGGTATTTTTAAGGTGTGCCAGGGGAAAGAAGGCGGGTAGGTAGGATTAGAAGCATCTTTGGATTTTATAAGGTGTGCCCGGGAAAGAAGGCTGGGTAAGTAGCATTAGAAGCAACTTTGGATTTTATAAGGTGTTGCCCAGGGAAAGAGGCTAAATAAAAGGCTACATTCGAGGGTTACCGAAATCGAAGACTACATTCGAGGGTTACCAAATTTGAACATTACATTCGTGGGTTCCCAATAATTATCGAAAACAAGTCCATGAGTTTGAAAAACACAAACTAGTTCGGATAGAGTTCGGATAGTTCGAAATTGTCCAAACTCGGATTCGGGTCCATCACTAATCTGGAGTGTTTGCTGTCCCAGTTTTTTTAAGAATACAAAGGAAAGTCCATTCCATCTGATAGCAATGGTTTAACACCGCTCTCTTATACAACAGCACAGTGATAGCCTGTATCTTTAAAGATCTGCACGCTGCACTCTCCTGTGCCTGCTCTGCCCTTTTCCCTCATTTCGTATACATAGCCTGATAGATTTGGTTTATGCTCCAATAAGCTTAATTTGTGTTCTGCAACATGTTATCAGTCTCTCATTGTGTAAATGCCTTAAAAGATGAACGCGTAAATATTGTTCTGCTTTCGTGAGCAAGCCATTAATGGTGTTTAAAACACGTCTGAGAGGCCGAAAAGGGCCAATTTGATGTTTATAGCATTTTTGGGTAACAGCAGTTATAATCCCATAACACTACCTGCTAAAAGCAGACATCAGATGCCTGAGGATTTCTTGCTAACAAAGGCAAAAAAGCAGACAATGTTTTCTAGCAGTGAAGATGTGACTTGAATTAAGAAGACAGTTGCGTTTCTAGGGAAGAAATCACACTGGCTTACGATTAATAAAAAAATAATAATCAGTTTTATTTGCCCCAAGTTGTCCTAGCAAGAGAAACTAAGAATTTGCATCCAAAAATGGGCAAGTGGCCAGTAAATGAGGTCAACTGTTTTTTTTATGACATTAATGAGTTGTTTAACTTACCCTTTAATCTGTTTGTGCAGATCACAATGGGTTAGTACAATCTTTTCGGTCATATCAGAGGACACGTGGACATCCTTTAAGGTTGGAAGAAAAGAAGTTTCATCTTCAGGTTAGGAAAGGTTTCTTTACAGTGAGAATGGTGAAACTGTGGAAACTGTCTTCCAGCAGATGTGGTAATGGCAAGTTCATTAAATAGCTTTAAAAAAGACCTGGATAAGTTTCTAAAACTAAAAAATATTGAGATTTACTGGTATTTATACATATACTGTAGTTCTGGCTGGTACGAGGATACTATATAATATTGAGAATTACTGGTATTAATACATATACTGTAGTTCTTGTTAGTACAGGGATACTATATAATATTGAGAATTACTGGTATTAATACATATACCTTTTTTATTTTAGAAACTTATCCAGGTCTTTTTTAAAGCTATTTAATGAACTTGCCATTACCACATCTGCTGGAAACAGTTTCCCAGTTTCACACATTCTCACTGTAAAGAACCTTTCCTAACCTGAAGATGAAACTTCTTTTCTTCCAACCTTAAAGGATGTCCCTGTCCTCTGATTGACCAAAAGATTGTACTAACCCATTGTGATCTGCACAAACAGATTAAAGGGTAAGTTAAACAACTCATTAAGTCATAAAAAAAAACAGTTGACCTCATTTACTGGCCACTTGCCCATTTTGGATGCAAATTCTTAGTTTCTCTTGCTAGGACACTTGGGGCAAATAAAACTGATTTTATTTTTTTTATTATCGTAAGCCAGTGTGATTTCTTCCCTAGAAACGCAACTGTCTTCTTAATTCAAGTCCATCTTCACTGCTAGAAAACATTGTCTGCTTTTTTGCCTTTGTTAGCAAGAATCCTCAGGCATCTGATGTCTGCTTTTAGCAGGTGGTGTTATGGGATTATAACTGCTGTTACCCAAAAATGCTATAAACATCAAATTGGCCCTTTCGGCCTCTCAGACGTGTTTTAAAACACCATTAATGGCTTGCTCACGAAAGCAGAAACAATTTACGCGTTCATCTTTTAAG
The DNA here is from genome assembly GCA_019447015.1 of Hymenochirus boettgeri. Classification (NCBI taxonomy): domain Eukaryota; kingdom Metazoa; phylum Chordata; class Amphibia; order Anura; family Pipidae; genus Hymenochirus; species Hymenochirus boettgeri. The sequence continues at coordinate 228,885,007 of CM033471.1, forward strand.
GCATTTACACATGAGAGACTGATAACATGTTCAGAACACAATTAAGCTTATTGGAGCATAAACCAAATCTATCAGGCTATGTATCGAAATGAGGGAAAAGGGCAGAGCAGGAACAGGAGAGTGCAGCGTGCAGATCTTTAAAGATACAGGCTATCCTGTGCTGTTGTATAGAGAGCGGTTGTTAAACCATTGCTATCAGATGGAATGACTTTCCTTTGTATTCTTAAAAAAACTGGGACAGCAAACACTCCAGATTAGTGATGGACCCGAATCCGAGTTTGGACAATTTCGAACTATCCGAACTCTATCCGAACTAGTTTGTGTTTTTCAAACTCATGGACTTGTTTTCGATAATTATTGGGAACCCACGAATGTAATGTTCAAATTTGGTAACCCTCGAATGTAGTCTTCGATTTCGGTAACCCTCGAATGTAGCCTTTTATTTCGGTAACCCTCGAATGTATCTCGATTTTGGTAACCCTGGAATGTAGTCTTCGATTTCGGTAACCCTCGAATGTAGCCTTTTATTTCGGTAACCCTCGAATGTAGTCTCGATTTCGGAAACCTGGAATGTAGCCTTTTATTTCGGTACCCCTCGAATGTAGTCTTCGATTCGGTAACCCTGGAATGTAGCCTTTTATTTCGGTAACCCTCGAATGTAGTTCTCGATTTCGGAAACCCTGGAATATAGTCTCGATTTCGGTAACCTGGAATGTAGTCTTCGATTTCGGTAACCCTCGAATGTAGCCTTTATTTCTGTGACCCTGGAATATAGTCTTTTATTTCGGTAACCCTCGAATGTAGCCTTTTATTTCGGTAACCCTGGAATGTGTCTTCGATTTCGGAAACCCTGGAATGTAGTCTTTGATTTCGGTAACCCTCGAATGTAGCCTTTTATTTCGGTAACCCTGGAATATAGTCTTTTATTTCGGTAACCCTGGAATGTAGCCTTTTATTTCGGTAACCCTGGAATGTAGTCTTTTATTTCGGTAACTCTCGAATGTAGTCTTCGATTTTGGTAACCCTGGAATGTAGTCTTCGATTTCGGTAACCCTCGAATGTAGCCTTTTATTTCGGTAACCCTCGAATGTAGTCTTCGATTTCGGTAACCCTCGAATGTAGTCTTCGATTTCGGTAACCCTCGAATGTAGTCTTTATTTCGTAACCCTCAAATGTAGTCTTCGATTTCGGTAACCCTGGAATGTAGTCTTCGATTTCGGTAACCCTGGAATGTAGTCTTCGATTTCGGTAACCCTCGAATGTAGTCTTCGATTTCGGTAACCCTGGAATGTAGCCTTTTATTTCGGTAACCCTCGAATGTAGTCTTCGATTTCTGTATCCCTGGAATGTAGTCTTTGATTTCGGTAACCCTGGAATGTAGTCTTTGATTTCGGTAACCCATGAATGTAGCCTTCGATTTCGGTAACCCTCGAATGAATCGTTCGGTAACCCTCGAATGTAGCAGTCAATTCGGTAACCGTAGGATGGAGCAGTTGATTTTAATAACCCTTGAATATAGTGGACGATTTCAGTAACCCTCAAATGTAGTCTTCGATTTCAGTAACCCTGGAATGTAGCCTTTTATTTCGGTAACCCTCGAATGTAGTCTTCGATTTCGGTAACCCTGGAATGTGCCTTTATTCGTAACCCTCGAATGTGTCTCGATTTCGGTACCCTCTGTAGCCTTCGATTTCGGTAACCCTCAATGTAGCCTTTGATTTCGGTAACCCTCAATGAATCGTTCGGTAACCCTCAAATGTGCAGTCAATTCGGTAACCCTAGGATGGAGCGTCGATTTTATAACCCTTGAATATAGTGGACATTGTTTCGGTAACCCTCAAATGTAGTCTTCGATTTTGGTAACCCTCAAATGTAGTCCTCGATTTCGGTACCCTGGAATGTAGTCTTCGATTTTGGTAACCCATGAATTATTCTTCAATTTCAGTAACCCTAGAATGTAGTCTTCAATTTCGGTAACCCTGGAATGAGTCTTCGATTTCGGTAGCCCTCGAATGTAGCCTTTTATTTCGGTAACCTCGAATGTAGTCTTCGATTTCGGAAACCCTGGAATTTAGTCTTTGATTTCGGTCACCCGGAATGTAGTCTTTGATTTGGTATCCCTGGAATGTAGTCTTCGATTTCGGTAACCCTCGAATGTAGCCTTTTATTTCGGTAACCCTCGAATGTGTCTTCGATTTCGGTAACCCTCGAATGTAGTCTTCGATTTCAGTAACCCTCGAATGTAGCCTTCGAGTCTATCCCTGTACTACAATGACCCCAGACTGCTCAGCACTAGTGATGAACACAAAACCGAACTCGAACCCGAGTACGAGCCAAACTTTGCGTTTGGACGAACTCAAACATTCGAACTAGTTTGTTTTTCAGACTCGCGGCTGTATTTTCGATTGATAATTATCGAATTTACGAAATGTTCGCTAACCCTAGAATGTATCGTTTGTTAACCCTCAAAAGTATCATTTGTTTTCGGTAACCCTTGGCACGAGACTTACCCCACAATGCATCGAATGAGTCTATCCCTGTACTAGACTGACCCACACTATAGCACTGAGTCTATCCCTGTTCTAGATTGACCCCCACTGCTCAGCACTGAGTCTATCCCTGAACTAGATTGACCCCACACTGCTCAGCACTGAGTCTATCCCTGTACTAGACTGACCCCACCACTGCTCAGCACTGAGTCGATCCCTGTACTAGACTGACCCCACACTACTTAGCACTGATCTATCCCTGTCTAGACTGACCCCACACTGCTCACACTGAGTCTATCCCTGTACTAGACTGACCCACACTGCTCAGCACTGAGTCTATCCCTTACTAAGACTGACCCCACACTGCTCAGCACTGAGTCTATCCCTGTACTAGACTGACCCCACACTGCTCAGCACTGAGTCTATCCCTTGTACTAGACTGACCCCACTGCTCAGCACTGAGTCTATCCCTGTACTAGACTACCCCACACTGCTAGCACTGAGTCTATCCCTGTCTAGACGACCCCACACTGCTCAGCACTGAGTCTATCCCTGTTCTAGACTGACCCCACACTGCTCAGCACTGAGTCTATCCCTGTACTAGACTGATCTGCTGATAGACTCAGACTGCTCAGCACTAGTGATGAACACAAAACCGAACCCGAGTATGAGCCAAACTTTGAGTTCGGACGAACTTAAACTATTGGAACTACAGACTCGTGGCTGTACTTTTGATAATTAGCAAAAAAAATTGATAATTATCAAATTACGAGATGTTTGCAACCCTAGAATGTATCGTTTGTGCTAATTTTCTATCCCCTCATTCGTCAATCCTCCATGGCGGATCAACAAATGACCCCCGACTGAACGCATATCCATGTGCGAATTTTGGCTGAAACGGAAGTTCGTCACGCGTGTTAGTCATAGGATTGGGAGGGGATGGTCAATTCCTTTAGATCAGATTTCCACTAACAGGAATCATGTGAGGGACAATGTTAAAACTGGATAGACTTGGTTTGGCTCAACTAAGTTACTATCATTATCCTACTCCCATCTTCCCATCTTCTTTCTCCTCTTCAGTCCATACTTAACTCTGCTATGCGCATTGTCTCACTCTCTAACAATCGGATATTAAATCTCCCTACACATCTACCTGGCTCCGCATTAAACAGTGCATTATCTACTAATCCTTCTCTTAACATTTAAATCCCTTCACTCTGCTGTTCCTTCTTATGTTTTTGCTCTTGTGTCTCCATATGTCCCTGCCCGTACCCTCCTCGCTCATCTAGAACCATCTCTTATACAGAACTTACACTGCCGCCCTCACCTTTTCTCTTTTGGCTCCTGTCCTCTGGAATTTTATTCCCCTTCTATGTCAAGAAACCTCATAAGCAAGTTTAAATCTAACCTGTCAAGCTATCTCTCTGAGCACAGCACAAAAAGGACTGTTCATACCGCACCAGTTATTACTTTAGAACTTCCCACCCTTTCAGATGAATCTGTATGTTCTCACCTAGTGGCGCTATATAAATAAACATATACTACCTACACACATACCTACATACTCTCCCCTTTAAATCTTATAATATTGCTTGTACTGTACAGACTACAAAAATATGCAAAGGCCTCATACATGGGCGACAACTTACCTGCAAAGCACACAGATCTGATTAGTGGGTATGATATTTTGCAGTAGAGAATCTCAGATTATGAGTTTAAGAAATGTGTCCTGCTGCTATGCAGAACAATTCCATATGAACCCTACTTGGACCACAAATGGCCATAAAATACATTTAGTTACACTTTCAGTACAGCCAAACCTTCCAGTGGTCACAGGTATGCTCAGTGTGTGAGATAACTGCCAAACACTGCACTTCAACACCCAAAGTTGGGGGAAAAAAACAAAAGCATCGTTCACAACAAACATATTTCTTTAATTTAAAAGTATCTGTATTAAGTACATGACAAAGCCCTTTCATTCAATGACATAATAATAAAATGTGCAAAATATGGACTGGTAAGGTCATTTAAAATATACGATAGATGGTAAATAAATATTAATTTGGCTTGAAAAAGCCAATTACTGTTCTTTCTATTTTTCTTTTTTCTTCTTCCGTTTTATTCTTCGGCTTTTTTGGACCGTATCTCCTCCCACAGTTTTGAGCTAGAGACATGAAATTCTATATGCGGGCATATAGGAGAAGTGTGGCTATCTTCTAGCTAAGGAATCCGTGAAAGCGTTACGGCTTTATCGGCGAATTTCCAGACATTTTTCCCCATAGACTATAATGGTAACAATCCTTAATGTGGATATTTCAAAACAGTTTTTTTCATGGTCATAAATACAAATGGTGACACCCCCACCCCCCACCAGACCCAGGTACACCCACCTACTGACCTACCTTTCCATTCCATGGAAGCCATATTTAAAGGGTAACTAAAGTCAAAAAAACTAATTTAGATTTATCCTCAATAAAGATAGTTTTATGGTTATAAACAAAAAAGACATACCCCCTCAACCAGACCCGGTACACCACACCTACTAATCTACTAATTCATTACTGTGGCAGCCATACTTAAAGGGTATCTAAAGTTAAAAAAAAAACAATTTAGATTTATTCTCAATAAAAGATAGTTTATGGTTGTAAAGGGTAAGTAAAAAAACAACAATGTCCTCTTCATTGACATTATTGAGTTTTAAAATCTGCAGCACAAACACACAATATTCCCATCCAAAATGCAGTTCTTCAAGCCAAATTCAAAGTTTATACCTAAACTTTCCCTTTCTAGTTATATATTATTTATATATATATGCTTTCTTTAGTTTACTTTTTTATCATCTGTATGATGATTGCACTTATCCCTTGTTTGTATACTCTGTTATTTATAATGTACAGTCCGTCGTACCCAATGCGCTATAAATAAAATTATACTACACACATTATATTAGGTATCAGTAGGTACTTTTAAAACTACAGTAAGTGTGCATTTGGATCGTAAATACAATTGATAAGAGTATGTATGCTATCTTTAGTAAACCTTCTATTAACTTGGATTAGAGCTAAAGGCCATTTTGTCTAGCTCTGCCCACTCAGTCTAGGATCTAGCCAATGGGAAAAGGTGCTTATTTAGAATGTTTCTTCCCATTGTTTGGCCCTGGGCCAGAAACAACCATACAGTCGTCCTTTAAGTAAACCATAAAGCATTCTGTATAACGGTGTACGCGTTTTTAATGTGCATGTTTGGTGACTACTTATCTGTGAGCCCACAGAAACCATCTTAGAAAATTGTTGTCATGTGTGAGCCATGTTTTTTATGCAATATATAAATATCTTCTTCATGGACCTTGTAACACCACCAAAGCTTTAGACAGAGGCCACAATAGAGCGCGCCCGAGCATGTAAACATGTGCGATCGCGTGTGTTTTTGTGCACACAGCATTTGCAATCTGAGTGCATGCAATAGTGTGAAACAATGCAGTTATGGAGACAAATGTAGACGAGCCACAAGCACGCAAGTGTGAACTGCAACAATCTTTAATGTGTACAAGCGACATGTTTCGGAGCCACATGCTCCTTATCATGCTCCGAAACATGTCGCTTTTTACACATTAAAGATTGTTGCAGTTCACACTTGCTGCTTGTGGCTCGTCTACATTTTGTCTCCATAGGTTGTACTTTCGCCACTTAAGACGGAGTGGAGTAGACTTAAAGCCGAAAAAGGACAGTAAACTCTGTGAGTATCTACACCAGTTCTATTGAAAAAAACAATGCAGATTGCATGCGCTCCAAATAAACAGGTCACAGCGCAGACGCTCATTGCTGAGCTAGTATGGCCCCCAAAATGTGGGTAAGGCTAACACCCTTACAGACCACTTGATATATGTATTTTTTATGCTCAGAAAGGTTCCTTGCAAAGCTAGCAGCAACTACTTAGGAATAAAGATTTCATTATTATTATAGGGTCATTAAAACATCCCTTGCCGTTTCCTGTAACAACTCTCTATAACAAGTTTAATTTCAGCTCCGGGTTTAAAACACTACTGAAGAATAAAAATTACCAGAGGGATCTGGGAATCTTTTATGGCTAGACAGCACAAGCTACGCGTCTATTTTATGAATCTTTTACCTATATTTACCCATTTTTTTAGGTAAACCTTGTACACCGGCTGAAATACAGTGAAATAAAATGGCTGCAATGAGTTTCTCATCTCCTATCAGTTTAAAGGATTACTGTTTATTAATTTCATGGTAGCGACCCACAAGCCATTTGTCTGCATAACAGGGGACCTTCTGTTGCGAATTACTATTGTGTTTATTCATCCTGCCAGCCATATCATTTTCTTGTGTGAATAATAGTTATTGCGTTATTATTTTCTTTAAAAATACCCTAAATTCCTGCCATTTTACATACAGTACATCCAACACTCTTCCAGTAACCTAGTACTTTGTGACAATTCTCCTTTGTCATGATGTATTTTCCTAAAATAGATCGTCCTGATGAACTTTTTGAGCCTTTTGATGAATTGTGGTTAGTTTTGGCAGTTTGTGCTACTACTTAAACTTCTCCGTCGAATCCAGGTCCTCCCTAGTTATAAAATGCTCTGTGGTACAGAGATATCCACATTGAAGCCACGTGAAAAATAAGGGAATTTACATGATTCCTGTTTCTATTTAAAAAGTGATGCACACAAGTCTTCTCCCCAGGTAATCTCACAAAATTCTACACAAAACAAAAACAACAATCTTACATCAGAGACGTAAATATAAAGAAATATATCCCACAATTTATCCAAGAGAACTTCTTAATAATACATCTTCTTAAGGCTCTACATACATACAACACCCTGAAGGCAAGGCACACCAACCACAATTTATTTTTTTTAAAAAACTTTTTCATGTGCTAGCTATTTTTGATGATCCTCATTAATCTTTGATAATTATCGAATATTCGGGATCGAGGACTCGCCAATTCCCTGTTTCTCCATATTTGGATCAAGGGTAAGAATTCGATATTTCTAATCTGTATACTTGATCATTTTGCAATATTTAATTAAAAAATGTGTAATTTATCGAGAGTCAGTGTACAGTGAATGGGGATTTTTTTTATAAAGTTAACTTTTCAGTTTTGTGTGTCACTGCCAGAACATATGGCCATGACTGTTAGTCATCATTTTTTTATACTAAAGAATCCGAATCTATTGGGCATGAATGTACCCAATGGGGCAGGTAATAAAGTAAAGATGGTGACCAATTAAAGCTTTCAGTGCAGTACACTCCAGCACACCTAAATGGCACGGCCTTTTATTTGAAAGGTGCAATCCTCCCAGCCTCCACCTTAAGTGGCCACAGCAATATGGCAAATGCAACAAAGTTGGAGGAGCACACTATTTCGTTTCCAGTGTTTATTTCAGCAAAAACTACAATGTTTCGGGGGTACAAACTACCTCCTTCCTCGTATACTGTACTGAGAAGGGGAGTTTGTATCCCCCACCGTTGTATGTTTTTGCTGAAATAACACTGGAACAAAATAGTGTGCTCCTCCAACTTTGTTTGCATTTGACAAATTTAAAGCCATGCACTTCAATGCCATTGGGCTTCTGTTTGTAATTAACTATATTCTAGCCCTACTAATATCTTTGTCATAATTGCCATGTGTTTAATTACCATTGTAAAGTTGAACTTTAGAGATGCCAGAGGGGCAATCAGACGTACAACATACAAGAACCATTGTCAAGGCCTTATCAGTCAATCATGAAATCTGCATGAATATCTAGCTACTAGGAGGAGAACATGAAGTAAATGGGTCCCGGCGAATTTTCTCTTCTGTGACCCCACAGGGGAATATTTTCAGTGCAAGCTAGAAAGTTAATTAATTTTCTTAGCAGTTTTAAAGCTGTCCTTGAGGTTTCAGCACAAATTGATGCATTACCGAAACATTTTCCCAGAGAGACACTATAATTCCTCCCATCGAACACTGGCTGCCACAAAAAGGCAAGATGTAGAAATTTGTAAGAATATAGCACAGACAAAGTACACAATGTGGTTCCCTACGGAAAGGCCGCAAGGAATTCATGGGAAGACGCACTGTAAAATACTGGAGGTACCTAAAAGGAAGTTTCAAGTCTATTCTCATACAACAATGTTACTAAAGTCTGAAGCATCGGACACCCCAGAGATCTAATTACAGAAGTCCCCTCTGGTACAGGAAAGCAGACAGGAAGCTTTAAAACCCATCTATCACCTCGTCGCAAATGTCCTACTGCCCAGCATCCGAGAAGTTCATTTTCTATGTGGGGCCGGACCAGGATGCATAAATAAGATTACAGTGCAAAATAGTTATCTCATTAGGCCCAATCAACATGTGCGATTCATTACCATCATTTACAAGCTGTTTGCCAGGTTAGTCATCCCTGGCCACCTAAAGGACTTTAAAATGTTCTTTATGTAAAGCAGTAAGTAGAAATGAATTACAGGTTCCACTGCAGCTTTAATGATGGTATTTTCTCCTGGGGTATATTAGCTATTACACTGCACCCTGCTGAGCAGAATAAAAGGCTTTCCTGATTAAGAAGATAATAAGACAAGCATATAGTATCCATGTTCGCATCTCAGGGTTAAAAAAAGATTCTCTTTATTTATTAAGAAAGGTAATTTTTGGTTTTTGAGACTGAATGAGAACTGGAATTGAATGTTCTTTTTTGCTGGCTTATAGGTTCCAGAGATAGAGAAGAGAGAACAGCCATAATCAACATTGCCCTTATGATATACCCATGTAGTGCTGTGTATGTATTCACACAGTCTGGAGAATGTTTGTCCTTATTTCATAGCACTCAATCTATAGAGATTTACTAAGTGGGGCCCAGACTAAGAGTGGGTCAGTGTCACAATACGTCACAGGGGTTACTGGTAATTAGATTTGCTGGCGTTTGTTCAGCTATTGGCTTGGTTGCTGCCCCATACTTGACTTGTACGTAATCTCATCTCATTAGATGCATTCTGTGTGGCTATTCTGATAAGTGTTGTAACATTGCAAACCAGAGACACTGAAGATGGGTCAATAATGCCGAACTGGTGACTGGTCTGTAACGGGCTGTCCGTTTTGCATTTAACTCACAGAAAGGCCGTTAAAAGTAGCCTATTATATCATTAAACCCTCAAAGTAGATAACCCTTGAACGTAGCCTTGTGTATTCGGTAACCCTCAAAAGTAGATAAACCTTGAAGTAGCCTTGTGTAGTCGGTAACCCTCAAAATAAGATATCCCTTGAAAGTAGCCTTGTATATTGCGTAACCCTCAAAGTAGATACCCTTGAAAGTAGCATTGTGTTTCGGTAACCCTCAAAAGTAGATATCCTATATACTCGAAAATAGTCGATCCGAGTATAAGGTGAGGTACCTATTCTACCTGAAAATTGAGTAAAACCTGATTAACTCAAGTATGTCGAGGGTAGAAATTATGACCACTACGGCCTTCTGATTCTGTCTTGTTTTATCCTTTAAATGGACTGCCAGAATTCTCTACAGTATCCTTCAGTAATGAAAAAATCCAGTATGACTATTCACTATTACTGGGACTACTGTATGGAATTCTGCTGTCCATTTAAAGGGCACTAAAGCCTCAGAACATGGAGAATCGGAAGGCATCTTTAAAATAGACACCATCCTCCTGATTCTGAATTGTTTTGAGGCATCAGTTGCCCTTTAATAGAGAGTAGCCCCACACAGTAACCCCACAATTCCTTGCTACTCCAGATGTTTGGAAATACAACTCCACGCATGCTTAGTTGCTGGTAGTTGTAGTTTCCAAACATCTACAGTGGCAAGCACTGCAACCCACAGAGCCCCCCCCCCCCAGTTCAGTACCGGAGAGGACTGTGTGTATCCGGTCTCTCCTGTGTAATCCAGCTGCCAGTCAATCAGCAATCTCTGGTTCCGCATCCACTGTTCTGTGCCTGACGTCACTCACACGGCCTGGAAGTGAGACCGTCAGCTACAGAACAGTGGATGCGGAAGCGAACGTTAGCCTAATTACTGGATTACAGGTGAGTGACTCGAGTAATAGTCGAGGTCGATTTTTAGGCTATTTTTAACTTGAGTATTTTACACTTGAGTATATACGGTACTGACACCTGCATTAACACATTTAATTGTTTAATAAGAATCACTACTTCTTCTTACATAAACATACACGTCAGACATTTTCAGTCATGCTCCTGTATTTTACTAATTTTACTATTTTTGGGTCTATAATTATAATTTTCTTGTGGTTCTTACAACTTTTAGCTTTCTTGGGTCACTCCAGCCACACAGCCGAAGATCATGATCCATGATGGTGAGTTATTCTCATGTTTAAATGTATTTTATAGATATATAGTTGATATTTGAGACTGCACAATGCTTGTATTGATAATGGAAATAGCAATTAGTGTTGTTTTGTTTTTTAAGGTCTGAAGAATTCACCACTTTTTTGGGTCTGTGTGCAAAAGATCAACTAAAAGATCCAGTAGCCAGAAGCTCCTGCAACACAGATTTTTACAGGAGCAGCCACTCGAAGACAGAGAGGATATGGCTACCTGGGAAACTCAGGAATCTACTAAAGGTTTGGAATTTAGAGATATGTATTTTTTTTAAATGAAGATGCTGATAAGAAAATTTTTCTAATGTTGCTTAAGTTAAAGACAACAAAGAATAAGATCTTATATGAGATATTAGTCAATATGTGTAGGGTCATATGTGTGTAGAGATAGCAGGAAAGACTTACTCATTCAAAGTCTCATCTAAGGATAGGGAACAGGTGGCTTGTTAGATAGATGAAGTCTTGGTGCAGTGTTACTGGTTAGTAACACAGTCATCTTAGCTAATTATGTAATTATGTTTAATTTAAGAGCTACAGGAGGAGAAAAGTTTAAAAAAATGAAGAAGAAAAAAAGAAGAAAGTAATAATTTAGGATGAAAATTGATGAAGTCGTAGTGTCCTCGAGCCATCAATGGAGACAAACATTAGGCAGTGAGGGAGAGGGCAGGTAAGGGGGCTAGGTTTATACTTTTCAAAAGTATAAACCTAGTGAGGTCTAGTTTTTGGGGTATTCTGCTAGTAGTAAAATGCCCTTCTGTCAGCCCTCCATTCATCACCCAGTATTAAGTTAGCCCTCTAATTCATCACCCAGTATTAGCTACCCTCCAGTTCACCAGCCAGTGTTAAGTCAACCCTTTATGTTCACCAGACAGTTTTAAGGGTGTCTTCACTGCTAAATTACTTTTTTCAATTCATTTTTATTTAGAACGCAAGTTAAAGGAGCTGTGTCTTACTCCCATCTTCAATAAAATGTTCAGAAGCTGGGAACAAAGTTGCAGAATTAACCCCAGTCCACCAGCTTCTTTCCTTATGCTGTATTGTTCAAACACTCTTGTACTTTTTATGTATTTATTATTTGTGTATTATGTATTTCAGTATGGGAAAATAAAATAGTTTTTACTGAATTTTTGGCTGTTTTCGGTAGTTTTTTTCTGCTAAATAATTTAACACTCAATCTGTAACATACATGAGGTATTTTCTTAATCCTATAAATGGTAGTTACAAGACTGGAAATCCTAACCCTATAACCATGACCATGGAAGTTTCTAACCCCTGCTCACACAAACAACAAGCTGGACCCCTTACATATCCAAGTTACAACTTTACCTTACCCCTTTTTTCCCTTCTCATCCAAAAATTTTAGACCAGACTTGTGTTTGTTGGAATAAAAATGGTCCACAGCTTTTATTAAAAAACAGTTTACAATCATGGTGTATAACATTACAATACACATTGACCTTCTTTTTTGGGAAAAAACAGAACAGATATTGCTTACAGGAGCAATTGAACAAATTTCAACAAAACAATTTTGAGTCCCTGTCCAATCTGCCCTTACCATTTTACTTCCCTACTCCTAAGCCGCCCATGGTACCTGACTCAATGGGTAGGTGTTTCTTTGCCTTGACTGGCCACACCCAAACCATTGGCCAGTCCCCAGTTCACACTGTCCATTACCAGCTGACTAACCACTAAGGGGTTAACCAGCACCTCCTTTTTGCTGTCTGCCCTATATGAGCCAAAAATACCATTTCATTCTCCTGGCAGACTGACCAGAGACCCGCCTAAGCTGCGACAAGAGATTCTCAACCTTACTGAAGTAACACTATTTGCCCTAAAAACTATCTGGTAATAGGGTGGGAGGGTGGGATGTCCTTTTCCTGTGGCTGCCAGCAAAATGTGCCCTGATTCAGGTCCGCCTTCCTTTTTCCGGGCTTTCTCGCCCCTCCCCTCCTACTCCCCCCCCTTTGTCCCTCCCCCCACCCCCCCCCCCCTCCCCTCCTGTAATTCTTTTAATTTAACCAATCCCCACTGGGAAGCTCTCCCTAGTCATCCCGCTCCTCCCTCAATGTCGCGGTCCGTGCTCTCTAGACTGGGGTAGTCAGATGTTATTTTTAGATATTTTATATATAGATATAACAGTTCATCCTCCAGGACCTTAACTATTTTATATTTACAGGCCGATGATTTTTTTGTTCTGCATCGGGCCTGTACAACACTAGTACGACATTAAGAATAGCGCCAAACCTTATTTTAACTAACCCATTGCAACTGACTACACCACACCACACTATTTTCCACTTGTACCTTAAGTCAGGCTGTAATAACCTGAAAGGGTAGGTCAATGGTTGTTTGTACTGTGTCAGTTTGGGGATAAACAATCTTTTTGGATTATGATCAAAATAGTTTTTTTTGACTATAGTTAACCCTTGGCTACCATGGAATGGAAGAGCAGTTTCATTATTGTGTGTACCTTCCGATTGGGGGTTAATGTCTTTTTTTTTTTTGCATTTATGACAAAAACTAACATTTATGGGAGGTATGTGTTTTTGCATATATGACCATAAAATACGGGAAATTTGAGGATAGTTTATTGCTGTCATGGGAATGTAGGGTTATTAAGTAGTTGGGGTGTATCTGTGTCTGTGTGGGGGTATCAGTGTTTGTGCTTATGGCAATGAAACTAACTGTTTTGATCACATTACCTTAAAACAATCAAAATCCCATTGAGGATAAATACATATACAACAAGGGATATTTGCAAGTTATTATACAGATTAATAAATAAATAATACTATAAGAAAAGGGAAAGTTTAAGTTTAGCTTAAAAGGCGTGCATTTTGAATGTGTGTTTGTTCTGCAGATTTTAAACTCAATACTGGCAGATGATGATGCATTGTTTTTTTTTCCCTTACCCTTTAAATATGGCTGAAAAAGTTTTACATGATGAATGATGGATCGTTTCGTTTGTGCACACATTGAATGTCATGTGCACATGGACGAAACAATCCTGCTTTTGGTGTCTTAAAAACAGAGAATCCGCAAGTCTCAGAGGGAGAAGCTAAAGATTTTTTAAAAAGCTGCTGCTCGTCAATTTAACTTAAGCTTGCTTTTACAGTGCACGTATCCTTTAAGTATGGCTTCCATGGGAATGGAAAGGTAGGTCAGATGGGGTGTACCTGTGTCTGTGTGGGGGGTCAGGGGTATCAGCGTTTGTGTTTTGACCAGGAAACAAACTTTCGATCTCATGACCCTTAAACCCTCGAAAGATCCAACCTTTGAGGATTGTTACCATTATGTCTAGGGAAAAATGCCCCGAAATTCACCAATAACGCCGTAACCTTCCATGGATTCCTTAGCTAGGTAATAGCACACTTCTCCTATATGCCCGCATGTCTGTACCGCATGTCTCTAGCTCAAAAACTGTGGGAGGAGATACAGTCCAAAAAAAACGGAAGAACTAAATGGAAGAAGTAATAGAAAGAAAGGTCTTTTTAGCCATGCCTTAATACCTCCTGTCGGTTTGTGTGTCAGCTAGCACTGCTACTATACTTGTGCATTCCAATCATTACATGGTCTGGTTCTACATTAATATTCATTTAAATGGGCATCTCCACCCGCTTTAATACAAACCGATCACTTGTCATTCCTTTCCCTACCAACACCAACAGATATAGTTTTGTGTCCTTTGTTAACCTGCATTAACTCAAACCAGGTATTTATGGATAATTTATTGTCCCCTATTCTGCAGAGTAAGCTGGCTCCTCCGCCCTCCAAACTCACAGGCTGTGACAACTGACATCACAGCAATGATTGACTGCTGTTTTCACTTGCTTGTCTCTGTCTCCACATGCTTATGTATATAAAAGCTCTCAGAGGCCAGGAGGTGGATACTTATCCGGAACAAAAATATTATCATTAATTCTGGTGCTACAAATGCATGGAAATAAACTGGTAAAATAGCAGCTCTGTATGTGGCAGGAAAGTCACTGACAATTCCCCAGTTTTTGTTATTAAAGGGCATTTCCACCCTCTTTTCAAAAATTCATCAATATAGTAGACACCCCACAAACAGCTGTGGGTTCGTTTTACTTAATTGTCAACAAAGATGCCCCAGGCCTGTGTAAAGCTGCTTAAATCCCACGCTCCATCGCCGCTGCTTCCTGATACTTCTGGGTAAGTGCAGTCATTCCCGGCCGTAACAATGACGTCCAGTCAATGGCTGAACTGCCATTCCTGAACAAGTCTCATCTACTGTCTGCTCGGGCACGTTAAGAGCATGTGCGATTGGGGCGACGTGGGATGTTACGCGAGCTTTACACAGCCTGGAGACATCCTTTGTTACACTTAAGTAAACGAACCCAGCTTTTGAGGCGTGTCCTACTATATACTTTACTTAATTATCATTTTATATTTATTTAATAACTTAGCAGATGAGAAGACAACACAACCTCCATTATAATTGCCAGCATATTCTGATGCAGTATACACAGCAATGAGATCTGCATCAGACGTAATAAAGAGATAAGAAAGATTTAGAGCAGCTTTTATCTCCTTCTGGGTAAAGAGTGAATCCTGCCAGTGCTCTACTTGCATTAGCATTCACTTGCATTTAAATCGGTTTTCATTAAGTTTCCAATTTCCATTGATGTTTCTGATCTCTTGTTTTACAAAACAGCTTTTGCTCATACCCAGAACATGGGAATAACAGATAACCATCCCTTGAATTATGAATGCTGTTATGGCAACCTAAATGGTTTTGAGAGTTTAAGCATGTTTTTTTAATCTATATGCTCTTAACCTTACTTTGGCCCAATATAGATAGCTGAACTTCCTAACGTTTTGGTTCAGTTTTCATACTTTCTAACTTCAATAAAAGTTGCATAGTTTTGAAAGTTCGATAGTTCACAAAAACGATGTCACGCCCCCAAAAAACTTTTATATTTTGATTGACAACGCCCCAAACCTGCGACCATATCACTGGGAGACACTACAGCTCAGCCCCTTTACTACCGTGGCTGGAAAAGGTGTGCCGGGGAAAAGAAGGCTGGGTAAGTACCTTAGAAGCATCTTTGATTTTAATAGGTATGCCGGGGAAAGAAGGCTGGGTACGTACATTAGAAGCCATCTTTTGGATTTTATAAGGGTGTGCCGGGGAAAAAGGCTGGTGTAGTAGCCATAGAAGCTCTTTGGATTTTAATAGTGGTGTCGTGGGAAGACCAGGCTGGGTAAGTTAGCATTAGCAGCACTCTTTGGATTTTATAAGTGTGCGGGGAAAGAAGGCTGGTAAGTTAGCATTAGAACATCTTTGGATTTTATACGGTGTGCCGGGGGAAAGAAGGGCTGGTAGGTAGCATTAAAGCACTTTGGATTTTATTAGGTGTGGTCCGGGGAAATAAGCTGGTAGGTAGGATTAGAAGCATCTTGGGATTTTATAAAGGTGTGCCGGAAAGAAGGCTGGTAAGGTAGCCATGTAAAGCATCTTTGGATTTTATAAGGTGTTCCCGGGTGAAAGAGGCTGGGTAGTACGTTAAATCATCTTTGGATTTTTATAAGTGTGCCGGGGGAAAGAAGGCTGGTAAGTAGTATAGAACATCGTTTGGATTTTAAAGGTGTGCCGGGGAAAGAAGGCGGGTAGTAGGATTAGAAGCATCTTTGGATTTTATAGGTGGTGCCCGGGAAGAAGGCTGGGTAGTAGAGCATTAGAAGCATCTTTGGATTTTAATAGATGGTGCCCGGGGAAAGAAGGCTGGGTAGGTAGCATGTAGAAGCAATCTTTGGAGTTTTGTAGTTGGTGTCCGGGGGAAAGAAGGCTTTTGGGTAGTTAGGATTAGAAGCATCTTTGGGATTTTATAAAGGGCGTGCCCGGGAAGAAGCGGTAGTACATTAGAAGCAACTTTGGATTTTATAGGTGTGCCCAGGAAAGAGGCTGGGTAAGTAGCATTAGAAGCATCTTTGGATTTCATATCCTTGCGAGTTGAGGTTTTGGGGGGTTGCCCAAACAAATATAAAAACGTTTTTTGGGGGTGACATACCCTTTAAAGGCAAGGGTGAGTTCAAAAAGTCTGAGGTTGTACAAACTCATTAAATCATGCATTCAACACTCTGGTCAGTTCTAGTCCCTCCCTAGGGCCAAACTTCAAATCAAAATCAAATATTATTAGTCCTAAATTGTGGCTTCAAAGTAAGCCCTCTAATCAGATTCATTGGTTGGTACCGTTGGCATGACCTGTGCTTGTTGCTCTTTGCTTGGTAAAAAACTTGTTCGTTGAATTGTGGGTTGATGTAGTTAGCATGGAAATCTTCATGAAAGTTTGTTTTTAAATCAGACTTTCTGGTTTTTTTATGCCAAATTATGGTACAAGTAGACCGAATACATCATCACATATCATTAACTATTGGCCCTCCAGAAACACAATTTAGACTTTCTTGGAGACTGACTAAGGGACTTTAATCTATACCTTTTTATTGGCTTAATGTACTAAACAATTTTTGTATTCCAATTCAGCTAAAGGAAAAATATTCCAATTCATGGTATTTGCTTAATTTTCTAATTTTTGGTATAAGGGGCCATTTATAGGTGTGGTATTGTCATTTTGTGATGCAGCACCTTTAAAGGACACTATACAGTAAAATTACCTTTTTAAAAATGACAAGCCTCAGGGCAGCAGTAGGATAACTACGTTGCCATGTTCAGAAAATGTAAGATTGCGGTCATAATTACTATATCGTTCGTAGATTTACATCCCAGTTTGTATTCTACCATCACCCATTCAAAACCATTGAGTATTTTAACTACGACCATGAACTACAAACTAATGAAATTTTGTACATCTTGCTCGTACATTATCCATAAAACCCCGGGTTAGAGAGATGCCCCAAATTGATCTATCATCTAGCCATAAAATGACATACTAATCATGTATCTGTAGGAGCCACATACATTCCGGGAGATTCAATAAAAAGTTTTGTTAAAATTGGTGCAATTTTGCCCCCAGCCATCTGATGTTAGCTTTCAAAATGTTAAAAAATCTGTTGTTGGGGCAAAATTAGTGCCCATGTTAAACATAAGAACTTTTATCAATCGGCACATGAGATTCATGTTATAAATGTAAGGTGTTGCATTGGGAGTTATAAATCCCTGTGCCCCCACAACCAAAATACCTCTGTGTTAAGTGCACTGTAATGGAAAAAGATGTGTGGGTTCTGGTAGCCTACAGACTTAGCTGTAGCAACACAATGCCGGTAGCAATGGCTCGAGCTAGCAAATTGTTCTTGTATAATAAGGGGGCAATCGATTCAAGAGAGAAAAATATTTCTCCATCTTTACAGCCATGGTAATGCCTCATTGGAATATGCGGTGCAGTTTTGAATCCTATACAAGGGACATCTTGGAAATTGAGGCTTCCGAGAAGAGCCACTACATTAATAGAGGAATGGAGGGCTGAATATGCGGCAGATTAGACAGTAGAGGTTAGGGCTGTTTACGTGGAGAAGCGATGTTTGCGTGGGGAACATGATACCTTATACAAATATATTAATGGGCACATCGAACTCTCTGTGCATCGTTCACTAATAAGGTCATATCAGAGGACTCGTGAACATCCCTTTAATGTTTGAAGAAAAGAATATTACTTTAGGTTAGGAAAGTTTTCTTTACGTGAGACGGTGAAACTTGTGGACTGTCCTTCCACATCTGGTAATGGCAGTTCATTGATAGCTTTAAAAAGGCGTGATAGTTTCTAACACTAACAAATATTGAAATTCTGTATTAATACATATAGATCTGGTTGTCCAGGGATCCTTCGATTGCCCGTTGTAGTAGAGGAATTTTTCCTCTTCCCCCTTTAGCTGGGTTTTTTTTAGCTTCCTCTGGATCAGACGTTAGGTGGGTTAAAAACAAACATAGGTGAATAGGTTGACTTGAGACGTATGTCTTTATTCAACCTAATTACTATGATCTCCTAAGCTGTAGTATAGAAATAGAAATTATATATATGACGTATATGAACTAATCGTGGTTCTAAGCTAAGCTGACAATTTTTATAGTGATTAATAAACTGGCATTCCTTTATAATGCTCCTAAAGATGAGGGTCAAATTACCTCAATGAGCAAAAACAATAAAAAGAATTAGTCTACGTATACAGTTACACGAATCTAAAACGGCCTGGGTACAGTGGAGATATTTGCAATTCACTTTTACATTTCGCACCAGTAGTTTAAAGGTAATCAAGGCCACCCCAAATCCACACCTAGTTTTTCCATGCATTCTATTCAACTCAAAGAACAGCTTTGAATCTTGAAATGAAAGCAGGGCGCGTGCTGTCAAATACGAAGGCAGTTAACTGACATTCCTGCAGAGCAAGAGAGACGCTGAGGCAGAGAGAGAATATCTGAAATTCCCTCTGCAAATCCCATATCAGCACAGAGGTGATATGTGAAATAATACCCCATGGGGCCCTGTTTAAACTTTCCAATTAGAAACCAACGGCTTAACTGGCGCCTGAACAAATAACTTGCGCATTGACACATTTTCGCCTCCACTATGTTCACAAGAGTTGACACTATAATATTCCAAGGCCTATGAGCGAGGGGCAAGAAAGTAGCTTGTGCATCTAGAAGCAATGGTAAATAAGAACCAGATCCATGAGATTATCTTGGCCATCACGAATGCGAGCTGTGTGTACGTTCACCGAAAGGCAGAATAGACATAACTCTACAAACATGGAAAAAGTTTGCCCCCTGCCCAGTAACTCAGCATATTGGTCTGAATCAACTACTGGTTTAGTCAGTGCGTATGTACCGAACTTTTGATTCTTGTATGGGTGCCAACTTGCTGTGATATGCACCTAAAATCTTTTAATTAATGGTCCGCTGACTCAAGGTTCCCCTGACCCACCACAGCTTC
Source organism: Hymenochirus boettgeri (assembly GCA_019447015.1). Lineage (NCBI taxonomy): Eukaryota > Metazoa > Chordata > Amphibia > Anura > Pipidae > Hymenochirus > Hymenochirus boettgeri. The sequence goes on from CM033471.1 coordinate 228,904,759, forward strand.
AAGCACCCCCCAAAAGAAAAAAAGTTTCCCCAACCCAATGGCAACGCAAACTGGAAGGAGTTTCACCATTAACAGTGTAAACTCCACATATTAATTTAAACAGTGCAGGTAAATGGATGCATCCTCATCACTAGTGGTGCACATTCCCTTTTCTTAGTAAAAGTATCTAAAAGTAAAAAAAAAAAAAATAGTTTATGGCCAAAGTTTTCGTCCAACGGATATAATTTCTCATCATGACCAAGCTTCATTACGCCCTACTAACTGCTGTAAGCATTAATTTTCAGTACTCTCCATTCTTTCTACCAATGTACTCCCATAGACCCGATGTAAAAATTATCAGCATCCTCCGCTAAGAATAATAAACCTATGGATTACAGAGAGTAATACACATTTATTTTTTATTATTGTATGGGTTCTGGTCCCCTTAGTTGGGAATTGCCTGTGCTTTACTGGTTCTCCTTAACTCCTCGACGTGTTGTCCTCTTTCTACGCGTTTCTAGCCTTTTATTTACTATGTTTCTTTGAAAATATTAAAAACACCTTAGGGACATGTTTTCTATATCAATAAACATCGCCTGGTGTATGTTTCTTCTGTGCCTTTCTTGGAGAATATTTCTCTTGTAGTTATTTCAGTATTTTTGCTCTAGATCAGTTTTGCTTTAGCTACGTAAACTGATTGAATGTCTGTGCTGATTGTCTGAATTTCACTAAGCTGAAAATATCCTTTGGTTTTTTACACCTTAACAAAAGAAAATCCACATTGACAAACATTTTAGAATTTTATCTTCTTTGCGTTCAATTTTACGTAGAGTATTGATCTATGATTTAAACGAGTTGACCCTGTATGTCTTTCCAGCATATGGCAGGTCAAGGCGTATTTGTTCTGTGAACTATTTGTTTATTCAAGTTTCCTTCCTTTATTCTTATATACCTGTTTGCTAATTTCAAGATTGGCTGAAAATGCAAGTCTTGTTATTTACTTGCTTTCCCCACTCACTAACCTGACTTCCTCGGAAGCGCTCATCTGGCAGTGCCCATGTGCAGTCCACTAACTGTGACCCTCGAACCCCACCTCTTGTCATTCACCTGGCTAAAGGAGTGTCTCTGTTAATAATTTGGTTCATTTGGGCGTGTCTTGACTGCTTTATGACTAACAGTTTTATTGTGAGATGGGTGGCCGAAGTACTGTTGGTCAACCCCAAATGTCCCCATTTTCCATTATCTGAAGGTCTGTCCGTAGAACAGCCAGCTTTGTCCCTGTAGGGGGGGGGGGTTTGGGGGTTAAGGGGCCAAATGTTTGGTAAAAGGGTTGAATCTTTCTGGAGAAGGAGGAGTGCAAATGTCTCGTTTATTTGAAAATGCTGTATTTAACAGTAAATGTTTGTAGCTACTGTATCCTGAACAATGAGTTTTGCCTCACCTTAATGTATAAATAAATATTTTTAATAGCATTAACTCTGAGGTGTGTGTGTTTGCACTTCCTTTAAAGAAGTTTCAGTGACAATATCATATTTTAAAATTCTTAGTTTAAGTATGCATACCTGTTTTTTATATACTGTATTCCTCTTTCCATTTTAAATCGGTTGAATTTATCAACATTGGCTATTGCCTGCTGTTGACATTATGAGCTGACTTTTAGGTTCTGTACTGTCCTTTCTTTTTCCTCCAGAATGCCCCTAATTGGGGAAAGTTTCCTAACAGTAAGTTCTACTGATTGGCCTGTTGACTGGGTCAAACATGAACCTAACCCCGCCCCCCCTAGCCCTACTGCTACTTGAATGTTGCTGGCTTCCTCGCTTTTAGATATGGCTGCTGGACGGGGGTTTCCCTTAAATCTCCTGGGTGGAAGGTCCAGCCAGCCATATCCAAAAGGAGGATAGACAACATCAAGTAGGCCAGGTAGGCTACACAAAATTCCCATATTTAACTTTAAAGCCACAGCTATCTGCTCAACTAAAGTGGTTTACAGTGTAGATTCCTTTAATCCCCCCTACACTCCCCATCCATACCATTTTTTTAATGGGGGAAAGTCTGCGGAACTTTAAAGCAGGTTTCAGGTGCTTTTTAAACCTACGTCTCAAATTAGTATAATATTGTACAGTATATTATTCACTAGGACCTCCTGTAACCACATAACTGACCCTAATCCTTTAAGTTTTTGATTTTTCTTTTCCTATTGATTCTGCATTTAAATGACAACTACCCTGTATTTAACAAAATAACTTTTTTGAAAACGTTTTACAAAGACACCTGTTGCAGGGAGTTAGGAAATGATTTTTCCTACTTCCCCCTATCACCTTACATTGAGGAGCACCAGCATGTAATAGTTTTCTTTCTACCCACTAGTGTCCAGGCTTTTCATGTATCGCTAAAGCCAGTGGAGTCGTCAAGAAGCAGTTTCCTCATGTAGATGCTCCTCACAGAAATTAGATGGGAGGTAGGTTCCATTCTACCTCCCCGCCCCAGGTACTTTTATTTCAACTGGTTCTTTAAAAAAACTTTGTAAACACTATAGTTCTCATTTACTTTCTGCATTGAATCTACGCCATAAACGTCGCAACTGACTTTTACGAAAACAGAAACTATTTACCGTCCTGTGTCTCCGTTCCTTATTCTAATCCAATCCATTGCAACTTGCCACTTTAACCAAAAATTCATTTCTGCCTTACATTCCTCGTACTGACCTGCTGTGTAATAGGTTTTGATATGGACGTGTAACATGTGGAATCTCATTAATCTTATATTAAAAGGTATAAGACGTTATTTAACTACTTTAAAAACAGAAATAGAAAGGTTTACCCAGGGACGTACGTTTTCTCTGCTGTCCTTATGACACTATTTCCTAACAGTTCCAAGAATAATCGTATAATGGCCAGTTTCCATTGAATTGGAAAGGCAGATTTGTTCTAGTGCTTCATGGGAGGTTTTTTTTATGGAGAATAATATAGAGTGCGATTTTCTGCTTTTATTATAATGCCATCACCATGTCGAAAAATAATAGAAAATAAGCCTTTTCTATAAAGTTATTAGAATTGGCAATAATTTACATTTGCAGAGCAGCATGCAGTCAAAATTTTAAAGAATCTATAAGTTCTATAAAGAGAAAACCAATGAAAATGAATGGCATCTGGTGGGCTAAACTCGTATGCACAACCAGTAAAAAAAAATGAGACACAAATAGCGATGAATGACACGGGCGCTTTCATTCTTGCCGCAGTTCTGCAGAACTTATTTAGTTCCGAGAATCTTGATTCTAATCCAATTGAGTTTGGCATAATTTATCACTAATATCAATAATTTATACATAAGTTTATCATACTAATTTTTAGTATTTTCCATGTTCTTTCAGGACCTGATGATCTTCAAAATCCTTCGTGTTGACCAAAACTCAGGTATTATTTTGCAACCAGAACGCTATCACCAATAAGCAATCAGGTATTGGACTAGACATGGACTCGAATCAAACCCCGATTCAGAAAACCGATTTCATGGGTCCTGCCGGACTCTGACTTCGTGAGTTCTGAATTTTTGGGATTTTTTCCCGAACCAAACGTCACTTTTACAAAAATTTCAACATTTTCTACAAATTTTGAAAAGTTTTGATTTTGTAATTTCTAGAATGTAAAAATTTTTTTAAATAGTTTACACTGAATGGAGTTTGGTTTTAAAGATTCCGACCATTGTACGTGTTCCCCAGAACATTTCCAGGTCCCTGAGCCATGTACAGAAACCATTTGCTATTTTAATTTATCTTACATTTTGGCAGAAATTCATATTTTTAACCCCCTTTGACTTAATGGGTTTGATTTTCAATTAGTTTTCGCCGTCTCTATCATCAGTAGAGTGGGCCCTACAAAGCACCCTCCAATTAATTTACTATAGTTATTTGTTAAGCGCACAGCAACGTTAAGATGGGTGGTATGCTGTGAAAATATCCCTTCACAATTACTTATATTATAGATCTTTCTAACAAAGGCTGGAATTCCTCAGTTTTTCCAGGATGTTGCTCCAATTTAGAAGCATACACATATTTCTATATAAACAGAAACTGGTTATTAGCATATACAAATATTGCATATCTAAAAGTATTATGGAGTAAAGTGATCACAGTGCTTTGTGCTCAATCTTGTGGTAAAAAACGAATATATGCCCTCTACTGGGTAAGTGCTTGTCACTGGAAGCATCAGTTCCCTTTGACAGGTCCTCTCCTTGAAAGAATAAAATGACAATTGAGGTGATGTATAGAGAGTTTTGCTATCACTCTCTATTGCTCCTAAATACAATGTACCGGAGCCGATGCGGCTCTCTATTCCATGGTTAACATTCCATCCCCCCGAAAAGCAGATATTGGCCTGTTCATTGTTGCTTGGTGCCCCGTTAACTTTCCTCTTAAAAGATGCATTAACCCTGGTACATCTTAATGTTGCTTTAAAACATAAAACACTAATAACAACAAGATGGCTGCTGAACAAAAACAATGATGAAACACATGGTGTGTGACATCATTAGCTTTCCTGCCAGACTGTTTAAGATCAGAACACTTTTTATGCTACTTCCTAAGGAAGCTGCATCGATTAAAACAGTGAAACCTTTTATTAGACTGCACTTACATAATCCTCTATGCACTTTATCATCCCCAACTTGGATGTGTGAGATTTGAATTTTTGTTCTTTTTTTTTATTTTTTCATTGTCTCTAATAATCACTTAAACCTAATTTTCACCAATGTGTGTGAGTTACTGTTTGGATCAACACAACGGGTGTCATTACAACATTTGTAATTTTTACATTTAATATCCTATATCTTGTATAAAACGTCCAGCGTAGAAACCGAGTAACTTATTTTAAACCCTTATAAACCAGTAAAACTAGATTGACGCGAGTATAAACCGAGTAAATATGAACCTGTAATTGGTAAAGTGATTTAGAAATTAACAGATTAGCAGAATCCAGTAACCAACTATTAATGACACTCCAATTTTTGCAAACTACAGACAACTCCCCGCATGCTTTTTTGTTGCAGGGAGTTGTAGCTTTTAACGATCTGAGTGGCAAGGCTCACATTAATGCTCCTAAGTTCATCCAAGTCCATTTGGCCCCATATAAGTTTGGTAAGTTTAGTTTCATACCACAACACAAACATAAAATGTATTAATCCACAGTGCCGCCCCCCCTCCACTGCACAGAACTATAGCCACCACTACAACCCCCCATATCACTACACGAAGATCCATATGGTTATCTTCTATCCCTGCCGTATGGTCGGGCTGAGGGCTGACAAGGGTCAGGGTGCACTACTTCGGTGCTCTCCATTGCGCCTCTAATGTCTGGTGAGGCCCACCAAACAGCTAACATCATATGTATTGAAAAATATCATAATGTAATTAAAAATGTTTGAGTTCAAGAAGTTACTAAGTACTTTATAGGACCACCACTTGTGGTTTGGTCCTATAAACGATCTCTGATAATTGAATGGGCAAGTTTTCCTGCCTTCTATAGCATATTATGCTGGGCTGACATGCAGTATTATTCTCTTACCACATGAATTGACCACTTTGAGAAACTTATTTATTAGTATAAGAGCCGCCTAAGTATAGGTGTTCGATTAATTCACATGGTCGCAAAATGATCAAAACCATTGCTGGACCCCTTAAACCCTCCCTTAACTTTCCTAAAATGAAAACCTTGACACGGATCTTTGGGATCAAAAGGGGTCACAGCTTTATTTTCTCCCAATTCTTTGTTACAGAAAACCACTTCACTGTGTACATAATCATGAATATACATTGTTTATGTACCAACCATTTTAACCATTTAAACTTTTTACCATTTAAACATTTACCACTGTACGTGGCTCACTGGACTCACCGTTGAATTTTCTCATCAGTCGTGGTGCACCGACTCGATACACCTTTCCGATATGCCGACATAGACCATACCCTTAGTCCACCAAGGATATCTGGAGCTGCCACCCCTTGGCTGCTCCACCACTTGTACACCACCAGCCAGCTCCAGTAACCAACTGCCATAAAACAAACAGGGAGACCTGACCTTAGGACTGTCCCTGTTCCCCAACTGCCCAGCTGCTTTTATTCCATCCCTAGGTCAATGAACATGTCCCATACCTATTTCGTTAAGATGAACCCTCTTTTGCACCATCTGTCTTCTCATCTCGAAGTACCTGTGGCTATTACCTTCCCCCCATTCCTGATTATGATTTGTTAACCGCCCGTATTTTAATCCTGTTCTCTGACTGCTTTATAGACCTGCAGTCCCTCCAGTGGCAGGCGGTCTCATTTCTGACCATATCACCCGCATTGTCGGGAACGCACGCCCACAATCGCAACGGGTCACTTAATATCCTTAGCAAACTCTGTTCTGCTGGGCCTGAACCCAGGTCATTTTTCCCCTAGATGGTTAAGAAGGTATTCGAGGGCCATGGAGCCTACCCTTTCCAGAAACTGGTAAGAGATTACGCCAGAAGCATACCCACCCCTCGCCCTATGCCGTGAATGGCCAGATACTTTTTTGGAACCCTAACTGTCTTGTCTGCCCCTCCCTCCTGCCTACTGCCCTCTTGACTGCAATGTGAATAAAAAAATGAATGTCCCATAATCCATAGGACTGTGTGGATCTATTAGGGAGAGAGCATATTGCCCGTATAATAAGGGGTACTTATCTCGCTACCAAGGATTTGTGCGGAACGGCGTAAGTCCGATCTGTCCTGAATTGCATCTGCCTATTTGTTTGACTAATTTGTGCCGCTTCGGTTGCTGCTGCTCCTAATCCAGTGAATGTGATCCAAATTCACTGGGGCGCAGGCCAGAAGTGCTATGCCCTTTTTTAATACCGCAATGTACTCGTATCCTTGACAATGATGGTTCTTCTTTGCGTTTTAAAGAGGGGGCCCTGTTCCTATGGCCTATATTTTATGAATTTTTGTAGTAGATTAGGGGCAGGCTTCACCCGGTGGCTGATAGTCTGACACTTTTCCGTTACCCCACCCCCTGCTGACTCCGTCTTTGGAATCCTTGCTAGCCGATTCCTACTTGCTGTCCTGTTTTGTGAATGTCTGAAATCTGTATGCCCGCCCGTTGTCCTTTTTTGGATCTAATGCAAAGTTCGCTGATGCGGAATCTCCAAAGCATGCCATTGTGAAAGTCGCCCTAAATAGTCGCTCCGCGAATTCTGAAAGCAGATTTTCTTTGAGCTTATTTAGCAGTGATTCAGAACTGCGAGTGAGGGACCTGCGCTTGTCTTCCTTCATTGTCCCCTTCCTATCCCTTTCAAGGCTTGTTTGACTAACGTGCCTTTGTTCATCAGTTGTACCCTGCATTTTGAAACAGGAAAGACAGACATGCCCATTTTGTTTGTCGCTACACAAAGCGCCTGACACTCCGCTATACATGTTCTCTCTCCCGAGAGTAAAGGTTTGTCTTCGTTGTCCCTCATGTGATTGCCACCACTTCTTTTTTATGAACCCCCATTCTGACCATGTTTTTTTCTAATCTTTTCCAGGTAGTGCGGGCCATGGATGTTTAATGATTTCCTCAGTCCCAAGCCCCGCTAACTCCCAGATTAATGGGGGGCATGGACGGTTTGACTTGGTTCGCTCTGGGCCTCCTATCCGGAACCTGTCCCACTGACACCGAACAATGCATCTGCTAATGTTTTTTGTGCCCCTGGAATGCTGTTTTTGCCTTGATTACTAATGTTATTTTGTAGCCAGTGTAGGACTAGTGTCTTAAATAGACGAATGACCGTTGTGATGAAGAATGATCATGCGGTTGAGGGCCCTGCACCACACTAAGGTTATTGCAATTAAACTTACATTTATATTTTTTAGGCTGTTCTTGCCACACATTTCTATCGCCGACGATTGACAGTTCTTTGTTACTCCTAATTATTTCCAGGAGTCCGGCCATACTCCGCGTTCCATTGTCCCTGAAGAATGCCCCATACCCGTGCTACACCCGACGCGTCGGGACCAGTTGCGTCTTCATGGGATCTTCTCCATGTTGCCATAATGTCCGCCATGGTAATTTTTTTAGAAGGAAGCCCACACTGCTAACTGGCCCTGGTCAATCCAACAAATGTGGGCGTGAGATCCATTTGTCCGCAGTGACAGTCCTCCCGTGAAACTTTCTTCCCATTGGCATGACTCTAACAAATCGAGTTTAACCTTCCCAGCAGAGACTGTACATGGCGCAGAGGTAGGCTCTCTTTGCAGTGTTGTGCCTGTAGGACAAAGTTCTTGTATGCTTTGACTTTTTGTGTGGGCAATCTGAATTCCATTTTGAGCCCAATTCAATCCCTAGGAAGTTAGTATAGTAGTTGGGGGGGCCCGCTCTGTTCTGTTGCTAGTGGTTAGCCAAAGCTCTGATACTCTTTCATTGGTTTGTAAGAGCCATTACATTGTTCCGAAGAGTTGTCGAGAAGATGTATTACTGACTCAATTCCTGCCTCTAGACGTCTACCCATTCTAAGAATGTGTTAAACTTTAAGTGGGAGCATGAAATAGAACGCCCATAGTCAGGGCATTTGTCGACGTCATACCTTCCTCTCCTTTGCCGCCTAACAGGTGGAAACATTTGGGGGAAATGGCAGAAGGCGGAAGGCGGACTCATGTACGCTTTGCCATCATTGCTCCTGTCCACTATGGTCGCAGCATGCGCTGCCTTGTCGAAGGACGTGTACGTTACTTACTCATTCTTTTTTCGATGTCATCATTTCCACCCCCTCTGGGTAGACAAATGATGTATGAGGCGGTATTTTCCCACCCTCTTTCTTGGGACCAAGCCCCGCGGGGATACCCTTAGGGTTATGGAACGGTGCGAGTTGAAGGGGCCTGCCCTTCTCCCTGCTTGAACTTCTTTGTTTAATTTTGTCTACTAATGGCTGGGTATGTAGTGCTGTGCAAGCATTGTACTTGATAAAAAACCCCGGCTAAGCTCCAGTTCAGCAGCATGGCTGCTTGCCCTGTCTTATAATTTTAGGAAAGGCCATCGCGGCACGTTCCCTGGTGTCTTCCCCTTTTTCCAGCGACTCGGTGTGTCCTGCCTGTTTGTCCTACCCCTTTTTGTAGCATCTATGAAACTGTGGGACCCTCGCAAATTGCTAACTTCGTGTTTTGAATTTACAATCCTGACCGAATTTGCAGTGTCTTCGTTGAGGCCCGCAGAAACCCTTTTTTTGTTGGACTGCTGAGTGAGGAGGCTGCCACCCTCCCCCAAGCAGCTCCGTGACAGGGGGGTATGGATGGACGGCTTGGGCACATGAGCTTTCAGCCAGCGGCCCATGGTCCCTGTGGTCCCACTGAATCCTGGCCTTACAGCCTTCCGTTGTGCATAACTGCTCGTGCGTATTTTAACCACGCTAAACCGCCGAACGTTTTGTCATCTTCGAATATGCCAACATAAGTAGCAAAACAAAGCGGGCATTCGCCCCGTCATTTCTCGCCTCTACACTACCTAATATAAGTTATATAATATTGAGAATTACTGGTATTAATACATATACTGTAGTTCTTGTTAGTACAGGGATACTATATAATATTGAGTATTACTGGTATTAATACATGTACTGTAGTTCTGGTTGGTACGGGGATACTATATAATATTGAGAATTACTGGTATTAATACATATACTGTAGTTCTGGTTAGTACAGGGATACTATATAATATTGAGTATTACTGGTATTAATACATATACTGTAGTTCTGGTTGGTACAGGGATACTATATAATATTAAGAATTCCCGGTATTAATACATACACTGTAGTTCTGGTTGGTACGGGGATACTATATAATATTGAGAATTATGGAGTAGGAGGGGAGGGGCGAGAAAGCCCGGGAAAAAGGAAGGCGGACCCTCCCTTATCGAGGGCCATTTTGCTGTGCAGCCACAGAAGGACATCCCACCTCCCACCCCTATGACCAGATAGTTTTTTAGGGCAAAATGTTTACTCTCAGTAAGGTTGAGAATTCTTTGTCGCAGCTTTAGCGGGTCTCTGGTCAGTCTGCCAGGAGAATGAAATGGTACTTTTTGGCTCATATAGGGCAGACAGCAAAAGGAGGTGCTGGTCAACCCCTTAGTGTGTAGTCAGCTGGTAATGGACAGTGTGAACTGGGCTGGCCAATGGTTTGGTGTGGCCAGTCAAAGCACAACACCTACCCATTGAGTCAGGTAATATGGCGGCTATGGAGTAGGAATAAAATGGAGAGGGTCGCAGTATTGACAGGGACTCAAAATTGTTTTTTTGAAATTGTTCAATTGCTCCTGTAAGCAATTATCTGTTCTGTTTTTCCCAAAAAAGAAGGTCAATGTGTATTGTAATGTTATACACCATGATTGTAAACTGTTTTTAATAAAGCTGTGACCATTTTTATTCCAACAAACACAGTCTGGGTCTAAATTTTGTGATGAAGAAGGGGAAAAAAGGGTAATATGTAAATTGTAACTTGGAATGTTAAGGGGTCCAGCTTGGTTTTGTGTGACAGGGGTTAGAAACTTCCATGGTCATGTAGGGTTAGGATTTCCATCTTGTAACTACCATTTATAGGATTAAGAAAATACCTCATGTATGTTACAGATTGAGTTTAAATTATTAGCAGAAAAAAACTACCGAAAAAGCACAAATTCAGTAAAAACTATTTTATTTTCCAATCCTGAAATAATAATACACAAATAATTAAATACATAAATAAGTACAAGAGTGTTTGAACCAATACAGCATAAGGAAAGAAGCTGGTGGACTGAGGGTTAATTCTGCAACTTTGTTTCCAGCTTCTGAACATTTTATTGAAGATGGGAGTAAGACCAGCTCCTTTAACTTGCGTTCTTAAATAAAAAGAATTGAAAAAAGTAATTTAGCAGTGAAGACACCTTTAACCGGTCTGGTGAACTAAAGGTTGACTTAAACTGGCTGGTGAACTGGGGGCTAGCTTAATACTGGTTGATGAATAGAGGCTAACTTAATACTGGGTGATGGATGGAGGGCTGACAGAAGGGCATTTTTATCTCAGCAGAATATCCCCAAAAACTAGACCTCACTAGGTTTATACTTTTGAAAAGTCTAAACCTAGCCCCCTTACCTGCCCTCTTTCCTCTCACTGCCTAATGTTTGTCTCCCTTTGATGGCTCGGACACTACGACTTCATCAATTTTCATCCTAAATTTATCTACTTTCTTCTTTTTTTTTCTTTCTTCATTTTTTTAAACTTTTCTCCTCCTGTAGCTCTTAAATTAAAACTAGATTACATAATTAGCCTAGATGACTGGGTTACTAACCAGTAACACTGCACCAAACTTCATCTATCTAACAACCACCTGTTCCCTATCCCCCTTAGATGAGACTTTGAATGAGTAAGTCTTTCCTGCTATCTCTAACACATATGACCTACACATATTGACTAATATCTCATATAAAATCTTTATCTTTGTTTCTTTAACTTATGCACACCATTAGAAGAATTTTCCTTTATCAGCATCTTCATTTAAAAAAAATACATATCCTTAATTCCAAACCTTTTAGTAGATTCCTGAGTTTTCCCAGGTAGCCATATCCTCTCTGTCTTCGAGTGGCTGCTCCTGTAAAAATCTGGTTTTGCAGGAGCTTCTGGCTACTGGATCTTTTGTTGATCTTTTGCACACAGACCCAAAAAGTGGCTGAATCTTCAGACCTTAAAAACAAACAACACTATTGCTATTTCCATTATCAATACACGCATTGTGCAGTCTCTAATATCACACTATATATCTATAAAATACATTTAAACATGAGAATAACTCACCATCATGGATCATGATCTTCGCTGTGTGGCTGGAGTGACCCAAGAAAGCTAAAAGTTGTAAAGAAACCCACAAGAAAATTATTAATTATAGACCCAAAAATAGTAAAATTAGTAAAAATACAGGAGCTGACTGAAAATGTCTGACTGTATGTTTTGTTAAGAAGAAGTAGTGATTCTTATGTCTAACAATTTTAAATTGTTTAATGCAGTGTGTCAGTACCGTATATACTCAAGTGTAAATAATACTCAAGTTAAAAATAGCCTAAAAATCGAACCTCGACTATACTCGAGTCACTCACCTGTTATCCAGTAATTAGGCTAACGTTCGCTTCCGCATCCACTGTTCTGCTAGCTGACGGTCTCACTTCCAGCGCCGTGTATGACGTCAGGCACCAGAACAGTGGATGCGGAACCAGAGATTGCTGATTGACTGTGGCAGCTGGATTCACAGGAGTACCGAATACACACAGTCCTCTCCTGTACTGAACTGGGGGGGGGGGGCTCTGTGGGGTTGCAGTGCTTGCCACTGTAGATGTTTGGAAACTACAACTACCAGCACTAAATGCGTGAGTTGTATTTTCCAAACATCTGGTAGGCTGCAAGGAATTGGGGGTGGGGTTACTGTGTGGGGCTACTCTCTATTTAAGGGCTGATGCCTCAAACAACAGAATCAGGAGGAGGGGGCTATTTTAAGATGCCTTCCGATCTCCATTGTCTGAGGCTTAGGCCCTTAAATGGACAGCAGAATTCCAACAGTAGTCCCAGAATAGTAATAGTCATACGGATTTTTCATTACTGAATGGGACACTGTAGAGAATCTGGCAGTCCAAAGGATAAAACAAACAGAATCAGAAGGCCGAGTGGTCATAATCTCTACCCTCGACTTATACTTGAGTAATCAGGTTTTACTCAATTTTCAGGTAGAAAGAGGTACCTCACCTTATACTCGGATCGACTTATTTTCGAGTATATAGGATATCTACTTTTGAGGGTTACCGAATACACAATGCTACTTTCAAGGGTTATCTACTTTTGAGGGTTACCGATATAACAGGCTACTTTCAAGGGATTCTACTTTTGAGGGGTTACCGACTACACAAGGCTACTTCAAGGTTTATCTACTTTTGAGGGTTACCGAATACACAAGGCTACTTCAAGGGTTATCTACTTTGAGGGTTTACTGAATATACTAGGCTACTTTTAACGGCCTTTCTGTGAGTTAAATGCAAAACGACAGCCCGTTACAGACCAGTCACCAGTTCGGCATTATTGACCCTCTTCAGTGTCTCTGGTTTGCAATGTTAACACTTATCAGAATAGCCAACAGAATGCATCTAATGAGCGATGTGATTACGTACAAGTTCAAGTATGGGGCAGCAACCAAGCCAATAGCTGAAAAAGCCCAGCAAATCTAATTACCAGTAACCCCTGTGACGTATTGTGACACTGACCACTCTATAGTCTGGGCCCCACTTAGTAAATCTCTATAGATTGAGTGCTATGAAATAAGACAAACATTTCCAGACTGTGTGAATACATACACAGCACTACATGGTATAGTTCATAAGGGCAATGTTGATATGGCTGTTCTCTCTCTTTCTCTCTCTGGAACCTATAAGCCAGCAAAAAGAACATTCAATTCCAGTTCTCATTCAGTCTCAAAACCAAATTACCTTTCTTAATAAATAAAAGAGAATCTTTTTTTAACCCTGAGATGCGACACTGGATACTTACTATGCTTGTCTATTATCTTCTTTAATCAGGAAAGCCTTTATTCTGGCTCAGCAGGGTGCAGTGTAATAGCTAATATACCCCAGGAGAAATACCACATTAAAGCTGCAGTGGAACTGTAATTCATTTCTACTTACTTGCTTTACATAAAGAACATTTTAAAGTCCTTTTAGGTGGCCAGGGATGACTAACCTGGCAAACAGCTTGTAAATGATGGTAATGAATCGCACATGTTGATTGGGCCTAATGAGATAACTTTATTTTGCACTGTAATCTTATTATGCATCCTGGTCCGGCCCCACATAGAAAATGAACTTCTCGATGCTGGGCAGTAGGACCTTTGCGACGAGGTGATAGATGGGTTTTAAAGCTTCCTGTCTGCTTTCCTGTACCAGAGGGGACTTCTGTAATTAGATCTCTGGGGTGCGATGCTTCAGACTTTAGTAACATTGTTGTATGAGAATAGACTTGAAACCTTCCTTTTATTACCTCCAGTATTTTCCACAGTGCGTCTTCCTGAATTCCTTCGGCCTTTCCCGTAGGGAACCACATTGTAACTTTTGTCTGTGCTATATTCTTACAAATTCCTACATCTTGCCTTTTTGTGGCAGCCAGTGTTCGATGGGAGGAATTTATGTGTCTCCTCTGGGAAAATGTTTCGGTAATGCATCAATTTGTGCTGAAACCTCAAGTGACAGCTTTAAAACTGCTAAGAAAATTAATTAACTTTCTAGCTTGCACTGAAAATATTCCCCTGTGGGGTCACAGAAAGAAAATTCCCGGGACCCATTTACTTCCATGTTCTCATCCTAGTAGCTAGATATTCATGCAGATTCATGATTGACTGATAAGGCCTTGACAATGGTTCATTGTATGTTTTACGTCTGATTGCCCCTCTGCATCATCTCTAATATTCAACTTGTACAGGGTATTAAACAATGCAATATGACAAATGCTATTGTAGGGCTAGGAATATAGTTACTTACAAACAGAAGCCCATGGCATTGAAGTGCATGGCTTAAATTTGTCAAATGCAAACAAGTTGGAGGAGCACACTATTTTTTCCAGTGTTTATTTCAGCAAAACAACAACGTTTCGGGGATACAAACTCCCCTTCCTCAGTACAGTATACCTGAGGAAGGGGTAGTTTGTACCCCCGAAACATTGTTATTTTTGCTGAAATAAACACTGGAAACGAAATAGTGTGCTCCTCCAACTTTGTTGCATTTGCCATATTGCTGTGGCCCTTAAGGTGGAGGGCTGGGAGGATTGCACCTTTCAACTAAAAGGCCGTGCCATTTAGGTGTGCTGGAGTGTACTGCACTGAAAGCTTTAAATTGTGTCACCATCTTTACTTTATTACCTGCCCCATTGGGTATCATCATCCCAATAGATTCGGATTTCTTTAAAAATAAAATGATGACTAACAGTCATGGGGCCATATGTTCTGGCAGTGACACAAAACTGAAAAGTTAACTTTATAAAAAAAATCCCCATTCACTGTACACTGACTCTCGATATATTAACACATTTTTTAATTAAATATTGCAAAATGATCAAGTATAACAGATTTAGAAATATCGAATATCTTACCCTTGATTCCAAATGGGAGAAACAGGGAATTGGCGAGTCCTCGATCCCGAATATTCGATAATTATCAAAGATTAATGAGGATCATCAAAATAGCTAGCACGAAAAAGTTTTTTTTAAAAAAATAAATTGTGGTTGTGTGCCTTGCCTTCAGGGGTTTATGTATGTATGAGCCTTAAGAAGGATTGCTATTAAGAAGTTCTCTTGGATAAGTGGGTGGGATATTCTTTATTATTACGTCCTGATGAAGATTGTTGTTTTTGTTTGTGTAGAGATTTTGGGTGGATTACCTGGGGAGAAGACTTTGGTACATCACTTTTTAAATAGAAACAGGAATCATGTAAATTCCCTTATTTTTCACGTGGCTTCAATGTGGATACTCTGTACCACAGAGTCAGTTTTAACTAGGGAAGGACCTGGATTCGACGGAGAAGTTTAAATTAGTAGCACAAACGCCATAAACTAACCACAATTCATCAAAAGGCTCAACCAGTTCATCAGGACGATCTATTTTAGGAAATACATCATGACCTAAAGGAGAATTGTCACAAAGTACTAGGTTACTGGAAAGTGTTGGATGTACTGTATGTAAAATGGCAGGAATTTAGGGTATTTTTAAAGAAAATAATAACGCATAACTATTTCACACAAGAAAATGAATGGCTGGCAGGATAGTATCAAACACACTAGTAATTCTGCAACAGAGGTCCCCGTTATGCAGACAGTATGGCTTTGGGTCGCTACCATGAAATTAATAAACATAATCCTTTAAACTGATAGGAATGATGAAACTCATTCAGCCATTTTTATTCACATGTATTTCAGCCGGTGTACAAGGTTTACCAAAAAATGGTAAAATATACGGTAATAGATTCATAAATAGACCGTAGCTTGTGCTTGTTCTAGCCATAAAAGATTCCCCTCTGGTAATTTTTATTCTTCAGTATGTTTAAACCCCCGGAGCTGAAATTAAACTTGTTTATAGAGAGTTGTACAGGAAAAGGCAAGGGACTGTTTTAATGACCCTATATATATATGAAATCTTTATTCCTAAGTAGTGCTGCTAGCTTTGCAAGGAACCTTTCTGAGCATAAAAAATACATATATCTAAGTGGTCTGTAGGGTTAGGCCTTACCCATTTTGGGGCCATACTACTCAGCAATGAGCTCTTCCGCTGTACCTGTTTTTTGGAGCGAATGCAATCTGCATTTGTTTTTCAATGAACTGGTGTAGATACTCACAGAGTTTATGTCCTTTTCGGCTTTAATTCTACTCCACTCCGTCTTAAGTGGGCAAGTACAACCTATGGAGACAAAATGTAGACGAGCCACAAGCAGCAAGTGTGAACTGCAACAATCTTTAATGTGTAAAAAGCGACATGTTTCGGAGCATGATAAGGAGCATGTGGCTCCGAAACATGTCGCTTTGTACACATTAAAGTTGTTGCAGTTCACACTTGCTGCTTGTGGCTCGTCTACATTTTGTCTCCATAATCTGCATTTGTTTCACACTATTGCATCACTCAGATTGCAAAATTGCTGTGCACAAAAACACACGCGATCGCACATGTTACATGCTCGGGCGCGCTCTATTGTGCCTCTGTCTAAAGCTTTGGTGTGTTTACAAAGGTCCATGAAGAAGATATTTATATATTGCATAAAAATAAACATGGCTCACACATGACACAATTTTCTAAGATGGTTTCTGTGGGCTCACAGATAAGTAGTCACCAAACATGCACATTAAAACGCGTACAAACCCGTTTATACAGAATGCTTTATGGTTACTTAAAGGACGACTGTATGGTTGTTTCTGGCCCAGGGCCAAACAATGAAGAACATTCTACAAAGCAACCTTTTCCCATTGGCTAGATCCTAGACTGAGTGGGCAGGCTAGACAAATGGCACTTTAGCTCTAATCCAAGTTAATAGAAGGTTTACTAAAGATAGCATACTACTCTATCAATTGTATTTACGATCCAAATGCCACATCTACTGTAGTTTTAAAAGTCCTACTGATACCTAATATATGTGTGTATGTATAATTTTATTTATAAGCGCACTTGGGTCGCAGACTGTACATATAAAATACAGAATACAAACAAGGGATAAGTGCAATCCATCATACAGATAGATAAAAGTAAACTAAAGAAACATTATATATAAATAATATATAACTAGAAAGGGAAAGTTTAGGTTAAACTTTGAATTTGGCTTGAAAGACTGCATTTTGGATGGGAATATGTGTGTTTGTGCTGCAGATTTTAAAACTCAATAATGTCAATGAAGAGGACATTGTTGTTTTTTTTACTTACCCTTTACAACCATAAAACTATCTTTTATTGAGAAAAATCTAAATTGTTTTTTTTTTAACTTTAGATACCCTTTAAGTATGGCTGCCACAGTAATGAATTAGTAGATTAGTAGGTGTGTGTACCTGGGTCTGGTTGAGGGGTATGTCTTTTTTGGTGTTTATAACCATAAAACTATCTTTTATTGAGGAATAATCTATTAGTTTTTTTGACTTTAGTTACCCTTTAAATATGGCTTCCATGGGAATGGAAAGGTAGGTCAGTAGGTGGGTGTACCTGGGTCTGTGTGGGGGTGTTGGGGTGTCACCATTTGTATTTATGACCATGAAAAAACTGTTTTGAAATATCCACATTTAGGATTGTTACCATTATAGTCTATGGGGAAAAATGTCGGGAAATTCGCCGATAAAGCCGTAACGCTTTCACGGATTCCTTAGCTAGAAGATAGAAGCCACTTCTCCTATATGCCCGCATATGAATTTCATGTCTCTAGCTCAAAACTGTGGGAGGAGATACGGTCCAAAAAGCCGAAGAATAAAACGGAAGAAGAAAAAGAAGAAATAGAAAGAACAGTAATTGGCTTTTTCAAGCCAATTAATAATTATTTCCCATCTATCGTATATTTTAAATGACCTTACCCGTCCATATTTTTGCACTTTATTTATTATTCATTGAATGAAAGGGCTTTGCCATGTACTTAATACAGATACTTTTAAATTAAAGAAATATGTTTGTTGTGAACGATGCTTTTGTTTTTTTCCCCCAACTTTGGTGTTTGAATGGCAGTGTTTGGCAGTTATCTCACACACTGAGCATACCTGTGACCACTGGAAGGTTTGGCTGTACTGAAAGTGTAACTAAATGTATTTTATGGCCATTTGTGGTCCAAGTAGGGTTCATATGGAATTGTTCTGCATAGCAGCAGGACACATTTCTTAACTCATAATCTGAGATTCTCTACTGCAAAATATCATACCCACTAATCAGATCTGTGTGCTTTGCAGGTAAGTTGTCGCCATGTATGAGGCCTTTGCATATTTTTGTAGTCTGTACAGTACAAGCAATATTATAAGATTTAAAGGGGAGAGTATGTATGTTGTGTAGTAGGTATATGTTTATTATATATGCGCCACTAGGTGAGTAACATACAGATTCATCTGAAAGGGTGGAAGTTCTAAAGTAATAACTGGGTCGGTATGAACAGTCCTATTTTGTGCTGTCTCAGAGAGATAGCTTGACAGGTTAGATTTAACTTGCTTATTGAGGTTTCTTGACATAGAGAGGGGAATAAAATTCCAGAGGACAGGAGCCAAAAGAAAAGGTGAGAGGCGGCAGTGTAAGTTCTGTTAGAGATGGTTCTATGAGAGCGGAGGTAGGGCAGGGACATATGGAGACACAGCCAAACATAAGAAGGAACAGCAGAGTGAAGGGATTTAAATGTTAAGAGAAGGATTATGTAGATAATGCACTGTTTAATGCGGAGCCAGGTAGATGTGTAGGGGAGATTTAATATCCGATGTTAGAGAGTGAGACAATGCGCAAGCAGAGTTAAGTATGGACTGAAGAGGAAAGATGGGAAGATGGGGATTAGGATAATGATGTAACTTAGTTGAGCCCAACCAAGTCTATCCAGTTTAACATTGTCCCCTCACATGATTCCTGTTAGTTGAAATCTGATCTAAAGGAAATTGACCATCCCCTCCCAATCCTATGACTAACACGCGTGACGAACTGCCGTTTCAGCCAAAATTCCACATGGATATGCGTCCAGTCGGGGGTCATTTTTGATCCGCCATGGAGGATTGACGAATGAGGGGATAGAAAATTAGCACAAACGATACATTCTAGGGTTCAAACATCTCGTAATTTGATAATTATCAATTTTTTTTTGCTAATTATCAAAAGTACAGCCACGAGTCTGTAGTTCCAATAGTTTAAGTTCGTCCGCTCAAAGTTTGGCTCATACTCGGTTCGGTTTTTGTGTTCATCACTAGTGCTGAGCAGTCTGAGTCTATCAGCGACTCAGTCTAGTACAGGGATAGACTCAGTGCTGAGCAGTGTGGGGTCAGTCTAGAACGGGATGACTCAGTGCTGAGCAGTGTGGGGTCATTCTAGTACAGGGATAGACTCAGTGCTGAGCAGTGTGGGGGGTCAGTCTTACAGGGATAGACTCAGTGCTGAGCAGTTGTGGGGTCAGTCGTACAGGGATAGACTCAGTGCTGAGCAGTGGGGGGTCAGTCTATACAGGGATAGACTCAGTGCTGAGCAGTGTGGGGTCAGTCTAGTACAGGATAGACTCAGTGCTGAGCAGTGTGGGGTCAGTCTAGTACAGGGATAGACTCAGTGCTGAGCAGTGTGGGGTCGTCTAGTACAGGATAGACTCAGTGCTAAGTAGTGGTGGGGTCAGTCTAGTACAGGGATCGACTCAGTGCTGAGCATGTGGGGTCAGTCTAGTACAGGATAGACTCAGTGCTGAGCAGTGTGGGTCAATCTGTTCAGGGATAGACTCAGTGCTGAGCATGTGGGGGTCAATCTAGACAGGATAGACTCAGTGCTAAGTATGTGTGGGTCAGTCTAGTACAGGGATAGACTCATTGCTGAGCATTGTGGGTAAGTCTAGTCCAAGGGTTACCGAAAAACAATGATACTTTTGAGGGTTAACAAACGATACATTCTAGGGTTAGCGAACATTTCGTAAATTCGATAATTATCAATCGAAATACAGCCGCGAGTCTGAAAAACAAACTAGTTCGAATGTTTGAGTTCGTCCAAACGCAAAGTTTGGCTCGTACTCGGGTTCGGTTCGGTTTTGTGTTCATCACTAGTGCTGAGCAGTCTGGGGTCATTGTAGTACAGGGAAGACTCGAAGGCTACATTCGAGGTTACTGAAATCGAAGACTACATTCGAGGGTTACCGAATCGAAGACTACATTCGAGGGTTCCGAATAAAAGGCTACATTCGAGGGTTACCGAAATCGAAGACTACATTCCAGGGATACCAAATCAAAGACTACATTCCAGGGTGACCGAAATCAAAGACTAAATTCCAGGGTTTCCGAAATCGAAGACTACATTCGAGGGTTACCGAAATAAAAGGCTACATTCGAGGGCTACCGAAATCGAAGACTACATTCCAGGGTTCCCGAAATTGAGACTACATTCTAGGGTACTGAAATTGAAGAATACATTCATGGGTTACCAAAATCGAAGACTACATTCCAGGGTTACCGAAATCAGGACTACATTTGAGGGTTACCAAAATCGAAGACTACATTTGAGGGTTACCGAAATCGTCCACTATATTCAAGGGTTATTAAAATCGACCGCTCCATCCTAGGGTTACCGAATTGACTGCTACATTTGAGGGTTACCGAACGATTCATTCGAGGGTTACCAATCAAGGGCTACATTTGAGGGTTACCGAAATCGAAGGCTACATCGAGGGTTACCAAATCGAAGACTACATCGAGGGTTACCGAATAAAGGCACATTCCAGGGTTACCGAAATCGAAGACTACATTCGAGGGTTACCGAAATAAAAGGCTCCATTCCAGGGTTACTGAAATCGAAGACTACATTTGAGGGTTACTGAAATCGTCCACTATATTCAAGGGTTATTAAAATCAACTGCTCCATCCTACGGTTACCGAATTGACTGCTACATTCGAGGGTTACCGAACGATTCATTCGAGGGTTACCGAAATCGAAGCTACATTCATGGTTACCGAAATCAAAGACTACATTCCAGGGTTACCAAATCAAAGACTACATTCCAGGGATACAGAATCGAAGACTACATTCGAGGTCTTACCGAAATAAAAGGCTACATTCCAGGGTTACCGAAATCGAAGACTACATTCGACGGGTTACCGAAATCGAAGACTACATTCCAGGGTTACCGAAATCGAAGACTACATTCCAGGGTTACCGAAACGAAGCTACTACATTTGAGGGTTACCGAAATAAAAGACTACATTCGAGGGTTACCGAAATCGAAGACTACTCGAGGTTACAATCGAGAGGTTACGAAAAATAAGCTACATTCGAGGGTTACCGAAATCGAAGACACATTCAGGGTTACCAAAATCGAAGACTACATCGAAGTTACCGAATAAACTACATTTCAGGGCTACCGAAATAAACAGCTACATTCCAGGGTTACCGAAATAAACAGCTACATTCCAGGGTTACCGAAATAAACAGCTACATTCGAGGTTACCGAAATCAAGACTACATTCAGGGTTTCCGAAATCGAAGACTACATTCCAGGGTTACCGAAATAAAAGGCTACATTCGAGGGTTACCGAAATAAGACTATCCAGGGTCACAGAAATAAAGGCTACATTCGAGGGTTACCGAAATCGAAGACTACATTCCAGGTTACCGAAATCGAAGACTATATTCCAGGGTTTCCAAATCGAACTACATTCGAGGGTTACCGAAATCGAAGGCTACATTCGAGGGTTACCGAAATCGAAGACTACATTCGAGGGTTACCGAAATAAAAGGCTACATTCCAGGGTTACCGAAATCGAAGACTACATTCGAGGGTTACCGAAATAAAAGGCTACATTCCAGGGTTACCGAATCGAAGACTACATTCCAGGGTTACCAAAATCGAAGACTACATTCGAGGGTTACCGAAATAAAGGCTACATTCGGGGTTACCGAAATCGAAGACTACATTCGAGGGTTCCAAATTTGAACATTACATTCGTGGGTTCCCAATAATTATCGAAAACAAGTCCATGAGTTTAAAACACAAACTAGTTCGGATAGAGTTCGGATATTTCGAAATTGTCCAAACTCGGATTCGGGCCTCACTAATCTGGAGTGTTTGCTGTCCGCTGTTTTTATAAGAATCAAGGAAAGTCCATTCCATCTGATAGCAATGGTTTAACACCGCTCTCTTATAAACAGCACAGTGATAGCCTTTATCTTTAAAAGTCTGCACGCTGCACTCTCTGCCTGCTCTGCCCTTTCCCTCATTTCGTATACATAGCCTGAAGTTTTGGTTTATGCTCCATAAGCTTAATTTGGTTCTGCAACATGTATCAGTCTCCTCATTGTGTAAATGCCTTAAAAGAGGAACGCGTAAATATTGTTCTGCTTTCGTGAGCAAGCCATTAATGGTGTTTAAAACACGTCTGAGAGGCCGAAAAGGGCCAATTTGATGTTTATAGCATTTTGGGGTAACAGCAGTTATAATCCCATAACACTACCTGCTAAAGCAGACATCAGATGCCTGAGGATTTTGCTAACAAAGGCAAAAAAGCAGACATGTTTTTCTAGCAGTGAAGATGTGACTTGAATTAAGAAGACAGTTGCGTTTCTGGGAAGAAATCACACTGGCTTACGATTAATAAAAAATAAAATCAGTTTTATATTTGCCCCAAGTTGTCCTACAGAGAAACTAAGAATTTGCATCCAAAAATGGGCAAGTGGCCAGTAAATGAGGTCAACTGTTTTTTTTTATGACATTAAGAGTTGTTTAACTTACCCTTTAATCTGTTTGTGCAGATCACAATGGGTTAGTACAATCTTTTCGGTCATATACAGGGACACGTGGACATCCTTTAAGGTTGGAAGAAAAGAAGTTTCATCTTCAGGTTAGAAAAAGGTTTCTTTTACAGTGAGAATGGTGAAACTGTGGAAACTGTCTTCCAGCAGATGTGTAATGGCAAGTTCATTAAATAGCTTTAAAAAAGACCTGGATAAGTTTCTAAAACTAAAAAATATTGAGATTTACTGGTATTTATACATATACTGTAGTTCTGGCTGGTACAGGATAAATTATATTGAGAATTACTGGTATTAATACATATACTGTAGTTCTTGTTAGTACAGGGATACTAATATAATTGTGAGAATTACTGGTATTAATACATATACTGTATGTTCTTGTTAGTACAGGGATACTATATAATATTGAGAATTACTGGTATTAATACATATACTGTAGTTCTGGTTGGTACGGGGATACTAATAATATTGAGATTACTGGTATTAATACATATACTGTAGTTCTGGTTGGTACGGGATCTATATAATATTGAGAATCGCAGTCATAAAACATCCAACGCAGTCAAGAAACATCCAATGCAGTCATGAAACATCCTACGCAGTCATGAAACAACATCCAACTCAGTCATGAAATATCCAACGCAGACATCAAACAACATCCAATGCAGTAATGAAACATCCAATGCAGTCAAGAAACATCCAAACCAGTCCATGAAAACAACATCCAACACAGTAATGAAACATCCAGCGCAGTCAGGAACATCTAACGCAGTCATGAAACATCCAGCGCAGTCATGAAACATCCAACGCAGTCATGAAACAACATCCAATGCAGTCATGAAACATCCAACCTAGTCATAAAACATCCAAAGCAATCATGAAACATCCAACGTAGTCAAAAACATCCAAGTATCAGAAACATCCAACGCAGTCATGAAAACATCCAACGCAGTCATGAAACATCCAACGCAGTCATGAAACATCCAACACAGTCATGAAACATCCAACGCAGTCATGAAACACTCAACGCAGTCATGAAACATCCAACGTAGTCATGAAACAACACCACATACATGAGCAACATCACGTAGTCATGAAACAACACCAACGTAGTTCAACACCCAAAGCATCATGACATCCTACGCAGTCATGAAATCCTACGCAGTCATGAAACATCCTACACAGTCATGAACATCCAACACAGTCATGAAACATCCAACAAAGTCATGAAACAACATCCAACGCAGTCATAAAACATCCAACGCAGTCATAACATCCAACGCAGTCAAGAAACATCCAATGCAGTCATGAAACATCCTACGCAGTCATGAAACAACATCCAACTCAGTCATGAAATATCCAACGCAGACATCAAACAAACATCCAATGCAGTAATGAAACATCCAATGAGCTCAAGAAACATCCAACGCAGTCATGAAAACAATATCCAACGCAGTAATGAAAAAACATCCAGCGCAGTCATGGAACATCCAACGCAGTCATGAAACATCCGCGCAGTCATGAAACATCCAACGCAGTCATAAACATCCAACGCAGTCATAAACAACATCCATGCGTCATGAAACAACATCCAATGCAGTTATGAAACATCCAACGCAGTCATAAAACAACATCCAACGCAGTCATGAAACATCCAACGCAGTCATGAAACAACCTTCAACACAAACATCCAATACAGTCATGAAACAACATCCAACACATTTAATTGGTTTTTATGAAGAAGTGAGTAAGAATTTAGATTCAGGCACAGCAGTGGATGTGGTATACTTGGGTTTTGCGAAATCTTTTGATACTATGCCACATAGGCGACTAATGTATAAACTGAGGACTGTTGCCTAGAAGAAAACATTTGTTCATGGATAGAGAATTGGTTATTGGATCGTAAACAGAGAGTGGTAGTAATTGAAGCTACATCTAGTGGGCTAAAGTTCTAAGCGGAGTGCCTCAGGGTTCTGTATGGGGCCACTTCTTTTTAATCTGTTTATAAATGACTTAGAAGGGGCATTGAGAGCAAGTTTCTGTGTTTGCTGATGACACTAACATAGCAGAGCTTTGGAAACTTCAAATGATGTGCAAGTGCTGCAAGCAGACCTAGATAGATTATCAAAATTGGCACAGAATGGCAGATGAGATTCAATGTTGATAAATGTAAAATGATGCATTTGGGATTTAAATATCCCTGTGCCACCTACACCTAAATAACTCTGTGTTAAGTGAATCTGTATGGAAAAAGATTTGGGGTTTCTGGTAGATTCTGGTAGAGACTTAGCTATAGCAACAATACCAGACAGCCACGACTAGAGCTAGCAAGATACTGTCTTGTATAAAGAGAGGAATAGATCCAGAGAGAGAAAAATATTATTCTCCCTCTTTACAAGGCACTGGTAAGCCTCATTTGGAATTTACGGTGCAGTTTTGGAATCCCATATACAAAAGGGACATCTTGGAAATAGGAATTTCAGAGAAGGGCAACTTAAAATAAAAGGGAATGGAGGGGCTTGAATATGCAGGCAGATTAGACAAGTTAGGGCTGTTTACATTGAAGAAGCGACGTTTGCATGGGGATATGATCACTTTATACAAATATATTAATGGGCCATAACATAAAACTCTCTGGTGCATTGTTCAGGAAGGTCATATCAAGGACTTGTGGACATCCTTTAAGGTTGGAAGAAAAGAAGTTTAATCTTCAGGTTAAAAAGGTTTCTTTACAGTGAGAAAGGATAAACTGTGGAACTGTCTTCCAGCAGATGTGGTAATGGCAAGTTCATTGATAGCTTTAAAAAGGCCTGGATAAGATTCTAAAACTAAAAAATATTGAGAATTACTGGTATTAATACATTTACTTAGATCTGGTTGATCCAGGGATACTTTCCGATTACCGTTTGGAGTCAGGAAGGAATCCCCCCCCCCTTTTTTTTTAGCTGTTTTTTTTTTTTTTTGCCTTCCTCGGATCAACTGTTAGGAAGGGTTAAAAAAAAGTGAATAGGTTGGACTTGATGTACGTATGTCTTAATTCAACCTCAATTACTATGTTACTATGTTACAGTCATTAAACAACTTTCAATGCTGTCATGAAACATCCAACGCATTTAGTAAATAATGATCAAGTCTATTTTGTTAGTCTAAAAGGAGCAACCTCATAGTTTCTGTACTTTAGGAATATTTATAAGAGAAGAAAACTTCTGTAGCATTCTCTGGATCCCCTATCTGATGGATTTGGTCAGAGGGGCATACATATTCTCAGTTTATAAACCCTCTTATGCCTGTCCAATAAAAACAAGCGCATGTAGATCATTTTAATTGATAGCTGGTGAACCAGAAAATGAAAGTGGAGGACTTACTGCACCTAGAGCACTCAAAAGCATTACAAAATATCCAATAGTTTTTAGAAAAACATAGACATTGTCAGAAAAAATTACTGCTTTAAATGTTATGGATGTGTGATATGTGTAATTTTATAGGTGAATCTAAATCCCTTTATCATCCACATAAAGGACATACAGGGTTATTCAATAAAAGTTCTTATCGTTCTATCGTTTAAAAATCAGATGTTAGCTTTCAAATGGTAAATAAGATCTGATTGGTTGGGCAAAAGTAACACCATTTTTAACGATAGAACTTTTATTGAATCTCCCTGATAGAATAGAGAAAAAATGGTATATTTGATTGTAAATACACCATTGTGTGTATATTATCACATAGCCCTGTTATTTCTTATAGTGGACAAGACCATTAATACTATCAAAACAATCACTTGCCACATATAAATCATGGGCGGGTTAATCAGAAAATGAAGAAGGAAGATAAAATCCTGATGCTGCGCATGAAATATAGTCATGCAGTATTTTCTTTAAAGGCAATATGTTTAGATGTGGTTAGACTCCTGAATAGATGTGGTGACAGATGTAAAGCACTTTTCTGCAGAGTGTGGATTATTGGTAGAAGAGAAAGATTTAAATACGTAAATAAAAATAAAATATTTTATATAAGATATCTGTAATATGTTGATAATTGTCAGTATCTAAAGATGTGTGTATTTCTGTTTTTAGATCATTGTGAATTGAAGTTAATCACACTTGAGGTGCGATCTCTTATCGCTTATCTCTTATATGGCTTTATTAGCTCCCAATGTTTTTATACTTGCAAGTGTTGAAATTAAGATTTTAAATGTCACGTTCATTGAATAGCTTTAAAAGTGGGCTAGATAAGTTTCTAAAACTAAAAAATATTGTTAATTACTGGTATTAATACAGTGCATATACTGTAGTTCTGGTTGGTACAGCGATACTATATAATAGAGAATTACTGGTATTAATACATATACTGTAGTTCTGGTTGTACAGGGATACTATATAATATTGAGAATTACTGGTATTAATACATATACTGTAGTTCTGGTTGGTACGGGATACTATATAATATTAGAATTACTGGTATTAATACATATACTGTGAGTTTCAATGCAGTCAAGAAACATCCAACGCAGTCATGAAACAACATCCAACACAGTAATGAAACATCCAGCGCAGTCATGGAACATCTAACGCAGTCATGAAACATCCAGCGCAGTCATGAAACATCCAACGCAGTCATGAAACAACATCCAATGCAGTCATGAAACATCCAACCTAGTCATAAAACATCCAAAAAAAAACAAAGCAATCAGAAACATCCAACGTAGTCAAGAAACATCCAACGTAGTCATGAAACATCCAACGCAGTCATGAAACATCCAACGCAGTCATGAAACATCCAACGCAGTCATGAAACATCCACAACAGTCATGAAACATCCAACGCAGTCATGAAGCAGTCATGAAAAATCCAACGTAGTCATGAAACAAAATCCAACATAATCATGAAGCAACATCCAACGTAGTCATGAAACAAAATCCAACGTAGTCAATGAAACACCCAAAGCAGTCATGAAACATCCTCGCAGTAAGAAACATCCTACGCAGTCATGAAACATCCTACACAGTCATGAAACATCCAACAAAGTCATGAAAACATCCAAACAGTCATAAAACGCAAGTCATAAAACATCCAACGCAGTCAAAAACATCCAACCGCAATAGAAACACCAATGCAGTCATGAAACATCCTACGCAGTCATGAAACAACATCCAACTCAGTCATGAAATATCCAACGCAGACATCAAACAACATCCAATGCAGTAATGAAACATCCAACGCAGTCATGAAACATCCAACGCAGTCATGAAACATCCAACGCAGTAATGAAACATCCAGCGCAGTCATGGAACATCCAACGCAGTCATGAAACATCCAGCGCAGTCATGAAACATCCAACGCAGTCATGAAACATCCAACGCAGTCATAAAACAACATCCAATGCAGTCATGAAACAACATCCAATGCAGTTATGAAACATCCAACGCAGTCATAAAACAACATCCAACGCAGTCATGAAACATCCAACGCAGTCATGAAACAACCTTCAACACAAACATCCAATACAGTCATGAAACAACATCCAACACATTTAATTGGTTTTTATGAAGAAGTGAGTAAGAATTTAGATTCAGGCACAGCAGTGGATGTGGTATACTTGGGTTTTGCGAAATCTTTTGATACTATGCCACATAGGCGACTAATGTATAAACTGAGGACTGTTGGCCTAGAAGAAAACATTTGTTCATGGATAGAGAATTGGTTATTGGATCGTAAACAGAGAGTGGTAGTAATTGGAGCTACATCTATGTGGGCTAAAGTTCTAAGCGGAGTGCCTCAGGGTTCTGTACTGGGGCCACTTCTTTTAATCTGTTTATAAATGACTTAGAAGGGGCATTGAGAGCAAGGTTTCTGTGTTTGCTGATGACACTAAACTATGCAGAGCTTGGAAACTAAATGATGTGCAAGTGTGCTGCAAGCAGACCTAGATAGATTATCAAAATTGGCAGCAGAATGGCAGATGAGATTCAATGTTGATAAATGTAAAATGATGCATTTGGGATTTAATAATCCCTGTGCCACCTACACCATAAATAACTCTGTGTTAAGTGATTGTAATGGAAAAAGATTTGGGGTTTCTGGTAGATTCTGGTAGAGGACTTAGCTAAGCAAACAATACCAGACAGCCACGACTAGAGCTAGCAAGATACTGTCTTGTTAAAGAGAGGAAAGATCCAAGAGAGAAAAATATTATTCTCCCTCTTTACAAGGCACTGGTAAGGCCTCATTTGGAATTTACGGTGCAGTTTTGGAATCCCATATACAAAAGGGACATCTTGGAAATAGAAGAATTTCAGAGAAGGGCAACTTAAATAATAAAGGGAATGGAGGGGCTTGAATATGCAGGCAGATTAGACAAGTTAGGGCTGTTTACATTGAAGAAGCGACGTTTGCATGGGGATATGATCACTTTATACAAATATATTAATGGGCCATACAATAAACTCTCTGGTGCATTGTTCAGGAATAGGTCATATCAGAGGACTGTGGACATCCTTTAAGGTTGGAAGAAAGAAGTTTAATCTTCAGGTGTAGAAAAGGTTTCTTTACAGTGAGAAAGGATAAACTGTGGAACGTTCTTCCAGCAGATGTGTGTAATGGCAAGTTCATTGAATAGCTTTAAAAGGCCTGGATAAGATTTAAAACTAAAAAATATTGAGAATTACTGGTATTAATACATTACTGTAGATCTGGTTGATCCAGGGATACTTTCCGATACCGTTTGGAGTCAGGAAGGAATCCCCCCCCTTTTTTTTTAGCTGTTTTTTTTTTTTTTGCCTTCCTCTGGATCAACTGTTAGGAAGGGTTAAAAAAAGTGAATAGGTTGGACTTGATGTACGTATGTCTTAATTCAACCTCAATTATATGTTACTATGTTACAGTCATTAAACACTTTCAATGCTGCATGAAACATCCAACGCATTTAGTAAATAATGATCAAGTCTATTTTGTTAGTCTAAAAGAGAGCAACCTCATAGTTTCTGTACTTTGGAATATTTATAGAGAAGAAACTTCTGTAGCATTCTCTGGATCCCCTATCTGATGGATTTGGTCAGAGGGGGCATACATATTCTCAGTTTATAAACCCTCTTATGCCTGTCCAATAAAAAAAAGCGCATGTAGATCATTTTAATTGGATAGCTGGGGAACCAGAAAATGAAAGTGGAGGACTTACTGCACCTAGAGCACTCAAAAGCATTACAAAATACAATATGTTTTAGAAAAAACATAGACATTGTCAGAAAAAATTACTGTTAAATGTTATGGATGTAGTATGTGTAATTATAGGTGAATCTAAATCCCTTATCATCCACATAAAGGACATACAGGGTTATTCAATAAAAGTTCTTATCGTTCTTATCGTTTAAAAATCAGATGTTAGCTTTCAAATGGTAAATAAGATCTGATTGGTTGGGGCAAAAGTAACACCATTTTTAACGATAAGAACTTTATTGAATCTCCCTGATAGAATAGAGAAAAATGGTATATGATTGTAAAATACACATTGTGTGTATATTATCACATAGCCCTGTTATTTCTTATATGTGGACAAGACCATTAATACTATCAAAACAATCACTTGCCACATATAAATCATGGGCGGGTTAATCAGAAATGAATGAAGGGAAGATAAAATCCTGATGCTGCGCATGAAATATAGTCATGCAGTATTTCTTTAAAGGCAATAGTTATAGATGTGGTTAGACTCCTGAATAGATGTGGTGACAGATGTAAAGCACTTTTCTGCAGAGTGTGGATTTATTAGGTAGAAGAGAAAGATTTAATACGTAAATAAAAATAAAATATTTATATAAGATATCTGTATATGTTGATAATTGTCAGTATCTAAAGATGTGTGTATTCTGTTTTTAGATCATTGTGAATTGAAGTTAATCACACTTGAGGTGCGATCTCTTATCGCTTATCTTATATGGCTTTATTAGCTAACCAAATGTTTTTATACTTGCAAGTGTTGAAATTAAGATTTTTAATGTCACGTTCATTGAATAGCTTTAAAAGTGGGCTAGATAAGTTTCTAAAACTAAAAAATATTGTTAATTACTGGTATTAATCAGTGCATAACTGTAGTTTGGTTGGTACAGCGATACTATATAATAGAGAATACTGGTATAATACATATACTGTAGTTCTGGTTGGTACCGGGATACTATATAATATTGAGAATTACTGGTATTAATACATATACTGTAGTTCTGGTTGGTACGGGATACTATAATATTGAGAATTACTGGTATTAATACATATACTGTAGTTCTGGTTGGGACAGGGATACTATATAATAGAGAATTAATGGTATTAATACATATACTGTAGTTCTGGTTGGTACAGGGATACTATATAATAGAGAATTACTTGTATTAATACATATACTGCAGTTCTGGTTGATCCAGGGATACTTTCTGATTGCCGTTTGTATCAATACCAGTAACTTTCAACATTCCTTGTTGCAGAAACTCATCCAGCTTTTTTTTAAAACTGACCAATGAACCTGCCATAACAACGCCCATGGAAGACAGTTCCATAGCTTTACCGTTCTCACAGTGAAAAGCCTTTCTGAGCTTGAAGCCTAAACCTTTTTTTTCAAGTCTTAAGGGATGTCGTGTCTCCTGACATGTTCTATTGGTGAACAATGCCCCAGATAGTTTATTGTATGGCCGTTAATGTAGTAATCATATCCCCACGTAAGCGCCTTTTCTCCAGCGTACATAATTGTAACTATTCCAGTCTCTCTTTATATTCAAGCCCCTTATTAATTTAGTTGCCCTTCTCTGAACCCTTTCCATTTCAAAGATGTCCTTTTGTACACAGGATTCCAAAATTGCACTGCATATTCCAAATGAGGCCTTACCAATGCTTTGTAAAGAATAACATTTTCCTCCCTTGAATCCATACCTCTCTTATACAAGACAATACCATGCTGGCTCTGGCTGTTGCCGCCTGGCACTGCTTGCTACCTTTAAGTTTGTTATCCACCAAAACTCCAAGTCCCTTTCAAACAGGGATTCACTTAACACAGAGCCATTTATAGTATAAGCAGCACAAGGATTTTTAAGTCCAAAATGCATCACCTTACATTTATCAACATTGAATCTCATCTGCCACTTAGCAGCCCAATGTGACAATCTAGATCCCCCTGCAAAGATTGCACATCCTCTGAAGTTTTTAATGGTCGACAAAGTTTTGTGTCATCAGCACAAACACAGAAAACTTGCTGACAATACCCACTTTCAAATCATTAATTGATTAAATAGAAGCGGCCCCAACACAGAACCCTGTGGCACCCCACTTAGCACTTTAGTCCATAATGATGAAGCCCCATTTATTAACCAATTTTCTATCCAGTACAAATGTGAATCCCCAGACCAAAAGATCTTAGCTATACATTAGTCGCCTATGAGGGACTGTATCAAAAGCCTTTGCAAAATTCAAGTAAACTACATTACTGCTATGCCAGTCTAAATTTCTACTTACTTCCTCATAAAAGCCAAGCAAGTTAGTTTGACAAGATCTATTCTACTAATCCATGCTGGTTACTACTTATAATGTCAGTCTTGAAACATACTCTAGAACATGTTCCCTTATTAAACTTCCAGGACCTTCCCACCACTGAAGTTAAACTTACAGGCCTGTAATTACCCGGCTGTGAACGACTACACCTTTTTGAATATGGAATAACATCAGCCTTTTGCAATCCAGAGGCACACCACCGAAAATGAGGGAATCTGCTGCAAAAATAAGAAAAAATACCATTATTGCTACTATACTCTATGATATCTGTACTGGATCTTCTATAGTGTATACAGAGGGAAAAAAAAGTATTCAAGACATTTGCTTTATCGCCATCCTCCGTAACTAACTTATCCCCATGAATTAATGGTGCCACATTCTTAGTCCTATCTTTTACTATTAAATATACTTAAAAAAATGTAGGCTTAGTGATGCTTTGTTCAGCTATCCTAACTTCATTATTAATTTTAGCTAGTTTGAATGCTTTCTTACACTCTTGTTACAGTTTTTTATACTCCTAAAGGCCCTTTCCGTTCCCTCTGCCTTAAAGGTTTTAAATGCCTTTTTCTTCCTTTCCATTTGCCTCTTTACACCAGAATTCAGCCAATGGGACTTTTATTTCCCAAGGGTATAAATTTAGATGTGAACTGGCTTAAAATCCCCTTGAACACAGTCCACTCTGTTCAGTACTTTTACCTGATGATACACACCCCAGTTGACATTTGAAGAGCTGCTTTTAACTGTGAAAATTGCCTTCCTGAAATTAAAAGTCTTTTTTAACCCAGCGCACTTTTCCTTTCGATAACATACTCCAAACGACACTATTTCATGGTTACTATTCCTAAGCCTCGGTCGGGTAAGTAAAATCTTATAGATGTATGGGCACCTTTAGATATTACCAGATCCAACAGAGCTCCTTTTCTAGTAGGAACCTCAACCACCTGTGGAGAGAAAATTATCCTGCAGCAAATTCAGGAACTCATCGCCTTTTTCTGTGATGGCAGTTCCACTACACCAATCAATGTCAGGTGGTAATTAAAGTCCCCATAATGAGCACATCCCCAAACTTGCAGCCCTTGCCAACTGCATATGAAGTTGACTCACCTCTCTCTGCTAGCATTTGGCAACTTATAGCAGACTCCAACAATTACATAACCCCCTTTCCTGTTGCCTAATTCCACCCATATTGCCTCCACTTTAACAT
Source organism: Hymenochirus boettgeri (assembly GCA_019447015.1). Classification (NCBI taxonomy): domain Eukaryota; kingdom Metazoa; phylum Chordata; class Amphibia; order Anura; family Pipidae; genus Hymenochirus; species Hymenochirus boettgeri. The sequence continues at coordinate 228,938,436 of CM033471.1, forward strand.
TCATATCGCCAGTATATCTCTTCTTCTAAATTTGCATACGCCCACCTCCCTCGACCCCCGTGGCGACGGCGATCACCCGCTGCCGCTTCCCAGCAGCCCCTCCTAACCCCAACCGCACGAACATATGGAACAGGAGGCTAGGAGGGGCTGCTGGGAGGGGCCGCAGCAGGTGGTGCGACCACCGGCCACGCAGCCCTCCAAGCTCCCTGCCCCGCCACTGGCGGAGAAGGGAAGGGCCCTGCTGGGAGGGGTGGAGGCACCTTCTCCTCTTCTTTCTTCAGCCATCTAGTGCGACGGCATCTGAGGTCCGCAGCGGAATGCATCTCTTTATATAGGTTTGCAGGAAACCCTAATCCATTTCTGATTGGTCAATTTTTAATGCTTGGTTTACATGCTTTACCTTAACCAATCAGATTTTCACCAAATCAGTTTTCCGAAGACGTCACAAACGGATCAAGACGACATTGGCCTTGTTGAGGACGCCAGCGCCCCGCGGGGGGTACCCTGATGGCCGCAGGGGTGCCTCCTGGGGGTCAGCGGCCCCTCCGGGGTTGGAAGAAAGAAGACGTCACCCAGAAGAAAGAAGACGTCACCCAAGGGCTCTTTTAAGAGCCGCTCATGGGGGTCCGGTTCGGGCTGCGGGACCCCGCCAAAGGCACTTCTCAGTGCCTCAAGGGCCCTTTCAAAGGCTAGGGAGGGAGGGTCCAGTTCGAGCTGCAGGACCCCCTTAAGCCCCAAAGGCCCTTCTTAACAAGGGCCTGATAGGGCCGGGGAAGGGGGTCCCGGTTCGAGCTGTGGGACCTCTAAGCCCTAAAGGGCTCTGTTAGAGCTGCAATGGCACTTGTAAGTTCTGAAAAGGCCCTGATAGGGCCGGGGAGGGGTTTCCCGGCTCGAGCTGCGGGACCCTTTAAGCCCCAAAATGCCCTTTTATGGCTCTGCTGGAGGGTGCCTTCACCCCTCCCAGCGGGCCCTTCCCCTCCCCGCCAGCGGGGGGGCAGGGGGCTTGGAGGGTTGCTGGGGAGGGGGGTGTGCGGCAGCCACTTCCCAGCAGCCCCTCCTAACTCCTGTTCCATATGTTCGCCTCGAGCAGGGATGGGGTTGGGAGGGGCTGCTGGGAAGGGACGGTGGCGGGTGGTCTCCGCCGCCGCGGGGGGCGAGGGTGAGGTGGGGTGAATGCCCCGCCACGCCCCTTCACAGCGGCAAGGTGGGCGTGCCTCCTGAGATGGGTGCGACCAACCGCCGCGATCCAGGGGGAATCTCAGCCATTTTAATAAGAAATACGGGCGAGAATAGCGATGCGTAACAGTTACCGCCGCGGCAGTAGGCATGAAATTTTTGCCAAAAGGCTGGAATAACGGCCACAAAAAGTTAACAAACCTTTATAAATATACCCCTAAATGGAGAGGATGTTGAAAAGAAAGTGAAATAAGCCTTAAGCAGATGCAGTATTTGCTTGTGATGCCCGACTGCCTGACGAACAGCCATTCAGTCCACAATTTGTTCTTGTATGGGTGGTTGCACGTCTGTACCCAGCTTGTGGTGATACATTGTTCTAATTAGAAGTTTCTAGCCTATAAATCAGGAAAATAATGTTGTAGGGTTACATCTCTTTTAATCCTGGGGTAATTTAAATTATAAACTCAAATAAATGAAATTTAACTGTACAGACAAGTACAGTAGTAACATTTTTAAACTGTAATGTTTATACATTTCCACTTAACAGAGAAGAAAACAGCTAATTCTGGCCATGTAATACAAACTTACCCTTAACCTTTGAGCGATGTTCCAAAAAACGCCTGGCCCAATCACTTGCAATTGATATGTGACCATAACATCGATCAGAAGATCGTAGGCATGATCCAGTTAAAATGCTCCACATTACAATCGATTTCACATTCATCACGTAGTGACTGTCTAATCGGGGGGAATCTTCAAGTAGTGGATGGCCAGCTTTATGGTGCCAACCACTAAAGATATGCAAAGGTGAACATACCCTTCAAACTAATTTTCAACTTAATAATTTTCACTGTTGGCTTTTTAATCATTTTTAAAGAGTTAATGGGGTAATGTTAATGCAAGGAAACAGGATATGCAGGTTATGTTTATGTATCAGAATTAACATCATATTTTTGCTTGGAGAAACGATGCACAGATATTAACCTCCCCTTCCCGGTAATAAAACTTGGTATCTAAGGAATGCTATTCCTCGCATAAACACATTACTAATGTCCATATTGTGCCAACACGTGCTCATTAGACGCAATGAAGCTTTTCCTGCACATCTGACTTAAATTAATTGCTAATCCTATTTGCAGTGTGCACATCCAGGCTCCTTGAGATTTTATTTTGTGGGTGCTATAGTGTGCAAGGATTAGGCACTCCATTTTAACAAAGGCGATTAGCAAGGCACAAAACGTCACCTTAATGCAAAAAATTAACAGGAAAGTGCAGGAAGAGGAGAAAAAAAATGCTTATAATACAATGTAAGGGCGCAGAATTATAATTGGGAGAGGCGGTTGTTCCGTTCCTTAACAAACATAGAGCTGTGGGGCACTATGGTTACAGGCTTAGAATGCCTTTCCTGTTTAAAAAAAAATAGATAAATAAAGGAAATATCTTGCAGCAGATGGCGATGTTGTTGCTTGTGTTTCCACAGATAAAAACCTATTAAAAGCCAAGTTTCTGTGGAAATATGCACAGGGAAAAAAAGACATCATCTCCTTGATTTAGGAGGGAATAAATATTGTGTAAAATCCATTAACCCAAGGATACAAAAGAGGTGGATGCAGACAGGGACGTGAAAACAACAATGGGGGGTTAGCGGTGAAACATCCAGCGCAGTCATGAAACATCCAACGCAGTCATGAAACAACATCCAATGCAGTCATGAAACATCCAACCTAGTCATAAAACATCCAAAGCAATCATGAAACATCCAACGTAGTCAAGAAACATCCAACGTAGTCATGAAACATCCAACGCAGTCATGAAACATCCAACGCAGTCATGAAAACAAATCAGTCATACAACAGAAGCAATCATGCAAACAATGCGTCATACAAACAGAATCAGTGCATGCAACCAGAATGCAGTCATACAAACAGAATGCAGTCATGGAAACCATGCAGTCATGGAAACAGAATGCAGTCATACATTATGTGGATTATATGGCGCCAACATCTCTGTAGCGCTCACAATTACACGGATTCATACACATCAGCGCCCTGCCCCGAAGAGCTTCCAATCTGCACATTTATTTGTCACATACAACCACCACGGGGAGAACAAACTCCTTGCAGATGTGTCCAAGCGTGGAATCAATTCGGGACTTTCAGAATGCAGTCATATACACAGATGCATTCATACAAAAAAAAAAGACAGAATCAAGTCATGCAAACAGAAGCAGTCTACAACACAGAAAGCAGGTCCACCAACAGAATCAGTCCATGGGGCCAGACAGAAATTAAACAGAATGCAGTCATGCAAATAGAATGCAGTCATACAAACAGAATGCAGTCATGCAAACAGAATGCAGCCTACAAACAGAATGCAGCCTACAAACAGAATGCAGTCATACAAACAGAATGCAGTCATATAAACAGAATGCAGCCATGCAAACAGAATGCAGCCATGCAAACAGAATGCAGCCATGCAAACCGAATGCAGTCATGCAAACAGAATGCAGTCATACAAACAGAATGCAGCCTACAAACAGAATGCAGTCATACAAACAGAATGCAGGCAGTCATAAAAACAGAAATGCAGTCAACAACGAATTCTCATACAAACAGTAAGCCGTCATACAAACAGTATGCAGTCATACAAACAGTATGCTATCATTCAAACAGAATGCAGACATGCAGAGAGAATGCGGTCATGCAAACAGAATCCAGTTATGCAAACAGAATGCGGTCATGCAAACAGAATGTGTGTCCTACAAACAGAATGCGGTCATGCAACAGAATGCGGTCATACAAACAGTATGCAGCATGCAAACAGAATCAGCCTACAAACAGTATGCAGTTATACAACAGAATGCAGTCATGCAAACAGAATGCAGTCATACAAACAGAATGCAGTCATACAAACAGAATGCAGTCATACAACCACAGTATGCGGTCATATAAACAGAATGAGGTCTGCAAACAGAATGCAGTCATGCAAACAGAATGCATTCATACAAACAGAACGCAGTTATACAAACAGAACGCAGTCAGACAAACAGAATGCGGTCATACAAACAGAATATGGTCCTACAAACAGAATGCGGTCAGAAACAGAATGCGGTCATGCAAACAGAATGCAGTCATACAAACAGAATGCGTCAACAACAGAATGCAGTCATACAAACAGAATGCAGTCATAGAAACAGAATCCAGTCATGGAAACCAATGCAGTCATGGAAACAGAATGCAGTCATGGAAACAGAATGAAGTCATACAAAGAGAATGCAGTCATACAAACAGAAGGAAGTCATACAAACAGAATGCAGTCATACAAACAGAATGCAGTCATACAAACAGAATCCAGTCATGGAAACCAATGCAGTCATGGAAACAGAATGCAGTCATACATTATTGTGGATTTATATTGCGCCAACATCTTCTGTAGCGCTTCACATTACACACGGATTCATCACATCAGGCCCTGCCCCGAAGAGCTTACAATCTAAGCACATTTATTTGTCACATACAACCAAGCACGGGGAGAACAAACTCCTTGCAGATGTGTCCAAAGGTGGAATCAAATTCGGGACTTCAGAATGCAGTCATATACACAGAATGCAGTCATACAAACAGAATGCAGTCATGCAAACAGAATGCAGCCATACAAACAGAATGCAGTCATGCAAACAGAATGCAGCCACACAACAGAATGCAGACATAAAAACAGAATGCAGCCATGCAAACAGAATGCAGCCATACAAACAGAATGCAGTCATGCAAACAGAATGCAGTCATTCAAACAGAATGCAGCCATACAAACAGAATGCAGTCATGCAAACAGAATGCAGCCATACAAACAGAATGCAGCCATGCAAACAGAATGCAGCCATACAAACAGAATGCAGTCATGCAAACAGAATGCAGACATACAAACAGAATGCAGTCATGCAAACAGAATGCAGCCATACAAACAGAATGCAGACATAAAAACAGAATGCAGCCATACAAACAGAATGCAGACATAAAAACAGAATGCAGACATGCAAACAGAATGCAGTCATACAAACAGAATGCAGTCATAAAAACAGAATGCAGTCATACAAACAGAATTCAGTCATACAAACAGTATCAGTCATACAAACAGTATGCAGTCATAAAAACAGTATGCAGTCATTCAAACAGAATGCAGACATGCAGAGAGAATGCAGTCATGCAAACAGAATACAGTTATGCAAACAGAATGCGGTCATGCAAACAGAATGTGGTCCTACAAACAGAATGCGGTCATGCAAACAGAATGCGGTCATACAAACAGTATGCAGTCATGCAAACAGAATGCAGCCTACAAACAGTATGCAGTTATACAAACAGAATGCAGTCATGCAAACAGAATGCAGTCATACAAACAGAATGCAGTCATACAAACAGAATGCAGTCATAAAACATATCGGTCATATAAACAGAATGAGGTCATGCAACAGAATGCAGTCATGCAAACAGAATGCAGTCTACAAACAGAACGCAGTTATACAAACAGAACGCAGTCAGACAAACAGAATGCGGTCATACAAACAGAATATGGTCCTACAAACAGAATGCGGTCAGACAAACAGAATGCGGTCATGCAAACAGAATGCAGTCATACAAACAGAATGCAGTCATACAAACAGAATGCAGTCATACAAACAGAATGCAGTCATAGAAACAGAATCCAGTCATGGAAACCAATGCAGTCATGGAAACAGAATGCAGTCATGGAAACAGAATGAAGTCATACAAAGAGAATGCAGTCATACAAACAGAAGGAAGTCTACAAACAGAATGCAGTCATACAAACAGAATGCAGTCATACAAACAGAATCCATCATGAAACCAATGCAGTCATGGAAACAGAATGCAGTCATACATTATTGTGGATTTATATTGCGCCAACATCTTCTGTAGCGCTTCACAATTACACGGATTCATACACATCAGGCCCTGCCCCGAAGAGCTTACAATCTAAGCACATTATTTGTCACATACAACCAAGCACGGGAGAACAAACTCCTTGCAGATGTGTCCAACGTGGAATCAAATTCGGGACTTCAGAATGCAGTCATATACACAGCAGAGAACGCCGGTTCTTTTTGAATCTCCCGCGAGAGAGGTCCGTTGCGGTCGCGATGACGTCATGGTCACGTGCGCGCACGGCCATGGAAGTGATCGCGGCTGTACAAGGAGCCCCAGACAGCACATCGCGTGAACGCTTAAGTGCTGCTGCAGTAGGGGAAAGAGAGGCTGAGACCCACTACCGGATACCTGGGGGAGCTGAAGATATGCCATGTCAAGCGAGGACAGGAGAAAAAAGACTATTGGGGTAGGTGCTGGATCAAAATTTATTTAATTAGGGGAGGGACCAGCCTGTCAATCCGGAGGATCGGGGATTAACCCATTGTTAACCACTGCCGTGGTAGGACCAGGGAAAACCGAAAATTTCCTGGTCCGTCACACGGCAGTGGTTAGGATTTCCCCCCCTTCTTTGATTCTATCTCAAGCTCGTACAGTCGGCAAAGAAGGGGGGGAAATCCTAACCACTGCCGTGTCACGGCAGTGGTTAGGATTTCCCCCCCTTCTTTGATTCTATCTCAAGCTCGTACAGTCGGCAAAGAAGGGGGGGAAATCCTAACCACTGCCGTGTGACGGACCAGGAACCAACTATATCAGCATGGATCAAAGGTTGCATCAGGCAGGCCTATGCAGCAATGGCAGCAGTTCCACCCGATAGGGTTACAGCACACTCAACCAGGTCTCTCAGCCTCCTGGGCTTTCTCTGCTCGAGCATCTCCTGAGGAGATTTGCAAAGCGGCCACCTGGACATCACTTAACACTTTTATAAAGCACTATAACTTAGATGTCTTTGCATCTTCCCAAGCAGACTTTGGCAAAAAAGTTCTGTCTGCTCATCGCAATAAATATTTCTGCACTTATCACTACTTTTGTTCCCCTCCTATTATTTAGCTTATCAAATCCCATTGTTAACCACTGCCGTGGTAGGACCAGGGAAAACTGAAAATTTATACTTACGTGATTTTCTTTTCCTGGTCTGTTACACGGCAGTGGTTAGGATTTCCCCCCCTTCTTTGCCGACTGTACGAGCTTGAGATAGAATCAAAGAAGGGGGGGAAATCCTAACCACTGCCGTGTGACGGACCAGGAAAAGAAAATCACGTAAGTATAAATTTTCGGTTTTCCCTGGTCCTACCACGGCAGTGGTTAACAATGGGTTAATCCCCGATCCTCCGGATTGACAGGCTGGTCCCTCCCCTAATTAAATAATTTTGATCCAGCACCTACCCCAATAGTCTTTGCCGACTGTACGAGCTTGAGATAGAATCAAAGACTATTGGGGTAGGTGCTGGATCAAAATTTATTTAATTAGGGGAGGGACCACCTGTCAATCCGGAGGATCGGGGATTAACCCATTGTTAACCACTGACGTGTGACGGACCAGAAAAGAAAATCACGTAAGTATAAATTTTCGGTTTTCCCATTCTTAGTTAATGGTACAAGAATATCCAAAGTTCTGTATTCCCATGCAATATTGTGGAAGGCAAGGAAGCCAGGTAGTTACACTGGGAGTCTCAAACTTAAAAAGCTGTGCTAACCCATTATCTGGGTTTAACAAGGTTTGTGGAGCTTTCGGTGCCATTGGATATTTAAAGGACAACTATACTGTAAAAATGAACTTTTAAAATGAAAAGTACCTGGGGCAGGGAGGTAGTATTGATTTCATATCTCCCAATATTATTATTTCATTAAGGAACTACAGCACAACAGTTTTCATCTGCCACGTTTGGCTCTGGGCCTTCCTTATTAAAAATAGTGCTGAAGCACCTGAGACATGCAGGAGCAGTTTTCTTTGTGATGCGGCTCCTCATAGAAATTAAATTGGGAGGTAGAAAGAAACAATCCTACCTATCTGCTCAAGGTACTTTTCATTTTAACTTTGTTTGAAAAAAACTTTATGTACACTATAGTTCCCCTTTAATGTCTATACTAATTATTCCATTAAATAAAAGTTTATAAACACTGAAGTTGAAATACAAGGCTTTACCCACTTAATGCATCTAGATGGGGGAGATAAGCAGCGAAAACGTCCTTAGTACAAACCCTGAACATACAGTACTGATATATTGTAGTGCTATGAAGAGTTAAAGGATACTATTGTGTGTATAAATTTGTTTTTTAAAACACAGCTAAACTGAAAAGTGCTTGGGACAGGGATATGGAGACTGGTAATTCCTACCTTCCAATATTGTTTCTGTGAGGAGTACCAGCCCAAAGGAAAAATGATTCTGCCAGTCCTCCTCATGGCTTTAGCCCTATCTTAATACAGGAATAGACCAGGACTAACCTGGCAATGAAAACGTACGTGCTGTATCCTCAATGAAACAAAATTGTGAGTTAGGAGTACCTGTCCGAGGTACTTTCCATTTTTAAAATGTAAATTTTTATAGCATAGTTATCCTTTAAGCAACTAATTGCTTAAATGGTTTGTTTATGTTTCCTTGTACTAGTAAAGTTTGGATGATTCAGAGGGTTTGCTTAATATGAATAGACAGTTGAGATTTTTACCTTGAAAGGATACAATTCAACAGTGGACTCAGTGTAAGACAAATAAAAACCCAGCCACTAGGGCCTACAAAGTGACACAGGTTCTGGACTAAAACTACAACAATATGTAAAATATGGATTAGCAAGGTAATTCAGAGAGGGCTGAAAAATATATGAAAAACCTATAACCGTTTTAATTATATATAAAAAATATTATTGATAATAACCAAAAAGGTTTATAATAAACAGAGTCAGATCCTAGGCCTGCTGTGTATACCCCCTATAACTAACAACACCCGGGCTATTCAAATCCAGCACACTGGGGATAATGGAGGAAACGTGTATGTCTTTACAACGTGATTTCTAATGGCTCGTCTCCTACCCAGACCTGGATCACTGCTTCTGCTATCGTAGCATTCAGGTAGCATCAGCACGTGAGTTGGGTTCTTCCGAAGATGCACAAATTCACCAATTGGTCTAAAGATTCTCAAACTAGTCCGGACTGTGATATAGCTAGATTACATGCACGGACATGTTGATGGGAATAGCGTCACACAGGATGACTTAATATAGAGCAGAGCCCTTGGCTAAAATCTAGAGCTCTAGAAAGTAACCAAAACAGTACTCCACTACTAGTTTCACTATAGCAGCTTCATCAGGTGGAGACCAGTAAATGGTATGGATTAAAAGTTGCATATAATTATGTAAGATTTTCCTTTTTTCATCCCTTTGAATTATCTTGCTTAATCCATATTTTACAGATTTTAACCTTTCTTTGTCTTGTTTATTTGTTTGGATCCTGTTATCTAACAAAATCTTATAGCAGTTAAGATAAAGTAAAAACCTGTCTAAAAAAAACAAGGCTTAAATGCATTACAGCTTGATGTCTACACATGTCCAACAGCTTAGGCCTTTAGGGGAGCAGAACAGATTGTGAATAGAAGAATATGGTGCACAGTCTTGTGTCACAGTTTCCTCTGTCTTGGCCACCCACTCTGCCAAGGATCAGTGAGTCAGCCGGTATTTCTTTGCTTGACAAAAATGAAGGAATATACCTATAGCTCTATGTTCAATTAGGTCTTGTCTGAATCGAATGAGAGAAAAAGTTTACTCGCATGAGTTTGACACTGTGACATATGGTGTATGAGTTGCTGTCTGCTATTTAGAAGTAACACTCAACCCACTGCTATCATTCTATCGGCCTGAACACAGATATTAGGAATCCGTGGAACAGCTAGCAGAATATTGTTTCAAAAAAATAGACAGTAGGGAAACAAGCCAGAAAGAATGAGGCAAAGAAAAATCACAAAAAATAAAAATTGATGTAAAATCCTTAGATATTCCCCATAAAACCTTTTATTTATTTATTGAATATCAATATCAGGGGGGTTGTTTTTTCTCAGAATTTTCTTTGTGGAGTTTCCGAATGCCGATATCTTGAATATTCATCATTTGAATGTCTCAAATTAATACCGAACTTCAAATATTCGATGCTGAACACAAAAAACAATCATATAAAAGCTGCTTGTGAGAAAGTGCATTTTTTGTGTATTTATAGGCAAAAAAAAAAATTACTTTTCCTCATCTTAATCTATTAATAATACTTGTAAGTAGAACTTACTATGAAGTGGTGTTGCTGCATGCTTTCAATTCAGCACATGTTTTGCTCAAGAGCATATCCCCCTCCCTCTTTTAACAACTCCCCTTCCATCTGACCTGAATTTTTCCCCACAAACCAAAAGTCTAAACTGCACACAAATTCCACTATCAAAACTCCTAGTATAAATGCCCTTTAACTTTTTATTAAAAAAAAAAAATAAAAAACAGGTTTGGGCTAAAACATCAGTAACTCACAAGTCTCAGTGTTGTGTCACAACCAATCAGAATGCAAGAGTTCATACCTTAAAATACATTCCCTCTCTCCCTAACTGCTAGTTCAAACAGGTTAATATTTTGACAAAATTATCTGTGCTTACAGTGCATTTAGTTGGACAGATATTTTATTTAAATGTACCATACGACATATCACTTTTAACTGTTTTAATATAAAATTTGTTGAAAACAATAATTGGGCATATTGATAAATTTTGGGTCTTCAATAGGCTTCTTCAGTGGTATTTGCTGTGTATCTTCGATGCATATTGATCAATACAACTGTTGATTGTATTGTAATCACTGTGTGCCAACCCTAGCGCCTTTTACTTGTGAAAATTAGTTACAACCAGGGAATGAGCAGCTTGTAAGGGAAACAAACTATAATGGGATAAAGAGTCAGAGGTGAGTAAGAGATTGTAAGATTGTAGGGTTTCATGCCTGTTACTTAATAATAGTTTTCGATGGGGAAAATTTTAAAGGAATAGAGAACTATTCCTGTTCTACATTGATTGAAGCCCGGAGGTTAAGGAGCTATCCCTTGCCTCCCGTTCTTCAATCAATGTATGGATAGCCAGGAAAAGATCTGAAAATCTTACCTTGCGCGATCCAGCGGGGCTGCTCTGAAATTCCTGGCCGCTTCCTGCCTCTGTTCTGCTATAGCACGCATTATCGGCCATCCGCATTATAGCGTAACAGAAGCAGGAAGCAGTCGGAAACTGTCAGAGCGGCCCCGCTGGATCGCGCGAAAGGTAAAATTTTCAGATCTTTGTCCTGGCTATCCAAACATTGATTGAAGAACGGGAGGTAAGGATAGCTCCTTAACCTCCCGGGCTTCAATACTGCAGAAAAGGAATAGTTCACTATTGCAGTGAACTATTCCTTTAAATTACTTTTAACTTTTGATGTATGTAGGGTTTTAAGGTTTTTATGTCCTAGAGGCTCATAATGAATGTCTTATATGATATTTGGATATGTTTTAACAAATGGAAACATAACAAGGAACAAACAGTTTTTAACTATTTAAATATGCCCAAGGATTTCCAGCCTTTTGGCCATCTGTCCAGTAAATTTCTTATTTAGACTCCTACTCTAGAGAAAAGGATCTCAGAGTCTATATGACTTGTTGGGTCTTCCCATATGCTGTTTTGCATTGGTATGCATACTGTTCAAGCCATCTGTTGCTCTGTAGGTCCTTATATGTGCTTCTTTTTTCCAGAAAGAAACTTGGAGAGTTGGTTTGAGGGTAACATAAAGAACATGCTTGATTGAGAGATGAACAAATCTGTAGTCATTCTGCCAGTGGTCCAGAAATTTGATTCAAACCCAGTTAAACAAAAACAAAAAATTTGTTCGAACCTGATTTTCTTCTATTCTTTTGGGATATTTGACTTTTCTACCACTTTTTTACCACAATTTTAAACTGCAATTTTCTATGTTTCCAGCTCTCGAAATTTCCACCAGGTCCACGTAGTTTTCAAAACCAGCAGTTCTGAATAGAAAAACGTGACTTAACTTACTTGATTGTCCTGCTCTGTTGAATATTTAGTTACCACTTTTTCAGGACTATATATCGTGGGAGAAAACTACAAAGAAATGTAAATCTATATTCATGTTCTTTTCATCTACAGTAGCATATTCATCATATTTTTTCATTCGTTACCATTTTGTAAAAGCAAATAAATTAGATTTTTTTGGATTTACATCTTGATGTCCACAGTCTATGCTTATTGAATATCTTATAATGACCAGCAGCACCTTGGGTGCTTGATCAAGTCTTCAGCCAAGGAGGGTAACCAATTGAGAAGGAAAAGCCCACAACTAGCCAGCTTTTAGCAGGTCTTCTTTAGCACCCACAAAGACATGAAAGGCTAGCAGATATATAGCTGAAAGGGACCTGAAAAAAGCACAAACACCAATATAGGGATGATAGGGTCACTATACTCACTTGAACAACCTTACATTTTGTGATACTGCAATTTGAGCAATTTGAGAAGTAAAATGGTGGTACTCACATATTATCGTGCTTGATTTGTTATTAATGATTAATGTTTATGAGTGCTCCTAATTGCCCCCCACCTCCCTTACTCACTGCCTTCTGGTAGTGTCTGTGACACTTATAAGTTCTGCACAGCCTCACCATGGACACTGCTCTGCTTACACATCCCCCCCTCCCTCCCTTCCCCCTTCTTTTCACTGTTAATTCTCTTAAATGTTGCAGAAAATGTACTGCAGGCAAAGATCCTTGTAAGACAGGTCACAAATTGCAATTTCTGCTACTGGAGTGACAGGTCATTCTCTAATTTTTCCACATCACCACCCATACTAAACCCACTACCAGGATACTGTCTTGTACTGTTTATACATTTCAAAAGACACTTTCCATTTCAAAGGACACTGTTCTCACATTATTACAGTTATTTATTTGTGCCCATTTCACACCTCCACTACTATTTTTCCAACCCCCCTCCTCCTGAGTCTTATCTGTACCTGGTCATCCATCTGTTCAATTTGTTTGTTTATCCCTATGTGTATATAAGTTTGTGATTTCTCAGTTCTTTTTGTAACATCCAGCCTGATGAAGGGGGCTTAGGACTCCTGAAAGCTTGCTTAATTTTTCTATATAGTTAGCCAATAAAAGGTATCACAGCTCTACTTCTCTTCTCTTACTTATGGCTAACACGGTACAAACCTCAACTATTGCTAGGTTCTTCCCTGTAAATGTTGTGATTTTTAAATGATTTTAAGTGATTTTTAATGATTTCTAGAATCTTCATCTCAAAATCTGAAAAGTGCTTCGAGCTGCTGTATCTAAAGTTACAATTTTTAAAAATTCTAATTTTTAGAGTAAAGATACCTTTTAAAGCAGGGTTCGCAAACATTAGCTCACGACCTACTGGCCATTAGCAAAGAGCTACCTTGTGGACTGCTAATGATTTTCCATCAGGGGAATCTGCAGCTGTTATTGCATGCGCCGGATGTGACGCTTACTCGATGACAGGATTGGAGAAGAGGAGCGTGCCTCTGATTATACAAACAAAAGGAAAACTTTAAATGATTAGACCAGTGTCCATTTATTGAATAGGTGGCAGGTTTGTTGAACATGACTGTCTACTTTACTCATATACACAGTAAGCATAAATCCCCCTTACTTGCTGTGTTAGACATGTAGAATAGCCAGTAGTGAAAGAATAAAGGGGATCATCTTGCTATGTGTTTTAAAGACCCTTTATTGTGCTATTGTATACACAGCCCATACCTGCTGTCTGAACACAGCTACATGTGCCCACTGCTGTCTTAGAAATGTATATGATAAAATCATACTGTGTGTAAACATAATTTGTTTCATAAAGGTTTATAATATAATAATAATTAAAAAAAGGACATATACAGGGAGATGTACAGTAATATCACAAAGCGACACTACATAAACGATCAATAATTATTTATGTGCTGGTATTGCATGTGTATATTACAGGTCAACAGGAGCATTTCTAGTGATCTTTTCCCCTACAAGTTGGAAAAGTAAACCTCACCTCTTCCTCATTGTTCTTACCCCTGGTTTAAAAAAAAGCACAAAATTGGACATGTGATCTGTATCAAGAACAAGTAAGAGAGCAACTAATTAAACCTAGCCTGTCATTGTATTTCAGTCATTAACAAGTTTTCGATAATTTTCGATTGTACGGGGCTATTTTTGATCATTTTCGAAAATAGCCTCAAACGTTCAAAAATTATTGAAAATACGATCGGAGACCATTTTCGAGTTTACAATCGTATTTTCGAAGATTTTCGAATGTTCGAGGCTTTTTTTTAAAATTAGCGAAATAGCCTTGAACGTTCGATTTTCGAAAATATGATCGGAAACTTGAAAATGGTCTCCGATCGTATTTTCGATAATTTCGTTCAAGGCTATTTTCAAAAGTTATCGAAAATAGCCCCGTACATTCGAAAATTATTGAAAATGTCTTCCGAAGTCCCAAACCCGGAGGATCTGTCTGGATTTGGACGGATCTTTCGAATTTCGGAACTGAGGGGTTCCATCTCTAGTCTGTTATATAGAAGGGTTGTAATGGGGCAGCACGTAAGCTCAGTGGTTAGCATGGGTTTCTATTGTTCAATTTTTTATAACGTTTTTATTTCCCTTTTGTTTTCAATGCATTATTAGGACGTACAATTCCAAAAAATTGTCATTTCCAGATCAAACACAACTTTGTTTTCAAACTGGGATTATTTCTAGATACAACCATAGTAGGGCTCTGTTACCTGGCTTCTTTAATAATGGAAATCACTTACTACCTACATTAGATACAACCATAACAGTACTCTAACATGGCTGCCTTTAAAGGATAAGTATGCTGTAAAAGGCTGCAGCTTTAAAAAAAAACAGTTGGCATTGTTTTTTCCTATGCCCCTCCAGAGCCTACATTTCCAGCTTGCAAGTTGCTGACATCTTACTTGTGCCTAGCTGAATGTTTAGCTCCGCCCCTCCGGCGTGCATGACTGCAGCTTCCAACTAAACTTAATTTATTTTACAGCATACTTATCCTTTAAAATGGTCATTTCTTTCTTCTTGTACTAGATATAATCCTAGTCATGATCTCTAACAGGCTTTTCTTAAAGGGCACCTCCAGCCTTAAATAACATTTTATATCTAGGATCAGCTACCTCCCAACCGCATTTTCCCATTATTTAAAAGATGCCCCTGAAGGGACTAACCGGCCTTGTCCCTCACCGCCTGGGTACCCCGCCCCTGCTGCTGTTGTAGCTTATTTTGAGCAAGAACAACAGCAGTAAGGCGCTTCCTGGTGGCGGCTGTCAGAGTATTAGGCGCGTATTTGACTGACAGCCGCCACCAGGAAGTGGAGAGAGTAGCACGGCAGAGCAGCGAGGGACTGGATCAGGTAAGTCCCTCTGGGCATCTTTGACACTTTTCAATAATGCGAAAATGGGATTTGGGAGGTAGCTGATCCTAGATATAAAATGTTATTTTAGGCTGACATGCCCTTTAATGAAACAAAAGTCTGTCATCAAAAATATTTAAAGTGTGAGCAAGGAGCAAGGTAGAGTAACAGAAACTGTTTTTCATTTACTCAGGAAATTTGCGGTCAGTGGTATTGAATTCCGGTATGATATTTAAGTATAATTTTAACCATTTCGATGCTGCATGATAAAAAAAATCTTAGTTGGCAGGGCATGCTGGGACTTTTACAGCTGTAGTGTACCTGCTTTATAACTGTATTTAACTGTAATGTTTTTTTTCCCCAAACACTTAACAATCGCATATCTTCCTATAAAGTACTTGCCTCTGGCTTAGAGACTTTCTGATACTGACATTGTCTGCCAATGATGAATTAATCTCTTGACCCACATAGAGCTGGTGCCCGGCCCTGACGGGTTAAACACTTGAGGTTTATACTCATAAACAGGGGGGGGGGGACAGCAGATGGTAAACCAAGGCTTTGCCTCGATGTATTTACTCCTAATTCATGATGCTGAAAAATATTGTAGATAAATGAAGGTCCCGCCTGGTTCTATAGATGGAAAATAAAAAAAATAAGGTCTTATCTTCACAAGCTGGTTCTTGCTTTTCTGTCACTAACTGTTTAATTTAGTGCCAAGATAGGACACAGAATAAAGCTTTGAGATAAGCAAACAGGCAGTGTTAGTTGATACGCTAGGCGTGTAGGTGTATATTACAGTGGATGCCATCAATCACCCTCTAGAAAGCAACATTTCCCCATATGGTTCCCCTGAAGGTACTTGTCATATTGGGAGCGTACCGTGTATATAGATAGATCTGACACTTTAATGACACGTCTCGGATAGACTTGCCCACTCGGCATGCCAAGCAACACAGAAGAAAGCTCACAAATTATGTACAGGCAACATTTGGCCGTGCATATTTTTAACTTTAAAGATTGCACCTTTTTAGAGCTCTTGGCATTTTATAGTATAACCTGAATGGAAGGATTGGATCTGTTTCTGTTTTTTCTTCATTGTGTGGAGAAGGGGATTAGAACTGAAATGTAACTTATGATTAATTAAAGGGACAACCATCTTTTATTTGAAATTGTCCCCATATGAAATAGTAAGGAAATGAAGTAATAAAGGTACTTTGTACAGCATATTTCTTCCAAAAAACATCTACAATTGATTACTGCTTGCACAGTATATTGTTGCAGGGCACTTTCAGATTAAAGGAGAATTAAAGGCCAAAATTACGTTTTTTAAATTAGATAATGTTAAATTTAACAAGTGTAGCATATCTTAACATTGTACCTTATCTTAACATGTCAGATAAATAATTACCAACTGCCCCCTTGCTCTACTGTCCTCTCTCAGGGTGTCCCCCATGAAAAATAGATGTATAATGTCCAGCTTCCAGACGTATAGTAACCGTTATCCTCACTAGCCCACATGCTGTTCTCGGCAATATAATCTCCTGGCACAGGTAAGTGCCCTACTGGGCAAACACAGTGTACCCGTGGTGTTAAATCACGCTATATCCCAAATTATACACGGTGTGCATGAAAGGTGCAGAGGAAGGTATAATTGCCGAAACTGATAGAGCTTAAATCAAGACTCAAGGGTAAGGTTGCTTCTCCAGCTAGTGACCCCAACAGATTTGCTGTTTAAGGTGAAGATGCAGAGGACGATAGCTCAGAATAGCATGTATGGAGTGGGCTGTTTCCTTGAGCACCCAGGGGGCCGCCATCTCTAATACAATGAAGTAGAACTGGGGCTAGGAAGGATAGACAGGTGGTAGTGGTAGGGGACTCCATTATTAGAACGGTAGATAGGGTGATTTGCTGCCAGCCCTACATGGGCAAACAGTGTGTTCTGCCTGGTTCTAGGGTTTGACATCTGGTGGACCATATACACAGATTATTGGTGGGGCTGAGTGACCCACGATCTGGTTCACGTTGGTGCCAATGATGGAGAGGTCCTTAAAATAATTACCAATAGTTAAAGCCAAGTTTAAAATACAGACCTCAAGGTTAGTGTTTTAGAAATGCTACCACAACCACGTACTACTGTTACATTAGGGAGACAACAGGAGCTTAGGTTATTAATGCGTGGCTATGGGTGAGTGTAAGCAGATGGGGTTTGGGTTTTTAAAGAACTGGGATGACTTTTCTATTGGCTACAAGCTCTTTAGTAGAGATGGAATGCACCTCATAATGATGGTCAGCTGTTTTGCGGGAGAACATGTCTAGGGGGTTGCAGGATATTTTAAACTAGCTATGGGGGAGGGATCAGGGGCTTATAAGATCATGGAGGGGAGGGATGGGGTAGAGGGAGCATAAGGAGGCATGTGCATCCAGTACGGTATTGAAATAAATTAAATGATAATCTTAAATGTATATTTACACAATGCAAAAAGTCTGTCTGGAAAAACTAGACTAAACTAGAAGCTATTACAGCATTAAAGAAAAGTATGATGTGATCGCTATAGCAGAAACATGGCTAAATGATTCACATGACTGAGCAGTAATATAAAGGATACTCCTTATTAAGACATGACAGAGTTAATATGAAAGAAGGGGAGTATGAGATGAGATAGATGGGGTATAAATGATAATGGCAGAAACAATATGGGTGGAGCTGTGTACAGGAAGAATGAAAGTGGGTAAATTAATTTGTGGTGAGTATTTTTATAAGCCACCAAGGCTGCTGCTATGGGACATTATGAGGGATTTCAATTACCCTGACATAGATTGGAGTAAGGGAACTGCCAGACCTCAATTGTATTATTCTTAAATTTCGATATGAGCATTTTCTTTCACAGATTGTAGAAGTTCCTACTAGAAAGGATGCGTTGTTGGATCTGATGATATCTAATACCCTGAGCTCATTTTGGAAAAGATGGTAAGGGAACTTTGGGAATAGTGATTATTATTAGAGATGGTCGATACTCACCACTTTCGTTCCGTTTTCGGATTCCCGATCTCGGGAAATCCCGAAAATCTGAAAACTGAACGTATTTTTGGTTATTATCGAATGTTTTGATAAATTTCTAAAATAGCCTCAAACTTTGATAACCCCCGAAAATACAATCAGAGACTACTTTACAAGTTTCTGATGTATTTTCGAGGATTATCGAACTTTCGATAATTATAGAAAACAGGCTCCAAAGTCCCGAAATCCGGACGATGATTCAGATTTCAGAACCGAGGGGTTCCGTGTCGGATTGGGGTTCGAACGGACCCGATCCCATATCTAATCACGATTAGTGTCATTTAATATAGTCGCAAAAAAACAAAAGTTCACTGGTTAACAAAAACTTTTAACTTTAGGAAAGCTAATTTTTATGTTGTTAAAGGAATCACTCATAGACTGTCCCTAGGTAGGATATTGAGCAAAAGTGAACTGCTTTTAAAGGGTCCACTCTGCCTATCTTTAAAAAAGGCTTTTAAATTTTTTAAATCAAGGGAACAGAACAGCTTCCAGCGTTTGTGCTGGCCGTTGCCAGTAGTTGACACTCATGTGTTTATTTGCTAAGATTACCACCACATAACTAAAGATCTATGTCTTGTTGCAATCTCTATAAGGAGTCAGCTAAGTGCACTTAAGTTTATTCTATGGACAGTGAGGAAAGCCGAAAGAAGTGAATTGATTGTCTTTGAACGTATGCAGGAGTTTGCATCGATCTGAAGTAGACTGAACATTTCTTGGGTAAAAGTAGCAGGATGATCTAGCACCTGTATAATTAATCAATGAAGCTATGTGAGTACAGATCTAATATATTAAATGAAGCACATCGAGAATCTAGAAGTCATTTGGTCCAGCAAGATTTTTTCTTCTTTGACAGAGGAACGGGATATATTTTAAATGGGGAATTTCAGCAAACAGAATCATTATTTTTATCTTTAAATTATTTTCCGATATTACACATAACCTACCTTTTCTTCCTTAGGCACAGAGAAATCACTGAATGGGCAGATTACATTATTGAAATGAAAAACGCTGTCTTTTCCTTGACAGCATTTGAGTTTAAGCTGAATATCCCCTTTAAACTAAAGATTTTCATGAAATAATCTAGATACATTGTTTGAATGACTCGGATGTTATAGTGTAATATTTGATCTTCACCAAACTCACCCCTTGACTTGGAAAAAAACGGTGCAAATCTTTCTAATCTCACTGAGATCATAGCTGTGCTTCTGTAACCTCATGAAAACCAACAGGGAGCTTGGCTAAAATATATCTACTCTAGATGCTAAAGCAAATAGCATTCTGATGCAGGATTTTTTAAGCTAATCAGCTGGTATTGGAACACTGCTATCATATTTTACTTACATTTTATTTCTTGGCAAGAGTCTTGTTAACGGTGATCTATTCCAGAATTGAAATTGGGAAACATAATGTAATATAACATTGGTGTGACTCATTGGCAATGAGTGTGAATTCTCATACAGCATTTAGTCTGGCATTGCATTCTGACAAAGAAACATTTCTTTCTGCCTGTTCCAGTTCCGGGGCCGTATAATGCCTGAGCTTAGAATTCTTCAGTATCCTGCTTATCTCTGTGGATTCTCCCAGTATATTTCTGCTATCATTGTGACCAGTATACACCTTTAGATTAAAATATATGGCCCTTGCTGATATCTGTAGATTGCAGTGTTATTCTTTTAGACTTACTATGCTTAGTTAGTAACCTATACACTGGGGAAGTAACTCCTATACACTATCAGAGCACTATGTATATCTAACCACTAGCAAGCCTAAACTGCATAGTGACAGCTGGTGATGTGACCATATAAAATTAGAGAACAGAGCCCCCTACCGTCTCTTATCTTCCTCTGTTTCCTAAAAAATTCCCTGGATTTAATAACTTATAGGGAACTGAACAGATGTTTAAGAATAAAAAACAATACATTTAAAAAACCCTTTTTTCTCCAAGAAGTCTCCATGTGTCTTCTCCAAGAGTCCTTCTCCGAAGTCTTCAAGTGTCTATGTGTATAATGAAAAAATACTGCTCTTTTTTCTTAAAGTATATATATTTGCATTGAACTTCCCTTTAATCTCTATTTTTGTAATTTGCATCATATTTGCAACATACTTTATAGGGAAAAGCGGAAAAGGGTAATGCTTTACAGCAGCAGAACCATTGAGCTATTCGAATTCGAACGAATTAGGACTTCTCAAACTATCCCGGACCTGGATTTTCGATATTTTTGGACCGACCGTTCGAATATTTGAGTAAAATGCCTATTATACCTATACGCGAGCATCGATGCACGAATAAAGTGTCCATTAAACCTATACCGGAGCATCAATCCACAAGTAAAATGTCCATAATACCTAGGCTCGAACATCGAATCCGCGAGTAAAGTGTCCATTAAAACCTATACGCGAGCATCAAATCCGCGAGTAAAATGTCCATGAACCTAGGCGCGAACATCGAATCCGCGAGTAAAGTGTCCCTTAAAGGCCTATACGCGAGCATCAAATCCGCGAGCAAAATGTCCATGATACCTAGGCGCGAACATCGAATCCGCGAATAAAGTGTCCATTAAAGCCTATACGCGAGCATCAAATCCGCGAGTAAAATGTCCATGATACCTAGGCGCGAACTCGAATCCGTGAGTAAAGTGTTCATTAAAACCTATACGCGAGCATCAAATCCACAAGTAAATGTCCATGTACCTAGGCGCGAACATGAATCCGCGAATGAGTAAGTGTCCATTAAAGCCTATACCAGCATCAAATCCGCGAGTAAAATGTCCATGATACCTAGGCGCGAACATCGAATCCGTGAGTAAAGTGTCCATTAAGCCTATACGAGCATCGAAACTGCAAGTAAAATGTACATGATACCTAGGCGCGAACATTGAATTTTCGAATGTGAGAGCTCGAAAATAGCTCGAGTGAGAGTAAAACTGATTTTCAAGTGTCCTGGATATTCGAACATGTCCAGATCATTTCCCAGGTCCCACAGCCATTTACATTAAGTTACCATTGATATTTTATTTGTTTTTCCTTAGAACTTTTCGAACTATTTGACTCCCATTGACTTTAATGGGTCCATTTTCGAACTTTCGAACTTTCCATATAGTTCGAAAGTTCGGACCGAACTTTCGACATTCAGCCATCTCTATTACCACCATTTTTAAGAGGAGCGGCAAGCTACCCCTCTGCCTGCTTTCACCTATATGATTCAAATGACAAAAATAAAGATTAAAGGGGAAGTTCAGTCAAATACAATACGTTTAAGAAAAAAGTGCATCATCTAATGACTTTCACCCGCCCATTCAGCATTTTGTCTGTGTATAAATAAATGCTTCTGAAATAATGACTTCCTGTTTGCAGGACCCCTAATAGAGAATGTTATCATCTTGCTCTTGACCCAGTTACTGACTACAGCATATGGTTATTTGCTATAGTTCTGACTACATCATGCCAAGCAAAGTGTTGAAATCATTTTTTGGTTTTACAAAAACAGATTTATATTTGAAGATATTTAGTGAGGTTTTTTATTCATGCCCATTTCGGAGGCAGGTTTTCTTTGTCTGCTTCTAGGACAGGATTTCAGCCCGACTGCGGACAATCCTGTCCAAATAGGGATGCCTGGTAACTCTCATTACTTCGGGTGAGAGACCCACTAGCCGTAGTTATTATTTTTAAAGTCTGATATCACAACGAGAGATAAATGGCACCATAATACTGTATCTTTCATACCAGACCATGGATGTAACCGAGAATTTTCCATTATTAAATGGGGGCTAAAATCCAAACCTCAAAAAGTAATCATCGGAAATTACTGAAAAACATAATGCTGAAAACACCCCCTCTGGACCCTTGTTTGTATTGGAAATACTGCACAGTGTACTGAACCTTCCAGGACCCACTGCAGTCTAGTTATATGGGCACTTATGTGGGGGGGGGTTTGTATGATGATATGCGGCAATAAGCGAATGGCAAC
Organism: Hymenochirus boettgeri; assembly: GCA_019447015.1. Lineage (NCBI taxonomy): Eukaryota > Metazoa > Chordata > Amphibia > Anura > Pipidae > Hymenochirus > Hymenochirus boettgeri. The sequence goes on from CM033471.1 coordinate 228,960,999, forward strand.
GGTATTAATTTTTTTGCCTTGTGTTTAAAGGCAAAAACCTGGTATCATGATGAAATTCCAGTTTTTGATGACAACATGTTTTATTAAAGTTCAACAAAATATTTCTCAATTCTGAAAAAAATTTGTGGCAAAATCACAAAGCTAGTAGAACAAATATTTCTACCATTCTCGCTCCTTTACCCTAATAATTTTCATTTGATTTGACAATCAAGTTGTCAAAAAAACACAACACATTTGTTAATGTCTTGGTTTAGGGCAAAGTGCCCAGGCAACAGAACGTAAAGTGTTACTACTTAATTATAGCTTTTTTTCCTCTCCCATGACAATTCGCATTCTGAGATAAACTTTTATAGATGAAAAAAATAACGATCGCAATCATATTCACACTAATGCCATTTCCTTGAATTCAGCGGGACTGTCAGCCTAAATTGTTTTAAGCGTGCATGGTAAAAATCATTAGCACACTCCAGCGCTCTTACAGTTTTCATCATCATGATTAGCATTGTTCAGTACCTAAATGTCAAAATGTGAGCCTCTTACAGCATGCTTATGAATTTACTTTTTATCTTGCCAATAAAGATTCCATCTCAGTAAAGGTTGGAATAATGTAGATGTTTGTTCAAATTTGGTAGACTGGGGGGTAGGGTTTTGGGTTTGAACCTAGGGGAAGGTATCACATTTTGAGCACAAATATAAACCGTATGCGTTACACATAGAGATGCACATCCTGCCAGGGTTTATTCTTCCAGGGACTCCCATAATTTCACAAAGTTTCAGTACAGAATTGTTTGCATCAAAAATGTTGTCAGTAATTTGATTAACAAAATTTGACCGTGGACTGGTCACTTTGGCGCAAACTTCTGTCCATCCCTTATAGTGATGGGCCGGGACTCAACCCTAACCTCGGTTTAGGTCGAACTTTATGAGTTTGTACAACTTGATATTATCCAAACTACGAACTAGTTTGAGTTTTTTTAACTCACAGACTTATTTCCGATAATTATCGAATAATGCGATAATTCTCAATCGTTAACCCTCAAATGTGCCTTCGAGTTCGGTAACCCTCAAATGTATCGTCAGTAAACCTCAAATGTAGCCTTTGGTTTCAGTAACCCTTGAATGTAGCCTTCATTTTGGTAACCCTTGAATGCATCTTCGGTAACCCTCGATATCCATAATCCTCAAATGTAGCATTGCCCGATTGTGGGGAAGTAAGTGTTTAAATAATTTTTGTGATATGTACATGTTCCCGAGACCATTTCCCTGCGAGTAACCATCGCTTTTTACAGCATTTAATCCAACTTTTTCTAACCACTTCCTCCCATTTACTTTAATGGGTTAGTTTTAAACTTTACGTTTAAGTTTCGTAATCGAACAAACCGACTTTAGCATTTCTCATCCCTAATATAAAACAAGAAACTCCCTGTGACCTAAATTTCATATAATATTGCCTCTATTAAGTTTGCCTATCAATTCCAAAAACAATTACCCTATGGGAAATTTTAGACTATATTTATTTTTTCAAATAGAAAAAAAGCACAAGCTGAAATAAACTCCTGTAGGGCAGTGGTGTACACGGGGGCGTACCCAACACATAAAAAACAAGAAGAGAGGAAGACCCCTCAGTAAAAAAGTCCCCCAGAATGGCACATGACTGGAGATAGTAAGTAAAATTATTTATTGACCATACATGTGTCCACGCCGGGCAGGATGAATAATCAATATCGGCATTTGCGAATGTGGGTAAATACTGAAAAGCGATTCACTCACTACGGGTTTTTTAAACGGCAGCTAACAGCTGGCGTTAAAATCCAGTGCTACACTAACTAGCCGCAATTGAATTGCAAGCGTCAGATACGTGGGGTGGTGTCTTTGCGTAACCCCCGCATCCGCCGCTAATAGGGGTTAAGTCGCGCTAACCAGTAGCGACCAGTACTAGACTTTAACTTCATAAATTTGTGTCAGCGCCTCTGGGTAAAGTCGTCCCCAGAACTTTTATTGCATCTCCCTGTTGTAGTTATCCATGCTTTAAAGTCTTTTGCCAATATGGTTTTGGATGGTGGCAAATATCAGGCCAGGAATTTAATTAGAGTAAAACTATGATTCAGCTTGAATTAATAGTAGCCAAGCAGAATGAAGGCAATGTAACCTTCAATGGTAAGTATAACATAAAGGGTATATTTGCCCCTCAAATAAAAAAATTTTATAGGTAAATCACCCCCAAAACCACAATAGTTAGAAGCTGAACAGATGTAGGACTAACCTGGCTCTCAAAGATTTCTGCTTTTACCTCCAAGCCCTTTTACAAGCTTGTACAGTTCAATGAGGCAGCTAGGTGAATAGCATTTAGTCATTGCTACAATGTTAGCTATCACACCCATAATGATATCTGCTAACCAGAAACAAAGAAAGGTAACAGAGCACAGACAGCATTTCGGTTAGTCTTAAATCTCAAAGGTCTCAAATTTGCTGGTTGGTTTTGGGGGTGATTACCTATATTATATTTCTCATTTGATTGGTAGACTTGCCCTTTAAATGAGAGTTGCAAAATCTATCCTGCTTTATACAACATAAGGATTGTGGCTGAGCCAAATGGCTATTCCTTTAACTTCTTTTATTACGTGAAGATATTGTATCTCGGAAGTATGAAAAAATCTTTCAATAAGGCTGAGTACACGTGGATGATACACGGAGCTATTCCCGCAAGCAGACCTACTATTTTTAAGGTGACGGTCAGAAACTCCACATTCGAGGGTCATCGCAATTCGAGGGTTACCGAACAATATATTTGAGGGTTATGGCTGCATTCAAGGATTATTCGAACTGCTGCAACGCTTGATGGTTATCGCCAAAATGCTCATTCAAGGATTATCCGCCAAAACGCTACATTCGAGAGTTAGCAAACAGTACATTTGAGGGTTATTGGTTTGAAAATTCAACAGTGTTATCTAATTTGTGAAAAATACGAAAATTTGTCAGCCATTCGGAAAATAAGAAAGTTCATAGTTTAGCAGTTCTAAAATTCTGAGTTCATGCAAACTATTAAAATTCAGGACAAACTGGGCTTCGAGTTCCAGCACATCTCTACTGATCAGTAGAGAGGTCCGAACTTTGCAAAATCCGTCTGCTCGAGGATCCACGAATTTTCCGAAAAAATTCAAAAATTCCAAAATTCTGCGAGCGGACCCGTTAAATTAAAAAATACCCTTGAATAACGAGATTTTTCGTATTTTCAAAATTTTCGAAATTACGAATTTTCTCGTATTTTCGTGAATTTTCGAAATTACGATTTTTTCATGTATTCGAGCGCGGAAATCTGGAAAAACCCGCCGTTCGCGAACAGGATAACTCCCGCGCGGATCGGTTTCGGATCCGCAGAACCGCCATCCTACTGATCATGTAGTTTTTTTTGTCTGGAATTAAGTTATTGCTGCAATATTTCATCCAGATCCATTTTGCGGTCCATTTAAACGACTATAAGATTGACCCACTATTTATCATCATGTCTGATTGCCTTTAAAAAAACTGGTTGAAAGCGATTGCTTGCATTGTAATTATGGCCAACAATTTTCCCTATTAGATTCAAACGGTATCTTTTTGTTTTTAAACTGTTAAATATCCTTTACCATAAAACCTTTGTTAACAAAAGAACAGGTAATTGTGCTGTGACTCCCTATCACCTGTCACACATGTCTTTGAGGGACTATCATGCAGTTAACTAACATGATATGTTATTGACTGTTTGTTTGTGAAAATACCTAAGCATCCCTTAGGACATCAACAAGAATAAAAGCTCCTTCAGCAGCTGACGATTGTTTATGCGGGAGATTCGGGTAATATGGATTCACATACCCCAGTGGACGTGAAAGCCTTCATTCTACAAAGCTTCGCCCAAGACCATTAAACATCTATTTCTACAGAATAAAAATGCTTTGGTCTTCTGTGATTTGATATCTAGAATTCTTTTTTTCTATTTGAAATCAATTTTGGCCTGAAGATGTATTGCAGTCCTCGTGGTGATTATTAACCTAGATATATAAAGGTTTTGTGTTAGTGTTGCACATTGTCAAGCAGTTTAGCAGTGCTGAGTTTGTAAGTTCATTGCACCTTATCCTACAGTAGTTCCAGTTAAGTTTTCAATCCACTTTGTAAGTTTTTTATAAAACCAGAGAACAGGGAGGGGGGATCATGCCAAGAAGAACAGAACATTCCTTCTGCTGTGATAAAATCACACACCAATCTTCAGGAAAAGCTGGGGAGATGACAACCAAATGACAACTTATTCAACAAAATAACGGCCTCAAGCAAGTCTTAAATTTACAGCAAAATCGTGTGAAGATGTAAAAGAGGAACTCAACCTTTATCTTGCAACTATAACTCATGAAAGGTACCAAAGCCATTAGCTATTTGTTTTGATGAACGCGATGGCTGCAGATTTTATTTTCCTTTTTTATTTTGGTATATCATTTTTGAAAGGTTCCTTGGTCAGGCGGTTGCCGGCATATGACTATTATTTTTTCATAGAAACCCCGTACCAGAATATAGCACACAAAACCCTCCTTTCCACTTCGAACAAAAATGATGTATAATCTATTATTTAGGGATTATTTAAATGTACTTATCTCTCCATAGGATTGAAGTACCTCTTAATTGTATGTCCACCCCCAAACAAACTTTTGTCTGCAGACTTATTGCCCCCAAAGCCTAGACCTCACATGTTAAGAACTCTGAAATTTCCTCCTAAATGTACTTCCAGCCCTGTTTCCTCGGCTGCTTTTGGCCTGGCTTCCGTGCCGGAAGCGTGCAGAAGGGCCAGACAGACAGCCAATCGCAGGCTTTTAGGAGCAACTTTTTAGAGTTTTTTGGGGGGAATTAGGCTGCAGAAAAAGTTGGGGGTGGCATGCCCTTAAAGAGATGTTAATTATCCCAGAGCAGCCACCATAGTGATTTAATATTGCAATTGTGTGGATCTCTGTGATCTATTTTCCTTCTAAAGGGCATGTCCTTAAACTAAATACTGCCAACTGCTATTTTAACCATTTATTACATGCATTGTAACCTATATATTTAATAATGTGTTTTACCTCCCCTCTGGCAAAGGTGTCTGCCTCCTCTCTTTGCTCAATGAGCCTTATGAACCTTGAACATGTGCAGTGCAGGCAGTCAAAGCCTTGGTTGACTGCATGGAGGGAGGAGCTTAAATTATTTTTAATTATTGGTTATTAATATAAGATCTTATATGTGCTTAATATATTGATGGGGTGGGGGGGCAAGTAAGAGGATGGCTGGTATCCTTTCTTTCTCCCCGAATGAAGAATGAAGAGATAATCTGTCTTCCTGAACCCTGCAGATCTTTCAATATAAGTTTTAAGGCATCTGCCAACATCCAGGAGATGGCCGTCTTTATCCGATTCTGAGAGTTCCGGGTTTCCCAGAGTAGGAAGGATGATATCTTCATTGATATGGAATGTAGAAACTACCTTTGGTAGGAAGGATGGATCTGTGCGCAGGACCACTCTGTCATTGAGAAAGAGAGTGAATGGATGAGATGCCCTTAGAGCTCTGATCTCTGTGACTCTTCTGGCTGAAGTAATTGCCACTAGGAAGATTGTTTTTAAAGTGAGTTATTCCATGCTGCATGAAAGGATTGGCTCAAATGGAGCTGATTGCAATGCCTGGAGTACCAAAGGTAAGTCCCAGGGCGGCACTATGGATCTTACTTGTGGTTTGAGGTGTTTAACCCCTTGGAATAATCTGGTCACTGATGCATCCAGTGCCCATCTGATGTTGCAGAGTGCAGATAGCGCAGAGACTTGAGATTTTAGCGATGCAAGACTTAGATTTTTATTGAACCCTTCTTGAAGGAATTCAATGATATTCTCAACTGAGGGTTAAAGTGGAGAAATATCTTTTGACTGACACCAGTTACAGAATGTTTTCCATATCCTATAGTACCTTGTGGATGTTGATGGCTTCCTTGCTGCCAACATAGTTCTGATAGTTTCTTCAGAGAAACCTCTCTCTCTTAATGTTGCGGTACCATGTTGGCAGCAAGGAAGCCATCAACATCCACAAGGTACTATAGGATATGGAAAACATTCTGTAACTGGTGTCAGTCAAAAGATATTTCTCCACTTTAACCTCAGTTGAGAATATCATTGAATTCCTTCAAGAAGGGTTCATAAAAATCTAAGTCTTGCATCGCTAAAATCTCAAGTCTCTGCGCTATCTGCACTCTGCAAATCAGATGGGCACTGGATGCATCAGTGACCAGATTATTCCAAGGGGTTAAACACCTCAAACCACAAGTAGATCCATAGTGCCGCCCTGGGACTTACCTTTGGTACTCCAGGCACTGCATCACGCCATTTGAGCCAATCCTTTCATGCAGCATGGAATATCTTACTTTAAAAACAATCTTCCTAGTGGCAATTACTTCAGCCAGAAGAGTCACAGAGATCAGAGCTCTAAGGGCATCTCATCCGTTCACCCTTTTTCTCAATGACAGAGTTGTCCTGCGCACAGATCCATCCTTTCTACCAAAGGTAGTTTCTGCATTCCATATCAATGAGGATATCATCCTTCCTACTCTGGGAAACCCTGAAATCTCAGAATCTGATAAGACGGTCTCTCCTGGATGTTGGCAGATGCCTTAAAACTTATATTGAAAGATCTGCAGGGTTCAGGAAGACAGATTATCTCTTCATTCTTCATTCGGGGAGAAAGAAAGGATACCAGCCATCCTCACCAACTATATCAGCATGATCAAAGGTTGCATCAGGCAGGCCTATGCAGCAATGGCAGCAGTTCCACCCGATAGGGTTACAGCACACTCAACCAGGTCTCTGGCAGCCTCCTGGGCTTTCTCTGCTCGAGCATCTCCTGAGGAGATTTGCAAAGCGGCCACCTGGACATCACTTAACACTTTTATAAAGCACTATAACTTAGATGTCTTTGCTCTTCCCAAGCAGACTTTGGCAAAAAAGTTCTGTCTGCTCATCGCAATAAATTTTCTGCACTTATCACTACTTTTGTTCTCCCTCCTATTATTTAGCTTATCAAATCCCATTGTTAACCACTGCCTGGTAGGACCAGGGAAAACTGAAAATTTATACTTACGTGATTTTCTTTCCTGGTCTGTTACACGCAGTGGTTAGGATTTCCCCCCCTTCTTTGCCGACTGTACGAGCTTGAGATAGAATCAAAGAAGGGGGGGAAATCCTAACCACTGCGTGTGACGGACCAGAAGAAAATCACGTAAGTATAAATTTTCGGTTTTCCCTGGTCCTACCACGGCAGTGGTTCAATGGGTTAATCCCCGATCCTCCATTGACAGGCTGGTCCCTCCCCTAATTAAATAATTTTGATCCAGCACCTACCCCAATAGTCTTTGCCGACTGTACGAGCTTGAGATAGAATCAAAGACTATTGGGGTAGGTGCTGGATCAAAATTTATTTAATTAGGGGAGGGACCACCTGTCAATCCGGAGGATCGGGGATTAACCCATTGTTAACCACTGACGTGTGACGGACCAGAAAAGAAAATCACGTAAGTATAAATTTTCGGTTTTTCCCATTCTTAGTTAATGGTACAAGAATATCCAAAGTTCTGTATTCCCATGCAATATTGTGGAAGGCAAGGAAGCCAGGTAGTTACACTGGGAGTCTCAAACTTAAAAAGCTGTGCTAACCCATTATCTGGGTTTAACAAGGTTTGTGGAGCTTTCGGTGCCATTGGATATTTAAAGGACAACTATACTGTAAAAATGAACTTTTAAAATGAAAAGTACCTGGGGCAGGGAGGTAGTATTGATTTCATATCTCCCAATATTATTATTTCATTAAGGAACTACAGCACAACAGTTTTCATCTGCCACGTTTGGCTCTGGGCCTTCCTTTATTAAAAATAGTGCTGAAGCACCTGAGACATGCAGGAGCAGTTTTCTTTGTGATGCGGCTCCTCATAGAAATTAAATTGGGAGGTAGAAAGAAACAATCCTACCTATCTGCTCAAGGTACTTTTCATTTTAACTTTGTTTGAAAAAAACTTTATGTACACTATAGTTCCCCTTTAATGTCTATACTAATTATTCCATTAAATAAAAGTTTATAAACACTGAAGTTGAAATACAAGGCTTTACCCCACTTAATGCATCTGATGGGGGAGATAAGCAGCGAAAACGTCCTTAGTACAAACCCTGAACATACAGTACTGATATATTGTAGTGCTATGAAGAGTTAAAGGATAACTATTGTGTGTATAAATTTGTTTTTTAAAACACAGCTAAACTGAAAAGTGCTTGGGACAGGGATATGGGACTGGTAATTCCTACCTTCCAATATTGTTTCTGTGAGGAGTACCAGCCCAAAGGAAAAATGATTCTGCCAGTCCTCCTCATGGCTTTAGCCCTATCTTAATACAGGAATAGACCAGGACTAACCTGGCAATGAAAACGTACGTGCTGTATCCTCAATGAAACAAAATTGTGAGTTAGGAGTACCTGTCCGAGGTACTTTCCATTTTTAAAATGTAAATTTTTATAGCATAGTTATCCTTTAAGCAACTAATTGCTTAAATGGTTTGTTTATGTTCCTTGTACTAGTAAAGTTTGGATGATTCAGAGGGTTTGCTTAATATGAATAGACATTGAGATTTTTACCTTGAAAGGATACAATTCAACAGTGGACTCAGTGTAAGACAAATAAAAACCCAGCCACTAGGGCCTACAAAGTGACACAGGTTCTGGACTAAAACTACAACAATATGTAAAATATGGATTAGCAAGGTAATTCAGAGAGGGCTGAAAAATATATGAAAACCTATAACCGTTTTAATTATATATAAAAAATATTATTGATAATAACCAAAAAGGTTTATAATAAACAGAGTCAGATCCTAGGCTGCTGTGTATACCCCCTATAACTAACAACACCCGGGCTATTCAAATCCAGCACACTGGGGATAATGGAGGAACGTGTATGTCTTTACAACGTGATTTCTAATGGCTCGTCTCCTACCCAGACCTGGATCACTGCTTCTGCATATCGTAGCTTCAGGTAGCATCAGCACGTGAGTTGGGTTCTTCCGAAGATGCACAAATTCAGCCAATTGGTTCTAAAGATTCTCAAACTAGTCCGGACTGTGATATAGCTAGATTACTCTGCACGGACATGTTGATGGGAATAGCGTCACACAGGATGACTTAATATAGAGCAGAGCCCTTGGCTAAAATCTAGAGCTCTAGAAAGTAACCAAAACAGTACTCCACTACTAGTTTCACTATAGCAGCTTCATCAGGTGGAGACCAGTAAATGGTATGGATTAAAGGTTGCATATAATTATGTAAGATTTTCCTTTTTTCATCCCTTTGAATTATCTTGCTTAATCCATATTTTACAGATTTTAACCTTTCTTTGTCTTGTTTATTTGTTTGGATCCTGTTATCTAACAAAATCTTATAGCAGTTAAGATAAAGTAAAAACCTGTCTAAAAAAAACAAGGCTTAAATGCATTACAGCTTGATGTCTACACATGTCCAACAGCTTAGGCCTTTAGGGAGCAGAACAGATTGTGAATAGAAGAATATGGTGCACAGTCTTGTGTCACAGTTTCCTCTGTCTTGGCCACCCACTCTGCCAAGGATCAGTGAGTCAGCCGGTATTTCTTTGCTTGACAAAAATGAAGGAATATACCTATAGCTCTATGTTCAATTAGGTCTTGTCTGAATCGAATGAGAGAAAAAGTTTACTCGCATGAGTTTGACACTGTGACATATGGTGTATGAGTTGCTGTCTGCTATTTAGAAGTAACACTCAACCCACTGCTATCATTCTATCGGCCTGAACACAGATATTAGGAATCCGTGGAACAGCTAGCAGAATATTGTTTCAAAAAAATAGACAGTAGGGAAACAAGCCAGAAAGAATGAGGCAAAAGAAAAATCACAAATAAATAAAAATTGATGTAAAATCCTTAGATATTCCCCATAAAACCTTTTATTTATTTATTGAATATCAATATCAGGGGGGTTGTTTTTTCTCAGAATTTTCTTTGTGGAGTTTCCGAATGCCGATATCTTGAATATTCATCATTTGAATGTCTCAAATTAATACCGAACTTCAATATTCGATGCTGAACACAAAAAAACAATCATATAAAAGCTGCTTGTGAGAAAGTGCATTTTTTGTGTATTTATAGGCAAAAAAAAAAATTACTTTTCCTCATCTTAATCTATTAATAATACTTGTAAGTAGAACTTACTATGAAGTGGTGTTGCTGCATGCTTTCAATTCAGCACATGTTTTGCTCAAGAGCTATCCCCCTCCCTCTTTTAACAACTCCCCTTCCATCTGACCTGAATTTTTCCCCACAAACCAAAAGTCTAAACTGCACACAAATTCCACTATCAAAACTCCTAGTTAAATGCCCTTTACTTTTTATTAAAAAAAAAAAATAAAAAACAGGTTTGGGCTAAAACATCAGTAACTCACAAGTCTCAGTGTTGTGTCACAAACCAATCAGAATGCAAGAGTTCATACCTTAAAATACATTCCCTCTCTCCCTAACTGCTAGTTCAAACAGGTTAATATTTTGACAAAATTATCTGCTTACAGTGCATTTAGTTGGACAGATATTTTATTAAATGTACCATACGACATATCACTTTTAACTGTTTTAATATAAAATTTGTTGAAAACAATAATTGGGCATATTGATAAATTTTGGGTCTTCAATAGGCTTCTTCAGTGGTATTTGCTGTGTATCTTCGATGCATATTGATCAATACAACTGTTGATTGTATTGTAATCACTGTGTGCCAACCCTAGCGCCTTTTACTTGTGAAAATTAGTTACAACCAGGGAATGAGCAGCTTGTAAGGGAAAACAAACTATAATGGGATAAAGAGTCAGAGGTGAGTAAGAGATTGTAAGATTGTAGGGTTTCATGCCTGTTACTTAATAATAGTTTTCGATGGGGAAAATTTTAAAGGAATAGAGAACTATTCCTGTTCTACATTGATTGAAGCCCGGAGGTTAAGGAGCTATCCCTTGCCTCCCGTTCTTCAATCAATGTATGGATAGCCAGGAAGAAGATCTGAAAATCTTACCTTTAGCGCGATCCAGCGGGGCTGCTCTGAAATTCCTGGCCGCTTCCTGCCTCTGTTCTGCTATAGCACGCATTATCGGCCATCCGCATTATAGCGTAACAGAAGCAGGAAGCAGTCGGAAACTGTCAGAGCGCCCCGCTGGATCGCGCGAAAGGTAAAATTTCAGATCTTTGTCCTGGCTATCCAAACATTGATTGAAGAACGGGAGGTAAGGGATAGCTCCTTAACCTCCCGGGCTTCAATACTGCAGAAAAGGAATAGTTCACTATTGCAGTGAACTATTCCTTTAAATTACTTTTAACTTTTGATGTATGTAGGGTTTTAGGTTTTTATGTCCTAGAGGCTCATAATGAATGTCTTATATGATATTTGGATATGTTTTAACAAATGGAAACATAACAAGGAACAAACAGTTTTTAACTATTTAAATATGCCCAAGGATTTCCAGCCTTTTGGCCATCTGTCCAGTAAATTTCTTATTTAGACTCCTACTCTAGAGAAAAGGGATCTCAGAGTCTATATGACTTGTTGGGTCTTCCCATATGCTGTTTTTGCATTGGTATGCATACTGTTCAAGCCATCTGTTGCTCTGTAGGTCCTTATATGTGCTTCTTTTTTCCAGAAAGAAACCTTGGAGAGTTGGTTTAGGGTAACATAAAGAACATGCTTGATTGAGAGATGAACAAATCTGTAGTCATTCTGCCAGTGGTCCAGAAATTTGATTCAAACCCAGTTAAACAAAAACAAAAAATTTGTTCGAACCTGATTTTCTTCTATTCTTTTGGGATATTTGACTTTTCTACCACTTTTTTACCACAATTTTAAACTGCAATTTTCTATGTTCCAGCTCTCGAAATTTCCACCAGGTCCACGTAGTTTTCAAAACCAGCAGTTCTGAATAGAAAAACGTGACTTAACTTACTTGATTGTCCTGCTCTGTTGAATATTTAGTTACCACTTTTTCAGGACTATATATCGTGGGAGAAAACTACAAAGAAATGTAAATCTATATTCATGTTCTTTTCATCTACAGTAGCATATTCATCATATTTTTTCATTCGTTACCATTTTGTAAAAGCAAATAAATTAGATTTTTTTGGATTTACATCTTGATGTCCACAGTCTATGCTTATTGAATATCTTATAATGACCAGCAGCACCTTGGGTGCTTGATCAAGTCTTCAGCCAAGGAGGGTAACCAATTGAGAGAAGGAAAAGCCCACAACTAGCCAGCTTTTAGCAGGTCTTCTTTAGCACCCACAAAGACATGAAAGGCTAGCAGATATATAGCTGAAAGGGACCTGAAAAAAGCACAAACACCAATATAGGGATGATAGGGTCACTATACTCACTTGAACAACCTTACATTTTGTGATACTGCAATTTGAGCAATTTGAGAAGTAAAATGGTGGTACTCACATATTATCGTGCTTGATTTGTTATTAATGATTAATGTTTATGAGTGCTCCTAATTGCCCCCCACCTCCCTTACTCACTGCCTTCTGGTAGTGTCTGTGACCTTATAAGTTCTGCACAGCCTCACCATGGACACTGCTCTGCTTACACATCCCCCCCTCCCTCCCTTCCCCCTTCTTTTCACTGTTAATTCTCTTAAATGTTGCAGAAAATGTACTGCAGGCAAAGATCCTTGTAAGACAGGTCACAAATTGCATTTCTCGCTACTGGAGTGACAGGTCATTCTCTAATTTTTTCCACATCACCACCCATACTAAACCCACTACCAGGATACTGTCTTGTACTGTTTATACATTTCAAAAGACACTTTCCATTTCAAAGGACACTGTTCTCACATTATTACAGTTATTTATTTGTGCCCATTTCACACCTCCACTACTATTTTTCCAACCCCCCTCCTCCTGAGTCTTATCTGTACCTGGTCATCCATCTGTTCAATTTGTTTGTTTATCCCTATGTGTATATAAGTTTGTGATTTCTCAGTTCTTTTGTAACATCCAGCCTGATGAAGGGGGCTTAGGACTCCTGAAAGCTTGCTTAATTTTTCTATATAGTTAGCCAATAAAAGGTATCACAGCTCTACTTCTCTTCTCTTACTTATGGCTAACACGGTACAAACCTCAACTATTGCTAGGTTCTTTCCCTGTAAATGTTGTGATTTTTAAATGATTTTAAGTGATTTTTAATGATTTCTCAGAATCTTCATCTCAAAATCTGAAAAGTCTTCGAGCTGCTGTATCTAAGTTACAATTTTAAAAATTCTAATTTTTAGAGTAAAGTATCCTTTTAAAGCAGGGTTCGCACATTAGCTCACGACCTACTGGCCATTAGCAAAGAGCTACCTTGTGGACTGCTATGATTTTCCATCAGGGGAATCTGCAGCTGTTATTGCATGCGCCGGATGTGACGCTTACTCGATGACAGGATTGGAGAAGAGGAGCGTGCTCTGATTATACAAAACAAAAGGAAAACTTTAAATGATTAGACCAGTGTCCATTTTTGAATAGGTGGCAGGTTTGTTGAACATGACTGTCTACTTTACTCATATCACAGTAAGCATAAATCCCCCTTACTTGCTGTGTTAGACATGTAGAATAGCCAGTAGTGAAAGAATAAAGGGGATCATCTTGCTATGTGTTTTAAAGACCCTTTATTGTGCTATTGTATACACAGCCCATACCTGCTGTCTGAACACAGCTACATGTGCCCACTGCTGTCTTAGAAATGTATATGATAAAATCATACTGTGTGTAAACATAATTTGTTTCATAAAGGTTTATAATATAATAATAATTAAAAAAAGGACATATACAGGGAGATGTACAGTAATATCACAAAGCGACACTACATAAACGATCATAATTATTTATGTGCTGGTATTGCATGTGTATATTACAGGTCAACAGGAGCATTGTCTAGTGATCTTTTCCCCCTACAAGTTGGAAAAGTAACCTCACCTCTTCCTCATTGTTTCTTCCCCTGGTTTAAAAAAAAGCACAAAATTGGACATGTGATCTGTTCAAGAACAAGTAAGAGAGCAACTAATTAAACCTAGCCTGTCATGTATTTCAGTCATTAACAAGTTTTCGATAATTTTCGATTGTACGGGGCTATTTTTGATCATTTTCGAAAATAGCCTCAAACGTTCAAAAATTATTGAAAATACGATCGAGACCATTTTCGAGTTTACAATCGTATTTTCGAAGATTTTCGAATGTTCGAGGCTTTTTTTTAAAATTAGCGAAATAGCCTTGAACGTTCGATTTTCGAAAATATGATCGGAAACTTGAAATGGTCTCCGATCGTATTTTCGATAATTTCGTTCAAGGCTATTTTCAAAAGTTATCGAAAATAGCCCCGTACATTCGAAAATTATTGAAAATGTCTTCCGAAGTCCCAAACCCGGAGGATCTGTCTGGATTGGACGGATCTTTCGAATTTCGGAACTGAGGGGTTCCATCTCTAGTCTGTTATATAGAAGGGTTGTAATGGGGCAGCACGTAAGCTCAGTGGTTAGCATGGGTTTCTATTGTTCAATTTTTTATAACGTTTTTATTTCCCTTTTGTTTTCAATGCATTATTAGGACGTACAATTCCAAAAAATTGTCATTTCCAGATCAACACAACTTTGTTTTCAAACTGGGATTATTTCTAGATACAACCATAGTAGGGCTCTGTTACCTGGCTTCTTTAATAATGGAAATCACTTACTACCTACATTAGATACAACCATAACAGTACTCTAACATGGCTGCCTTTAAAGGATAAGTATGCTGTAAAAGGCTGCAGCTTTAAAAAAAAACAGTTGGCATTGTTTTTTCCTATGCCCCTCCAGAGCCTACATTTCCAGCTTGCAAGTTGCTGACATCTTACTTGTGCCTAGCTGAATGTTTAGCTCCGCCCCTCCGGCGTGCATGACTGCAGCTTCCAACTAAACTTAATTTATTTTACAGCATACTTATCCTTTAAAATGGTCATTTCTTTCTTCTTGTACTAGATATAATACCTAGTCATGATCTCTAACAGGCTTTTCTTAAAGGGCACCTCCAGCCTTAAAATAACATTTTATATCTAGGATCAGCTACCTCCCAACCGCATTTTCCCATTATTTAAAAGATGCCCCTGAAGGGACTAACCGGCCTTGTCCCTCACCGCCTGGGTACCCCGCCCCTGCTGCTGTTGTAGCTTATTTTGAGCAAGAACAACAGCAGTAAGGCGCTTCCTGGTGGCGGCTGTCAGAGTATTAGGCGCGTATTTGACTGACAGCCGCCACCAGGAAGTGGAGAGAGTAGCACGGCAGAGCAGCGAGGACTGATCAGGTAAGTCCCTCTGGGCATCTTTGACACTTTTCAATAATGCGAAAATGGGATTTGGGAGGTAGCTGATCCTAGATATAAAATGTTATTTTAGGCTGACATGCCCTTTAATGAAACAAAAGTCTGTCATCAAAAATATTTAAAGTGTGAGCAAGGAGCAAGGTAGAGTAACAGAAACTGTTTTTCATTTACTCAGGAAATTTGCGGTCAGTGGTATTGAATTCCGGTATGATATTTAAGTATAATTTTAACCATTTCGATGCTGCATGATAAAAAAAATCTTAGTTGGCAGGGCATGCTGGGACTTTTACAGCTGTAGTGTACCTGCTTTATAACTGTATTTAACTGTAATGTTTTTTTTCCCCAAACACTTAACAATCGCATATCTTCCTATAAAGTACTTGCCTCTGGCTTAGAGACTTTCTGATACTGACATTGTCTGCCAATGATGATTAATCTCTTGACCCACATAGAGCTGGTGCCCGGCCCTGACGGGTTAAACACTTGAGGTTTATACTCATAAACAGGGGGGGGGGGACAGCAGATGGTAAACCAAGGCTTTGCCTCGATGTATTTACTCCTAATTCATGATGCTGAAAAATATTGTAGATAAATGAAGGTCCCGCCTGGTTCTATAGATGGAAAATAAAAAAAATAAGGTCTTATCTTCACAAGCTGGTTCTTGCTTTTCTGTCACTAACTGTTTAATTTAGTGCCAAGTATAGGACACAGAATAAAGCTTTGAGATAAGCAAACAGGCAGTGTTATTGATACGCTAGGCGTGTAGGTGTATATTACAGTGGATGCCATCAATCACCCTCTAGAAAGCAACATTTCCCCATATGGTTCCCCTGAAGGTACTTGTCATATTGGGAGCGTACCGTGTATATAGATAGATCTGACACTTTAATGACACGTCTCGGATAGACTTGCCCACTCGGCATGCCAAGCAACACAGAGAAAGCTCACAAATTATGTACAGGCAACATTTGGCCGTGCATATTTTTAACTTTAAAGATTGCACACTTTTTAGAGCTCTTGGCATTTTATAGTATAACCTGAATGGAAGGATTGGATCTGTTTCTGTTTTTTCTTCATTGTGTGGAGAAGGGGATTAGAACTGAAATGTAACTTATGATTAATTAAAGGGACAACCATCTTTTATTTGAAATTGTCCCCATATGAAATAGTAAGGAAATGAAGTAATAAAGGTACTTTGTACAGCATATTTCTTCCAAAAAACATCTACAATTGATTACTGCTTGCACAGTATATTGTTGCAGGGCACTTTCAGATTAAAGGAGAATTAAAGGCCAAAATTACGTTTTTTAAATTAGATAATGTTAAATTTAACAAGTGTAGCATATCTTAACTTGTACCTTATCTTAACATGTCAGATAAATAATTACCAACTGCCCCCTTGCTCTACTGTCCTCTCTCAGGGTGTCCCCCATGAAAAATAGATGTATAATGTCAGCTTCCAGACGTATAGTAACCGTTATCCTCACTAGCCCACATGCTAGTCGTGCGGCAATATATCTCCTGGCACAGGTAAGTGCCCTACTGGGCAAACACAGTGTACCCGTGGTGTTAAATCACGCTATATCCCAAATTATCACGGTGTGCATGAAAGGTGCAGAGGAAGGTATATTGCCGAAACTGATAGAGCTTAAATCAAGACTCAAGGGTAAGGTTGCTTCTCCAGCTAGTGACCCCAACAGATTTGCTGTTTAAGGTGAAGATGCAGAGGACGATAGCTCAGAATAGGCATGTATGGAGTGGGCTGTTTCCTTGAGCACCCAGGGGGCCGCCATCTCTAATACAATGAAGTAAGAACTGGGGCTAGGAAGGATAGACAGGTGGTAGTGGTAGGGGACTCCATTATTAGAACGGTAGATAGGGTGATTTGCTGCCAGCCCTACAGGCAAACGTGTTGTTTCTGCCTGGTTCTAGGGTTTGACTCTGGTGGACCATATACACAGATTATTGGGGGGCTGAGTGACCCCACGATCTGGTTCACGTTGGTGCCAATGATGGAGAGGTCCTTAAAATAATTACCAATAGTTAAAGCCAAGTTTAAAATACAGACCTCAAGGTTAGTGTTTTAGAAATGCTACCACAACCACGTACTACTGTTACATTAGGGAGACAACAGGAGCTTAGGTTATTAATGCGTGGCTATGGGTGAGTGTAAGCAGATGGGGTTTGGGTTTTTAAAGAACGGGATGACTTTTCTATTGGCTACAAGCTCTTTAGTAGAGATGGAATGCACCTCATAATGATGGTCAGCTGTTTTGCGGGAGAACATGTCTAGGGGGTTGCAGGATATTTTAAACTAGCTATGGGGGAGGGATCAGGGGCTTATAAGATCATGGAGGGGAGGGATGGGGTAGAGGGAGCATAAGGAGGCATGTGCATCCAGTACGGTATTGAAATAAATTAAATGATAATCTTAAATGTATATTAACAATGCAAAAAGTCTGTCTGGAAAAACTAGACTAAACTAGAAGCTATTACAGCATTAAAGAAAAGTATGATGTGATCGCTATAGCAGAAACATGGCTAAATGATTCACATGACTGAGCAGTAATATAAAGGATACTCCTTATTAAGACATGACAGAGTTAATATGAAAGAAGGGGAGTATGAGATGAGATAGATGGGGGTATAAATGATAATGGCAGAAACAATATGGGTGGAGCTGTGTACAGGAAGAATGAAAGTGGGTAAATTAATTTGTGGTGAGTATTTTATAAGCCACCAAGGCTGCTGCTATGGGACATTATGAGGGATTTCAATTACCCTGACATAGATTGGAGTAAGGGAACTGCCAGACCTCAATTGTATTATTCTTAAATTTCGATATGAGCATTTTCTTTCACAGATTGTAGAAGTTCCTACTAGAAAGGATGCGTTGTTGGATCTGATGATATCTAATACCCTGAGCTCATTTTGGAAAAGATGGTAAGGGAACTTTGGGAATAGTGATTATTATTAGAGATGGTCGATACTCACCACTTTCGTTCCGTTTTCGGATTCCCGATCTCGGGAAATCCCGAAATCTGAAACTGAACGTATTTTTGGTTATTATCGAATGTTTTGATAAATTTCTAAAATAGCCTCAAACATTTGATAACCCCCGAAAATACAATCAGAGACTACTTTACAAGTTTCTGATGTATTTTCGAGGATTATCGAACTTTCGATAATTATAGAAAACAGGCTCCAAAGTCCCGAAATCCGGACGATGATTCAGATTTCAGAACCGAGGGGTTCCGTGTCGGATTGGGGTTCGAACGGACCCGATCCCATATCTAATCACGATTAGTGTCATTTAATATAGTCGGCAAAAAAACAAAAGTTCACTGGTTAACAAAAACTTTTAACTTTAGGAAAGCTAATTTTTATGTTGTTAAAGGAATCACTCATAGACTGTCCCTAGGTAGGATATTGAGCAAAAGTGAACTGCTTTTAAAGGTCCACTCTGGCCTATCTTTAAAAAAGGCTTTTAAATTTTTTAAATCAAGGGAACAGAACAGCCTTCCACGTTTGTGCTGGCCGTTGCCAGTAGTTGACACTCATGTGTTTATATTTGCTAAGATTACACCACATAACTAAAGATCTATGTCTTGTTGCAATCTCTAAAGGAGTCAGCTAAGTGCACTTAATTTTTCTATGGACAGTGAGGAAAGCCGAGAAGAAGTGAATTGATTGTCTTGAACGTATGCAGGAGTTTGCATCGATCTGAAGTAGACTGAGACATTTCTTGGGTAAAAGTAGCAGGATGATCTAGCACCTGTATAATTAATCAATGAAGCTATGTGAGTACAGATCTAATATATTAAATGAAGCACATCGAGAATCTAGAAGTCATTTGTCCAGCAAGATTTTTTCTCTTTGTACAGAGGAACGGGATATATTTTAAATGGGGAATTTCAGCAAACAGAATCATTATTTTTATCTTTAAATTATTTTCCGATATTACACATAACCTACCTTTTCTTCCTTAGGCACAGAGAAATCACTGAATGGGCAGATTACATTATTGAAATGAAAAACGCTGTCTTTTTCCTTGACGCATTTGAGTTAGCTGAATATCCCCTTTAAACTAAAGATTTTCATGAATAAATCTAGATACATTGTTTGAATGACTCGGATGTTATAGTGTAAATATTTGATCTTCACCAAACTCACCCCTTGACTTGGAAAAAAAACGGTGCAAATCTTTCTAATCTCACTGAGATCATGCTGTGCTTCTGTAACCTCATGAAAACCAACAGGGAGCTTGGCTAAAATATATCTACTCTAGATGCTAAAGCAAATAGC
Source organism: Hymenochirus boettgeri (assembly GCA_019447015.1). Lineage (NCBI taxonomy): Eukaryota > Metazoa > Chordata > Amphibia > Anura > Pipidae > Hymenochirus > Hymenochirus boettgeri. The sequence goes on from CM033471.1 coordinate 228,980,725, forward strand.
ATTCTGATGCAGGATTTTTTAAGCTAATCAGCTGGTATTGGAACACTGCAGTATCATATTTTACTTACATTTTATTTCTTGGCAAGAGTCTTGTTAACGGTGATCTATTCCAGAATTGAATTGGGAAACATAATGTAATATAACATTGGTGTGACTCATTGGCAATGAGTGTGAATTCTCATACAGCATTTAGTCTGGCATTGCATTCTGATCAAAGAAACATTTCTTTCTGCCTGTTCCAGTTCCGGGGCCGTATAATGCTGAGCTTAGAATTCTTCAGTATCCTGCTTATCTCTGTGGATTTCTCCCAGTATATGTTCTGCTATCATTGTGACCAGTATACACCTTTAGATTAAAATATATGGCCCTTGCTGTATCTGTAGATTGCAGTGTTATTCTTTTAGACTTTACTATGCTTAGTTAGTAACCTATACACTGGGGAAGTAACTCCTATACACTATCAGAGCATATGTGTATCTAACCACTAGCAAGCCTAAACTGCATAGTGACAGCTGGTGATGTGACCATATAAATTAGAGAACAGAGCCCCCTACCGTCTCTTATCTTCCTCTGTTTCCTAAAAAATTCCCTGGATTTAATAACTTATAGGGAACTGAACAGATGTTTAAGAATAAAAACAATACATTTAAAAAACCCTTTTTCTCCAAGAAGTCTCCATGTGTCTCTTCTCCAAGAGTCCTTCTCCGAAGTCTTCAAGTGTCTAATGTGTATAATGAAAAAATACTGCTCTTTTTTCTTAAAGTATATATATTTGCATTGAACTTCCCTTTAATCTCTATTTTTGTAATTTGCATCATATTTGCAACATACTTTATAGGGAAAAGCGGAAAAGGGTAATGCTTTACAGCAGCAGAACCATTGAGCTATTCGAATTCGAACGAATTAGGACTTCTCAAACTATCCCGGACCTGGATTTTCGATATTTTTGGACCGACCGTTCGAATATTTGAGTAAAATGCCTATTATACCTATACGCGAGCATCGAATGCACGAATAAAGTGTCCATTAAACCTATACCGGAGCATCAATCCACAAGTAAAATGTCCATAATACCTAGGCCGAACATCGAATCCGCGAGTAAAGTGTCCATTAAAACCTATTACGCGAGCATCAAATCCGCGAGTAAAATGTCCATGAACCTAGGCGCGAACATCGAATCCGCGAGTAAAGTGTCCCTTAAAGCCTATACGCGAGCATCAAATCCGCGAGCAAAATGTCCATGATACCTAGGCGCGAACATCGAATCCGCGAATAAGTGTCCATTAAAGCCTATACGCGAGCATCAAATCCGCGAGTAAAATGTCCATGATACCTAGGCGCGAACTCGAATCCGTGAGTAAAGTGTTCATTAAAACCTATACGCGAGCATCAAATCCACAAGTAAATGTCCATGTACCTAGGCGCGAACATGAATCCGCGAATGAGTAAGTGTCCATTAAAGCCTATACCAGCATCAAATCCGCGAGTAAAATGTCCATGATACCTAGGCGCGAACATCGAATCCGTGAGTAAAGTGTCCATTAAGCCTATACGAGCATCGAAACTGCAAGTAAAATGTACATGATACCTAGGCGCGAACATTGAATTTTCGAATGTGAGAGCTCGAAAATAGCCGAGTGAGAGTAAAACTGATTTTTCAAGTGTCCTGGATATTCGAACTGTCCAGATCATTTCCCAGGTCCCACAGCCATTTACTTAAGTTACCATTGATATTTTATTTGTTTTTCCTTAGAACTTTTCGAACTATTTGACTCCCAATTGACTTTAATGGGTCCATTTTCGAACTTTCGAACTTTCCATATAGTTCGAAAGTTCGGACCGAACTTTCGACATGTCAGCCATCTCTATTACCACCATTTTTAAGAGGAGCAGGCAAGCTACCCCTCTGCCTGCTTTCACCTATATGATTCAAATGACAAAATAAAGATTAAAGGGGAAGTTCAGTCAAATACAATACGTTTAAGAAAAAAGTGGCATCATCCTAATGACTTTCACCCGCCCATTCAGCATTTTGTCTGTGTATAAATAAATGCTTCTGAAATAATGACTTCCGTTTGCAGGACCCCTAATAGAGAATGTTATCATCTTGCTCTTGACCCAGTTACTGACTACAGCATATGGTTATTTGCTATAGTTACTGACTACATCATGCAAGCAAAGTGTTGAAATCATTTTTTTTGGTTTTACAAAAACAGATTTATATTTGAAGATATTTAGTGAGGTTTTTTATTCATGCCCATTTCGGAGGCAGGTTTTCTTTGTCTGCTTCTAGGACAGGATTTCAGCCCCGACTGCGGACAATCCTGTCCAAATAGGGATGCCTGGTAACTCTCATTACTTCGGGGTGAGAGACCACTAGCCGTAGTTATTATTTTTAAAGTCTGATATCACAACGAGAGATAAATGGCACCATAATACTGTATCTTTCATACCAGACCATGGATGTAACCGAGAATTTTCCATTATTAAATGGGGGCTAAAATCCAAACCTCAAAAATAATCATCGGAAATTACTGAAAAACATAATGCTGAAAACACCCCCTCTGGACCCTTGTTTGTATTGGAAATACTGCACAGTGTACTGAACCTTCCAGGAACCCACTGCAGTCTAGTTTATGGGCACTTATGTGGGGGGGGGTTTGTATGATGATATGCGGCAATAAGCGATGGCAACGGTATTAATTTTTTTGCCTTGTGTTTAAAGGCAAAAACCTGGTATCATGATGAAATTCCAGTTTTGATGACAACATGTTTTATTAAAGTTCAACAAAATATTTCTCAATTCTGAAAAAAATTTGTGGCAAAATCACAAAGCTAGTAGAACAAATATTTCTACCATTCTCTGCTCCTTTACCCCTAATAATTTTCATTTGATTTGACAATCAAGTTGTCAAAAAAACCACAACACATTTTGTTAATGTCTTGGTTTAGGGCAAAGTGCCCAGGCAACAGAACGTAAAGTGTTACTACTTAATTATAGCTTTTTTTCCTCTCCCATGACAATTCGCATTCTGAGATAAACTTTTATGATGAAAAAAATAACGATCGCAATCATATTCACACTAAGCCATTCCTTGAATTGTCAGCGGGACTGTCAGCCTAAATTGTTTTAAAGCGTGCATGGTAAAAATCATTAGCACACTCCAGCGCTCTTACAGTTTTCATCCATGATTAGCATTGTTCAGTACCTAAATGTCCAAAATGTGAGCCTCTTACCAGCATGCTTATGAATTTTACTTTTATCTTGCCAATAAAGATTCCATCTTCAGTAAAGGATGGAATAATGTAGATGTTTGTTCAATTTGGTAGACTGGGGTGGTAGGGTTTTGGGTTTGAACCTAGGGGAAGGTATCACATTTTGAGCACAAATATAAACCGTATGCGTTACACCATAGAGATGCACATCCTGCCGAGGGTTTATTCTTCCAGGGACTTCCCATAATTTCACAAAGTTTCAGTACAGAATTGTTTGCATCAAAAATGTTGTCAGTAAGTTTTGATTAACAAAATTTGACCGTGGACTGGTCACTTTGGCGCAAACTTCTGTCCATCCCTTATAGTGATGGGCCGGGACTCAACCCTAACCTCGTTTAGGTCGACTTTATGAGTTTGTACAACTTGAATTATCCAAACTACGAACTAGTTTGAGTTTTTTTAACTCACAGACTTATTTCCGATAATTATCGAATAATTCGATAATTCTCAATCGTAACCCTCAAATGTGCCTTCGAGTTCGGTAACCCTCAAATGTATCGTCAGTAAAACCTCAAATGTAGCCCTTTGGTTTCAGTACCCTTGAATGTAGCCTTCATTTTGGTAACCCTTGAATGCTCATTCGGTAACCCTCGAATTAGCCATAATCCTCAAATGTAGCATTGCCCGATTGTGGGGAAGTAAGTGTTTAAATAATTTTTGGTGATACATGTACTGTTCCCGAGACATTTCCCTGCGAGTACCATCGCTTTTTACAGCATTTAATCCAACTTTTTCTAACCACTTCCTCTCCATTTACTTTAATGGGTTAGTTTTTTAAACTTTTACGTTTAAGTTTCGTAATTTCGAACAAACCGACTTTAGCATTTCTCATCCCTAATTAAAACAAGAAACTCCCTGTGACCTAGAATTTCATATAATATTGCCTCTATTAAGTTTGCCTATCAATTCCAAAAACAATTACCCTATGGGAAATTTTAGACTATATTTATTTTTTCAAAATAGAAAAAAAGCACAAGCTGAATAAACTCCTGTAGGGCAGTGGTGTACAACGGGGGCGTACCCAACACATAAAAAACAAGAAGAGAGGAAGACCCCCTCATAGAAAAAGTCCCCCAGAATGGCACATGACATGGAGTATAGTAAGTAAAATTATTTATTGACCATACATGTGTCCACCCGGGCAGATGAATAATCAATATCGGCATTTGCGAATGTGGTAAATACTGAAAAGCGATTCACTCACTACGGGTTTTTCTAACGGCAGCTAACAGCTGGCGTTAAAATCCAGTGCTACACTAACTAGCGCAATTGAATTGCAAGCGTCAGATACGTGGGGTGGTGTCTTTGCGTAACCCCCGCATCCGCCGCTAATATGGGGTTAAAGTCGCGCTAACCAGTAGCGACCAGTACTATGACTTTAACTTCATAATTTTGCTCAGCGCCTCTGGGTAAATCGTCCCCAGACTTTTATTGCATCTCCCTGTTGTAGTTATCCCATGCTTTACAAGTCTTTTGCCAATATGGTTTTGGATGGTGGCAAATATCAGGCCAGGAATTTAATTAGAGTAAAACTATGTTCAGCTTGAATTAATAAGTAGCCAAAAGCAGAATGAAGGCAATGTACCTTCAATGGTAAGTATAACATTAAAGGGTATATTTGCCCCTCAAATAAAAAAATATTTATAGGTAAATCACCCCCAAACCACAATAGTTAGAAAGCTGACAGATGTAGGACTAACCTGGCTCTCAAAGATTTCTGCTTTTTACCTCCAAGCCCTTTTGACAAGCTTGTACAGTTCAATGAGGCAGCTAGGTGAATAGCATTAGTCCATTGGCTACAATGTTAGCTATCACACCCATAATGATATCTGCTAACCAGAAACAAAGAAAGGTAACAGAGCACAGACAGCATTTCGGTTAGTCTTAATCTCAAAGGTCTCAAATTTGCTGGTTGGTTTTGGGGGTGATTTACCTATATTATATTATCATTTGATTGGTAGACTTGCCCTTTAAATGAGAGTTGCAAAATCTATCCTGCTTTATACAACATAAAGATTGTGGCTGAAGCCAAATGGCATTAACCTTTAACTTCTTTTTTACGTGAAGATATGTATCTCGGAAGTTATGAAAAATCTTTCAATAAGGCTGAGTACACTTGGAGATACACGGAGCTATTCCCGCAAGCAGACCTACTTATTTTTAAGGTGACGGTCAGAAACTCCACATTCGAGGGTCATCGCAATTCGAGGGTTACCGAACAATATATTTGAGGGTTATGGCTGCATTCAAGGATTATTTCGAACTGACTGGCAACGCTTGATGGTTATCGCCAAAATGCTACTTCACAGGATTATCGCCAAAACGCTACATTCGAGAGTTAGCAACAGTACATTTGAGGGTTATTGGTTTGAAAATTCAACAGTTTATCTAATTTTGGAAAAATACGAAAATTTGTCAGCCATTCGGAAAATAAGAAAGTTCATAGTTTAGCAGTTCTAAAATTCTGAGTTCATGCAAACTATTAAAATTCAGGACAACTGGGCTTCGAGTTCCAGCACATCTCTACTGATCAGTAGAGAGGTCCGAACTTTGCAAAATCCGTCTGCTCGGGATCCACGAATTTTCCGAAAAAATTCAAAAATTCCAAAATTCTGCGAGCGGACCCGTTAAAATTAAAAAATACCCTTGAATAACGAGATTTTTCGTATTTTCTGAAAAATTTTCGAATTACGAATTTTCTCGTATTTTCGTGAATTTTCGAAATTACGATTTTTTCATGTATTCGGAGGCGGAAATCTGGAAAACCCGCCGTTCGCGAACAGGATAACTCCCGCGCGGATCCGGTGTTCGGATCCGCGAACCGGCCATCCCTACTGATCAGTAGTTTTTTTTGTTGGAATTAAGTTATTGCTGCAATATTTCATCCAGATCCATTTTGCGGTCCATTTAAAGACTATAAGATTGACCCACTATTTATCATCATGTCTGATTGCCTTTAAAAAAAACTGGTTGAAAGCGATTGCTTGCATTGTAATTATGGCCAACAATTTCTCCCTATTGATATCAAACAGGTATCTTTTGTTTTTTAAACTGTTAAATATCCTTTACCATAAACCTTTGTTAACAAAAGAACAGGTATAATTGTGCTGTGACTCCCTATCACCTGTCAACATGTCTTTGAGGGACCTAATCATGCAGTTAACTAACATGATATGTTATTGAACTGTTTGTTGTGGAAAATACCTAAGCATCCCTTAGGACATCAACAAGAATAAAAGCTCCTTCAAGCAGCTGACGATTGTTTATGCGGGAGAATTCGGGTAATAGATTCACATACCCCAGTGGACAGTGAAAGCCTTACATTCTACAAGCTTCGCCCAAGACCTTAAACATCTATTTCTACAGAATAAAAATGCTTTGGTCTTCTGTGATTTGATATCTGAATTCTTTTTTTCTATTTGAAATCAATTTTGGCCTGAAGATGTAATTGCAGTCCTCGTGGTGATTATTAACTCTAGATTATAAAGGTTTTGTGTTAGTGTTGCACATTGTCAAGCAGTTTAGCAGTGCTGAGTTTGTAAGTTCATTGCACCTTATCCTAACAGTAGTTCCAGTTAAGTTTTCAATCCACTTTGATTAAGTTTTTTATAAAACCAGAGAATCAGGGAGGGGGGATCCATGCCAAGAAGAACAGAACATTCCTTCTGCTGTGATAAAATCACAACACCAATCTTCAGGAAAAGCTGGGGAGATGACAACCCAATGACAACATTATTCAACAAAATAACGGCCTCAAGCAAGTCTTAAATTTACAGCAAAATCGTGTGAAGAGTAAAAGAGGAACTCAACCTTTATCTTGGCAACTATAAACTCATGAAGGTCCAAAGCCATTAGCTATTTGTTTTTGATGAACGCGATGGCTGCAGATTTTATTTTCCTTTTTTATTTTTTGTATATCCATTTTGAAAGGTTCCTTGGTCAGAGCGGTTGCCGGCATAGTGACTATTATTTTTTCATAGAAACCCCGTACACAGATATAGCACACAAAACCCTCCTTTCCACTTCGAACAAAAATGATGTAAATCTTTATTTAGGGATTATTTAAATGTACTTATCTCTCCATAGGATTGAAGTACCTCTTACATTGTATGTCCACCCCCAAACAAACTTTTGTCTGCAGACTTATTGCCCCCCAAAGCCTAGACCTCACATGTTAAGAACTCTGAAATTTCCTCCTAAATGTACTTCCACCCTGTTTCCTCGGCTGCTTTTTGGCCTGGCTTCCGTGCCTGGAAGCTGCAGAAGGGCCAGACAGACAGCCAATCGCAGGCTTTTAGGAGCAACTTTTTAGAGTTTTTTGGGGGGAAATTAGGCTGCAGAAAAAGTTGGGGGTGGCATGCCCTTAAAGAGATGTTAATTATCCCAGAGCAGCCACCATAGTGTTTAATATTGCAATTGTGTGGATCTCTGTGAATCTATTTTCCTTCTAAAGGGCATGTCCTTAAAACTAAATACTGTCCACTGCTATTTTAACCATTTTATTACATGCATTTGTAACCATATATTTAATAATGTGTTTTACCTCCCCTCTGGCAAAGGTGTCTGCCTCCTCTCTTTGCTCAATGAGCCTTATGACCTTGAACATGTGGCAGTGCAGGCAGTCAAAGCCTTGGTTGACTGCATGGAGGGAGGAGCTTAAATTATTTTTAATTATTGGTTATTAATAAAGATCTTATATTGGTGCTAATATATTGCATGGGGTGGGGGCAAGTAAGTTCTGATAGTTTCTTCAGAGAAACCTCTCTCTCTTAATGTTGCGGTCTCAACCGCCAGGCCGCTAGAGATAGATTCACTAAGTCCGTGTGAAGGAATGGACCCTGCCGAAGGAGGTCTGGCCTGAGTGGGATCTTGAAGGGCGGCTGGACTGATAGTTGCAGAGCCCAGTGGAACCATGGTCTCCGAGGCCACCAAGGTAGGATCGCTATCACATTCGCTTTCTCGTCTTGATAGTTGGTTGATGTACTTTCCTACTAGTGTGAATGTAGCTTTCCACTAGTGTTGAATGCAGGTTTCACTAGTGTGAATGTCAGCTTTCCACTAGTGTTGAATGTAGCTTTCCACTTTGCAAGAACTGCCAATACTGAACATCTTTGCCATGCCCTTTACAATTATATAATCTATAGTCTATACAAAACTATACACTTACCCTTGTATTATTCTACATTCTAAGTGCTTCAGTATACATATCTAGTATTGTAATTGAGATTTGTTAATTGATAACTGGCTGTACCCTCTCCTGTATTACTTACCCCGGTATCTTGTGGCTAATACTCTGTTACTATTTTGATCTGACTTTAGGCTTCATACTTCAATCTGTTTAGTAGTTTTTGCAGCTACTTAGTAATTCCTTAGGCAAGGGTACACATGGCTGAATTTATTATTATTACAAGCAAGTGGTCTGTGGGGACAATCACTGTCGGTCGTGATGATAATCTCCCTGCTTGACAGTTCCCTGTTCCCAATCGTGCAGTCCATAGGAACAGCACGATCATCTGTGATTTGCTGGCACGTCCTTTTGCCCGTTCACCCGATCCAGGCAAATGGGCGACAGACATCAGTTGCCGGCAATGGCAGAAATGTCTATGATTTTTCTGCCGTCTGACCGATATATGAAAATATCGGTCGGTTTTGCTGAAAAATCACTTTAAATTCCATGGAAAGTAATTTTACATACTGTTCAGGGCATGGATTAATTGCTGCTACATGCAACATATAAAACTTGTTATTGAATATGGGACTTAATAGGAAAGCAAAAGCAAGAGGGGATGAATGACTCTAAATGAATAGGCTGTAGTTAAAATTCTTTTCTGTGCCATTTTAATGCTTAAAGGTTGGATACTTGAGTGCCCTAGATTGTAGCAGTCAGGCAGAACAAAAAAACCCCAGAAACATTCAGTGATGTTATACAGCAAGTTGTGGTTGAATGCTTTTAGAAACGTTAAGGAGGAGAATGTTGTACATGCATTGAACAGTATATTTTGTCGGGCGATTGACAGTAAGAGCATTTCTAGGGGATAATTTCGGACATAAAAGATAACACTATCTTTGACGTGTTCCGTTTTACAGACCTCCCTGTTATTCAAAAAACTTTTGTTGCAGAACGTATTTAATAAAAGGTCTTTACGAGAACATAAGAGCATCCCTTCAGTTTAAAAGAAGAAGGATGCAATCTTCAGCCTTTCTGCTCTCCCCAATCAGAAATTGTCAGAGAATGAATTTTTAAATTGTGAAATGAACCCTTTACTAGAAGCCACTCAAAAAGAACTAAGGCTAAAAATATACCATAATTGCAAATTGTATTTTGTTGATTTGGCTGTAGGTTACCAGACCACATGATGTTAAAGGAACATGCCTTAAAGGGAAGTCCAGTGCAAATACATATGGTTTTCAGAAAAAAGAGAAATATTTATAATATTTCATCCTAATGACCTTAATCTACCAATTCGGCATTTTGTCTGTGTATAAATAAAATGCAACCAAAATACTGACTTCCTGTTTGCAGGACCCCTAGTAGAGACCGTTATGGTCTTGCCCTTGACCCAGCGCCTGGGTGATTCAGTTGCTCAGTTGAGATCTGAGCATCTTTGACCCATCCAGCAGCCAATCAATTCAATCAATGAAATTACTGTTAGGAATATTCCAAGGAGTGGTGCATCCTGGGAAGAAAGAGGACCGTTGGAACCTGAAATGTCAGCTCACTAATGTCAACGCAGGAACAGCAAATGGAAGAGAATATGTAGAATAACAAGAAGGCATTACACAAACTAACAATTTAACAAATATTGATAATTTCCACTGAACTGCCCCTTTAAAGGAGAACTAAACTTATTTTTTTACTTCTAGTTTGAAAGCTTTCCTCCCCTGATTACGCATGCATTGGAAGTTGAATTTATGTTCATGTATGAATTGGTATTCTGTAACTTAGTTGGCTCTCATTTTGTTGCCAGCACATGTATCTGGTCGTATAGTCTTCAAACAGCCTTGCGAGCATGTGCACTAATTGCCCATGCCCTTTCTCAATTCATAGAGAATTTGCTATATATATTGTCTTTACACCAAAATGAAGCCCCTAATAAGACTTTGAAAGCTGTTTTAAATCCTGCAGTTTATTTTTCCTGTCAGTATGGCACAAAGAACAGACTCCCAGGACAATACAAAATAGCCAGCTGTAGTTTATCTCTGGTGGGTAAAGTAATAATGTTCATTGTTAGGGACCAGGGTGCTTAAAAAAATGTTTGCAATTGCAAACACGTTACACTGTGAAATCCCTATTTTTTTTTCTGAAGCATTTCTGAGCTTTAACTTGATTGTCTGTCAGCTTCTTTGGACAGGACAGGCAGCCGTCCTTTTTTTTTAATCTGCTGTGCACTGGGGAGCATTTTCAGAAGTGTACCCAGCAAACCCAGAGAGACGGATTCTGGGAGATGGAAACACATGTTATATCATATATCAAACGCTTAAGCAAAAGGAGAGGTGAAACACAGTTTGAGTATCATTTTTAATGTGCTCTGTCTATTGGCACACTGTTGTCTGGTTCCCCTAGAAAAAATGTAATTATCAGGGCTACCCTTTGGATTGCAAGTTATGCTGCTTGTGTTTTTTAATATGTGTCCTTTGATTTTTCCCCGAACCCTGAAAAAGGAACAGTGATTATAAAATAAACTTTTTTTGTCTTTGCAGACATAAAGTACAGTACCAAGATCACTAGTGAAATTCTAGAAATCTTTTTAAAGATATGCGGGGAGATACAATACTTCACGCTGCGTTTCTTACCTTAGCCTGATCCAGCAAACAATAACTGACATAACACAGATTAGGTAAGAAAGGTAAGGAGCGCGACCTTAATGCTCCCCAACCTTCAGGGGTTTTGGATTGCTAGCACAGCGCTATTTCCAAAAACATTTGGAAATGGCGATGTGCTTTAAATTCCGTCTAAAACCCCACATTAACCCGAATTTTTTTCGGGTTAACGTGGGTTTTTAGGAAAAGTGCCATATTGTATGTATCTCCCCATAGCTTTCCATAAAGCTTCCATGGAAACATGGTAAATTCCCAGAAGTTCTTTGTTCCTTATTTGCTTACCATGAATGAAATCCACAAGGATTAAAATGCACACAGGAGTAATCGCCAAAGTTGAAGCATGTTTGTATAGGAACATTTTATCATCTACAGTGGTTCTCTTGGGGGTGTATGTCTGTCATGGGGAAAGTAAGAAGGATAGGGCCCCTGGTAGTTGCGAGCCTCTCCCTGGTAGAGTCCCCTGTATATGCCTAACACTATGCCACATTCTTCTACCAGAGACCATTCTATCAATCTAAGTTCATTTCACATAGTTTGCTTCCCGTTTTGCAAAATAAGTTTTATCCAACTAAGTTTCCATTTAGCCCACAACTTGCTTATTTAATGAAGACATTCATCTCCCTAAATTTCATTGTCCTCAAAACTGGTGACTGTTTAATTCAAAAGGGACCCAAATCCGTTTGCATTAGGCATTCAATGTTTTTTTTTACTGACAACAATAAATAAAACCTAAATCCTGTCTGGCTTTTATTACTTTCGCTATTGTATTATTCTGTAAGATCATCTTCATACAGGCAGGTTTAGCTCAAAATGAAGCAAAACTGAATCTTTTCAAAATTTTCAAAGGGAAACACAGTCTCTTGATTGTAAAAAGCCCACAATGTGCTGTCACATACAGTAGAAGGGCTTTACTTATTAAGGCAGCACAGTTTTATGTTTTTTGCATCGGCCTGAACCTACTGAGCGAATTAGAACCTAGCCCTGGGTTAAAGCTGAGCCTGTTTGGAGCTTCCTCATTTATTCTAAATCCGAATCTATTCCCAAGCCTGTCCTCCATTTACATACACAAATGGCATTGTTATCTAAAATTGAATTTCTTCTTATTTTTTTTGTTTTTTCCTGTGCATTGTTTGATTAAGCGGAGTCGTTCTAATGCATCTGTTTTCCCTCTAAGATCATGTCTGCATAGCAAGATTTATTTTCTTTTATTATTGTTATTAATATTATATTCTTAGACTAATTAGGGAATTGAATTTTCCTGCCAGAAGGAACACATTTCTGGTTCTTATGAGTGATACACCTCATAATTGTTTTAGTGTGTTTTTTTTTTTTAAAAGAGAAAGCTTAAGTACAAATAAATCAGCGATTCCCGACCACAAATACAGTATATTTGATGAAAACATAGTAAGTGCAACCATTATGGGGCTAATGCAATAGAAGGAGCAACAATTGCCTTTGGTCTTAATTTGCAGCAAACCAATCAAATGTTAGCTTTTTACTGTAGTTAAAAATATGTAATTGGTTGCTGCTAGAGATGGCGGAACTCACTGAAATTTTTTTTTTTGAAAATCCGCAAGCCCACCCATTGATGTAAAAAATCCATAAGTCTGCCTACAATCAAGGTTAAATAGCAATGAAATCTTAATGTAATGGCACATAGACCTAAGAAATGGTCTGGGGAACACACATCAATGGCCAAAATCTTAAAAAAAACACCAGAAACTTTTTGAAAATAGTTCCACAGTTCAGATAATCAGAAAAAAGTCAGAAATAAGCAAAAGTTCGAGTTCTGGTGGATCCCTGAAATCTGCTTTGGATCCCGGTACGGGTTCATCTCTATTTGCTGCAGATTTATAGCATGGGCAAACTTTTGCATCTTTATTGCATCAGTCCCTTACCCTTAGTATTGTCTTAGTAATACACATGATTTCCCAGATAGCAACGTCAGTTGTAACAATATCAAATATCTATATTAGCATAGATAATTAATGAAACTTGATACAATGGAATGTTGCTATGTGGGTTGGTAATAACCTACAAATCTTCCATGTGAAATATATAAAAAAGAAGAGCTATTTATTTTTGCTTAATGGGTATGTCCACCCTCCAAACTAACTGTTGTAATCTGCCTAATTGCCCCCCAATACCTTAACCTTCACACTGCTGAATACCTCAACCTCACGAGGTTCACACTGCTGAAAATGCCCCTAAATCTACTTAACAGTCCTCGTTCCCTCCGCTATCTTCTGCCCAGATTCTGTGCCTATTCCGTGAAGGAAGCTGCAGATGGGGCCGGGCAGGCAGCGGCAACTGTTATTGGCCGAGTAGGAAAAGGTACCAAAGCTGGCCAAAAGACAGCCGAGGGAATGAGGACTGGTAAGTAGATTAAGGGGCACATTTCAGCAGTGTGAACCTTAGAGGTTGATGTTTTGGGGGGCAATAAGGCAGAATACAAATGTTGGTTTGGGGGGTGGACATGCCCTTTAAGGTTCATTTAGTGAAACCGCCCCATGGCTGATTTATATGTTAACAAATAGGAGACACACACTATGAAGGTTAAAGGACAGGGGCATAGGGATCACTATAACAACCATAGCGGTTGCTATGGGGCCCTGAGTAAAAAGGGCCCCATGCAGCCTCCCCTGCAGGCATGTCCACCCTCCTAATAAAAAATTTACCTCACATAGTTCAGCTCTACAAACCCCTTTTTTGTTTTACATAAACCTTTCCCAGGTTTAAGTAAATGAAAATGGGGTTTGTGGGGCTGAACTACGCGAGGTAACATTTTTGTTAGGATGGTGGACATGCACTATAAAAACTTGCTGCCGGATTAGGTTGAACTGCACCACACTCTTTATATGGGGGTCCCCAACGGAAATCTTGCTATGGGGCCTGTCATATCTAGCTATGCCACTGTTGGAAGTCTTGGATTGTAGAAAATCGGCAGCCAATACGATTCAAAAGAATGGTTCGCCCAACAATGATTGGCCATGTGTCTGCTGCCATCATTTAAAGATCATCCACTTTGTGGATGTGGATAAATAAATTAAAAATGTATGAATTATAAGAGAGATTGACCCTTATAGTCCTATTATTCCACAGAATACACTGCATGTAACAGCCATTTATAGCGCCATTATAAGGCCATGCTACTGAACAATTTCAAATTCAAATTACTCTCAAGAATTCACATTAATATTTTTACATAATCTACCTAGAAATAGAAGGAGAAGGCACATACTGTACTGTACAGCTTGATGCATATCACACGGATTTTCACCTCAGCCAGCTTGTTGCTGTCAATTCCAGTTAACCTTTCAGCGCCCATGAATCCATGATCTATATATACTATTTATAATAAACCCATTTTAGCGTTACCTCCGTATTACTAGAAACATTTACAGGGGGATGCACCGAGCGCTGCTATCGGCAACCCAGTGCAAACAGCCGGGCGATGTTATATGCCGATATTGGTTTAGGAGTGGATGTGATCTTGTCTGTTTATGTGATCTGTTTGTCCTCTGTCTTTCCTCTATTGCTGGCCAGCGAACTCTTTTTCTATTTACTGTTTCCTACAGACAAGGTGACTAGACTTTCCTACCACTATGATATTTGAATAAAACAAGTAGCCTTAGGGCTAGGCCACACTAGCGCTTTTTCGCGCGTTTGCGCACGCGTTTCGCGCTCGCGTTTGCGCCCACGATTTTTGCTAAAATGGAAATCGCGGGAACGCGAAATTCCCGCAATTTCTGATGCGCATGTGATTGTGCGTCCATTCGCGTTTTGGTAATGCATGCGTTCACCATTTTTGGTGCGTTAACGCAGCGTTTTCATAACGCAAAAAGGCGAAAACCAACGCACAAGAAAAGCACACCACATCGATTCTTGTGCGTTGCATATAATTTGACTAATTTAATTGATCACATGATTTGTTACAATGTGTCAATAAAAGCTGTGGCCATTTATTTCACACCAAAAAGGATTGCGTGTCTGCCTGTTCATTTGATACATATTAATTCATTGGTTGAAAGAAGGGGTTTTAAGTTAATTTTAGGCAACCAAGGTATCACAACGTCTACCTGTCTGCTGTTATGCTGGTAAAGTAACAGGGTGGAATCTGATTGTATAGTCTGAGTTTATATGGTTATTGGTAAAACCGCAGCAGGAGTGTTTAAGATGTTTTATTACTTATACCATATTCTGTTGTAACAGTCTTGATTGATCTTACAAACATTGTACAATTTCTTTTATACATGTGATGTACAGAAATGTTTATTTATAGATAAGAACTATCTGTATTTTGTTATTATGTTTGTGTCTTTAAAAGCTAAGAGTGCTGGGAAATCCACCCCAGCTGTAAAGTTAGTGCAACTGATTATTCAGAGAGATTCCTGAAGTCAGAGCGATCAGTCTGACTGCAGTTTGAAACAAACCCTGTTTGGTTTGGAGTTTACACATTGTCCATAGTGTAAGTCGCTGTCTTTTCTTTGTATTTTGCTTTCCTATTAAACTGAACTTGCACCAAACGCCAACGACTGAGTGAAAGACATTGTTTTATTTTTGATACAAAACCCACGTCCTTACAATCGGTGCTCGGAACATCTCTACCTGGCGCTGTTCTATTTTGGCACTTTCAACGAAAGCTATCAGCTGGCTTGAAAGTGCCGCATAAATTGACGATTTTGGCATATAACATCACTTGCGGCGGCTGCACTGTTAACTTTCACGTAAGCCACGCAGTCGCCGCAAGGAAGGAGTTAAAGTCACGCCAACCGATATACATCGGTTAGCGTGACTTAAACTCCAAATCAGGAGCGATGCGCCCGTTGGTGCATCGCCCTGTCAGTATTTAATATGGGCATATTTACTCCTGATCATTTTATTTATATTTATATAAGTGGGAACCTAACAGTGTTTGGCAAACCCACAGCCAAAATAAAAACCCTGTTGGGTTTGCCATTCTCTATGCTGGACCAATTTTGCGAAAGTGGAGACTTCTTATAACTAGTGATGGACCCAAACCAGATGAACTCGAAATATCCAAACTATATATGAACTAGTTTGGGTTTTCCAAACTCTCGACTTAATAATGATCAAATTCTCAAATCAGTAACCCTCGAATGTAACGTTCAAAAAGGTTATCCTCGAATGTATCCTTTGATTTCGGTAACCCTTGAATGTAGCCTTCAATTTCGTTAACCCTGCCACCCCCCATGACCACATACCCCTAACCCCTCCCTATATAGAGTCTCTTATAGAGAAGGATTCGGTGTATGTGGTCATTGGGGGGTGCTGGGAGATATTGGTGATGGGTGTCTGGCAGAGACCCATCCCCAATATCTCTGTCAGAGACCCATTAATATCTCCCTGTACCCCACATGACACCATAACCCTCCCTATACAGAGGCCCATTAATCCCCCAGATGTAGGCATTACCGTTATAGAAAAAAAATAAAGTCTTCTCTTTCCTCCCCCAGACTCCAGTACAACCCTGGAGTTGTGTGTTTATATTGTAGTTGGGGGGTTTTATAATGTACTGACGTAACTGTAACTGACTGTAAACCACTTAGTAGTCTGTGTATGTGCTGACAGTGCAGACCAGAAGGTGCAGGCACTGCATCTACATTGTCGGGGTTGCGCACACGCGTACATCGTTCACAAATGCCGCCGGCCACCAGTTAAGGATTTTTAAAAAAAAAAATCTACTGCTGCTAGTCTGCCTCATGGTAGATGCGGCTGTGTTTGGGTAAACTTCTCTATCTTTAAAGATGATCTCTGTCATATTGGTATTATTCAATAGTGGGGCCGTGCCAGAAGTTTGAACTAAGTATTGATACGTAAGATCTGAAGCACAGATAAACTACATTTCTTCAAATAATGAGGAAATGCTTTTTTTTTTTTTTTTTTTTTTTAAATCTTAAAGAAATGTTAAAGGGAAAGTTCAGTGGTAAATATCATTATTTTTAAATTCTTAGTATGTATTATGCATACCTAGTTATTCTACATATTCTCTTCTCATTTTGAAAAATAGTTGATTTCATACCCTTTGCTGTTCCCTGCTGTTGACATTAGTGAGCTACATTTCAGGTTCCAACGGTTCTTCTTCTTCCCAGATGCACCACTTCCTTGAAATGTTCCTAACAGTAATTTCTACTGATTGGCTGTTTGGATGTCAAAAAGCCAAGTCTCTACATCAGCCAGTCAACCGTGAAGGGGCTGGACAAGGACAAAACCATAACGGTCTCTATTAGGGGTCCAGTATTTCAGTTGCATTTATTTATACACAGACAAAATGCTGAATGGGCAGGGTAAGGTCATCGGGATAGTAAAATACTGCTCTTTTTTATTAAAAGCATATGTATTTGCACTGAACTTCCCCTTTAATTTGTAAGAAATGTTAAATTGCACAGGCAATTGGAAACGCTTATGCATCATTGTAGAGATGTTATGTGTTCCCTGCAGAGTGTCTGTTGGCTGGAGATCCATATCTGGGGGTGGAACTACAGGATTTTCTGTTAGAATATGACAACTGTGTAAGCAGATGTTGCAGCCTATTAGTTAAGTGATTGCGAGTAAACATCATCTGTTTGTCGGAACAAGAAAGTTTTCATTATTTCACCATCTACAGTACGTCTGGTATAATGAGTGATCCTGACAATTAAATCCCCATAGCTGAGACCACTGTTTAGCAACGTGCCAAACATGTCTATAATGCCTAATGTCTATTCATTTAACCAAGAGCAGATGTCACTGTCAATAGGTCCAGTAACTGCTCTTTCTTAACCTTGTACCATGTAGATTTGTTAAGGTGCCCTGTCAAGCTATCATTGTATTACTAGTCTGTCAATGTTACATGAATATAAATATATTCTTCTACTGCCAGCTTCCAATCTGTTTATTTTATTTTCTCTCGTTAAGAGAAATATTGCACCATGTACATTAAATTGGTAACCGTACTAGATTGAACATTACATTCAGCACTAGATATGATACATTAATTGAACATCTATTACTAAAGATTAAAGTATGCTGTTCCTTTTATGCTGTCAGTGTTCATGACACACAATGCATTGATTGGTCATGAACCCCCAACAATGCCGTGATGGGTCCGTACCACTAGCTTGCATGGTTCCATTAAAAGCATGCAGTCACTTAATGTGAATGGAGGAAATAATATCTTTAACACGCTTGTGATGCCAGCAGATTTTTCCGAAGCTCTTTTACAGAAATGTTGTTTGCAGCGTCCCCAAATCATCGGCTAAGCGTATAATTCATGTAATTCTCAAATCATCGGTAATCTTTAACCTGGTGTTGGAACATGAGTAGTTTATGTAATTTATATATAATACATGGGGGGGGGGGGAGGGGGGTTAATCTTTGTAATTTTTCATTCATAAACAAAACTGAACATCCATCCACCAAACGGGGAACTTAGAAAAATCCCTGCAAAGCACTAAGGCAATCATTATCTTCTGGCGATTGAAGGTGACCTGCCGTAAGCCTACCACGCAACATTCATTTCAACTCCCTTGTCTTAACCCAGCTTATTAAGTTGTTTTAATTTTCATTTATCTTCTTAATTATTCTTATCGTATGTGTCAACAATGTGTCTGTGCCCCGGGTCGCTGTGGTGTTGCAGTCAATTTATATTAATGTCTCCTCATTGATACAGTGACAGTATGAAAAGGTGCAAATAAGTGTGAGGCCACTGATTGGCTTGGGAGGCAGACTGGCGGTGGGGGGGTTTACTAGCTTCCTACAAACTAATGGATGACTAAATACATTTACTGGAGTGGGAATCTGGACATAGAAAGTGTGAACCTTGCTTTATACAATGTCATTTTGTTATTGCAATAGCTGAAATGCTGAATATCCCTGCGGGCCACCTCCTTGGTTTAGGGAACCTTATTGTTACCTAGTTTGGTAGGCATCTTTGGCAAATACCTTTCCAATATTTGTTGGTAACATTTGAAAAGCTTTTGGATGTGCATTTTATTGTGTTGTATTGGATATAATATCACTGTTGATTCATTCATTTAGGTGCAAGCTTGTAGAAAGGAAAGTTAAAAAGCAATTTATGTTCTTCAGTTAAATGTGTTAAGAGGGCCCAGATCACCACCCTCCCAATCCAAATTCCTGACAATATCATGATGTATTTTAATATTTCATTCGTGGGGTCCACTGCACAGTGTGCTTAGATGCTATATTAAGCCTCTTTACGTTCTCTCTTTAAGTTATATTTTTTTTTTTTATTTTATATTCATCTCCACGACCCCTTGCGTTTGATCTTACCATATTGGGACTTGTTTCTCGGTATGATATGTTTTCCTATCGTTAATACAGTACAAACAGTTTGAGGGACATAAGGCCACTGTGTTAACCTGCTTTAATGTTTATATCTTACTCTTTGGGCAGTGTTTGGTAGTCTCTGGGTCCCATAACATTCACTATCTGGTAACAAATTTCATTCACACGATTTCTAACAATACAATTTTTCTAAACATGTCTCCATTCCTCTCCTTTTTATTAATTCCCTACCTGTCCTGTTCAATTCCCTCCTAGCACATCACTGTATTCCACATTCTAGTTCATTTATCCGCGCTGAATAATCCAATCCATAGGAGGGTGCCCCAAATTAATGTCCCTCCCAGGAGAGGAACTCTACGCCCAATAGGGAGGCACACGCAAGGCAACACATTTCTGGTTGTGAGGTTAGATCCGGCAGGTTAGAAAGATAGAAACCCATGTCGGATGAGCTGGCTATAGCCTGTTTATGTGCTATCTAAATTAGTATTAAACTCTTGTACTGTTCCCGGTCTAGTTTCAGAGGCGAGCCAGCAAGAGCTAATATACACAGAGTACAATAAATTATTAATCAAACGACATTGGTACAATCCGGTCCGCAACTGCGTGACACCTAATAGATGTTGTGTATAGTCCATGGGTGTGTAAGCCTGGTATATCCCCAAAAGCGACCCGCGGTGTCAAATGCAAAGAAACACTGCCGATGGATAGGTCCTCAACATCTCACCGAGCCAGACTTTTTTCTGTTTTCTTTCTCTTGTTGTTTTACATCTAGTTTTGGCACAGTCTCTGTGCCTTCTACTCACCGAAATACCTCTTACGCACGAGGGTCTTGACGACTGGTTGGTGGGGGGGGGGGGGTGGGGTGTGGGGTTTGGCCTGTATTAAGGTCTAGAGCTGTAGGGTGCGAGAGGCTAGACAAGTTAAGTCAATGAAACATCACAAGAGGCGTGGACAATACTCGGTGGAACACAGACCTAGGGAGGGACTAGGGAAGTATGCTCAGATGAGTCCGTCACACCGACCCATGTGCGGGAGTGATCAATTACGCCGAGCAGGAGCAAGCGCCAGTACTAGTAGCTCGTGGTAGAGCGCGCGAGGTACTTCGTGACTACGATTATCACAGCGCTAGTCATCTCTCGTCACTCCTAATAAACCTTTTAGGGGGACAGTGTTTTATTTTTTTTTGAAGTGTACTGGCCCAAAGTTTAAGCGCCACATTTAAAGGCGAAGCGAGCGACGTTTCGTCGTGTACGAGTGATACAGAAATCGCTCCCTTGCCCTCGTGGACCAGGCCTTAGATACATTGTCTACAATACTCTTCTTCCAGAACTGGTTGTCTAACGGATGAAGCTGACCTAGCTTAACATAGGTTCCACAAGTGTCCCATAGCAGTATTCAGTCATGATAGTGACAACCCCTTGCAATAACGTCTCACCCCCAGAAGCTCACAGGCGAGACAGTTAATATTCATACGATACTGCAGGAGGCGCTTCAGTAAAATAGTACTGTATGTGCAGTGGATAGTGGTCTGCGCGCTCCTCTTAGTCATACGCATATTTAAATAGAGAGATGGATGGGAGAAGCATCACGGGGGTTATGCGGACAGGGGGCTGGAACGCTAGAGGCAGGTATGTCATGTAGTGCCACTTGGGTACGTGGGGGGGTAGGCGCCTAGTGGCACAGTATGTAGGTGCGTGGACATTACTGGCATATTAAGTCCATAGCAATGTAAAATCCATTTATCACCTAATGAAATATAGCTCCTTAACGGTACGGCCTTGCTTTCCTAGCGCATTAGTGCATAATCCCCTTTCACGTAGGCGTGTTCGAAGGGTACTCCATAGTCATCCAGGCATGCATAGATGGAAAGTCGTGAGCCCCTTGGTACCTTCATAGGCTAGGATTTAGACTTCCCGATAAACTTGGGCTCTGTGTGAAGATGTATTGGGGTGTTGTACTTAGCTCCAAACAACGAGAAGGTCGAAGACATTTCTGGAGTCATACCGACTGGCGTTCCTAATCAATTCAGAATGAACCAGAGAATCTTTGGACACACAAATATATGTACCGCAAGTGGTAAGAAGCGGTGGATTGGATATGCTGCTATTGGATTCGGTGTATGGAAGGGACGAGCGATCCACGGAGTAGGGTTGTCAAAGTGGAAAGCTACATTCAAACAAACTAGTGGAAGCTACATTCAACACTAGTGAAAGCTACATTCAACACTAGTGGAAAGCTACATTCACACTAGTGGAAAGCTACATTCAACACTAGTAGAAGCTACATTCAACACTAGTGGAAAGCTACATTCACACTAGTGGAAAGCTCATTCAACACTAGTAAGAAAGCTACATTAACACTAGTGGAAAGCTACATTCAACACTAGTGGAAAGCTTCATTCAACACTAGTGGAAATCTAAATTCAAAACTAGTGGAAAGCTACATTCAACACTGGTGGAAAGCTACATTCAACACTAGTGGAAAGCTACATTCAACTCTAGTGGAAAGCTACATTCAACACAGCTAGTGAAAGCTACATTCAACACTAGTGGAAGCTCATTCAACACTAGTATAAAGCTACATTCACACTAGTGGAAAGCTACATTCAACACTAGTGGAAAGCTGCATTCAACCTAGTAAAAGCTACATTTAACACTATGGGAAAGCTACATTCAACACTAGTGGAAAGCTTCATTCAACACTGTGGAAATCTAATTCAAAACTAGTGGAAAGCTACATTCAACACTAGTGGAAAACTATTTTCAACACTAGTGGAAACTAAATTCAACTCTATGGAACTCATTCACACTAGTGAAACTAATTCAACTTTAGTGGAAAGCTACATTCAACACTAGTGGAAAGCTACATTCAACACTAGTGGAAAGCTGCATACAACACTAGTAGAAAGCTACATTTAACACTAGTGGAAGCTAAATTCAACTCTAGTGGAAAGCTACATTCCACTAGTGGAAAGCTAAATTCAACTCTAGTGGGAAGCTACATTCAACACTATGTGGAAGCTACATTCAACACTAGTGGAAAGCTAAATTCAACTCTAGTGGAAAGCTACATTCAACACTTGTGGAAAGCTAAATTAAACTCTAGTGGAAAGCTACATTCAACACTAGTGGAAAGCTACATTCAACACTAGTGAAAAGCTATTGAACTCTAGCGGAAAGCTCATTCAACACTAGTGGAAAGCTAAATTAAACTCTAATGGAAAGCACATTCAACACTAGTGGAAACTACATTCAAACACTAGAGGAAAGCTACATTTAAACCTAGTGGAAAGCTACATTCACACTATGGAAAGCTGCATTCAACACTAGTAGAAAGCTACATTTAACACTAGTGGAAAGCTACATTCAACACTAGTGGAAAGCTACATTCAACACTAGTGAAAAGCTAATTCAACTTTAGTGAAAGCTACATTCAACACTAGTGGAAGCTACATTCAACACTAGTGGAAAGCTGCATACAACACTAGTAGAAAGCTACATTTAACACTAGTGGAAGCTAAATTCAACTCTAGTGGAAAGCTACATTCAACACTATGGAAAGCTAAATTCAACTCTAGTGGGAAGCTACATTCAACACTAGTGGGAAGCTACATCTCAACACTAGTGGAAAGCTAAATTCAACTCTAGTGGAAAGCTACATCAACACTTGTGGAAAGCTAATTAAACTCTAGTGGAAAGCTACATTCACACAGTGAAAGCTACTCAACACTAGTGGAAAGCTAAATTCAACTCTAGTGGAAAGCTCATTCAACACTAGTGGAAAGCTACATCAACACTAGAGGAAAGCTACATTTAAACTAGTGGAAAGCTACATTTAATCTTTAATCTTGTAATAAAGAGTGCAAGAAAGCAATTAAACTAGCTAAAATAGAAAATGAAATACGGATTGCAACAAAGCAAGTCCAACCCCAAGATGTTTTTTATATATAAATGGTAAAAAAATGAGGACTGAGAATGTGGGACCAATAATAATGGAGCTAGGTGGTTGTAGAGGATGCCGAAAAGGCTAATCTGCTAAACCGTTTTTTTACATCGGTTTTTACTGTTGAGAATCCTTACAGTAGGGATTGTAACAATGTGCAGGGAGGAAATGAAGAGTTTTCACATTGGATAACAGAGGATATGGTACGGAATCAATTAGACAAAGTTAATATCAATAAAGCGCCAGGACCAGATGGATTGCATCCTAGGATTTTAAAAGAGCTTAGTTCAGTTTCTAGCAAGACCACTGTGTCTCATATTTTCAGATTCGCTTTTGTCTGGGGATGTGCCGCTGGATTGGAAAAAAGCCAATGTAATACCAATATTCAAAAAAGGTAGTCGTTCACAGCCTGGTAACTTAGACCTGTAAGCCTAACATCAGTGGTAGGGAAGGTGATGGAAACTTTGTTAAGGGATCATATCCTTGACTTTGTCTCCAGAGATCTCTTATGTAGTAGTCAGCATGGATTTATGAGAATAGATCATGCCAGACAAATTTAATGGTTTTATGAAGAAGTGAGTAAGAAGTTAGATTCAGGCACACTGTGGATGTGTATATTTGGATTTTGCAAAAGCCTTTGATACTGTGCCACATAGGCGACTAATGTATAAACTGAGGACTGTTGGCCTTGAAAAAAACATTTGTTCATGGATAGAGAACTGGTTATTGGACCGCAAACAGAGAGTGGTGGTTAATGGAGCTACATCTATGTGGGCTAAAGTTCTAAGCGGAGTTCCTCAGGGTTCTGTACTGGGGCCGCTTCTGTTTAATCTGTTTATAAATGACTTAGAAGGGGGCATTGAGAGCAAGGTCTCTGTGTTTGCTGATGACACTAAATTATGCAGAGCTTTGGAAACTTCCAATGATGTGCAGTGCTGCAAGCAGACCTAGATAGATTATCAAAATGGCAGCAGAAATGGCAGATGAGATTCAATGTTGATAAATGTAAGGTGATCATTTGGGATTTAATATCCTGTGCCACCTACACCATAAATAACTCTGTGTTAAGTGCATCTAAATGGAAAAAGATTTGGGGGTTCTGTAGAACAGACTTAGCTGTAGCACACATGCCAGGTAGCAACAGCTAGACTAGCAAGATATTGTTGTATAAGGGGGAATGGAATCAAGAGAGAAAATATTATTCTCCCTCTTTACAAGGCACTGGTAAGGCCACATTTGGAATATGCGGTGCAGTTTGGAATCCCATATACAAAAGGGACATCTGGAAATTGAGGCAGTTCAGAGAAGGGCAACTAAATTAATAAGGGGAATGGAGGGGCTTGAATATGCAGGCAGATTAGACAAGTTAGGGCTGTTTACATTGGAGAGCGGCGGTTGCGTGGGGACATGATAACCTTATACAATATATTAATGGCCCATACAGTGAACTCTCTGTGGCATTGTTCACTAATAGTCATATCAGAGGACTTGTGGACATCCTTTAAGGTTGGAAGAAAAGAAGTTTCATCTTCAGGTTAGGAGAGGTTTCTTTAGAGTGAGAACGGTGAAACTGTGGGTCTTCCAGCAGAGGTG
This sequence comes from Hymenochirus boettgeri, assembly GCA_019447015.1. Classification (NCBI taxonomy): domain Eukaryota; kingdom Metazoa; phylum Chordata; class Amphibia; order Anura; family Pipidae; genus Hymenochirus; species Hymenochirus boettgeri. Next base: position 229,005,664 of record CM033471.1, read on the forward strand.
GTAATGGCAAGTTCATTGAATAACTTTAAAAAGGCCTGGATAAGTTTCTAAAACGAAAAAATATTGAGATTACTGGTATTAATGCATATAGATCTGGTTGATCCAGGATACTTTCCGATTGCCGTTTGGAGTCAGGAAGGAATTTTTTCCCCCCTTTTTAGCTGGGGTTTTGCCTTCCTCTGGATCAACTGTTAGGTAGGGTTAAAAAAAAAAAAAAAAGGGAATAGGTTGGACTTGATGGACGAATGTCTTTATTCAACCTTAATTCTATGTTTACTATGTTACTATGTATGTTACATTCAACACTAGTGGAAAGCTGCATTCAAACTAGTAGAAAGCTACATTTAACACTAGTGAAGCTACATTCAACCTAGTGGAAAGATTCATTCAACACTAGTGAAAATCTAAATTCAAAACTAGTGGAAAGCTACATTCAACACAGTGGAAAACTATTTTCAACACTAGTGGAAAGCTACATTTAACACTAGTGGAAAGCTACATTCAACACTAGTGGAAAGATTCATTCAACACTAGTGAAAATCTAAATTCAAAACTAGTGGGAAGCTACATTCAACACTAGTGGGAACTACATTCAACACTAGTGGAAATCTAAATTCAACTCTAGTGGAAGCTACATTCAACACTCGTGGAAGGCTAATTAAACTCTAGTGGAAAGCTACACTCAACACTAGTGGAAAGCTACATTCAACACTAGTGGAAAGCTAAATTCAACACTGTTGGAAAGCTACATTCAACACTAGTGGAACTAAATTAAACTCTATGGAAAGCTACATTCAACACTAGTGGAAAGCTACATTCAACACTAGTGGAAAGCTACATTCAACACTAGTGGAAACCGTAACAAATTCCTTTAGTTCTTTTCAGTTGAAATCTAAAGTCTGAAGGAAGGCAAATTCTCCACTGAGACAATGCAGCAATATCAATTCCCTTTGCCTGCAGTACGCCATGATGGAAGACGACCAGACCAAATTATAATTTGTATGCAATGTTTACTGAAACAAAGATAGAACCATACCAGGCTCTCATCACCCAGTAACCCTATCCAAGTAGTTCAAACTCACATATCACCCTACATCTTCAGTGCACAACATAAAGAATGTGTGACTTCCTTTAATGCACCAACACCAACAGTAATCTCTGCATTATTTATGTTACAGAGAATGTAGATAATCTGCTAAATAGCAGGGTTCGTGTAATTAAAATAAAGAGCATTCCAAAAGGTGATACAAACATGCCATATCTTTCAATCAATTGCAAATCAATGGATGATGATACACCGTAGCAGAGATAACTGGCCGTGCATTCCTGCAAAAATCAAAGCTTCCTGAACCACTTTCATGTGGAACAGAAAGATTTAATTAACTAGAATGAACGATTAAATGTTCTTTCCTACTGTGGAATGCAAATTAGCCTACATGAGTGGAAATTCAAGCATTTCCAAGTAATATCCCTTGAAAGTTTGATTGTCTTGTAGGCAAATTTGAATGCTGGCAAAAGCCAAACTGTAAAATCCCCCAACTCCTTCTTAATTTCTCTCTAACATTTTTATTTGATGTTAATATTTCCTGTCTTGTTAAGGTTTCCTGCAGGCAGAAAATCGACAGTCAGTTAAGTCTCTCAGGGTGTCTTCCGATGCAGGGATTGGTGAAAGTTTGCCCATAGGATATTCCATTCAGAACATGGTGTGTGTTAAGTGTAAACTCAAAGCTGAATTCACTTTGCATCCCGAGAAAGCTGTCTCCTTTAATTATTGCAACGCCAACAAAGGTTGTAATATGAAGTGACAAATCAAAATGTGCCAGAAATGTTAGCATTTAAATACAACATACTGTAGGGAGTGAAGGCATCTTTACTCTGTTTGACTCGTAATGCTCACAAAGTGTCTGTCAGCTTGAGTAAACCAACAAAAATACTAGCTTTGTATTCATGCTCAAAACAGAGAAAGGCTTATTTAATAGTAGGTGGAAATGTATCCACGGTTATTAATTTGCACAACCAACCAGATGTTAGCTTTTCACTAAGTTACAGTATTGCCGATAACTATTGATTGGTTACTGATATTATTAGGACAGGCAAACATTTGCTTTTTATAATCATTTTTACAATTTTCAAGATTTACAATGCAATACAATTACCTACTCCTAATACATAACACAGATTTATGTGTTATGTTTTACTCTCATTTGTTCCTGTAACACTCTTTCAAGAGTGTTAAAAGTTCTTATTGTTAAAAACGTGCTAATTTTGCCCCACCAATCAAATGTTAGCTTTCAAATGTTAAATAAGATCTGATTGGTTGGGGCAAAATTAGCACCATTTTTAACAATAAGAAATTTTATTGAATCTCCTGATTATTTCTATTGAAACTGCTATGTATAAAGAGTATTGTATTGTATTGTAAAACGTTTGCTCTTATTAAAGTTCATGTCCTACTCTTTGAATTAAAATTTGTATTTAAGCAGATACCCAAACTGGAATAATTGTATTTCTCTTACCTTACCTGGTATTTCCTCTACCACCTTACCTTGCATTCAACCCAGTGCTCTCAGCCTGACTTCCCTCTGGTTACTCCAGTTAGCAGCAGGGATGTTAAATAGAATTAAAGCCAAATGCTTGTGAATTATAGTGTTGAATGTAGCTTTCCACTAGTGTTGAATGTAGCTTTCTACTAGTGTTGAATGTAGCTTTCCACTAGTGTTGAATGCAGGTTTCCACTAGTGTTGAATGTAGCTTTCCACTAGTGTTGAATGTAGCTTTCCACTTTGCAAGAACTGCCAATACTGAACATCTTTGCCAATGCCCTTTTACAATTAATATATCTATTAGTCTATACAAAACTATACACTTACCCTTGGTATTATTCTACATTCTAAAGTGCTTCAGTATACATATCTAGTATTGTAATTTGAGATTTGTTAATTGATAACTGGCTGTACCCTCTCCTGTATTACTTACCCCTGTATCTTGTGGCTAATACTCTGTTACTATTTTGATCTGACTTTAGGCTTCAGTACTTCAATCTGTTTAGTAGTTTTTGCAAGCAGACTTTAGTAATTCCTTAGGCAAGGGTACACATGGCTGAATTTATTATTATTACAAGCAAGTGGTCTGTGGGGACAAATCACTGTCGGTCGTGATGATAATCTCCCTGCTTGACAGTTCCCTGTTCCCAATCGTGCAGTCCATAGGAGACAGCACGATCATCTGTGATTTGCTGGCACGTCCTTTTGCCCGTTCACCCGATCCAGGCAAATGGGCGACAGACATCAGTTGCCGGCAATGGCAGAAATGTCTATGATTTTTCTGCCGTCTGACCGATATATGAAAATATCGGTCGGTTTTGCTGAAAAATCACTTTAAATTCCATGGAAAGTAATTTTACATACTGTTCAGGGCATGGATTAAATTGCTGCTACATGCAACATATAAAACTTGTTATTGAATATGGGACTTAATAGGAAAGCAAAAAGCAAGAGGGGATGAATGACTCTAAATGAATAGGCTGTAGTTAAAATTCTTTTCTGTGCCATTTTAATGGCTTAAAGGTTGGATACTTGAGTGCCCTAGATTGTAGCAGTCAGGCAGAACAAAAAAACCCCAGAAACATTCAGTGATGTTATACAGCAAGTTGTGGTTGGAATGCTTTTAGAGAACGTTAAGGAGGAGAATGTTGTGACATAGCATTGAACAGGATTATTTGTCGGGCGATTGACAGTAAGGAGCATTTCTAGGGGATAATTTCGGACATAAAAGATAACACTATCTTTGACGTGTTCCGTTTTACAGACCTCCCTGTTATTCAAAGAAAAACTTTTGTTGCAGAACGTATTTAATAAAAGGTCTTTACAGAGAACATAAGAGCATCCCTTCAGTTTAAAAGAAGAAGGATGCAATCTTCAGCCTTTCTGCTCTCCCCAATCAGAAATTGTCAGAGAATGAATTTTTAAATTGTGAAATGAACCCTTTACTAGAAGCCACTCAAAAAAAGAACTAAGGCTAAAAATATACCATAATTGCAAATTGTATTTTGTTGATTTGGCTGTAGGTTACCAGACCACATGATGTTAAAGGAACATGCCTTAAAGGGGAAGTCCAGTGCAAATACATATGGTTTTCAGAAAAAAGAGAAATATTTTATAATATTTCATCCTAATGACCTTAATCTACCAATTCGGCATTTTGTCTGTGTATAAATAAAAATGCAACCAAAATACTGACTTCCTGTTTGCAGGACCCCTAGTAGAGACCGTTATGGTCTTGCCCTTGACCCAGCGCCTGGGTTGATTCAGTTGCTCAGTTGAGATCTGAGCATCTTTGACCCATCCAGCAGCCAATCAATCAATCAATAGAAATTACTGTTAGGAATATTCCAAGGATGTGGTGCATCCTGGGAAGAAGAAGGACCGTTGGAACCTGAAATGTCAGCTCACTAATGTCAACAGCAGGGAACAGCAAATGGAAGAGAATATGTAGAATAACTAAGAAGGCATTACACAAACTAACAATTTAACAAATATTGATAATTTCCACTGAACTGCCCCTTTAAAGGAGAACTAAACTTATTTTTTTACTTCTAGTTTGAAAGCTTTCCTCCCCTGATTACGCATGCATTGGAAGTTGAATTTATGTTCATGTATGAAGTGGATTCTGTAACTTAGTTGGCTCTCATTTTGTTGCCAGCACATGTATCTGGTCGTATAGTCTTCAAACAGCCTTGCGAGCATGTGCACTAATTGCCCATGCCCTTTCTCAATTCATAGAGAATTTGCTATATATATTGTCTTTACACCAAAATGAAGCCCCTAATAAGACTTTGAAAGCTGTTTTAAATCCTGCAGTTTATTTTCCTGTCAGTATGGCACAAAGAACAGACTCCCAGGAACAATACAAAATAGCCAGCTGTATGTTATCTCTGGTGGGTAAAAGTAATAATGTTCATTGTTAGGGACCAGGGTGCTTAAAAAAATGTTTGCAATTGCAAACACGTTACACTGTGAAATCCCTATTTTGTTTCTGAAAGCATTTCTGAGCTTTAACTTGATTGTCTGTCAGCTTCTTTGGACAGGACAGGCAGCCGTTTCCTTTTTTTTAATCTGCTGTGCACTGGGGAGCATTTTCAGAAGTGTACCCAGCAAACCCAGAGAGACGGATTCTGGGAGATGGAAACACATGTTATATCATATATCAAACGCTTAAGCAAAAGGAGAGGTGAAACACAGTTTGAGTATCATTTTTAATGTGCTCTGTCTATTGGCACACTGTTGTCTGGTTCCCCTAGAAAAAATGTAATTATCAGGGCTACCCTTTTGATTGCAAGTTATGCTGCTTGTGTTTTTAATATGTGTCCTTTGATTTTTCCCCGAAAACCCTGAAAAAGGAACAGTGAATTATAAAATAAACTTTTTTTGTCTTTGCAGACATAAAGTACAGTACCAAGATCACTAGTGAAAATTCTAGAAATCTTTTTAAAGATATGCGGGGAGATACAATACTTCACGCTGCGTTTCTTACCTTAGCCTGATCCAGCAATACAATAACTGACATAAACAAGATTAGGTAAGAAAGGTAAGGAGCGCGACCTTAATGCTCCCCAACCTTCAGGGGTTTTGGATTGCTAGCACAGCGCTATTTCCAAAAACATTTGGAAATGGCGATGTGCTTTAAATTCCGTCTAAAACCCACATTAACCCGAATTTTTTTCGGGTTAACGTGGGTTTTAGATGGAAAAGTGCCATATTGTATGTATCTCCCCCATAGCTTTCCATAAAGCTTCCATGGAAACATGGTAAATTCCCAGAAGTCTTTGTTCCTTATTTGCTTACCAATGAATGAAATCCACAAAGGATTAAAATGCACACAGGAGTAAATCGCCAAAAGGTTGAAGCATTGTTTGTATAGGAACATTTTTATCATCTACAGTGGTTCTCTTGGGGGGGTGTATGTCTGTCATGGGGAAAGTAAGAAGGATAGGGCCCCTGGTAGTTGCAGAGCCTGCTCCCCTGGTAGAGTCCCCTGTATATGCCTAACACTATGCCACATTTCTTCTACCAGAGACCATTCTATCAATCTAAGTTCATTTCACATAGTTTGCTTCCCGTTTTGCAAAATAAGTTTTATCCAACTAAGTTTCCATTTAGCCCACAACTTGCTTATTTAATGATGAAGACATTCATCTCCCTAAATTTCATTGTCCTCAAAACTGGTGACTGTTTAATTCAAAAGGGACCCAAATCCGTTTGCATTAGGCATTCAATGTCTTTTTTACTGACAACAATAAATAAAACCTAAATCCTGTCTGGCTTTTATTACTTTCGCTATTGTATTATTCTGTAAGATCATCTTCATACAGGCAGGTTTAGCTCAAAATGAAGCAAAACTGAATCTTTTCAAAATATTTCAAAGGGAAACACAGTCTCTTGATTGTAAAAAGCCCACAATGTGCTGTCACATACAGTAGAAGGGCTTTACTTATTAAGGCAGCACAGTTTTATGTTTTTTGCATCGGCCTGAACCTACTGAGCGAATTAGAACCTAGCCCTGGGTTAAAGCTGAAGCCTGTTTGGAGCTTCCTCATTTATTCTAAATACGAATCTATTCCCAAGCCTGTCCTCCATTTACATACACAAATGGCATTGTTATCTAAAAATTGAATTTCTTCATTTTTTTGTTTTTTCCTGTGCATTGTTTGATTAAGCGGAGTCGTTCTAATGCATCTGTTTTCCCTCTAAGGATCATGTCTGCATAGCAAGATTTATTTTCTTTTATTATTGTTATTAATATTATATTCTTAGACTAATTAGGGAATTGAATTTTCCTGCCAGGATAGGAACACATTTTCTGGTTCTTATGAGTGATACACCTCATAATTGTTATTTAGAGTGTTTTTTTTTTTTTTTAAAGAGAAAGCTTAAGTACAAATAAATCAGCGATTCCCGACACAAACATACAGTATAAATTTGATGAAAACATAGTAAGTGCAACCATTTATGGGGCTAATGCAATAGAAGGAGCAACAATTGCCTTTGGTCTTAATTTGCAGCAAACCAATCAAATGTTAGCTTTTTACTGTAGTTAGAAAATATGTAATTGGTTGCTGCTAGAGATGGCGGAACTCACTGAAATTTTTTTTTTTGAAAATCCGCAAGCCCACCCATTGATGTAAAAAATCCATAAAGTCTGCCTACAATCAAGGTATAAATAGCAATGAAATCTTAATGTAAATGGCACATAGACCTAAGAAATGGTCTGGGGAACACACATCAATGGACAAAATCTTAAAAAAAAAAACACCAGAAACTTTTTGAAAATAGTTCCACAGTTCAGAATAATCAGAAAAAGTCAGAAATAAGCAAAGTTCGAGTTCTGGTGGATCCCTGAAATCTGCTTTGGATCCCGGTACGGGTTCATCTCTAGTTGCTGCAGATTTATAGCATGGGCAAACTTTTGCATCTTTATTGCATCAGTCCCTTACCCTTAGTAGTGTCTTAGTAATACACATGATTTCCCAGATAGCAACGTCAGTTGTAACAATATCAAATATCATATATTAGCATAGATAATTAATGAAACTTGATACAATGGAATGTTGCTATGTGGGTTGGTAATAACCTACAAATCTTCCATGTGAAATAATATAAAAGAAAGAAGAGCTATTTATATTTTGCTTAATGGGTATGTCCACCCTCCAAACTAACTGTTGTAATCTGCCTAATTGCCCCCCAATACCTTAACCTTCACACTGCTGAATACCTCAACCTCACGAGGTTCACACTGCTGAAAATGCCCCTAAATCTACTTAACAGTCCTCGTTCCCTCCGCTATCTTCTGCCCAGATTCTGTGCCTATTCCGTGAATGGAAGCTGCAGATGGGGCCGGGCAGGCAGCGGCAACTGTTATTGGCCGAGTAGGAAAAGGTACCAAAGCTGGGCAAAAGACAGCCGAGGGAATGAGGACTGGTAAGTAGATTAAGGGGCACATTTCAGCAGTGTGAACCTTAAGAGGTTGATGTTTTGGGGGGCAATAAGGCAGAATACAAATGTTGGTTTGGGGGGTGGACATGCCCTTTAAGGGTTCATTTAGTGAAACCGCCCCATGGCTGATTTATATGTTAAACAAAATAGGAGACACACACTATGAAAGGTTAAAGGACAGGGGCATAGGGATCACTATAACAACCATAGCGGTTGCTATGGGGCCCTGAGTAAAAAGGGCCCCATGCAGCTCCCCTGCAGGCATGTCCACCCTCCTAATAAAAAATTTACCTCACATAGTTCAGCTCTACAAACCCCATTTTTGTTTTACATAAACCTTTCCCAGGTTTAAGTAAAATGAAAATGGGGTTTGTGGGGCTGAACTACGCGAGGTAACATTTTTGTTAGGATGGTGGACATGCACTATAAAAAAACTTGCTGCCGGATTAGGTTGAACTGCACCACACTCTTTATATGGGGGTCCCCAACGGAAATCTTGCTATGGGGCCTGTCATATCTAGCTATGCCACTGTTGGAAGTCTTGGATTGTAGAAAATCGGCAGCCAATACGATTCAAAAGAATTGGTTCGGCCAACAATGATTGGCCATGTGTCTGCTGCCATCATTTAAAGATCATCCACTTTGTGGATGTGGATAAATAAATTAAAAATGTATGAATTATAAGAGAGGATTGACCCTTTATAGTCCTATTATTCCACAGAATACACTGCAGTGTACAGCCATTTATAGCGCCATTATAAAGGCCATGCGACTGAACAATTTCAAATTCAAATTACTCTCAAGAATTCACATTAATATTTTTACATAATCTACCTAGAAATAGAAGGAGAAGGCACATACTGTACTGTACAGCTTGATGCATATCACACGGATTTTCAACTCATGCCAGCTTGTTGCTGTCAATTCCAGTTAACCTTTCAGCAGCCCCATGAATCCATGATCTATATATACTATTTATAATAAACCCATTTTAGCGTTACTCCGTATTACTAGAAACATTTACAGGGGGATGCACCGAGCGCTGCTATCGGCAACCCAGTGCAAACAGCCGGGCGATGTTATATGCCGATATTGGTGTTAGGAGTGGATAGTGATCTTGTCTGTTTATGTGATCTGTTTGTCCTCTGTCTTTCCTCTATTGCTGGCCAGCGAACCTCTTTTTCTATTTACTGTTTTTCCTACAGACAAGGTGACTAGACTTTCCTACCACTATGATATTGTTGAATAAAACAAGTAGCCTTAGGGCTAGGCCACACTAGCGCGTTTTTCGCGCGTTTGCGCACGCGTTTCGCGCTCGCGTTTGCGCCCACGATTTTTGCTAAAATGGAAATCGCGGGAACGCGAAAATTCCCGCAATTTCTGATGCGCATGTGATTGTGCGTCCATTCGCGTTTTGGTAATGCATGCGTTCACCATTTTTGGTGCGTTAACGCAGCGTTTTCATAACGCAAAAAGGCGAAAACGCGAACGCACAAGAAAAGCACACACAATCGATTCTTGTGCGTTGCAGTATAATTTGACTAATTTAATTGATCACATGATTTGTTACAATGTGTCAATAAAAGCTGTGGCCATTTATTTCACCCAAAAAGGATTGCGTGTCTGCCTGTTCATTTGATACATATTAATTCATTGGTTAAAGAAAGGGGGTTTTAAGTTAATTTTAGGCAACCAAGGTATCAGCAACAGGTCTACCTGTCTGCTGTTATGCTGTGTAAAGTAACAGGGTGGAATCTGATTGTATAGTCTGAGTTTAATTGGTTATTGGTAAAACCTGCAGCAGGAGTGTTTAAGATGTTTTATTACTTTATACCATATTCTGTTGTAACAGTCTTGATTGATCTTACAAACATTGTACAATTTCTTTTATACATGTGATGTACAGAAATGTTTATTTATAGATAAGAACTATCTGTATTTTGTTATTTATGTTATGTGTCTTTAAAAGCTAAGAGTGCTGGGAAATCCACCCCAGCTGTAAAGTTAGTGCAACTGATTATTCAGAGAGATTCCTGAAGTCAGAGCGATCAGTCTGACTGCAGTTTGAAACAAACCCTGTTGTGTTTGGGAGTTTACACATTGTCCATAGTGTAAGTCGCTGTTTCTTTTCTTGTATTTTGCTTTTCCTATTAAACTGAACTTGCACCAAACGCCAACGACTGAGTGAAAGACATTGTTTTATTTTTGATACAAAACCCACGTCCTTACAATCGGTGCTCGGAACATCTCTACCTGGCGCTGTTCTATTTTGGCACTTTCAACGAAAGCTATCAGCTGGCGTTGAAAGTGCCGCAATAAATTGACGATTTTGGCATATAACATCACTTGCGGCGGCTGCACTGTTAACTTTCACGTAAGCCACGCAGTCGCCGCAAGGAAGGAGTTAAAGTCACGCCAACCGATATAACATCGGTTAGCGTGACTTAAACTCCAAATCAGGAGCGATGCGCCCGTTGGTGCATCGCCCTGTCAGTATTTAATATGGGCATATTTACTCCTGATCATTTTATTATATATTTATATAAGTGGGAACCTAACAGTGTTTTGCAAACCCACAGCCAAAATAAAAACCCTGTTGGGTTTGCCATTCTCTATGCTGGACCAATTTTGCGAAAGTGGAGACTTCTTATAACTAGTGATGGACCCAAACCAGATGAACTCGAAATATCCAAACTATATATGAACTAGTTTGGGTTTTCCAAACTCTCGGACTTAATAATGATCAAATTCTCAAATCAGTAACCCTCGAATGTAACGTTCAAAAAAGGTTATCCTCGAATGTATCCTTTGATTTCGGTAACCCTTGAATGTAGCCTTCAATTTCGGTAACCCTGCCACCCCCCATGACCACATACCCCTAACCCCTCCCTATATAGAGTCTCTGTATAGAGAAGGATTCGGTGTATGTGGTCATTGGGGGGTGCTGGGAGATATTGGTGATGGGTGTCTGGCAGAGACCCATCCCCAATATCTCTGTCAGAGACCCATTAATATCTCCCTGTACCCCACATGACACCATAACCCTCCCTATACAGAGGCCCATTAATCCCCCAGATGTAGGCATTACCGTTATAGAAAAAAAATGAAAGTCTTCTCTTTCCTCCCCCAGACTCCAGTACAACCCTGGAGTTGTGTGTATATATTGTAGTTGGGGGGTTTTATAATGTACTGACGTAACTGTAACTGACTGTAAACCACTTATGTAGTCTGTGTATGTGCTGACAGTGCAGTGACCAGAAGGTGCAGGCACTGCATCTACATTGTCGGGGTTGCGCACACGCGTACATCGTTCACAAATGCCGCCGGCCACCAGTTAAGGATTTTTAAAAAAAAAAATCTACTGCTGCTAGTCTGCCTCATGGTAGATGCGGCTGTGGTTTGGGTAAACTTCTCTATCTTTAAAGATGATCTCTGTCATAATTGGTATTATTCAATAGTGGGCCGTGCCAGAAGTTTGAACTAAGTATTGATACGTAAGATCTGAAGCACAGATAAACTACATTTCTTCAAATAATGAGGAAATGCTTTTTTTTTTTTTTTTTTTTTTAAATCTTAAAGAAATGTTAAAGGGAAAGTTCAGTGGTAAATATCATTATTTTTAAATTCTTAGTATGTATTATGCATACCTAGTTATTCTACATATTCTCTTCCATTTTGAAAAATAAGTTGATTTCATACCCTTTGCTGTTCCCTGCTGTTGACATTAGTGAGCTGACATTTCAGGTTCCAACGGTTCTTCTTCTTCCCAGGATGCACCACTTCCTTGGAATGTTCCTAACAGTAATTTCTACTGATTGGCTGTTGGATGGGTCAAAAAAGCTCAGATCTCTACTGAGCAACTGAATCAACCCAGGGGCTGGGACAAGGACAAAACCATAACGGTCTCTATTAGGGGTCCAGTATTTCAGTTGCATTTATTTATACACAGACAAAATGCTGAATGGGCAGGGTAAGGTCATCGGGATAGTAAAATACTGCTCTTTTTTATTAAAAGCATATGTATTTGCACTGAACTTCCCCTTTAATTTGTAAAGAAATGTTAAATTGCACAGGCAATTGGAAACGCTTATGCATTCATTGTAGAGATGTTATGTGTTACCTGCAGAAGTGTCTGTTGGCTGGAGATCCATATCTGGGGGTGGAACTACAGGATTTTCTGTTAGAATATGACAACTGTGTAAGCAGATGTTGCAGCCTATTAGTTAAGTGATTGCGAGTAAACATCATCTGTTTGTCTGGAACAAGAAAAGTTTTCATTATTTCACATCTACAGTACGTCTGGTATAATGAGTGATGCTGACAATTAAATCCCCATAGCTGAGACCACTGTTTAGCAACGTGCCAAACAGTGTCTATAATGCCTAAGATGTCTATTCATTTAACCAAGAGCAGGATGTCACTGTCAATAGGTCCAGTAACTGCTCTTTCTTAACCTTGTACCATGTAGATTGTTATAGGTGCCCTGTCAAGCTATCATTGTAATTACTAGTCTGTCAATGTTACATGAATATAAATATATTCTTCTACTGCCAGCTTCCAATCTGTTTATTTTATTTTCTCTGTTAAGAGAAATATTGCACCATGTACATTAAATTGGTAACCGTACTAGTGGAACATTACATTCAGCACTGTATGTACAGTAATTGAACATCTATTACATAAAGAGTAAAGTATTGCAATGTTCCTTTTATGCTGTCAGTGTTCATGACACACAATGCATTGATTGGTCATGAACCCCCAACAATGCCGTGATGGGTCCGTACCACTAGCTTGCATGGTTCCATTAAAAGCATGCAGTCACTTTAAGATGTGATGGAGGGAATATAAATACTTTAACACAGCTTGTGATGCCAGCAGATTTTTCCGAATGCTTTTACAGAAATGTTGTTTGCAGCGTCCCCAAATCATCGGCTAAGCGTATAATTCATGTAATTTCTCAAATCATCGGTAATCTTTAACCTGGTGGTGGAACATGAAGTAGTTTCAAGTAGTAATTTAATTTTAATCACAGTGTGGTATGGGGGGGGGAGGGGGGTTAATCTTTGTAATTTTTCAGTTCATAAACATAAACAGAACATCCATCCACCATAACGGGGAACTTAGAAAAATCCCTGCAAAGCACTAAGGCAATCATTATCTTCTGGGCAATTGAAGGTGACCTTCCGTACAGCACGCAGACATTCATTTCAACCTGTCCCTTGTCTTAAACCCAGCTTATTAATAGTGTTGTAATTTTCATTTATCTTCTTAATTATTCTTATCGTATGTGTCAACAATGTGTCTGTCCCCTGGGTCGCTGTGGTGTTGCAGTCAATTTATATTAATGTCTCCTCAATTGATACAGTGACAGTATGAAAAGGATGCAAATAAGTGTGAGGCCACTGATTGGCTTGGGAGGCAGACTGGCGGTGGGGGGTTTACTAAGCTTCCTACAAACTAATGGATGACTAAATACATTTACTGGGAGTGGGAATCTGGACATAGAAAGTGTGAACCTTGCTTTATACAATGTCATTTGTTATTGCAATAGCTGAAAATGCTGAATATCCCTGCGGGCCACCTCCTTGGTTTAGGGAACCTTTATTGTTACTAGTTTGTAGGCATCTTTGGCAAATACCTGATTCCAATATTTTGTTGGTAACATTTGAAAAGCTTTTGGATGTGCATTTTATTGTGTTGTATTGGATATAATCACTGTTGATTCATTTAGGTGCAAGCTTGTAGAAAGGAAAGTTAAATAAGCAATTTATGTTCTTCAGTTAAATGTGTTAAAGGAGCCCAGATCACCACCCTCCCAATCCAAATTCCTAGAGCAATATCATGTGTATTTAATATGTTCAGCTTGGGGTCCACTGCACAGTGTAAGCTTAGATGCATTTAAGCTTCTTTCTCATTAATTAATATTTTTTTTGTTTTTATATTTCATCTCCACAGCCCATTGGCTTGATCTTACCATATTGGGGACTTGTTTCTCGGTATGATATTTTTCCTATCGTTAAATACAGTACAAACAGTTTGAGGGACATAGGCCCTGTGTTTAACCTGCTTTATGTTTATCTTACTCTTTGGGCAGTGTTTGTAGTCTCTGGGTCCCATAACATTCACAATATCTGGTAACAAATTTCATTCACCGATTTCTAACAATAACAATTTTTCTAAACATGTCTCCATTCCTCTCCTTTTATTAATTCCCTACCTGTCCTGTTCAATTCCCTCCTAGCAGCATCACTGTATTCCACATTCTAGTTCATTTATCACGCGCTGAATAATCCAATCCATGGAGGGTCCCCAATAATTCCCGGCACAGAAGGAAATTGTTGTGATTTCCGGCAGGTAGAAGAGAGAAACCTCATGCTGCTTAGCCTGTTTAGCATCTAATTGTATTAGCTTGTGACTGTTCACTTGCTGGGTCTTTTACAAAGGGCCAGCAGGCTCAATTAAGAGTAAAATAGTCAAGCTCACTCGAATAGATGTTGTAGTCATGGTTTGTTACCTTCAGAACACTGCGGGTCTTCAGACAGACAGCCAGACTTTTCTGTTTTCTTTTTTTTTTTTTTTTTTGCAATTTCTTTTGCCTTCTACTGCGGTCTTGACAGACTGGTGTTTGGCTGTATTAAGTTCTAAGCTGTAGGGTGCGGAGAGGAAAAAAAAATATATGAGCTGACTGGGAAAGAGCAGTTATCCCCTGAGGGAGTGCAAGTTACCAGCAGACAGTGCCAAGTACTCGTTGTGAGCATCTGCTGGTTACACTGAGCTAAGTGGGAAAAAAATTGATCCTGCTGGAGTCTGTAATTTAACAGATGTGATAAAGTAAAAGTCTCTCGTCACCTAATAAAACCTTTGTATGGGGACAGTGTTTTATTTTTTTGAAAGTGTACTGGCCAAATTTAAGCAGACACATTTAGCGAGCGAGCGAGTTCTCGGTCAGGACAAATAGTCCCTCCATGTGTACCCAGCCTTAGATACCATTTGTCTACAATACTTTCTTCCAAACTGGTTTCTAAGGATGATCTGAACTATCTTAAATAGTACAGTGCCACATAGCAAGTATAATTATAGTGACAACCCCCCAGAATCAGATTATATTCTACGAATGATGAGGGCTTTCATTAAATGTATTTTATGTTATGTAAAGTGCTGCGCTCTTAGTATATTAGAATGATATTTATTTAATCATCACAGTGTTTATGAGGATGTGTTGCAGCTATGATACATAGTCATACTTGGTACAGCAGATTGCACATTTGTAGTAGATTACATATTAGTCATATGGTAAAATCCATTTATCACAAATAATAGAAATAATAGCTCCTAACTTGCAGTTACTTTCCCTATCGCATTATTGTTAACCCTTTCGTATGCTTGTGAAGGTTCTCATTCATCCAGGTCATGGTATATCTGTTGTATTCAATTAGATCAACTGGACTTGAAGTTTAGTTCTTGAAGACATTTCGCTAGTCATCCGACTGGCTTTCTCAATTCAGAATGACAAGAATCTTTGGAAATTATGTACCCTGGAAAATCCCAATTAGCATATCACAGCCAAGTGTTAAGGGTGTGATTGGATAGTGGCTAAGAGGTGTTATAGGAATGCCCAGAGTAAGGTGTCAAAACAGCATTGTACATGGCAGACAGTTGGTGTCCAACTCCCTCCCACCACCCTTTAGATCACAAGCTGGGTGTCATCAGAACCCTGCAACACAGAGCTGAGAACAACCCCACTAGCACAGAGGCGAAGGCTAAAGAAATGAAACATCTCAGAGGAGCCCTTAAAACTTGTGGATATCCAGACTGGGCCTTTGTCAAAAGAAGTAGAAGGAAAGAAAAGAACACGAATACCAACAGTGAAGGGGAAAAGCAAGACAGAAGAAAGAACATGGTCATCCCATATGTAGCAGGGGTCTCCAAGAAATTAAGAAGAATTTTCAAAAAACACCGTATCCCTGTCTGCTTTAAACCGAACAAACACGCTGAGGCACCATTTGGTACATCCGAAAACCCAATACCCAAACACAGAAAAGCGACATCATATACGCAGTGCAGTGGCAGTGAAGAATGCTCTGATTTGTATGTGGGGGAGACCAAACCAACTGCATCAACATATGGCCCAGCACCAAAGAGCCTTCCTAGGGTCAGGACTCAGCCGTGACCTGCTCTTAAGGATAAAGGACATACCTTTGAAGATTGTAATGTTAACATATTGGCAATGTGACTGGTTCAAGAGAGGTGTTAAGGAGGCCATTTATGTGAAAATAAAGAAACCAAGCCTAAATAGAGGTGGGGGGTTCGACACCAACTGTCTGCCATGTACAATGCTGTTTTGACACCTTACCCTGGGCGTTCCTATAACACCTCTTAGCCACTATCCAATCACGCCCTTAACACTTGGCTGTGATATGCTAATTGGGATTTTCCAGGGTACATAATTGCCACAGATTCTTGTACAAGTCATTCTGAATTGAGAAAGCCAGTCGGATGACTAGTGAAACGTCTTCAAGATCTAAACTTCAAGTTCGAACACAACAGATATACTATGACCTGGATGAATGACTATTACAGATATACCATGACCTGGATGAATGAATATTACAGATATACCATGACCTGGATGAATGACTATTACAGATATACCATTTAATATGATATCCTTAGACCTTAGGGAATTGAATTTCCTCGCCAGGATAGGAACACATTTTCTGGTTCTTATGAGTGATACACCTCATAATTGTTATTTAGAGTGTTTTTTTTTTTTTTAAAGAGGCTTAGTACAAATAAATCAGATTCCCGACACAAACTACAGTATAAATTTGATGAAAACATAGTAAGTGCAACCATTTATGGGCTATATCAATAGAAGGAGCAACAATTGCCTTTGGTCTTAATTGCAGCAAACCAATCAAATGTTAGCTTTTTACTGTAGTTAGAAAATATGTAATTGGTTGCTGCTAGAGATGCGGAACTCACTGAAATTTTTTTTTTTGAAAATCCGCACCCACCCTTGATGTAAAAATCCATAAAGTCTGCCTACAATCAAGGTATAAATAGCAATGAAATCTTAATGTAAATGGCACATAGACCTAAAGAAGGTCTGGAACACACATCAATGGACAAAATCTTAAAAAAAAAACACCAAAACTTTTTGAAAATAGTTCCACAGTTCAGAATAATCAGAAAAAGTCATAAGCAAAGTTCGATGTCTGGTGGATCCCTGAAATCTGCTTTGGATCCCGTACGGGTTCATCTCTGTTGCTGCAGATTTATAGCATGGGCAAACTTTTGCATCTTTATTGCATCGTCCCTTACCCTTTAGTGTCTTAGTAATACACATGATTTCCCAGATAGCAACGTCAGTTGTAACATATCAAATATCATATATTAGCATAGATAATTAATGAACTTGATACAATGGAATGTTGCTATGTGGGTTGGTAATAACCTACAAATCTTCCATGTGAAATAATATAAAGAAAGAAAGTATTTATATTTTGCTTAATGGGTATGTCCACCCTCCAAACTAACTGTTGTAATCTGCCTAATTGCCCCCCATACCTTAACCTTCACACTGCTGAATACCTCAACCTCACGAGGTTCACACTGCTGAAATTGCCCCTAAATCTACTTACAGTCCTCGTTCCCTCCGCTATCTTCTGCCACATCTGATTTGCCTATTCCGTGAATGGAAGCTGCATGGGGCCGGGCAGGCAGCGCACACTGTTATTGGCCGAGTAGGAAAAGGTACCAAAGCTGGGCAAAAGACAGCCGAGGGAATGAGGACTGGTAAGTAGATTAGGGGCACATTTCAGCAGTGTGAACCTTAAGAGGTTGATGTTTTGGGGGCCAATAAGGCGAAATACAAATTTGGTTTGGGGGGTGGACATGCCCTTTAAGGGTTCATTTAGTGAAACCGCCCCATGGCTGATTTATATGTTAAACAAAATAGGAGACACACACTATGAAAGGTTAAAGGACAGGATAGGGATCACTATACACACCATAGCGGTGCTATGGGGCCCTGAGTAAAAAGGGCCCCATGCAGCTCCCCTCAGGCATGTCCACCCTCCTAATAAAAAATTTACCTCACATAGTTCAGCTCTACAAACCCCATTTTTTTTTTACTAAACCTCCCAGGTTTAAGTAAAATGAAAATGGGGTTTGTGGGGCTGAACTACGCGGGTAACATTTTTGTTAGATGGTGGCATGCACTATAAAAAAACTTGCTGCCGTTAGGTTGAACTGCACCACACTCTTTATATGGGGGTCCCCAACGGAAATCTTGCTAGTGGCCTGTCATATCTAGCTATGCCACTGTTGAAGTCTTGGATTGTAGAAAATCGGCAGCCAATCCGATTCAAAAAGATTGGTTCGGCCAACAATGTTGGCCATGTGTCTCTCCATCATTTAAAGATCCTCACTTTGTGGATGTGATAAATAAATTAAAAATGTATGAATTATAGAGAGGAGTACCCTTTATAGTCCTATTATTCCACAGAATACACTGCAGTGTAACGCCATTTATAGCGCCATTATAAAGGCCATGCGACTGAACAATTTCAAATTCAAATTACTCTCAAGAATTCACATTATATTTTACATAATCTACCTAGAAATAGAAGGAGAAGGCACATACTGTACTGTACAGCTTGATGCATATCACACGGATTTTCAACTCATGCCAGCTTGTTGCTGTCAATTCCAGTTAACCTTTCAGCAGCCCCATAATCCATGATCTATATATACTATTTATAATAAACCCATTTTAGCGTTCACCTCCGATTACTAGAAACATTTACAGGGGAGCACCGGCGCTGCTATCGCAACCCATTGCAAACAGCCGGGATGTTATATGCCGATATGTGGTGTAGAGTGGATAGTGATCTTGTCTGTTTATGTGATCTGTTTGTCCTCTGCTTTCCTCTATTGCTGGCCAGCGAACCTCTTTTCTTTACTGTTTTTCCTACAGACAAGGTGACTAGACTTTCCTACCACTATGATATTGTTGAATAAAACAAGTAGCCTTAGGGCTGAGCCACACTAGCGCGTTTTTCGCGCGTTTGCGCACGCGTTTCGCGCTCGCGTTTGCGCCCACGATTTTTGCTAAAATGGAAATCGCGGGAACCGAAAATTCCCGCAATTTCTGATGCGCATGTGATTGTGCGTCCATTCGCGTTTTGGTAATGCATGCGTTCACCATTTTGTGCGTTAACGAGGCTGTTTTCATAACGCAAAAGGCGAAAACGCGAACGCACAAGAAAAGCACACACAATCGATTCTTGTGCGTTGCAGTATAATTTGACTAATTTAATTGATCACTGATTTGTTACAATGTCAATAAAACTGTGGCCATTTATTTCACCCAAAAGAATTGCGTGTCTGCCTGTTCATTTGATACATATTAATTCATTGGTTAAAGAAAGGGGGTTTTAAGTTAATTTTAGGCAACCAAGGTATCAGCACCATCTACCTTCTGCTGTTATGCTGTGTAAAGTAACAGGGTGGAATCTGATGTATAGCTGAGTTTAATTGGTTATTGGTAAAACCTGCAGCAGGAGTGTTATTAATTTTTATTACTTTTACCATATTCTGTTGTAACGTCTTGATTGATCTTACAAACATTGTACAATTCTTTTATACATGTGATGTACAGAAATGTTTATTTATAGATAAGAACTATCTGTATTTTGTTATTTATGTTATGTGTCTTTAAAAGCTAAGAGTGCTGGGAAATCCACCCCAGCTGTAAAGTTAGTGCAACTGATTATTAGAGAAGATTCCTGAAGTCAGAGCGATCATCTGACTGCAGTTTGAAACAACCCTGTTGTGTTTGGGAGTTTACACATTGTCCATAGTGTAAGTCGCTGTTTCTTTTCTTGTATTTTGCTTTTCCTATTAAACTGAACTTGCACCAAACGCCAACGACTGAGTGAAAGCACTGTTTTTATTTTGATACAAAACCCCGTGTCCTTACAATCGGTGCTCGGAACATCTCTACCTGGCGCTGTTCTATTTGGCACTTTCACGAAAGCTATCAGCTGGCGTTGAAAGTGCCGCAATAATTGACGATTTTGGCATATAACATCACTTGCGGCGGCTGCACTGTTAACTTTCACGTAACCCGCAGTCGCCGCAAGGAAGAGTTAAAGTCACGCCAACCGATATAACATCGGTTAGCGACTTAAACTCCAAATCAGGACGATGCGCCCGTTGGTGCATCGCCCGTGCAGTATTTAATATGGGCATATTTACTCCTGATCATTTTATTATATTTTATATAAGTGGGAACCTAACAGTGTTTTGCAAACCCACAGCCAAAATAAAAACCCTGTTGGGTTTGCCATTCCTATGCTGGACCATTTTGCGAAAGTGGAGACTTCTTATAACTATGATGGACCCAAACCAGATGAACTCGAAATATCCAAACTATATATGAACTAGTTTGGGTTTTCCAAACTCTCGACTTAATAATGACAAATTCTCAAATCAGTAACCCTCGAATGTAACGTTCAAAAAAGGTTATCCTCGAATGTTACCTTTGATTTCGGTAACCCTTGAATGTAGCCTTCAATTTCGGTAACCCTGCCACCCCCCATGACCACATACCCCTAACCCCTCCCTATAGAGTCTCTGTATAGAGAAGGATTCGTGATGTGGTCATTGGGGGGTGCTGGGAGATATGTGATGGGTGTCTGCAGAGACCCATCCCCAATATCTCTGTCAGAGACCCATATAATCACCCTGTACCCCACATGACACCATAACCCTCCCTATACAGAGGCCCATTAATCCCCCAGATTAGGCATTACCGTTATAGAAAAAAATGAAAGTCTTCTCTTTCCTCCCCCGAACTCCAGTACAACCCTGGAGTTGTGTGTATATATTAGTGGTGGGGGGTTTTAAATGTACTGACGTAACTGTAACTGACTGTAAACCACTTATGTAGTCTTGTATGTGCTGACAGTGCAGTGACCAGAAGGTGAGGCACTGCATCTACATTGTCGGGTGTCGCACACGCGTAACATCGTTCACAATGCCGCCGGCCACCATTAAGGATTTTTAAAAAAAAAACTCACTGCTGCTAGTCTGCCTCATGGTAGATCGGCTGTGGTTGGGTAACTTCTCTATCTTAAAATGATCTCTGTCATAATTGGTATTATTCAATTAGTGGCCGTGCCAGAAGTTTGAACAAGTATTGATACGTAATCTGAAGCACAGATAAACTACATTTCTTCAAATAATGAGGAATGCTTTTTTTTTTTTTTTTTTTTTAAATCTTAAAGAAGGTTAAAGGGAAAGTTCAGTGTGAAATATCATTATTTTTAAATTCTTAGTATGTATTATGCATACCTAGTTATTCTACATATTCTCTTCCATTTTGAAAAATAAGTTGATTCATACCCTTTGCTGTTCCCTGCTGTGACATTAGTGAGCTACATTTCAGGTTCCAACGGTTCTTCTTCTTCTCCAGGATGCACCACTTCCTTGGAATGTCCTAACAGTAATTTCTACTGATTGGCTGTTGGATGGGTCAAAAAAGCTCAGATCTCTATGAGCAACTGAATCAACCCAGGGGCTGGGACAAGGACAAAACCATAACGGTCTCTATTAGGGGTCCAGTATATTCAGTTGCATTTATTTATACACAGCAACAAAATGCTGAATGGGCAGGGTAAGGTCTCGGATAGGATAAAATACTGCTCTTTTTTATTAAAAGCATATGTATTTGCACTGAACTTCCCCTTTAATTTGTAAAATGTTAAATTGCCAGGCAATTGGAAACGCTTATGCATTCATTGTAGATGTTATGTGTTACCTGCAGAAGTGCTGTTGGCTGGAGATCCATATCTGGGGGTGGAACTACAGGATTTTCTGTTAAATATGACAACTGTATAGCAGATGTTGCAGCCTATTTAAGTGATTGCGAGTAAACATCATCTGTTTGTCTGGAACAAGAAAAGTTTTCATTATTTCACATCTACAGTACGTCTGTTGATATAGTGATGCTGACAATTAAATCCCCATAGCTGAGACCACTGTTTAGCAACGTGCCAAACTGTCTATATGCCTAAGATGTCTTTCATTTAACCAAGAGCAGGATGTCACTGTCAATAGGTCCAGTAACTGCTCTTTCTTAACCTGTACCAGTATAGATTGTTATAGGTGCCCTGTCAAGCTATCATTGTAATTACTAGTCTGTCAATGTTACATGAATATAAATATATTCTTCTACTGCCAGCTTCCATCTGTTTATTTTATTTTCTCTGTTAAGAGAATATTGCACCATGTACTTAAATGGTAACCGAACTAGTGGAACATTACATTCAGCACTGTATGTACAGTAATTGAACATCTATTACATAAAGAGTAAAGTATTGCAGTTCCTTTTAGCTGTCATGGTTCATGACCAACAATGCTTGATTGGTCATGAACCCCCAACAATGCCGTGATGGGTCCGTACCACTAGCTTGCATGGTTCCATTAAAGATCAGCAGTCACTTTAAGATGTGATGGAGGAATATAAATACTTTACACACTTGTATGCCAGCAGATTTTTCCGAATGCTTTTAAAACAGATGTTGTTTGCAGCGTCCCCAAATCATCGGCTAAGCGTATAATTCATGTAATTTCTCAAATCATCGTAATCTTTAACCTGGTGGTGGAACATGAAGTAGTTTCAAGTAGTAATTTAATTTAATCACGTGTGGTATGGGGGGGGGAGGGGGGTTAATCTTTGTAATTTTTCATTCATACAAACAGAACATCCATCCACCAAACGGGGAACTTAGAAAAATCCCTGCAAGCACTAAGGCATCATTATCTTCTGGGCATTGAAGGTGACCTTCCGTACAGCACGCAGACATTCTTCAACCTGTCCCTTGTCTTAAACCCAGCTTATTAATAGTGTTGTAATTTTCATTTATCTTCTTAATTATTCTTATCGTATGTGTCAACAATGTGTCTGTCCCTGGTCGCTGTGGTGTTGCAGTCAATTTATATTAATGTCTCCTCAATTGATACAGTGACAGTAAAAAGGATGCAAATAAGTGTGAGGCCACTGATTGGCTTGGGAGGCAGACTGCGGTGGGGGGTTTACTAAGCTTCCTACAAACTAATGGATGACTAAATACATTTACTGGGAGTGGGAATCTGGACATGAAAGTGTGAACCTTGCTTTAAACAATGTCATTTGTTATTGCAAAGCTGAAATGCTGATATCCCTGCGGGCCACCCCTTGGTTTAGGGAACCTTTATTGTTACTAGTTTGTAGGCACTTTGGCAAATACCTGATTCCAATATTTGTGTTGGTAACATTTGAAAAGCTTTTGGATGGTCATTTTATTGTGTTGTATTGGATATAATCACTGTTGATTCATTTAGGTGCAAGCTTGTAGAAAGGAAAGTTAAATAACAACTTTATGTTCTTCAGTTAATGTGTTAAAGGGCCCAGATCACCACCCTCCCAATCCAAATTCCTAGAGCAATATCATGTGTATTTAATATGTTCAGCTTGGGGTCCACTGCACAGTGTAAGCTTAGATGCATTTAGCTTCTTTCTCATTAATTAATATTTTTTTGTTTTTATATTTCATCTCCACACCCATTGGCTTGATCTTACCTATTGGGGACTTGTTTCTCGGTATGATATTTTTCCTATCGTTAAATACAGTACAAACAGTTTGAGGGACATAGGCCCTGTGTTTAACCTGCTTTATGTTTATCTTACTCTTTGGGCAGTGTTTGTAGTCTCTGGGTCCCATAACATTCACAATATCTGGTAACAAATTTCATTCACCGATTCTAACAATAACAATTTTTCTAAACATGCTCCATTCCCCTCCTTTATTAATTCCCTACCTGTCCTGTTCAATTCCCTCCTAGCAGCATCACTGTATTCCACATTCTAGTTCATTTATCACGCGCTGAATAATCCAATCCATGGAGGGTCCCCAATAATTCCCGGCACAGAAGAGAATTGTTGTTTTCCGGCAGGTAAAGAGAGAACCTCATGCTGCTTAGCCTGTTTAGCATCTAATTGTATTAGCTTGTGACTTTTCACTTGCTGGGTCTTTTACAAAGGGCCACAGGCTCAATTAAGAGTAAAATAGTCAAGCCACTCGAATAGATTTTGTAGTCATGGTTGTTACCTTCAGAAACTGCGGTTCTCAGACAGACAGCCAGACTTTTCTGTTTTCTTTTTTTTTTTTTTTTTTGCAATTTCTTTTGCCTTCTACTGCGGTCTTGACAGACTGGTGTTTGGCTGTATTAAGTTCTAAGCTGTAGGTGCGGAGAGGAAAAAAAATATATGAGCTGACTGGGAAAGAGCAGTTTATCCCCTGAGGGAGTGCAAGTTACCGCAGACAGTGCCAAGTACTCGGTGAGCACTGCTGGTTACACTGAGCAAGTGGGAAAAAAATTGTCCTGCTGGATGTCGTAATTTAACAGATGTGATAAAGTAAAAGTCTCTCGTCACCTAATAAAACCTTTGTATGGGGACAGTGTTTTATTTTTTTGAAAGTGTACTGGCCAAATTTAGCAGACACATTTAGCGAGCGAGCGTTCTCGGTCAGGACAAATAGTCCCTCCATGTGTACCCAGCCTAGTACCATTTGTCTACAATACTTTCTTCC
Organism: Hymenochirus boettgeri; assembly: GCA_019447015.1. NCBI lineage: Eukaryota > Metazoa > Chordata > Amphibia > Anura > Pipidae > Hymenochirus > Hymenochirus boettgeri. The sequence goes on from CM033471.1 coordinate 229,030,298, forward strand.
AAACTGGTTTCTAAGGATGATCTGAACTATCTTAAATAGTACAGTGCCACATAGCAAGTATAATTATAGTGACAACCCCCCAGAATCAGATTATATTCTACGAATGATGAGGGCTTTCATTAAATGTATTTATGTTAGGTAAAGTGCTGCGCTCTTAGTATATTAGAATGATATTTATTTAATCATCACAGTTTTTATGAGGATGTGTTGCAGCTATGATACATAGCATATACTTGGTACAGCAGATTGCACATTTGTAGTAGATTACATATTAGTCATATGGTAAAATCCATTTATACACATAATAGAAATAATAGCTCCTAACTTGCAGTTACTTTCCCTATCGCATTATTGTTAACCCTTTCGTATGCTTGTGAAGGTTCTCATTCATCCAGGTCATGGTATTCTGTTGTATTCAATTAGATCAACTGGACTTGAAGTTTAGTTCTTGAAGACATTTCGCTAGTCATCCGACTGGCTTTCTCAATTCAGAATGACAAGAATCTTTGGAAATTATGTACCCTGGAAAATCCCAATTAGCATATCACAGCCAAGTGTTAAGGGTGTGATTGGATAGTGGCTAAGAGGTGTTATAGGAATGCCCAGAGTAAGGTGTCAAAACAGCATTGTACATGGCAGACAGTTGGTGTCAAACTCCCCCCACCACCCTTTAGATCACAAGCTGGGTGTCATCAGAACCCTGCAACACAGAGCTGAGAACAACCCCACTAGCACAGAGGCGAAGGCTAAAGAAATGAAACATCTCAGAGGAGCCCTTAAAACTTGTGGATATCCAGACTGGGCCTTTGTCAAAAGAAGTAGAAGGAAGAAAAGAACACGAATACCAACAGTGAAGGGGAAAAGCAAGACAGAAGAAGAACATGGTCATCCCATATGTAGCAGGGGTCTCCAAGAAATTAAGAAGAATTTTCAAAAACACCGTTCCCTGTCTGCTTTAAACCGAACAACACGCTGAGGCACCATTTGTACATCCGAAAGACCCAATACCCAAACACAAAAAGCGACATCATATACGCAGTGCAGTGCAGTGAAGAATGCTCTGATTTGTATGTGGGGGAGACCAAACAGCAACTGCATCAACATATGGCCCAGCACCAAAGAGCCAATTCCTAGGGTCAGGACTCAGCCGTGTCCTGCATCTTAAGGATAAGGACATACCTTTGAAGATTGTAATGTTAACATATTGGCACGTGACTGGTTCAAAAAGGTTAAGGAGCCATTTTATATAAATAAAGAAACCAAGCCAAATAGAGGTGGGGGGTTCGACACCAACTGTCCCATGTACAATGCTGTTTTGACACCTTACCCTGGGCGTTCCTATAACACCTCTTAGCCACAATCCAATCACACCTTTAACACTTGGCTGTGATATGCTAATTGGGATTTTCCAGGGTACATAATTGCCACAGATTCTTGTACAAGTCATTCTGAATTGAGAAAGCCAATCGGATGACTAGCGAAACGTCTTCAAGAACTAAACTTCAAGTCCAGTTGATCTAATTGAATACAACAGATATAACCCTTTCATACTAAATGTGCTACTTTGCCAGTATTGATTAATGTTAGGCAGCATGATGATGTTTGTATGTTCTCCCCATGTTTGCTCTGCCCCACAATAATTTAGACAAATTGATTGGCTGTGAGTGTGTAGGGTAGTTAGATTGTAAAATATACAGAGAAATAGGAAAGTATACATCCACACAAAGTGCAACCAGTGACAAATTTATTCAATACATACCAAAAATTGAAACCTAGAGCTTACATTTTATATTTTATGTACGCCACCTAAAGTTGGTCATGTGTTCAAGTACTTACAGCAGGAGAGCTGGTCCCAAGAAACCAAGTGAAAGAGCAGCAGGGACGTTCATCCCATCAGGTACTGATATACAGAAAAAGTTTGAGAAATATGTCTCCTAAGAGGGTAAAAAGTTACTATGGTAAAAAAGGTTAAAAGGACCCTGTAGAATAAAGCAAACCTTGAAATGTTTGCTGGGCTTAAAATAATTTGGCTAAGTTATTGAACTAATTGCTTTAATTTAACCAGAGAGAAGGGCAGGCAATACAATGGTAACAAAATGTAAGCAATGCAATTGCATGTGCACTAGAATAGGCTTCTGTTTTTTATGTGTATACAGTAGTTAGGGTCTGATGTGTGTGTAGTGGGCAGGGTCTGATGTGAATGGATTAACTACAGTAACTGTAAAATGCAGAGGAATTAATAATTATTTTTTATATAAAAAAAAATATAAATACATCTTTATAGTGCCATATATTTTCTGATTTTAATTTTTGTTATTTTTCCTGTGCAAAATTTTTCATTTAACTCATAATATGCTAAGTGAAAATATCAAAATGCTATTTGACAATAAGTTAGCCAACATTGTTTTAAGTTTAGTTATATATCTTGGCTGCTTACTATATATTATCTGCTGATCTGATATTAGTCACCAAACAAAATATAACGACAGTCTGACTTCTTATCTACTTTCTATTTCTAAATTCATTCTATGTAATTTGGCCTTTCCACCTTTGTAACTAAATCAAATTTGAGGCAGTTGATTGTACCATGCTAAATATTCCATTTAACAAACCCATTACTAGAGACAATTATTTTTCAATGGCACCTTTCATTCTCCTTTTTAGATATTATGAATGCAAATTCTGATCCTCTTAAATATTTAAGAAATAAATTGTTTATGTTGGGAGATTTTTTTTAGCAGAGGAACTTTGAGAAGAAGAGAAGAAGACCCCTGTCATATTTCTAATATTTATATATTCCTTTTCAGAGCATGTTTATAAAGACAGATTTTCCCTGCATGTATCTCTACACCAGATCAGGTAGAAAGGAGGTCTTCATTTTAGTTTTTGTGTTTCTTCTTTTAATGTATTTACAATACAGATTTTCCTTGAAAATAAACACAATGGGCCTTATGCACAAACCGGGGGTATCGCAAATTTTCGTTCCCGCTTCTTAGTGTATAAGGCCCATTGTGGTACATTTACGGCCATGGTCGTTCATTTTTAATCAGTCGGCTGTATAACACTATGTGGTAGTAGACTACCGCAATGGTTATTGTATACTCCAGTGTACAATAATGATTGTAATGATACCACTGTAATTGTAAAATTACGATCAAAATAGTAATTTTACAATTGTTAAAGGCACGGTATCACAAAATAGCAATATTGTGCCTTTAGAAAATGGCCAGCTTTTGTTTCTTGATTCACTTTTTTTGTAAAGACATTTTGATAAAATGAGGAGAAAAAGTAAATATTTCTTACCAAAGTATATTTATACTTTAAAGAGGTTAATAATATATATACGTAATAATATAAGTAGTATAATGTAAGGTACATAGTACTATTAACGTTTAGTTTTAGGATTAGAGACTGTAATCGGCTTTGATGACAAAATCTCGCTGTCAAAACTTCTGGTAACAGTGAACTGACAAAATGTTGTTGCCAAAAATGAAATTCTGCCGCAAAGTTTCCATTTTAATTCTTAAAAAATTGCAACAATTTTTTACACGATTTTGAGGTAGTTTTGTCAACATCACTTGAAATTTACTAAGATTCAGTTTGGGTTCAGCTACTTTCATCACAAAACAGTTAATTTGGTTGCCACAAAGTTTCATTTTTTTTTTTTTTAAAGAAATTTTGCATTTTAAAAAATTCTTGTAGAAATTTCTACATTTTTGCCCATTTATTTCAGGTTTGACCATCTCTAATTAGCATCTGTTTAACATTTTTCTTTAAAAAAGAAAAAAAATCCATACACTATACTGTGAAGCACCAATATAATAAATACATTTTATTTAAAACCTTTGGAGTTTGGAGTTTAATTTTCCCCACACTACTAAATTCTAGTTACTCAGGCTGAGTGGCTTTTCCGCAATCATTTTGATATTTGAGCTGTGTAACAGTACATCAATGAACACAACTATTTAATATGTAGATGTGACAGGGTGTATTGTTTATGCTTAAGGACGCAATGAGGATATATTTAGGTGAAATTATTGTCGATGAGTTAAAACCCATCCTAAGACAAATATATCCCCAATGCAGAGGAGCCAGTTAGTAACTACCTTGTCATTTTTATTGGGTAATCATTCCGTCTCAGTACTGCTAATTAATCAGCTACATAATTAGCCATTTGTGCTAAGGCAGCCCTGTAATGCTTGTGCCTAGTGAGTAATTAGGCTGTTCAATTACACAAAAAGATCACGTGATGAAAAAAAAAGTTGAGGAGGGTGCCAAGCTGATTTTTTATGTCTGTGACAAAGTGTTAGTCTTGTTTAGTTTTTCCAGGACTGTACTGTAAACTTTTTTCACTACTGAAGCTCTTGGGGTCTAAATTTTGTAAGACCTCAAATTAGTACCACCTTTTGTTAGGTAGAGAGTAATTATTACTCTGCAAATGTTTGTTCATGCTATTAATTTGCAGCGGCCAATCAGATGTTAGCTTTTTACTGGGTTACGGCAGTTAGATAACATCTGGTTGGTTGCTGCAGATTAGTAGAATGGGAAAACAGCGCAAGATCCCGCAAGAAGAGGACGGAGAGACGTGACGTCAGCAAAAGGAGCCGGAGCAGGGAAGTCGGGAGCAGGCACCGGACCAGTGACGTCAGCAACAGGCGCCAGAGCAGGGACGTCGGGAGCAGGCGCCGGACCAGTGACGTCAGCAGCAGGCGCCGGAACAAGGAAGAAGAGCGGGGCTAACACCGCCCGCACAGCCGACAGCAGGGAAGAGATCCGGACCGCCCGCCCAGCCAGCAGTACTGCGGAAGCAAGTGGGGCTCACACTGCCCGTCCAGCCAGCAGAAGGGGAGCGTCCTACACCGCAGGCACAACCAGGAGCACCAGGGAGGCGACCCACCACAGGAGGCAGCAGGAGAGTCCAGGCAATGATGAGAATCAGCGGGGATTGCTGATTCCCAGTTCAAAGAGGACACACATCAGGAGGAGGCAGCAGAACACACAGGCTGCACTGGCAGCAGGAGAACGATCCCCCTGCTCATCTCATAGAAGGCGACCAAGAGAGAGCAAGGAGGGATCTTTGCACAGCAACCCCAGAGCCACAGCTTCCACATCCAGCGCAGCAGTTAACCCCATCGCAGAGGACATCGTCGCAGAGGACTTCATCGCAGAGGGCTTCAGCAAGGAGGAGAAGCGATGACTCCGCCAGACCAGCAGTAAGGAGCGTCATAGAAGTCCTGCATCCACCGGCAGCGTCAAGGGTTCCCACGGCAGTCGGCACCGCAAGAGCTGACCAGCTTATCGGTGAGTCCCCTAACGGGGGTCCAAGCAATGCACAACACACAACACCCACAGATAACCAAGAAATAACATAGCAGATGCATTGTCTCGTTGTCAGTGGGACAGGTTCCGGAAGATGGCCCAGGAGCAGAACCACTCAACCGTCCATGCCCCCCATTAATATGGGATTTAGCGGCTTGGGACTTGAGGAATTAATTAAAAAATCCATGGCCCGCACTACCTGGAAAAGATACGAAAAAACATGGTCAGAATGGGGGTTCATAAAAAAGAAGTGGTGTCAATCACAGAGGGACAACGACAGACAAACCTTACTCTCGTGGATAGAGAACATGTATAAGCAGGGAGTGTCAGGAGCTGTAGCGACAAACAAAATGGCATGTCTGTCTTTCCTGTTCAAAATGCAGGGTACAACTGACTGAACAAAGGACACGTTAGTCAAACAAGCCTTGAAAGGGTATAGGAAGGGGACACTGAAGGAAGACAAGCGCAGGCCCATCACCTTCGCAGTTCTGAAATCACTGCTAAATAAGCTCAAAGAAATCTGCTTTTCAGAATTCGAGGAGCGACTATTTAGGGCGGCTTTCACAATGGCATTCTTTGGAGCTTTCCGCATCAGCGAACTTTTGCCTAGATCAAAAAAGGACACGGGGGGCATACAGATTTCAGACATTTCACTAACAGGACAGCAAGTAGGAATCTGGCTAGCAAGGTCAAAGACGGATCAGAGTGGTAAAGGAAAATGTGTCAGAATATCAGCCACAGGGGTGAAGCCTGCCCCTTAATCTCCCTACAAAATTTCATAAAATATAGGCCATTAGGACAGGGCCCCCTCTTTACGCACATAGATAGAACATCATTGTCAAGATACCAGTACATTGCGGTATTAAAAAAGGGCATAGCACTTCTGGGCCTGCCGCCCAGTGAATTTGGATCACATTCATTCCCGATAGGCGCAGCAACAGAAGCGGCACAAAGGGGCCTGGGAGACGAATATTCAACGGTAGCTTCCAGTGAGCCACTTTACAGTGGTTAAATGTTTAAATGGTTAAAATGTTTAAATGGTTAAAATGGTTGGTAATAAACAATGTTATCTTATTTGATTATGTAACAAGTGAAGATGGTTTTTCTGTAACAAAGAATTGTTAGAAAATAAAGCTGTGACCCCTTTTGATCCAAAAGTCAGTTGTCAAGTGTTTTCATTTTAGGAAAGATTAAGGGAGGTTTAAGGGGTCAGCCATGAGTTTTTGATCATTTGCACCATTGTGAATCTAATCGAACCACCTATACTTAGGCTTATATAATAAATATTTCTCAAAGTGGTTCAATTCATGTTGGGTACAGAGAATAATACTGCATGTCAGCCCAGCATAATTACTGCTATAGAAAGGCAGGAAACCTTGCCCATTCAATTATCATGATATAGTTTTATAGGACCAAACCACAAGGTGGTTTGGTCCTATACCAGTACTTAGTAACTTCTTGAACTCAACGATTTAATACATTATGATATTTTTCAATACATTATGATTGTTATCTGTTTTGGTGCCTCACCAGACATAGAGGCGCAATGGAGGAGCACCTAAGGAGCTCATCGTCTGACCCTGTCAGCCCTCAGCCCTACCATATGGCCAGGGCTAGTAAGGATAAACCATATGGCTCTTCTTGTAGTGTATGGGGGGTTTAGGGGTGGGCTATTAAGTCTGTGCAGTGGAGGGGGGGCACTGTGGATAAATACATTTTATTGTGTTGTGTGTATGAAAACTAACTTACCATATACATTATTATGGGGCCAAATGACTTTGGATGAACTGTAGGGAGCATTAATGTTGAGCCTTGCCACTCCAGATGCTTAAAAGCTACAACTCCCTGCAACGAAAGCATGCTGGGAGTTGTAGTTTGCAAAAATATGGAGTGTCATGGAATAGTTGGTTACTGGATTCTGCTACTCATGTTAATTTTCTAATCACTTTTACCAATTACAGGTTCATATTTTCTACCCTCGGTTTATACTCGAGTCAATCAGTTTTACTTGTTTATAAGGTAAAATAAGTACCTCGGTTTATACTCTGGACGTTTTATACTCAAGTATATAGGGAATATTAAATGTAAAAATACAAATGTGTACTTACACCCTGTTGTGTTGATCCAAACAGTAACTCACCACCACATCTGGTTGAAATTAGTTTTAATGTGCTTTATTAGTAGAAAATGAAAAACATAAAAAAGAACAAATAATTCAAATACTCACACATCCAAGTTTGGGATGTATAAAGTGCATAGATGCTTATGTAAAGTGCAGTCTAATAAAAACGCGTTTCACTGTTTTAATTCGATGCAGCTTCCTTAGGAGTAGCATAAAAAGTGTTCTGATCTTAAACAGTCTGGCAGGAAAAGCTAATGATGTCATCACACCATGTGTTTCATCTATTGTTTTTGTTCCAGCAGCCATCTTGTTGTTTATTTAGTCTTTTTATGTTTTAAAGCCACATTAATGATGTACCAAGGGTTAATGCATCTTTAAGAGAAAGTTAACGGTGCACCAAGCAACCAATGCAACAGGCCAATATCTGCTTTTTAGGGTGGAATGGTTTAACCCCATGAATAGAGAGCCGCCATCGGCTCGGTACATTGTCTTATGGAGCAATAGAGAGTGATAGCAACTCTCTATACATCACCTCAATTGTCATTTTTATTCTTCACAGGAGGACTGTTCAAAGGAACTGATTGCTTCCAGCTGATCAAGCACTTAACCCTGTAGAGGGCATATATTCAGTTTTTGTACACAAGATTGTAGCACAAAGCACTGGATCACTTTACTCCATATATACTTTTAGATATTGCAATATTTGTATAATGCTATATAACCAGTTTAATTGTTTATATAGAAATATTTGTATGCTTCTAAATTGAAGGCAACATTCCTGGTAAACTGATGAATTCCAGCCTTTTTGTTAGAAAATAATCTATAATAATAATAATTGTGAAGTGGAATATTTTTACACAGCATACACCCCTCTTAACCCGTTTGCTGTGCGCTTCACAAATAACTATATGTAAATTAATTTGGAGGGTGCTTGCCCACTCTACTGATGACTAGAGACTGGCGAACTAATGAAAATTCAAACCCATTAAAGTCAAAGGGGGTTAAAAAATCTGAATGTTCTGCCTAAAATTAAGATAAAATAGCAATGGTTTCTGTACATGGCTCAGGGACCTGGGAAATGTTCTGGGGAACACGTATCAATGGTCGGAATCTTTAAAAAAAACTCCATTCCGTGTAATATTTTTAAAAAATTTTTACATTTCTAGAAATTTACAAAATCAAAACTTTTCAAAATTTGTAGAAATGTTGAAAATTTTTGTAAATAGTTCCGTGGTTCGGAAAAATCCCAAAAATTCAGAAATCAACGAAGTCAGAGTTCCGGCAGACCCATGAAATCGGTTTCTGAATCGGGTTTGGATTCGAGTCCATGTCTAGTCCAATTACCTGATTGCTTATTGGTGATAGAGTTCTGGTTTCAAAATAAACCTGGTTTTGGTTCAGCACCGAAGGTTTGAAGATCATCAGGTCCTGAAAGAAAATGTGAAAATACTAAAATTAGATTGATAACTTATGATAAATTATTGATATTATTGATAAATTATGCCAAACTCAATTGGATTAGAATCAGATTTTCGGAACTTAAATAAGTTCTGCAGAACTGCTGGCAGAATGAAAAGCGCCAGTGTCATTCATCTCTATTTTGTGTCTCATTTTTTTTACCTGTGTTGTAGCATAAAGATTTTAGCCCACAGATGCCATTCATTTTCAATTTGTTTTTCTCTTTATAGAACTTTATAGATTCTTTTTAAAATTTTTGACTTCATGCTGCTCTGCAAATGTAAATTATTTTCCAATTCCTACTACACTTTATAGAAATGGCTTATTTTCTATTATTTTCTGACCTGGTGATGGCCATTATAATAAAAGCAGAAACTCGCACTCTATTATTATTCTCCATAAAATAAAACCTCCCATTGAAGTCAATAGAACAAATCTGCCTTTCCAATCAATGGGAAATTGCCATTATTAACGATTATTCTTGGAAATCTGTTAGGAAATATGTCAGTAATGACAGCAGAGAAAACCGTACGTCCCTGGGTAAATCCTTTCTATTATGTTTTTAAATTAGTTAAATAACTTCTTTATTAACCTTTTAATATAAAGATTAATGAGATTCCACAGTTACACGTCCATATCACAAACACTATTACACAGCAGGTTCAGTAACGAGGAATGTAAGAGCAGAAATGATCTTTTGGTTACAAGTGGCAAGTGAAATGGGATTGGGATAGAATAAGGAACGGAGATCACAGGACGTGTAAATAGTTTCTGTTTAGTAAAAAGTCAGTGCGACGTATGGCGTAGATTCAAATGCAGAAAGATTAAATGAGAACTATAGTGTTTACAAAGTTTTTTTAAAGAAACAGTTGAAATAAAAAGTACCTGGGGCTGGGAGGTAGAATTGGTAACTCCTACCTCCCATCTTAATTTCTGTGAGGAGCTCTAGCATGAAGAAAACTGCTTCTGACAGACTTCCTACTGGCTTTAGCGATACATGAAAAGCCTTGGACACTAACGTGGTAGAAGAAAACTATACATGCTGGTGCTCCTCAATGTAAGGTGATATTGGGAAGTAGGAAAAATCATTCCTAACTCCCTGCAACAGGTTCTTTTTTAAAACGTTTTCAAAAAAGTTATTTTTTTAAATACAGTGTAGTTGTCATTTAAATGAAGAATCAACTAGGAAAAGAACAAATAAAAACTAAAAGGAATTATGGGTCAGTTATGTGGTCTACAGGAGGTCATTATGTGAATATATATACTGTACAATATATACTAATTTGCAGCACGTAAGGTTTTTAAAAAGCACCTGAAAACTCCTGCTTTAAAGTTCCGCAGATTATTTCCCCCCATTAAAAAATGGGTATGGATGGGGATGTGTAGGGGTGGGATTAAAGGATATCTACACTGTAAACCCAACTTTAGTTGAGCAGATAGCTGTGGCTTTAAAAGTAAATATGTGTAATTTTGTGTAGCCTACCTTGCCTACTTGATTGTTGCTTCCTTCCTCCTTTTGGATATGGCTGCTGGACCTCCACCCCATGAGATCTTCAGGGAACCCCCTCCAGCAGCCATATCTAAAAGGAGGAAGCCAGCAACATTCAAGTAGGCAAGGTAGGCTAGGGGGGGTTAGGCTCATGTTTGACCCATTCAACAGCCAATCAGTAGAAATTACTGTTAGGAACTTTCCACATTAGTGTGCATTCTGGGAAAAAGAAGGACAGTAACAGAACCTAAAATGTCAGCTCACTAATGTCAACAGCAGGCAATAGCAAGTGGTATAAATTCAACAGATTTAAAATGGAAGAGAATACAGTATATAAAATAACTAGGTATGCATTACTTAAACTAAGAATTTTAAAATAATGATATTTTCCACTGAACCTTCCCTTTAAAGGCATGCAACAACACACACACCTCAGAGTTAATGCTATTTAAAAATATTTATTTATAAATTAAGGTGAGCAAAACTCATGTTTCAGTATACAGTAGCTACAAACATTTACTGTTAAATACAGCATTTTCAAACTAAACTAGACATTTTCACTCCTCCTTCTCCAGAAAAAGCTTCCAACCCTTTTACCAAACATTCCTTGGCCCCTTTAACCCCCCAAACCCCCCCCCCCCCCCTTACAGGACAAAGCTGGCTGTTCTAGGACAGATCCTTCAGATAAATGGAAAATGGGACATTTGGGAGGTTGACCAACAGTACTTCTGCCACCCATCTCACATAAAACTGTAGTCATAAAGCAGTCAGACACCGCAAAATTAACCAAATTATATAAAGAGACAATTTCCTTTAGCCAGTGAATGAAAAGAGGTTGGGTTCTGAGGGTCACAGTTATGACTGCCCATGGGCACTGCCAGATGAGCACTTCCAGAGGAAGTCAGGTTAAGTTGAGTGTGGAAAGCAAAGTAAATAACAAGCACTTGCATTTTCAGCAATCTTGAATTAGCAAATCAGTATATAGAATAAATGAAGGAAACTGTAAAAAAATAGCTTCACAACAAATAAGCCTTGACACCTGCCATCTGCTTGGAAAGAAATTACAGTGTCAACTCGTTAAATATAGATCAATACTCTACGTAAAATTTGACACGCAAAAGAAGATAAAATCTAAAATTGTGTGTCAAAGATGGATTTTCTTTTGTTAAGGTGTAAAAACCAAAGGATATTTCAGCTTAGTGAAATTCAGACATCACACAGACACTTCAATCAGTTACCGTAGCTAAAGGCAAAACTGACTCTAGAGCAAACTACTGAAAATAACTTACCAAGAGAAATATTTCTCCAAAGAAAGGCACAGAAGCAAACATACACCAGGCGATGTTTCATTGCTATAGAAAACATGTCCTCTAAGGGGTTTTTAATATTTTCAAAAGAACATAGTGAAATAAAAGGCTAGAAACGCGTAGAAAGAGACACGTCGAGGAGTTTAAGGAGAACCTATGTAAAGCACAGGCAATTCCTCAACTAATGGGGACCAGAACCATTACAAAATATTAAAAATAAAATGTGTATTACTCTCCTGTAATCCATAGTTTCTCTTATTGCTTCCCGTGAGGCTGCTGATATTATTTTTACATCGGGTCTATGGGATACATTGGTAAGAAAGAATGGAGTACTGAAAATAATGATTACAGCAGTTTAGTAGTGGCGTAATGAAGCTTGTCATGATAGAAATTTATATCCTTGACAGAAACTTTGGCCTAAACTATTTTTTTTTTTTTACTTTTAGTATTACTTTTACTAAGAAAAGGGAATTGTGCACCACTAGTTGATGAGATGCATCCAATTTACCTGCACTGTTCAATTAATATGTGGATGTTACATCTGTTAATGGGTGAACTCCTCCAGTTTGCTTTGCCATTGGGTTTGGGAACTTTTTGTTCTTTTGGGGGCTGCCTCTGAAGCTGATTGGTGGGTCAGGGGAACCTTGAGTCAGAGACCATCTAATTAAAAGCATTTTAGGTGCATATCCAACAGCAAGTTTGGCTACCCATACCAATGAATCAAAAGTTTCTTGTACATACAGCACTGATCTAAACCAGTAGTTGATTACAGACAATATGCTGAGTTACTGGGCAGGGGCAAACTTTTTCCATGTTTGTATGTAACCTATTCTGCCTTTCTGTGAACTGTACAAACAGCTCTGCATTCTGTGATGCCAAGATAATCTCATTGCATCTGGTTTCTTTATTTTCCCATTTGCCTTCTTAGATGCACAAGCACCTTTTCTTGCCCCTCTTGCTCATAGGCCTTTGAATATATAGTGTCAACTCTTGTGAACAAGATGGAGGGGAATCGGGTCAATGCGCAAGTTATTTTTCAGGCGCAGTTAGCCGTTTGGTTTCTAATTGGAAAGTAAACATGGGCCCTGGGGTATTATTTCACATATCACCTCTGTGCTGTATCTTGCAGAGTGAATTTCAGATATTCATCTCCTCTGCCTTCACGTCTCTCTTGCTCTGCAGTGAAATGTCAGTGCCTTCGTATTCTGACAGCACGCTCCCCTGCTTTCATTTCAAGGTTTCAAAGCTGTTCTTTGAGGTTGAAAGAATGCATGGAAAACTATGTGTGGATTGGGGTGGCCTTGATTACTTTATAACTACTTTGTGGAAATGTAAAAGTGAATTGCAAATATCCTCCACTTTACCAGGCCGTTTTAGCATTTCGTGTACTGTATACTGTAGACTTAATTTTTTTTATTGTTTTGCTCATATGAGGGTAATTTGACCCTCATCTTTAGGATGCATTCTAAAGAACTGCCAGTTTATTAATCACTATATAAATTGTCAGCTTAGAACCACTGATTTAGTCATATACGTCATATATATATATTTCTATTCTATACCTACAGATTAGTGAGATTCATAGTAATTAAGGTTGAATAAAGACATACGTCCATCAAGTCCAACCTATTCACCTATTTTTTTTTTTAACCCTACCTAACAGTTGATCCAGAGGAAGGCAAAAAACCCCAGCTAAAAAGGGGGAAAAAATTCCTTCCTGACTCCAAACGGCAATCGGAAAGTATCCCTGGATCAACCAGATCTATATGCATTAATACCAGTAATTCTCAATATTTTTTAGTTTTAGAAACTTATTCAGGCCTTTTTTAAAGCTATTCAATGAACTTGCCATTACCATATCTGCTGGAAGACAGTTCCACAGTTTCACCGTTCTAACTGTAAAGAAACCTTTCCTAACCTGAAGATGAAAATTCTTTTCTTCCAACCTTAAAGGATGTCCACGAGTCCTCTGATATGACCTATTAGTGAACGATGCACCAGAGAGTTCATTGTATGGCCCATTAATATATTTGTATAAGGTTATCATGTCCCCACGCAAACATCGCTTCTCCAATGTAAACAGCCCTAACTTGTCTAATCTGCCTGCATATTCAAGCCCCTCCATTCCTCTTATTAATTTAGTTGCTCTTCTCTGGACTGCCTCAATTTCCAAGATGTCCCTTTTGTATATGGGATTCCAAAACTGCACCGCATATTCCAAATGAGGCCTTACCAGTGCCTTGTAAAGATGGAGAATAATATTTTTCTCTCTTGAATCTATTCCCCTCTTTATACAAGACATTATCTTGCTAGCTCTAGCCATTGCTACCTGGCATTGTTTGCTACAGCTAAGTCTGTTATCTACCAGAACCCCCACATCTTTTTCCATTACAGATGCACTTAACACAGAGTTATTTATGGTGTGGGTGGCACAGGGATTATTAAATCCCAAATGCATCACCTTACATTTATCAACATTGAATCTCATGTGCCGATTGAATAAAAGTTCTTATTGTTTAAAATGGTGCTAATTTTGCCCCAACCAATCAGATTTTAACATTTAAAAGCTAACATCAGATTGGTTGGGGCAAAATTAGCACAAATTTTAAGAACTTTTATTGAATCTCCCTGAATGTATGTGTGCTACCTACAGTATACATGAATTAGTATGTCAATTTTATGGCTAGATTATAGACAATTTGGGGCATATTCTCTAACCCGTGGTTTTATGTAAATGTACGAGCAAGATTGTACATTTCATTAGTTTGTAGTTTCATTAGTAGTAAAATACTGCAATGGTTTTGAATGGGTGATGGTAGAATTACAACTGGGATTGTAAATCTACGATCACGATCATAGAATTTATGACCGCAATCTTACATTTCTGAACATGGCAACTGTAGTTATCCTACCTGATGCCCCTGATGCTTTTCATTTTTAAAAAGGTAATTTTTACTGTATAGTTGTCCTTTAAAGGTGCTGCATCACAAAATAGCAATACCACACCTTTATAAATATGCCCCTTTATACCAAAATTAGAACATTAAGCAAATACCATGAATTGGAATATTTTTCCTTTAGCTGAATTGGAATACAAAAATCTGTTTAGTACATTAAGCCAATAAATAAGGTAATAGATAAGTCCTATGTCAGTCTCCAAGAAATGTTCTAAATTGTGTTTCTGGAGGGCCAATAGTAATGATATGTGATTGATGTATTCGGTCTACTTGTACCATAATAGGCAATAAAAAACCAGAAAGTCTGAATTTAAAAAACAAAACTTTTCATGAAGATTTCCCATGCTTAACTACATCAAACCCACAATTCAACGAACAAGTTTTACCAAGCAAAAGAGCAACAGCACAGGTCATTGCCAAAGGTACCCACAATGCATCTGATTAGAGGGCTTACTTTTGAAGCACAATTTTAGACTAATAATATTTGATCTTTGATTTGAAGTTTGGCCCTAGGGATGGACTAGAACTTGAACCAGAGTGTGAATCAGATTTAATGAGTTTGTACAACCTCAGACTTTTTGAACTCACCATTGACTTTAAAGGGTATGTCCACCCCCCCAAAAAACGTTTTATATTTGGTTGGCAACCCCCCAAAACCTCAAACTCGCAAGGATTATTAAATCCAAAGATGCTTCTAATGCTACTTACCCAGCCTTCTTTCCCTGGGCACACCTTATAAAATCCAAAGTTGCTTCTAATGCTACTTACCCAGCCTTCTTTCCCCGGGCACACCTTATAAAATCCAAAGATGCTTCTAATCCTACCTACCCAGCCTTCTTTCCCCCGGCACACCTTACAAAATCCAAAGATGCTTCTAATGCTACCTACCCAGCCTTCTTTCCCCGGGCACACCTTATAAAATCCAAAGATGCTTCTAATGCTACTTACCCAGCCTTCTTTCCCCGGGCACACCTTATAAAATCCAAAGATGCTTCTAATCCTACCTACCCAGCCTTCTTTTCCCCGGCACACCTTATAAAATCCAAAGATGCTTCTAATACTACTTACCCAGCCTTCTTTCCCCGGGCACACCTTATAAAATCCAAAGATGCTTCTAATGCTACCACCAGCCTTCTTCCCCGGGCACACCTTATAAAATCCAAAGATGCTTCTAATGCTACCTACCCAGCCTTCTTTCCCCCGGCACACCTTATAAAATCCAAAGTGCTTTCTAATGACTACGTACAAGCATTCTTTCCCCCGGCACACCTTATAAAATCCAAAGATGCTTCTAATGCTACTTACCCAGCCTTCTTTCCCCCGGCACACCTTATAAAATCCAAAGATGCTTCTAATGCTACTTACCCAGCCTTCTTTCCCCCGGCATACCTTATAAAATCCAAAGATGCTTCTAATGGTACTTACCCAGCCTTCTTTCCCCCGGCACACCTTTTCCAGGCACGGTAGTAAAAGGGGCTTGACTGGTAGTGTCTCCCCGTGAGGTCGAGGTTTTGGGGGTTGTCAATCAAATATAAAAAGTTTTTTTGGGGGGTGGACATCGTTTTTGAACTATCGAACTTTCAAACTATGCAACTTTTATTGAAGTTAGAAAGTATGAAAACGAACCAAACGTTAGGAAGTTCAGCTATCTCTATTTGGCCAAAGTAAGGTAAGAGCATATAGATTAAAAAAACATGCTTAAACCTCTCAAAACCATTTTCTAGGTTTGCCATAACAGCATCTCATATTCAAGGGATGGTTCTTGTTATTCCCATTGTTCTGGGTATTGAGCCAAAAGCTGTTTTGTACTAAACAAGAGATCAAACATCAATGGAAATTGGAATACTTAGATGAAACATTTAATGCAAGTGAATGCTAAATGCAAGTAGAGCACTGCAGGATTCACTCTTTCTACCAGAAGGAGAAAAAGCTGCTCTAAATCTTTCTTTATCTCTTTATTAGTCTGATGCAGATTCTGCATTTGGCTGTGTATTACCTGCACTCAGAATATGCTGGCAATTATAACTGGAGGCTTGTGTGTCTTCTCATGCTTGCTAAGTTATTAAATAAATATAAAGTATATAGTAAAGTATATAGTAGGACACCGCTCAAAAGCTGGGTTTCGTTTTACTTAAGTGTAACAAAGATGCTCCCAGGCTGTGTAAAGCTGCTTACAATCCCACGTCGCCCCAATCGCACATGCTCTTTACGTGCCCGAGCAGCAGTAGATGAGACTTGTTCAGGAATGGCAGTCAGCCATTGACTGTGACGTCATTGTTACGGCCGTGACTGACTGCACTTACCCAGAAGTATCAGGGAGCAGCGGCGCTGGAGCGTGGGATTGTAAGCAGCTTTACACAGCCTGGGAGCATCTTTGTTACACATAAGTAAAACGAACCCCAGCTTTTGTGGGGTGTCCTACTATATACTGAATTTTTGAAAAAGGGGTGGACATGCCCTTTAATACAAAAACTGGTGACTTGTCAGTGACTTTCCTGCCACCATAACTGCTATTTTTACCAGTTTATTTCATGCATTTGTAGCCAGAATTAATGATAATTAATTTTCTGTTCCGGATAAGGTATCCACCTCCTGCCTCTGAGAGCTTTTTATAAGCTTAAGCATGTGGAGAAGAGACAGCAAGTGAAACAGCAGTCAATCATTAGCTGTGATGTCAGTTGTCACAGCCTTGATGTTTGGAGGGAGGAGCCAGCTTACTCTGCCAGAATGGGGACAATAATTATCCATAAATACCTGGTTAGTTAATGCAGGTAACAAAGTACAAAATATATCTGTTGGTGTTAGGGAAAGGTAACTGACAAGTGATCCGTGTTTTGTATTAAAGGAGGGTGGAGATGCCCTTTAAATTGAATATAATGTAGACCAGACCATGTAATGATTGGAATGCACACTTATAGTAGCAGTGCTACTGACACACCTAACTGACAGGAGGTATTAAGGCATGGCTAAAAAGACCTTTCTTTCTATTACTTCTTCCATTTTATTCTTCCGTTTTTTTGGACTGTATCTCCTCCCACAGTTTTTGAGCTAGAGACATGCGGTACAGACATGCGGGGCATATAGGAGAAGTGTGCTATTACCTAGCTAAGGAATCCATGGAAGCGTTACGGCGTTATTGGTGAATTTCGGGGCATTTTTTCCCATAGACTATAATGGTAACAATCCTCAAAGGTGGATCTTTCGAGGTTTAAGGGTCATGAGATCGAAAGTTTGTTTCATGGTCATAAACACAAACGCTGATACCCCTGACCCCCCACACAGACACAGGTACACCCATCTACTGACCTACCTTTCCATTCCCATGGAAGCCATACTTAAAGGATACGTGCACTGTAAAAGCAAGTTAAGTTAAATTGCGAGCAGCAGCTTTAAAAAATCTTTAGCTTCTCCCCTCTGAGACTTGCTGGATCTCCTGTTTTTAAGCATCCAAAAGCAGTGATTGTTTCGTCCATGCGCACATGACATCACATGTGTGCACAAACGAAACGATCACTCATTCATTCATGTAAAACTTTTTTCAGCCATATTTAAAGGGTAAGGAAAAAAAAACAATGCCCTCATCATTGCCATTATTGAGTTTAAAAATCTGCAGAACAAACACACACATTCAAAATGCAGCCTTTTAAGCTAAACTTAAACTTTCCCTTTTCTTTCTAGTATTTAATTTTTATTTAATCTGTATAATAACTTGCAAATATCCCCTTGTTTGTATACTGTATTTTATCCTCAAATGTGGATATTTTGATGTTTTAAGGTCATGTGATCAAAACAGTTAGTTTCATTGCCATAAGCACAAACACTGATACCCCCCACACAGACACAGATACACCCAACTACTTAACTAACCCTACATTCCCATGACAGCAATAACTATCCTCAAATTTCAAGTTATTTTTATGGTCATATATGCAAAAACACATACCTCCCATAAATGTTAGTTTTATGGTCATAAATGCAAAAAAAGACATTAACCCCCAATCTGACAGAGGTACACACAACTACTGAACTGCTCTTCCATTTCCATGGTAGCCAAGGGTAACTATAGTCAAAAAAACTATTTTGATCAATAATCAAAAAAAGATTGTTTTACTCCCCAAACTGACACAGGTACAAACAACTATTGACCTACCCTTTCAGTTCTATTACAGCCATACTTAAAGGTACAAGTGGAAATAGTGTGGTGTAGTCAATGTTGCAATGGGTTAGTTAAAATTAACGGTTTGGCGCTATTCTTAATGTCGCTACTACTGTGTTGTACAGGCCGATGCAGAACAAAAAAATCATCGGCCTGTAAAATATAAAATAGTTAAGGTCCTGGAGGCTGAACTGTTATATCTATATATAAAATAATCTAAAAATAACATCTGACTACCCCAGTCTAGAGAGCCACGGACCGCAGCATTGAGGGGAGGAGCGGCATGACTAGGGAGAGCTTCCCAGTGGGGATTGGTTAAATTAAAAGAATACAGGCAGGGGAGGGGTGGGGGGGAGGGACAAAGGGGGGGGAGTAGGAGGGGAGGGGCGAGAAAGCCCGGGAAAAAGGAAGGAGGACCCTGAATCAGGGCCATTTTGCTGGGGCAGCCACAGGAAAAGGACATCCCACCCTCCCACCCTATTACCAGATAGTTTTTAGGGCAAAATAGTGTTACTCTCAGTTAAGGTTGAGAATTCTTTGTCGCAGCTTTAGGCGGGTCTCTGTCAGTCTGCCAGGAGAATGAAATGGTACTTTTTGGCTCATATAGGGCAGACAGCAAAAAGGAGGTGCTGGTCTAACCCCTTAGGTGGGTAGTCAGCTGGTAATGGACAGTGTGAACTGGGGACTGGCCAATGGTTTGGTGTGGCCAGTTCAAAGGCAAGAACACCTACCCATTGAGTCAGGTAATGGGCGGCTTATGGAGTAGGAAGTAAAATGGAAGGGCAGATTGACAGGGACTCAAAATTGTTTTTGTTTGAAATTTGTTCAATTGCTCTGTTAAGCAATATCTGTTCTGTTTTTTCCCAAAAAAGAAGGTCAATGTGTATTGTAATGTTATACCACCATGATTGTAACTGTTTTTTAATAAAGCTGTGACCATTTTATTCCAACAAACACAAGTCTGGTCTAAATTTTTGTGAAGAAAGGGGAAAAAAGGGGTAAGGTAAATTGTAACTTGGATATGTAAGGGGTCCCAGCTTGGTTTTGTGTGAGCAGGGGTTAGAACTTCCATGGTCATGGTATAGGGTTAGGATTCCAGCTCTGTAACTACCATTTATAGGATTAAGAAAATACCTCATGTATGTTACAGATTGAGTTAAATTATTTAGCAGAAAAAACTACCGAAAAAGCACAAAATTCAGTAAAAACTATTTTATTTTCCAATACATGAAATACATAATACACAAATAATTAAATACATAAATAAGTACAAGAGTGTTTGAACAATACAGCATAAGGAAAGAAGCTGGTGGACTGGAGGGTTAATTCTGCAACTTTGTTCCCAGCTTCTGAACATTTTATTGAAGAATGGGAGGTAAGACACAGCTCCTTTAACTTGCGTTCTTAAATAAAACTGAATTGAAAAAAGTAATTTTAGCAGTGAAGACACCCTTTAACACTGTCTGGTGAACTAAAGGGTTGACTTAACACTGGCTGGTGAACTGGAGGGCTAGCTTAATACTGGGTGATGAACTAGAGGGCTAACTTAATACTGGGTGATGAACTGGAGGGCTGACATGAAGGGCATTTTTATCTACTAGCAGAATATCCCCCAAAACCTAGACCTCACTAGGTTTATACTTTTGAAAAGTATAAACCTAGCCCCCTTACCTGCCCTCTTTCCCTCACTGCCTAATGTTTGTCTCCCATTTGATTGGCTCGATGACACTACGACTTCATCAATTTTCATCCTAAATTTATCTACTTTCTTTCTTTTTTTTCTTTCTTCATTTTTTTAAACTTTTCTCTCTCCTGTAGCTCTTAAATTAAAACATAGAATTACATAATTAGCCTAAGATGACTGTGTTACTAACCAGTAACACTGCACCAAGACTTCATCTATCTAACAAGCCACCTGTTCCCTATCTCCCCTTAGATGAGACTTTGAATGAGTAAGTCTTTCCTGCTATCTCTAACACATATGACCTACACATATTGACTTAATATCTCATATAAGATCTTTATCTTTGTGTCTTTAACTTAATGCAACCATTAGAAGAATTTTCCTTTATCAGCATCTTCATTTAAAAAAAAATACATATCTCTTAAATTCCAAACCTTTTAGTAGATTCCTGAGTTTTCCCAGGTTAGCCATATCCTCTCTGTCTTCGAGTGGCTGCTCCTGTAAAAATCTGTGTTGCAGGAGCTTCTGGCTACTGGATCTTTTAGTTGGATCTTTTGCACACAGACCCAAAAAGTGGCTGAATTCTTCAGACCTTAAAAAAAACAAACAAACACTAATTGCTATTTCCATTATCAATACACGCATTGTGCAGTCTCTAAATATCCAACTATATATCTATAAAATACATTTAAACATGAGAATAACTCACCATCATGGATCATGATCTTCGCTGTGTGGCTGGAGTGACCCAAGAAAGCTAAAAGTTGTAAAGAAACCCACAAGAAAATTATTAATTATAGACCCAAAAATAGTAAAATTAGTAAAAATACAGGAGCTGACTGAAAATGTCTGACTTGTATGTTTATGTTAAAGAAGAAGTAGTGATTCTTATGTCATAACAATTTAAATTGTTTAATGCAGTGTGTCAGTACCGTATATACTCAAGTGTAAATAATACTCAAGTTAAAAATAGCCTAAAAATCGAACCTCGACTTATACTCGAGTCACTCACCTGTTAATCCAGTAATTAGGCTAACGTTCGCTTCCGCATCCACTGTTCTGCTAGCTGACGGTCTCACTTCCCAGCGCCGTGTAGTGACGTCAGGCACCAGAACAGTGGATGCGGAACCAGAGATTGCTGATTGACTGTGGCAGCTGGATTACACAGGAGTACCGGAATACACACAGTCCTCTCCTGTACTGAACTGGGGGGGGGGGGCTCTGTGGGGTTGCAGTGCTTGCCACTGTAGATGTTTGGAAACTACAACTCCCAGCAACTAAAGCATGCGTGGAGTTGTATTTTCCAAACATCTGGAGTAGCAAGGAATTGGGGGTTACTGTGTGGGGCTACTCTCTATTTAAAGGGCAACTGATGCCTCAAAACAATTCAGAATCAGGAGGATGGTGTCTATTTTTAAAGATTGCCTTCCGATTCTCCATTGTTCTGAGGCTTTAGTTGCCCTTTAAATGGACAGCAGAATTCCCATACAGTAGTCCCAGTAATAGTAATAGTCATACTGGATTTTTTCTATTACTGAATGGGACTACTGTATGAGAATTCTGCAGTCCATTTAAAGGTATAAAACAATACAGAATCAGAAGGCCGTAGTGGTCATAATTTCTACCCTCGACTTATACTTGAGTTAATCAGGTTTTACTCAATTTTCAGGTAGAAATAGGTACCTCACCTTATACTCGGATCGACTTATTTTCGAGTATATAGGGATATCTACTTTTGAGGGTTACCGAATACACAATGCTACTTTCAAGGGTTATCTACTTTTGAGGGTTACCGAATATACAAGGCTACTTTCAAGGGATATCTACTTTTGAGGGTTACCGACTACACAAGGCTACTTTCAAGGTTTATCTACTTTTGAGGGTTACCGAATACACAAGGCTACTTTCAAGGGTTATCTACTTTTGAGGGTTACTGAATATACTAGGCTACTTTTAACGGCCTTTCTGTGAGTTAAATGCAAAACCGGACAGCCCGTTACAGACCAGTCACCAGTTTCGGCATTATTGACCCATCTTCAGTGTCTCTGGTTTGCAATGTTAAACACTTATCAGAATAGCCACACAGAATGCATCTAATGAGCATGTAGATTACGTACAAGTTCAAGTATGGGGCAGCAACCAAGCCAATAGCTGAACAAAGCCCAGCAAATCTAATTACCAGTAACCCCTGTGACGTATTGTGACACTTGACCACTCTATAGTCTGGGCCCCACTTAGTAAATCTCTATAGATTGAGTGCTATGAAATAAGACAAACATTCTCCAGACTGTGTGAATACATACACAGCACTACATTGGGTATATTTCATAAGGGCAATGTTGATATGGCTGTTCTCTCTCTTTCTCTCTCTGGAACCTATAAGCCAGCAAAAAAGAACATTCAATTCCAGTTCTCATTCAGTCTCATAAAACCAAAAATTACCTTTCTTAATAAATAAAAGAGAATCTTTTTTTAAACCCTGAGATGCGACACTGGATACTTACTGCTTGTCTTATTATCTTCTTTAATCAGGAAAGCCTTTATTCTGGCTCAGCAGGGTGCAGTGTATAAGCTAATATACCCCAGGAGAAATAACCATCATTAAAGCTGCAGTGGAACCTGTAATTCATTTCTACTACTTGCTTTTACATAAAGAACATTTTAAAGTCCTTTTAGGTGGCCAGGGATGACTAACCTGGCAAAACAGCTTGTAAAATGATGGTAATGAATCGCACATGTTGATTGGGCCTAATGAGATAACTTTATTTTGCACTGTAATCTTATTTATGCATCCTGGTCCGGCCCCACATAGAAAATGAACTTCTCGGATGCTGGGCAGTAGGACCATTTGCGACGAGGTGATAGATGGGTTTTAAAGCTTCCTGTCTGCTTTCCTGTACCAGAGGGGACTTCTGTAATTAGATCTCTGGGGTGTCCGATGCTTCAGACTTTAGTAACATTGTTGGTATGAGAATAGACTTGAAACCTTCCTTTTATTACCTCCAGTATTTTCACAGTGCGTCTTCCCATGAATTCCTTGCGGCCTTTCCGTAGGGAACCACATTGTAACTTTTGTCTGTGCTATATTCTTACAAATTCCTACATCTTGCCTTTTTGTGGCAGCCAGTGTTCGATGGGAGGAATTATAGTGTCTCCTCTGGGAAAAATGTTTCGGTAATGCATCAATTTGTGCTGAAACCTCAAGTGACAGCTTTAAAACTGCTAAGAAAATTAATTAACTTTCTAGCTTGCACTGAAAAATATTCCCCTGTGGGGTCACAGAAGAGAAAATTCGCCGGGACCCATTTACTTCCATGTTCTCATCCTAGTAGCTAGATATTCATGCAGATTTCATGATTGACTGATAAGGCCTTGACAATGGTTCATTGTATGTTGTACGTCTGATTGCCCCTCTGCATCATCTCTAATAGTTCAACTTGTACAAGGGTATTAAACACATGGCAATTATGACAAATGCTATTTAGTAGGGCTAGGAATATAGTTACTTACAAACAGAAGCCCAATGGCATTGAAGTTGCATGGCTTTAAATTTGTCAAATGCAAACAAAGTTGGAGGAGCACACTATTTTGTTTCCAGTGTTTATTTCAGCAAAAACATACAACGTTTCGGGGGATACAAACTCCCCTTCCTCAGGTACAGTATACCTGAGGAAGGGGAGTTTGTATCCCCCGAAACATTGTTTTTGCTGAAATAAACACTGGAAACGACAATAGTGTGCTCCTCCAACTTTGTTGCATTTGCCATATTGCTGTGGCCCTTAAGGTGGAGGGCTGGGAGGATTGCACCTTTCAACTAAAAGGCCGTGCCATTTAGGTGTGCTGGAGTGTACTGCACTGAAAGCTTTAAATTTGTCACCATCTTTACTTTATTACCTGCACCCATTGGGTATCATTCATGCCCAATAGATTCGGATTTCTTTAGTAAATAAAAAATGATGACTACAGTCATGGCCATATGTTCTGGCAGTGACACAAAACTGAAAAGTTAACTTTATAAAAAAAATCCCCATTCACTGTACACTGAACTCTCGATATAATTAACACATTTTTTAAATTAAATATTGCAAAATGATCAAGTATACAGATTTAGAAATATCGAATATCTTACCCTTGATTCCAAATATGGGAGAAACAGGGAATTGGCGAGTCCTCGATCCCGAATATTCGATAATTATCAAAGATTAATGAGGATCATCAAAAATAGCTAGCACATGAAAAAAGTTTTTTTAAAAAAAATAAATTGTGGTTGTGTGCCTTGCCTTCAGGGGTTGTATGTATGTATGAGCCTTAAGAAGGATTGCTATTAAGAAGTTCTCTTGGATAAATTGTGGGATATATTTCTTTATTATTTACGTCTCTGATGTAAGATTGTTGTTTTTGTTTTTGTGTAGATATTTTGTGTAGATTACCTGGGGAGAAGACTTTGTGTGACATCACTTTTTAAATAGAAACAGGAATCATGTAAAATTCCCTTATTTTTCACGTGGCTTCAATGTGGATATCTCTGTACCACAGAGTCAGTTTATTAACTAGGGAAGGACCTGGATTCGACGGAGAAGTTTAAATTAGTAGCACAAACTGCCATAAACTAACCACAATTCATCAAAAGGCTCAAACAGTTCATCAGGACGATCTATTTTAGGAAAATACATCATGACCTAAAGGAGAATTGTCACAAAGTACTAGGTTACTGGAAGAGTGTTGGATGTACTGTATGTAAAATGGCAGGAATTTAGGGTATTTTTAAAGAAAATTAATAACGCAATAACTATATTTCACACAAGAAAATGATATGGCTGGCAGGATAGTATCAAACACAATAGTAATTCTGCAACAGAAGGTCCCCTGTTATGCAGACAAGTATGGCTTTGGGTCGCTACCATGAAATTAATAAACAGTAATCCTTTAAACTGATAGGATGATGAAACTCATTGCAGCCATTTTATTTCACTGTATTTCAGCCGGTGTTACAAGGTTTACCTAAAAAAATGGGTAAAATATACGGTAATAAGATTCATAAATAGACGCGTAGCCTTGTGCTTGTTACTAGCCATAAAAGATTCCCTCTGGTAATTTTTATTCTTCAGTATGTGTTAAACCCCGGAGCTGAAATTAAACTTGTTTATAGAGAGTTGTACAGGAAAAGGCAAGGGACTGTTTTAATGACCCTATAATATAATAATGAAATCTTTATTCCTAAGTAGTGCTGCTAGCTTTGCAAGGAACCTTTCTGAGCATAAAAATACATATATCTAAGTGGTCTGTAAGGGTTAGGCCTTACCCAATTTTGGGGGCCATACTAGCTCAGCAATGAGCGTCTGCGCTGTGACCTGTTTATTGGAGCGCATGCAATCTGCATTTGTTTTTTCAATAGAACTGGTGTAGATACTCACAGAGTTTACTGTCCTTTTCGGCTTTAAGTCTACTCCACTCCGTCTTAAGTGGCAAAGTACAACCTATGGAGACAAAATGTAGACGAGCCACAAGCAGCAAGTGTGAACTGCAACAATCTTTAATGTGTAAAAAGCGACATGTTTCGGAGCATGATAAAGGAGCATGTGGCTCCGAAACATGTCGCTTTGTACACATTAAAGATTGTTGCAGTTCACACTTGCTGCTTGTGGCTCGTCTACATTTTGTCTCCATAATCTGCATTTGTTTCACACTATTGCATGCACTCAGATTGCAAAATTGCTGTGCACAAAAACACACGCGATCGCACATGTTTACATGCTCGGGCGCGCTCTATTGTGGCCTCTGTCTAAAGCTTTGGTGGTGTTACAAAGGTCCATGAAGAAGATATTTATATATTGCATAAAAATAAACATGGCTCACACATGACACAATTTTCTAAGATGGTTTCTGTGGGCTCACAGATAAGTAGTCACCAAACATGCACATTAAAAACGCGTACACCGTTTATACAGAATGCTTTATGGTTTACTTAAAGGACGACTGTATGGTTGTTTCTGGCCCAGGGCCTAAACAATGGGAAGAAACATTCTACAATAAGCACCTTTTCCCATTGGCTAGATCCTAGACTGAGGTGGGGCAGAGCTTAGACAAAATGGCACTTTAGCTCTAATCCAAGTTAATAGAAAGGTTTACTAAAGATAGCATACATACTCTTATCAATTGTATTTACGATCCAAATGCCACATCTACTGTAGTTTTAAAAGTACCTACTGATACCTAATATAATGTGTGTATGTATAATTTTATTTATAAGCGCCACTTGGGTACGCAGGACTGTACATTATAAAATACAGAGTATACAAACAAGGGGATAAGTGCAATCCATCATACAGATAGATAAAAAAGTAAACTAAAGAAAGCATATATATATAAATATATATATAACTAGAAAGGGAAAGTTTAGGTATAAACTTTGAATTTGGCTTGAAAGACTGCATTTTGGATGGGAATATGTGTGTTTGTGCTGCAGATTTTAAAACTCAATAATGTCAATGAAGAGGACATTGTTGTTTTTTTACTTACCCTTTACAACCATAAAACTATCTTTTATTGAGAATAAATCTAAATTGTTTTTTTTTTAACTTTAGATACCCTTTAAGTATGGCTGCCACAGTAATGAATTAGTAGATTAGTAGGTGTGTGTACCTGGGTCTGGTTGAGGGGGTATGTCTTTTTTGTGTTTATAACCATAAAACTATCTTTTATTGAGGATAAATCTAAATTAGTTTTTTTGACTTTAGTTACCCTTTAAATATGGCTTCCATGGGAATGGAAAGGTAGGTCAGTAGGTGGGTGTACCTGGGTCTGTGTGGGGGGTTGGGGGTGTCACCATTTGTATTTATGACCATGAAAAAAACTGTTTTGAAATATCCACATTTAAGGATTGTTACCATTATAGTCTATGGGGAAAAATGTCTGGAAATTCGCCGATAAAGCCGTAACGCTTTCACGGATTCCTTAGCTAGAAGATAGCACACTTCTCCTATATGCCCCGCATATAGAATTTCATGTCTCTAGCTCAAAAACTGTGGGAGGAGATACGGTCCAAAAAAGCCGAAGAATAAAACGGAAGAAGAAAAAGAAGAAATAGAAAGAACAGTAATTTGGCTTTTTCAAGCCAAATTAATAATTTATTTACCATCTATCGTATATTTTAAATGACCTTACCCGTCCATATTTTGCACATTTTATTATTATGTCATTGAATGAAAGGGCTTTGTCATGTACTTAAATACAGATACTTTTAAATTAAAGAAATATGTTTGTTGTGAACGATGCTTTTGTTTTTTTCCCCCAACTTTGGTGTTTGAAGTGCAGTGTTTGGCAGTTATCTCACACACTGAGCATACCTGTGACCACTGGAAGGTTTGGCTGTACTGAAAGTGTAACTAAATGTATTTTATGGCCATTTGTGGTCCAAGTAGGGTTCATATGGAATTGTTCTGCATAGCAGCAGGACACATTTCTTAAACTCATAATCTGAGATTCTCTACTGCAAAATATCATACCCACTAATCAGATCTGTGTGCTTTGCAGGTAAGTTGTCGCCATGTATGAGGCCTTTGCATATTTTTGTAGTCTGTACAGTACAAGCAATATTATAAGATTTAAAGGGGAGAGTATGTATGTATGTGTGTAGGTATGTATATGTTTATTTATATAGCGCCACTAGGTGAGTAACATACAGATTCATCTGAAAGGGTGGAAGTTCTAAAGTAATAACTGGTGCGGTATGAACAGTCCTATTTTGTGCTGTGCTCAGAGAGATAGCTTGACAGGTTAGATTTAAACTTGCTTATTGAGGTTTCTTGACATAGAGAGGGGAATAAAATTCCAGAGGACAGGAGCCAAAAGAGAAAAAGGTGAGAGGCGGCAGTGTAAGTTCTGTATAAGAGATGGTTCTATGATGAGCGGAGGGTACGGGCAGGGACATATGGAGACACAAGAGCAAAAACATAAGAAGGAACAGCAGAGTGAAGGGATTTAAATGTTAAGAGAAGGATTATGTAGATAATGCACTGTTTAATGCGGAGCCAGGTAGATGTGTAGGGGAGATTTAATATCCCGATTGTTAGAGAGTGAGACAATGCGCATAGCAGAGTTAAGTATGGACTGAAGAGGAGAAAGATGGGAAGATGGGGAGTAGGATAATGATAGTAACTTAGTTGAGCCAAACCAAGTCTATCCAGTTTAACATTGTCCCCTCACATGATTCCTGTTAGTTGGAAATCTGATCTAAAGGAAATTGACCATCCCCTCCCAATCCTATGACTAACACGCGTGACGAACTGCCGTTTCAGCCAAAATTCGCACATGGATATGCGTTCAGTCGGGGGTCATTTGTTGATCCGCCATGGAGGATTGACGAATGAGGGGATAGAAAATTAGCACAAACGATACATTCTAGGGTTAGCAAACATCTCGTAAATTTGATAATTATCAATTTTTTTTTGCTAATTATCAAAAGTACAGCCACGAGTCTGTAGTTCCAATAGTTTAAGTTCGTCCGAACTCAAAGTTTGGCTCATACTCGGGTTCGGTTTTGTGTTCATCACTAGTGCTGAGCAGTCTGAGTCTATCAGCAGACTCAGTCTAGTACAGGGATAGACTCAGTGCTGAGCAGTGTGGGGTCAGTAGTCTAGAACAGGGATAGACTCAGTGCGGAGCAGTGTGGGGTCAGTCTAGAACAGGGATAGAACTCAGTGCTGAGCAGTGTGGGGTGTTCTAGTACAGGGATAGACTCAGTGCTGAGCAGTGGGGTCAGTCTAGTAAAGGGATAGACTCAGTGCTGAGCAGTGTGGGGTCAGTCTAGTACAGGGATAGACTCAGTGCTGAGCAGTGTGGGGTCAGTCTATAGTAGGGATAGACTCAGTGCTGAGCAGTGTGGGGTCAGTCTAGTACAGGGATAGACTCAGTGGAGCAGTGTGGGGTCAGTCTAGGACAGGGATAGACTCAGTGCTAAGTAGTGTGGGGTCAGTCTAGTACAGGGATCGACTCAGTGCTGAGCAGTGTGGGGTCAGTCTAGTACAGGGATAGACTCAGTGCTGAGCAGTGTGGGGTCAATCTAGTTCAGGGATAGACTCAGTGCTGAGCAGTGTGGGGGTCAATCTAGAACAGGGATAGACTCAGTGCTATAGTGTGGGGTCAGTCTAGTACAGGGATAGACTCATTCGATGCATTGTGGGGTAAGTCTGTGCCAAGGGTTACCGAAAACAAATGATACTTTTGAGGGTTAACAAACGATACATTCTAGGGTTAGCGAACATTTCGTAAATTCGATAATTATCAATCGAAAATACAGCCGCGAGTCTGAAAAACAAACTAGTCGAAATGTTTGAGTTCGTCCAAACGCAAAGTTTGGCTCGTACTCGGGTTCGAGTTCGGTTTTGTGTTCATCACTAGTGCTGAGCAGTCTGGGGTCATTGTAGTACAGGGATAGACTCGAAGGCTACATTCGAGGGTTACTGAAATCGAAGACTACATTCGAGGGTTACCGAAATCGAAGACACATTCGAGGGTTACCGAAATAAAAGGCTACATTGAGGGTTACCGAAATCGAAGACTACATTCCAGGGATACCAAATCAAAGACTACATTCCGGGTGACCGAAATCAAAGACTAAATTCCAGGGTTTCCGAAATCGAAGACTACATTCGAGGTTACCGAAATAAAAGGCTACATTCGAGGGCTACCGAAATCGAAGACCATTCCAGGGTTACCGAAATTGAAGACTACATTTAGGGTTCTGAAATTGAAGAATAATTCATGGGTTACCAAAATCGAAGACACATTCCAGGGTACCGAAATCGAGGACTACATTTGAGGGTTACCAAAATCGAAGACTACATTTGAGGGTTACCGAATACGAAATCGTCCACTATATCAGGGTTATAAAATCGACGCTCCATCCTAGGGTTACCGAATTGACTGCACATTTGAGGGTTACCGAACGATTCATTGAGGGTTACCGAAATCAAAGGCTACATTGAGGGTTACCGAAATCGAAGGCTACAGAGGGTACCGAAATCGAGACACATTCGAGGGTTACGAATAAAGGCACATTCCAGGGTTACCGAAATCGAAGACTACATTCGAGGGTTACCGAAATAAAAGGCTACATTCCAGGGTTACTGAAATCGAAGACTACATTTGAGGGTTACTGAAATCGTCCCACTATATTCAAGGGTTATTAAAATCAACTGCTCCATCCTACGGTTACCGAATTGACTGCTACATTCGAGGGTTACCGAACGATTCATCGAGGGTTACCGAAATCGAAGGCTACATTCATGGTACCGAAATCAAAGACTACATTCCAGGGTTACCGAAATCAAAGACTACATTCCAGGGATACAGAAATCGAAGATACATTCGAGGGTACCGAAATAAAAGGCTACATTCCAGGGTTACCGAAATCGAAGACTACCTTCGAGGTTACCGAATCGAAGACTACATTCCAGGGTTACCGAAATCGAAGACTACATTCCAGGGTTACCGAAATCGAAGACTACATTTGAGGGTTACGATAAATAAAGACTACATTCGAGGGTTACCGAAATCGAAGACTACTCGAGGGTTACCGAAATCGAAGACTACATTCGAGGGTTACCGAAATAAAAGGCTACATTCGAGGGTTACGAAATCGAAGACTACATTCAGGGTTACCAAAATCGAAGACTACATTCGAGAGTACCGAAATAAAAGACTACATTCCAGGGTTAAGAAATAAAGGCTACTTCAGGGTTACCGAAATAAAAGACTATATTCAGGGTTACCGAATAAAAGGCTACATTCGAGGTTACCGAAATCAAAGACTACATTCCAGGGTTTCGAAATCGAAGACACATTCCAGGGTTACGAAATAAAAGGCTACATTCGAGGGTTACCGAAATAAAAAGACTATATTCCAGGGTCACAGAAATTAAAGGCTACATTCGAGGGTTACCGAAATCGAAGACTACTTCCAGGGTTACCGAAATCGAGACTATATTCCAGGTTTCGAAACGACGAATACATTCGAGGGTTACCGAAATAAAAGGCTACATTCCAGGGTTACCGAATCGAAGACTACATTCGAGGGTACCGAAATAAAAGGCACTTCCAGGTTTCGAAACGAGACTACATTCGAGGGTTACGAAATAAAAGGCTCATGAGGGTTACCGAAATCGAAGACTACATTCCAGGGTTACCAAATCGAGATACATTCGAGGGTTACCGAAATAAAAGGCTACATTCGAGGGTTACCGAAATCGAAGACTACACGAGGGTTACCAAATTTGAACATTACATTCGTGGGTCCCAATAATTATCGAAAACAAGTCCATGAGTTTGAAAAACACAAACTAGTTCGGATAGAGTTCGGATAGTTCGAAATTGTCCAAAACTCGGATTCTGGGTCCATCACTAATCTGGAGTGTTTGCTGTCCCAGTTTTTTTAAGAATACAAAGGAAAGTCATTCCATTGATAGCAATGGTTTAACACACCGCTCTCTATACAACAGCACAGGGATAGCCTGTATCTTTAAAGATCTGCACGCTGACCTCTCCTGTTCCTGCTCTGCCCTTTTCCCTCATTTCGTATACATAGCCTGATAGATTTGGTTAGCTCCAATAAGCTTAATTGTGTTCTGCAACATGTTATCAGTCTCTCATTGGTAAATGCCTTAAAAGATGAACGCGTAAATTGTTTCTGCTTTCGGAGCAAGCCATTAATGGTGTTTTAAAACACGTCTGAGAGGCCGAAAAGGGCCAATTGATGTTTATAGCATTTTTTGGGTAACAGCAGTTATAATCCCATAACACACCTGCTAAAAGCAGACATCAGATGCCTGAGGATTCTTGCTAACAAAGGCAAAAAAGCAGACAATGTTTTTCTAGCAGTGAAGATGGACTTGAATTAAGAAGACAGTTGCGTTTCTAGGGAAGAAATCACACTGGCTTACGATAATAAAAAAAAATAAATCAGTTTTATTTGCCCCAAGTGTCCTAGCAAGAGAAACTAAGAATTTTGCATCCAAAAATGGGCAAGTGGCCAGTAAATGAGGTCAACTGTTTTTTTTATGACCTTAATGAGTTGTTTAACTTACCCTTTAATCTGTTTGTGCAGATCACAATGGGTTAGTACAATCTTTTCGGTCATATCAGAGGACAGTGGACATCCTTTAAGGTTGGAAGAAAAGAAGTTTCATCTTCAGGTTAGGAAAGGTTTCTTTACAGTGAGAATGTGTGAAACTGTGGAAACTGTCTCCAGCAGATGTGGTAATGGCAAGTTCATTAAATAGCTTTAAAAAAGACCTGGATAAGTTTCTAAAACTAAAAAAATTGAGATTTACTGGTATTTATACATAACTGTAGTTCTGGCTGGTACGAGGATACTTAATAATATTGAGAATTACGTATTAATACATATACTGTAGTCTTGTTAGTACAGGGATATATATAATTGAGAATTACTGGTATTAATACATATACTGTAGTTCTTGTTAGTACAGGGATACATATAAATTGAGAATTACTGGTATTATACATATACTGTAGTTCTGGGGGTACGGGGATACTATATAATATTGAGAATTACTGGTATTATAAATATACTGTAGTTCTGGTTGGTACGGGGATACTATATAATATTGAGAATTACTGGTATAATACATATACTGTAGTTCTGGTTGGTACAGGGATGATACATTAATATTGAGAATACTGGTATTAATACATATACTGTAGTTCTGGTTGGTACAGGGATACTATATAATATTGAGAATTACTGGTATTAAAGATTACTGTAGTGTTCTGGTTGGTAAGTGGATACTATATACATTGAGAATTACTGGTATTATATAATATACTAAGATCGGTTGGTACAGGGATACTATATAATATTGAGATTACTGGTATTAATACATATACTGTAGTTCTGGTTGGTACAAGGATACTATATAATATTGAGAATACTGGTATTAATACATATACTGTAGTTCTGGTTGGTACAGGGATACTATATATATTGAGAATTACTGGTATTAATACATATACTGTAGTTCTGGTTGGTACAAGGGATACTTTCCGATAGCTGTTGGCAGGAAGGATTTCCCCCCTCCTTTTAGCAGTTTTTGTTTCTTCCTCAGGATCAACTGTTAGGTAGGGTTAAAAAGGAGAGTGAAAAGGTTGGACTTGATGGACATGTCTTTATTCACCTCAATTACTATGTAACAATGTAATCTATAAGCACCACAGGGAAAAGCTGTAGGTATGTTTGCACATTTCCTCTATATTAACTGCATTTTACCTGTTATTCCAACTTTCAATATTTTTTAATCTACTTTCCCAATGAGGTTTAGCCTTACCTCCTGGTGAAAATGTACATTAGCCCTGTAAAGAGTAGTTAATCATCAGGAAAACTCAATCATTTAAAGGGGATGTCCTACCCCCAAACTAAAATTCGTATATAGGCTTATCACCCCCAAACCTTTACTTCGCAAGGTTTAAATGTTTCTGTGAGTCTTGTAAGAATACTTACTAGTCCTCGTTCATCAGTTGTCTTCTGTGACTGCTCCATGCCTTTTATATCCACCAGCAGCAGTAGAAGCATACAGAAATGTATGATATAATAGAGCCGGCCCTTTCTGCTGCTTTTGTGTATGGTTTAGACATTGTGAGGTCCAAGTTTTGGAGAGTGTTTCATGGAACCTGAATGTTACCCTTTAACACACATATAACTTGAAATGCGGACAACAATGTAAAATGGGAAATAGCTCTTTAAAATGGGTGTAATCTAAAAACGTGGCCTTCACAAAGTTGTGGTTAAAGATATCTGGCTGCATCCCTGTGCCGTTTGTCCTTCTTTGCAAGATGCCATTTACAAATAAAATAATGGTTAACAAAAAAACAAACAAAAAAAAGGTAACCTTGCAAGGTCAAGTTTTGGTGTGTGTGTTTGATTAGCCTATATATTCATTTAGTTGGGGGGTGGACATTCCCTTTTATTGGACACGAGTACTAAATTTATTCCAGTTTTGATGATTTTTCTATACGTTTGGTAAAAATGTTAAAGGGAAATAAATAGGTTAAATGCCCCACCTATCTGTTGATCCAGGGATAGGACCTAAAATGCCATGTGCCCACCCCTGTGAATTCGGGAGATCGAGGGTACTCTACCTGCAGATCATGTTCAGTCCAGACCAGCCCATTCAAGAGGCAGAGGGGACAATCTGTCATTTTTGCAGAAACAGGGCAGAGAGCTAGACAGGTTCTCACACTGGTTAAAGCAGATGAGGGATTTTATAGGAATCTGAACCCCTGATGTTTCATTGTTCATAAAACATGTACATAAACATAGTAGAATGTGCCCCCAGTATCCAACCTTAGCATCAGGTCTCATTCAGAGAGGTGCCCCTGCTGTAAAAGTGAATGTGACCAACCCCAGACTGTATAGTATCTCAGTTCTAATCATGGCAATGCCAGTAATCAGCTTGGGGTATGTGCTAATGAATTAATTCTACTGATAACTGAACACAGGGAAACTTACAAGGGGTAAATATTGAGCACTATCACCCAAATCAAAGAAGAACCCATGCTAGCCAATGTAATATGGGTAGCGTGTTATTTTCTCTGGTTTTGTGGTACACCTTACCTTTTATGCTTTTATATCCCATGGTGCATGCAGTAATTGCAGTTATTGTGGCAAAGTGATTTTCGCCTCATGGGAATGAGGAAGGAAAAGATCTGATGTTTGTAATTAGTAACGTTGTTGTGACTTCATTTAACAGTTCTACCAATCATACCTATGTTATGGTGTGCCAGGCCCGACTATGAACATCATTATGCCAGGAGCCATTTACCAGTGTGTTGATGTGGTGTGGGTGACAGGGTTGTAGATCCTGTGCCTGCTAATGGCTGGTCTTAAAGTATGGGGGGTAAAATCCCTTTTGAGATTTACCACCAGGTGCAAATCCAGTATTAATTTCAGAAGCCACATTTGCGCTGGAGCAATTTGCACCTCTGGGTAAATGAGGCCCAAGAACTTTTAGTGACTAACCCTGTTCATGCTTTAATTCTTCCCTCTTGCTTATTAATCTGTTCCCTTATTTTCTTACAGTATATCCTTTATACCTTCAGGTCCCCCTCCGCTCCTCCATATACTGTATCTATTACAGTGACAAGCTGCTCCTCCAGCATCACTGTTAGATTCTTTTCTCCCCCACCCAAACCCTTTCCCTATACCTGTAATGTGCCCCCTGCTACTATGTTCCTCACTTTCTCCATTTGTAGCTGTTTACAGGGAGCAGGTGTTTGAATCTCCCATGCTCTGATCCTCGCTATCTAAAGGGGGAACAGTTACACAGGAGAGATTAAACTCACCCTTGGGAGACCCTGTATCACCCTGGCCACAACCTAAAACTGTGTTGCTCTTTTGCAGATCATCACAGTTGCTACACAAGTAACAGTTCAATCATGAGAGTGTCGATCTGCTATTGGCATCAGAAAGTTTCCAGTGAAAAGGGTAGTGGAGGAGGGCCCACAAGCAGAGGGATCTCAACGGGCCCCGTGGCTGGGGGCCCCATAGCAACTGCCATGGTTGCTATGTTGATCTTACGCTTTTGAGTGGCTGCCAGATCAGATGTAGATGTTAAATAAGATCTGATTGTTGGGGCAAAATTAGCGCCATTTTAAACGATAAGAACTTTTATTGAATAACCCTGCTTATCTTTAAAATGGTGGCTAACTTTGGCCAAACAATCAGATATTTTTAACATTTGAAAGCTAACATCGATTGGCTGGGGCAAAATTTGCACCTTTTTAACATTAAGAATTTTATTGAATAAACCCTGTAGTCTTTCCAGGGTATAATTGTATGTAAATGTCATTCATATCACCAATAGTAACTAGTCTTTCCAGGGTTTATTATATTATATAAATGTCCATTCATATCACCATAGTAACATAGTCTTTCCAGGGTTTATATTTGTATATAAATGTCATTCATATCACCAATAGTAACATAGTCTTTCCAGGTTTATTTGTATATAAATGTCATTCATATCACCAATAGTAACATAGTCTTTCCAGGGTTATATTTGTATATAAATGTCATTCATCACCAACTAGTACATAGTCTTTCCAGGGTTTATATTGTAATAAAGTCATTCATATCACCAATAGTAACATAGTCTTTCCAGGGTTTATATTTGTATATAAATGTCATTCATATCACCAATAGTAACATAGTCTTTCCAGGGTTTTATTTGTATATAAATGTCATCATATCACCAATAGTAACATAGTCTTCCAAGGGTTTATATTTGTATATAAATGTCATTCATATTACCAATAGTAACATAGTCTTTCCAGGGTTTATATTTGTATATAAATGTGATTCATATCACCAATAGTAACAAGTCTTTCCAGGGTTATATTTGATATAAATGTCATTATATCACCAATAGTAACATAGTCTTTCCAGGGTTTTATTATTTGTATAATAAATGTCTGTTCATATCACCAATAGTAACATAGTCTTTCCAGGGTTTATATTTGTATATAAATGTCATCTATCCAAATAGTTAGTAACATAGTCTTTCCAGGTTTATATTGTATATAAATGGTCATTCATACACCAATAGTACATAGTCTTTCAGGGTGTATGTGATATAAATGTCGTTCAGA
Organism: Hymenochirus boettgeri; assembly: GCA_019447015.1. Lineage (NCBI taxonomy): Eukaryota > Metazoa > Chordata > Amphibia > Anura > Pipidae > Hymenochirus > Hymenochirus boettgeri. The sequence goes on from CM033471.1 coordinate 229,067,452, forward strand.
TCCCAATAGTACATAGTCTTTCCAGGGTTTATATTTATATAATGTCGTCTTCATATCACAATAGTAACAAGTCTTCCAGGGTATATTCTATATAAATGTCGTCATATCACCAATAGTAACATAGTCTTTCCAGGGTTTATATTGTATATAAATGTCGTTCATATCACCAATAGTAACATAGTCTTTCCAGGGTTATATTTTATATTAAATGGTCGTTCATATCACCAATAGTAACATAGTCTTTCCAGGGTTTATATTTGTATATAAATGTCGTCATATCACCAATAGTACATAGTCTTTCCAGGGTTATATTGTATAAAAATGTCGTTCATATCACCATAGTAACATAGTCTTTCCAGAGGTTTATATTTGTATATAAATGTCATTCATACCACCAATAGTAACATAGTCTTTCCAGGGTTTTATTTGTATATAAATGATTCATACACAATAGTCATAGTTTTCCAGGGATATTTGTATATAAAGTCTTCATACCACCATAGCAACTAGTCTTTCCAGGTTTTATATAAATGTCGTCTACACATAGTAACTAGTCTTCCAGGGTTTATATTATATAAAGTCATTCATACCACCAATAGTATCATAGTCTTTCAGGGTTTATATTTGTATATAAATGTCATCATATACCATAACATAGTCTTTCCAGGGTTTATATTTGTATATAAATGTTCATGTCATATCACCAATAGTAACATAGTCTTTCCAGGGTTTAATTTGTATATAAATGTCATTCATACCACCAATAGTAACATAGTCTTTCCAGGGTTTATATTTGTATAAATGTCATCATATCACCAATAGTATCATAGTCTTTCCAGGTTTATATTTGATATAAATGTCATTCATACCACCAATAGTAACATAGTCTTTCCAGGGTTTATATTTATATAAATGTCGTTCATACACCAATAGTACATAGTCTTTCCAGGTTTATTTGTATATACATGTCATTCATACCACCAATAGTATCATAGTCTTTCCAGGGTTTTAATTTGTATATAAATGTCAATCATATCACCAATAGTAACATAGTCTTTCCAGGGTTAATTTGTATTAAATGTCATTCATATCACCAATAGTAACATAGTCTTTCCAGGGTTATATTTATATTAATGTCGTTCATATCACCAATAGTAACATAGTCCTTTCCAGGGTTTATATTTGTATATAAATGTCATTCATATCACCATAGTAAATAGTCTTTCCAGGGTTTATATTATATATAAATGTCATTCATACCACCAATAGTAACATAGTCTTTCCAGGGTTTATATTTATATATAAATGTCATCCATACCACCAATAGTAAATAGTCTTTCCAGGGTTTATATTTGTATATAAATGGTGTTCATATCACCAATAGTAACATAGTCTTTCCAGGTTTATATTTATATATAAATGTCATTCATACACCAAATAGTAACATAGTCTTTCCAGGGTTTATATTATATATAAATGTCATTCATACACCAATAGTAACATAGTCTTTCAGGGTATATTTGTTATATAAGTGGTTCATATCACCAATAGTAACATAGTCTTTCCAGGTTTATATTGTATATAAATGTCATTAATAGAACATAGTTTTCCAGGGTTTATATTGTATATAAATGTCGTTCATATCACCAATAGTACATAGTCTTTCCAGGGTTATATTTGTATATAAGTATTTCATATCACCAATAGAACATAGTCTTCCAGGGTTTATATTGTATATAAATGTCATTCATATCACCAATAGTAAATAGTCTTTCCAGGGTTTATATTTGTATTAAATGTCATTCATATCACCAATAGTAACATAGTCTTCCAGGGTTATATTGTATATAAAATGTCATTCATATCACCAGTAACATAGTCTTCCAGGGTTATTGTGATAAAATGTCATTAATCACCAATAGTACATAGTCTCTTTCCAGGGTTTATATTGTATATAAAGGTCATTCATACACACCAATAGTAACATAGTCTTTCCAGGGTTTATATTTGTATATAAATGTCATTCATATTACCAATAGTAACATAGTCTTTCAGGGTTTATATTTGTATATAATGTGATTCACATCACCAATAGTAACATAGTCTTTCCAGGTTATATTGTATATAAATGTCATTATATCACCAATAGTAACATAGTCTTTCCAGGGTTATATGTATAGAAATGTCGTTCATATCACCAATAGTAACATAGTCTTTCCAGGTTTATATGTGTATATAAATGTCAGTTCATATCACCATAGTAACATAGTCTTTCCAGGGTTTATATTGTATATAAATGTCATTCATACACCAATAGACATAGTCTTTCCAGGTTATATTTGTATATAAATGTCATTCAGTACCAATAGTATCATAGTCTTTCCAGGGTTTATATTTGTATATAAATGTCGTTCATATCACCATAGTAACATAGTCTTTCCAGGGTTTATATGATATATAAAGTGTCGTTCATATCACCAATAGAACATAGTCTTTCCAGGGTTTAATGTATGATAAATGTCGTTCATATCACCAATAGTAACATAGTCTTTCCAGGGTTTATTATTATATATAAATGTCGTTCAATCACCATAGTAACATATACTTTCCAGGGTTTATATTTGTATATAAATGTCGTTCATATCACCAATAGTAACATAGTCTTTCCAGGGTTATATTGTATATAAATGTCGTATATCACCAATAGTAACATAGTCCTTTCCAGGGTTTATATTTGTATATAAATGTCATTCATACCACCAATAGTAACATAGCTTTCCAGGGTTATATTGTATTATAAATGTCATTCATATCACCAATAGTATCATAGTCTTTCCAGGTTATATTTGTATATAATGTCATTCATACCACCAATAGTACATAGTCGTTCCAGGGTTTATATTTTATATATAAATGTCATTCATACCACCAATAGTAACATGCTTTCCAGGGTTTATATTTGTATATAAATGTCATATACCACCAATAGTATCATAGTCTTTCCAGGTTATATTTGTATTAAATGTCAATCATATCACCAATAGTAACATAGTCTTTCCAGGGTTTATATTTGTATATAAATGTCATTCATATCACCATAGTAACATAGTCTTCCAGGGTTTATATTTATATATAAATGTCGTTCATATCACCAATAGTAACATAGTCTTTCCAGGGTTTATATTTGTATATAAATGTCATTATTCACCAATAGTAACATAGTCTTTCCAGGGTTTATATTATATATAAATGTCATTCATACCACCAATAGACAATAGTCTTTCCAGGGTTTATTTGTTATATAAATGTGGTCATATCACCAATAGTAACATAGTCTTTCCAGGGTTTATATTATTATATAAATGTCATTCATACCACCAATAGTACATAGTCTTTCCAGGGTTTATATTTATATATAAGTAGTTCATACACCAATATACATAGTCTTCCAGGGTTTATATTTGATATAAATGTGGTTCATATCACCAATAGTAACATAGTCTTTCCAGGGTTTATATTATATATAAATGTCATTCATACCACCAATAGTAACATAGTCTTTCCAGGGTTTATATTTATATAAATGTCATTCATACCACCAATAGTAACATAGTCTTTCCAGGGTTTTATATTTGTATAAAATGTGGTTCATATCACAATAGTAACATAGTCTTTCCAGGGTTTATATTTGATATAAATGTCATAATAGTAACATAGTCTTTCCAGGGTATATTTGTATATAAATGTCATCTTATATCACCAAAGTATATAGTCTTTCCAGGGTTTATATTTGTAATAAATGTCATTCATATCACCAATAGTAACATAGTCTTTCCAGGGTTTATTATATATAAATGTCGTTCATATCACCAATAGTAACATAGTCTTTCCAGGGTTTATATTTGTATATAAATATCATTCATATCACAATAGTACATAGTCTTTCCAGGGTTATATTTGTATATATAATGTGATTCATATTACCAATAGTAAACATAGTCTTTCCAGGGTAATATTTAAAACCTTCCAGGAGCAAATTGTGATATCTTAACCTTAAGGACATGGACACACTGCGCCGTGCGTTGCCCGATTGCAATGTTAGAAAAAAATTGCATGTGCAAACGCAAAGAAATTGCGCTAGTGTGGCCTAGCCCTAAAGGAAATGTCTTGTTCCCTCTGTTATAGAAGCTGTTGTTCTGTGTGTGCATCTCTCTGAGTTGTGTAGACATACATTACGCTGTTGTTGTGTCACTGAATTGGGGAATCACTCTGCAAGTGTTTATTGGTCAAACTGGACTTCATGGGCGTCGTCCCTTTCATAGAGCGTTGCCATTATGTTGAGTCATTCAGGGGTGTGGCTGTGAGGTGAGCACATACATACATACATACATATATCTGTACATACAAGATTTTTGCTTTATATAGTAGATTGCAATTTGGAAATTGGAAATGCGGAAATCAGGGTAAAAATATTGGTCAAAAATGTAAAAAAAATTAATTTCATTGGGTTCTTACCCAAAGCTGCAGATCCTGTTCAGTCCAGACCAGCCCTTTCAAGTTTTCCAAATTTCCATTCATCCCGGGGGAACCACTAGTGGAACGAATCTCGCCAGTTTGTTATCTTTTATCACACATTGCACTTGACTTTGCAACATTTCCTTACGCTTGACTGGTGTTAGCCGTTTGAGCCCTATTAATTCCCTTTAGACATTGCCATATTTTTGTTTTAAAAATGTTTTCGCAGCCGTTTGCTCACTTATTAATCTCTGGAGTAATTGCTTTGTCTAGGAATCCTCACTATTTTCACATCACAAATCATACCTTCAATGGTGCCATGAAAGGGCTGGAGCTCATTGTTTGTATATTTTTACCCATTGCTAAAACAGCAGAAACCTCTTTCATCATATTAAATGGCCTTTCTTCCTTCTCTAAGGCTTTTGTAGCGTTATTAATGCTGCAGATCAACTACATTTTACAGGATAAAGGACAGAGGAGGCGGGAGCAAATATTCCTCACTTCTCAGGGTCAGGTGATTGACTCTTAGAACTAAAACAACGGGGGATGCAGTATTCTAGAGACGTACAAATTATATTCAGATCCAGAGAAAATAAGTCAGTGCTTCGTTAGTCCACGTTGACTTCTTATAGATGATGACGCTAGCTGTGCAATTAGATCAATTATATAACTTGTTTTTCTGAAAATTTGGGGTCCTCCACACTACTTTGATCTCTTGCCTTGCATGGAGAAGATTTAATTATATTTTTGTTCCGCATATGAATTTTCTTGATGGTGTTCTAAAAAGTGACATGGTATCTTCCAACTTAGAAATTGATTAAAATCACGCTATATATACTGTTCTAGCATTTCCTCTTGCAAAAAAGTAGCATCAATTATTGTCCATCTCTTGCTTCTTGTACATTGTTCCTGCTTCCCCTCCCAAGACTTTTACCATATTGATGACTTCTTTAAAGCCACATTTGGCATGATAACCTACGTTAACGCCCTATATAAACAAAAATTCTCTTTCTCAGTCGACCATCATTTTTAATAATCTATGGTATCTGTATATTATCCAATGAGGGTAAAATTCTAAAGATTAACTCCTCAAGTGAGAAAGAACCCTTGAGGTTCGAAGTAATGTTTCGAACCTCAAGGGTTCTTTCTCACTTGAGTGTGGACAGTGGATAAGCATCCACTGTTTGCAGTGCTTCTTGTTACTACTGTTTTCAAACATACCTTATTATATGATTATTGCTGCCTTGAGTGGACCTGATGAAGGGGGCTTGTACCCTTGAAACATTATATGTGTTGATGATTGCTTTCAGTAAACCCACCTTTTCACTTTGGAGTGCAACTGTATTTTTGCAGAGTATCTATGTTCCCTTGGAAGTAGGGAAACTAGATGTCTGCACCAACGGGGAGGTGGGTGCAAATGGACTTTGCTGACTATCCAGTGTGCCTTAGACTGACAGCTTGACCATGAAGCAGAGAGGTAAGAGCAGCAGAGTGGCGAGGGACTGGGTCTTGTAGGTATCTTCAGGGGCATTTTTGGGAAAGGTAAGTAAAACGAAAATGGTGTTTGAGGGAGGGTACAGCAAATTTATTTTATTACTGGGCATGCCCTTTAAGTTGTTGGCTTGTAATTTACACTGTCCTGACTGTATGAGTCTGTATGAGTGTAATGATGGGCTGTTAAAGAAGCCCCACCCTTCTCTGAAGCTAGTTACAGACCTGCAATTCTCTTCCCTTTCTTCTACCTATGTGCACCTTAGGTAGAGAAAAAAATAAATTTTCAGGATTGAGGCTAGCTTTAAAAAAGGTTTAGAAGTTCTGGGGTGGGTTAGGGATGCATGATGCTAATGATGCTGTCTCAGCAGTAGGTAATGCTCAATTACACTGGGGGTAGAGCATGGTGCTGGTGATGTCACAGATAATAGTACTAGCAGAAAACACCTTTATACTGCTGTACTAGACAACAGCTAGATGATCAAGATGATGTACCCTTTTTAACAAAGGCCACTTGTATGGAGGACCACAGCTTGTTAAGGTGTTCATGTCACCTCTTGGTTTTAGCACATCGCCAGATGAACTCTAGGGACTTCAGATTATGAAGTGACTGTTAAGAGTCACAAAACGCTCAGGGCGTTCACTTATGTCTCTCTCGATCCCCCGATACTCCTCACTCTGTGAGTATCTGAGGCACAATAAGACATGGTTGCACGCTGGAAGTGGAGTCAGTCCATTCTCTGAGTGTACATACTTTATCCTATTTTGATATTGATTGTGATACATATATTTTAATGCATATTATGTGCACTTATTGCACTATTTTGCCCCTCCATAGAACCCTATAGTGCTTTAAGACACAAATTTGTGAATGACCAAAAATATTTATTCAAATTTTGAGACCAAATATTGTTTGTGCAATTTATTAGGGGGCTTTTTAGAAGTCTTACTTCCACTTGTAGGTTTAAAGTAATTCTCTGTATTATAACTGGGATGTCCAGACATTTTAGCATGTTAGAAATCTATAATTCCCAGGTATTCTCTGGCTGCATGCTGTAGCTTCAAACATCTGGAGAGCAATCTTCCCTCTAATACTCTACATACTTTGTCTGAAGAAAATATTGGGATTTAGCGCACTACATACAGCAATGCACATATTTCATTGCATGCTCGCTATTTTAACCACCCATTTGGGTGCATGCACGAGCGCACACACTTAGAGGGACACACAGCTGGAGAGCCACATGTATATGTCCTGAATATGTATGTATGTATAATTTATTTAAAAAGCGCCACTTTAAAAAATCATTAAAAAATACAGAGTATACAACAAGGGGATAAAGAAGCAATTTAGACAGATAGATAAAAATTAAATTGAATAGAATTTTATACATTGGCTAAGAAAGCATATATATAAATTATGTATAAATGATATAATGCAACAAGCTTTAACACATTAGGAATGAGATCCCTGCCCCAGCTTACAATCTAAATGGGTTGGGACAACATATAGATACAGGGTAATAAGTGGGAATATAATAGGAAGACAGGTAGTGGGGTATATTTATATCTACATTCAAATGGTTAAACCACTATCCTCAAAACCTTTCTTGTTTGCTGCACAGGACGAATAGTATCAGGAGAGATAGAAGCGACAGAATACACAGCCTAGAAATGGAACATAATTCATAGAGTTCTGTACGGTGCATTAGATTTCTTAAAATGAAATGAAAGAACTCAGCCAAACTGTATGCTCTGTCCTTAAATGAAACCCTCTTGCAGTAGAAATATATGTCTACAATGCCACAGAATTGTGTATGTGACACCAAGACAGACTTGATTTGTGCTTTTGCACAATGTGTTTCTAGGTCATCTTAGACTGCAGATTGAAAGGCAGTTGCAGACAAGAACGTACTTGCATCTTCGACACCAGGGGGCGCACTGACTCCATCTGTATCTTCTCAGTATTGAAGTGGTCTGCAAAGCATCAAAATAGACATAGAGCATCAACATATTTTGACAGTTTTTAAAATGCAAGTTTGACTTCAACTTGTGGCCAGTTTAGCTAAAAGGCAACAGCTTTTATGAAAGAAATGCATATGTGTTTAGTTATAAACTAAGTGCTGTGGCCATCCGCTATCTACACAAGGAAATAGTTTGTAATTTTACCCTTTGGAAAGATTCTTTATGCGTTGTTCCGCAGTCAACCTTCTGACCCGCGCTCCTTATTTTAGTCACATGAGATATAATAGATGTAAGAGGTTAGTAGAGTGAGTCTAAGATGGATTTAATGGGAGTGTAAGGAATTGGATAATCATTATTACATTCTGTGCGGGTCTGGACCAGGGCCCTGATACTTTTAATTGTTTTTGTGCCTAAAAAGAAAGAGCACATTCCGTTTTCTGGAAACGTGGAAGAAAATATCAATAGGAAAGGAACTAATAGCAAAGCAGAAAGCTTTCATGCAGTGCTTGAGTGATAGGGCCGCTTGCTTATTGCAGGCAAAGCGACGAAGCATCTATGGCTGGAGTGAATATAAATATAATCTCCAATAGTCACTGCTGATGCTTAGAAAATAATTTGGTAGAAACTAAACTGTGGACTAGCAATAAGGGATGATTGTGTTCCATCTAATTTTCCCATTGTAATAGAGAACTCTAGTCTAAAACACATAGCACGCAGATTGCCTGCCTTTTAAGCAATTCATAACCAAATATATTAGTGTGAATTAAATTTGTGCATTAAATTCTTTACTTATTCCTTATCCCTCCCCATTCTCCCTGTGTCCCTCAGGCATGCCCAGTGTGGTTCAATCAACGTAACTGTCCAATTAGCTACGTTGTATTATTCTGGGAGAGTTAACACACAGGTTTATCTGGTTAAAAATCACTTAGAAAAGATGACCATTACTCCAATAATACATCACGTATATGCCGTTTCTGGGCTATAACTGTGTTTAAGAGCATATTTCTCCTTAAAGGGAAACTGTAGTCTCAAAAAATGAGGGTTAAATGAAAGCCCAGTATTTCCTTTAAAATGAGCCTAATCACATCTCTTGGCTGCAGCCTGTGAGAATTTCATTGTGGGTGAATGTTCAAACTTCCTAGTTCCAGTAGGTTGAGTGACTTCACCTGACCTCTGCCCCGCCTGTCCTCCCTGGGGAGAAGCATGCTCAGTTAAGACTTAATGCTGGGGAAATCAGGAGTACTTGGGGAAAAATTGACAGTTTGAGAAGGATGATGAGCCTATTAATGAAGACAGAGGCTGGTCACATGACTACAAGCTCATCACACGCTGAAAACAGGAAGTATTCAAACAGGAAGTAATATTGCTTCCAGCAATAACTATTTTATTGCAAATTTTATCTAGAGATGTGATTTTGAAGGTACAATGAAAGGCTTTTTTAAATAATCCTTACTACTTTGGAAGAATTCAAGACCACAGTTACCCTTTAGGAACTTTTGTATTATTTTTTTAGAATTTTTCAATCATGCCAAACTCGCCCCCCAACTCTCTTCTAAGCTACTATATTGTCAATGTCTTTATATCTCCCATGAATTGTTATTTAGCCAAGCATCATCTTTGTTGATATTCTATATGCATCTATCATATTTTATTAATCCCTTATATACAGTAACGTCTGTTATGTAATGATTTAAAGAAATAGACCTGTAAGGCATTATGCAATAATGGTCTACTGGAGTCAGATGTCACCTGATAATAGCCTGGTCAACCATATTCACCTCTTATTAATATCAAGGACGAACATGTTTTCATAATTAGAGCTTTTAATATTACTGTAGCTCACCAGCCAAGAGAATACATGATTACATTTTTTTACATGCACCTTTAACAAGTTACATTTAGTATCCTCTAATGCCCAGTACACATGGCACCATGCTAGAAGCGATAGTTTTCCTGATGGCAATAGGAAAAATACAGATTTTATCGTAATAAAATTATATTAGACTTTGATGATAAGGAATCTTAAGAAATACGATGGGATGATTTCCATTGGCCAATCAAAGTAATTTTAGCCATGACTGATTGATTGTGGTTGACATGATGGTAAATTTTGGCAGATTTGGTGTGGTTTTAATAACCACATGACCGACCACTTTTTCTTCTAACTGGCAAACTACCAAGCAACTGTGACTGTACAACATTATACGATGTGTACCATGTAATCCTGAACCCCCAGATTCCATCACTGCTTGGTCTTCCTGGGGCAGCTCTAAGATCTATAACCAGGTAAGGTCAAACTCTGTTACATCCCTAATCGCAGAGCATTCAGTGCACTATCCAACATTGTTCCAATTTTTAGGTAACTGCTAACATTTTCCTAGGAAAAAAATTGAAAAGGTTCAAGGTTTTTATTTATTTTTAAACACATTACAGGTTAGGAAATGACCAGTGGTAAACATGTTCTGACTTTCTTCATATACTGTAGAGCTTATTTTTCACTTCTCCATATTAAAATTGTGAATTTTTTGACTTTTCATAATTATTAAATAACCCACCCCTCCCATTAATCCCTATGGGATCAACTGTAAATAATATGTTATAAACGGCACGCTACTGCGTAGTAGCCACCGATTATAACAAGGAAGTGGTTCCCTTTGTTCACTCACTGTGCAGTCCCATCTCTATGCTGCAGCACGACCAGCCTGAATATGCTGACTCATCCTAAGCCAGGATGTTTCTGAAAAGGTAAAGGGGGGTTGAGGAGAGGGAAGCAATTTCTGTTTAGAGTTTTTAGGCATGGAGTGCATGGGGATGTGTGGTGGTGAATGAGTGATTATAATGGATAATGTACCCCCTACAGTAATTTAAAGGATATTAGAAGACAACTCGGAGTTCCGTGCCCTGTATAAAAGGCACTCGGCCTGCGGCCTGGTGCTTTTATGGTCACGGAACTCAGTGACTTATAATATCCTTAGAATTTACAGTAGGGGGTACATTATCCACTATATAACCATCAAATGCTTGATCCAAGCTTTTGGACATGTAAATGGTCTGATTTGAAATGATTTGTTCCATTAGATAGATCAGTGATGTGAACAAGATTTATTGCAATTAAGGTTAAGAAATCTATCCATAAATGCAGCCGACTCAATTTTGTATGTAGATTAGCCTGAATTTTATCTGTTTAGGATGGCTCTCCACCTTTATTTAGTACCTATATTCCTGGCAATAAATAGTAAAAGCCTTGTATAGGTTCAAGGAACGCCAGTCACAGCAGTCATACTGTTAATAATGAAAACATTTTCTTTTTTTTACATCTCATCTAATTCAGACCTCCAGCGTTGGAAGATTATGCAAGAGACGACATTAGTGCTAAAGCTATTAAAAAACTGTCTCTTCTTTAGTGAAACTCTGAATAATCTGAATAGACATAATGTATTCATGCAGGGGGTTAATGGCCTATTTCTAAACCAAATGAATGTTTTTTTCATTACTGCCTAGGAATAAATCAAAAAAAAAAACAGGTAATATCATAGGAGTTTCAAATACCGTTTCATAGGGATTCATTCTGTATCGCGCAAATTGCAAAGAACTTCATTAAATACATTTATTCACTCACCACATGAATACAATTGCACTGCGGATGAATTACTTACCTATTAAGGCAATAAGATTTGTTCAGTGAATTATCAAACATAGTTTCTAGAAATATTACCAGCGTGCTAAAAAAAAGGTTTATTAAAGCCGTAAAAAAATGATATTGACATGGCTCTTTTTAAAAGTAAAATCTCAAGAAGTTACAGGATATGGAACTTTACAGAAAAGGGAAATTGATTAGTAAAACTGTCTGGTCAGTGGTATGAAATAATTGGACAAAAAACTTCAACTGGATTTCAATGTCATTACATTTTGTCATGCTAAGTATAAACTGTAATTTTATGGGAGGTAGGATCAAGTATTCCTACTTTTTTTTTTTAAAAGGGACACTATACTAATGAGAAGAATAATTAAAGTTTAAGCAACAGTTCAAACTATTAGATGGCGTTAAAATTATGCTGCAGGTAAATCCCTCTTGGGATTTACCCATGTGCGCTTACGTGATATTGAATCGCAAAAGGGAGATTTGCCTGGAGTGATAGCGGCTCTGGGTAAATCTTCCCATTTCATGGGTCTGTTTTTGAACTATTGAACTCCAAAACTTATACTGAAGTTCGTCAGCTGGAAATGAACTGATCTTTAGTTACCATGAAGCTCAGCCCGGTTGTTGGATGTGTTGGGTTTTATAGTCCATTGATGGAAAACAGAATTCATAAGCTTATGTGTCTGAGCAGTTTCCTACAGTTGCTCCCAGAGAGCATATTTAATCTTACAATAGAGTAACGTCTGTATAAAAGTCCCCATTTGACATCCCGACACTATTATAACCGTTTGAAACAATACTGTATGGTGATTAGAGATGGCCGGTTCGCGGACCCGAACCTGGGTCCGCCGCGGATTCTCACGTCCGCGAACGGCGGATATTCCGGATTTTCCGGATTTTCCGCCTCCGCCTTTTACTGGTATTAATCATATACTGTAGTTCTGGTTGGTACGGGATACTATAAACATTGAGAATTACTGGTATTAATACATATACTATAGATCTGTTGGTACAGGGATACATATAATATTGAGAATTACTGGTATTAATACATATACTGTAGTTCTGGTTGGTACAAGGATACTATATAATATTGAGAATTACTGGTATTAATACTATACTGTAGTTCTGGTTGGTACAGGATACTATATAATATGAGAATTACTGGTTTAATACATATACTGTAGTTCTGGTTGGTACAGGGATACTTCCGATACTGTTTGGCAGGAAGGATTTCCCCCCTCCTTTAGCAGTTTTTGTTTCTTCCTCAGGATCAACTGTTAGGTAGGGTTAAAAAGGAGAGTAGAGTGAAAAGGTTGGACTTGATGGACATGTCTTTATCAACCTCAATTACTATGAACAATGTAATCTATTGCACACCACAGGAAAAGCTGTAGGTATGTTTGCACATTTCTCTCTATATTAACTGCTTTACCTGTTATTCCAACTTTCAATATTTTTTAATCTACTTTTTCCCAATGAGGTTTGCCTTACATCCTGGGGAAAATGTACATTAGCCCTGCTAAAGAGTAGTTTAATCATCAGGAAAAATCTAATCATTTAAAGGGGTGTCCTACCCCCAAACTAAAATTCGTTATAGGCTTATCCACCCAAACCTTTACTTCGCAAGGTTTAAATGTTTCTGTGAGTCTTGTAAGAATACTTACTAGTCCTCGTTCCATCAGTTGTCTTCTGTGACTGCTCCATGCCTTTATATCCAGCAGCAGTAGAAGCATACAGAAATGTATGAATATAGAGCCGGCCCTTTCTGCTGTTTGTGTTATGTTTCGTGGTATTAATACATATACTGTAGTTCTGGTTGGTACAGGGATACTATATAATATTGAGAATTACTGGTATTAATACATATACTGTAGTTCTGGTTGGTACAGGGATACTATATAATATTGAGAATTACTGGTATTAATAGATATACTGTAGTTCTGGTTGGTAAGTGGATACTATATAACATTGAGAATTACTGGTATTAATACATATACTATAGATCTGGTTGGTACAGGGATACTATATAATATTGAGAATTACTGGTATTAATACATATACTGTAGTTCTGGTTGGTACAAGGATACTATATAATATTGAGAATTACTGGTATTAATACATATACTGTAGTTCTGGTTGGTACAGGGATACTATATAATATTGAGAATTACTGGTATTAATACATATACTGTAGTTCTGGTTGGTACAGGGATACTTTCCGATAGCTGTTTGGCAGGAAGGATTTCCCCCCTCCTTTTTAGCAGTTTTTGTTTTCTTCCTCAGGATCAACTGTTAGGTAGGGTTAAAAAGGAGAGTGAAAAGGTTGGACTTGATGGACATGTCTTTATTCAACCTCAATTACTATGTAACAATGTAATCTATAGCACACACAGGGAAAAGCTGTAGGTATGTTTGCACATTTCTCTCTATATTAACTGCATTTTACCTGTTATTCCAACTTTCAATATTTTTTAATCTACTTTTTCCCAATGAGGTTTAGCCTTACATCCTGGTGAAAATGTACATTAGCCCTGCTAAAGAGTAGTTAATCATCAGGAAAAATCTAATCATTTAAAGGGGATGTCCTACCCCCAAACTAAAATTCGTATATAGGCTTATCACCCCCAAACCTTTACTTCGCAAGGTTTAAATGTTTCTGTGAGTCTTGTAAGAATACTTACTAGTCCTCGTTCCATCAGTTGTCTTCTGTGACTGCTCCATGCCTTTTATATCCACAGCAGCAGTAGAAGCATACAGAAATGTATGATATAATAGAGCCGGCCCTTTCTGCTGCTTTTGTGTATGGTTTAGACATTGTGAGGTCCAAGTTTTGGAGAGTGTTCCATGGAACCTGAATGTTACCCTTTAAACACATCATAAACTTGAAAATTTTGCGGACAACAATGTAAAATGGGAATATAGCTCTTTAAAATGGGTGTAATCTAAATAACGTGGCCTTCACAAAGTTGTGGTTAAAGATATCTGGCTGCATCCCCTGTGCCGTTTGTCCTTCTTTTGCAAGATGCCATTTACAAATAAAATAATGGTTAACAAAAAAACAAACAAAAAAAAGGTAACCTTGCAAGGTCAAGTTTTGGTGTGTGTGTTTGATTAGCCTATATATTCATTTTAGTTTGGGGGTGGACATTCCCTTTTATTGGACACGAGTTACTAAATTTTATTCCAGTTTTGATGATTTTTCTATACGTTTGGTAAAAATGTTAAAGGGAAATAAATAGGTTAAAATGCCCCCACCCTATCTGTTGTATCCAGGGATAGGACCTAAAATGCCATGTGCCCACCCCTGTGAATTCGGGAGATCGAGGGTACTCTTACCTGCAGATCATGTTCAGTCCAGACCAGCCCATTCAAGAGGCAGAGGGGACAATCTGTCATTTTTGCAGAAACAGGGCAGAGAGCTAGACAGGTTCTCACACTGGTTAAAGCAGATGAGGGATTTTATAGGAATCTGAACCCCTGATGTTTCATTGTTCATAAAACATGTACATAAACATAGTAGAATGTGCCCCCAGTATCCAACCTTAGCATCAGGTCTCATTTCAGAGAGGTGCCCCTGCTGTAAAAGTGAATGTGACCAACCCCAGACTGTATAGTATCTCAGTTCTAATCATGGCAATGCCAGTAATCAGCTTGGGGTATGTGCTAATGAATTAATTCTACTGATAACTGAACACAGGGAAACTTACAAGGGGTTAAATATTGAGCACTATCACCCAAATCAAAGAAGAACCCATGCTAGCCAATGTAATATGGGTTTAGCGTGTTATTTTCTCTGGTTTTGTGGTACACCTTACCTTTTATGCTTTTATACTCCCATGGTGCATGCAGTAATTGCAGTTATTGTGGCAAAGTGATTTTCGCCTCATGGGAATGAGGAAGGAAAAGATCTGATGTTGTAATTTAGTAACAATGTTGTGTGACTTCATTTAACAGTTCTACCAATCATACCTATGTTATGGTGTGCCAGGCCCGACTATGAACATCATTATGCCAGGAGCCATTTACCAGTGTGTTGAGTGTGTTGGGGTGACAGGGTTGTAGATCCTGTGCCTGCTAATGGCTGGTCTTAAAGTGATGCTGGGGTAAAATCCCTTTTGAGATTTACCACCAGGTGCAAATCCAGTATTAAATTTCAGAAGCCACATTTGCCTGGAGCAATTTGCACCTCTGGGTAAATGAGGCCCAAGAACTTTTAGTGACTAACCCTGTTCATGCTTTAATTCTTCCCTCTTGCTTATTAATCTGTTCCCTTTATTTCTTACAGTATATCCTTTATACCTTCAGGTCCCCCCTCCGCTCCTCCATATACTGTATCTATTACAGTGACAAGCTGCTCCTCCAGCATCACTGTTAGATTCTTTTCTCCCCCACCCAAACCCTTTTCCCTATACCTGTAATGTGCTCCCCTGCTACTATGTTCCTCACTTTCTCCATTTGTAGCTGGTTTACAGGGAGCAGGTGTTTGAATCTCCCATGCTCTGTATCCTCGCTATCTAAAGGGGGAGACAGTTACACAGGAAGAGATTAAAACTCACCCTTGGGAGACCCTGTATCACTCCTGGTCCACAACCTAAAACTGTGTTGCTCTTTTGCAGATCATCACAGTTGCTACACAGTAACAGTTCAATCATGAGAGTGTCGATCTGCATATTGGCATCAGAAAGTTTCCAGTGAAAAAGGGTAGTGGAGGAGGGCCCACAAGCAGAGGGATCTCAACGGGCCCCGTTGGCTGGGGCCCCATAGCAACTGCCATGGTTGCTATGTTGATTCTTACGCTTTTGAGTGGACATGCCAGATCAGATGTTAGATGTTAAATAAGATCTGATTGTTTGGGGCAAAATTAGCGCCATTTTAAACGATAAGAACTTTTATTGAATAACCCTGCTTATCTTTAAAAATGGTGCTAACTTTGGCCCAAACAATCAGATATTTTTTAACATTTGAAAGCTAACATCTGATTGGCTGGGGCAAAATTTGCACCATTTTTAACATTAAGAACTTTTATTGAATAACCCTGTTAGTCTTTCCAGGGTTTATAATTGTATGTAAATGTCATTCATATCACCAATAGTAACATAGTCTTTCCAGGGTTTATATTTATATATAAATGTCATTCATATCACCAATAGTAACATAGTCTTTCCAGGGTTTACATATCACCAATAGTAACATAGTCTTTCCAGGGTTTATATTTGTATATAAATATCATTCATATCACCAATAGTAACATAGTCTTTCCAGGGTTTATATTTGTATATAAATGTGATTCATATTACCAATAGTAACATAGTCTTTCCAGGGTTAATATTTAAAACCTTCCAGGAGCAAATTGTGATATCTTAACCTTAAGGACATGGACACACTGCGCCGTGCGTTGCCGCGATTGCAATGTTAGAAAAAAATTGCATGTGCAAACGCAAAGAAATTGCGCTAGTGTGGCCTAGCCCTAAAGGAAATGTCTTGTTCCCTCTGTTATAGAAGCTGTTGTTCTGTGTGTGCATCTCTCTGAGTTGTGTAGACATACATTACGCTGTTGTTGTGTCACTGAATTGGGGAATCACTCTGCAAGTGTTTTTATTGGTCAAACTGGACTTCATGGGCGTCGTCCCTTTCATAGAGCGTTGCCATTATGTTGAGTCATTCAGGGGTGTGGCTGTGAGGTGAGCACATACATACATACATACATATATACTGTACATACAAGATTTTTGCTTTATATAGTAGATTGCAAATTTGGAAATTGGAAATGCGGAAATCAGGGTAAAAATATTGGTCAAAAATGTAAAAAAAATTAATTTCATTTGGGTTCTTACCCAAAGCTGCAGATCCTGTTCAGTCCAGACCAGCCCTTTCAAGTTTTCCAAATTTCCATTCATCCCGGGGGAACCACTAGTGGAACGAATCTCGCCAGTTTGTTTATCTTTTATCAACACATTGCACTTGACTTTGCAACATTTCCTTACGCTTGACTTGGTGTTAGCCGTTTGAGCCCTATTAATTCCCTTTAGACATTGCCATATTTTTGTTTTAAAAATGTTTTCGCAGCCGTTTGCTCACTTATTAATCTCTGTGAGTAATTGCTTTGTCTAGGAATCCTCACTATTTTCACATCACAAATCATACCTTCAATGGTGCCATGAAAGGAGCTGGAGCTCATTGTTTGTATATTTTTACCCATTGCTAAAACAGCAGGAAACCTCTTTCATCATATTAAATGGCCTTTCTTCTTCTCTAAGGCTTTTGTAGCGTTATTAATGCTGCAGATCAACTACATTTTACAGGATAAAGGACAGAGGGAGGCGGGAGCAAATATTCCTCACTTCTCAGGGTCAGGTGATTGACTCTTAGAACTAAAACAACGGGGGATGCAGTATTCTAGAGACGTACAAATTATATTCAGATCCAGAGAAAATAAGTCAGTTGCTTCGTTAGTCCACGTTGACTTCTTATAGATGATGACGCTAGCTGTGCAATTAGATCAATTATATAACTTGTTTTTCTGAAAATTTGGGGTCCTCCACACTACTTTGATCTCTTGCCTTGCATGGAGAAGATTTAATTTATATTTTGTTCCGCATATGAATTTTCTTGATGGTGTCTATAAAGTGACATGGTATCTTCCAACTTAGAAATTGATTTAAAATCACGCTATATTTATACTGTTCTAGCATTTCCTCTTGCAAAAAAGTAGCATCAATGTTATTGTCCATCTCTTGCTTCTTGTACATTGTTCCTGCTTCCCCTCCCAAGACTTTTACCATATTGATGACTTCTTTAAAGCCACATTTGGCATGATAACCTACGTTAACGCCCTATATAAACAAAAATTCTCTTTCTCAGTCGACCATTCATTTTTAATAATCTATGGGTATCTGTATATATCCAATGAGGGTAAAATTCTAAAGATTAACTCCTCAAGTGAGAAAGAACCCTTGAGGTTCGAAGTATGTTTCGAACCTCAAGGGTTCTTTCTCACTTGAGTGTGGACATGGGATAAGCATCCACTGTTTGCAGTGCTTCTTGTTACTACTGTTTTCAAACATACCTTATTATATGATTATTGCTGCCTTGAGTGGACCTGATGAAGGGGGCTTGTACCCTTGAAACATTATATGTGTTGATGATTGCTTTCAAGTAAACCCACCTTTTCACTTTGGAGTGCAACTGTATTTTTGCAGAGTATCTATGTTCCCTTGGAAGTAGGGAAACTAGATGTCTGCACCAACGGGGGAGTGTGCAAATGGACTTTGCTGACTATCCAGTGTGCCTTAGACTGACAGCTTGACCATGAAGCAGAGAGGTAAAGAGCAGCAGAGTGGCGAGGGACTGGGTCTTGTAGGTATCTTCAGGGGCATTTTTGGGAAAGGTAAGTAAAACGAAAATGGTGTTTGAAGGGAGGGTACAGCAAATTTAATTTTATTACTGGGCATGCCCTTTAAGTTGTTGGCTTGTAAATTTACACTGTCCTGACTGTATGAGTCTGTATGAGTGTATGATGGGCTGTTAAAGAAGCCCCACCCTTCTCTGAAGCTAGTTACAGACCTGCAATTCTCTTCCCTTTCTTCTACCTATGTGCACCTTAGGTAGAGAAAAAAAATATTTTCAGGATTGAGGCTAGCTTTAAAAAAGGTTTAGAAGTTCTGGGGTGGGGTTAGGGATGCATGATGCTAATGATGCTGTCTCAGCAGTAGGTATGCTCAAGACTTACACTTGGGGGTAGAGCAGTGGTGCTGGTGATGTCACAGATAATAGTACTAGCAAGAAAACCCACCATTTATACTGCTGTAACTAGACAACAGCTAGATGATCAAGATGAGTGTACCCTTTTTAACAAAGGCCACTTGTATGGAGACCACAGCTTGTTAAGGTGTTCATGTCACCTCTTGGTTTTAGCACATCGGCCAGATGAACTCTATGGGACTTCAGATTATGAAGTGACTGTTAAGAGTCACAAAACGCATCAGGGCGTTCACTTATGTCTCTCTCGATCCCCCCGATACTCCTCACTCTGTGATGTATCTGATGGCACAATAAAGACATGGTTGCACGCTGGAAGTGGAGTCAGTCCATTCTTCTGAGTGTACATACTTTATCCTATTTTGATATTGATTGTGATACATATATTTTAATGCATATTATGTGCACTTATTGCACTATTTTGCCCCTCCATAGAACCCTATAGTGCTTTAGACACAAATTTGTGAATGACCAAAAAATATTTATTCAAATTTTGAGACCAAATATTGTTGTGCAATTTATTAGGGGGCTTTTTAGAAGTCTTACTTCCACTTGTAGGTTTAAAGTAATTCTCTGTATTATACTGGGATGTCCAGACATTTTAGCATGTTAGAAATCTATAATTCCCAGGTATTCTCTGGCTGCATGCTGTAGCTTTCAAACATCTGGAGAGCAATCTTCCCTCTAATACTCTACATACTTTGTCTGAAGAAATATATTGGGATTTAGCGCACTACATACAGCAATGCACATATTTCATTGCATGCTCGCTATTTTAACCACCCATTTGTGTGCATGCACGAGCGCACACAGCTTAGAGGGAACACAGCTGGAGAGCCACATGTATATGTCCTGAATATGTATGTATGTATAATTTTATTTAAAAAGCGCCACTTTAAAAAATACATTAAAAAATACAGAGTATACAAACAAGGGGATAAATGCAAGCCATTATACAGATAGATAAAAATTAAATTGAATAGAATTTTATACATTGGCTAAGAAAGCATATATATAAATTATGTATAAATTGATATAAGTGCAACAAGCTTTAACACATTAGGAATGAGATCCCTGCCCCAGCTTACAATCTAAATGGGTGGGACAACATATAGATACAAGTGGGTATATAAGTGGGAATATAATAGGAAGACAGGTAGTGGGTATATTTAATCTACATTCAAATGGTTAAACCACTATCCTCAAAACCTTTCTTTGTTTGCTGCACAGGACGAATAGTATCAGGGAGAGAATAGAAGCGAACAGAATACACAGCTAGAAATGGAACATAATTCATAGAGTTCTGTACGGTGCATTAGATTATCTTAAAATGAAATGAAAGAACTCAGCCAAACTGTATGCTCTGTCCTTAAATGAAACCCTCTTGCAGTAGAAAATATGTCTACAATGCCACAGAATTGTGTATGTGACACCAAGACAGATACTTGATTTGTTGCTTTGCACAATGTTGTTTCTAGGTCATCTTAGACTGCAGGATTGAAAGGCAGTGCAGACAAGAACGTACTTGCATCTTCGACACCAGGGGGCGCACTGACTCCATCTGTATCTTCTCAGTATTGAAGTGGTCTGCAAAGCATCAAAATAGACATAGAGCATCAACATATTTTGACAGTTTTTAAAATGCAAGTTTGACTTCAACTTGTGGCCAGTTTAGCTAAAAGGCAACAGCTTTTATGAAAGAAATGCATTTATGTGTTTAGTATAACTAAGTGCTGTGGCCATCCGCTATCTACACAAGGAAATATGTTTGTAATTTTACCCTTTGGAAAGATTCTCTTTATGCGTTGTTCCGCAGTCAACCTTCTGACCCGCGCTCTTATTTTAGTCAATGAGATATAATAGATGTAAGAGGTTAGTAGAGTGAGTCTAAGATGGATTTAATGGGAGTGTAGAGGAATTGGATAATCATTATTACATTCTGTGCGGGTCTGGACCAGGGCCCTGATACTTTTAAATTGTTTTTGTGCCTAAAAAAGAAAGAGCACATTCCGTTTTCTGGAAACGTGGAAGAAAATATCAATAGGAAAGGAACTAATAGCAAAGCAGAAAGCTTTCATGCAGTGCTTGAGTGATAGGGCCGCTTGCTTATTGCAGGCAAAGCGACGAAGCATCTATGGCTGGGAGTGAATATAAATATAATCTCCAATAAGTCACTGCTGATGCTTAGAAAATAATTTGGTAGAAACTAAACTGTGGACTAGCAATAAGGGATGATTTGTTCCATCTAATTTTCCCATTTAATAGAGAACTCTAGTCTAAAACACATAGCACGCAGATTGCCTGCCTTTTAAGCAATTCATAACCACAAATATATTAGTGTGAATTAAATTTGTGCATTAAATTCTTTACTTATTCCTTATTCCCTCCTCCATTCTCCCTGTGTCCCTCAGGCATGCCCAGTGTGGTTCAATCAACGTAACTGTCCAATTAGCTACGTTGTATTTATTCCTGGGAGGATTTAACACACAGGTTTATCTGGTTAAAAATCACTTAGAAAGATGACCATTACTCCAATAATACATCACGTTAATATGCCGTTTCTGGGCTATAACTGTGTTTAAGAGCATATTTCTCCTTAAAAGGGAAACTGTAGTCTCAAAACAAGTGAGGGTTAAATGAAAGCCTGCAGTATTTCCTTTAAAATGAGCCGATAATCACATCTCTGGCTGCAGCCTGTGAGAAATTTCATTGGGGTGAATGTTCAAACTTCCTAGTTCCAGTAGGTTGAGTGACTTCACCTGACCTCTGCCCCGCCTGTCCTCCCTGGGGGAGAAGCATGCTCAGTTAAGACTTAATGCTGGGGAAATCAGGAAGTACTTGGGGAAAAATTGACAGTTGAGAAGGATGATGAGCCTATTAATGAAGACAGAGGCTGGTCACATGACTACAAGCTCATCACACAGCTGAAAACAGGAAGTATTCAAACAGGAAGTAATATTGCTTTCCAGCAATAACTTATTTTATTGCAAATTTTATCTAGAGATGTGATTTTGAAGGTACAATGAAAGGCTTTTTAAATAATCCTTACTACTTTGGAAGAATTCAAGACCACAGTTACCCTTTAGGAACTTTTGTATTATTTTTTTAGAATTGTTTCAATCATGCCAACTCTCCCCCAACTCTCTTCTAAGCTACTATATTTGTCAATGTCTTTATATCTCCCATGAATTGTTATTTAGCCCAAGCATCATCTTTGTTGATATTCTATATGCATCTATCATATTTTATTAATCCCTTATATACAGTACGTCTGTTATGTAATGATTTAATAGAAATAGACCTGTAAGGCATTATGCAATAATGGTCTACTGGAGTCAGATGTCACCTGATTAATAGCCTGGTCAACCATATTCACCTCTTATTAATATCAAGGACTAAGCATGTTTTCATAATTAGAGCTTTTAATATTACTGTAGCTCACCAGCCAAGAGAATACATGATTACATTTTTTACATGCACCTTTAACAAGTTACATTTTAGGTATCCTCTAATGCCCAGTACACATGGCACCATGCTAGAAGCGATAGTTTTCCTGATGGCAATAGGAAAAATACAGATTTTATCGTAATAAATATTTATTATTAGACTTTGATGATAAGGAATCTTAAGAAATACGATGGGATGATTTCCATTGGCCAATCAACAGTAATTTTAGCCATGACTGATTGATTGTGGTTGACATGATGGTAAATTTTGGCAGATTGTGTGGTTTTTAATAGACCACATGACCGACCACTTTTTCTTCTAACTGGCAAACTACCAAGCAACTTGTTGATCTGTACAACATTATACGATGTGTACCATGTAATCCTGAACCCCCAGATTCCATCACTGCTTGGTCTTCCTGGGGCAGCATCTAAGATCTATAACCAGGTAAGGTCAAAACTCTGTTACATCCCTAATCAGCAGAGCATTCAGTGCACTATCCAACATTTGTTCCAATTTTTAGGTAACTGCTAACATTTTCCTAGGAAAAAAATTGAAAAGGTTCAAGGTTTTTATTTTTATTTTTTAAACACATTACAGGTTAGGAAATGACCAGTGGTAAACATGTTTCTGACTTTCTTCATATCTGTAGAGCTTATTTTTCACTTCTCCATATTAAAAATTGTGAATTTTTTGACTTTTCCATAATATATTAAATAACCCACCCCTCCCATTAATCCCTATGGGATCCAACTGTAAATAATATTGTTATAAACGGCACGCTACTGCGTAGTAGCCACCGATTATAACAAGGAAGTGGTTCCCTTTGTTCACTCACTGTGCAGTCCATCTCTATGCTGCAGCACGACCAGCCTGAATATGCTGACTCATCCTCAGCCAGGATGTTCTGAAAAGGTAAAGGGGGGTTGAGGAGAGGGAAGCAATTTCTGTTTAGAGTTTTTAGGCATGGAGTGCATGGGGATGTGTGTGGGTGAATGAGTGATTCATAATGGATAATGTACCCCCTACAGTAAATTATAAGGATATTAGAAGACAACTCGGAGTTCCGTGCCCTGTATAAAAGGCACTCGGCCTGCGGCCTGGTGCTTTTATGGTCACGGAACTCAGTGACTTATAATATCCTTAGAATTTACAGTAGGGGGTACATTATCCACTATATAACCATCAAATGCTTGATCCAAGCTTTTGGACATGTAAATGGTCTGATTTGAAATGATTTGTTCCATTAGATAGATCAGTGATGTGAACAAGATTTATTGCAATTAAGGTTAAGAAATCTATCCAATAAAATGCAGCCGACTCAATTTTGTATGTAGATTAGCCTGAATTTTATCTGTTAGGATGGCTCTCCACCTTTATTTAGTACTATATATTCCTGGCAATAAATAGTAAAAGCCTTGTATAGGTTCCAAGGAACGCCAGTCACAGCAGTCATACTGTTAATAATGAAAACATATTTCTTTTTTTTTACATCTCAATCTAATTCAGACCTCCAGGTCCGTGGAAAGATTATGCAAGAGACGACATTAGTGCTAAAGCTATTAAAACAACTGTCTCTTCTTAGTGAAACTCTGAATAATCTGAATAGACATAATGTATTCATGCAGGGGGTTAATGGCCTATTTCTAAACCAAATGAATGTTTTTTTCATTACTGCCTAGGAATAATAATAAAAAAAAAAACAGGTAATATCATAGGAGTTCAAATACCCGTTTCATAGGGATTCATTCTGTATCGCGCAAATTGCAAAGAACTTCATTAAAATAACATTTATTCACTCACCACATGAATACAATTGCACTGCGGATGAATTACTTACCTATTAAGGCAATAAGATTTGATCAGTGAATTATCAAACATAGTTCTACTGAAATATATACCAGCGTGCTAAAAAAAAGGTTTATTAAAAGCCGTAAAAGAAATGATATTGACAATGGCTCTTTTTAAAAGTAAAATCTCACTAGAAGTTACAGAACTTACAGAAAAGGGAAATTGATTAGTAAAACTGTCTGGTCAGTGGTATGAATAATTGGACAAAAAACTTCAACTGGATTTCAATGTCATTACATTTTTGTCATGCTAAGTATAAACTGTAATTTTATGTAGGATCAAGTATTCCTACTTTTTGTTTTTTAAAGGGACACTATACTAATGAAAGAATAATTAAAGTTATAAGCAACAGTTCAAACTATTAGATGGCGTTAAAATTATGCTGCAGGTAAATCCCTCTTGGGATTTACCCATGTGCGCTTACGTGATATTGAATCGCAAAAGGGAGATTTGCCTGGAGTGATAGCGGCTCTGGGTAAATCTTCCCATTTCATGGGTCTGTTTTTGAACTATTGAACTCCAAAACTTATACTGAAGTTCGTCAGCTGGAAAATGAACTGATCTTTAGTTACCATGAAAGCTCAGCCCGGTTGGTTGGATTGTTGGGTTTTATAGTCCATTGATGAGAAAACAGAATTCATAAGCTTATGTGTCTGAGCAGTTTCCTACAGTTGCTCCCAGAGAGCATATTTAATCTTACAAATAGAGTAACGTCTGTATAAAAGTCCCATTTGACCTCCGACACTATTATAACCGTTTGAACAATACTGTATGGTGATTAGAGATGGCCGGTTCGCGGACCCGAACCTGGGTCCGCCGCGGATTCATCACGTCCGCGAACGGCGGATTATTCCGGATTTTCCGGATTTTCCGCCTTCCGAACTTCCGAACCGCGGATTTTTTTTTTTTTCCAAAAAATTTCGAAAATACGAGTATCCCCGTAATTACGAGAATCTACGATCTTTCGGGACCCGGGAAACACGAAGATCCTCGTAATTACGCGGATTCTCGGAATTACGAGATTTTTCGTAAAAACGAGAAATTCTTGTAAATTCGCATTTTGGGGGTTATTTTCAAGACGGAGCAAGCCACATGACTAAAATTAGCCAATGGCAGCTAACATGATTATTGCCACCCCCTGGGTATGAAGGCTGCTTCACAGTGGACATTTTGTCAGTGTTTGGAGTGTGTTTAGGTGAGACCTGACAGTGTAGGAGTTGGAGAGAGATTTTTGCGCTTTTTGAGCTTGTGTCTGTGTCTGTGTGTTTTGTGTAGCTGACAGTGCTACTCTGTGGCTAATGTTTTCACCTCTGGTTCAATCCTGCCTGGCCCGAGAGCAGTACTCCATATTTGTTCTTTCTTCTCTCTCCATGAGGCACCTTTGTGGTGTCACCTACTCTGACCATCTCATACAGCCGCAACGCTACTCTGTGGCTATGTTTTCAGCTCTGGGTCAATCCTGCCTAGCACGAGAGCAGTACTCCATATTACAAAGTGTGGGCCTGCTGTAACTCAATGGTGCTGTTCCTACACATCACCTGCTTTCCCTTGCACGAAGCATACTCTGAGGGAGAGTAGCCAATGGGTGAGGGGTATGTCCAGTGGGCTACCTGCCTGGCCCCACAACAATGGTGGCAAACCGCAGTGGACATTATGTAACCCAGTACCCCCATCGCCTTCTTTCCCTTGTTGTGTGCAAACTACTATATAGGGGAATGTGGCCAATGTGGTGTGTGTAATGGCTTAATGGTAAGGTATATACAATTATAAGTACCAGACATATAGCTAGCTAAAAGATATGTGTATTGTAATTTTTCAAATAAAATTGATTATGGATCTATCTGAATAATTTGATATATCGAAAAATAAAGCCCAAAAACAATTTTTTTAACAGTTTTTATATATATATATATAATTTTTCTTTTTTTTTACAACTATATACAAAAAAAACAAACAAAAAAACACTGGGGTTACTGGGTACCCTCCTCTCCAGTCTGGTGAGGCGGCGGTCCAGGCGGCGGTCCAGGCGCCGCACCATGTGGCGCATCTCCCGCCGCATGCTCTGTAGTTCTGTGGAGGAAGATATTGAGAAATTGTGGTGAAGATGTTCGAGCACATTTCCTAAAGCACCATGCGGTAGATGCAATTTTGCACCTGATAACTACTTACACATACATGGTCTGCAAGCTATAATGTTGCGGTATGTCATAAAAAGGAAAGCTCAGTATAAGACATCATTTTCTAAAATTCTTAGTTTATATTATGCATACCTAGTTATGGTAACAGTGATTTCTACTGATTGGCTGTTGGATGGGTTACACATGCTCATCTCTACTGACCAACTGAATCAACCCAGGACTGGGTCAAGGGCAAGACCATAACGGTCTCTATTAGGGGTCCTGCAAACAGGAAGTCATTATTTCCGTTGCATTTATTTATACACAGACACAATGCTGATTGCTGAATGGGCAGATTAAGGTCATTGGGATGGATAAATACTGCTCTTTTTTTCTTAAAAGTATATATATTATCACTGACCTTCCACTTAAAGCGATATTATTGCATCATGGGGGATCACTGATACAGCAGGAGGTAATGCTGGCATAAAACATTACGTTTATTGCTAAATTGTATCAGAACATTCTTGGTTTTGTATCACTGGACTGTGCTACATACAAAATTTTTTGGAAGTGGTGCACCCCCCATAAAAGCATTGTCAAACCCACAGTACCCAATGTTGCATCATGTAGCGTGGATTTTACACTGGGAAAATACAGATATTAATAGTCTTGTACATAACATTTCATTAACGTTGCATATGATTTACTTACGATTCTCAAGCATGGCCGCCAAGGGACTGGAGAGGCTGGAGGTGCTGGAGGGGCTGGAGAGGGTGGAGAGTCTGGAGGTGGGAGAGGGTGGAGGGGCTGGAGAGGGTGGAGGGCATGGAGAAGGTGGAGGGCCGTAGAAAAAAAAACGTTTTATTTCAAATCACACCGTCCAATCCATTAGTAATATATTACATGTATAAGAACATTTCCTAAAGGCTATGTAGTGAACATTTCTTGGACAATTTTGGATGTTTGGACCGAATTTCGTAACTTAGCTCAAAAACTGAGGGACAGATACAGCCCAGAGTCGGGACAAAAAATGGGAATGAGAAATGAGAAGAACTGTGATCTGTCTCTCAATCAAATTAATAGATTTGTTGCATTTTTTTTAACAAATTTTATCAGTGAAATAATAAAATTCACTTAATTATGACTGATAATTTCACTAATTATTTGCTGACAATCAAGGTCAATAAAAAGATAAAATTGCTTAGGATGCACTTACGTGTCTGGCTGGTCCCAGGTGCTCCACTTCGGGCGGTGGACTGCCCGGTGGGCACATGGAGAGCCCGGGGGGCTAGTTGGTGGTAGTGCTAAAAAAAAAAAAGAAATTTATTTTAACTCTCACTGTCATTAAATGTTCGTATACATTTACTAAACAATTCTCGGAGAAGTTGTCAAAAATTTGCAAACATTTGGATAAAGGGCTTGGACATACCAACGTGTAAAAAGCACCACAATAGTGTGGCACAATTAATGTATCCTCAATGTTTGCACATATGCTATCGTACTGCACCGCACTGCAATACACATGAGCGCACCGGAAACATGCGCTTGTAGGCTTGTTTCTGAGGCACTCGTGTGCGCTGTAATAGGCCTTGGACAAATGAGAAATTAAGAAAAAAAAAAATTCTCAATAGGCGGCACTTACATTCTTCCTCTGGCGGAGACGGTGGTGGGGGTGGGGTGTCGGTGAAGATTCCCTGCAAATTAAAATAAAAAATACATATGAATGATATATCTAAAGGATATATTTAATTATATACTTTGAATTCTGCTTGAAAATGCAGATTAAATAAGGCAATGGGGGTTATTCAATAAAAGTTCTTATCGTTTAAAATGGTGCTAATTTTGCCCCAACCATCAGATGTTAGCTTTCAAATGTTACATAGTTCTGATTGGTTGGGGCAAAATTAGCACCATTTTAAACGATAAGAACTTTTATTGAATAACCCTGAATATGTTATAGTTTCTTTAAAAGTCAATCATATTTCTATGGCAATGATTTCATACCTTATTCTGGCTAAGTACTTATATTTTTATTGTGTGTATTGTAGCCATGGAAAGGGAAAAGTTGGTTGGGTGTAGGGGAGCATCAGTAGCTGTGTGTACTTGTATCTGTATAGATTTTGTGGGTAACACAACATTTTTAATTTTGGAGTGTAAAAATCAACATTTTATTTTTGACTTTACTTTCCCTTCAAATAGGGCTGCCATGTAACTAAAAGGGTGGGCCAGTAAAGTGTGTTTAACTGTGTCTATGTGTGGGTATCAGTGTGTATTTATAAGATAAAAAGAAATCAATTTTTAATGATCGATTTCATTTTTAACTTTACTTAGCCTTTAAATAAGGCTGCCATGGAAATGGAAGGGTGGGCCACCAAGTGTGTTTACCTGTGTCTATGTGTGGGTATCATTTTGAATTTATAGGTGTTATGTTAAATAAAGTCACTTTTCAGTGATTTATTTTTTGACTTTACTTACCCTTTAAATAGGGCTGATATTGAATAATATAAGAAGAATAATAATGTAATAATAAGTTATAACCAGTGAATGAGAAATACAAAGAACTTGGATCTCTCTCTCTCACAAGCCAAATTTAAGGATTATTGATGTTTTTAAAAACATATATATAAAAATGTTTTTGTCAGAAGTGAATTAAAATATTTTACTACTTATTACAATACAGTAATATAATAAAAAGTATACTTGCCTTCCATCATCTGCCGTACGGCTGCCACATATTGAGGCCTCTGCCTCTTGAGATCCGACCACTGTCTCTGGAGGGTAGAGACAGTGGTCTGGTAGCCAAAGCGGCGCAGGATCCGTCGCTGCAGCCCCTCCATGATCCTGCGCTTTTTGCGCTGCACACGATACGTTCCAGGGGGGAAGTCATCATACCCCCTGGACAGGAGGTACCTCATGGCATACAGCTGCCTAACAGAAGATGCCATTTTGCAGGAAGGAAGTTCCGGTTCCTCGTTTTTACGAAAATCCTCGTTCTTACGGAAATCCTCGTTTTTACGGAGATCCACGGGTTTACGGGAATCCTCGTAATTACGGAAATCCTCGTTTTTACGGAGATCCACGGGTTTACGGGAATCCTCGTAATTACGGAAATCCTCGTATTTTCGAGAAAATACCGTTTTTTAAAATCACGCTGGCGGACTGTAATTTTTAGGTATTGTAGGCATTGATACGTGTTTCTAAGGCCATTACCCGGGTCCCTGAGTGATTAAGTGTACATTACCAAGGCTATTTAGACCACTTTTAATGCGGATTTTGCCGAACTTTCATTTTAATACGTTTTAGCGGGTCCGCTCGCGGATTTTCGAATTTACGGATTTTTTCGAAAATCCGCGGATCCTCGCGCGGACCGGATTTTTCGAAGTTCGGACATCTCTAATGGTGATTTGTTATATACTGGGCAGTGTTATTTTCTGGCATCAATAGAACATTATTTATATCAGTTACATTGGATCTGAGTGATAGTTAATTAAAGATTTCTTTGTATAGGTTAGATATCGAAAGTGATTTAGTTCTGAAGGAATGCTAACCTGAAAACCTTTCTTTGGTTAATATTATTTCCAAATGGATGAATTTCATAAACACTACCTGACTGTAGTACAATGCAATAATGCAATACAATAACATTTGTAAAGTGCCTTTCTCCTAAAGGACTAAAGTAGCTGCTTGTTATTTCCAGTTGACATAATAAGTTATGCTTATTCTTTACATGACATTAGACTAAAGATGTCCGAATCTGTTAAGTTTTGTTCCATTTTTCGGATTTACGGATCTCGGGAAAATCTCGAAGATCCGAAAACAGAACATGCTTTCGGGACTTTTGATCCCATTTTCGAGGATTATTGAACGTTCAAGCTATTTTCGATAATCTTCGAAAATACCCTTGAACGTTCAAGAATCCTCGAAAATATGATCAGAATCTACTTTCGAGTTTCCAATCGAATTTTCGAGTATTATCGAACGTTTGAGGGTATTTGGGAGGATTATTGAAAATAACTCAAACTTTCGATAATCCTCCGTAAAATGGCATCCGAAGTCCCGAAATCCGAACGCTTCGTCCGGTTTCGGAAAATTCAGATTTCGGAACCGAGGGGTTCCGTGTCGGGTCCGGAAACGTAAGGAACTTAAGTTGACTATAAAGAAAGATATATATTTTTTTTTTATTGCAAACCCATAACTGCTGCCACATCTCAAAAAGTAAACAGATTTGTGTTATCAAAGGGCTGAGTCAGACAAGGAGGGATATGTGTCGGTGTGTGGCATGTGGGGGGATGAGGGGGTTATTGACCACTATATTTTAAGGTTTACTATATTTTAAGGTAATGTTAGTTTACTGCAGAATGTATAAATAGTTTATATTATATTTTTGTGCCCGGAATAATAATGTCCCATGTTTCCTTTAGAGACAATCTTTTTATTTGCTCTGACTTTACCCTCCTGTTCTCCTGTCATTGTGGCTGGTAGGGTGGGTGTGGATAGTGGTGGATGTAGTTTAAGGCGACAAACAATCTGTGCCTACTGGCTCCTGACTCCTAATCCGGCACTGATTTTATTGTAAGTGGGGGTGTTTTTTGTAAGAGAGGTGTTTTTTGGGAAACACAGTCTTAAAAGGGAGTAATGCACAAATACATAAGGTTTTACAATAAAAGGAGTGTTTTCCAATTTTAATGACATTAATCTTTCCATCCAGTGATTTTATATAATTTAATATAATAAATTAGAGGGGAAAAAACAACAAGCAAAATGTTTTATTAACTATTTATATTAATGGAAGAAAAGTCACAGCGTTTTATCAGCCACCCAAAGCTTGCATCTTCTTTTCTTGACTTTTTGAAACCAGTATAAAATTCCCAATGGCTACCATTATATAATGAAATACCCATGGCTACCAGTATGTAATGAAATGCCCATGGCTACCAGTGTGCGATGAAATGCCCATGGCTACCAGCGTGTTATAAAATACCAATGGCTACCAGTATGTGATGAAATGCCCATGACTACCAGTATGCAATGAAATTAAGATAATCTGTAGAATACCTTGGTTACTAGGTATGTGAAACATAGCTCAATAATTTTTGAGACTAATGAATTGTTTAAATTGATCTTCCCCTTTAAGTCAGCCTTTAAGACTCTTCTCTATTCATTGGTTTTGTATAATTTAATATTGTATGGCGGCTGGGGAAAAACAAACCCTTTTTTTGCATTTCCAAGCAAAAAGTTTTATTAACTATTTAAATTAATGGAAGAAAAGTCACAGTGTTTTATCAGCATCCAAAGCTTGCATCTTCTTTTCTTGACTTTGCACTTGAAACAAGAGCCAATATAAAAGTAATTAGCAGATAATTTGGTTGCAAGAGCTATTGTACATAAAGTTTATCTGGAAGGAATTGAGTGATATCAGGACACTGGAGAACTACTTTACATTACTTAATGCTAACAATGATTTTGTAAATTACCATATGGTGTTAACAGGATTTCAGAGAAAAACACAGATTCAAAACAATAGAAACATTTTTATTTCAACCAGTTTCAAATATTTACATTTTAGTTATTAAGGTGGGTACACACCATACAATTGTACCTCCTGGCCGGCTGTCTGAGGCTTCCGACTGGTCGGGCAGGAGGAAAGACTGTCAGTCTCGGCGAAAGCAGACACATCCGACAGTTAGCCGCGACCAATTGGTCAGCCCGACCCGCTGACATTTCAGTGTTTCGGTCGGTCGGGCTGAATTATTGTATGGCGGCTCCTACCGATCGCCGACTATTCCTTCATCCGAATCAGATGAAAGCACGATCGGATGGGTTGGAAAACAAAATTATTTTATGGTGTATACCCAGCATTACTTATTATCAAACTGTTTGGCCTTAGCAAGATAGTTAAATTAGCCCCATTAATAACAAAAGAAAATGTGGATAAAATCTTGTGTACTGCAAAAACATTCTGCATTATATATGGTTTATAGAACAGATTCAGAGCGTTGTACCATGAGATGCTATTGGCTCCCCGTTGCAAACCCACCTATGATGTAAAGGAATCATGGGCATATAATGCATAATGAGCATGGCTGAGATGTAAGGGGCACAGAGTAGTTACAATTTTGAAAAATAACAGTGCAGAGATAGATGGAAAAATGTAGCAATATGTTACAAAGTTAGTAAGGTGAGATGAGGTTATAAAAAGTAGGATGAGGGTGGGAAAGATTCAAGAAGCAGTCCACATCAGAGGGGAACAGAGGAAAGGATCTGGGCCAAAAGAACCAGCACACCTGCTACAGGCAATTTACCCCCCTTGGCTGCAAACACTGAGCCTAGCACAAGCAAAAAGATACTGGAAGCGCACACTATTCCTCAGCAGTGGCGTATCTATGTTAAAACATTTGGGGGTATGTGCCCCCGATCATTGGCAAAGTGCCCTAAATCTTCTTTTCCCAGTAGTCCGTTGCGGCTGCACGATTACGTCATTGCGCACGCCGATGGCCGTGGCTACCAGTATAAAATTCCCATGGCTACCAGTATGTAAAGAAATGCCCATGGCTATCATTATGTAATGAAATGCCCATAGCTACCAGTGTAAGGTGAAATGCCTACGGCTACCAGTGTGTGTGATGAAATGCCCATGACTACCAGTATGTTAAGAAATGCCCAGGGCTACCAGTATAAAATTCCCATGGCTACCAGTATGTTAAGAAATGCCCATGGCTACCAGTATAAAATTCCCATGGCTACCATTATGTAATGAAATGCCCATGGCTACCAGTGTGCGATAAATTCCCATGACTACCAATGTGTTATGAAATACCAATGGCTACCAGTATGTGATGAAATGCCAATGGCTACCAGTATAAAATCCCCATTGCTACCAGTATGTAATGAAATGCCCATGGCTTCTATTATGTAATGAAATGCCCAAGGCTACCAGTATGTGATGAAATGTCCATGTCTATCAGTATGTGATGAAATGCCGATGGCTACCAGTATAAAAGTCCCATGGCTACCAGTATGTGATAAAATGCCCATGGCTACCAGTATGTAATGAAATACCCATGACTAGCAGTATGCAATGAAATGCCCATGGCTACCAGTATGTGATAAAATTGCCATGGCTACCAGTATGTGATGAAAGGTCCATGGTTACCAGTAGGTGATGAAATGCCCATGGCTACTAGTATTTAATGAAATTGCCAGTTGGCTACCAGTATATAATTAAATTGCCAGTTTGCTAACAGTATATATTGAAATTGACTGTTTGCTACCAGTATATACTGAAATTGCCAGTTTGCTACCATAGTAACATAGCAACATAGTAACATAGTAATTAAGGTTGAATAAAGACATTCGTCCATCAAGTCCAACCTATTCACTTTTTTTTTTTTTTTTTTTTTTTAACCCTACCTAACAGTTGATCCAGAGGAAGGCAAAAAACCCCAGCTAAAAAAGGGGGGAAAAAATTCCTTCCTGACTCCAAACGGCAATCGGAAAGTATCCCTGGATCAACCAGATCTATATGCATTAATACCAGTAATTCTCAATATTTTTTAGTTTTAGAAACTTATCCAGGCCTTTTTTAAAGTTATTCAATGAACTTGCCATTACCACCTCTGCTGGAAGACAGTTCCACAGTTTCACCGTTCTCACTGTAAAGAAACCTCTCCTAACTTGAAGATGAAACTTCTTTTCTTCCAACCTTAAAGGATGTCCACGAGTCCTCTGATATGACCTATTAGTGAACAATGCACCAGAGAGTTCACTGTATGGGCCATTAATATATTTGTATAAGGTTATCATGTCCCCACGCAACCGCCGCTTCTCCAATGTAAACAGCCCTAACTTGTCTAATCTGCCTGCATATTCAAGCCCCTCCATTCCCCTTATTAATTTAGTTGCCCTTCTCTGAACTGCCTCAATTTCCAAGATGTCCCTTTTGTATATGGGATTCCAAAACTGCACCGCATATTCCAAATGTGGCCTTACCAGTGCCTTGTAAAGAGGGAGAATAATATTTTTCTCTCTTGATTCCATTCCCCTCTTTATACAAGACAATATCTTGCTAGCTCTAGCTGTTGCTACCTGGCATTGTTTGCTACAGCTAAGTCTGTTATCTACCAGAACCCCCAAATCTTTTTCCATTTCAGATGCACTTAACACAGAGTTATTTATGGTGTAGGTGGCACAGGGATTATTAAATCCCAAATGCATCACCTTACATTTATCAACATTGAATCTCATCTGCCATTCTGCTGCCCATTTTGATAATCTATCTAGGTCTGCTTGCAGCACTTGCACATCATTGGAAGTTTCCAAAGCTCTGCATAATTTAGTGTCATCAGCAAACACAGAGACCTTGCTCTCAATGCCCCCTTCTAAGTCATTTATAAACAGATTAAACAGAAGCGGCCCCAGTACAGAACCCTGAGGAACTCCGCTTAGAACTTTAGCCCACATAGATGTAGCTCCATTAACCACCACTCTCTGTTTGCGGTCCAATAACCAGTTCTCTATCCATGAACAAATGTTTTCTTCAAGGCCAACAGTCCTCAGTTTATACATTAGTCGCCTATGTGGCACAGTATCAAAGGCTTTTGCAAAATCCAAATATACCACATCCACAGCTGTGCCTGAATCTAACTTCTTACTCACTTCTTCATAAAAACCAATTAAATTTGTCTGGCATGATCTATTTCTCATAAATCCATGCTGACTACTACTAATAAGATGATCTCTGGAGACAAAGTCAAGGATATGATCCCTTAACAAAGTTTCCATCACCTTCCCTACCACTGATGTTAGGCTTACAGGTCTATAGTTACCAGGCTGTGAACGACTACCTTTTTTGAATATTGGTATTACATTGGCTTTTTTCCAATCCAGCGGCACATCCCCAGACAAAAGCGAATCTGAAAAGATGAGACACAGTGGTCTTGCTAGAACTGAACTAAGCTCTTTTAAAATCCTAGGATGCAATCCATCTGGTCCTGGCGCTTTATTGATATTAACTTTGTCTAATTGATTCCGTACCATATCCTCTGTTATCCAATGTGAAGACTCTTCATTTCCTCCCTGCACATTGTTACAATCCCTACTGTAAGGATTCTCAACAGTAAAAACCGATGTAAAAAAACGGTTTAGCAGATTAGCCTTTTCGGCATCCTCTACAACCATCTCAGCTCCATTATTTAATGGTCCCACATTCTCAGTCCTCATTTTTTTACCATTTATATACTTAAAAAACATCTTGGGGTTGGACTTGCTTTGTTCGGCAATCCGTGTTTCATTTTCTATTTTAGCTAGTTTAATTGCTTTCTTGCACTCTTTATTACAACTTTTGAAGTCCCTGTAAGCCTGTTCTGTGCCTTCTGCTTTCAAAATTTTAAAAGCCCTTTTCTTTTTTTCCATTTCCCTTTTTACCTGAGCATTAAGCCATGCAGGAGTGGACCTAATTTTTTTACACTTGTTACCTAAAGGTACAGATTTAGAAATGTAATTGTTTAATATCCCTTTAAAAGTGGTCCACATCTGCTCAGTATCTTTACCTAGAAACAGTTCCCCCCAGTCTATGAGCAGGAGCGATTCCTTTAAAAGCATAAAATTAGCTTTCCTAAAGTTAAAAGTTTTTGTTAAGCCAGTGCACTTTAGTTTTCTGCAACCTATATTAAATGACACTATATCATGGTCACTATTCCCTAAGCTTCCCATTACCTTCATCTCCAAAATGAGCTCTGGGTTATTAGATATCACCAGATCCAACAACGCATTCTTTCTAGTAGGAACTTCTACCATCTGTGAAAGAAAATGCTCATATAGGAAATTTAAGAACTTTATACCTTTTGAGGTGCTGGCAGTTCCATTACTCCAATCTATTTCAGGGTAGTTAAAATCCCCCATAACCAGAACATGCCCCATACCAGCAGCCTTCGCCAACTGCATATGGAGATTCATTTCCACCTCTTCCCCGGCATTTGGCGGCTTATAACACACTCCAACAATTAATTTACCTACCTTCTTGCTTCCTGTACACAGTTCCACCCATAATGTTTCTGCCGCATCGTTTGCTCCCCCATCTATTCCATCTTTTAAATTTGGCTTCAATTCCTGTTTAACATACATACATACTCCTCCTCCTTTCTTATTAACTCGGTCATGTCTAAATAAGGAGTACCCTTCAATATTTACTGTCCAGTCGTGTGAATCATTAAGCCATGATTCTGCTATACCAATTACATCATACCTTTCCTTTAACGCTATTATTTCAAGTTCGCCGGTTTTTCCAGCCAGACTCCTTGCATTTGTAAACATACATTTTAGATTATCAATTGATTTACTTCCATACATGGTCGTACATGCCTCCTTATCCTCTATGCTCCCCCCTCCTCCTTCTCCTCCATTCCTCTAAAAACCCAAACCCCATCTCCTTACACCACTCTCTTAGCCACGCATTTATACTCCTGAGCTCCCGTTGCCTCCCTAGCGTAGCACGTGGCTGCGGTAGTATTTCTGAAATCACTACCCTGGAGGTCCTTGCTTTTAACTTGGCCCCTAATTCTCGGAAATCATTTTTAAGGACCTCACCTCCACCTCTAACTTTGTCATTGGCACCAATGTGAACCAAGACCGCCGGGTCACTCCCAGCCCCACCCAATAATCTGTCTACACGATCCACCACATGTCGAACCCTAGCACCAGGCAGACAACACACTGTTCGGCATGCAGGGTCCTGGCGACAGATTACCCTATCTACCCTTCTAATAATAGAATCCCCTACCACTACCACCTGTCTATCCTTCCTAGCCCCCAGTTCTCCCTCCCTTGTATTGGAGATGGCCGTCCATTATATAATGAAAATGACAGTTTGCTACCAGTATATACTGAAATTGCCAGTTTGCTACCAGTATATACTGAAATTTCCAGTTTGCTACCAGTATACGTATAATGAAATTGCCAGTTTGTTACCAGTATAATGGAATACTGTGCCTCTGTGTCATTAATTTGTGTATCTCTGTCTACAACGTATCTCTGTCTGTCTATTTCTATGTCTTTCTATTCATAACTTTTTGGCTGTGTATCTATCTCTCGGTTTGTCTATGTTTGTCTCTATGTCTATTTCTATTAAGTATCTAGTAGGTGTGGCCTAATTGAGGCGGAATAGGGGGCCGTGGCCTAATTTTTTCCCATTGCGCTGCACGCAGTGCATGGGGTGCCCAGAAGTGCCCTTGATTTTATCAGAACCTAGATACGCCCCTGTAATAGTGTGCACTTCCAGTATCTTTTTGCTTGTGCTATAGCTTGAAGTCCAAAAGGCAGAGGACTGACAGGAAGCTGCACCTACAACTACAATGGCAATAAGGGGTGCCTAGGCCCAAACCTATTTTGTAAACACTGAGCGTAACCACTTACCGAGTCTTCTGCCTGTGGCCCATGGCTGGTATTGAGCAGCTGCTGTATACTTCAAAAGGCAGGTCAAGGGGCCCTATTAACAAAAACAGATATAGAAGCTGCTTTTCGCTTGCTGTCTGTTCATCCCCAGCTTTTCCATCTGTTGGGCTGCAAATGAAGAGGGCAATATTATGTCGATCAGTGCTTGCCTATGGATTGCTTAATTTCCAGTGCATTCTTTTATACATTAGCACATTTTTGGAATGCGTTGTGCATATTAGAGATGGCCGAACTATATAAAGTTCGGTCCGTTTTCAAACTTTCGAAAGTTCGAATTCGGACCCATTAAAGTCAATAGGGGAGTGATAGTTCGAAAAGTCCGGGTAATTTACAGCTAAACTAACAATGGTAACTTACTATAAATGGCTGTGGCACCTGGGAAATGGTCTGGGGAACGTGTAACTATCACCAAAACTTGTTAAAACACTTCTTAAACACGAGCAGGCAATTGTTGGGTTTTGCGCAAGCTACATTCGAGGGTTACGGCCAATTCGAGGGTTACCGAATGATACTTTTGAGGGTTAGGGAAAATAGACCCATAAATTAGAGGGTTACCGAAATCGAACGATACTTTTGAGGGTTATTGAAAACGGATAATACTTTTGAGGGTTATCGAAGGATACATTATGGGGTTATCGAAAACGATCCATACATTCGAGGGTTACCAAAAATGAACGATACTTTGGAGGGTTACCGGAAATCGAAGGCTACATTCGAGGGTTAGCGAACAGTACATTCGAGGGTTACCGAAAACTAATGATACATTTGAAGGTTAGCGAACTATACATTCTAGGGTTAGCGAATGGCCTATAAATTTGATAATTATCGAAATTAGTCTATTTTAAAAAATACAGTAAAAACTAACTAGTTTGAACGTGAACTAGTTCGAATAGTTCGAATTTGTCCAAACTCATAAAGTTCGGCTCAAACTCAGATCGAGTTTGGGTCCATTTCTAGTGCATATGGAGGCAGGTTTTGATTCAGTAATCCACTACCTCAATGATTTCCTATTCATCGGGCTCTCCAGTGTCGGCTGCTGATGGAGACAATGGGGATCATTACGAGCAGGTTTGGAATTGCGCTGGCAACCGAAAAAACTGAGTTTCCTTTGCATTGAATTAGATTTGATGGCCATGGAATTCAGGTTGCCAGAGGAAAAGCCCTATGACCTCCACGGAGTTCCCAACATCCTAGTCATCCACTCGGGAGGGAATGATCTAGGCACGGTACAAGCAGAACATTATTAAAAGACATAAAATATGACTTGCTCAGGCTTTGGTCTGCATTTCCTGCTCTGAGAGTTCTATGGTCAGAAATAGTGACTTGCTTGCTCTGGAGAGACTGCAGATCATATAAAGCAATAGAGAGGACAAGAATAAAAATCAACAAGGCTGTAAGAAAATTTGTCACTAGGATCAGTGGGTTGACTATTAGCCACAATAACTTTGAGGCAGACAAAAAGTATCGTTTGCTAAAGACCAAGGCCACTTTAATGACATCAGCTTTGATTTGTTCAACTTTGAATAGCAACATCTAGGGCTTTATGGGAGGGCAGCCATGGTGGTGGGTCACTGGAAGCGTGTAACGGCAAGGATGGAGTTAGCCCACAGTGTGGGAACTACCGTATTCTCTGTGGGTAGGTCCACGTGTTATGTTATTTACAACATGGGTAGCGCTTACCAAGATGATTTTTTTACAGCTGGTAAGCATGCCAGGACATTTGCACAGTGGCTTCCGGTGAATCACACAAAAAGGAACATAGGAAGTGAAATGGTATATCGTTAAAA
Organism: Hymenochirus boettgeri; assembly: GCA_019447015.1. Lineage (NCBI taxonomy): Eukaryota > Metazoa > Chordata > Amphibia > Anura > Pipidae > Hymenochirus > Hymenochirus boettgeri. The sequence goes on from CM033471.1 coordinate 229,107,477, forward strand.
TACACAGTAATTTCTATATAACATGTTTGTCAATACAGCTGGGACCCCTTTTGCTCCAACCAAGTTGTATGAGTGTTTATGTGGGATTGGGGGAAATTAAAGGGAATAAGAGTATACTAAGATGGTGTTGAGGGTGTGATTAGAAGGTATCCTTTTTATCTCAGCCATGTATTTCGATTCACTGTAAACTTTTGCAGGACTTTAAATTCCATCCATTGGCTGGCGTTAAAAAGCCCCACAATATTAGCTGCTATCCTCATATTGAATCACCCTCTTGGAAAAATCAATATAACATAACTTACTGTGAATGTAATTAGTATTATTTTTTTTACATATTGGATGGCGGTGAATCACCCTATTGGTGTCTTAAAGGAGAACTTTAGTGTCTATAAAGTTTTTTCAAAAATGTTTTAAAATAAAAGTAGTAAAGGTAGTATTGGTAATTTTTACCTCAGAGGTATAATTTCTATGAGGAGCAGCAGTATGAAGAAAATTGCTTCTGCCAGGCTTTCTCGTGTTCGTTCACACTATATCAGTTTGTATCCGTTTTTCAAACGCAGGTGCAGGACAGACAGCAGAACCCCATAGGATTTTACAATATCGTTCACACTTGCTGTGTTGTCATTGTCTGTCCATTTTTCGAAAGGATGTTCCTGTGATGTCATTGGTCCTGCCCAATGATGTGGTCAAAAACACATTAAAACGCAATGGACAGAAACACAGAAAAAACAGACACAAACGGATAATAATGCAAACGCAGTCAGCAACAGATATAAAAGTTATTAAAACGTCATTCAACGCAATGTGTTTTTAAGTAGCCTTTTTGTCAGTTGCCAATGTGAACAAACCCTAAAGCTGGGTACACACAGTAACGATAAAGCCCCGATACCGTCGGATCCGATGGTATTGGGGCTTTATCGTTATGTGTGTACCTTCCTTTCCCGAACAAGCGCGCGGCCACCGAACGCTCTTTCGGGAAAGACCGAAAATTTCCATCGGCCGCGCTAGACTCCCTATAGAGGAGTCTAGGGCAGCCGATGGAAACACACATTCCCAGAGCGTTCTCCCTATGATGTTCATAGGGAGAACGCTCAGGACTATGTGTATTTAGATCTTTGAAAGATGGCAGACAGGATCTTGCAGATCCTGTCTGTCATCTTTCAGAAATCTTTACTGTGTGTACCTAGCTTTAGTGCTTCAGCCCTATCTTTAATACAGGAAGGCCCAAGGCACTAACCTGGCAGATGAAAACTGTACATGCTGTAGCTTCTCAACAAAACAATATTGGGAGGTAGGAATAATCAATCAATCAAATTAGATTTTCGAGGATTATCGAAAATCTAACGTTCAATAATACTTGAAAATACGATCAGAAACTCGAAAGTAGCCTCCGATCGTATTTTCGAGGTTTATCCAACATTCAAGGCTATTTTCCTTGAAAACAGCCTCAAACATTTGATAATAATCAAAAATTAGTTTTCAGATTTTTCGGATCTTCTGGATTTTCCCGAGATCTGGGAATCCAAAAACGGAGCGAAACTGGTGAGTTTTCGGCCATCTCTAGATGACAGTACCATGGCTTTGACTGGGGGGAGGCCTTTAAGCTGCAGAGGAGAGGAGAGAGCTGTGGTGAGGGATTGTGTTGTGTAGGTAAGTTTAGAAGCTTATTTTGGTTTTTTTCAACAGGCCGTGCAAGTGGTTAAACTAAAATATTGGCAATGCTGCTTTTTGGTTGGCCATGTGTAACCAGTCTAATTCTCATTGGATTTAGTGCATTAAGATACTATTGCTCATTTGTGATGTTTCTGAATTATTATTATTATTCTACCACTGGCCCTCACGTCATATTAAAATATCTCCTATTTTCCATAATCCCCAGAAAACCGACCAACAGTGAAGCTAGACTTTCCTTATTATAACATTTATTTACCGTCTGTTATTTTAATCTTCCCTCTTGGTAAGCAGTGTCATTGAACCAACATTTTACAAAACTATTTAAAAAAAAAGTTTGCAAATTTTAAGGTGAACTTACCCTTTAAATCTCTGAACATTTCCTGCTTTTTGGAGTTCATGAATCCATGTGAACATATTTATACCATACAACCAACAGCAAATCACAAAGACTCGTGCAGCCTGCACTTTTTTTATGTTGTATTGTTTTGCCAAGTTGTTTGAAATTGTGTAGCACTGTATAAATAAAGATGCATACGCATGGCAGCTGGTACTAAAGCTGTAAGAATTAATTCTCTCCCTGTCAGCTGGGAGAACTTTTGCTGGTGCTCAGTTGAAATTTTGCATCTGCAGGAGTACCGGGGGAACCGATGGTCTGTCTATAAATTCCACTACAGTGCCCCCAAATCTATAAATCTCTCATCACACACACAGTCATCAGAGGCTGCTCCACTTGTATTATTTATCAGCAGCAAGTCGCCTGCCATTCTGATAAATTTCCTAGGATCCTTCACACCGTTGCCACCGCGATATATGTGCCAACTTGCTTGGCACAACTGATTGCTTTGCCCGAGGTTCTACTTCCAGAGAAGCAGGAAACGAATTGCATTTCATTTTCTTGTCAGCACGCACCATTTCACTCTGACGTTGCCCCAATGTGCAGCTCCCCCCATTATACTACAGAATAGAAAAGTCGTAGCGATGTGCCCAAGCAAATCCCAAGCTTTCCCAGGCTGCTCTTTAGTTCCTCATGCACTGTGGTTAGAAACAGGAGTGGAAAAAAATGATCTGAGAGTTTTTTTATCAAAAGAGGCTGATTGTATCCATTCCGGTGCCCATATATTTGTTACATGGACCCCTGATGTTCCTGTGACCTCCCTAATAACTGTCCAGCCTGGTTACTTTGCTAACAACGATACAGGCATAATGTCAATCACAAAACATGATGGTGTTTATTTATGAGGAGGGGCTGTGGTAGACTTTGAAATGAAAACGGTGCTAAGCAATTCAATATCGTTTAGCACAAATTTAACCCCTTTTTCACACTGGCTGCACGGGAATCGCTAAAGACACTGTGCATCTGGCACAACCTATTTAATATAGCGCATTATTTTTGTGTGTGAATGCTACTGCCAGCAAATAGCTGCTGTTAGAGTCATGCAAAGGGTAATGCCAGTTTGCGATTTACCCAGAGATTGGTCAAGATGTCTGTATCTGTCTGGAAACGTCACATGGATAGATACCGCTTCCCGGCCTGAAGTTTCTATAGTTAGGGTCAGAAACAATGTCAAATAGGTGTAACTTCGGGCAAGAATTTGCCCAACTCATGGAAACTACAAGTCAACTGCAGCATCAGTCCTATACAACTGTTTGACAAACAATAATCTGCAGAATAATGCTTAAGGTTGCTTAAGGTTAGGACTGTACTTGGGAAGGAAATTCAAACCAATTGGTGCATGGGAGCTGGTAGTAAGGCATACACTTCAGACCAGAAATTTAAAGGGCAAATTTAACTCCCTAACTAATATTGTACATTATTGTACAATTGTGTATTCCCACCTGTCTCTTACACTGCCTACTCTTCTATTCACACAGAGGAGGTAGCTCTGGGAACAGCTTTTAGTCATTGGCCGAAACATCAGCTGTTACCCAAGCCACCTCCTCTGCACATGTTCAGGTTTGTAAAAGGAGTTTAGGGGTCGAACTTGCCCTATAACAGGCAACCCATTAAGGAAAAAATGTCTGGAATTCAAAGGGCCATATTTATAAAGGTTCGCCGCAGTTTTTGCCAAATTTGGATTAAATGCAGTTAACGAAACGATGATAAATCGGTAGTTCCTCGATCGTATTTATAAAACAGCGATAAGGATTTTTCCTTGAATTAGGTTCGCCCGTGAATATGACGATGTGCACCGGTGGCATCGCCATATTCATTGCATTAAGTCCTGTATATCAAAATATCAAAAAAAATATCAAAAATAACGATTGTTTATAATTTGCCCCTGAAGGTTATAATCTAATATTAAGCTATCTAAAAGATCAAAAAGCTTTAAGAAGTGATGTTAGAACATTGGAACCCTGCAGTATTCAGTATAAATATAGACATATATACTGGACCATAGGCCTGGAATGTGATAACCTGACATTTCGCATTAGATTACCGCATAAGTACATTTTTGTAGCTTTAAAAACAAAACATATAACTCTTCCTAAGGAAAAAAAAAGCTTTTGCAAAGCATTGCCATTTCTTTTAAGAATTTAACACGGTGACACAATCATTTATTTACTGCCAGAAAGAATCAATGTCAATGAACCTTATAACAAAAATGCACAATCGATCTTTATGTGTTTAATTAGATTTTCATTTACTCTGAGGAAAAAAAAAAAAACACCCACTGAGACACACAACAAAATTAAACTTCGGGACAAAGCAAGATCTAGAAACTGCGCGAGGCACAGTATTATATGTGGGTCTAAATTCAGCCTGAAGGGGAATCATTCTTTACTGCATACACTGCCATTTCCATGGAAATATGTTATAAATTATTTGGGTTGTGTTGCAAAATAATTTTCTTTGTTAATGCTTTCTAAACGTGTTTGGCCTTGATAGTGTACGTAGTGTGCCATGATTTACTTTGATGTTCAATGGTTCAGACTGTTTGACTCCACATTTGGCTTTATGGATCTTTTTATGGATAGGCTGGCTATTTCTCTTCATCGTTATGATTGGTCTTTAGTCTAAAACAAAAGGAAAGTTTAACAGTCGTGTTTTTTTTCTAAAAAACTTAATTTTTATAGCCAGAAACTTGTATTGAACTGATTGCTTCTCAGTGTCATCATTAACTGGCGAGTTTCATTCTGACAGCGGTTATTACAGCCACCCTATAATATAGAACCTGCAGTTCTAGAGCAGAGATAGACAAAGTTTTTCTGCAAAGTTGGTTTTGCCATGAAATTCACTGTGAATTTTGCCGGAGTTGGGAAATCACAAAACTAAACGTCTTTTTAATAACACAATGCCTTGCACAGTATTTACAAGGAGAAGATAGAAGATAACCAATAATGGCTGTGTTATTTTGTTCCATCCCCTGTACCATAAAACTGGACCAGCAGTCATTTGTCTGTAGGTTATTCTTGGGTATGTCCTTTTCTGCAGTGCATTTCTGCAGTTAATGGCTTATGTTGGCAGTAACGAGAGATTGTATAGCATTCCCAATTTGTATTAGACCAACCAATGTATAAAAAAATTGTCACTGGAATGCCAAAGTTCAGCCTTGCTCAATCAAAACAAGCTTTATTACAGCAAACCATGAACATCATGTTTCGAACTTACGCTCTTTGTTAAGCGCAATTAGGTAACAATATCAAAATCCCATTTCAAACATTACTGCCCCTTCCTCTGTATTCGATTGGTCTATGAAACTTCCAAACATTCATTAAAGGCAATGTGTCTATCTTGTTTTAATCTATGACTTTGTGAATCATGCTTCCTTCAATCCAAAGGAAGCAAAAATTAGATCTGTCCCTGTGTATGTTGTTACACCAACTTAGATTGTAAGCTCTTTGGAGCAGGAATCTCATTCCTAATGTGTCAAGGTATGCCACACTTATATCAATTTATCTATAATTTAATTACATCTATTCTTAACCTATGTAGAAAACTTTATTTCATTTTTATCTATCTGTATAATGGATTGCACTTATCCCTTGTTTGGCACTTTATAAATAAAATTATACAAAATACAATAAAAATAATAATAATATGCATAGGGATGCATTTTAAGGCTTAAGTCGCATACATTAGAAGAATATGATTACAATGAAAGATCAATCACCACAAAATATTCCTTAGCTTTCACAATTGTTTTGTTGGTAGACAACATCAACATGGAAGTTTAACATAGGAAGTGATGAAACAACTTAAGTTGAATTGTTTCTGTCCTTCCCTAACCAGGATATGATTTTGGATTTTACTACTAATCTTATGCAGAGGGTATTAAATGAGGGTATGCCTTTAAGACCATAGATTGGAAGGGTAGTTAAGTGAATATGTGTATCTATGTCAGTTTGGGGGGTAAAAAACAACCTTTTTTGATGATTGGTCAAGAATAGTTTTTAAACTATAGTTGCCCTTTAAATATGGCTACCAGTGGGTTACATTTTAGTTTGGGGGGGCGGACATTCCCTTTAAATGCAGACCACTTCTGCTTAAAATCCTTACCTAGGAACAAATTCCCCCGTCTATGAGCAGGAGTGATTCCTTAAACATAAAACTAGCTTTCCTAAATTTAAAAATTTTTGCTAACCCAGTGCAACCTATATTAAATGACACTATATCATGATCACTATTCCCTAAACTTACCATTACCTTCTTCTCCAAAATGAGCTCAGGGTTATTAGATATCACCAGATCCAACAACGCATCCAGTCTAGTAGGATCTTCTACCATCTGTGAAAGAAAATGCTCATATGGAAAATACAAGAAATTGATACCCTTTGAGGTGCTGGCAGTTCCCTTACTCCAATCAATGTCAGGATAATTGAAATCCCTCATAACCAGAACATGCCCCATACCAGCAGCCTTTGCATATGGAGATTAATTTCCATTTTCTCACTGGCATTTGGTGGCTTATAACAAACACCAACAATCAATTTACCCAACTTCTTTTTGTCATGTCTTAATAAGGAGTATGCTTCAATATTTACTGTCCAGTCAGGTGAATCATTTAGCCATGTTTCTGCTATCACATCATACCTTTTCTTTCTATTTGTTCTTATTACCCAGCTTACTATGCGGAATTCATCTGGACCTGTCAAAGGACGCGGTAGAGGTGGGAGGGACTGGGTAAGTTGCTTACCTTCATTCCAGGTTCCTGAATGTTTTATTGAAGAACAGGAGGTACTGTAAGACACTGCTCCTTTACCCTCCATTCTCCTTTAAGATCTCTTGAAAGACAATTATATAAAAAGGAAGATTTTAGATATTATAATTAATTTATAAAAAGGAATTTAGATAATGTTCAACTGGGTAGACCAGCCCTTATTAAGGAACAGTAATAAATGTTTTTAATTGTTGTCCCATTTATATAACAAGAATAAAGGACAGTCTTATCATATTGATTTAATACGGAGTTGTTGCAGTCTGCCTTTTTTCTTTTCAATTTCTATTAAGTATCTATTCAGACTTGCACCTGTACCACATTGTGGAATATACTTTATTACAGTGCCCTGAACAAATTTTTGTTTCTGTTTCTTATTAAGGAACAGGACACCTAACCAGGACGTCTCTATTATCATAAAGGTACAGGCCTTTTATTTTATTTGTATTGAGTTTGTATTTCACAGAATCAATCCACCAACCAATGTTTATTTCAACTGATTGAATGTTGCTTCAGCTGACCTTTAAGAAAGGTAAATTCTGTGTATATAACATATTTAATTCTTGAATTACTAAATTTTTAGAAATCATTTAGTCAAATAATTTATGTTGTTGCAATGTTTTAAATGGTTTATTTCTACGAACCAGCTAGAAATGAAGAGGTGATTTCTCTGGAGATAAGAGTGTTGAAACCATGCGCATTCTGAAGGAAGTCTATTTAAAGATCTCCCATTTGTCAAAATAGACAAAATGCATTTCCACTTCTATCTTTACCTAATTTCTTTCATGCTTTGTCTCTTTTGCTGTTATCTACAACCATAGGAACCCAATAATTTTAAAGGAAAAGAAATCTAGGCAAAAGAGAAATGTCTTCCCATTGTTGGTATAAGAAAATCCACATTGATTTTATCTATAGTTGTCATCTGCCCAGGAAGCGACTGAGCTGCATTATTTTCAGACAAATAATACAGATTGATCCATTTCCACCAGCTCTGGGATTATTATTGCAGAGTATGACATATTAATTTTACAGGCTGATTTACTACCCCACCAATCATATCCTCAGCTGCCATGTGGTTTTTCTAGGTCAGTCAACAATCAAACAAAGGAAATTTCACAAGCATGGTACAACTGACCTTCAAAAATAATAACTTTTATTTGTTTTGGAAACATAAATATAATCAAAATAAAATGGACCATTATGTAATTAAAATAATTATGATAAAAATCAACATGTTTTCTTTTGGAGTACAGTGTGTACACTTTTCAATTTTGGTCATTTTTGTAATTGGCAAAGTGACTGGCCTAATACACATTTAAATGCAACCAAAACATTGGCAAGTCGGTTTTGTTTGATATACAAATATTCTATTTCCCTTTTATGTTCAAATACTGTATATCTGAATTTCAGTAGTATTTATAAATTAGCACTTACAGGGCATGTCCACCCCGACTAAAGTCCATATAGTACTGACTTTTAGGACCCACCATAATCTTTGGGAAGAGGAATAGAGAGCTTTAGGGACCATGGGGAGAAAGGTTTGTATAACATTCTCAGGGTTTGGGGGAGTCCTGAAGATAAGTATATATTTTACTGGGGGTGGTGGATAATCCCTTCAAGCAGAGCACAAAAGGTCAGGTATATATTTAAGATAAGCACTTACACCAGGAGAGTCAGCCTCTAAGGGCCTTATTAATAAAGGTGTGGCATCGCTAAGTATCGACACTGTTCCTTTAACAATCAACAATTTTATGATCTCGGCCTTAAAATTACAGTGGCCTATACAATACCATTGCGGTCGTTTACTACCGCATATTATTGAATGGCTCAGAGGAGGTTTCTGATATCGGTTAGAGAATATGCCCCTAAGGGCTGGTGCACACGGGCCAAACATTGCCTGATATTTCTGACCAGGAATTAAAGCAATCAAGTGTGTGGCATGGGCCAGATTTCCATCTCAGGCACATTGCCCTTAACCTCACCTCTCATCACACCCCAAATCACACGCACTCATAGGGGAGAAAAAAAAACAGACTCTGAAATTTAGGGAATAAAAACATGAATTTATCTGTAGAGAAGGGTAGCTAGGCTTCCAATTGGAATATAATATGTAAGTAATGTGAATAAAATTGGACGTGCACTAGAATTTTATATGTTTGTAAGGGGAACAAATACATAGATATTTCAGTACATAAATATATAAATTATATGAATAGAAGTGTTAAAGCTTTGCCACAAGACGTAACTAAGTCCCTGCCCTGTAGAGCTTACAATCTAGTTAGGCGGGTAACATACAGATAGAATGGAATGGTTATAAGTGCTTATTGTCTGTGGATGTTCAAAGCAACTTTCGTAAACTGTCCAATCTCTCCATGTCTGTGTCTGCTCTTGTATTCAATTCACGCACTTACATATCCACCTTTTCTTTAATTTCCTTGATGTGCACTATATAATGAAGCCCCATGTGCTGAAATGCTGCTCTGCATTATGTTCCACAGTTGTCACCTTCTCTCCTTGACCTCTGATCCTTTCTGCAGTCTGAAAAATGAAGAGTTTCCATATGCAACCAATAAACAGTGACAGCTTATGACAGTCCTTCGTGTGTATAACCCCTACCCACTGCCAACAGATTTATTTCTGGAATCCCTAATGCAGCCCTTGCTAGCAGCTTCATTTTGCACATGTTAAACTGTTTGTGTGTTTGGGTGTCTATAATAAGCTGTCACATCCTAGAGTGTAGTGAAATGTAACCAAATGCCAATTTACTGCCCCGTATCAGCCATGACAGTCAGGAATAGACACATTAAACCCAAAGACTGTTATTTACTTCATATCTCCGTCAGTATGGAAAATAGCTTCTGTTAATTTAAGGTCAACATAGCAGACGAAATAGCCTAAATGGAGTTACTACACATGGTACGTTGTATAATGTTATTATATACAGTAATTACACAGTGGGTAAAATGTGTTTTTGATCTTTTCATGCTCTTTTGCACTTACTTTAAGGTTTTTTTATGTAGAATATTTTAAACAGAACTGAAGAACTTGTGTAGAACGTGTGTAAGTTTTAATGTATAAACTTCACAGGCTCCTTTGTGGCTGGTTTAATCGATCCAATATTGGCATAGTAAGATCGGGAAAATGTAAAATTTTTGGGCCAATCAATGGAAATGTCTACTCATGTCGGATTGATCTTAATACCGGCCAAGTGTATGGGCACCTTGGACCAACATTTAAACAAACTTATTTTCCAACAGGTGACAGTTTGAAGATATGATGCCATCTTCCAACAAGTTTCACAAAGTAACACATTTTTCAGTGTGTTCCTATGCAGACTTCTAGGACCAATGAACAGCAGCTCTAGGACCCAGTGCAGAGATTTACAGGATCTGAGAGCTTTTAGACTAGGGGAAAAATAAAGCTGTTAGTGAAAATGAGAAATGCAGGCTTTTAAGAAGTAACACAATGGAAATACAGCATGATCTATTTGTTTCTATGTATTAAATTGGTCGCTAATTGCTCTCCATATAGTGTGGATGTACAAAGTCCCATTTTATAAAGTGAGTCTCTAAGACAAGGCACACTTCAGAGGCTCTGGGCTTATGAAAGGCAAGTACTGGTAGATTAAGACCCAGCTGAAGAAAGCAACAATACTTGGGTTTCAATAATTTTGACATGCTATTTACTGCTTTCATTTATTGAAGAGAAAGGCAGATGTAGCAGGCTTTAATGCAGGTAATTTAATGGTAATATAGGATGTAGCCAACTTGAATTGAATGACAAATGCACTAGGATTTTGCTTGTATGTATTAAATTAGTCACTAGTTGGATGTGCAAAGCCCTATTTTTATATAATTATTTTATTTATCTCTTATTTTAAACGTTAACTATAGGCACCTTAACCCCTTTCCCTATGAAACTACCCAGGACCTAAAGAGTAGAGATGTCCGAACTTCGCAAAATCCGGTCCGCTCGAGGATCCGCGAATTTTCGAAAAAATCCGAAAATTCGAAAATCCGCGAGCGGACCCGTTAAAATTAAAAATACCCTTGAAATAACGAGAGTTTTCACGTATTTTCGGGAATTTTCGAAATTACGAGTTTTCATGTATTTTGGAAAATATGTATTTTCGAAAATACAAGTAATCCTCGTAATTTCGAATATTTTCGAAAATACGTATGTTAGGAATTAAGAGAAACCATTGTATTTTCGAAAATTTTCGAAAATACATGTTTTCCCGTATTTTCCGGAAATTTTCGAAAATACGTGAAAACTCGTAATTTCGAAAATTTTCGAAAATACGAAAAATCCGCGAATCGGAAGTTCGGAAGCGGAAAATCCAGAAAAATCCGCCGTTCGCGAACGGGATAAATCCGCGGCGGATCCGGGTTCGGATCCGCGAACCGGCCATCCCTACTAAAGAGCTAGGCAATCAGCTGTTTTACTTAAAGTTTCCCTTGTCAGTCTGGTCCAGATGTGCTCCAAAGGGGAACGTGTCTTCCCACTGGCCAATTTCTGTACAGATGAAGGAGGTGGATGTGGACTGGACTGGAAAGGGAAATTTAAAGGGTATGTACATTGAAAAAATAGTTTTTTGTTGGTTTTTTTTTTTATTTCCCGTTACTATTACTGTACTATTTTTTGTGATCTGCCCCTATTTCTTTAGATATTTAATCTGAAGCTATCAATCAAGTTCCTTATCTTCTGCTGTGTTCAAGTACTGGATTTTGCTGTAACTGGAATGGGTGACAGTTAGGATATTCCATCTCTCAGTGCTAGATGATAGTGATTACCGAGCATGCTCAGTTTGAGGAAAGAAGGAGTCAGTTAGGAGAGAGAGGGAAGTGGCCGTCCATCCAGTGCTTTATATTTAAATCATAGGACCTCCCATTAAAGGGGCATATTGGGGCAGCTTTTACCACATGGAAGCTTGACTATGCTTCCTACTAAATACATACAATAGAAGGGTTGTGTAAGCACTCCTTATAACTACATTTTGCAGAAGTGCTACTGATCTGGTCAAACATTTATACAAACATAGAAAAGATAATCAATGCACATTCCTTGGCCCCATACAATATCATATTATCTGCACACTGGCATACTTTATCAACAAAGGGGTTTTAGTATACATTACTGTGATCAAATGAATGAAAAGCCTTCCAACCACGTCATGGTAACCCCAGTCTGGAAGGTTAACTTCTAACCTTTTTTTAATTTCTTCAATTACGATTAGCAAACTTTTGCGTTTCTCATAGTTTCGAACTGGATCAATATAACAGGCTTTCTCACTTCCCCCCAGCGCTTTGGCTTTTTAAAATGAGGGAAGAGACCGTCCATCAAGTGCTTTTTATTAAAGGCATAGGGCCTCCCATTAAAGGGGGGTGTTGAGGGATTAAAGGGACTTGTCCGAGATTCGGTAAGCAGCATCGGTATCATACCAATAACTCTTTTGGAATATTGAAATGCTTTTCTCACCTAAAGACAATGTGTTGCTTACTTCAGTTACCCACCACTGCCCATTACTAACTTTCTCTCTCTAGCTACTTCGCTGCTTGGTTGCAGCCATCATTATTTGTAGTAGTACGACTTGCACTTTACTATCATTTAGTGGGGTCCATTGTGCCTCTGGGCCACATTCACTAAATGAGGTGCATTTGCCCTGTTTATTTATTTTGTTGCCGTGTATGCAGTTGGAGTGCCCTGAGGGCTTTGTGCCACTGGATTTACCCCGTCTGGTCATTTCAACTATTTTCTAGCTTTCTTTCACCCATTTTCCTTTCTATCCCTGTTTACCATATCTAGTTGTCTTATTCCAGGCTTTGCACCCACTTCATTAGCAATACTGCTGGCAACTATTTATGCCCTTAATACATTTATTGTATTCATATATATAAATTCATATATAATTATTAATTCTTCATACTTACCCTTAGATATATGTCTAACTTGCATTCATATGTATTTAAACACATGCAGGACGTTGCAAGTGCACCTCGGGTGAATTATTATGCTGATAGCAGCTCTCAGTGCATTCAAATTTGGTGTAAATGTTTGTAGGACCCTGCAAAAATTGTCACTATTGGCATCATACATCACTTACATTGAGCCCTCATAGGTCATTGTGAGTTTAACACTGGTTTTCCTTCTTAGCAGCCAGCGGTGCGTCGCTCTGTCACTGTTTACCACTGTAGAACTTCTATTTCCTTTTTGAGTTCTGCCAAAACATTTGATCCATCGCTTTTAAAATGCCTTCTGCAGCCTATCCTGTTTTGAAAGCATCTATCTTGTTTAATACAGCTTGTTTATAATAATGCATTTTGCATGAAAGCAATTTTAAAACAAACAGCGCCAAAAGCACCTATTTCATGCATAAAAGAGAGAGAAGGAGAGGGGGATCCTTGACTGCTTCAACGGTCAGTTTATAGTGCCCTTAAACTAGAGCAATAAAAGAAGGTAATAAAATTGAGCAGCATGTATATAAAATTACTGAATCGCAGCTCCCCCCCATGTTCATAGCCCCCCGGAGGAAGATAAATCATTCATTTCTCTAAGTCGGAGTGACCGCTTGACTTGCTTGTGGCTTTAATTCACTCTGCAAGCTATTGGGGATAAATCATGCTTAAAACTCCTGGGAGAGATCTAGTCTATGTACATATCTATATCTGCCTGCAGGAAATTTCTGGGGCTGCTGTATATGGGCAATGGGAGACATGATGAGTTATAGGTGTCAGGCTGGATGGCTGCTACCTGGGGCAAGACGTTCTGCCTGTTTCCAGTAAAAGCAGATTGTTATTGTTATGTATTCTAGGTTGCATAGAGGAAATAATGTGCTTGGAGCTGAACTGAGGTGTGCATCGATCAACAAGTGAAACGTCGAATTAAAATAATAAACCAGACCTTTTCTTCACCTCAAAGCATTTATGAGATCTACATCAATTATATTTAGTTAAATGCAGCTTCATCTGGCTCCTGCGCCTGCTCTTTTTTTTTAAATTTTGGATTAAGCCCATACTACATATCTTTGTGTGATAGAATGTTTAAATATTCACCACGGGCTATTCAGGGCTATAGTGGACTAAACTCACTTTCATTTGCTGATGCCAGTGCAAATATATTGTCAATTTACAAACTGCATTGGAAGCTGGGGAATGGTCTGAAAGAACTAACGTTTTGACGCAATGATTAAAAAACGCATTAGTACTGTCTATGGGTTTGGTTAGCGCAGTGATAAAGACAATTATGCACAGGGGAAAATGTAAAATTTCCCCATCTAATGATGAAGTTTTGCCGAGAGTCCAAATTGCCAGCCTCTTCTACTGGGCTAAACTGCCTCTCCTTGACCTTTCCTAATTTGCACAATCTGGTTCCGTGATGGTGATACTCCCACTTGCGTCTAGTTTAGCATATTTTCATTATAGCGTGGGTTCACTACAAAGAAAAATGGAAAAGAATAGACATATTACTCTAAACTATGACAAACGCACATATCTGACACCTGTATTATCTAGATTTAGCCTCTCTACCTCAGCAAGAATCTGACATTAAAAATTATTTAAATGTGTCTCTAGATACCAATTTTAGAAACATTCTGAACCCATATTCTGCCCAAATCCCAAGGATTTATTTGTTGGGAATAATCCCAAGAGTTAATGTTTCTTTCATAAAAACAATGAACGCTTCAGGCAAAACTTCTCTTCTTGACGGATATTATCCAGCAGGTTTAAAACCTCTTTTGTCGATTGGTTCCCATGGATACCCAACACAAATGTGTGCAGTAGCAAATATGATTTAATGTGTGATTAATTTTAGATGAATGACCAACATATACTGTATAAAGTTAATTCATTGAATTGATGGGCGAAATGGGCGAAAATCGCTCAAAGCAGCCACTTGTCCATCAGAAATTATGGGTGTGCATCGCCTCTGTGTGTACGAATCGTTAGAGCGGTATGTAAAATGGGTCATTGTTAGCAGTTACAGGTGTCCATCCTTTACCTTGGTCAAAAAATAAAGCTAGGAGCTAGTTCTTTGCCTAGTGTCCTGGTAGCCCTACTGATGGCTATGTTCACTTTGGGTGAACCCGGTGGGTCAAAAACATGGTAAAATTTTTTATAACATTTAGGTAAAAAAGGCAAAATTTAGACTTTGAAAAGTTTAAAGGGTATCTCCACTCATAATATCCACCTCTGGGAATCCAGTTCTATTGAAGAACAGAAGGTAAAGGAGCTGTGTCTTACCTTCCGTTCTTCAAAAGAACAAACAGGAGCCAGGAGAGAAGGTAAGAATCTTACACGCTTGCTCGCTCCCCCGTTGCGTAGTCTGACAGGTCCCGACGCACACTGTCTTCTATGCGCATGCGCAATCTATGCGCATAGAGGGCAGAGTCCGCCGGGACCTGCCAGACTACGCGCCGGGGAGCGAGCGACCTGGTATGTTTCTTACCTTCTCTCTTGGCTCCTGTTTGTTCTATTGAAGAACGGGAGGTAAGGCGCAGCTCATTTACCTCCCATTCTTTAAAAGAACTGGATTCCCAGAAGTGGATATTATGAGTGGAGATACCCTTTAAATATATGCTCTAGCCAATCAATCTGCTCCCTAGTTACCCCATCAAATGGATCAGGTTTAAACTTAGGTTTGGCAATTGGGCTTGGTAGATCTACTGAGTCTAATTGGGGATCTATAGATCCTGCATACATATGAAATACAAACATCTCCCGGCACCCAAGCATTTTTATAAGATGGGGCATCGCCCTGACTAATAAAGATTTATGGTATTGAAGCTTATACCAAGGGGTTGGACGGGGAAAGACCTCTAGGGAGACCCACTTAAAAAGAAGGGAGGTGTGGTGGATCCATAAGCTAGGATCCCTCACACCTGCTGGCCTAAATAGGGATTATAATGTGTATCTATATGTTTAGAAAATCTGGGTGTCTGACATTTGTCTATCCACCATATGCTCATAGTAGAAAACCGTATATGTTTATCCTGTATATTATGCATTTTCTGGGTTATTCAATAAAAGTTCTTTTCGTTTTAAAATGGTGCTAATTTAACCCCAACCAATCAGTTGTTAGCTTTCAAATGTTAAATACGATCTGATTGGTTGGTGGTTAGGGTAAAAATAGCACCATTTTAATCGATAAGAACTTTTATTGAATCTCCCTGATTATGTACTATCAGGGTCATTCAATAAAGGTTCTTATCATAAAAAATGGTGCTAATTTTGCCCCAACCAATCAGATGTTAGCTTTCAAATATTAAATAACATCTGATTGGTTGGGGCAAAATTAGCACTATTTTTAACAATAAGAACTTTTATTGAATCTCACATTATGTGTTGTAATGTATTATAATAGGGGAGGGGCTTAGTATGTATCCTGGGTATAAAAGGAAGTGATGAGAATAATTGAAATCCCGAAACATCGCTGATGGGGCATATGCATTAAATAAAATATACACTTGTATGAACACACTTAAGGGTCTGATTTAAAGTAACAGCTATTTAACGGGACAATTTGTTTCAACGCATTTCAGCCCATTTCACAGGAGGTTCTGATAACGGCCCATGAACAGGATGAAACGCGCTGTTGTAACAAATTGTTCTAATAAATAGCTGTTACTTCACACCTGCAAGTGTGTTCATATACTGCGGTATATAAATATATATATATATTGTTTTTGTTTGTTTATCTTTTTCAAGTTTGCCTTATCACTCTCTCTAGGTCGGTCACAAATTGAACATGTCTGATCATGTAACAAGCTTCCTTGGAAAAACAACCACAAAGACCGGTCAGATAACATAGACAGATGAGATAATGCAGATGGCAGTGTCTAAAGCTAGGTACACACCTAGCGATTTTTCCTCCTGACCGACTGTTCGGTACTTTCGACCGGTCAGCCAGGAGGAAGGACTGCAAAAGCAGCCGTGTCCGACAGTTACCGCGACCGATCGTGTGGTCCATAGAGGACCGCACGATCGGACTAGGTTTTCAACCATGTCCGATCGTCCTTTCATCCGATTCGGACGAATGATCGGTCGGACATGGCTGCATTCGGATGCGATAATTTCGGCACGATCGACCGATACACTGAACTATCGGTCGATCGGACCGAAATATCTCATCGTGTGTACCCAGCTTAAAGCTGGATACACACATAAACAATAAAGGGATGATTCCAACGGAATTGCCCCGTTATTGATAATGTGTATACCACATGAACGAATGTTCTCGGCGCCGACAAATGTTCACCGTTAGCATCAGGATTGCTTGTTACATTCAGAAAATTTTCCTCGGACGCGGTTGGCCCCCGGTACTGAAGTATAAGGAGAGGTCTTGGAAAAAAAATGTCAGTCCTGAACTTTCCTTCTATACTGTGTATATAAGTATAGTGTATATAATGTGTATAGGGAGAATGCTCAGGACTGTGTGTACCCTCATTTTTGAAAAATGACAGAAAGAATCTTACAGATTGTCATTTTTCAGATATACTGTGTGTTCCCAGCTTTACCATTATGGGGTTTATTGTTCTGTCAGATTCAAGGGGGCTGTGCACGCAAAGATTCTCTAGCAGCGAATAGTCTACAGTGATGGATGGGTTTGGAAGAAACACTGTTAGTTTCATGTCTTTGTATTTGTACTGAATTTCCATTACATTTCCTAGACTTTTCTGCTTAACTGAAAGTTAATTAAACAAGAATAGTAATAGGCATACAAAGTGTCAATCAACCGTAGCTAAAAACACACAATCTCTGTGAATATTATTCATTACACATTTCAGTGTGTGATCTGGCAATTAAAACACAGGCTCCTCTCTTCTCAGTTTGTGACTGGTACCTGGTGGTTACAGAAACTTAAGGGAATAATTTATGCAGATTTCTGTTTATTTGGCGTGACTGAATAAAGAGTTTATAATTGGCAAACTATGTCTATTATATAAGAAAAATGGCAATAGGATGTATGACATTGGATACTTTGTGTCAACTTTATTGACAATATTCCAATTTAATTTCCGACATTGTGACGTCCACCTATCTTTGTTTATAAACTTACAATACAGTTTTCATTTGCCAGGTTAGTCCTGGACTAATTCTTTATTAAAGATAGTGCTGAAGCCAGGAGGAAGACTGTCAGAATCAGTTTCCTTTGGGCTGGCTCCTCACAGAAACAATATCAGAAGGTAGGAATTTCCCATACTATCTCCCTGTCCCAAGTACTTTCCAGTTTAATGGTATTTTTAAAAAACTTTATAAATACGATATTTATCCTTTAAGAGGCTTTTATATCTAGGCCAAGACAAAATCTGAAAAAGTCTGAACAAGAGTCATGTAACCCTACATGGCTACAAATTACATCATTAACCCTATGCTGAGTTTGTCCCACAGAGAACCCTGACACAACATTCAACTACAATAGCCTACTGTATGTTCTATACAATGCTTTATTTTAAGACAGATGGAGCAGAGAATGATAGGTGACCATGATATAAATGCAGTTCAACGTTTAGGTGGCAATAAGTAATGTTTCACTAATATCTAATGACTTGTGTTGACAATCCTGCAAAGATCTTTCTTGGTTCCTGTGGCTGGCTATCTGGACAGATACTGTGTGACAACAGAGAGATACTTGGCCTTATTTACCCTGAGCTGCTGGGCACAGTGGTACAAATAGTGCAGTAGTGGTTGGGAAGAATTACTGTATAGTTTTCAGTATTGGTCAATTTGAAATAACATTTTAGTATAGTTTCCCTTTAATTTATATAAGACTGGTATTGGTAAGTCATCTAAGCTATGTTGCAGTAGACATTGACTTCTTAGTTTTGTGTTTTTTAAATCAGTTCTGTAAAGATAAACTAAAATATATCTTGGTCTTCCCACCTATATTCCTCTTAAATACTTCAAAATATTCGATTCTATATTGAAATCTTTCACATGGGGCTCAAGTAGACATAAAATAGGGTGGTCAATCCTACAACGCCCTGTAGAACTAGGCGGTTTGGCACTCCCCAACTACAGTCTATATTACCTGGCAGCCTAGCTGTCACATGTACACCATTGGTACCAATCTGAAACAATTAGAATTCTAGAGATGTTGGGCCTGCCTGATGCCCATTAAAGATGGGCTAGAACTCAAACTCAAACCTGAGTTCAAGCCAATCTATTCGAGTTCGAACGGACCCGGACTTCTCGCACTATCCCGGACCCGGATTTCTCGAACTTTCGATAATTTGTGGACTTTTGATAATCATCAAATGTTCGAACATTCGAGGCGTGAAAATGCTAGTAAAATGTCTATTATACCAATACGTGCGTAAATATCGAATTATTAAATATGCAAGTAAAATGTCTATATAGTAATATGTGAGTAAATATTGAATTATTGAATCCGCGATTAAAATGTCTATTATACCAATACGCAAGTAAATATCGAATTATCGAATATACGAGTAAAATGTCTATAAAGCAATACGCGAGTAAATATTGAATTATCGAATATGCAAGTAAAATGTCTATTATACCAATACGCAAGTAAATATCGTTTGTGGGATAATTATCGAATGTTCGAACACGAGAGCACGAAAGTATCGCGAGTGAGAGTAAAATTGATTTTTCGAAAGTCCTGGATATTCGAACATGTTCCCCAGACCATTTCCCAGGTCCCACAGCCATTTACATTAAGTTACCATTGATATTTTAATTGTATTTCATTCAAACCTTTCGAACTATTTGACTCCCATTGACTAGAGATGTCCGAACTTCGAAAAATCCGGTCCGTGCGAGGATCCGCGGATTTTCGAAAAAATCCGTAAATTCGAAAATCCGCGAGCGGACCCGTTAAACGTATTAAAATGAAAGTTCGGCAAAATCTGCATTAAAAGTGGTCTAAATAGCCTTGGTAATGTACACTTAATCACTCAGGGACCTGGGTAATGTCCTTAGAAACACGTATCAATGCCTACAATACCTAAAAATTACAGTCCGCTAGCGAGAACGGTATTTTTCGAAAATACGAGGATTTCCGTAAAAACGAGGATTTCCATAAAAACGAGGACCTCCGTAAACCCGCGGATCTCTGAAAAACGAGGATTCCCGTAAAAACGTGTAATCATGTTAGCTGCCATTGGCTAATTTGGGTCATGTGGCTTGCTCCGTCTTGAAAATAATCCCCAAAAATTCGAATTTACAAGAATTTCTCGTTTTTACGAAAATTCTCGTAATTACGAGAATCCGCGTAATTACGAGGATCTTCGGTTTTTCCGGGTCCTGGAAGATCGCAGATTCTCCTAATTGCGGACGGGATAAATCCGCGGCGGATCCCGGTTCGGGTCCGCGAACCGGCCATCTCTACCATTGACTTTAATGGGTCAGTTTTCGAATTTTCGAACTTTCCATATAGTTCGAAAGTTTGAAAACGGACCGAACTTACACAATTCCTACTCAAGTGCTCAAGGTCTGGGACAATGCACTAGATAAGCTAAATGTTCCTCTAATATACAAACAATCCCCTCTGTGGGACAACAAATGTTTGTCAGAGTTGTCTACCATCTTAGAATCATCTGTGTGGTTTCGCTATGGGATATTCCAGGTTTCCCATTTACAACAAAATAATATGCTTAAATCCTTCAAACAACTTCAGTGGGAATTATTTCTCAGGTAGGATGTTGTTTCGATATTTTCAAGTGAGACATGCCTTAGTAACACAATTTCAAACCACATCCCCACAACTAATTGCCCACTTGGTGAGGTTTTAAGTCATAAAATATCTGCTAAGCTAATCTCAGATATACAAGGTTTTTCAAAACAACCCAGGATATGCTGCCACAGAGGGGAAAAAGAGATGCTGGGAAGATGATATGAGCCCTATGGAAAAATAGGAATTGGAGGAGGAACTTGAGGCCTGTAAACTGGTTTCTACTAAAGCCTCAGATAGACTATCACAGATCTATATCCTATATAGAGTATATCTCACCCCAATTCGTATATACAAATATAAACCAAACTACAACCCATTATGCCCCAAATGTCAAGCAGTACCAGGCACCTTCTATCATCTTACATGGTCCTGCTCTAAGAACCAGGGATACTGGAGACAAATACTAACTTTCCTACATGATAAAATGGGATCCCCAGTGGGATGTGATCCCAAGATTTGTTTACTGGGTATTACGGAAGATTTACAAATTGATAAATTCTTTTAAGACCTTCCATAGAGAAGCGCTGTTCCTGGCAAGAGTACAGATTGCTAAAACCTGGATACATGCCCTCCCCCCACACCTAGTGGACTGGAAAACCACAGTAAATAAGGTCCAAATGCTATATAAACATAGAGGGTGTCCCCTTAAATATACAAAGGTTTGGCTGGGATGGGAATCCTCCCCTGAAACATGTGTATGAAATGTTTAATGCTCAAAATAATGATGTGAATATTGATAACAGCTATGGTGTATCCAATTGTCTCTGATAATTAAATTCAATGATGTTGCCTGATGGGAAAGTATTGTGAATAAGGTCCAGGGAAATGTTAGAAAGTTTCAAACTGTTTGGATTAGACTAGGGGGCATATTTATAAAGGTTCATTAAACTTTTTACCTTCTTTAACGCAACCTTTTCGCCTAATTTGGACTTTTCACTATTTATAAAGCAGCGATAACTAGTGGCGAAAGGTCATTACCTCTACATTTCGCTTTTCGCCGTACATCGCTGCGGTAACCGCTCAAGCATATTTATAAAATGGCTAAAAGTGTACTTTTGCGTTAAGTTCAGCCATTCCAATTCGCCAAGTCTGAGGGGGCAAAAACGCATAAGTGGCCATTTATTTAGCCTGCCAATGGGTCCATGGAAGGTGTCAGTACATTGAGTACTAATAAGTACTCAGGGGGTGTTAGACTATTTTTTAGCATTTACTGTAATATGATCTGAGATTTCGCTTTTTAAGGTTAATTTTTTTTTTAAAGGTTTTTTATTTACCAATAAAGTTAAATGGGGGTCTGAGGTCTATTTATAAAGGGGCATTATTTTTGCTTTTTCCCCACCAGACATAATTTTTTAAACTTTCAACTTTTCCTTACATCAAAGTTATTAAAAAGGCGAATTTTCATCAAAAGCGAAAATTATGTGGCAAAAAGTAGCACTAATAATGCTGAAAAAGCTCAGCACATATGATGAATAGGTAATACTCTCTGGTGGCTTTTCAAAGTAGTATTAAATTATTAAATTGCTTAATACACACTGATCTATTTAAAAATAGCCTAACACATTTGGTGTTTTTTTCAGCCAAAGATATAAATAGTATAAAACTCAAAAGACAAATTTTCTTTTTCTATTTCATTAATAGGATGATAAAGTGTTAAACTCAAAAGGCGAATTTTCTTTCTCTATTTCATTAATAGGATGATAAAGTGTCGAACTCAAAACACAAATTTTCTCTATTTTGCTTATAGGACATGGTAAATAGTGTAAACCTCAAAAGGCGAATTTTCTCTATTTTATTAATAGGACATTTCTTATTATTGCTTATTTTCAGCAAACTACAGCTAATTATCAAACCAGTTCCATTAATAAGGGAACATACCATAGTGTTGTGTAAGAAATAGTCATGTTAATGGAACATTCCAGTAAGTAATGATGTTTGGTGATAATTCTGGTAAAACTGCAAAAAAATGCAACAAAAGGGAGAAAAGGGGCAAAAAGGCGAAATTTCCCCTATTTACCTATTTATAAATAGCTTTAAATAAAAAAAAGTGACAAAAATAGCTCTGAAATTACACTAGAGAGCAATCTCTCTTTTCGCAGTGATACCACACTGAACGCAATGAATAAGGCGAAAACTATCGCCACACATAGCCGCAGCGATACTTTTCCACAAAGGCGAAAGCGAAAACAAGCGGTTTTATAAATGAGGCGAAAATAGCGCTATTTGTCATTGCGATGTCCTGCGATGGTGAAAATGGCAAAAATAACGATCGTTTATAAATATGCCCCTTGATTACTGTAACAAAAGTTTATGTAAATGTACAAAAACAAGGAGCACCACTGTATAAACTCTTTATTTTAACACTGTTACAAATGTTACATGCAACTGTGAATTTGTCAAATGTGTATGCTCTATTCTATAAATAAATAAAGTTCCTCCATTTGGAGGGGATTTAAAAAAATAAATATCTTGGTCTATAGAATTGTTGGCATTTTGACCTATTTTTCAAGGTCAAACAGGAAACACAAGGTATAGCAAATTGTGATATGGTATTTAATGATTAATTACATAC
The DNA here is from genome assembly GCA_019447015.1 of Hymenochirus boettgeri. Classification (NCBI taxonomy): domain Eukaryota; kingdom Metazoa; phylum Chordata; class Amphibia; order Anura; family Pipidae; genus Hymenochirus; species Hymenochirus boettgeri. Next base: position 229,130,574 of record CM033471.1, read on the forward strand.
ACAGGTGTAACAGAAATATTATGTCATCTCATGTGCATCCTCCCAGATTAAAATTTTGCTGGGGGCCCAGTGATTCCTAGTTACGCCACTGCATACAGTATAACAATTAGCCCACACACTGAATAGCACACCGCCATATTATGGTCACTGTGGTGTAATATATTTTAGTTTAAGTATGAATGCTGGCACATGTATTCCAACAATAATTCAGTAAGTAAATAGTGACTGACACAGGCAAGGTTTATCAATAAATAGGCAAGGTTTATCAATATAAAATTAGCATACAAAATAATCTTCAGAACATCAAACTTCACATCTAAACCACAACATTTAAAGTGCAGCCAAGATGACCAAAATTACCCTGATTCCAAGGCAGATAATAGCACATTTCCCATCCGTGGTCCCAAAATAAAAAAAGAAATCACTGAGCCCTATCGCATTTCCATTTTATTACCATGTTCATCCTAAAATAAAGTTATGTCGTTCGAGAGCTTTTATTTTATACTTCTCAATAACCAGCACTGTTCATTTCAGATTACTGCTAAATATGACCAAATTACAAGTCTTTGCTCTAGTAAGGACCAGTTTCTGAACTCAGTCAACCATCCTTATCTAACAATCACTTTTTGTTAGAAAGGGGCAAACAGAATGATTTTCAGTTCTAGCTGAAGGAGGAGTTTTTTTCCTCATTGTATTTTTCTCTGTGGTAAATACCTCAACCTCATACCTCAACTGTTAAATAAATAAAAATTGTACTGTTTTTATCAGCAAAAAAGAAAATAAAAGCTCAAAATATTAATTTTGACATTTCAAAAAAATCTACTAATCTAGGTAATACAAATACTTGAGAAAATGACAGACAGGATCTGCAAGATCCTGTCTGTCATCTTTCAAATCTTTTTAACCCAGTTTTAGTCTGAAGTTCTGTACTTCTTACAGTTCAATCATTTTAGATTGCAACAGGTTGAGCACTACGAACCTCTTTCTCACGTTAGCCACTGGGCGCTGGTGAGGGATGAAGCTGCATTCTTTTTCGGCATATAACAGTACAAAGAATCCCAACCACACATTCTTTGCACTGTTGTTCAATAATTGAGGCATTCCAGGGGTTGTGATCTCCTGGCTCTGGGACGCATTTTACCTGATTGGTGCTGGATGTACCTAGTATGGGCCTCCTTTAACTCTCAAATATGAAATAGACATCAGAAAGGTATGTGAGTTATTTGAATTTTTTGGAATTTCTTACTTTCAACTTTATGAAAATTGCAGTCCAAAATCTGAAAATCAAGGTCAAAAAGGTGCTAATTTCTGAGCATAAGTTTTAAATAATTCCATTGTAAATATTGGAATTGCCCTTTAAAAAAAAGCGTGCAAAATTTCTAGAATAAATGTTAATATCAAAATGTCAGTTTCTTCAAACTCAGTGTAATTTCATGAAACTGAACACATGGAAAGAAAGAAAAAAAAGTTCATTTTCCCACTATAGATGCCCTTTAACTTTACTCTAACTTTACTTTCAGAACTTCTTCTGATTTTTTTCAGAATTCGGAAAATCAGGAAACAGAATGGAACTTGGATGTTCTAGCCTGCTTCAATTCCAAACAGGAGTTTCTCCCTCTGCAGCTCTGCACTACAATATTAAAGGGATAAAGGTGGAATTCAATCTGTGAGAGACTGTGGCAGATTTAAAGCACTTTTTAGAAAATATCGACAGATTGAAAGCAATATCTATGAGACTGGGAGATTAAAATAAATCTTGTGGAGCTTGTGACATATAGGGATGGCCGGTTCGCGGATCCGAACCCGGATCCATCGCGGATTTATCCCGTACGCGAACGGCGGATTTTTCCGGATTTTCCACCTTCTGAACTTCCGAACTGCGGATTTCACATATTTTCAAAAATTTTCGAAATTATGAGGATTTCTCGTATTTTACATATTTTACATATAATACATATTTTCGAGAATTTTCGAAAATACGAGAAATCTCGTAATTTCGAGGATATTTTCATTTTAATGGGTCCGCTTGCAGATCTTTGAATTTTCGAATTTTTTCGAAAATTCGCGGATCCTCGAGTGGACCGGATTTTGCGAAGTTCGGACATCTCTAGTGACATATTGAGCCTGAACACATATGAAATCTACACATTACAGGGCTGTGTAGCAGTTCCTTTAAGACATGTACTATAGGAACACCTATGAAAAACACATGCAGTATGACTGAATTAATATTGTTTAATTACAACCACTTTGCAATCAGTGCAGCCCTACTACAGTAATTACATTTATTAAAGGGTAACTGGTCTCCATACAAGTGTCCTCTAATAAAAAGAGCTCTTTCATACCTTTCAAACAAGCCTAGAATTATGCAACAGGAAAAATACAGAGTTAGGAGAAAAATATAAGGTGGAAAAATGGGTCTACACGTCACATATAGATATAGCATTCCTGCATTAGCCTATGTATTAGCGACAGGTAGAGATGTCCGAAACTCAGAATTTTTGTTCTGTTTTCGGATTTATGAAACTCGGGAAAGACCCGAAGATCTGAAAACGGAACGTACATTCGATGGTTTGTGATTTATTTTGGAGGTTTACCCCATGGTTATGAAATCCGAATGATCCGTCCAAAACAGAGCGGATTGTTTGGTTTTCGGGACTTATTTTCTAAGGTTACCGAATGTACGGTAACCCTCGAAAATAACCTCATAGATATTGACAGTTTGTTCTGTACATGACATTCCCTGTAATGTGTATATAACTGTAAATATTATTTTTTACTTTAATGCATCTGGTGACCACATATGCCATTACTTGTAATCAACTACAGATTGCTCCCCTGATTTCTGCCTTTAGGCTCAGACTTCATGGTAAAAATCTAATCAGTACATTCTCCTTATACTAAGATGAGCAGAGCACAGCAATAATGTCATAGTGTCCCTTAGATATACATCTTTTATATGCCCTTGGTAAAATCATACCTTCCAACATTACATTCATTACCGCCTGAATGATACGAAATCGAGCGGTAAATGTGTGCAATTTTGTACAAAATATTTTTTAGAGCCACCAGCGCAGGCATTTAAATGTCACAACATTAACTCATGAAATACAATACAATCAAGAGCTTGAACACAAGTAAGGGACACTATCCAAAATAATGTGAATAACTGGAAATAACCCTTTATAGAAACACTTCCCCTTTTAACCTTAGAACTCAAAACTCTTTTGTATTAGCATCAATTAATTTGTTCACATTAAAGTACATGAACTGGATTTTCCTCTGCATGAATATTGTAGTGGGAGAAATTAATTACATTCGTCAATCAAGAAGGCTTCCATTTTAATGATTGCAGCAGCTTGATTTTGTCTATTTTGTTTTGTGTTAAACCTTTTATTTCTACACCTTCATGTCTATTTTACCCAAACCAGTCATTTTACTTTACTTTGCTTTATATTCCGTTATGTTCTCCTCTATAATAATATCCTTTAATAACAAGGACTTTAATGTATACCACATTGAACTTTAGTTTAATACCTATATGAGTAAGTTCACAAGTTTAATAACATTTAGAAATTTCTACGATTTCTAAAGGCAGCAGTTCTGGCTCCACCACCCCCAAACTTACCGACAGTTAAAGGGCATGTCCACCCCCAAAACTAGAATTTAACCCACTACTGGCCCCACTGTGTAGTGTAATAAAATCCTTACCTTAAATCCCAGCTCCAAATGGTTCTCCTGTAACGTCCCTCCAAAGTCCAAAAAACTGTCCACCAGGAGCAGTGCTGGGAGGGTAATTGTTTGTGTCTCTGAGGCTTCCTCTCAGAGGTTTTTGGCTTGCTCAGAGCAGCCCTCCCCCTCCCTCTTGTTTTCCTCCCCCTAGTGTAAAACCCCCTTGGGGTATTGTAGGGCTTCCTCCCCCAGCCCCAACCGCTATATTATTATGTGCAGAAACTCTCCTGAACTCTACTTACCTTTCTTCTCTCCTCCGGCGTTCTGAACTGCTGGCAGCCACATCCGTGAATGGCTGCCTCTCAGCCAATCACAGACGCGGCTGCCGGTCCAGGCAGTGCGGCGGAGGAGAGAGAGAAGGTTAGTAAAGATCGGGGGAGTTTCTGGGCTTAATAATATAGCAGTTGGGGCTGGGGGAGGGAGACCTAGAAAATATGAAAAGTTAAAAAAAGGGATGGACATGCCCTTTAAACATTTGTATTATTTTATATTGATGGGAGTTATGTTATACTGATGGGGGTTATTTTACACCGATGGGAGTTATTTTACACAGATGGGGGTTATTTTATACCGATGGGACTTATTGTATACCGATGGGAGTTATTTTATACTGACGGAAGTTATTTTATACTGATTGGGGGTTATTTTATACTGATGGAAGTTATTTTATACTGATGGGGGTTATTTTATACTGATGGAAGTTATTTTATACTGATAGGAGTTATTTTTACTGATGGGGGTTATTTTATACTGATGGAAGTTATTTTATACTGATGGAAGTTATTTTATACTGATGGGGGTTATTTTATACTGATGGAAGTTATTTTATACTGATGGAAGTTATTTTATACTCAATAATCAATAATTACTTTCAAGGGTTACCGAAATCAATCATTGCTTTTGAGGGTTACCGAAATCGATTATTAATTTTGATTCATGGTTCCGATTTTCAATTTCGATAATCCTCTATTTTCGATTTCGATGATTATTGAAAATTCGGAAAACCAGGAGTTCTGAAAGTTTCGTTGGGACTTTGAAACCCTCAGATTCGATTCAAAACCAGGTTCTATTTGAACCCACACTACATCTCTATTGACCATGTGGTCATTCAATACCATTTGGTACTAGATCGCAAACATAATTTTATGGCTGCGGTCAAAAAAATAACACCCACTTATTAAGGACAGGGTATTTTGAAATTGCAATACTGCACCTGTATAAATATGCCCCCAGGTATGTTTTAAAACTGGGATTCATCACTAACCTCTAGTACCAGACTTTAAGAATTTAAGTTGGGAAGTAGTTATTCTACGGGATTACTGCAAAGTTTAAATGAAATTAGCATAAGCGGAGAACATTTCAGCCTCGTGCAGTCTCAGGAAAGATGTGTATTGGAGAATTCACTTTACACAAAGCCTATTAATATCACGGCTGTACCACTGTTTTGACGGCTGTAATAGAAATGTATAGGTGGTTAACCGAGCCTGAAAGATTGAGTTATGATTATTATTCTGAAAGCGAAGTCATAAAGGTAACTTCTGTACTGCGTGAGGGGAAAAATGAGTTTGCAGTTACCCTGGGGTTATCTTCTAATACTGTACAGTTGTACGAAAGTTAATATGGCTGAATTCTTTTATATAGCCTGATCCCATTCTGTAATTACAAGAACAGCTATAAATGCAATAAAATTGCTACTTAAACAGACCGAAATGCCAGGTAGAGAACATGCAGTGAATGATAAATTAGGACTTTATGCTGTGTATATTTGGATTTCTAAAATAATGGACTTTTTGTGGTTCACAACTGTTTGAACACAAATAAACGGGTTATTATACCTAGCTTGTACAGGTGTTTAATCAGAACACTGCTATCTAGTGACAGAAAACAGAACAATTAATACTGATAACTAACACATAGTGATTGCTTATAAAATACAAACCAGATAAGGGAACCCAAGGGACCTGCCAAAGTCCACGAAAGGAGGACTTGACAGGGTCAGGAGCAGGAGCGAAGGACCCGATAAAGGGTTTCCGCGTTGAAGATAAGCAGCTTACCCAGTCAGGCATTGCGAGGCAGCCCGGGAAAGAAAAGGTTCGGTTCCAGCTACAAAAAGAACCATCTAAGAGGGCTGGAACCAAGAGGGAAAAATCACACCGAAAGCCTAAACTGCAAGTTTCTAACCCCCTTTCTCCTATTCAATCTACATCATCTCCTCAGGGTAGTGCTGCTACCCCCCCCCCCCCACCGGATGAGGTTGCAGCTGTTTTTATGGTTAAAAGTAATAATTCCCCTCACCCAGACCGTCTACCGAAGGAGCCTGTCTGAAACATGTTGTGTGAGAAACAATTCAAAGAGAAAGAAAATAAATATGATGCACAATTCTACACCAAGTGTATGGGGATGGACAATGGGGATATAAAATTACAAAACGTGTTTATCAAAGAGAAAGATCAAAGTATCCCCTCCGGATGTTACTTGGGGGATGTGATAAAATTGGAAAGGGGGATACTTTGATCTTTCTGTTCGATAAACGCTTTGTGTGAGAAACAATAACAGGCCTATTAAATAAAAAAAAATATTGCTAAAAACAGTGCTTATTTTGTCTCAACTAATCAGATGTTAGCTTTCACATGGTAAAAATTATTTGATTGGTTGAGGCAAAATTAGCCCTATTTTTAACGATAAAGGCTGGAGTCCTATGGCGTCCCAGAACTTAATCTTCATTCACCGTCCAATGACAAGTCCAATGCTCAATATTCACTTTCTCTACATATGTATCAGTATGTTAAAGGGGAACTAAAGTCTCCAGACAACATTGTCCCAATAGACAGAGCACATTCACAAACATACAACAAGCTGTGTCTCACCTCTCCCTTTGCTCTGGCCATTGGGTGATTTATGTAAACAACCTGTGAGTACTAGGGGTCAGCTCCCACAATCCACCTTAGCTGGGTAAACCCCCAGCTAAGTGTCTGTGTACAGGCACATGCTCTGTAGTACTCAACAGATTAAAACAAGGAAGTTGCAGCCTTGCTTCCTAGAAGCTGACAGCCAATCACAGTACATCACAGAGATCCTCCCTCTCCCTGACGCAGAACAGAGATTTTAGTTGTTTGTTTTCAAACACATTTAATGCTCCTGTCCTAACAATGACATGATCCTTTACTATACAAAAATAAAAGTAATCTTTACAGTGTATTTCATAGATAGCATGGATGTAAGAAATGGAATACTAACATTTCAGCAAAAATAAATGTAAGTCTGGGGAATAAAACCTGCAACCTGTACATTTACTCTGTCTTGATAAAAGCAGAGCTTTTACCTCTAGGCTAATAGAGATAATTTATAGATAGCTGGTACATGTAGAATCTTTTACTATGAACATAATGGAAACAAAAATAAAGGAAACTATGGGGATTAGAACTTGCAACCTTCTGGACTGTGTGTTTCTATAACTGGCATCTTACAAGGTGAGCCATGACTGAGTAAGCTGAACACTTTGGTAGTTGGTACATTTAGGAGCTTCATCTTTTGCTTGGGACATAATAGAAACAAAACAAAAAAAAGACGTCTGGGGTATTGAACTTATGACCTTCTGAACTGTGTATTATTAAACCTGAAGCCTTACCCGATGTGCCACCACTGAACAAGCAAAGTACTCTGGTACATTTGGAAGCTTTTTTTTTTTTTGCTAAACGATTCCTAAAGAAAATGGAATATGGAAGTCCCTGATAAGACTTTGAAAGCTGCTTGTTACCCTGCAGTTTATTTTCCAGAAAGTCACACTGAATGGTTAATAGATTATGGTACCAATCAGCTTTCAAAATCTTTTCAGGGACTTCCATATTGGTGTATAAACATCTCTATAGAAAACACTCTGTCCATAGAGACAGTGAATACTGGGGTCAGGGGGCGTGGTTCTTTGATGACTTCATGGGCTGTGGGTTGTACTGGCAACAATATGGAAGCCTTCTTATATACAGAATCTATTTCTTACATGTACTAAATGCAACTTACTAGAGAAGAATTTTACAATGTATAGGTGTTCTGGGGAGAAAAACTTTCACATTAGGTTTTAAAAATTTTAAGTTTAGTTCTCCTTTAAATACAAATCATTTTTAGGCTTCAGTTTTCCCTTTCATTTAGACATGGTGGATAAGTTAAAGGGTTCAGCTTGATGGAAATGTTTATTAAACATGATTAGTAAACCTTTCCTGTCCACCCCAAAATCAAGCTTTGAATATAATGTACCTCCCAGGGGCACTTCTAGGGTTTTTAATGATATTTATTGTGATTACTAGTCCTACATATAGATTAACGAACTTTCGAAAGTTCGGTACGTTTTCGAACTTTCGAACTATATGGAAAGTTCGAAAATAGACCCATTAAATTCAATCGGATTCAAATAGTTTGAAAAGTTTAACTGGTGTCCCTACCCAGCCACATCCTAAATATATGTTATAGCAGCATGCACAACAGATCGGTACAAGACACAAAACGTACATGATACAAACATAGGAGATAGACTTATGAGCGGGCCATGCATTGAGCCTATCTGTTGTGTATGCTGCTATAAGGTATATTTAGGATGTGGATGGGTAGGGACACCTGTTAAATATTATCACACCTTCTTGGGATGCTATTATAAGAAAAGTCAGTATAATGATGATACTATGGTGCCATTTTACACTGGTATAACACACTGTGTAGGCACCACCCTAAAGATATTCTTATATCATCAGGGTGAGTTATCTGAACTGACGATAAACAACATTAGGAGTAAGTGCCAGATAATCAGTATATGTATCGGTGCTGTAAATTTGTTGTGAACCTTTATGAATATGGCCCATAGAAAGACACGTTGAAGCTCATAATGAAAGCTGAGATGCGTATGGTGTAAAATCTGTATGTGGGATTTGATGGCCAGAAGTTCAGCGATTCATACCGAAATAAGTATGTTTCATTGGATTTGTTTTTTTGACCAAGCATCTTTCTACACCCCCCCATGGTGGCTTTACTTGTTTTTTTCTAAAGGGGCCTAGAGAGAGATTAATAATTAGGGACTTTTCCTCAGCTTCTAACACCTGAAACATTTTCTTTTTCCCTTTTCTGATAAAAGCCTTGATGGAGGATTGATGCTATTGATGGAGAACCGTTACTGCCAGACCTTTCTAATGGTTTACATGGAGTTCAGAAATAAAAAGACTGCTTTCTCTGTGGATAGACAGGTTCTCCGTGGAAGGTGGTTTAACAATCTGCTGGAGGATATAAAGATTCCTTTTTAAACAGATGCGTTTTGTACTCTAAACAAAGAATGGGAACACATTGGAAATAAAGAAAATGAAAGTAGAAACACAGAGCAAGGGCCGGACCCCAGGACTTTATGTCAGGAAGAATAAGACTTTGCTTGATAATAGAGGAATGGAACAGAAAAGTAAGAGCTCTGTAGATAGACAGTGACTCTCCAGGCAATGAGCATTCCAGTATGAAAAGAAGTAGAAAATATCTCTTGTTATTGATCAAGCATATAATGAAAGTGCAAATTGAATGTTATCAGCATGATTACATCTATAGTGCGGTCTATATATAAATACGGACCTCTATGTGTCATTGTCATTGAACACAACGAAACGTTCTTGACATGACAAACAAAACAACAAATTCTGTTAAAATTCTGATAAAATACTAAATCTAGGATTGCCGTGTAGAAGAGAAGTACATGGTATTCATATGTAGACCTCTGGGTTTCGTTTCACTGTCGATTTCACCAGTAGTGATGACTACAGATGGACTAGAACTCGAACCCGAGTTTGAAACGGATTTTACAAGTTTGAACGAACTTGGAATTTTTTAACTTTCAAGAATTTTTAAATGATTGAATTTTCAAAATTTATAGAATTTGGGGAAAAGATACATCCACATGTCCTAATTTTACCACACAAGCTATTTTTAGCAGTGCCAACCCACTGGGTATAAGAGACAGCTCGACAGGTGCCTTGTGTTGTGTTATATTTTGGCCCACTTTCCCTTGCATGATGCATGGGGCAAATTGCAAAAATTACAAAAAAAGATTAAAGGGGAAGTTAAGTGTAAATACAAATACTTTTAAGGAAAAAAAGTAGTATTTTTTTTCATCCAAATTACCTTAACCTACCCATTCAGCATTTTAATCCATTAGGCAATCAGGAGAAATGACTGTTAGAAACATTCCATGTTAGTGTGCATTCTGGGAAGAAGAACCATACAAAACCTGAAATGTCAGCTTACTAAGCTATTTTCGATAATTTTCGAACTTTTGAAAATCCTCGAAAATACGATCGGAGACCACTTTCGATTTTCAGATCGTATTTTTGAAAATCGAACATTCAAAGGCTATTTTCGATAATTTTCAAAAATAGCCTAGAACATTCGAAAATCTTCGAAAATACGAATGGAAACTCGAAAATGGTCTCCAATCATATTTTTGAGGATTTTCAAATGTTTGAGGCTATTTTCAAAAATTATTCCCGTACATTCGAAAATCTTCGAAAATTCTTTCTGGTTTCGGATTTTGGATCTTCAGGATTTTGCCGAGATCCGGGAATCCGAAAACGGAATGAAACTAGTGAGTTTTGGCCATCTCTAGCAAAGGGTATAAATTAAACTGATTTTCCAAATGGAAGGTAATATAAAGAATAATTATGTGTGCATAATATAATCTTAAGAATTTTAAAAATAATGATATTTTCCGCTGAACTTTCCCTTTTTCGTTTTTTATCCCCTTTTGTTAAAGGACAACTGAACTCACCAAATCCTTTCTCCCTCGTTGGAATGTACACAAGTTGAGGAACTTAACCGCACTGACCTCACCCCTGGGTTCGCATTCTAAATCTAGCTTTACTCACCTGAAGTTTCCTTCAGTGCTCCCCTCCTGGAGTCTGTCAGCGACTTCGGCCAATGAGGAGACACGCTCTGAAAGAAGTGTGTCTTCTCATTGGCCAGATCGTGAACCCGGAAGTGGGAGCGATGTACAGAAGGAAAATTTGGGTGAGTAAAGCTAGAGTTAGAAAGTGAATCCAGGGGAGGACAGTGCTATTTAGTTCCTCACCCCGGGTAGTAGGGATGTCACGGATGGCAGAAGTGGGGTCTAGGTGAGTCTAATTTTCTTTTAAGGTTAGCAACAAGGAATCATTGCCACCTCACGCTGGGCATGATTTCTCAAATATAATAATAAACACCCCTTTTTAAGAGATTCAGAGACTCTAGATTCTAGAAATATCAAATACTTGCAAATTCTCGAATTTCCGGGATAACGATCAAATGTGGAATGCATATTTTATTCATATTTTCCAGGTCGCGGAGCCATGTTGGTAGACAACAACTATGTGGAACATTTCAAGATAAAAACCCACCATCAATTTTTGCTGGTGGCCTTGAGGACACACCAATTGCTTCGGCCATCTCTATATCAGCACTTTGATAGTAAGGCTAGATATACACATGGGCCAACCAACGAGATTACAGCTTAAAATACATAGTATTGGGTGAAAATTACTGACATGTCTTATGAATTATTCTTATGATTTTGATGTATAATCGGATGAACAATATGGTAAAATTCCAGCCAATATTTCAGCCCAACCAACCAAAATATTACACCAGGCAGCCTGAAATATCAAACTGTGCGTACCTATCCGAATCAAATGCCAGTGAATGTGTATTCCATGTAGACACAGGGATACAAGCGCATTCCTCTGTACGTCCGCCTTTGCTAAACATTGTGAAACTCTGTAAGTTTATTCCACAGCCTTTTCTACAACTTTCAAGGTCAGTTAAAAGGATGCGCCCAATAACATCAACATTTTAACTCACGAATTTCATTAAAGTGAAATGGATTAAGGTTAAAATTGAACAAGAGAAAACACACAAACAAAAACCCGGTCACTCGTCTTTTACCCTTATGTTCTGTGGCAGTTTGAAAGGACCAATTTCAGTTCTATCCCCTGGATATCTGACCATTTTCCCAACTAATTGATGAGTAAAAAAAAAAAAAGATAACATAAATCAATATAACATAGTTCTCTTTATGTAGCTAAACAGGGAAAGCTCCAGTCATCAGAAAACAAGTCAAAAAGATGCTCACAGGTTTTAGCAGATAAAGAGATTTTTCATTTTTTGAGCTAACTAAAAGTGTGGGGGAAATTTTAAAGCGATTTGTATTGTTAATTCAGTAACAGAGGAAACCTTTGTACCTGAATGTAAAATCAATGCACCGATATTTCCACCTGAAATGTGATGTATGCATTGTATGTGAGCAAAGACAAGTTAACACAGAAAGGATTAAACAAGTGTGCGGGTTTATATGATTACAAACGAACAAACCTGCTTTGGTTTGTTATGCCAGTAGATCTGTGGATTGTTAATACAGTTTGACTTGGAACTTTAAATTTTAAATCCGCATACCGCACACCTTTGTTAACCGTCTTCAGGGTGCTGACTCGTGGTTCCGAGTACTAACCCACAACTCTTAAATATTTCAAACAACAAAATCCACAGACGCACTCCCTGGTGAAGTAAAGTTATTGTGATATTGCTCACTCTCAAACGTCCTGTCTCCAAACAGCAATTGGAAAGTATCCCTGGATCAATTAGAATTACGGTATATATACAGTATTAATACCAGTAATTCTCAATACTATATAGTATCCCTGTACCAACCAGAACTACAGTATATGTATTAATACCAGTAATTCTCAATATTATATAGTATCCCCGTACCAACCAGAACTACAGTATATGTATTAATACCAGTAATTCTCAATATAGTATCCCTGTACCAACCAGAACTACAGTATATGTATTAATATCAGTAATTCTCAATATTATATAGTATCCCCATACCAATTAGAACTGCAGTATATGTATAAATACCAGTAATTCTCGAAATTATTTAGTATTCCCATACCAACCAAAACTGCAGTATATGTGTTAATAACAGTAATTTTAAATATTATATAGTATCTAGGTACCAACCAGAACTACAGTATATGTATTAATACCAGTAATTCTGAATATTATATAGTATCCCTGTACCAACCAGAACTACAGTATATGTATTAATACCAGTAATTCTATCATATTATAAAGTATCCCCGTACCTACCAGAACTACAGTTATATGTATTAAACCAGTAATTCTCAATATTCTCAATATTCTATAGAATCCTTCCCTGTACCTACCTGAACTACAGTATATGTATTAATACCGGTAATTCTCAATATTACATAGTATCCCCATACCAAACAGAACTACAGTATATGTATTAATACCAGTAATTCTCAATGTTACATAGTATCCCAATACCAACCAGACCTACAGTATATGTATTAATACTAGTCATTCTCAATATTATATAGTATCTCTGTACCAACCAGAACTACAGTATATGTATTAATACCAGTAATTCTCAATATTATACAGTATCCCTGTACCAACCAGAACTACAGTATATGTATTAATACCAGTAATTCTCAATATTATAAAGTATTCCCATACCTACCAGAACTACAGTATATGTATTAATACCAGTAATTTTCAATATTTTCAATATTCTATAGAATCCCTCCCTGTACCTACCTGAACTACAGTATATGTATTAATACTGGTAATTCTCAATATTACATAGTATCCCCATACCAAACAGAACTACAGTACATGTATTAATACCAGTAATTCTCAATGTTACATAGTATCCCCATACCAACCAGACCTACAGTATATGTATTAATACCAGTCATTCTCAATATTATATAGTATCTCTGTACCAACCAGAACTACAGTATATGTATTAATACCAGTAATTCTCAATATTATACAGTATTCCTGTACCAACCAGAACTACAGTATATGTATTAATACCAGTAATTCTCAATATTATAAAGTATCCCCGTACCTACCAGACCTACAGTATATGTATTAATACCAGTAATTCTCAATATTCTCAATATTCTATAGAATCCATCCCTGTACCTACCTGAACTACAGTATATGTATTAATACTGGTAATTCTCAATATTACATAGTATCCCCTTTACCAAACAGAACTACAGTATATGTATTAATACCAGTCATTCTCAATGTACATAGTTATCCAATACCAACCAGACCTACAGTACATGTATTAATACCAGTAATTCTCAATATTATATAGTATCCCCATACCAACCAGAACTACAGTATATGTATTAATACCAGTAATTCTCAATATTATAAAGTATCCCCGTACCTACCAGAACTACAGTATATGTATTAATACCAGTAATTCTCAATATTTTCAATATTCTATATAATCCCTCCCTGTACCTACCTGAACTACAGTATATGTATTAATACTGGTAATTCTCAATATTACATAGTATCCCCATACCAAACAAAACTACATTATATGTATTAATACCAGTCATTCTCAATGTTACATAGTATCCCCATACCAACCAGACCTACAGTACATGTATTAATACCAGTAATTCTCAATATTATATAGTATCCCCATACAAACCAGAACTACAGTATATGTATTAATACCAGTAATTCTCAATATTTTTTAGTTTTAGAAACTTACCTAGCCTATTCAATGAACTTGTAATTAGTCTTTGTATGTTTGTATGAACTTTTGCAGGGCTTGTTTTTTTTAAATTTTTTTTATTTTATATATATATTCACAGATATATAATTATGATAATTCTTACTTCATAGTCTCTTGTACTTTATTCCCTCTTTAGACGTGATAGAAAAACAGTAGCAATAAAGATGTTTTTTATTTATGTTAAAGGGCATATCCAGGCAAAAAATAACTATCCTAAATGATCTCCACCCCCCCAACCCCTTTTCACATTAACAATAATTCTAAATATGCCCCTGAAGTTCCTTACCTGACCCGTCCCTCACCGCTCATCCTTCCTGGTTGCGTCTTTCAGTAAAGGCTCAACATGATGTCACACCCAATCGCCTGACAGCTGCGACCAGTAAGTAGAGCGTCTGTTAGTGCAGAAGCCCTCTGCTCCTGTTTTTTCTCGAAACAGTGCGAAAGTGGGGTTTGGGGGGGTAGATCATTTATAGCTAAAAGTATTTGTTGCCTGGATATGCCCTTTAAACATGATTTAAAGCTAGATTTAGATGAGATATCTAAATGTATAAGCAATATAGATGAAGAGTGGAGATGTTTCAAACCAGCAAGTTTCATTCTGTTTCAGATTCTCAGAATTGAGAAAAAAATAGAAAATCCAAAAACCCACATGGAAATTAAAATCCACATGGAAAAACCCCAGAGTAAAATAAGGGTAGTAAAAGCCTGTTAACTTAAAGTAGATAGCTCAGGCACCTGCGAAATGGTCAGGAGAACACGTGCAAATCACCCAAGGGTATATGCAAACTATTTTGAATTTCCAATTGGTAACTGTCAAAAATAGCCTTGTATATTCATAACCCTCGAATGTATTATCAGAATCTACTTTCGAGTTTCGATCATACTTTTGAAAATAGTTTCAATAACCCTTTAAAGTAGCTCCTGACTTTCAAGAATAATCGAAACAAACGGAAGTCTGATTGGTTCCAGCAGAACTTTCAGATTTTGGAACCAAGTCGAAATGTATGTGATCAGTAGGTGTTAACTACACATACGCTAGTGAAGAATCAGCTCCATATGCAGATAGAAAAGGCTGCAGGTTTGGGGCATGTTCTAATCATGGTGAATTTTAATAATCTTGACATTGATTTGAGATTGCAACTGCCATTACAGCAAAAGGTAACTTTGCTACATTCAAATTTTTACACAGGCAGTTGAAACTCTTACTAGAAAGGTATAGGGATATCTAACAATGCGGATAGTATTATAGAGATTGTAATTTATTCAATCACAGCTTCTAGTAACTTGGAAGTTTTCTTATTGGTAAAACAAAGTGATTCGTATTTCATTTTCTAAAAAGCAACTGAGGGCCTGAAGACCTATGAATTCAATATGTTGCTGTACAGGTGCATTTAGAATGGAGAGAAAAGCAGACTTTCGATCAGGGAATACACGAAGTTCAGCCAGGCGTGAATTACAAGGTTAATAACAAGATCAATGCGACACATACTGTAATGAAAAACATTTCATTTTCTGTAATTTTATTATGTGCAGAGGCACGCCTATTTTGACAGCATTGAATGATAATGTTTTTATTATCAGTTATTATTTGCTACTATAGCTGTTTGTCAAATGACACTTAATTTCATGGAACATAAACCGCCACAGTCACAAGATTATCCTGCTTGCACAATTTATGTAATTGAGTTTAATTTATTTACATGTGTTAAAGTATGGGTGTCTTTCAGTTTCTTTGTTTAACTTTAAGCCCTAGCAAAGACAACCAGCTGAAGGAAGACAATCAAGGGGTTTTCACAATGCATTAAATACCATCGGCAATAAAGGGAAAGTAAACCTAAATAGTGATGGAATAAACTTCCTTAAAGTTAACATAATTAAAAGCATACTGTAGCGTATGGTGAGATTTACAGTTTTATTATAGACAAGCATTTAATTACAAGTAGATTTAATAACAACACATCATTAAAGGGTAATAATACTCTCTGCCCCATTCCACTCTTTTTTGAAGTACCCAGCAGTGGCGTAGCTACAGACTTATGGGCCCTGATGCAAAATTTGGACATGGTCTCCCCAACACCGCCCAAACACAAATCGGCACCAATAATCAAATAATCATTTCCTTAAAAAACATTCAAATTCATCATTAACATTTTTAAACATTTTAAAACAGACAAACATACTTTCCCCATACACCTAGCAAAACTATTCAATCAGATTCAAACAGTATTTAAGAAACTTAGATCCTCAAACCTTCTAAAAATAACTAACCAACTGATGCTAGTAAAATGCTTGGCACACAGAGAGTGGTAAAATGCTTTGTATAACCACTGGTAAATAGTTGGCATAAAGACTGGTTAAATGCTTGGCATGCAGACACTGATAAACTGGTTGGCACACAGACAATGGTAAAAATGCTTGTACACAGACCACTGGTAAAACAGTTGTCACACAGACTGGTAGTTTTGGAACCTTGCACAAATTGGGGCCCCCTTCTTGTCCAAGGGCCTTGGTGCGGCTTTTCCCCTGCACCCCCAGAGCTACGCCCCAGGTACCCAGGATGAGGACCTAAACCACAATGTCCTCACCCCTGGGACTAGGTACGTATAAACCAGCGAGTGCTCTTCATTGGTTCTAATGTTACAGCTTGCATCACTTCAGCACTAGCTATACCAAGTGCTGAGACTGAGGGATTACTAACATTGCTTACACAGGGCACTGGGAAGTGGGATTCCCGTCACTTTATTTTATATGTGCGGGGGACGGCCCGAGTTCTGTATCTGTACCTGTAAGCAATTTTATAATGGTGTAATGGGTATTACTATTTTGTGGTAAGGGGATATTTGCATGATTGCGTAATTTGCATTATGTACTGTGTATGGTGAATAAATATTTTCAATATAGCTTTTAAACATTGCCTGTGATCCATTAAGGTGTACTGTGGGGGCTGTATGGTTCCCTATTTGGTTTAGGAAGATGTTATTTTACCCGGGAGCACCACCTTTAAAGGTGATGCACAAGAGCATAGTCAGTGGCTGTGCATTTAGGGTGTCCTATTACAGAGTTTGCTATGTAGACAGGATCAGATTGGTCACCCTGATACCAGGGAAACTCCCATAGGTTCTTCCCCATGAAAACATTTAGATCCAGTAGTAAAGTATAATAAGAAATTGTAAGTAAACAAACACAAGCAATATCACAACCACACTCCTTACCTTATCACGCTTCCGCCATGCTGGAAATTTCTGCTTCATGGGTACAGACCCAGGGTAAGGTAAGGAGCAATGGGTTGTGGGGGTTTATGCCAGATCCCATTCACTACTACAAAGTAGCAAAAAACCTAAGGCAAAGATATTGCACTGGGTGCCCGGTGCTATTTATATAATAGTGATATAATAAGTTCTGGAAATGTGGCAGGCCCCTCTAAATGAGTATAAACCATTGATAACCCAATATTATACCAGTTAGCCCAGGTTTAATCTTATTTGTATGATTGATCACCTTCATTTATGTATGGCTAGACTGAGGCCGGATTTACAATCATAAATAGTAGGTATGTGCCATCACACGTGCGCATGTTCGGGGCAACGTTGCCATGGAGTACACATTGACATCAGGTCACATGCGCATTCACATTGCACGTGACAAACGGACTTTACCTTTCAGGGAGTGAAGGTAGGCTATAAGGGGGGGAATAGAACAAAACAAATATAGACACCCTTAGTTTTAAAGCCACAGCTATTCAGTAAGCTAAAGGTTTTTTTTTTACAGTGTACTACCCTTACATACCCATACAGGGCATGCCCCCCCCAAAACTAAAATAACACCACTACTGGCCCCACTGTGTAGTTACGTTACATCTGCTCCTAATGGTTCTCCTGCAGTGTCAGTTCAAAGTCCACCCCCAAAACATCACGGGTGCCAGACACTACAGAAAAACATTTTTATGGATGGAGATACCCTTTAAGGTTAAATCTGACATTTAGATTGTACCAAGTAGTTGTGTGCTGCTGGGATCAGTGGATACCACATCCAGGGAACTAGTGACAGGTGACTAGTCTGGTACAAAAGTTATTGGTAGAAAAATGTAGAGAGTGACCATGTGGTGTCAGTGACAGTCTAAGCTTGGTCTATACGTTTTTTGTTGGGGAAAAAACTAGGCCATGATTGCGTTGTGTGTGGCATAAGTGACTTAATAATAATAGACAAGGCAGCTATTAGCTTAAAGGAACAAAAACAGCAAAAGAGATCTAACAAGATCGAAACGTGTCATGTCTGCAGGTGAATATTGGCTCAATCCCATAGGCTGTATTGCATGTCAATAAGCCACCGTGCTGGACACATGCATTAGCCATAGCCATTAGGGATACCTGGGAGTAAGAAATTACTTCTTGTTTATTACATTTTGTGGGCAGTGCTATTCATATAGCATTAGACTGTAAGATGCCTTCTGTTATAATAAGGTTCTGCTCCATTAAAATAAAAATAATCATAGAGGGCCCAAAATTTAAATTTGCCTTGGCCCCCATTTCCCTTATTCCAGCTGTGCCAAAGCGCTAGAGCGTTAGATTTTTTTTTACATATATAAAAAAAGGTAAATTCTCATTTATACTATATTTCCTAGATTTGTACTGAAGGAAACTAGCTGTAAGGAAAAATATTTAATGCTACGCATATTTGCATTAAAAGTAATTTGCTAATGTTATACATATTGGCCTGATATAAATAATTATTTAGTATAAATACTATATTATATATAATTATATATATATAATATAGTGATATATTATTTGGTATCCATATATCGCTGATATTAGCTGATATATATTATATTAATTATTTATATATATATATAGGGCTGTATAATTTATTATAGGTATACATATAGGGCTGATATATATCATTATTTGTAATATATATAGAGCTGATGTATACAGATCATTATTAGGTATACATATAGGGCTGATATATATTATTATATGGTATACAATAGGGCTGATATATATCATTATTAGGTATATATATAGGGCTGATATATATCATTATTAGGTATACATATAGGGCTGATATATATCATTATTTGGTATATATATGGCTTATATAATCATATTAGGTATACTATAGGGCTGATATATATCATTATTGGTATTAATATGGGCTAATATAATCATTATTAGGTATACATATAGGGCTATATATAGGCTGATATATATCTTATAGGTATATATAGGGCTAATATATATCATTATTTGGTATACATATAGGGATGATATATATCATTATTAGGTATACATATAGGGATGATATATATATCATATTTGTAATACATAATGGCTGATATATATATATCATATTTGGTATACATATGGGGCTGATATTTTCTGGGGTGTCTCCCACACTCCTGCAAGACCACCCCAAACTCGGCGACTGCAAAGACTGACAGCCTTCTCCACTGGAATGCCCCTTACCTGGACACCATGCCCCTAACTCCACCCACCCCCTAGAGGATGTCACTGACATCACATCCCCCTATCTATGCCCTGCGCCCCCCTCTCCTCCCTGCCCTGAAGCCTCATATGGCAGGGTGGGATGTCTGAAAGAAGAATTCTAATATCCTTATAAAATACCGTAGGGGATACTACTACCCTAAACCATAACTAACTCACTCTGCTACACATAATCATACCTTGCTCCACCTAACTAGTACATACATATACTGCAACACACACCGTATACATATACTACATACTCTAACAACATTTTATTACTTTTTTTATAAGTCCTGGTGCAGACTATAACTTCACACACCATACACTTACACAGATACTCTAACATGCAAAATCAGGCGTTCTTTGATCCGCCACGCCGGACTGATGGACACACCCCAAGCGAATACATACCATTTACGATTATCAGGCGAAACACCTGTTTGACCCTTTGTGCTTCGGCCGTGTGTAAGAGACTTAACTCAAAATGCACCACCCCCTTAAGGTTTTTAGCAGAGATTTATTTTGTTTTTATTTCCATTTCACAGGAACATCTGCCTGTTTATGGAAAAAACCTTTAATCTAATCAAACCGGCGGATCGTATGGATTTCGGGACTTCGGACTGCATTTTCAAGGGTTACCAAATGTACAAGGTTATTTTTCCGTAACCCTCGAAATAACCTTGAACATTCGATAACCCTTGGAATGTGATCCGAACCCTTGAAAGCACTTCTGTTTTCGGATCTTTCTGGCTTTTTCCTGAGATCCGTAACCCGAAACGAAACGGCCGAGTTTCGTCCATCTCTATTATAGGCAGTATATTAAATTTTAGGCTAGTTTGTGACCCTACTTATCCAGTGGACTTTAGTTGCCAGTAATACTTCACAATGTATGGCAATATTAATATTTCATCAAAATACAGTTAGAATGACAAATGGTAGTATACATAGAAACGCTGAAATGCTGTAAATGGTAAAATATTGTATTGCCTATTAACTAGAAATGTAATGCATTTAGGAAATAAAACAATAGATTAAACTAAAGGTTGCCCTTAAGCTACCAGCATCCTGGAAAACAGATTGAAATGAGAGACCCCTGTCATTTACAAAAACTGTGCATATCTATTCTCATAGAAGCAGATGAACCAGAAAACCACTTCCACAATTGGTAGAGGAAGATTCATTTTTTCTATTTTCTAAGCATCATTCATTTTATTACCTTTAAAACTTTCATCTGTAACTTGATATTATTACCAATCATGATGTTTCCCCCCATGGGTGGATGATAGATAGATAGATAGATAGATAGATAGATAGATAGATAGATGATAGATAGATAGACCAGGAGTGTAACACCAGGGGCCCCTTGGAGGCTGGGCCCCTAACACCCCACTATAGCTCAATCAGCTGTTTTTAAACAACTGATTGTGTGTCCACAATAAGATACATGCAATCAGCTTTTTAAAAGCCCACTACCGGTCTTTTAAACAGCTGACCATGGGCCCCCCTTGGCCCCCGGGTTACGCTACTGAATGCACCCCTACTTTAAATATAAGGGATTCAAGTCACCAGGCAGTTCCATAACCAATAAATTACAATGTTACAAACCCAATACCTATGATACCAAGTTTTGAAAAGTCCTTTGACATCCTGTAGTTAAGCAAAATTGCTTTTTATAGGGATGTACAGTTCCTTATATCTCAGTTGCATTTTCATCCAGATTGGAGAAAGTTTGCTCAGAAACTTCAGCTGTTTTTGTGGTCTGTGTGATTGGTAATGCTGAAATGGCGCCTGTAGCACAGTTAGTTTATTGGCCTTACCACCTGCCACTTCTTGGTCTGAATGATCTTTATAATACTCAGCTAGATAATCCCATTTAGACTACTGTATGAAATACAATAATGTTGTTAAAACAATATCATCTGCTTTCTGCAAAGAAGAATGATTCCATCTTTCTTCTGACCCAGATGATATTAGCTTTTCATTTCCAGTCAATAGCATTTCTTTCTTATTTGATGCATGGCATTTCAATATCTTCCTATTCTGTGCAAAGCCGTACTGATAGCCATGCTCATTGCCAACAAACTTTTTTGTGCTCTTAAGAAGTTTAATGTGCTGTAAGTACAAACACCTGATGTCTATGCATGCTTTGCCAATTTCTGCATGATCTCTGACTTTCTTCACCTAAGCATGGAATCTCACCTCTCTGAAATGTTGGTGGGGGGCTTTCACCTTTACGTAAGCCTTGATCATCAAAGTTATTGTTACTAATCTTTAAGAAAATCAGCTATTTCAATCAGGCTTTTCACCTAAGAATCCAGGCAAAGGATCAACCAAAAGGATTTTTGATTCATTCCGTCTATCATATATACAATGCATACAAAGGAATGTTACTTTGTATTTTATTTGTTTATTGCATATTCTTATACCGTTGCGCTGTGTACCCTTTGATATGTGATGTTCATACTTTAGAAAACTTGGCATTTATTGTTTTCCTGAAGGACCAGATGAATTGTTTTTCCGACACAAAGGCCAAAAAACATTGTATTCTCTTGAGTTATTTTTGCAGAAATTTGTGTAGATGTGAGATAAAAAACCTAATCTGTTAGGATGATAAGAGACTTTCATCTGCACCTCCATCCGCAATCAATGCTTCAAAAAGCGACTGACTTATACACAACAAAAAAAAAGGACAAGACTGTAAAAATAAAACCAGAGCTTTTTGTGAAAATTGGGCTATTGTATGGTGTTATTGACAGTTTCAGATATAGTGAATGCAGCAGTTTAAAAGCAGAATGTCATAAGGTATGTCCTTCAGTGCACCGGAATTACTGTGTTTATATTTGACTATTTGTGCTACTAAAGTTTCCACATGTTTTGAATGTCGGGTTAAGAGCAATTATGGATTTGTGTATGAATAGGATGTCTCATTGTTCTAAATATTTTTTGCCTGTGTTTCATGTGCGGTAGAGATGGACCGGATCGCGGATCCGAACCTGGTTCTGCGGCAGTATTTCATGATCCGCAAATGCTGATCTAGCAGATTTTCAGATTTCCGATTTTTTTTAATTTTCAAGGAATTTTCAAAATTTTGTAAAATGATACAGTAATACTGTAAGGATCTGGGTCCTGGGAAAATGTCTGGGGACAGACTCAATATTTCTGAAAGAATCTGATTGTAACCAATTTTGATTGTTACTACCATCAATGCTTTTCCAGATCGAATTGTTTACAATCAGATATTTCTGAAAGAATCTGATTGTAACCAATTCTGATTGGTTCAATAAATTCTTCCAGAAAGAATCTGATTGGTTAGTATACCAATCAAATTCTTCCTGAAAGAATCTGATTGTAAACCAATCCAGTCAGATAAATAATACATATATACACCACACATATATGTTGTTCTCCTTTAATGTGCCCATACATGGTCTGATGCAATTAGTCCCTCTACTATGTAGTAAGGGGAGCTAATGGATTTCTGTCTTGCTGATAGTCCCAATAGCAAAAATATGCAGCAAATTCTGTCAGATCGACTTGAATTGTCACAGCTCTGCCTTTGAAAGACACTAACGGTGATTTAGTGCAAAAGTGTATTTCTCTGTAAAACAGAACATTAGGTTGGGTCCACTCAATGCTGCAAGGTATCAGTGCTAACCAGTAATAAAACTACCCAGGCATGATGTCAATTGTGGAAATGAATGACTGCATTAATAGGGCTATGTACTAGGAGCCGTTTTGCTCTCTACTGCCTCCTCAGTGTATAGTGAATGTGTTAAACCATTCCGAATCTTCGCCCTGGGAGTCGCTATTTGCTGCGTACATTGGCAAGTTTTTCAGACTGCCACAACGGCTGTTAATCGTTCTTAAAGCCACATAACCCATGGTACATCAGTTACCACAGCTTTAAACACAAATTCCAACAACGGCTCTTGGTTCATACCCCATAAATCATTTGTTTCAAAAATCACAGTAAGAAACATTTACTCTTCAGTAAAATACAGTTGTATAACTACCTAGTCTGGCTAAAAGCTATGCCTGACCAATTATAATGTTTTCTCAAATCTTACAAATGTATTAGTTATTAGGTGCGGTCTGTACAGTCCTTCTCTCTTGGTTCATTACCTTGTAATCATCTGGTACTGAAAATGTCACTTTCTTAAGAATTGAGTTCATGTTTTTTAACATTTTTTGCCTCAACAATGCAAATTGATTTAAAATCAAAGCTGTATTCTTATTCTGCGATAGTGTAGAAAATGTATAATAAAATTACATCCCTAATATTGAAACTGATCATGGGCCTTAACATTTAAAAGGGGGATAAGGAAACCTTTAGTTCATTTATGCTCTACATTTTCTAAGGGGTACCAAGTTTTCCAATTTTCTGAAAATTACGCAGGAAAGGATTGAAGTCCACTGAGGTGGAATTTCTAAAAAATATCTTATATTTAAGTCAAAGGGTATGCACCCCTAAAAAATTGGCTTAGCTTCCTTGCCACTCCAAACCCCAAAAATGAAATACTTACCCACCAGTAGAACATTCCTAAAATCCAGATCCATATGTCTACTTGTTCTACAGTTCTTCAGATTTGCAGCAGTCAGTCCTGATATATATGATGATGTTATCGGCAACTGCCTTTCTGTAGTGTCTGCGCCACTATAAAGTTCTGCGCAGCCTCACCATTTCCCCTGCTCTGCTTCAACATCTCCCCCTCTCTCCCCCTGCTGTCTTTCCATGCTGATTCTCTTAAATGTTGCGAAAGTGTACTGGCAGGCAGCTAAAGATCCTAGTAAGAGGTCGCGGATGGGACACATTATAATTTCTGCTTCTGAAGTGACAGGTCTTTCCTTGTTAATGCAGTGATTTCAAATGATGATTTCTCCGAATCTACAAATTTAAAAATCCGAGTTTGGAATAGTGGGATCTTGCTGTATCTATGTACAATTTTAGAAATTTCGATTTTAGGTATAGGTACCCTTTCAAAACTCTTTAAAACTACAAAAGATCTTGGAAATAGCTTGAGGAACATGTATAAAAAATAATTTGAAATCTATTTGCAGGAAATAGATAACATAATTCACATTTGTTTTCCAGTTTTACTGCTTAAGCAACTTTGCAGTTACTAGTGGTGCTGAGAAAAATACACATTGTTTCCACAGAATTAGAAAAGTTATCATTTACCTATTACAATATACATACAATGGCTTTTCAGCAGTCTCAAGCCCAACAATGTTCCTCCTTTTCCATGTGTATTATTCTCTTCTGAAGCACCAATTGCTTATTATCACCCAGCACCAAGAAGGGTTCCATTTTTCAATTAATAAGAGGACTTATGTGTGCCTGTGCAATAATTTCTTAATCGGAAATCATTTGTTTTCTAAATTCAGCAGACCAGTAAAAATGTAAACTGATTGGTTGCTGCAGATTAAAAACACAGACAATTGTTTGCACATTCCTAGAGTACATACCTTTATAAATACTGCCCATCATTTCTATAGCCAGTCCTCTGAATGAAGGCAGAACTTATGGACTCCCAGCAAACCTATAATATGACCCCCTCCTTGTTACTTTACAAGGGTTTTCTGAGATGGGGCAGTATCTGTGGTAAGAAAGAATTTGGTAGCCCTTTAGCTCCTGGCTTCCTGGTTGCTAAGGCGGCTTCTGTGGTAGTTATTCCTCTGCCCAGCAGCCTCCAACGTTATGAAGGGTGTAGGGGCTGCTAAGACAAGACAGTGCTGTATATTTCTCGTGTAATTATTATAGACAGCATGTCAGCAGTCCACCATCAGCTTGCCCGTCAGCTTCCAGCCTGCCAGTCCACATGGCAACATTGCTTCTCTATACAGTATTGGTATTTATACAAACAGATGGATCTTTTTATGGTTAAAAGCCTTTAAAATATACATGTAAATTGCTAAATTTAGTTCCTATTGACTTCATTATGTTTCACAACATTGATGGAAGTATGCAAGCATAGCCACCGGAGCGGTTTTTATCCATCTCTACTCTGACTATATATATATATAATATATATAGGGAGTTTTCACTATTTTAAAATCTTTTTTTCGTCCAGGAAGATTATTCAGTTGATTTCATTTCGTGTAAGTGTGGTTGAAAAGTCGGCGGCAGTAAATAGAACTCGCCTGTTGTAAAGGAACGAAAATCTTTTTGTGCTGACATTTTGCTTGACATTTCAAAAATAACTTGGCACCTTAGTGCTGGCAAAATCCCTTATTTCTATAGGATTTTAACTCTTAGGTAGAGAATGCAAAAATCATTTTACTTGAGAAAACTGTAATTTTTTACTATTTCCTTTGAACTGTGTCATTTTGGCCTCAACATTAACTGAAAGAAAAGGAAACTTTTGCCTGCTTTTGCAAATATGACTCTTAAAGTCAGCCCCTCTGTGTGCCCTATACACACTACACAGTAGAGGAGGTGGTCTATCAGCCAGTGCCACATCTTACTGTTTGCCAGGCTAGGACAGTCCTGGACTGTGAAAGAGGTGGGGCCAGAACAGTGCTATAATTGTAACATTGGGGAGTAGAGACGGACAAAATTCCGAAAATTCGTTCTGCTCATGGATTTGCAGATTCCCAAAAATTGGGTGTCACTGGGGTTGCCGTCGTCTTCTTTTTCCGCATTACTGTGATGCCTTCTGAGCTCTGTGTGGTTTGCACCTCTTTATATAGGTTTGCTGAAAGACCAATCCAAATGTGATTGGTTAATATTTCAGTGCTTGCATCATATGATCACACATAACCAATCATATTGAATTTTGGATCCGCAAACCGGCCATCCTATCAGGGACTACTATGGCGATCAGGTCAAACACAGGGGTCAGCAATTAGCAGTTTAGGACTTACCCTGGGTACTTTAGGAAAGTGGGTATTTGAGGCACTACAATTTTGGCTTTTATCTCCTTTAATTTCAACTAGAGCTGGGAAACTGATGTCAACTTGACCATTAAAAGCAGTGTACCTCTCCTTTGTTGATAGGTAGACTACACAGATGTGCCATCCAGCACTTTCAGACTTGCTACACAGCAACTTGGGTTACTGTTTATATAAAATGTATGATTCAGCATGTCTTCCTTTATATTGTGACTAGAATTTGATTTACATAATTGTCGATACTGATAATTTCCCATATATTGTTTACTTGGTAGCAATAAAACTCTAGTATATACTAAGCTAGAGCTGTAAATATGCATGGATGCTGGATGTGAAGTGTGATACAGGGTGTGCTTGCATCGTGATGGGGCGCACGCTGCAAGGGGTGGGTGGGCTGGCAGTGGTGGTGGGTGGGAGTTGCGTACCACTGGCTTGATGTATCTTTTAGAAATAGGGGGTCTGCTAGTTTTATAAAAGAGATGTCAGTTGCTGCAAATGAACTTTTGGTCTTTTGTGCAGATCAAGTTCTATCTGTAAGCCAGTTTCAGTTTATATTGAGCCTTTTGTCAGTACAGAGTAGGAATCTCTGGTAAGCATATTGAAACTTCATTTTAGAGGTGTCACCAAAGTTTTTCATTGCACTAACTCAAGAAAAGATATTAACACACCCTGGCAACACTCATTGAATCAGTCAAACAGTTCACTATATTCCCTCCAGCTTAACAAGCTTCCATCTACTAATTGCCTAAATGGTTTACATTTACCTAATTTTCCATTGAGTTCATAATCTGTTTACTGTATTACTGGGCCAAGGTACACAACAACTGCATTTATCATTATGGAACTCTATGGCATTTCAAATGTTTTGTTCTGGGTAAATTTCTGCCTATGATTCCCATAAATTCTATTGTGGCGTCATATTTCAATACTTTTCTATGTGACTAATATCTTTTGTGTGTGAACTGATAATACTGGGTACACACAGTAATGATAAAACCCCATACCGTTGTACTCTTAACTGACAGCCGCGACAGGAAGAAGAGCAGCTATCAGCCGCAGAGCAGAGGAGGAGTGGCGATGGATAGGGTCAGGTAAGTCTCTTTCAGAGGCACCTTTGACAATTCTTAATAATGGAAAATGGGGTTTGGGGTTGCCTACCACGTATTAAACGTTTTTATGATGGAGATGCTTTTTAACTGCTATTTCAATATTGACAATGTTATCATAGATCAAATACTTTGTTTTGTAGAAATCTGTATGAAAGCCTGGAATAAAGCAAGCTGGTAAGTGGATATAATTAGTATCTGGTGTGTATCAATTACGGATTACCTTTCCACATTCCAACGAAAGGAATAAGGAGTCAACAGCTTAGGCTGGGTACACACAAAGGGATATTTTGTCCGCGACTGAGTGTTCGCAACGACGCGACGATCGGCCTGGACTAATGACTGCAGCCGGCATTTTGGCTGGCGCCGTACGTTCGGGGTGACTGATGTGCGGTCCCATCGGAAATAACGATGCCTGTGATTTCCCAACACGTCCGATCGCCGTTCGTCCGCATCTGCAGCACAGATTTTTCAGCTCATTCACCGATACATAGAAGTATCGGTCGATGGGCCAAAAGTCTGCCCATGTGTACCCAGCCTTAAATACTCCCGACCATGTTAATTTCATATTTATAACTGTGATAGTTTATAATTAATAAGTGGCATTAAATAAGACATGGTGGTCATTCTTGGTTCTGCACAGAGCTCATATGCTGTTTTCATTGCTGGCGACAAGGTAAATGTTTCTTTTCCATATTTCTATTCATTCCTCACAGTGCTACCACTATGTGATAAATTCCATTAGGCGACCAGTATGTATAAAATACCCGATTCGCTATACATAGCACAATGTGCCCATAAGTGCCCCTGATCTTCTTAGACCTGGACACACCTGGATTGGTACTTTCTACCTTCCAATATCATTGCTATGAGAACGCAGCACAAAAAAAATGCTTAAGCCAGTCTACCCAAGTGCTTCAGCGTTATCTTTAATCCAGAAGGCCCAGGGCACTAACCTGGCGATTTGCTGCAGCTCCTCAATGAAACAATATTGGGAGGTAGGAATAATAGACCTACCTCCTTGCCCCAAGTACTTTATTTTTAATAGTTAAATTTACTGTATAATGTACTTTAATTGTGAAGATACGTTTAAAAAACCTCTCTGTCATACATTTCCCATCGGCTGTGCATTGAATGCATTTCAGCATCTCTTTGATGTTACCCTTTCAATTTTATCTCCCATTTGCCAGAGAATGTGTCCTTTATATTGCCTTTCCAAGCACCATTGAGACTCTTTATGGATTAAAATTGGCAAGAAACAGACAATTTAAGACAACGTTGAAATATTTCCTACATGAAGCTATAGAATCCATCTTTTTAATTAATTTCACTATTTTCAGAGACAGAAGACAATAAAAATAACAATAAATAATTGCTGCAAAGGAGCAGTGGAAAGGGTTCCATAGAGGACGTCACCATTGTCATGAGTCACCATCACAACTTTGGATACGGTACGTAGTGGAAAACCAATGTCCTACATTTGAATATAAATTTAAGAAATTGGGATATTGGCCAATTACATTGTTTAAAATGTTTTGGTTTAACCATGAAAGGTTAAACCAAAATATTGGCAGCACCTCAACAGACTACAATCAAGTTCAACAGCTGGTTTCTGTCTGATGTGAAATAGAAGGCATTCTTTTCCTGTATTGTCTAGCCCATGCTATGCTGATTCAGACTCATGTCTTCAATTGAGAAACATCAGGGTTTTTGATGTATTCACTTAGATCAACTGGACTTGAATGTAGTTCTTGAAGACGTTTCGCTAGTCATTCCGACTGGCTTTCCTCAATTCAGAATGACTTGTACAAGAATCTGTTGGCAATTATGTACCCTGGAAAATCCCAATTAGCATATCACAACCAGGTGTGTTGCCACAGATTCTTGTACAAGTCATTCTAATTGAGAAAGCCAGTCGGGATGACTACGAAACGTCTTTCAGGAACTACATTTCAAGTCCAGTGATCTATATGTGGATACATCAGATATACGCATGACCTGGATGAATGAAGAACCTTCACAAGCAAAATCAGGGTTTATCCATAAAAAAAAGTTCAATTACGTTTAAAATGGTGCTAATTTTGTGCCCCAAACTAATCAATCTTATTTACCATTTGAAAGCTTACATCTAATTGTTAGGGCAAATTAGCACCATTTTAACGATAAGAACTTTTATTGAATAACCCTAATGATTTTTGTTTGCATGGTATACAGTAGCCATAAAAATGATTTTCCAAAAACATTTGTTTAAGCTGTTTTACTGCAAGTTTACATGAGTATAATTGGGGGAAATCCTTTCCACATATTATATAAAACGCATCTCCTGTAGATAGAATCCCCTTCATTTGTTAGGCTGGGTACCACCGGAGGACTTTTTGTCCCGACCAAGCGCTTGCTAAGAGCGTCCGTTTGCCGCGGGCAAATTTTGCGAATGATCGATCGTACGTTCCCATAGGGAACCGCGCGATCGATCGGAATTTTCCGACATGCCCGATCGTTCTTTCGTCCGATGACGCACGAACAATCGATGTCGGCCGTGCCTGCCTGGTCCCAAACCAGACGATATTTCGCCCGATTGACCGAAGTTCTTTGATAAGTCGGTCGGTGCGCCGAAAAATTGGCGGTGTATAACCAGCCTTAAAGATATATGGCTTTTATATAGTATTTTAACTACTTTGGGCCTCCTGCTGTGAATTGGAATAACATTTAAAGGGGAATTTTATTTAATCCGCCTTTCAATTTTTGCCTTATTTCTTGCGCGGTAACACACACCACACACACACAACACAGAAACTCTGGGAGATTTAGAAATGATTATGTATACTTTTCTCATAATTGTTCAAAATTGTCATCTTGTAAACACAGAAAAAGGATTTAAAATTGCAATTTATGTAATACCACAATCATTTGTAGAATATCTAAATTATAGGAGCCAGCATTCTACCAATTATAAGTTCAAATTCCAATACGTATGAGAGGATGTTGCATTTTTGTGTGAGTTTTGGCAATAGAATCTCATTTAGTAGCAACTGAATTCAACATTACTATTTAAAAAAAAAAATACTAATACATTGTACGGTGTAATTATTTTGTGCTGCTTTCCCTATCCCTGCTCTGCTCTCATTTACAAGATTTCATACTAAAATCATCTCATATCTGTTGTATTCAATTAGATCAACTGGACTTTAGTTTAGTCAAGTTATCTATTGAATGCAGCAGATATACCCTGACCTGGATGAATGAGAACCTTCACAAGCATGCTTAAATCATCTTCTGTGCTGTTTGGGTCTCGGCAGCTTCTCCTGCTTCCTCCAGCTTCCTCCTTCGTTCCTTCCTTCCTCCTCTCCCTACCTGTCTCTGATAAAGCAGCCATGAGGCCATGAAACGTGTAAGACTCTGTTATTGCTACTGCCCGTGTATGTGTTTGCTGTGGGCACTTGCATTTATGTGAATAGCTGTTGGTCTTCAATACATTGTGATAATATAACTTACCTGTGGGGCTTCTTCCTGAGTTACGGAGCGGTCCGCTCCCTGCACCTGTTCACTATAACCTCCTTATTGCACATGGCTGAAAAGAGATAAAAACTGGCTCACAAAGAGTGACTAAGAGAGCAAATCAGAATGGGATGGATTATCAGCTCCTACCTTCAATTTAAATTGAACTTGCCAGGGAGGACTGGACCGTTTTTTGCCTGGGGGCAAATACACCAAGTGGCCCTTTCACAGTACATCACACATAATTGGCTTTACTAAGATCACACACACTTTGTTTCAGCAGTTACGACCGGTGCCCATTGTTAAGATTACTATTCTTGTTTTACATGGTTGCCTGCAACAATTTTAATGTGTATGATGGGTTTAGATAACGGAATAATAATCTGGAGGGCTGACCTAACACTGGCTAATGAACTGGAGAGCTAATACCCCTGGCTTATATCTAGAGGGCTGACAACACTGGCTAATAAAAACTGGAGCGCTAATAACACTGGCTAATGATCTGGCAGACTTACAACACTGACTAGGATCTGGAGGGATGACTAACACTGGCTAATTGAACTGGAGAGTTGACACACTGGCTATGATCTGGAGGCTGATTAACCTGGCTAATATCTTGAGGGCTGATGTAACACGGGCTAACAAAAAAAACCACTGAAGGCTGTCCTAACAGGGCTATAAACTGAGGGCGTGACTAACACTTGCAATGAACTGGGGGGCTAACTACACTGTGCTGCTTTATTAATTTTACAGAGGAGAGGACTTCTGTTCTTGCCTACGATCATTATTCTAACATACTCCCCTTGTATGAGGCAGGTTGCGGTGCCATTTAAGCTACTGCAACTTACCATTTGAATCCATTATTGTACCTTGCCAAAATTATATTGAAAATTACTGGTATTAATCACAGAGTTCTTATTGATCCAGGGATCCTTTCTGATTGCCATTTAGAGTCAGGGACTCCATGGTAGATATTATACCATATATATAGCTTTACACAGGTTATAAATAGCCGCCATATAGGCCTTGTGTAGATGTTGGTCTGGTGGCTTCTAGATTCAGTTTGATTGGTTGAATCTTTTAATATTGAATATGACTCCCACAATAAGAAGCTACCAGAACTACAGTATATGTATTAATACCAGTAATTCTCAATATTCTCAATATTCTATAGAATCCTTCCCTGTACCTACCTGAACTACAGTATATGTATTAATACCGGTAATTCTCAATATTACATAGTATCCCCATACCAAACAGAACTACAGTATATGTATTAATACCAGTAATTCTCAATGTTACATAGTATCCCAATACCAACCAGACCTACAGTATATGTATTAATACCAGTAATTCTCAATATTATAAAGTATTCCCATACCTACCAGAACTACAGTATATGTATTAATACCAGTAATTTTCAATATTTTCAATATTCTATAGAATCCCTCCCTGTACCTACCTGAACTACAGTATATGTATTAATACTGGCTAATTGTAATTATTACATAGTATCCCCATACCAAACAGAACTACAGTATATGTATTAATACCAGTAATTCTCAATGTTACATAGTATCCCAATACCAACCAGACCTACAGTATATGTATTAATACTAGTCATTCTCAATATTATATAGTATCTCTGTACCAACCAGAACTACAGATATGTTTAATACCAGTGAATTCTCAAATATACAGTTTTATCCGTGTACCAACCAGACTACAGGTATAGTATTAATACCAGTAATTCTCAATATTATAAAGTATCCCCGTACCTACCAGACCTACAGTATATGTATTAATACCAGTAATTCTCAATATTCTCAATATTCTATAGAATCCATCCCTGTACCTACCTGAACTACAGTATATGTATTAATACTGGTAATTCTCAATATTACATAGTATCCCCTTTACCAAACAGAACTACAGTATATGTATTAATACCAGTCATTCTCAATGTTACATAGTATCCCAATACCAACCAGACCTACAGTACATGTATTAATACCAGTAATTCTCAATATTATATAGTATCCCCATACCAACCAGAACTACAGTATATGTATTAATACCAGTAATTCTCAAGAATTATAAGTATCCCCGTAACCTACCAGAACTACAGTATATGTATTAATACCAGTAATTCTCAATATTTTCAATATTCTATATAATCCCTCCCTGTACCTACCTGAACTACAGTATATGTATAATATGGTTAATCTAATAACAAGTATCCCCATACCAAACAAAACTACATTATATGTATTAATACCAGTCATTCTCAATGTTACATAGTATCCCCATACCAACCAGACCTACAGTACATGTATTAATACCAGTAATTCTCAATATTATATAGTATCCCCATACAAACCAGAACTACAGTATATGTATTAATACCAGTAATTCTCAATATTTTTTAGTTTTAGAAACTTACCTAGCCTATTCAATGAACTTGTAATTAGTCTTTGTATGTTTGTATGAACTTTTGCAGGGCTTGTTTTTTTTAAATTTTTTTTATTTTATATATATATTCACAGATATATAATTATGATAATTCTGGACTTCATAGTCTCTTGTACTTTATTCCCTCTTTAGACGTGATAGAAAAACAGTAGCAATAAAGATGTTTATTTATTTATGTTAAAGGGCATATCCAGGCAAAAAATAACTTTATCCATAAATGATCTCCACCCCCCCAAACCCCGTTTTCACATTAACAATAATTTCTAAATATGCCCCTGAAGTTCCTTACCTGACCCGGTCCCTCACCGCTCATCCTTCCTGGTTGCGTCTTTCAGTAAAGGCTCAACATGATGTCACACCCAATCGCCTGACAGCTGCGACCAGTAAGTAGAGCGTCTGTTAGTGCAGAAGCCCTCTGCTCCTGTTTTTTCTCGAAACAGTGCGAAAGTGGGGTTTGGGGGGGTAGAGATCATTTATAGCTAAAAGTATTTGTTGCCTGGATATGCCCTTTAAACATGATTTAAAGCTAGATTTAGATGAGATATCTAAATGTATAAGCAATATAGATGAAGAGTGGAGATGTTTCAAACCAGCAAGTTTCATTCTGTTTTCAGATTCTCAGAATTGAGAAAAAAATAGAAAATCCAAAAACCCACATGGAAAATTAAAATCCACATGGAAAAACCCCAGAGTAAAATAAGGGTAGTAAAAGCCTGTTAACTTAAAGTAGATAGCTCAGGCACCTGCGAAATGGTCAGGAGAACACGTGCAAATCACCCAAAGGGTATATGCAAACTATTTTTGAATTTCCAATTGGTAACTGTCAAAAATAGCCTTGTATATTCATAACCCTCGAATGTATTATCAGAATCTACTTTCGAGTTTCCGATCATACTTTTGAAAATAGTTTCAATAACCCTTTAAAGTAGCTCCTGACTTTCAAGAATAATCGAAACAAACGGAAGTTCTGATTGGTTCCAGCAGAACTTTCAGATTTTGGAACCAAGTCGAAATGTATGTGATCAGTAGGTGTTAACTACATACGCTAGTGAAGAATCAGCTCCATATGCAGATAGAAAAGGCTGCAGGTTTGGGGCATGTTCTAATCATGGTGAATTTTAATAATCTTGACATTGATTTGAGAATTGCAACTGCCATTACAGCAAAAGGTAACTTTGCTACATTCAAATTTTTGACACAGGCAGTTGAAACTCTTACTAGAAAAGGTATAGGGATATCTAACAATGCGGATAGTATTATAGAGATGTAATTTATTCAATCACAGCTTCTATGTAACTTGGAAGTTTTCTTATTGGTAAAACAAAGTGATTCGTATTTCATTTTCTAAAAAGCAACTGAGGGCCTGAAGACCTGATGAATTCAATATGTTGCTGTACAGGTGCATTTAGAATGGAGAGAAAAGGCAGACTTTCTGATCAGGGAATACACGAAGTTCAGCCAGGCGTGAATTACAAGGTTAATAACAAGATCAATGCGACACATACTGTAATGAAAAACATTTCATTTTCTGTAATTTTATTATGTGCAGAGGCACGCCTATTTTGACAGCATTGAATTGATAATGTTTTATTATCAGTTATTATTTGCTACTTATAGCTGTTTGTCAAATGACACTTAATTTCATGGAACATAAACACGCCACAGTCACAAGATTATCCTGCTTGCACAATTTATGTAATTGAGTTTAATTTATTTACATGTGTTAAGAGTATGGGTGTCTTTCAGTTTCTTGTTTAACTTTAAGCCCTAGCAAAGACAACCAGCTGAAGGAAGACAATCAAGGGGTTTTCACAATGCATTAAATACCATCGGCAATAAAGGGAAAGTAAACCTAAATAGTGATGGAATAAACTTCCTTAAAGTTAACATAATTAAAAGCATACTGTAGCGTATGGTGAGATTTACAGTTTTATTATAGACAAGCATTTGAATTACAAGTAGATTTAATAACAACACATCATTAAAGGGTAATAATACTCTGCCCCATTCCACTCTTTTTTGAAGTACCCAGCAGTGGCGTAGCTACAGACTTATGGGCCCTGATGCAAAATTTGGACATGGTCTCCCCAACACCGCCGCAAACACAAATCGGCACCAATAATCAAATAATCATTTCCATTAAAAAACATTCAAATTCATCATTAACATTTTTAAACATTTTAAAACAGACAAACATACTTTCCCCATACACCTAGCAAAACTATTCAATCAGATTCAAACAGTATTTAAGAAACTTAGATCCTCAAACCTTCTAAAATAACTAACCAACTGATGCTAGTAAAATGCTTGGCACACAGAGAGTGGTAAAATGCTTTGTATATAACCACTGGTAAAATAGTTGGCATAAAGACTGGTTAAATGCTTGGCATGCAGACACTGATAAACTGGTTGGCACACAGACAATGGTAAAAATGCTTGTACACAGACCACTGGTAAAACAGTTGTCACACAGACTGGTAGTTTTGGAACCTTAGCACAAATTGGGGCCCCCTTCTTGTCCAAGGGCCTTGGTGCGGCTGTATCCCCTGCACCCCCAGTAGCTACGCCCCAGGTACCCAGGATGAGGACCTAAACCACAATGTCCTCACCCCTGGGACTAGGTACAGTATAAACCAGCGAGTGCTCTTCATTAGGTTCTAATGTTACAGCTTGCATCACTTCAGCACTAGCTATACCAAGTGCTGAGACTGAGGGATTACTAACATTGCTTACACAGGGCACTCGGGAAGTGGGATTCCCGGTCACTTTATTTTATATGTGCGGGGGACGGCCCGAGTTCTGTATCTGTACCTGTAAGCAATTTTATAATGGTGTAATGGGTATTACTATTTTGTGTGAAGGGGATATTTGCATGATTGCGTAATTTGCATTATGTACTGTGTATGGTGAATAAATATTTTCAATATAGCTTTTAAACATTGCCTGTGATCCATTAAGGTGTACTGTGGGGGCTGTATGGTTCCCTATTTGGTTTAGGAAGATGTTATTTTACCCCGGGAGCACCACCTTTAAAGGTGATGCACAAGAGCAGTAGTCAGTGGCTGTGCATTTAGGGTGTCCTATTACAGAGTTTGCTATGTAGACAGGATCAGATTGGTCCACCCTGATACCAGGGAAACTCCCATAGGTTCTTCCCCCATGAAAACATTTAGATCCAGTAGTAAAGGTATAATAAGAAATTGTAAGTAAACAAACACAAGCAATATCACAACCCACACTCCTTACCTTATCACGCTTCCGCCATGCTGGAAATTTCTGCTTCATGGGTACAGACCCAGGGTAAGGTAAGGAGCAATGGGTTGTGGGGGGTTTATGCCAGATCCCATTCACTACTACAAAGTAGCAAAAAACCTAAGGCAAAGATTATTGCACTGGGTGCCCGGTGCTATTTATATAATAGTGATATAATAAGTTCTGGAAATGGTGCAGGCCCCTCTAAATGAGTATAAAACCATTGATAACCCAATATTATACCAGTTAGCCCAGGTTTAATTCTTATTTGTATGATTGATCACCTTCATTTATGTATGGCTAGACTGAGGCCGGATTTACAATCATAAATAGTAGGTATGTGCCATCACACGTGCGCATGTTCGGGGCAACGTTGCCATGGAGTACACATTGACATCAGGTCACATGCGCATTCACATTGCACGTGACAAACGGACTTTACCTTTCAGGGAGTGAAGGTAGGCTATAGAGGGGGGGAATAGAACAAAACAAATATAGACACCCTTAGTTTTAAAGCCACAGCTATTCAGTAAGCTAAAGGTTTTTTTTTTACAGTGTACATACCCTTACATACCCATACAGGGCATGTCCACCCCCAAAACTAAAATTAACCCACTACTGGCCCCACTGTGTAGTTACGTTACACCTCTGCTCCTAATGGTTCTCCTGCAGTGTCAGTTCAAAGTCCACCCCCAAAACATCACGGGTGCCAGACACTACAGAAAAACATTTTTATGGATGGAGATACCCTTTAAGGTTAAATCTGACATTTAGATTGTACCAAGTAGTTGGTGGTGCTGCTGGGATCAGTGGATACCACATCCAGGGAACTAGTGACAGGTGACTAGTCTGGTAGACAAAAGTTATTGGTAGAAAAATGTAGAGAGTGACCATGTGGTGTCAGTGACAGTCTAAGCTTTGTCTATACGTTTTTTGTTGGGGAAAAAACATAGGCCATGGATTGCGTTGTGTGTGGCATAAGTGACTTAAATAATAATAGACAAGGCAGCTATATAGCTTAAAAGGAACAAAAACAGCAAAAGAGATCTAACAAGATCGAAACGTGTCATGTCTGCAGGTGAGATGATTGGCTCTATACCATAGGCTGTATTGCATGTCAATAAGCCACCGGTGCTGGACACATGCATTAGCCATTAGCCATTAGGGATACCTGGGAGTAAGAAATTACTTCTTGTTTATTACATTTTGTGGGCAGTGCTATTCATATAGCATTAGACTGTAAGATGCCTTCTGTTATAATAAGGTTCTGCTCCATTAAAATAAAAATAATCATAGAGGGCCCAAAATTTTAAATTTGCCTTGGCCCCCATTTCCCTTATTCCAGCTGTGCCAAAGCGCTAGAGCGTTAGATTTTTTTTTTACATATATAAAAAAAAGGTAAATTCTCATTTATACTATATTTCCTAGATTTGTACTGAAGGAAACTAGCTGTAAGGAAAAATATTTAATGCTACGCATATTTGCATTAAAAGTAATTTGCTAATGTTATACATATTGGCCTGATATAAATAATTATTTAGTATAAATACTATATATATATATATATATATATATATATATATAGTGATATATTATTTGGTATACATATATCGCTGATATATAGCTGATATATATTATATATAATTATTTGATATATATATATAGGGCTGATATATATTATTATTAGGTATACATATAGGGCTGATATATATCATTATTTGTAATATATATAGAGCTGATGTATACAGAATCATTATTAGGTATACATATAGGGCTGATATATATTATTATATGGTATACATATAGGGCTGATATATATCATTATTAGGTATATATATAGGGCTGATATATATCATTATTAGGTATACATATAGGGCTGATATATATCATTATTTGGTATATATATAGGGCTTATATATATCATTATTAGGTATACATATAGGGCTGATATATATCATTATTTGGTATATATATAGGGCTTATATATATCATTATTAGGTATACATATAGGGCTGATATATAGGGCTGATATATATCATTATTAGGTATACATATAGGGCTAATATATATCATTATTTGGTATACATATAGGGATGATATATATCATTATTAGGTATACATATAGGGATGATATATATATCATTATTTGTAATACATATAGGGCTGATATATATATATCATTATTTGGTATACATATGGGGCTGATATATTTCTGGGGTGGTCTCCCACACTCCTGCAAGACCACCCCAAACTCCTGCGACTGCAAAGACTGACAGCCTTCTCCACTGGAATGCCCCTTACCTGGACACCATGCCCCTAACTCCACCCACCCCCTAGAGGATGTCACTGACATCACATCCCCCTATCTATGCCCTGCGCCCCCTTTCTCCTCCCTGCCCTGAAGCCTCATATGGCAGGGTGGGATGTCTGAAAGAGAGAATTCTAATATCCTTATAAAATACCGTAGGGGATACTACTACCCTAAACCATAACTAACTCACTCTGCTACACTAATACATACCTTGCTACACACTAACTAGTACATACATATACTGCAACACACACCGTATACATATACTACATACTCTAACAACATTTTATTACTTTTATTTATAAGTCCTGGTGCAGACTAATAACTTACACACACATACACTTACACAGATACTCTAACATGCAAAATCAGGCGTTCTTTGATCCGCCACGCCGGACTGATGGACAACACCCAAGCGAATACATACTCATGTACGATTATCAGGCGAAACACCTGTTTGACTCTTTGTGCTATCGGCCGTGTGTAAGAGACTTAACTCAAAATGCACCACCCCCTTAAGGTTTTAGCAGAGATTTATTTTGTTTTTATTCCATTTCACAGGAACATCTGCCTGTTTATGGAAAAAACCTTTAATCTAATCAAACCGGGCGGATCGTATGGATTTCGGGACTTCGGACTGCATTTTCAAGGGTTACCAAATGTACAAGGTTATTTTCCGTAACCCTCGAAAATAACCTTGAACATTCGATAACCCTTGGAAATGTGATCCGAACCCTTGAAAGCACTTTCTGTTTTCGGATCTTTCTGGCTTTTTCCTGAGATCCGTAAACCCGAAAACGAAACGGCCGAGTTTCGTCCATCTCTATTTATAGGCAGTATATTAAATTTTAGGCCTAGTTTGTGACCCTACTTATCCAGTGGACTTTAGTTGCCAGTAATACTTCACAATGTATTGCAATATTAATATTTTCATCAAAATACAGTTAGAATGACAAATGGTAGTATACATAGAAACGCTGAAATGCTGTAAATGGTAAAATAATTGTATTTGCCTATTAACTGAGAAATGTAATGCATTTATGGAAATAAAACAATAGATTAAACTAAAGGTTGCCCTTAAGCTAACCAGCATCCTGGGAAAACAGATTGAAATGAGAGACCCCTGTCATTTACAAAAACTGTGCATATCTATTCTCATAGAAGCAGATGAACCAGAAAACCACTTCCACAATTGGTAGAGGAAGATTCATTTTTCTATTTTCTAAGCATCATTCATTTTATTACCTTTAAAAACTTTCATCTGTAACTTGATATTATTATCCAATCATGATGTTTCCCCCCATGCTGGTGATAGATAGATAGATAGATAGATAGATAGATAGATAGATAGATAGATAGATAGATAGATAGACCAGGAGTGTAACAACAGGGGCCCCTTGGAGGCTGGGCCCCTAACACCCCACTATAGCTCAATCAGCTGTTTTTAAACAACTGATTGTGTGTCCACAATA
Source organism: Hymenochirus boettgeri (assembly GCA_019447015.1). Lineage (NCBI taxonomy): Eukaryota > Metazoa > Chordata > Amphibia > Anura > Pipidae > Hymenochirus > Hymenochirus boettgeri. The sequence goes on from CM033471.1 coordinate 229,171,415, forward strand.
AAGATACATGCAATCAGCTGTTTAAAAGGCCACTACCGGTCTTTTAAACAGCTGACCATGGGCCCCCTTGGCCCCCGGGTTACGCTACTGAATGCACCCCTACTTTAAATATAAGGGTATTCAAAGTCACCAGGCAGTTCCATAACCAAATAAAATTACAATGTTACAAACCCAATACCTATGATACCAAAGTTTTGAAAAGTCCTTTGACATCCTGTAGGTAAGCAGCAATTGCTTTTTATAGGGATGTACAGTTCCTTATATCTCAGTTGCATTTTCATCCAGATTGGAGAAAGTTTGCTCAGAAAACTTCAGCTGTTTTTGTGGTCTGTGTGATTGGTAATGCTGAAATGGCGCCTGTAGCACAGTTAGTTTATTGGCCTTAGCCACCTGCCACTTCTTGGTCTGGAATGATCTTTATAATACTCAGCTAGATAATCCCATTTAGACTACTGTATGAAATACAATAATGTTGTTAAAACAATATCATCTGCTTTCTGCAAAGAAGAATGATTCCATCTTTCTTCTTGACCCAGATGATATTAGCTTTTCATTTCCAGTCAATAGCATTTCTTTCTTATTTGATGCATGGCATTTCAATATCTTCCTATTCTGTGCAAAGCCGTACTGATAGCCATGCTCATTGCCAACAAACTTTTTTGTGCTCTTAAGAAGTTTAATGTGCTGTAAGTACAAACACTGATGTCTATGCATGCTTTGCCAATTTCTGCATGATCTCTGACTTTCTTCACTCTAAGCATGGAATCTCACCTCTCTGAAATGTTGGTGGGGGCTTTCACCTTTACGTAAGCCTTGATCATTCAAAGTATTGTTACTAATCTTTAAGAAAATCTAAGCTATTTCAATCAAGGCTTTTCACCTGAAATCCAGGCAAAGGATCAAACCAAAAGGATTTTTGATTCATTCCGTCTATCATAATATAACAATGCATACAAAGGAATGTTTTACTTTGTATTTTATTTGTTTATTGCATATTTCTTATAACCGTTGCTGTGTACCCTTTGATATGTGATGTTCATACTTTAGAAAACTACTGGCATTTTATTGTTTTCCTGAAGGAACCAGATGAATTGTTTTCCGACACAAAGGCCAAAAACATTGTATTCTCTTGAGTGTATTTTGCAGAAATTTGTGTAGATGAGTAGATAAAAAACCTAATCTGTTAGGATGATAAGAGACTTTCATCTGCACCTCCATCCGCAATCAATGCTTCAAACAGCGACTGACTTATAAACACAAAATAAAAAAGGACAAGACATGAAAAATAAAACCAGAGCTTTTTGTGAAAATTGGGCTATTGCCTAGGTGTTAGTTGACAGTTTCAGAATATAGTGAATGCAGCAGTTTAAAAGCAGAATGTCATAAAGGTATGTCCTTCAGTGCACCGGAAATTACGTGTTTATATTTGACTATTTTGCTACTAAAGTTTCCAAAATGTTTTGAATGTCGGGTTAAGAGGCAATTATGGATTTGTGTATGAATAAGGTCTCATTGTTCTAAATATTTTTTGCCTGTGTGTTCATGTGCAGTAGAGATGGACCGGATCGCGGATCCGAACCTGGTTCTGCGGCAGATTTTCATGATCCGCAAATTGCTGATCTAGCAGATTTTCAGATTTCCGATTTTTTTTAAATTTTCAAGGAATTTTCAAAAATTTTGTAAAAATGATACAGTAATACTGTAAAAGGATCTGGGTCCTGGGAAAATGTCTGGGGAACAGACAATCAGATAATTTCTGAAAGAATCTGATTGTAACCAATTTTGATTTGTTACTAACCAATCAGATGCTTTTCCAGATCGAATTGGTTACAATCAGATTATTTCTGAAAGAATCTGATTGTAACCAATTCTGATTGGTTACAATAAGATTCTTCCAGAAAGAATCTGATTGGTTAGTATACCAATCAAATTCTTCCTGAAAGAATCTGATTGTAACCAATCCAGTCAGATAAATAAATACATATATACACACACATATATGTTGTTCTCCTTTAATGTGCCCATACATGGTCTGATGCAATTAGTTCCCTCTACTGTAGTAAAGGGAGCCGGTAATGGAAATTTTCTGTCTTGCCTGATAGGTCCCAATAGCAAAAATATGCAGCAAATTCTGTCAGATCCGACTTAAGTGTCACAGCTCTGCCTTTGAAAGACACTAACGGTGATTTAGTGCAAAAGTGTATTTCTCTGTAAAACAGAACATTAGGTTGGGTCCACTCAATGCTGCAAGGTATCAGTGCTAACCAGTAATAAAACTACCCATGCATGATGCAATTGTGGAAATGAATGACTAGCAATTAATAGGGCTATGTACTGAGAGCCGTTATTGCTCTCTACTGCCTCCTCAGTGTATAGTGAATGGTGTTAAACCATTCCGAATCTTTCGCCCTGGAGAGTCGCTATTTGCTCGGTACATTGGCAAGTTTTTTCAGACTGCCACAACGGCTGTTAATCGTTTCTTAAAGCCACATTAACCCATGGTACATCAGTTAACACAGCTTTAAGACACAAATATCCAACAACGGCTCTTGGTTCATAGCCCCATAAATCATTTGTTTCAAAAATCACAGTAAGAAACATTTACTCTTCAGTAAAATACCAGTTGTATAACTTACCTAGTCTGGCTAAAAGCTATGCCTGTACCAATTATATGTATTTCTTTCAAATCTTTACAAATGTATTTAGTTATTAGGTGCCGTCTGTACAGTCCTTCCCTCTCTTGGTTCATTACCTTTGTAATCATTCTTTGTACTGAAAATGTCACTTTTCTTAAGAATTGAGTTCATGTTTTTAACTATTTTTGCCTCAACAATGCAAATTGATTTAAAATCAAAGCTGTATTCTTATTCTGCGATAGTGTAGAAATGTATAATGTATATATATTAACTCCCATTAATTATTTGAAACTGATCATGGGCCTTAACATTTATTAAAGAGGAATGGAAAGCTTTTAGTTCATTTATGCTTCTAACTATATTTCTAAAGGGTAACCAAGTTTTTCACAAATTTCTTGAAATAATTACGCAGGAAAATGGATTGAAGTCCACTGAAGGTGGAATTTCTAAAAAATATCTTATATATTTAAGTCATTAAAGGGTATGTCCACCCCTAAAAAAATTAGGCTTAGCTTCCTTGCCACTCCAAACCCCAAGAATGAAATACTTACCCACCAGTAGAACATTCCTAAAATCCAGATCCATATGTCTACTTGTTCTACAGTTCTTCAGATTTGCAGCAGTCAGTCCTGATATATATGATTGATGTTATCGGCAACTGCCTTTCTGTAGTGTCTGCGCCACTATAAAGTTCTGCGCAGCCTCACCATTTCCCCTGCTCTGCTTACACATCTCCCCCTCTCTCCCCCTGCTGTCTTTCCTATGCTGATTCTCTTAAATGTTGCAGAAAGTGTACTGGCAGGCAGCTAAAGATCCTAGTAAGAGGTCCGGGATGGGACACATTATAATTTCTGCTTCTGAAGTGACAGGTCTTTCCTTGTTAATGCAGTGATTTCAAATGATGATTTCTCCGAATCTACAAATTTAAAAATCCGAGTTTTGGAATAGTGGGATCTTGCTGTATCTAAATGTACAATTTTAGAAATTTCGATTTTAGGTATAGGTACCCTTTCAAAACTCTTTAAACTACAAAAGAATCTTGGAAATAGCTTGAGGAACATGTATAAAAAATAATTTGAAATCTATTTGCAAGGAAATAGATAACATAATTCTACATTAGTTGTTTCCAGTTTTACTGCTTAAGCAACTTTGCAGTTACTAGTGGTGCTGAGAAAAAATACACATTGTTTCCACAGAATTAGAAAAGTTATCATTTACCTATTACAAATATACATACAATTGGCTTTTCAGCAGTCTCAAGCCCAACAATGTTCCTCCTTTTCCATGTGTATTATTCTCTTCTGAGAGCAGCAATTGCTTATTATCACCCAGCACCAAGAAGGGTTCCATTTAATTCAATTAATAAGAGGGACTTATGTGTGCCTGTGCAATAATCTTCTTAATCGGATGAAATCATTTGTTTTCTAAATTCAGCAGACCAGTAAAAATGTAAACTGATTGGTTGCTGCAGATTAAAAACACAGACAATTGTTTGCACATTACCTAGAGTACATACCTTTATAAATACTGCCCATCATTTCTATAGCCAGTCCTCTGAATGAATGGCAGAACTTATAGGACTCCCAGCAAACCTATAATATGACCCCCTCCTTGTTTACTTTACAAGGGTTTTCTGAGATGGGGCAGTATCTGTGGTAAGAAAAGAATTTGGTAGCCCTTTAGCTCCTGGCTTCCCTGGGTTGCTAAGGCTGCTTCTGTGGTAGTTATTCCTCTGCCCAGCAGCCTCCAACGTTATGAAGGGTGTAGGGGCTGCTAAGACAGACAGTGCTGTATATTTCTCTTGTGAATTATTATAAGCAGCATGTCAGGCAGTCCACCAATCAGCTTGCCCGTCAGCTTTCCAGCCTGCCAGTCCACATGGCAACATTGCTTCTCTATACAGTAAATTGGTATTTATACAAACAGATGGGATCTTTTATTATGGTTATAAGCCTTTAAAATATACATGTAAATTGCTAAATTTTAGTTCCTATTGACTTCATTATGTTTCACAAACATTGATGGAAGTATGCAAGCATAGCCAACCGGAGCGGTTTTTATCCATCTCTACTTCTGACTTTATATATATATATATATATATATAGGGAGTTTTCACTATTTATAAAAGTCTTTTTTTTCTCCAGGAAGATTATTCAGTTGATTTCAGTTTCGTGTAAGTGTGGTTGAAAAGTCGGCGCAGTAAATAGAACTCGCCTGTTTGTAAAGGAACGAAAAGTCTTTTTGTGCTGACATTTTGCTTGACATTTCAAAAATAACTTGGCACCTTAGTGCTGGCAAAATCCCTTTATTTCTATAGGATTTTAACTCTTAGGTAGAGAATGCAAAAAATCATTTTACTTGAGAAAACTGTAATTTTTTACTATTTCCTTTGAACTGTGTCATTTTTGCCTCAACACTTAACTGAAAGGAAAAGGAAACTTTTGCCTGCTTTTGCAAATATGACTCTTAAAGTCAGCCTCCTCTGTGTGCCCTATACACACATACAGCAGTAGAGGAGGTGTCTATCAGCCAGTGAACACATCTTACTGTTTGCCAGGCTAGGAACAGTCCTGGACTGTGAAAGGAGGTGGGGCCAGAACAGTGCTATAATTGTAACATTGGGGAGTAGAGACGGACAAAATTCCGAAAATTCGTTCTGCTCATGGATTTGCAGATTTCCCAAAAAATTGGGTGTCACTGGTGTTGCCGTCGTCTTCTTTTTCAGCCATTACTGTGATGCCTTCTGAGCTCTGTGTGGTTTGCACCTCTTTATATAGGTTTGCTGAAAGACCAAATCCAAATGTGATTGGTTAATATTTCAGTGCTTGCAATCATATGATCACACATTAACCAATCATATTTGAATTTTGGATCCGCAAACCGGCCATCCCTATCAGGGAGCTACTATGGGCGATCTAGGTCAAACACAGGGGTCAGCAATTAGCAGTTTAGGACCTTACCCTGGGTACTTTTAGGAGAAGTGGGTATTTGAGGCACTACAATTTTGGCTTTTATCTCCTTTAATTTCAACTAGAGCTGGGAAACTGATGTCAACTTGACCCATTAAAAGCAGTGTACTGCTCTCCTTTGTTGATAGGATGACTACACAGATGTGCCATCCAGCACTTTCAGACTTGCTACAGCAACTTGGGTTACTGTTTTATATAAAATGTATGATTCAGCTATGTCTGCTTTATATTGTGACTAGAATTTTTGATTTACATAATTGTCGATACTGATAATTTCCCATAATTTGTTTACTTGGTAGCAATAAAACATCTTAGTATATACTAAGCTAGAGCTGTAAATATGCATGGATGCTGGATGTGGAAGTGTGATACAGGGGTGTGCTTGCATCGTGATGGGTGCGCACGCTGCAAGGGGTGGGTGGGCTGCAGTGGTGGTGGTGGGAGTTGCGTACCACTGGCTTGATGATTCTTTTAAGAATAGGGGGTCTGCTAGTTTTATATAAAAGAGATGTCAGTGCTGCAAATGAACTTTTGGGTCTTTTGTGCAGATCAAGTTCTATCTGTAAGCCAGTTTCAGTTTTATTGAGCCTTTTGTCAGTACAGAGTAGGAATCTCTGGTAAGCATATTGAAACTTCATTTTAGAGGTGTCACCAAAGTTTTTCCAATGCACTAACATTCAAGAAAAAGGATATTAACACACCCTGGCTAACATCTCATTGTAATTCAGTCAAACAGTTCACTATATTTCCCTCCAGTTAACAAGCTTCCAGTCTACTAATTTGCCTAAATGGTTTACATTTACCTAGATTTATTCCATTGAGTTCATAATCTGTTTACTTATTACTGGTGCCAAGGTACACAACACTGCATTTATCATTATGGAACTCTATGGCATTTCAAATTGTTTTGTTCTGGGTAAATTTCTGCCTATGATTCCCATAAATTCCTATTGTTTAGTGGCATATTTCAATACTTTTCTATTGTGACTAATATCTTTTGTTTGTGGAACTGATAAATACTGGGTACACACAGTAATGATAAAATCCCCATACCGTTGTACCTTAACTGACAGCCGCGACCAGGAAGAAGAGCAGCTATCAGCCGCAGAGCAGAGGAGGAGTGGCGATGGATAGGGTCAGGTAAGTCCTTTCAGAGGCACCTTTGACAATTCTTAATAATGGGAAAATGGGGTTTGGGGGTTGCTCTACCACGATATTAAACGTTTTTATGATGGAGATGCTTTTTAACTGCTATTTCAAATATTGACAATGTTATCATAGATCAAATACTTTGTTTTGTAGAAATCTGTATGAAAGCCTGGAATAAAGCAAGCTGGTAAGTGGATATAATTACGTATCTGTGTGTATCAATTACGGATTACCTTTCCACATTTCCAACGAAAGGAATAAGGAGTCAACAAGGCTTAGGCTGGGTACACACAAAGGGATATTTTGTCCCGACTGAGTGTTCGCAACGAGCGAGCGATCGGCCTGGACTAATGACTGCCAGTCACGGCAATTTTGGCTGCGGCCGATAGTTCGGGTGACTGATTGTGCGGTCCCATCGGGAAATAAACGATCGCCTGTGATTTCCCAACACGTCCGATCGCCGTTCGTCCGATCTGCAGCACAGATTTTTCAGCTCATTCAACCGATACATAGAAGTATCGGTCGATTGGGCCAAAAAGTCTGCCCATGTGTACCCAGCCTTAAATACTCCCGACCATGTTAATTTCATATTTTATTAACTGTGATAAGGTTTATAATTAATAAGGTGCATTTAAATAAGACATGGGTGGTCATTCTTGGTTCTGCACAGAGCTCAATATGCTGTTTTCATTTGCTGCGACAAGGTAAATGTTTCTTTTCCATATGGTTCTATTCATTCCTCACCCAGTTGGCTACCACTATGTGATAAAATTCCCAGTAGGCTACCAGTATGTGATAAAATACCCAGTTCGCTATACATAGCACATAGTGCCCATAAGTGCCCCTGATCTTCTTAGACCCTAGAGACACACCTGGGATTGGTACTTTCTACCTTCCAATATCATTGCTATGAGGAACGGCAGCACAAAAAAAATGCTTTAGCCAGTCTACCCAAGTGCTTCAGCGTTATCTTTAATACAGGAAGGCCCAGGGCACTAACCTGGCAGATTTGCTGCAGCTCCTCAATGAAACAATATTGGGAGGTAGGAATAATAGATCCTACCTCCTTGCCCCAAGTACTTTATTTTTAAATAGTTAAATTTTACTGTATAATTGTACTTTAATTGTGAAGATACGTTTAAAGAACCTCTCTTGTCATACATTTCCCATCGGCTGTGCATTGAATGCATTACTATGCATCTCTTTGATGTTACCCTTTCAATTTGTATCTCCCATTTGCCAGAGAAATGTGTCCTTTATATTGCCTTTCCAAGCACCATTGAGACTCTTTATGGATTAAATTGGCAAGAACAAGACAATTTAAGACAACGTTAGAATATTTCCTACATGAAGCTATAGAATCCATCTGTTTTTAATTAATTTCACTATTTTCAGAAGACAGAAGACAAATAAAAATAACAATAAATAAATTGCTGCAAAGGAGCAGTGGAAGAGGGTTCCATAGAGGACGTCAACCATTGGTCATGATGTCACCATCACAACTTTGGATGACAAGGTAAGTATTGGAAAACCAATGTCCTACATTTGAATATAAATTTAAGAAAATTGGGAATATTGGCCAAATTACATTGTATTAAATGTATTTGGTTTAACCATGAAAGGTTAAACCAAAATATTGGCAGCACCTCAAACAGACTACCAATCAAGTTCAACAGCTGGTTTTCTGTCTGATGTGAAATAGGAAGCATTCTTTTCTGTATTTCTAGCCTCAGCTGCTGATTCAGACTCATGTCTTCAATTGAGAAACAATCAGGGTTATTTGATGTATTCAATTAGATCAACTGGACTTGAAATGTAGTTCTTGAAGACGTTTCGCTAGTCATCCGACTGGCTTTCTCAATTCAGAATGACTTGTACAAGAATCTGTGGCAATTATGTACCCTGGAAAATCCCAATTAGCATATCACAGCCAGGTGTGTTGCCACAGATTCTTGTACAAGTCATTCTGAATTGAGAAAGCCAGTCGGATGACTAGCGAAACGTCTTCAAGAACTACATTTCAAGTCCAGTTGATCTAATTGGATACATCAGATATACCATGACCTGGATGAATGAGAACCTTCACAAGCATAAATCAGGGTTATTCAATAAAAGTTCTTATCGTTTAAAATGGTGCTAATTTTGCCCCAACTAATCAGATCTTATTTACCATTTGAAAGCTTACATCTAATTGGTTAGGGCAAAATTAGCACCATTTTAAACGATAAGAACTTTTATTGAATAACCCTGAATGATTTTTGTTTGCATGGTATACAGTAGCCATAAAAAATGATTTTCACAAAAACAGTTTAGAGCTGTTTTACTGCAAGTTTAAATGAGTATATTGGGGGAAATCCTTTCCACATATTATATCAAAACGCATCTCCTGTAGATATGAATCCCTTCATTTGTTAGGCTGGGTACACACGGAGGGACTTTTTGTCCCGACCAAGCGCTTGCTAAGAGCGTCCGTTTGCCGCGGGCAAATTTGCGAATGATCGATCGTACGTTCCCATAGGGAACCGCGCGATCGATCGGAATTTTCCGACATGCCCGATCGTTCGTTCGTCCGATGACGCACGAACAATCGATGTCGGCCGTGCCTGCCTGTCCCAAACCAGACGATATTTTCGCCCGATTGACCGAAAGTGCTTTGAATAAGTCGGTCGGCCGAAAAAATTGGCTGGTGTATAACCAGCCTTAAAGATATATGGCTTTTTATATAGTATTTTTAACTACTTTGGCCTCCTGCTGTGAATTGGAATAACATTTAAAAAGGGGAATTTATTTAATCCGCCTTTCAATTTTTGCCTTATTTCTTGCGTAAACACACACACACACACACACACAGAAACTCTGGGAGATTTAGAAAATGATTATGTATACTTTCTCATAATTGTTCAAAATTGTCATCTTGAGTACACAAGAAAAAGGATTTAAAAATTGCAATTTATGTAAATACCACAATCATTTGTAAGGAATATCTAAATTATATAGCCAGCATTCTACCAATTATAATTCAAATTACCATACGTATGAGAGATGTTGCATTTTTTGTGAAGTTGTTGGGCAATAGAATCTCATTTAGTACAACTGAATTCAACATTATCTATTTAAAAAAAAAAAATACTAATACATTGTACGGTGTAATTATTTGGTGCTGCTTTCCCTATCTCCTGCTCTGCTCTCATTTACAAGATTTCATACTTAAAATCATCTCATATCTGTTGTATTCAATTAGATCAACTGGACTTTAGTTTAGTCAAGTTGATCTAATTGAATGCAACAGATATACCATGACCTGGATGAATGAGAACCTTCACAAGCATGCTTAAAATCATCTTCTTGTGCTGTTTTGGGTCTTCCAGCTTGTCTTCCTTCCACGTCTTCCTCCTTCGTTCCTTCCTTCCTCCTCTCCCTTACCTGGTCTCTGATAAAGCAGCCATGAGGCCATGAAACGTGTAAGACTCTGGTTATTGCTACTCCCGTGTTATGTGTTTGCTGTGGCACTTGCATTTATGTGAATATGCTGTTGGTCTTCAATACATTGTGATAATATACTTACCTGTGGTGGCTTCTTCCTGAGTTACGGAGCGGTCCGCTCCCTGCACCTGTTCACTATAACCTCCTTATTGCACATGGCTGAAAAGAGATAAAAATCTGGCTCACAGAGCTGACTAAGAGAGCAAATCAGAATGGGAGGTAGGAGTATCAGCTCCTACCTTCAATTTAATTGAACTATGCCAGGGGAGGACTGAGACCTTTTTGCCTGGGGGCAAATACAACCAAGTGGCCCTTTCACAGTAGATCACACAATAATTGGCTTTACTAAGATCACACACACTTTGTTTCAGTTACGCCCATTTTTAAGATTACTATTCTTGTTTTACATGGTTGCCTGCAACAATTTTAATTGTATGATGGAGTTTAGATAACTGAATAATAATCTGGAGGGCTGACCTAACACTGGCTAATGAACTGGAGAGCTAATAACCCTGGCTTATGATCTAGAGGGCTGACAACACTGGCTAATAAACTGGAGCGCTAATAACACTGGCTAATGATCTGGCAGACTTACAACACTGACTAAGGATCTGGAGGGATGACTAACACTGGCTAATGAACTGGAGAGTTGACAACACTGGCTAATGATCTGGAGGGCTGATGTAACACTGGCTAATGATCTGGAGGGCTGATGTAACACTGGCTAACAAACTGAAGGGCTGTCTAACACTGGCTAATAAACTTGAGGGCTGACTAACACTTGCTAATGAACTGGGGGGCTAACTAACACTGTGCTGCTTTTATTAATTTTACAGAGGAGAGGACTTCTGTTTCTTGCCTACAGATCATTAGTCTAACATACTCCCCTTGTATGAGGCAGGTGCGGTGCCATTTAAGCTACTGCAACTTACCATTTGTATGCCAGTTATTGTACCTTGCCAAAATTATTGAAAATTACTGGTATTAATACACAGAGTTCTTATTGATCCAGGGATCCTTTCTGATTGCCATTTAGAGTCAGGGACTCCATGGGTCAATATTTATACCAATATATAGCTTTACACAGGTTAATAAATATGCCCATATAGGCCTTGTGTAGATGTTGGTCTGGTGGCTTCTAAGTTACAAGTTTGATTTGGTTGAATCTTTTAATTATTGAATATGACTCCCACAAATAAAGAAGGACTCTTCTCCAACCTAGCAATAAACTTGGTGACAATTCACGCTTCCTTTCCTACACCTGTAATTATACAGTGATTTCATCACGGCATACTGCAGATAAAGAAATAAAATTTCCAAATACAAAATGAAACAAAAAAATGTTTATTATCCCTGAGCAAGCTCAAGATAAAAACTGTTAGACATTGTGCAGCCTTCAGCTTGACGTGTAGTTGATTATTGCTTTTTTCTTCTTTTGAAGGCCAAGACCATTATCAGTGTGATAAACAACTTTCCCCGTAATCCAATCTCTATTTCAACACGGGAGCAAAGAGGTCATCCTCGCCCTCTCGGACTAAAGTGAAGTCGGCACTTAAATCCACCTTCAAAAGTGTGTCTGTCCTCTCCTGCTTTCTATGGACCGTTGAACCTTGAATATGCAAAGAGCATGAGAATCAGGAGCTCGATGCATTTGGAGGAAAATATTATTTTATTGACATAACATGATGAGACACACACCTTAACAGTTCATCTGTATCTTACAGGAGGCGAGAGGTAGTGAAAAAATGAGACAAATAAAACAAATATAAAAAGTAAAGATGGGCATTTGATTAAAGGATATATTAATGACCTTTGGAAACAAATTTATAATGTCTGATTCTGTTCTTGCATAGTATAAGTGTCCAAATTAAACGGGATTTCTACCCCCTAAACATTAGCCAACCTTATTAGCCCTCCAGATCATTAGCCAGTGTTGTCAGCCCTCCAGATCATTAGCTAGTGTTTTTAGCCCTCCAGTTCATTAGCCAGTGCTAGTCAACCCTCCAGTTCATTAGCCAATGTTAGTCAGCCCTCCAATTCAAAAGCAAGTGTTATGTCTGCCCTCCAGAACATTAGCCAGTGTTATTAGCCCTCCAGATCCTTAGTCAGTGTCATGAGCCTGCCAGATAATTAGCCAGTGTTATTAGCTCTCCAGATTATTAGCCAGTATTGACAGCCCTCCAGATCATTAGCCAGTGTAAGTCATCCCTCCAGATCCTTAGTGTTGTAAGTCTGCCAGATCATTAGTCAGTGTTATTAGCCCTCCAGTTCACTAGCCAGTGTTATATCAGCCCTCCAGATCATTAGCCAGTGTTATTAGCCCTCCAGATTATTAGCCAGTGTTGTTAGCCCTGCAGATCATTAGCCAGTGTTATCAGCTCTCCAGTTCATTAGCCAGTTTTAAGTCAGCCCTACAGATTATTAGTCAGTTAGTTATCTAAACCCCATCATACACTTGAAAATGTTGCAGGCAACCATGTAAAATAAGAATAGTAATCTTAAAAATGGGCGTAACTGAAACAAAGTGTGTGTGACTATAGTAAAGCCAATTATTGTGTGATCTACTGTAAAAGGGCCTCTTGCTTGTATTTGCCCCCAAGCCAAAAGGTCCCAGTACTTCCCTGATTTCTGGAAAATGAAGGGCAAGTTGCAGTAACTGGCAAATGCATATCAAGGTGCAGTAACTGGCATACAGATGGAATGACACAGTAACAGGCATATGTATGGAATGGTTCAGTAACTAGCATATAAATGGCATGGTACTGTGACTGTCATACAAATGGCAAGATACAGTAACTGGCACACATATAGCATGTTACTGTGACTGGCATTCGAATGGCAAGGGACAGTATCTGGCAAACAGAAAGAACAATTGCAAGTTTCTTACCCCTTTCCCACTATTCTGTTGTGACTGTCCACATGTGTTATGTTCTGATTCTTCTTCCCTTTTGCCATATATTTCAATTTAATTTTATCTTCTCTTCCCACTGCTTTTCCTTCCATCATTTTTGGCCTAGTTTGTTCCCTTCTCCTCTAATCCCCTCGAAAGGGACATATATGCTAATGCTATATATGCTAACATAAAGGCACATATGAAACTACAGTAAGCCTTAAATTCCCAAAGAATGTTAATAAATGAACATTTACAATCCTCTTTTTATAATTACCGTATATACTCAAATATATTCCGTGCACGCTCATGCCTATGTGCACAATTGTGACGTCTCTCCTTACTGCTCCGGTTTGCGGCCACTTGGAAGGTTTAATAACTGCTGTCTTGTTATTCATGCCTGGTACTCTTTCAGATCTGCCATGTTGTTTGCAATAATCCTGTGACCATCTTTTCTACACAAGTAAGGTGTCTAAGTCTTCCTGGTATATGGTGGTTGAAGGTTGGTCCAATATTAATAATAAACTGGGTGCAAGGAAGATACAAACATGATAGAATTGTGGGTTGTTTACTGATGTTTAGCGAATGCTGCATTTTTTACTGAAGGTGAACTTTTCCTTATTGTAAACCTATTATAAGAAAGAAAGCTGACATGGAGAAGATTCTACAGCTCAGCAAAACTTAAAATACATTTTATTTTTTCCCAAAATGCTTAAATGACCTACAAATAATATTCAAAAACAACAGCATTGTCTACTGCTGTCTGAGATGCATAAAAAGAATTTATAAATAATAACTTCAGTTTCTGACGAAAGTCTTGTCGTCTGTGTATTTTGCAGTAACGCCTGCTATTAACCTGTTTTTTTAATTGATCAATAGCTCATATGAAAAGCTAAAGCCCTCCCACATAATATTAAATGTACTGGTAAAAAATAGTTTCACTGAAAAAAGATTTATCATTTAAAGCGCATGTCCACCCCCAAAACTATAATCCCCCCCACTACTGGCCCCATTGTGTAGTGTAGTTTAATCCTTACCTCACATCCCAGCTCCATATGGTTCTCCTTTAGTCCCCCCCAAAAACTGCCCACCAGGAGGATAGCAGGATAGGACTCTGCCTCCTACCTGGCCTCCGGGGGAGAAGTTTGGCATGCGTACTGCAGCCCTTCTCCCCTTCCCTCCCCCTCCCTCTCCCTTGATCTCAGGATTACCTCCCCCTAGTGTAAAACCCTTTAGCTATATGAATCCCCCTGTCCCCCCAGCCCCAACCGCTCCATTTTTATTCTAGAAAGCTCCCCAAACTTTACTTACCTTCCCTCTTTCCCCAGCCGAAATGAACTCCCGGCAGCCGCGTATGTGATTGGCTGCCGCTCAGCCAATCACAGACGCGACTGCCGGTCCCGCCCCTCTGCTTGCATTTTCTCGCAAGCAGAGGGCCGGCAGCGCGGCGGAGGAAAGAGGGGAGGTAAGTAAATTTTGGGGAACTTTCTAAGAGTAAAAATATAGCGGTTGGAGCTGGGGGACAGGAGGAATCATATATTAAAAAAATTATTTTAAGGGTGGACATACCCTTTAATCAAGACAGAAAGGTCAAAATGTTGCAAGACGAAAGTGTAGTCGCCTATACAGAAAATTATCTATATTTTTGGATCTACCAATCCAAAAATGTCAGCAAATTTGGTAGTGTTGTGAGATCCAAATTTAATATCTTGTATAACTTCCATGAGCTTGAAGGACAGCATCTATGCAGTTTGGCAAGGATTCATCCAGGAATAGCATGCCTCCCAGAGTTCATCAATATTCTTTGGTTTCGTCTTCCATGCTTCCGCTTTCATCCTACCCCACATATGCTCAATGATGTTCATGTCAGGTGACTGGGCTGGCCAATCCTGGAGAATCTTTATCTACTTCGCCTTAAGGAACTTTGATGTGGAAATGGAAGTATGCGATCCTGCTGCAGAATTTGGCCTTTTTAATGGTTGGGAATATATGAGGTAGCTAAGATTTCTTGGTATTTTACACAATTGATGTTGCCTTCCACTCTGCAGATCCCTCGCACACCCCCACACTGGATGTAACTCCAGACCATGATTTTGCCTCCACCAAACTTCACTGTTTTCTGGGTAAATCTCGGCTCCATGCATGTTCCAGTAGGTTTCCTGCAATATTTGCGGTGACTGTGGTGTAATTCAACAGAAGATTCATCTGAAAAATCCAACGCTTGCCACTTTTCCAGCTCCATCCTTTTAGCAGGCTGTGGCACTTAGCAAATGCCATGGTTTTTTTAATTGTCTTTTGTTTAGTGCTGGCTTATGGGCACTGATTCAACCATGGAGGCCATTTCAAAACAGAATCCGACAAACTGTTCTGGTTGACGCATGGATTTCAGGTGACCAGATCTCCTGGAGCTCTGCTGCAGTTGAAAATGGGCTTGCCTTGGATTTTCGAATCAACAAACAGTCCTCTAGAGCAGTTGTCTTGCGGGGTCTGCCTGACTTGGGCTTGTCAAAAACTTCTCCAGTCTCTTCAAAGCTTTTCTTTATCCTCTGAACTTGAGGCTGAGAGACATTGAAGATTTGCGCCACATCAGCAGTGGATTTGGTCTTCAGCCTCTTGATAATCAACACTAGTCTCAGGGTGAATTTTAGGCATGTTTGCAGAGGTCTATTTGCAGTTGGTGTGAAGGTCTAGTGTACTGGGGTTCTTTTTATACACACCTAACACATAATTGATCATTTATTAGTCACAGGTAAAGCCCATATGACAAGGCAACAACACTTATGTCTTTGCAAAAATTGACTCAATCGGCTTTACCAAGCTGTGAATATTAGAATACTTTTTGTTAGTTTTGTTTTGCATTGAAACATTATTACAAATGCTGTTTGGGGTAAAATGAACCATTTCTTGAAACAAAATCTGCATTAGAATTATTGTTAAGTGGCACTTCAGGTCTATTTGTACACAAGCGGCAAGACTTTTGTCAGAAACTGTAGGTATGTACCGAGTCTCAACTTGATTTTGGAGTAAAACTACCGTCACTAGTCAAAACTACCATAGAAATTTTGGTGTGGGACTAACAAAGTTTTGCCAATCAAAAACAGGTTTCGGCAACAAAATTCCATAGCTTAATTTTGGTTTCTATTGAATCTATTTGTTTACCTAAATGTCTTTAGCTCTCAAGTTTCTTCACCAAATTTAAGAACAACTTGAACAGTTAAAGTGCTACAGGGAATAATCATTCTTCACCTGTTCATTTTTCTTAGCTGCAATTTTCATGCTAGGTTCTATTTTTTCCTATTGTCCTGTAAATATAAATTATTGAACAGTACTTAGGGTTTTCTATACACAAATACATTGTGTAAGACAGTTGTTAACGGACTGCCATCATGTATTGGAAATGTGAGTGGGAGGGATGACTGGCAATGATGCCGTTTTTGACTTGATGATAAATAACCATGACAGCGCATTGGGCACTTTATGGAGATACAGTTATTTCTTACAGCTGTGGCCAACTCTATGGCATGTTTAACATTAGGAAATGATAAACATGAGGTTTGCTGTTTACGCCGCTACTATCTAAAGCTTCTGAATTTCAGCTAAGCATTCCCAGAAGAGAAATAGACGTCTATGAAACTATTATGTGATGTCTTTGGCAACACCCCAGAAGCTCCTTCATGCAACACAACAGTGGGCTAATTAGGTTACCCTGTAATTAAACAGACCTCAATGAATGTTTCACTTTTTCTAAACAGCGCTGTGTTTGGAGCTAAGGCCTTTATTTAAAGAATAACTGTATTGCCTCAATGCATTTTTTTAAAATTGCTTTCAAAAGAGTAAGGGTACGCAGCCCTCCCTATATGTTTTTTTCCTGATTTCGAGCTTATCTCTGCCTTCAATTAGCCACACTGTGAAGGGGGTGTAACAATTCTGTCTGTCTGTACCTGTCACTCAAAACTAGCAGTGAGAAAACACTTCTCCACCCATCCTTGATCAGCTTGATTATGTAGGCTGTATCCTAGCAACCAAACAGTTCAAGTTTGTTTGACTGGCAGAGGAGGAGGAGAGAGGTTGTAACAGACCTTCCCACCAGCCAATGACAAGTGATATGTTAATCATGGCCCTGGGCCGTCTAGGAGGCGGGCTTTTAGCACTCATCTTTGCTGTGTGATATCTAAGGGAAGGCAGCATGGTTGTAAATGAGAGTAAGCGATTTCAGCTGCTGGAAGTGAGGACATGTAATGGGGGAGATGTTGTTTTTTGGGATATTGTTGTCCTTTAATAGACAATATTTGGAAGTCAATGAAAAGTGATTTAGGTTAAATATTTTTTTGGCTACTATTCTTTTAAAATTTTCAAAATTTGAGGTTAACAGGGAGATGAACATTTTTGGTCAATTTCTGTTCAGTCTATGAAAGCACATATTAAAAAACAGACACAAGTGGACACAAACAAATTTTTTTAAGGTGCATTTTTCTCTTAATCCCTTGTAGCGCAAGTGAAGCAGATACGGGCTGTGAATCATTACCATGCAAAAATCTGCCCGCGTATGCTTGGCCTTTAAACCCACACTTAACCCTGGCACATTTCTGCATATGGATTAGCGTTGGATTTGTGTGATTGCAATCTCTGTACACTACCCAGAAATGCTCCACAACTTGTTTTTAGTTAAAGGAAATGTACCAAGCGTCCTGTGGAAAATATACCCTTTACTGTGAAAATGGCAGCCTTGTTTAGAATCTGGGGCTGTGCCAAGATCTTATATCATTTTGTGTTTCAGTCCCCTATTTCATGCATGTGGCTATTCCCATGAGAAGAATAACACTTTCCTGTGATTGGGCCACTTTGCTATACAGCAGCATAGCTATTAACACCTCTCGGATTTATTTCACTTCACTGAAATCCTCAGGTAGAAATAAATAAAAAGAAAGTCTCCTTTTTACAAAGTTCTGACAAGTAGATCAGTTATTTCCCCTGGATAAGAAAGTGGCATTAAGATGAAAAGCTGTCATTTACTGCCATCATTTTGACATGTACAGGAAACTCATTTATAGCTCTGTATAATTTTGAAATCAGCCTGTTCTTCTTTCTCGTGTCCTGGTTGCTCCATAAGTCATTCACTCAGTTTAGCAGAACAAAGAATTTACAGAAGAAAATTCCCCAGTCAGGTCTCTGTGCATATAAAGTAGTGATCTCACAATCTCCTGAGACCCCATTAGCCTCATTTCAATTCAGATATCTAGAAAAAACACTATAAGTTTATTATAAAGCTTTTCAGTATAATATTGTGTTGTAACCACGTGAAATCTATGGAACGATGTCACCCCCTCTTTAGCCCATATAATACAAAATGGTTACTGATAGGGTTAGGTGCACCCCAATTGGTAGACATACATGACAGTGAACATATCATAGAATATTTTCAGTCATTACGATAGACCATTGTTTCATTATTAGAACAAATAAACATTTTCTCCATATCCATAATATAGCACCCTATTCATTTTTATAGTATAGGATAGAAGGTGTTTCTATTGGGTTTATCATAAAGCAGAGACAGATATTCCTTTAAGGCAACTTGGTTTCTTGTCTAGGACCTGGAAATTTTCAGGGGGTCCAGTTGCATAATGTGTACAATATGGTCTAGATAATTTAACTTGTGCTAAATTAAGCACAAACTCAATATTAAATTCCTTGTGCTGGTTGTGTGGTTGGCTTTTGCAATATCAGTGCAGCCTGCACAAATGGAGAAGTTAACTCCTGAAACATGGGCACTGCCTCCCCGTAAATCTGGATGTTTGTGTTCTGCTAGCAATTTGTAAGATTTCTGCCTTCACAAAGAGAAAATCTATTATTTTAAAGGGTATCTCCACTCATGGAATAGACCTGAGTTTTATTGAAAGATCTTTATAAGAGCAACTTGTACCTAGAATATCAGACTCTTCTATTGTGTCTATAGACAGTTTGCAAACTTGAAAGCTGTACAGCTGATAGCTCTGCCCATTTTCTACACCCACCTGCAAGTGCACAGTCAAGCCGATTGTCGCGCATGCGCAGAAAGCCAACAGCATAGTCGGGAAGATCTGACCCTGCTTCTGTCTCTGTAAGCCAATGGTGACATAAGCGTAAGTACGCCCAGCACAGGAACAGCCACACCCCCAGGAACAAGCTTAATTTTACCATGCTGCTGTTAAGGAACAGAAGCATTTTTTAAAAAATAGGTGGGAGGGTTAAACTAATACCAGCAACCCCCCTATTCTTTAACAAAATGTTTCCCCTTCCCTCTCTTTCCCTTCTCTCTCCCCCTTCTCTTTCTCTCTCTCCCTCCATTCACTCACTTTCTCCTCTTTCTCTCTCCCTACTTTCTCTGCCCCCTCCTGGAAACGGCATTGTGGTGTCTCTCTTGCGCACGAGGGGTTGGCTTCTCCAACAGAGTGTGAACAGTGGGAGGGAGTTGATGATGTGGCGCTCAAGCTTCTGTGTCCGTGAGCCACGTCCTTTACACCTCTCAGTTAGTATAAAGGATAGAAAAGGTGAAATAGAAAAACGTCAGATAGCGATGCACCGAGAGAACCGCTATCGGGATATAACATTGCCAGGCTGTTTGCACTGGGTTGCCAATGGCAGCTCTCGGTGCATTACCCTGATTGTGTTTTAATGAGTGGAGATACCCTTTAATGCCAAGGAATCCTCAAGTACCATGGTGTCAGAAAGGCTAAACATCTTACATGTGAAGTTCTCATTCATCCAGGTCATGGTATATCTGTTGTATTCAATTAGATCAACTGGACTTGAAGTTTAGTTCTTGAAGACGTTTCGCTAGTCATCCTACTGGCTTTCTCAATTCAGAATGACTTGTACAAGAATCTGTGGCAATTATGTACCCTGGAAAATCCCAATTAGCATATCACAGCCAAGTGTTAAGGGCGTGATTGGATAGTGGCTAAGAGGTGTTATATGAACGCCCAGGGTAAGGTGTCAAAACAGCATTGTACATGGCAGACAGTTGGAGTTGAAGATTCCAGAATCACCATTCTACCGACAGACAATCATTGTACTGTAATACAATCACGCCATTAACACTTGGCTGTGATATGCTAATTGGGATTTTCCAGGGTACACAATTGCCAAAGATTCTTGTACAAGTCATTCTGAATTGAGAAAGCCAGTCGGATGACTAGCGAAACGTCTTCAAGAACTAAACTTCAAGTCCAGTTGATCTAATTGAATACAACAGATAAACATCTTACAGTTAATAGAGACCATAGTATTTTGTGTGAAATAATTTTTCTCCCCATTCATTGTTCATTTAAATGCATTCTGCTGGCCCAGACGAAGTTGTGACAATGCAGATGAATGTCTTTATAGCTTAACACGTGTCCTGATCTCTCCATCCCAGCTTGTTTCAATAGCTGCACATTTGAACCTATTTCCATATAAATTTCAGCTGCAAGCGTCACATTTATTAAAGATTAATGTTACTCTTTGAGGCAGACACCCGCTGTCAGCAATTGAATTTAAACTGTGGGAGTAGTGCGTATGTTCCGAGCTGATTGCTGTCAGTATTCAATGTGCCAAACTGTGTAAAAGAGTAGCTGGGACCATTTCACACCAGAAAAGGTTACAATGAAACCAAACAGTGAGATTTTACCACAACACAAGGCTCCATGTTTCCACAAAGGTTGATTTTTATTTTGCCATTAAAAGGGATAACTGATCGAGAAATAAACGATGATGCTATTGTGTAGCTGTTACTTATTTTCACACATCATTTATTTCTGTTTTTGGAAAGTTATTGTCAACCATTAACTTCTGGAATGCACATATTTAAACTCTAAATGAATGTACACACGTGAGATATAGTGCACACTGCAGCGAATGTCCGACTCGGCTGATAATTGTACAGACTATATCCCAAGTCTGTACCCACCTTAATGGCCTGCTGCAATAAGAGGTGCAAAACTTTGCCCATGCTATTAATCTTCCACAACAAATGAGATGTTATCTAACTGCAGTAACCCACTAAAAAGCTAACCTTTGATTGGTTGCTACAAAGTAATCAAAAACATTTGCCTCCAAAATGTTTTTGTAATGGTTATTTACCCTTTACAACAAACTTTATACTTTCATAGTTATTTAAGAAAAATGTTACTTTTTATTCTTTCTTTTTCTTAAATAATAAGTAAAAGCAGGAAGTAAACCCACATTTTATTTTATATTAGGTGCTCAAGTAACCCCAGACAGACTGGTTTGGGTAACTTTCAGTGCCACCAAGTGGTTTGCTTTCCAGTGCACTTTGACACCTTAAACACTTTTGTGTGCATATGAATTTAATTATATCAGTCACATGTGCCTGGTGCTGGTTAGAGATGGCTGAATCTGCTGGGTTTCGTTCCGTTTTCGTTTTTATTTTACAGTCGTATTTAACACTTGTTATTTTACAATCGTTATTTTGTAAAATAAGGATGTTCTTTGGGCCATATTTAAAAGGACAAATTATTTATAATATAAAGGTGCGGTATCGCTAAAAAGCAATACCGCTGATTTCTTTAAAATATTCCATTTTTATTTAAAAGAATCCAGACGGACATATGTCAAATAACTGCAAAATAAGTGTGAGTGTAAAGTAGCAATATCGTTATTTTAGTTGATGAAGTTTTTTAAATTTCGCCCTCTTGACAAAAAAAAAAATCCTTAGCACCCTAAAAAGCAGCAATAACCAATGATCTGCAAGGCATGCCAGTACTCCCTGCACTAGGTTTCCTGTGGTGCTGAATCCTGGATGCCCAGCCACTTGTGGTGGTGGAAATGAAATACATGAGTGTCAAAAAGCAGCATGTGTGTTTTATTTTGAAGCAATAACAAATCTAACACATCTGCATACCACAGACATGTGTTTTTCCTCCTATTCCAAATATAGCTGTACATTTGTCTTTAAATGTGTGATGCATCGTGCCCGTAAACAGAGCAGTTTTCTTTGGCAGCTTAATATACGGCTATGCTTGGTAGAACTGAAATCCGTTACTGCCTACAATATGCTTTTAAAAATAAACCTATTGCCTGCAAGTTATGATAAATTACATCTATTAATAATAATGATTTAAGTTTGTTTTTTTTTCCTAGTGGCAATGTGGGTTTGAATTTCTAAACAGGTTAAATTGGCACCTTTGTGTGTACATTATACATATATAACGTTCTTTCAAATTAAACAAATGTATTCCAGCAGCCCTGGATTTTGAATTATGCACAATCATTTTAAGATTAGGTTTTTGATGCCGGCAATAGATTTAAGAAACATAATTTATTTCGGCTCTTGCTTGTGTAGAACATTTTTCAGTCCCCCCTCATACTATATTTTTTCCCCCGTAGATTGAAAAGCAAGTTAAATGTATCGGAACGTAATTATTTTAACAAGTGGCTAGCTTTCTAAATAATGACAAAAAGAGATCATCTTATAATTGAATTTATAAACATTGGATTTAAAACAGTAAAGAAGTTTTTCCAAGGCTTTATAACTTGAAATATGGCGGATATAGTGATGATAATGCCCCTTTATCACGGTCATAAATTACATATTGTTATTGGTAATTTACAACTGTCGGTAATTTAAGGGTTGCATCCAAATTACCGACATTGTGTGTTATCTGGCCATTGACTGCCTTGAGCGTTACTTTACAATAAGTGCGCAAAATAACAGTGGGCTGATAAAATGCTGTTAATGATCGATAATTTAAGACTGTGGCATTGTTTTACAACCGCATCTTGTTTATTTATGATAAGGGCTCAACTGGTCATATTTTGAATTTGAACTGATTCAGTCCAGACCTTTTTATTAATCCTATTAACTGGGATAAAACTGGACTTTCTAAAATTTAAGGGATCAATAAATTATAACTAGATTTTTTTATTTATATTTGAAAACTACTGCAGAGTTTTTTGTTTTTTAAGTGTTACATGGTAAAATGTTAAGAAACTAATTTGAAGACCATTCCTTTTAAGAGAACTGTACCCTTTAAAAATCAACATGAAATAAAATGTAAAATTATATTACTCCAACCTTCTGTTCTTAACTTATATCAGAGATACCTTTTTTAGAGTTAGTTCTATTTTACATATAAAACTAAGTTTAAGCAAGTAGTGCACCTTCACTTGTTAACTTCCTCGTGCTCTTGGTGTCTCCGCAATTTAACGCTTCTTCAATATGCGCAATCTTTCACCATAAAGGGGCACAGTGGCAGTGACCAAACACACAAAATTTATTGAGGCAACAGGCACAACAGGATTCGAGTCCTGAGACTCTTTATCAATTTCTACTTTGCACCTTGCTGCAGGTTTCCTCAACACTCCCATCTCTAGCATGGGAACGCATGCCTACATATTAGGGTAGGAGGCAGGGGTGGAGGGAACACAAAGATTGTCTCACAATCAATATCTCCAATATTAGGTAAGAACAAGAGGTGGGAGTAAAGCAGTGTCTTCTAACGCCCAGAAAATTGTAATTTCATAAATTTTTTTAGAGGGCACAGTGTCTTTAAAGGGAAACAAAAAATATGAAAATGAGTCTCTTGTTTTAATAACTGGTAAATAAATCCAGACAGCCCAATGTATGCATTTATTTTTTTGGGATGATATTGCAAATGTTTAATTAAAAATAAATAAAGAAAAGTTGTAGGGGCAGTATAAAGTCATTTTCTTTAGAATGTCTATGCATGTTGATTCTCCTCAAGTTTTGTAAGGCACATCACGTCCTCAGCTCCATTATTTTGCTTTGAGATAAATCATGTTGATATTGCAAAATCTTGGTGATGAGATGACACAAAGATATCATCTGCCCTTTTAGAGATGTACCCTAGTGTGTCCTTCAGTAAATGAATAGGAATATTTATACAAACGTTCCTCATTGGGGATGTGAGCCCCATGAATTGCCTTAGATTTACATTGGGACTATTCATATAATATCATCATTAATCATATTGGTACAGTATCTGGTGTGACTGTTTAAGTTCTATGGTTTGACTCAATTACACATTTCATACCGATTTAATAAGAACAGCAAAGCAACTCATCTCGCTTGTCGGCCTATCTTCTCTGTGCTTGTTTAAGAATTAGATTGTCATCACTAATGCTTCTGATTTAAGGTTGGCTTGTAAAACCGAGTTTCTGCCCTTCAGAGGACTAAAATGTTTCTCCTTCATTTGCAAAGGACACAGACAATTAACTCAAATGCGGGGGGAAAAAATGAAAAGAAAGCATTTTCAAGGATAATTACCATATTCTTGCCATTTCTCTGAAGAAATCTATATAGAATAACATCCAGCTTTAAGGTAACTTTTCTTGACTTTGAGAAACTGAACTTGTAATGATGGAATATACATTTTTTCCTACATATATTTGAATTGATCTCTGCTGTACAGTTGAATGAGCGAAGAAACCCTTTCAATGTGAGGCTCTAACCATTTTTCAATTTGCGGAACATGATTTAAATCAAGGGACTCTTTAGAGAAGAGTCATGAAATCTGGTGTCACAATGGCCTCTGAAAGGTAATGTGCCATTAATATGAACCATGGCTTCTAATGATGACATTGTGCAACTTACGAATTCCGATTGGCAGCCACGAGAATGAGGGCAAGATATTACAGCATTAGTCATGCTAATAAAGAATCTGTATTACGGAAAGTTACACCAGAGATTGTGTTACCAACTGTTGGAAAAAATGTATATTAGGACAATTCTTCAAAATGAACAGCAATATGGCGACCGCTAGTTCACACAAAGTTTCCTGGCTAATGCTCACATTAATGGAGAAGATAAGGATATGCATTGAGCTGCCGAATTTGCCATCTGATAGGACTATACCCGTGTCTATGCAATCATTGCCATAACTAGGAATCATTGTGCCCCCCAGTAAAACTGGCCCCTATCTATGCTTCACCTACAGTGGTTTTCTGTGAGGAGGCTATATCTGTCCCCCCTTGGCTCCCAGGCCCCTTGCTGTTGCTCCCCCTGCTCCCCTAATAGTTATGCCCCTGTATGCAATTGTTCACATAAATATTAATGATGTTCCAAGTATGGTTGGATACTGTGTTGCGACAATATACTGTACATGTGCTGCTTTGAACTGATGAAACAGCAATACTGTGTTGCACACCATCATATTTTCTCTCTTGTTTGGATATCTTGGAGCCGAATTAAAAGTTGAGACTTAAACGATGTCTAGGTTTTGGGGGCTTATCTACCACATATTCATTTTTCAAAAGAGGGGTGGACAGTCCCTTTAACTGATTAGGCACACTCTGTATGAAACATCTTGTTAGAACTGTGGCAGATTGCTGTTTGCTCTTCCTTCCTACACTTCCACCATCTAAATAAAGTCACTAGCTACCTGTCTGAGACTGATTCATGCCTTATAACTGATAATTTTTTTTAAGGGTCTCTAAACTGCAATTTGTTTTTTAAATTGTAGATTACTATAAATTTAATTATTCCCATCTGTCATTGTTCCATATTTTTGTTGATCTGTCCCCTATTTCTTCAGATATCCAATCTGAAACATATTAAATTTCAGCTGTCAATCAACTATCTTATTATAAAAACTTCTGCTTTGTGCAGTTTTACTGTGAACTGGAATGGTGACAGTTGGTATGTGTAAATTGCATGGTGGTAAATTCCATCTCCCAGTGCTGGCTCATAGTGATTACTGAGCAAGTTGTTAAAGTAAGGGAGGGGGATACTGAGTCTGAGCAAAACAAGTACTGGAATGAAGTCATGCAGCAACACACATACCTCAGAATAAGTGCTGCTTATATGTATTCATTTATAGATTAAGATGAGTCAAAGGGGCATATTTATAAAGGTTCGTTAAACTTTTCACCTTCTTTAACGCGCTTTTCGCCTTCTTTAACGCAGCATTTTCACCTAATTTGGCCTTTTCGCTATTTATAAAGCAGTGATAACCAGTGGCAAAAGGTCATTACCGCTACATTTCGCTTTTCGCCATACATCGCTGCGGTAACAGCTAAAGCATATTTATAAAATGGTGAAAAGTGTATTTTTGTGTTAAGTTCAGCCATTCCAATTCGCCAAGTCTTAGGTGGCGAAAACTCATAAGTGGCCATTTATTTATCCTGCCAATGGGTCCATGGAGGTGTCAGTACATTGTGGAGTGTTTCTCAATACTAATAAGTACTCAGGGGGGTGTTAGACTATTTTCCAGCATTTACTATAATACAATCTGCGATTTCACTTTTTTAAGGTTAATTTTTTGCTTTTTAAAGATTTTTTTTTTAATGTTCCGATTTTCTTTATTTACCAATAAAATCAAATGGGGGTCCTGAGGGACATATTTATAAAGGGGCATTATTTTTTGCTTTTTTTCCCCACCAGCCTTTACCACAATTTTTAAAACTTTCATCAGTTATTAAAAAGGCGAATTTTCATCAAAAGCGAAAATTATCTAGCAAAAAGTAGCACTAATTATGCTGAAAAAGCTCAGCACATATGATGGTAAATAGGTAATAGGGTGTTTAAAACTCAAAAGGCGAGTTTTCTCTATTTCATTAATAGGATGATAAATAGTATAAAACTTAAAAGGTTAATTTTCTCTATTTTATTAATAGGGTGAGTGTAAAACTCAAAAGGTGAATTTTCTCTATTTCATTAATAGGATGATAGTGTAAAACTCAAAAGGCGAATTTTCTCTATTTTATTAATAGGACATTTTTTAGCATTGCTTATTTTTAGCAAACTGCAGCTAATTATCAAACCAGTTCCATTAATATGGGAACAAGGAATAATCATGTTAATGGAACATTCCAGTAAGTAATGATGTTTGGCGAAAATCCTGTTAAAACTGCAAAAAATGCAACAAAAGGGAGAAAATGGGCAAAAAGGCGAAAATCCCTCTATTTATAAATGGCTGTAAATAAAAAAGTGACAAAGATAACTCTGAAATTACACTAGAGAGCAATCTCTCTTTTCGCAGTGATACCACACTTAGGGGCATATTTATAAAGGTTCGTTAACTTTTCGCGGCCGTTTTCGCGGACATTAACGCATAAATCGCGTTTACCGCGATTTATAAAAGTCCGAAAACGACCGCGAAAAGTTAACGAAGCGTTAACCTTTCGCGGCGATACTTACCTGTTACCGCCGCTTCTATTTATAAAGCGGCGGTACTGGTTTCGCTCGATACTCACGTTAATATTTAAACTGATACTCACATTGATACTCAAACTGATGCTCACATTAATACTCAAACTGATACTTACACATGTATAACAAATACAACAAGATGGTCAGACAACAATACCAACTATTCCATGCAAACCCACCCCCCCATCCAGTGGGAGGAACAAAACCATTCTCACCCCTGGGTTTACGTTTTATGTCTAGAACTGAGCTGCGGCTGCAATTATGGGGCTGGCTTGCTCCTCCCCCTTCTTTGCCCAAGTAGAAACACATTCTACAAACACATGTCTCCCTATTAGACTTATCTGTGGTGGCAGCAGATTAAACATTTTTATAGTCAACAGAAGAAAATTTTTCATTGACATGCTCTCCCTTCCATGTTAATAAACAAAGGGGCATATTTATAAAGGTTTGTTAAACTTTTCGCCTTCTTGGCCTAATTTAGCCTTTTCGCTATTTATAAAGCAGTGATAACAAGTGGCGAAAGGTCATGGCTCTTCGTCATACATCACTGCGGTAACCGCCCAAGCATATTTATAAAATGGCGAAAAGTGTATTTTTGCGTTAAGTTTGTCCATTCCAATTCGCCAGTATGAGGTGGCGAAAACGCATAATTTAGCCTGTCAATGGGTCCATGGAAGGTGTCAGTACAATGTGGAGTGATTCTCAATACTAATAAGTACTCAGGGGGGTGTTAGACTATTTTTCAGTATTTACTGTAATACGATCTGAGATTTCGCTTTTTTAAGGTTAATTTTTTGCTTTTTAAAGATTTTTTTTAATGTTCCGATTTTCTTTATTTACCAATAAAATCAAATGGGGGTCTGGGGGACATGTTTATAAAGGGGCATTGTTTGTGCTTTTTTTCCCCATCAGCCTTTACCATAATTTTTTAAACTTTCATCTTTTCCTTTCATCAAAGTTATTAAAAAGGCGAATTTTCATCAAAAGCAAAAATTATCTATCAAAAGTATCTCTAATAATGCTGAAAAAGCTCAGCACATATGATGGTAAATAGGTAACACTCCCTGATGGGTTTTCAAAGTAGTATTAAATTGGTTAATACTCACTGAACACCTGTCTTTGTTATTTAAAATAAAAATTTGGTGTTTTTTTCAGCCAAAGATATAAATAGTGTAAAACTCAAAAGGTGAATTTTCTCTATTTTATTAATTTTTTAGAATTGCTTATATTCAGCAAACTGCAGCTAATTACCAAACCAGTTCCATTAATATGGGAACATCCCATAGTGCTGGGTAAGAAATAGTCACGTTAATGGAACATTCCAGTAAGTAATGATGTTTGGTGAAAATTCTGTTAAAACTGCAAAAAATGCAACAAAAGGGAGAAAAGGGGCAAAAAGGTGAAAATCCCCCTATTAATAAATAGCTTTATAAGTGACAAATAGCTCTGAAATTACACTAGAGAACAATCTCTCTTTTCGCAGTGATACCACACTTAACGCAATGAATAAGGCGAAAACTATCGCCACACATCGCCACAGCGATACTTTTCTGCAAAGGCGAAAGCGAAAATGAGCGGTTTTATAAATAAGGCGAAAATAGCGCTATTTGTCATTGCGATGTCCTGCGATAGCAAAATGGCGAAAATAGCGAACATTTATAAATATGCCCCAAAACCATTCAGAAACTTATTATATTAATACATACTATGCAGATTTCTTAATGAAAGGATATTAAATATTTATCAAATATCTAAAATGCAAGATTACATTTAACTTTATCTATTGTTTTCTTAAGTAAAGTGTGTATCGCCTGTTCTATAGGTTTTTGCTAGACAAAGATATAGAAGGGAATGGGAACAAGGGAGAAAATACTTTGGGGGAAAGGGGAGATAAAGGTAAATAAAAACCTTTACAGGGTTATTCAATAAAAGTTCTTATCGTTTAAAATGGTGGTAATTTTGCCCCAACCAATCAGATGTTAGCTTTCAATTGTTAAATAAGATCTGGTTGGTTGGGGCAAATTTAGAAGCATTTTAAACGATAAGAACTTTTATTGAATCCCCCTGTTAGTTTTCTAATGAAATAGGTATAAGGGTTAAACAGATTTATCCCCCCCAAACCCCAAAATTAGGGCAGATAAAAGAGTTTGGTAGTGAAAGAAGCTAAATGGCAACTCCATTTTTTTGTTGTTGCAGTGATTCAGTTTTCCCAGATATTGCAGAATACAGAAGCAGAAGAAGGAGGAAAGGCTCAGTTCCGCTGCGAGGTATCTTCTAAGAAAGCTTCGGTGGAGTGGAGAAAGGGACCAGAGAAACTCATGCCCAGCTCTAAGTATGAAATAAAGGAAAGGGGTGTGGTTCGAGAACTGACCATATTCAACCTGGAGCCGACAGATGCTGGAGATTACACTTGTATTTGCAAGAACAAGAAAACATCAGCAACATTACATGTGAAAGGTAAAATGGTAAAAAAAAAAAAAAAAGCATGTACAACCTTATTTCATTTCTAAGGTTTTACCCATCAGGACATAATAAAAAATATTAAAACTATACTATGCATAGGACGGAAATGTATTCTACACAACTAGTCACTCCAGGGCCAATTTTTTTTATATTATGGGCAAAATGCACTATCCCCTGATAACTAGCACAGAGTTCTCTCCCCTGTGCTATGTGCTGGAATCACGTTTAAACTAAATGATAAACACGTGAATGGAAAGTGATCCCTCCACAAAATCAGTCTTCACATTGATATAGTACATTATACAGGGAGATTCATTAAAAATTCATATTGTTGGAAATGGTGCTAATTTTGCCCCAACCAATCAGATCTTATTTAACATTTGGAAGCTATCATCTGATTAGCACCATTTTTAATGATAAGAACTTTTATTTACATGTTGACGTTAGTAAAACTTTATTTGTTAAAGTTAAAAGCAAGCGTGAGACTCTCATCTAAAGCCATGAGCATGAAGTATGGAGACATAAGGCCGGTCCATTGTTAGACTAGTATATTGTTTGTTTGTTACTGTTTGTTTTCTGTATTACATCACTCTTTAGTTATTTTTTTTTTTCATTCTTAAAAAGTTGTTTTATTATTATCCACATGTCCCAGAGATGTGTTAGAAATCAGAAATCCTACAATAAAAACCCCATCTGGCCTTTACTAGAGATATCCTGTAGTTTTGTTAAAAACTGACAAATAAAACCCAACAAAACATCAGGGAGATTCAATAAAAATTCTTATCGGTAAAAATGGTTCTAATTTTTTGAAAGCTAACATCTAATTGGTTGGGGCAAAATTATCACCATTTTTAATAAGAACTTTTATTGAATCTCCCTGCATGTTCTTCATTAACAAAAATTGCTAGCTCCTTGTTTGGAAGGGTTGCCAGTAGAACATGGCAGCAGGGCTTAGCTTTGCAAAGTTGCATATAAAAAAGTAGAAGTCATCTAGAAAAATGTCCTTTGAACCAAACAAAACCAAAGTTTGGCCATAATACACAACATTTGGTGAAATAAAACTAACAAATGCTAATGGGGTGATGTAATGTTACCCCATTCACGGTGCAGAGAGAGACGCTATTAGCACTGTGAATTACCTTACGGGGCAAAAGAGAGCAACCTCCCCATATGTGCCAGCACAGTAATGGGAGGAGAATGGGCTTGTGTTGCTGCATGGCCACTCATCGAGTCAACCAAAAACTTTTCTTTACAGCAAAATATTCAAATATTCAATATTCAAAATGTAGGCCAAAATGTAAGGCCATGTTTCTGACAGCTAAAGCTTGGTCAAAATGGTCTCAAAAATGCAACAGGACATTGATCCTAAATACACAGGTATTTTGCAACCATTAGGACATTTTTCAACAGTGACACAAAATACTGACCAAGGTGCAAAATTGCACCGTATGCCTCATTGACTGGCACAGTCTTAAAATAACACCCCAGTAGGAAATTACTAAATACAATCGCTACTTTTTGACAGTGGTATTGTTTATATTGCTGTATATAAATTGTTACGCCGATTAAGTAGCATCTCAGATGACAGTAATCTAACATACATATGTACAAAACTTATTTTATTTGCTTTAGTAATCACTGCATCTTTCAGAAAATATAAAAGACTAAAAACAACACCCTACAACCCCACCTTGGGTAAACTGTGTTTACCTTTAATGTGTAGAACTGAGCAGGAAATCTGCGATCGTAAGGCTGTTTAGCTCCTCCCCTCTTTTTGCCCAAAGCCCGACCAATAGAGAGACATATTCTACAAGAACACCTTTCTATTAGACTGATCTGAAACTGGTGTGGCGGCAGGGAAGGGGGTCCCTGGGAACCCAAATTTCACTCTCTTAGATCTGGACATTGAAGTTAAACATAGGGGTGAGGACCTAGTAGTTTAGACCCTTACCCCAGGTTCTTTTAATGGGCTGGGGTAAGTTTAGGGTTTAATTTTTTCATATTATTGTTCTTTAATGTTTCACATAGACTTATATAACAAGGACCTTCTTCATATGGGTATAACAATGACTGCAAATCTTATTCTAGATTTGGATGTGACCATTGTGCGTGAGCTCAAAGATGTGTCCGTGGTGGCATCAGAAGATGCAGTGTTTACTTGTGAGGTGTCTCATGCCGGTGCCAAGGATGTGGAGTGGAAGCTGCAGGGGATAACCCTTGTGCACAATGAGATGAATGAGATTTCTGTAGAGAAAGGCAAGATTCATACCCTGAAACTGGCCACCGTGACAATGGAGGATTCTGGGCCTGTTTGCTTCAGAGTTGGACCATATACATCAACAGCAGACCTCAAAGTTAAAGGTAACACCATTTAAAGGAACTTAAACCGACAGGAACTGCAATATTACCGAGATTCATTGATTGCTATAGAGCTAAAAGGGAATTATGGTAGTATGTGGTATTTAAAGTTCCATTTCAGTAATTAAGAGTTTTTCATCATTACATTTGACACAGGGTTTTAGATAATGTTGTTTGTAAAGTTCTTTGGTTTTGCCAATCATTAACTGACAAACCTTAAATCATTCTTCTTCTTGAACATGTTTACAGATTTCTCCATTCACTTTCTTTTGTGATTTGTTTTCTGGGGTGGGAAGGCTCTCTTTATCTTGTGTTTTGTGTGTCTGCTCACTGTGTCGCTTAGTGTGATAAATAAAAAATATAAATATATACAGGGAGATTCAATAAAAGTTCTTATCGTTTAAAATGGTGCTAATTTTGACCCAACCAATCAGATCTTGTTTAACATTTGAAAGCTAACACCTGATTGGTTGGGGCAAAATTAGCACCATTTTAAACAATAAGAACTTTTATTGAATCTCCCTGATAGTATTGAAAAGTGTCCACATATCAAAAAATTTAAACTCAATAATAAAAGCACTTACACCACAGTCTGGGATTTGGCCATCCGGAAAAACTCGTAACCACTTCCTGGTATTAATGAGTGCAGGTGTCTTTATTCAGTGCTAATAAAATGAGATTCTAATTATTATTATATAAACATATAAAATCAGATAAAATATATCTGTTGCTGTGATGCAGACATCAGGAAGTGCTTAACGCATTTCGCTGTTTCAAAATCATTAAGCGCAGAAACAAGACTGTTATTAGAAGGTTCTCTTTATGTGTCTTCTCTTTTTTGGTAAGCGTGTCTGGTTGTTGTTGTGGTGTGTGTGTGTGTGTGGGGGGGTGTGTGTCTTTTTTTTCCTGATAAAGAATTCTTAAAAGTGTTTGAGCTTGGATTTTTGTGTTTCCTGCATTCCAGGAAGCATAGTTTACACTCAAAAGGATGATGTAAAAAAGAAGACCTGCAGTCTGCAGGGAAAAGAAGAACACCTTCTAATACTGCAACCCATTGTTTTTATTTATCACCTTGTAAATTGTTTCCTAAATAATAAAACATGCAATTTTTCAGCCCCACTTCCAGTCTTTACGAAAGACCTCAATGACATAAATGTGGAAGAAGAAGGCTCAGTTGTCCTCCAGTGTGAACTCTCTCAGCCTCATGTCCCTGTGGTATGGAGAAAAGGCCCCGAGCAGATCTCAGTCAGTGAAAAATATGAAATTAATGATCTTGGCACTGTCCAGGCTTTAAAAATCTGTAATGTGAAACCTGAAGACTCTGGGGTCTATTCTTGCGATATTGGAAATCAGTTGACCAAGGCAAAAGTGACAGTAACAGGTATTTGATGTATATTGATAGTTCGTAGAAAAAAACTGTACCGTAATAATGTTATATTTTCCAAGAAGATGTCATCTCTTTAAACATTGTCTATCGGTGTTGTACCAGTCTGTTATTTCCATGTGTATTGGATGTTCTGTGTTCTTGTATGTTGTATCTTACTTTTTCATTGTGACGGATTTAATGACCTTAGAGCCTATAGCTGGGCATGCACCAATAATATTAGCTAATTGTAAGATATAATTTATATGGCATAAAATTTAGCCAAGCCGATAAAACAAAATGTTTTTTTCCCAAACACAGATCAATTATGAGACAATATTTACAGCCAAAGATTAGACGTTACCCAAATTAAATAACTGAATTACAACTAATTACAAACTAATATTTACTCTTAAAGGACAATTGTATGGTTATTGCTCCACCCCCCTTTTGGTCCAGGGCCTAACCAAATGGCAACATACAGTGCACTCTGCGAGAACCACTTCTTCCCATTGGATAGAACTTTGTAGCATTAAGCCAACACGACTAGCCTGTTTTTACTCTCAAATTGCATTGTAATCCATTCAAAAACATTCAAAAAGGTTTTATCAGAATCTATAGTGTCAGTGTTTGTAGGACATTTTGATTTTTTCTTTTTACATAAAGCCAACAGTTTCTAAAAAGCCAGAAGATTGAGAAGAACTTTACTCTTGATGGGCCAACTTTTAATTTCAATGTACATTTTTATAAGAATAGGTGCAAGAATTTGTCCACCCATTGACAAGAGTAGAATGAGACATAAAGGGTAAAACTTACAATGGTAAATGAAAGAAAAAAAGGCTTCTGTAGATGTGTTCATAGTTATTAACAGGTCAAACAGGTTTTTTTTTTCAGAGGATGTGCAACTGATGCTTTATACAAATAGCCAACATTAAAAATGTATTTGCAACTTTAAAGACTGTCAGGCCCCTCCCCTGGAACACCCCTTACCTTGATACCATGCCCCTGGAATGCCCCATTACACCCCTAACTCCACCTCCACCCTTTTGGCTCCTAGCTCCACCTTTGCCCACCCCCTATATGATGTCACTGACATCACATACCAAAAGCCATGCCCCTCACCACAACCCCTTTCTCCATCCTGCCTGCAAGCCTCATTTGGCAGGGTGTGATGTCTGGCATCTCTAGTTATGTACCACCATTGTTATAAAAGATTTCTGTTTATATATAAACAATACTGTCCTAAGATAATTGATAATTCCTTCCTCTGGGGCTTCCTTTGGTCATTTCTTGATCCAGTGAATCTATATGTCTACAATGTTATATGTAAGTCTAATACCACCTTTCTGTTCATTCTATGTTTGTTCCTATATATTGGTTTTGCCTCTATTCATTTTGTAACTCTCTGTAAATGTGAAATTTGGATGTTCAATGATCTTGAAATACCTACAAAGTAATGCCTCTTTGGTCAATGGCAGAATTACAGCAATGTGTTACTGTGTTCCAGCACTTCCAGTTCAGATCATACAACCCTTAAAGAACGAGTGTGGAGAAGAGGGCAAATCTATTACTCTCCAGGCTAAAATCTCTAAACCAGATGCCCCAGTGCAGTGGAGTAAGGATGGAAAGATTCTCCAGCCCAGTTCTAAATATGAAATTAAGCAGATTGGTCCTGTGGTGGAACTTCACATACACAAACTTCAAATGTTCGATGTTGGAGTATATACATGTGATACAGGAGACCAGAAATCAGAAGCTAATGTCCTTGTTAAAGGTCAGTTTTAATCACTATATTGAAGATGTTGGTGTAGGGTCACATATAATGCTCCTTGATGATGAGGCATGTATCCATTGCTCTACTGGGAACTATGATACCACTTGAAAACAAAAGATAACATTGGACCACACAAACCAAAAAGATTCTGGCTTCAAAAATGTTGTGTTACTTTTGTCCTCAATTGTCTCCTCGTTCTATTTAGTTTCTCCTTCTTCTGCATTTTATTTTCCACTTTTCAGTGTTCTGCTTTCTTTTTCTTTAATATGGGACTGAAGAATGTTCTAAAGCCTGAGACCACCAAGTAGGCCAGTTTTATCTTACATTAAATTAAAAATGTGTTCAGTCAAGTTAAACATTTGCATTTCCCCACCAGAGATTCTTGGTAAATCTTCTTTACATTCTAACGCCAATTTTATTCCACAAATGCTCAAAAATACCTTTGGCAAATGATTTAAGTTATAAGGAAATCACAAGAAATCTAGATTGAGTCTTTACAAAAGATGAAACCTTTCTACAAACAAATCCCTTTTTTGTTCAAGCTGATCCAGTGGAAGAAAGGGGGGCAATTCATATTGTATGCAATTTGCCTTGGATGGGGAAAACTGCATTTCTGGCTTTTGCGGTCCCAAAAGTAAACAAGTACTACATGTTCTAGTAATTTTAGAATAACATTTTCTAAAAGCTCTGTACAGTATCTGACAGCAGTTTCAACATACTGTATCAAAACACTCTTTGGCCCAGTGTAGATAGAATTATTACAATGTACTGTATGTATAAATACTGGTAGCCTTGCATTTTCCTAGTTGAGGAACAAAGATTAAGTAAAACTATTTATTGTGTCTGAAATGATCAGTTGTACTTACCACATGTATTGAACTGATACATATTTCCTTGCAATGTGGATTTGACAATAAACCTCCAAATATTCCACCTCAGAGCCGGAACCTTACATAATTGACCAGCTTGAGGACATCATTGTAGAAGAAGGAGAAGATGCCATTTTCAAGTGTAAAGTTTCCAAAGACAACGCCTTGGATATACAGTGGTGCTTGGCTGGTGTTCCTTTACAGTCCAACGAAATGAATGAAATTTCTTGTCACAAAGGAAAAATTCATACTTTAACCCTGAAAAAGGTGTCTTTAGAAGATAACGGGCTTGTCAGCTTTAGAATAGGGCAGAACACCACAACATCCGAGCTTAAAGTAAAAGGTACAGTACAAAATACAAGTCTTTCCTACTACTAAACTAGATCCCATGCAATCTTTTAAGAGATACTTATTTTTCTTGCAATTAAAAGATTGCATAAGCATGGAAATATCCAGAACATTAAGTGTTTGAATGTTCTGATGCTTTTAATACTGGTTTTAATATGGAGGTAATGAAAGATGTTGCTGTAATGTCAACCACAGCTGCAGCCTTGAAATTCACCAAGAACCTCAAGGCAGTTGATGCAGAGGAACAAGGAGTCGCCATGTTCCAGTGCGAGTCATCCAAGGCCAATGCGCCGGTGGAATGGAGAAAGGGGTCTACAATTATCGATCATGGTGGGAGATATGAAATCACTGTGAAAGGATCTGTCCACACCTTAAGCATTATGGACCTTACCATAGAGGATTCTGGGGAATACAGTTGTAGCACTGTATATGAGAAAACGTCAGCCAGACTACAAGTGAACCGTAAGAGATCTCTCAACTCCATTTTCCTGAAAAGAAACCAGTTAATATACTAATAGTCATCTTGGTATGACACTTTATTAACTAAAAAGGCTGCAAAACTTTTTTTTTAAAAAAAGGGATCCTGGTAAAATGGAAAGTATTGGTAGCAGGTTATCACATCATAAATTGTAAATCATTGCGAACCTAAGGATTTATGTGTTTGTAAGTCCTGATCTTGATTCCATGTGGCTTAATAGGGTCTCACTTTGCAGCCTTTTAAAATATCAACCCTTGCCTACTAACTTGAAATACTAAGTTTGCATTGAACCTACTCACTTGTTCTTTTACCTTCACTAAAGTTCTCACGTGTATAAGGTGAATGTTAGTGTGCAGTCATTTATTAATACTTTCATAAGGCTCTACCCATGGTTTGCTACTTGTGTTCCTAGCAAATTTTAATTTACAATAAATAAGTTATGAAGCATATCTGATATATAAAAATCAGACCAATGGGTGTATTTGCATAAAACCTGTTATGCTTGACTGTTCTTTATTTACTACACTAGAGGGCACCAGGATACTATTAATGTAAGAATTTGTAAACTATATTTTCACTGTAAATTGAAATATACTGTATTTCCAGAAGATTACGTACATTTAGAATAATCCAGTTTTATTTTGTTATAGATTCTTTCCTTTTCTCTTTAAAAATATTTTTGGGTGGTTTTCTTACAGAAAAGTTGTCTTACAGCTTTTCACCATTGTTTTTTTTTAAATATGTTTTTAAAGGGGTTTTCTTAAAGGGGTGTTCAGGGTGCCTGTAAGCCCCATGACATAAAGTTTTGTTTATTCCAGCTCTTCCCGTAACGTTTAAACAAGAGCTTAGAAATACTGAACAAGAGGAAGGAGGCACGGCTATCTTACAGTGTGAAGTGTCCAAACCGGGGGCCCATGTGGAGTGGAGGAAGGGAGCCCTTGTCCTACAGCCCAGCGATAAATATGATATGAGGCAAAGTGGCACCATTGTTGAACTACTTATCCATAACTTGGATCTGGAAGATTGTGGCCCTTACACATGTAGCACGGCAACGGAACACACATCAGCCTCTGTTTTTGTCCAAGGTAATCAATGCCATGTCCTTACATATAATCTCTAGGATACCAGAAATAAATTTGGCACTTTTGTGGACGTGCCAGGTGTATAGAGGGTTAAACATCAGCCATGATAGAACCCCAGTTAATATTTACTTACAATGGGTTTCAATAAATAAAAACTTTAGCTGCCATAAAATGTCCCCGTTAGATGGCCGCTAATAACATGATTGTTAACTCCCGTATTACCCACACAGCTGCCTCTAGCGAGGTATTGAGAGCTTAAACTTTATTCAGGATTTGTTTTTTCAGTAACAAACTCACATTTAGAAAGCCCCAAAGGGCCCTTTTCAGGGCCACAAGGGAATTTATTAGTGTCGCAAGGGCCTTGATAGGGCCGGGGAGGGGGGTCCCTGTTTGAGCTGCGGGACCCCTTAAGCCCCAAAGGGTCCTTGTTAGGGCCACAAAGGTCCTTGTAAGGACCCGGGAGTGGGTCCCGGTTTCGAGCTGCGGGACCCCCGAATGTCTGGCCGCAGGATTGTTGGCTGTTCGGCAATGTGCGAGTTTTCGTGAATCTCTGGCCGTTCGGGGATTTTCGGAAGTGGCTGTTCGAGGCCTGCCGAACGTTCAAAAATCCTCGTACATTCAAGAATTCTCAAATGTTTGAGGATTTTCGCAAATATTCCCGCGAGTCTGGAAAATCAAACTAGTTTGAGCTCAAACTAATTTGAATAGTTTGAGTTCATCTGAACTCATAAAGTTCGGCTCGAACTTGGGTTCGAGTTCTAGTCCATCGCTAATTGGGAATTGTATTTCCCTTAACCAACGAAATTGCTACATTTTACCCATTGTTTTTACCTTAGCCAATGAAATAGTTAAATTTTACCCATGTGTTTGTGAAAGGACATTTTCAAGATGTTGAGCTTTTCTACTTAACATGGAGTCTTAGGGGCATATTTATAAATCGCTATCGCAGGACATCGCAATGACAAATAGCGTTATTTTCGCCTTATTTATAAAATAATAATCGTTTTCTCCTTATTCATTGCGTTAAGTGTGGTATCACTGCGAAAAGAGAGATTGTTCTCTAGTGTAATTTCAGAGCTATTTGTCACTTTTTATATAAAGCTATTTATTAATAGGGGGATTTTCACCTTTTTGCCCCTTTTCTCCCTTTTATTGCATTTTTTTCAGTTTTAACAGAATTTTCGCCAAACATCATTACTTACTGGAATGTTCCATTAACGTGACTATTTCTTACGCAGCACTATGGGATGTTCCCATATTAATGGAACTGGTTTGGTAATTAGCTGTAGTTGGCTGAATATAAGCAACAAATTAGTATTGAGAAACACTCCACAATGTACTGACACCTCCATAGACCCATTGGCAGGCTAAATAAATGGGCACTTGTGCGTTTTCGCCACCTCAGACTTGGCGAATTGGAATGGCTGAACTTAACGCAAAAATGCACTTTTCCCCATCTTATAAATATGCTTGAGCGGTTACCGCAGCGATGTATGGGGAAAAGCGAAATGTAGTGGTAATGACCTTTCGCCACTGGTTATCACTGCTTTATAAATAGCGAAAAGGCCAAATTAGGCCAAGAAGACGAAAAGTTTAACAAACCTTTATAAATATGCCCCTTGGTCTACCAGGGAGGTTAGTCTTAGTTTGAAAGGGAGGCTAGTCTTAGTCTACCAGGGGGGTTAGTCTTAGTCTACCAGGGAGGTTAGTCTTAGTCTACCAGGGGGGTTAGTCTTAGTCTACCAGGGGGGTTAGTCTTAGTCTACCAGTGGGGCTAGTTGAAATTTTGATGTTGAACATTAAATTCTGTGCAGAAACCACAAAAGTTAAATATGAATTTTGGATTTTGACCACTGAAACAACACTTTTGTGATGAAAATTCACCTGTTGTTTCAAACGGCAATAAATTGACTATACAAAACTATAGTGCATCCCTATTAACAATTATCCATTTCTATTCCACCCCTGAAATGTTTTGAGCATTTTCTACTTTGAAGGCAAGTACAGGTGAACATTTGCACCTCCTATAAACCAGCATTCTATGGGACTACTTTATAAGATCTGCAAATGTTGAATATTCTGCACCAACCAATCAGATATTTTTCAGATGTTTTAACTGTAGTAAAAAAGGAACATCTGATTGGTTGCTGCAAATTAACAAGGGCGCTTTTTTGTACTTCGTATTAAATAAGCTTGTTTATGTTTAGCATTTCTAAGTCTGGTCACGTTGATTTACAAATTAGCTTAGAGACTAATGTGTTTTTGTTTGTTTGTTTATTTTATAAACCTTGAACCCTGACAACAGAGAGTAACATAGAACTAGTTTCGGGTTTAAGAAACACGGACGTCTTTGCGGGGGAGACAGCCACGTTTTCCTGTGAACTTTCCAGAGAGGGGGTGAGGAATGTACAGTGGTGGCTCGATGGTTCTCCCCTGCA
Organism: Hymenochirus boettgeri; assembly: GCA_019447015.1. Classification (NCBI taxonomy): domain Eukaryota; kingdom Metazoa; phylum Chordata; class Amphibia; order Anura; family Pipidae; genus Hymenochirus; species Hymenochirus boettgeri. Next base: position 229,211,864 of record CM033471.1, read on the forward strand.
GAACAGCCCAGTGAATGAGATATCTGTGCTCAACGGCAATGTTCACCTCTTAACCCTAAAAAACCTGGGGACTAATGACTCTGGTGTTGTCACCTTCAAAGCTGGGTCCCTCATTTCATCAGCTAAGCTGTTAATTAAAGGTATATGAAAAGCCTAACACATGCTTAACACAGGTTGGTTTGAACCGATTCCCGGGCTGGTGTTTCCCCTTCTAGAATGTAGAATCAAGCTGTTATGATTTCACTTTATTTCGAGACACGGGGGAAATTCTCCTATAAGCTTTACTTACTCTTTGAAGTTGTTCTGAAGATAATCAAAAGTAATATAATTTTGAATTTAAAAAAACCCTCTGATGGCCACCTATTGAATCTGTTGATTGGTATTTTGGAATACCAAAAGTTATGTACAGCCTTATAGTTGTGCTGTTCCAGATTTGGAACCATGGAAAGAAAGGCAGATACTGATGGTCAAGGGTCACATATGAGGTCCCAGATGACAGTATTTTTTTATGACAATAGATCTGTCTATTACTTACCCCTGTAGTGGATTTCTATGGGAGGAACTGTAAGATTATAGCCTTATAATCTTACAGTTCCAGGAGGAGAAGGAAACCAGAAGCCACAAAGGGGTAGGTTATAATAAATAATGCCCCCCCAACTGTAAATTATAGGGATATTAGATGTCACCTTGGAGTTCTGCCCTGTATAAAAGGTACTCGGCCTGCGGCCTCGTGCTTTTATATGGTCACGGAACTCCTCGGTGTCTTCTAATATCCTTATAATTTACAGTTGGGGGTGCATTATCCACTATAACAACACAACAACATTTTTAACTTTTTAAAAAATAGTAGGAAAAAATAAGGTAAAACTAATCCTTAAATCTCAGGCTTGACAAGCTCCCCAGCTCCGGTCCATGGGCTCTTTCTCTTCTGTGATTCCATTGGTTTATTCGCCTTCTGAGCTTCCTTGAAATGAAGAGGAGGACATTTTTCTGTCAAGGAGCCAGTACAGGCAACAAGGGCACAGGAAGGAAATAGAACAATATGGCCCATAGACCACATTAAAGGCATAATCCATATCAAAGAGCATGGAGAGGAATATTGTTAAAATGTACATTTCTTTACATAACATTCACTTATTGTGCATCTAAATGGTTACAGATTTACAGGGAGATTCAATTAAAGTTCATATCATTAAAAATGATAAAATGTTTCAAATGTTAAATAAGATCTGATTAGTTGGGGCAAGATTAGCACCGTTTTTAAGGATAAGAACAACCTGATAGTTGGCTGATTTGTTGATTCCTCCTGGACAATTGTTGTGCTGTTTCCAAATGCACCTCACTAGACCAAAGTAAGGGCCACTCTGTGAGAATTACAGGGTTATTCAATAAAAGTTCTTATCATTTAAAATGGTGCTAATCTTGCCCCAACCAATCAGATGTTAGTTTTCAAATGTTAAATAAGATCTGATTGGTTGGGGCAAAATTAGCACCATTTTTAACGATAAGAACTTTTATTGAATCTCCCTGTACGTTTTTATTTTTTAACAGCTCACACTCTCTGTTTTTCAAACAAATAAATGTTTAAATCAAACTACAGATAAATGTCTATATAAGTCATTGGATCGGCCTTGTGCTCCCATTCAAAATTCAACTAATTAACAAAAGTTTTCTTGAAATCCTACAGACCGCATGCTGACTCTTCTGTCTTTCCCTGATAGATGTGTCAATACAACTTGTATTCTCGAGAGGTGTAGATATCACTGCATTGGTTCCCCAGTAACATAGATTTCTTATGCTGCACCCAATATTTCAGTTGAACTCAGCCAAGCCTTTATTTTGATTACATTGAAAAAAATAAATTAAGCAACTGGGTATTATAAGTAAAAGGCATGTCCACCCTTAGAACAAAAAACTATTGACTTGTCAGTTTTCTGCCCTCAATACCAATTCCTATTTTTACCAGTTTATTACATGCATTTGTAACCAGATATTTAACAAGTTCTATTCCATTCTGGTACTGGTATCTGCAGTAGTAGGCAGCAGGTGAAACAGCAGTTAATTATTGTCTGGTTAAATATCTGGTTAATAATGTAACATAGTAACATAGTAACATAGTAATTAAGGTTGAATAAAGACATTCGTCCATCAAGTCCAACCTATTCACTTTTTTTCTTTTTTTTTTTTAACCCTACCTAACAGTTGATCCAGAGGAAGGCAAAAAACCCCAGCTAAAAAAGGGGGGGGGGGAATTCCTTCCTGACTCCAAACGGCAATCGGAAAGTATCCCTGGATCAACCAGATCTATATGTATTAATACCAGTAATTCTCAATATTTTTTAGTTTTAGAAACTTATCCAGGCCTTTTTTAAAGTTATTCAATGAACTTGCCATTACCACCTCTGCTGGAAGACAGTTCCACAGTTTCACCGTTCTCACTGTAAAGAAACCTCTCCTAACTTGAAGATGAAACTTCTTTTCTTCCAACCTTAAAGGATGTCCACGAGTCCTCTGATATGACCTATTAGTGAACAATGCACCAGAGAGTTCACTGTATGGGCCATTAATATATTTGTATAAGGTTATCATGTCCCCACGCAACCGCTGCTTCTCCAATGTAAACAGCCCTAACTTGTCTAATCTGCCTGCATATTCAAGCCCCTCCATTCCCCTTATAAATTTAGTTGCCCTTCTCTGAACTGCCTCAATTTCCAAGATGTCCCTTTTGTATATGGGATTCCAAAACTGCACCGCATATTCCAAATGAGGCCTTACCAGTGCCTTGTAAAGAGGGAAAATAATATTTTTCTCTCTTGATTCCATTCCCCTCTTTATACAAGACAATATCTTGCTAGCTCTAGCTGTTGCTACCTGGCATTGTTTGCTACAGCTAAGTCTGTTATCTACCAGAACCCCCAAATCTTTTTCCATTACAGATGCACTTAACCCAGAGTTATTTATGGTGTAGGTGGCACAGGGATTATTAAATCCCAAATGCATCACCTTACATATATCAACATTGAATCTCATCTGCCATTCTGCTGCCCATTTTGATAATCTATCTAGGTCTGCTTGCAGCACTTGCACATCATTGGAAGTTTCCAAAGCTCTGCATAGTTTAGTGTCATCAGCAAATACTGAGACCTTGCTCTCAATGCTACTTCTAAGTCCTTTATAAACAGATTAAACAGAAGCGGCCCCAGTACAGAACCCTGAGGCACTCCGCTTAGAACTTTAGCCCACATAGATGTAGCTCCATTGACCACCACTCTCTGTTTGCGGTCCAATAACCAGTTCTCTATCCATGAACAAATGTTTTCTTCAAGGCCAACAGTCCTCAGTTTATACATTAGTCGCCTATGTGGCACAGTATCAAAGGCTTTTGCAAAATGTAGGTTATTAGGTGCAAAATATAATATTTGGGGTTGGGGGCAGGTAATTGGCAAGTGACCGTTTTTTTTTTTTTTCTTTTAAAGGTGGGGATGGCCTGTAGTAAAAGAAGTGCTAATACTATACCTATCAGAATGTTGCTTTCCTTATTTTTACAGGAATTGATCAGTCAGGACTAAACGCCATTTTGTATTTTTTTACTACACATTTGTAAAGTAATAATCCTAGGTATTATGAGAATTTTCTCTTCCAACGTAGATTGGAATTCTCTCTTTCAACGTACTCTGCACATTTTCAAGTACCAAGTATAACAGCTTGTATCTAATGATGGGGAATTACTGATAGCCCTATTTCCAACATGCAACATGAATTTATGAGTAACAAATTCTAATTGCTGCTTTTGCGCATTTTATTGGGAGTCTTTAAGTGTCTGTTTCTCATCTAACAAATGAGTCTTTCATTTGCTATGCTTCTAATTCATTAAGTATCATTGTAGAAAACATTACAACACTCACAGGATACCAAGACGGACCTTAAACATGCACAATATATATATATATGGCATCCATTGCCAGAATACTAGATTCATTGATGGGCAAATCACTGGAAAAGAGACAAAGATGGTAAATTTTCTGGTAATTGTTTGGTCTCAGCAATTTTTCAACTTGAACCTTGAAGGACAATGATTAGTTAACAATGGTATGGAGGCACTTACAGAATTAGTCAAAAGAGAGAGACGATTGTGCTGTATTCGTAAAATATCAATACTGGGCTCCAACATTTTTGGACCCACATTTTTGCAAAATTCCCATCAGATTGAGGATTTTCAGAATGGTCAATCATCCGATAATCCTATTTGGTGGATGGACCCTTTCCTTCTGCAGGTAGACAACCTAGAGAAAGGATAAAACTGGAACCTACTGTTATATTAGAATATTTTACTCTTTAAATAAGAATTTCTTCAGTGGGTCTGGGGTGTCTTTTTAATACATTAAACAGAATGAATTGAAGACTCTCATTGTTTATGTAAAACTCGAGATTTAATTTGCTGAAAAATTAACATGACTGGTTGTAACTAGAGATGGCGAAACTGCTAAAATCCGTTCCGCCTGTGGATTTGCGAATTTTCGAAAAAATTTGAAATTTCAAAAATTTTCAAAAGCGCGGGTTCGGAAAATCCGTAAAGCAGAATTCCAGAAAATCCGTATTGATTTCCGCAGATCTCGGAGAGCCACTGCGGAACCGGGTTCGGATATGGAATCCGGTCCATCTCTTGTTGTAACAAAGTATTAAGAGTAAATAACTATTAGGCTATGTCAGACGAATATCATGGTCGCGGTTTTCTGGCAGTTCCAGGTGTTTTTCTATAGGCAGCCACTTCTGAACCACAGGAAACCTGCAAACAAAACAGTCATTCATCTGTACTTCACCTGAATACTTAGTTTAACATTACCAATCATTAAATACATCATGCTGTTCAAATAGATTTGGTTGTTCCATCGCTAAAATTGCTAACAAAGGCTTAACTTATCTACCATTTCTGCTTGCTGGTAATTGTGCGATGCATTTGTGCTTTTCACCATACAAAACAACCCTAAGCTGTCAATATCATCAAGACCATTTAATGCATGTCCAATCTGACATTGGTTGACAGATCCAACCATTGAGGTGGTCAGCCCAATGAAGGACCTTGCCATTGATGAAGATGACACCGCAGAGTTCATCTGCCAGTATTCTAGACCAGTGCAAGCCTATTGGAAGAAAAATGATCTAGAAGTTTGTTCTGATGAGAATCGAATCATTATTGAACAGGACTGGAATGTAGCCAAGTTGACCATTAATTCTGCCATCCCGGAAGACAGTGGAATCTATATGTGTGAAGCTGAAGGCACTAGAGTTGTGGCTATGCTTGATGTTGAAGGTGAGATCTTCCAGTTCAAATGGAAGGCTCCCTTATTCCTCTTAACCAAGCCATTATGAAGTTTTCATTATGTACCAGTCTAATTTTTTTAGTTGGTTTATTTTGTTACGACTTTTCTATATATTGGGGGGGGGGGTGTTTATAGAACAGAAGGACCATACACTTTCCATAGTTATTTGAAAAAGTTTTGATTTTTTCCAATTAATTTGACTTTCGATTGAAAAATCTTGCACCCAATGCCACCATTGGGTTGTTAAGATAAATGGGTATAATTATACCTACATCGATTCATAGATACCAGAAAAATTAATATACAAATATTTTCATTTAAAACACAAACAACTTCATCCAAGTGACTGGATATCATTAATTATAGAGCAACCATCACTTATAGGGTCACTTTACTCAATCAAACAACTTTACATTATCCGAAACTACAATTTTAGAGAAGTAAAATGGTGGTACTCACATATTTATCTGTGTTTGCTTTGTCATTAAATTATTAATGTTCAGTGAGGGCTCCTAATTCCCCCCCACCTTCCCTTACTCACTGCCTCCTTGTAGTGTCTGTGACACTTATAAGTTCTGCACAGCCTCACCATGGACACTGCTCTGCTTACACATCTCCCCCTCCTCTCTTTTCTCTGCTGAATCTCTTAATTGTTGCAGAAAGTCTGCTGGCAGGCAGCCAAAGGTCCTAGTAAGAGGTCAGGGATGGGGATTAGATTATAATTTCTGCTTTCTGCTTTCCCTATAAATGCTGTGATTTCAAATTATGATTTCTCAGAATCTACAGCTCAGATTTAAAATCCGAAAAAAGATTTGAAGTAGTGGGATCTTGTAAAATAGTATAATTTATGAAAATTAATTTTTTTTTAGAATAAAGATACCCTTTAACAAAGAAAGATTACCCAAATGTTAAATCATTCAAGTGCTCATCACATAATAATTTCTTATTCCTGACCCTTCTCATAATTGGTAGAGATGAACAAAACTGTCGAGTTTGGTTCCAATACCACGGAACCTAGTGAAGATTTTTCAATTGGAATTTTCAAAGTTTCGAATGACATTTTTGAATTTCCGAATTTTGGATGAAAAGTTTATCCGTGGATTTTCAAAACTGGCAGTTGTGAATCGAAACCAAGTTTGTTTTGAAACCTGGATTTATCATTGATAATGAGCAATGGTTTAAATACAAAACAGCAAACCACTTAATACAATTATTTAATTTTTTGCATCAATTCCCTGAATAGAGTACTCCCACCTATTATGTTGATATGTTTTCTTCTAGTGTAGAATAGCACTAGCAGAAAATCATATTTCTTTTTTGGGTTTATTGCTTAGAGTACATTAAAATCACATGATTGTTTGCTGTAGAGAACAGGACCCTAGCATGTTTTTGCAGATCATGCATTTGGCTTATTAACCTTTCTGTTGAATTACATTTAATCATATATACTTAAAGGAGAACTAAACTGTTTTAGATTAAATTGCTCTCGATAATGCCCCTAGTTAAATTTTTAATGATCCACTCTAAAGTTGCCACTGAGCAGCTGAAAGTGTATAGAGATTTATAGTATCGGAGGATGGGGGGAGGTTATTCTAATAATCATGGCTTAGTTTTCCTTTAAGAGCATCAACCTCTAAAATAACTGAGCAGTTTGATCAAGGATTGATAAAAGGTAAATTTTTGTCAACATAACATATTGTATATTAATCATACAAAAATATACATACAAGGAACCCTACCCTTTTAAGTTCAGTCAGAAAGTGAACTATTCCTTTACTGCTGTAATTGAAGAACAGGGGGTAAAAGATCTATGCCTTACCTCCCGTTCTATTTTTAGAATTAAATTTTTTTTTTAAATTAAATTAATTTAGAATGTCCCAAGAACAAAGGAGTGAAATTTATCTTGCGCACAATCCACCGCCAGTTCCACTGTCAGGTCCGACCACTTCCACATTCAGTTTAACTATAGTATGCATTAATGTGCATGCACGCTACCATAAACTCCTTTCCATTGTCAAACACCCCCCAGCTTCCTCCACTACAAGACAAACACATGGTCCATTTAAATCCCATTTTCACCTCCACTCGTTCTCTCTCCTGCTTCTTCTTGCAGCTGGTGATATCTACCCTAATCCCGGCCCCTCTCCCATACCGCACTTGTACGATCAACCCATCCCCACCCTAACGCCTACTGCCCGTAACGCTCCACTTGTATCCTAAACACACACAATAATACTAATGTACCTCTCCTTTCCCCTGCTCCTATACCCAGGGCCCTGTGGAACGCACGGTCTGTTTGTAATAAACTTGCACAGATTACCTATTTATCTCTAACCGCTTTACATTTCTTTGTCTTACCGAAACATGGCTGTCACCCTCTGACTCTGTCTCACCTGCCGCGCTTTCATATGGCGGCCTTCACTTCAGCCACACCACTAGGTCCGATAATTAATGTGGTGGGAGAGTTGGTATTCTTCTCTCTGAGCGCTGTACTTTCAAACCCATCACGCCCTTACCAGCCCTCTCCTGTCTATCTAATGAGTCCCACTCAGTCCGTGTTTACTCTCCCACGCCCCTACAGATTGTGGTTATTTATCGACCACCTGGCCCGACCACCTCTTTCTTTGACCACTTCTCTGCTTGGTTGTCCCACTTTCTATCCTCTGACATCCCCTCAATTATCTTAGGGGATTTCAATATCCCCATCGATACCATCACCTCTTCTGCCACTAAACGTCTCTCTCTTACCTCCTCCCTTGGCCTTACTCAATGGTCCTCTGCCCAGACCCATTGTAAAGGTCACACACTGGATCTGGTCTTTACCCTCCTCTGCTCCGTATCTAATTTCTCCAACTCTCCCTTTCCTCTGTCCGATCATAATCTTCTTAAATTTAATCTTGTGTCATCTGTCCCGGGCGTAAACCCTTACAATCAAATGTACAGATGCAGTGACCTGCGTAATCTCGACCCCCATTCAGTCTCTATCCCTCTCCAACAACTTAACTCTATGCCCTCCTTACGGACCAGATTAAAAAGTTGAAAAGGCAATCCAGTATAGCCGAGTGACGCTGGCGCAAAAGTAACTAAAAATATTGACTTTCTCGAATTAAAAAGTGCCCTTTGTTGGATCAGAGGTGCTTTGTCCTTAGCCAAACAAAACTACTTCTCTTCACTCATATCCTCCCAATCCCATAACCCCAAACAGCTCTTCAAAGTAATTAACTCCCTGCTCTGTTCGCCATCTCCTCCGCCTACCCCCTGTTTATCGGCTGGTGAAAGAGCCTCATATTTCACAGAGAAAATTGAAAACATCCAAAATGGTTTTCCTGTGTGCCCTAGCTCCTCCCTGCAGCTTCCAACCACTACCATTACACTGCCCAACCTCCCTTCGATGCTCATCCCCTCCATCACTACCCCTACCACTGCATTGTCTAGCCTCCCTTCATTGGTTAATCCCTTTACTTGCCGCCTAATGAGCTTCACCACTATAACAAAACAGGGACTTTCATCTCTCCTATCCAGGACACATCTCACCACCTGCCCCCTCGACCCTCTCATCTTATTCCCCCGCTCTCCTCTTCCTTCATTTCAGTCCTAAACTCTCTCTTTAACTTGTCCCTATCCACTGGTATTTTTCCCTCTATATTTAAGCATGCCATTGTATCCCCTATACCTAAAAAACCCTCCATTTACCCGTCTGCTCTTTCCAGCTACCGGCCTGTATCCCTTCTCCCTCTATGTTGACCTGGTTAGTCACCTGTCTGCTAACTCTCTCTTTGACCACCTCCAGTCAGGCTTACACCCTAACCACTCCACAGAAACTGCCCTCACTATTTTTTGCTCGTTCTACTTGATCTGCCCTCTGCTTTTGATTCTGTTGATCACCCTCTACTTATTCAGATCCTGGCCTCCTTGGGTATCCAGGACACTGTACTTTCTTGGCTATCCTCCTATCTCTCTGGTAGGACCTTTAGTGTTTTTCACTCTGAAATTAGCTCCACTCCTCGCCCCCTCCCTGTGGGGGTCCCACAAGGCTCAGTACTCGGTCCTCTTCTTTTCTCCATCTACACCTATGGCCTTGGATAACTCATTAGTTCATTTGGGTTCTAGTATCACCTGTATGCGGACGATACCCAAATTTACATCTTTGCCCCAGATTTCCCTATACTGACATCCCAGGTCCCGACTGCCTTAGTGTCATCTCGCCTTCATGTCCTCCCGCTTCCTCAAACTAAACATGTACAAGACTGAACTTGTCCTTTTCCCACCCTCACAATCTGTTCTCCTCCCTAGTCTTACTATTGATATTAACAACACACCCATATCCCCATCTCCTCATGTCCGCTGCCTGGGAATAACGCTAGATTCCGATCTTTTCTTCAAACCTCATCTCAATTCGCTTGCCAATTCCTGTCGGCTCCAACTCAAAAACATCTTCTGCATTCGACCCTTCCTCTCGAATAAAGCTAAAAAAATCCTAGTCCATGCCCTAATCATACCCCGGCTAGACTACTGCAACACACTCCTGTGTGGTTTACCAAACAACAGCCTGGCACCGCTTCAATCCATTCTCAACTCTGCTGCCTGGCTCAATTATTTCTCTTCTCACTTCTCTAATGCCTCTCCTCTCTTTCAGTCCCTCCACTGGTGGCCCATCACACAAATGATCCAGTTCAAACTGCCTACCTTATCCTATAAAGCACTATCCAACACACCCCCTTCATATATCTCAGAGCTGATCCAGCGATATCGTCCCAGGCGCAACCTCCACTCCGCAAATTATACCCTCCTCTACCCTGGTCACTTCTTCCCATGCCCGCATTCAGGACTTTATTTGTGCTGCCTCTCTGCTCTGGAACTCCCTCCATCTGTCCGTCACTCACCATCCCTTAACACCTTCAAACGTAACCTTAAAACCCACCTCTTCAGGCAAGCATATAACCTGGCCTAGACATTACCCATCTGGCTACCCAATATGATCCAACCCGCCTTTCACACTCCACTGCCAATCTATTTACAGCCTACCGATTCCCGTCGCCTTATGTCTCACCCCCATTTCCTCTAGACTGTAAGCTCTTTGGGCAGGGTCTCCTATTGTATCACGGTATTGCTGTAAGTAACTCATCACTCTGTTTATTTATATTATGTATTACCTGTGTATGTAATATGTATGACTTGTATAACATGTATTACCCTGTATGTAATGTATGACTATGTAATTGTAAAGCGCCAAGGAAGATGTTGGCGCTATATAAATCAATAATAATAATAATTTATCTTCATTGCACATCTTCTAATCCCACAATGCATTGCTGTTTCTTCCAAGCTTAGTAATGTTCTCACATCCCGTATTGTGGTTCTTTTACCTGTTTTAATTTCAGCAGAAAATGTTCCTCCTTTGTTCTCCTTTCCATATCCCCATAATCTTTCACAGGAAAAATAAACCCTGCTATGGGGCCACGGTGCCCATTCTTCTCAAGCTACATTAATGCATGATACTTGTTTGTGTGTGTCTATATCCTGGTGTATTAACTCACTAAACGCAATCTCTATGGGCATGGTAACCAGCTTCAGCTAGAAGGAGCAGTGCACACCGCCTTGAAATTACCACAAAGCAAGTCAATTCATTACTGCAATTGATTTGCTTGTGTTTAAAGCTAACATTGCATTAGCAATTAGCTGACATTGCATTAACATTTCATCAAATGTGTTGTACTAGGTGGGAGTAAACTTGGTGATTTGTCCCAGATTATGTGTCAGATTCCATCGGACTCCATCTCAATACATCTGTAATCTGCTACGATTTTTAAAATACACATTCCTGATTGGTTTTCTCTACATAGGGAGCAAATGATCAGTTGGACACACAGGTTTCAATGGTTGTCGGTTCCATATACTTTATTATAGGGAACTGATAATGACTGACAGAATTTTTTCAGTAAAACCGATTGGTCCTTCTGCTACACATGGATGTTAACTGCCAAATGTTGGCAGATCTCATGGGATTTGTTAATAATCAGCAATGTGTGTACCCAGTTGAAGCAATCAAAGATTGAGTTGATCCCCAAAATTTGTTATTTAAAAAGTTGTTTATTGGAAATTCCAAATACTAACATTGTTAAATAGACAGACCAAAGAACAATTATTTAATAGGAGAGGTTTCTATCTACGTAAGTGCTATATGAGGTTTCCAAAAAAATTTGAGACATGTGTGCTAGCCCATTAATGGGAGTGTCTCTGATATTAGGGGAGGTGGGTTAGAAGAGCTAAGGAGGGTGTTTTACACTTAAATGATATCTATACTATAAAAATTAACTGTTTAAAAATGGAAAGTACCTGGGGCAGGGAGGTTGGATTGATTTTTCCTACCTCACAATATTGTTTTGTTAAGGAGCTGCAGCATGTACAGTTTTCATTTGCCAGGTTAGTCCTGGACTATTCCTGTATTAAAGATAGGGCTGAAGCCAGGAGGAAAACTGGCAGAATCAATATTCTTTGGGCTGGTGCCCCTCACAGAAACAATATTGGTAGGTAGGAATTACAAATCCTATATCCCTGTCCAAAGTACTTTTCAGTTTAACTGTTTTTAAAATAAACTTTATACACACAATAGTATTCCTTTAATATTTTATCCTTGACAAAGGTATACAAGCTACACTGAAACATTGGTGAGTAAAATATTTCAATTCATTAGGACTGGTGATCCATAGCAGAATAGTAACGCTGAATACCACCTAGCACCCAGCCCTTTATATGAAATAAGATGTGTGGGATTCCAAATAGAACTCTACATTTGAGACATTACATATCTAAGATGGGAATGTGGATTTGGAACATTTTATGTTAAAAAAAAGTAAATGCAACATTTGCCCGCACATGTTTTTGATCTTGCCCTTGAGTCTGTTTAGTGAAATTTATTTAATTTTTTTAATAGTATACATTTATGGACAGGATGTGATAGGCCTGCCATGATTTGACCTTGACAATGAATTTGACCTTGACCATCAATATTATTCTAGTAAGTGATATTCTAAAAGTAGGAATAAATTCCAGCAAAATAAACCACTTGCCATGATTATTAGGAGAGGAAGAGGCATGTTCAGACTAGTCATATAACGAAATAGGATTTTAGAAGATATGAAAGCCTGGAAGATACCGTCCTTTTCACATATATTTTAATACGGTTGAATGTTCTCCCAATAGTATAAGCCATAAAAAACTCTTTGTAGTCAGGTTTATTTTGTCAATTTTTTCAAACTTTAAAACTTGAATCTTATTGTGGAAATTAAGAATTCCTATAGTATATTTTCTTTTTCATAAATGGAAGGTGTCCGTCTAAACGCACCATGGAAAAATTTCTCAGTTGAGTAAAGTCTTCAAAAACTGTTCTTGTCTTATCCCTTTGTACAGATAAGGCAACTAATATGACGATTGGCTTCTTTCTTAGGCTTTAACAATGATTACAATATGTAGTGTTATCCTGTTAACTTAGACTTGAGGGATTGAAGTCTTTTTTTTCTTTTGTTTGTTTTTTGTTTTGCCAATAGCCAAGAATAAAATACTCCAAGGGCTGGAGAATGTAGATTCCGCAGAAGGTGGAGAAGCTCTGTTTGAGTGTTATCTTTCTAAACCAGAGTGCTACGACTATAACTGGCTAATTGATGATGAGCCGGCGAGGACATCAGAAAATACTGAGATGGTTTATTTTGAGAATGGTCGTAGGCATCTTCTCTTACTGAAGAACCTGACCGCTCAAGACAGTTGCAGAGTGACTTTTGTAGCAGGGGATGCAGTTTCTTCAGCCTTTCTGAACGTGAAAGGTAAGAACTAGAGAAACTTCTTCGGGCTGAAGCAGTGATACGTGTAATTTCAAAGAAGTCCATAACCATTGGAGCTATAATTACATTATACAGGGGAGCCTTTTATACCAAATCATAGTGAGCTTTAATATTATCAAAGCCTTGGTTGTACAAGTTCCAGTTACTTGGTTTTTAAGTTTGGCCTACAATATCACTATCTCTATATCTATCTATCTATCTATCTATCCATCCATCCATCTATCCATCCATCCACCCAAAAACCCACCCACCCATCCATCCATCCATCTATCTAACTATATATATATATAGTGAGATGAACATACAGAGCACTCCAAGGTCTTCAGATTCGTAGTTTATTACAAACAAAAGTAGGTCTCTATTACCTATGCATTTCGCCCATTTTAGGTGTGGAAGGATCCACCTGATTATATATATAAAATATACTTTCTTAAAGGGGATGTTTTTGCATTACAAATTGTTACTGGAAATTTAATTCATAACTTATTCTACTTTGGTCTTTAAGACGAAGAATTTATCAATCACTACTCCAATGAAAATAGTTTATTTATAAGGAAAGGTTTAATTAGTAATTAGTAAATGTGTGTGTGTCTAAGTGATATCCAGGAATCAAATCTTTTCAATTATCTACTTTAAAATAGTAATTCATTTAGTTACAATAAAAATAGCTAACATTACATTCTTAAGGTGCCAATTGCAAAATATATTGAGATAACATATGACTGCACACTGCACTAAAAAATAAACATAAAATACTAATTAGCAAAAACAATCTAACGAACTGTATAGTATTATGTGAAAAATATATATCTCTATTATGTTCATAGAGATACCCCCCCAGAAAAATTATGCAAAATCTTGAAATTGTTTTTGTTGTACCTACTTTTAAAGGCAATGTTTACCAAAAACACCTTCAAGCCTGTCTCTAGATTACGAAGAGTTAATTAAAAGGCGCCATCTGACAACTTTCTATGTGCTATAGTTTCTGTAATATCTGCAGAAAAGTGTGTGCCGTTTACAATGAAAGTTCCGCCCCATTGAATCACTAACCAATCAGAAAGGCGGTGAGCCCAGTGGGTAGAAGAAAGGCATTAACCTTGTCTGAAATAAAACAGCATTTTTGGGCAAATATCTCAGGAACCGTAGCTCACAGAAATGGGAGAAAGACTATACAAGTAACTCATGGTCTATAATTTTAAGTTACATTTTTTATACATTGAATTTCAATCTCTAAATCTAAACAGTCACAAATAATCTCAGGATGACGTTATGGAAGAGTAAGAGTGGAATCCCATGTTTGTTTCTTCTTTATAAAGACTTCAATGTATGTTTTGACTCCAGGATGGCGCCTGCAAGTCCTGAAGCCTCCTGTAGACATGGAGGTCATTGCTGGGGATCAGGCGACATTTAGCTGTGTGCTCAGTGAAGCTGTGCCAGTAAATGAGATTGCTTGGTATTTTAATGGATTAGATATCACACCAGATGAAAACTGGTCAATGGTGGTAGATGAAAATGAGTACAAGTTAATTCTTAAAGAAGCTCAGCTACATCATTCAGGAGAAGTGGCCTTTACCTCAAGAGATGTAGTAGCATCAGCAAAACTTTCTGTCTTTGGTGAGTAAATCTGTTATTGGTTGTAGTTCAATGACAACAAATGAAAGGAGAACTAACATCTTATAATGGCTTCATCTTTGGGGGATTCCCCATGTTTTTTGGGACCCGACCTGTTATTTTTTTAAATATAAATGAGCCTGAATGGATTTTATAAGTACTAACTGTAACTGTGACTTCTGAAACCAACAGCATTGGGGAGATACCTGGTTTTCGCTATTTGCTGATTTCCTTTACCATCAAGTATTAATTATAGAGAGGTCAAGGGCAGGTCACCCTGAACTTAATGGATAGCACTGATGGGGATGATTGAAAGGGGGCTACATACTTTATTATCTAGGTCAGTAATGCCCAACCCGTGGGCCGCAAGTGGGACAAGGGGTGGGGCTTGGTTGTGTAAGGCAGATTAGGGCGGGGATATTATGTGTCCTTGGGGAATCATCCATACTAAATTTATTTATTTCTGCTGATAGGTGAGACATTGTCTGTTTTCTTTTAGCAAATGAAATATTAAATGACGCTTACATGTATTGATATGTGCTATTTAAGGTAGATCATAGTTATATACTTATTGGGACTCTGTTGTGCCTTTAGCCCTACCTGACCCTCCAGAAGACCCTGAGATTGTAAGTAAGAGCAGCCGATCTTTGACACTCTCTTGGTTTACACCACTCAGTGATGGGGGTTCGGCCATCCTAGGATACAATGTTGAAATAAAGGCCCCTGGTAGTGAATGGAAGCAGTGCAACAAAGAAATGGTTCAAAGTATGGAATATGTTGTGGATAATCTTGTACCAGGCGAGGCCTACAGATTCCGTATATCTTCCGTAAACAAACATGGAGCTGGGGAGCCTGTTCATTTACCTCAAACCGTACAGCTAGGTGAGAGTAAATGGCTTTTGTAGCACAAGCCACAAAGAAGATGTGTAGAAGACCTTGGCTCGCATGGCTTATTTTATTAATCAAAACTATGGGCTGCATTGTTATGTTACATTGCTAAGTACTGCACCTTCCATTGTTTAAGGGCGTTGGATTTCCCATAACCTTCCATATTTCTGGACATAACACACAAGGGAACAATACAAAGCCCATTGCCTGTTTCCCCAATAAAAAGCATTGATTATTATAATTAGTAGTAATATAAGTTGTAATATTATTATTATTATTAGTAGTAGTAGTAGTAGTTTTATTATTACTGAGTAGTATTAGTAATTAACATTATTGATTAGTAGTAGTAATATTATTATTATTATTATTATTAGTAGTAGTAGTAGTAGTAGTAGTAGTAGTAATATTGGTATTATTATTATTATTATTATTATTATTAGTAGTAGTAGTAGTAGTAGTAGTAGTAGTTTTATTATTACTGAGTAGTATTAGTTATTAACATTATTGATTAGTAGTAGTAGTAGTAATATTTGCATTATTATTATTAGTAGTAGTAGTAGTAGTAGTAGTAGTAGTAGTAGTAGTATTAGTAGTAGTCGTAGTAGTCGTAGTAGTCGTAGTAGTAGTAGTAGTAGTAGTAGTAGTGGTAGTAGTAATATTAATATTTAAATTAGTATTATTATTATTAATAGTAGTAGTAGTAGTAGTATTATGGTTATCATTATTAGTAGTAGTTGTAGTATTTTTTATTATTATTGAATAGTAGTAGTATTTTTGTTATTATTATAAATATTATTAATTACTATTATTCTAATATCTTCCGTGGTGCTTTATGACATAGTCATACATGTTAAATACAAGGGTAGAGAATATAATACAAAGTCAAACATGTTACATACAAGGGTAGTGCATATAAGAGTTTATAAATAAGGCGAAAATAGCGCCTTTTGTCATTGCGATGTCCTGCGATAGCTAAATGGCAAAAATAGCGATCCTTTATAAATATGCCCCAAAATATTTTTTTTCCAGTTTACATACCCTATTTGCTATATACAATCACATTCATTGTTTATGTCAATATACTTTCCTTTGTTGGTCACTGCTCTGAATTCTGTAAATAAATTAGATCAGTTGCTCATGTCTACGAAAACTACTGCAATTCACTGTCTCTTCCCTGAGGTTCCAGTACTATTATGTTTCATGAGATAAACAAATTAGCAAAGTCAACAATCATATTAAATCAAAATCTTCAGGCGGAAAATATTTTTAATTCCTTTCCTTGAATAACTGCACTTGAACAACGCTTATTGCGCAAATATCCCTCTACTTTTTTGGTTTGATAACCCAAACCTTTTACAGTGGCAGAATGGCATGGGGTGGGGTGCGGGTTGGGTGGTTGGGATGGCTGGATTGAGGGAGGCCAGTATGTTTTCTTTTTTTTAATAGATTCTGAAATGCAATTTAACATAAAGGTACACAAATTTGTGCCGTTAATTGGAAGCAACCAATCAGATTTTGATAACATCTGATGAAGACTTGGTACATACGGGCCAACTGACCAATCATAAGGAGCAATAATTCAGTCAGTTCAGCCATAGAATTGGTAGTGATTTTTAAATGTTACCTATATATTGTTAGAGTCCATCGTTCCGATTGACCAAATATGCTAGTAAATTCTAGTTGGTTCATAGTGTGTATTGTAACTTCCGACAGACAGTAATTAACATCTGACCAATAATACATGTAGAAGTATGATTATGCAGTAATGATATATCATTGTCAATGGCAGCAGGGAATTCATGCACATTTGAGTTCTCAGAATTTACATAATTAATGACAACACGTGTAGCTACGAATGATCTTTCTATTAAGTTCATATGAAAAAACCCATGTGTCTGTTCTCGTTCCCACCAAAAACCTGCACTATTCTTCCCTTTGCATCTGGGAAGTAGCTACCAGGGGTGCAAGGGATGCGACCACACCAGGGCTCTTGGCCAAGAAGGGGGCCCCATTTTGTGCTAAGATTCCAAAACTACCAGTCTGTAAGCCAACTGTTATACTAGTGGTCTGTGTACAAAGCATTTTTACCATTGTCTGTGTGCCAAGCATTTAACCAGTGTCTGGCTGTGTGCAGTGCCAGTTTCCCAACCAGTTTTTTTAGTGTCTGCATGCCAAGCATTTAACCAGTCTTTGTGCCAACTATTTTACCAGTGGTTAGATACAAAGTATTTTACCACTCTCTCTGTGTGCCAAGCATTTTACTAGCGTCAGTTGGTTAGTTATTTTAGAAGGTTTGAGGATCTAAGTTTAGAAATACTGTTTGAATCTGATTGAATAGTTTTGCTAGGCGTATGGGGAAAGTATGTTTGTCTGTTTTAAAATGAGAGCCTTTAAAAAAAATGTTAATGATGAATTTGGATGTTTTTTATGGAAATGATTATTTGGTTTGCGGTGCCGATTTGTGTTTGCGGGGGTGTTGGGGGGACCATGTCCAAATTTTGCATCAGGGCCCATAAGTCCGTAGCTACACCGCTGCTTTACTTCTTCTATATAGCTGCATTCAGTAATATTCGTGCTTGTGGTGATGGCTTTACAGTAGAGAGGAGAAAAACATGCTGTAGGTGGACACAAAATGGCTCATAGCACAGTTGAGTTTTAAAGGGTATGTCCACCCTTCTTAATTTTTTTTTTTATATAATATTCTCCCTGTCCCCCCAGCTACAAATGGCTATAGTTTTAAGTTCAGAAAGTGCCCCAAATATTACTTACCTTCCCTCTTTCCTCCGCCGCACTGCCAGGCCCTCTGCTTGCGAGAAAATGCAAGCAGAGGGGAGGGACCGGCAGTCGCGTCTGTGATTGGCTAAGCGGCAGACAATCATGGACGCGGCTGCCGAGAGTTCAGTGCGGCGGAGGAAAGAGGGAAGGTAAGTAATATTTGGGGCACTTTCTGAACTTAAAGCTATAGCGGTTGGGGATGGGGGGGACAGGGAGAATATTATATAAAAATGTTTTTACGCTAGGGGGAGGGAATCTAAATTGGGAGGGAGAGGGAGGGGAAGGGAGGGGGAGAAGGGCTGCAGTGCGCATGCCAAACTTCTCCCAGAGGGGAGACAGGAGGCAGAGTCCTATATGGACTCTGCAGTACTCCTGGTGGGCGTTTTTTGGGACTTTAGAGGGTGGATAGCAGAAGAACCAGATGGAGCTGGGATGTAAGGTAAGGATTAAACTACACTATACAATGGGGCCAGTAGTGGGGGGGATTATAGTTTTGGGGGTGGACATGCCCTTTAAGGATCCGTTTTTGTATCTGTTGATAACCATTTGCATAAGCATTATTACAGCAGAAGATAAGGTACTTGATTGTCAGCTGAAGAAACTTATGATTTAAGATATCTAAAGGAATAGGTGGCAGATCAGCAACAAAATGGTACAGTAATAATTGGGATGGATTATTATTTCCAGTAATGGTCAATTTAAAAAAAAATATTTTTTAATGTACGTACCCTTTAAGAAGTTTTTTTTACATACTGTATATGTGTGTGTGTGTGTGTGTATGTATTTGTGTGTGTAAAATAAAATCCATGGGTTTAATTTGTTGGTAGTTTCTCGGTTTCTTAATGATTTGCATATTTTACAAATGGTCCTAAACTAACCTATATACACTTATTCTGCTTTCTTATGCAGGATGATTCATTAGCTGAGTGAACTTTCGAGTCAAAAGGGATTTGTTTTAGTCGACTCTAATATTCCTTCCTAAAATGGGATATGATCAATCCTAATAATGTGCTGGCTTGACCTTGTTCTGTATAAAAAGGAAGAATAAAGACTCATTTTACTTCTAAATGAGTTTTCCTCTTTTTAACTAGGACTGTGTGGTTTTGTTAATATTATTTTTGTTTGGGAACATTAAAATATATAATTTGTTTATCCTGAGGTAAAAAAGTTCCCTATGGGGTAGGCCCTTAGGACTATAGGGAGAAAATGAGGGTAATGGTATATCCAACCATCGAGGAGATGGAACATCCCATGCAGTGCAAAAAAATGGAGTTAAAACAATGCTTTCTGTTTTAATATACGGTTAACATGGGTTCAACTCCATTTTTCTGGGGCAAGCATTGTATTAACAGTACCCAATGTACTAACCCCAAGTATTAATTTTTGCGCTGCATACTAGTACAAAAATGAACGCCTTTAAAATAGAAGCATTACCCTCCACGTTTTTTTTTTTTTGCACAAAAATTTAAGTCTTTAAAATGTGCCTTTAAAGCCACGCAAAAGATTGCAAATTACTGTGTTCCCACGATGTAGTAATGGTCGCAAAGCGGTTACTCATTTTGCATTGCCTGCGCTGTTTATAAAGACTTTTGGAAATAGCACAGTGTAAGTGATGCAATAAATTAAGCGATGATTATTTTGCACCAAAATTAAAGCCTTTTCAGGGAGATGTAATAAATGTTCTTATTGTTAAAAATGGTGCTAATTTTGCCCCAACCAATCAGATGTTATTTACCATTTGAAAGCTTTCAAATGGTAAATAACATCTGATTGGGGCAAAATTAGCACCATTCTTAACGATAAGCAGGGCAATTTACGGAGGAGCGCTGCAGCCGCGCAGTGCTCTTTTATCCTCTTTATGTCCCGCTAACCGATTTACGATCGGTTAGCGCGACGTTAAATCACGCTTTGTGGCGGCTGCGCAAGTCCCGGAAGAGGCACTTGTGCAGCTGGCACAAAGCGATTTACCAGAGGCTACGCAGGTCTTAGCACGCAAGTATATAACGTCAGCTATTTAACGTAGCTCTGAGATTCACCCAGAGCCACGCAGCCTCTGGTAAATACCGTACGGGAGATTTGCCCAGAGCATTTGCGTCTCTGGGTGAATCTCCCTGAAGAACTTTTATTACATCTCCCTGTTTCAATTGTGGCTTTAAAACCATGCAAAAGATTGCAACCTACCGCTCCCATTCACACAATGTAATAACAGTCTCAAAGTGGTTACTACATCGCGAGTCAAGTGAAGGTCAATTGCAACAGGTAAATTTATTGTATCTCCCCCAATGTTCCTGAAATCTAGCACTTGGGGTAAGTTAGAGATATTTCCCTGTTTTGGATATATACTGGGAAACAAGTTGTTATTAAAATCACAAGTTATTTTTCTTTTAACATATCAAAGGAGAACTAAATATAATTTTTAAAAACCCTAAAGTGAAAGCATTCACGTTTCTAACATCACAAACCTAACAAAGTTAGTGACAGTAAAATAAATATTATCTACCCAAAGCCTCTAGACATGCAACCCCAATCTATAATGGCAAGGAGAGTGAGCCAAGATCCTTGAAGGGCCTCATAACTAACATCACTGAGCACGGTTCACGGACCAATATTTACACCCCTGATATTCACCCATGTATTTAAGTATTAAAATGTATTAGGAGAATAACATTATTTTGGTGAGGAGAAAACAAGATGGTTGGACTGAACCAGTAGCATTTATTTAAATAGTCACAGTATTTACACTTATTTTAGCCACATGAAAAAGTTTTTTTTTTTTAAAATATACCCATTGTCATTGTGTATGCTGTGGTGGCTCTGTCTCATTTTAGAAGCACCAATGAGGTGTCAGGTTTAAATCCCCTCTTACTTAAAAGAAATAAACAGCAAAGATTACATTTTTTACTCATTTTAACAATGTAAAATCTCTGTTCTGTGTCTGATAGACAGGATCTGCTGCTGCATGATCTGTGACAAACAGAGGCGAGTTTCTGTGCTGTTATATGAATGGTTTCCAGATTCTAGGGGCAAGGATGCAGCTTCATGTGAAGTGTACAGTGTACACTTAGCTGGGTGGCACATAGCTAAGGTAAAATATGGGAGATGCCCCTAGTAACCACGGGTAATTTTTTAAAAATCACCTAGCAGTCACAGAAAAGGGAGATATGAGACACAGCTTTCTGTATATTTGTGAATGTGCTCTGCCTATTGGTATAATGTAGTCTGGAGACTTTAGTTTCCCTTTAATGATTGGATTAAAAACCCTGATTAACTTTCACTGTATAGTCTGCGTAGGAAAGGCAGATCAGGTAGATATATATCTCCGACCGCTTGTTGCAAAGCAAAGCGCTGAAATCTCCTGATACCAACTGAGAGTAATAATACTGAAGTCACTACTGTGTAGCACTTGCGTGGGAAGGAAAAGATGATGAAACAGCATGCATAATGTCTTTCATCCAGCTGCCACTGTAACCTCCAAGTTGTGATGCTGCCATGCCAACCTGCAGCTTCACCATCATACCAGACCAGACAATGGGCCATTAAAATGGCAGTTTACAAAATACACTCACACAGCAGAGGCCAATCATTATTAGCTCACGGGCTTGCACCCCGTAGCCCAGTGTTATCGCGTCAAGCTGAGTGTATTTGGAATTATGTTAGCTTTTTTTTAAAAAAGGGATGGGTGATGCAGCGTGACAGAGAATCTATATGTCTTCAACGTGACTGTGATGTCATTCAGAGAGCAAAATCTGCAGCGGAATGTCTTAGAGATCAAATAACAAAAACAAAAAAAAAAATGAAAAGAGAAAAATAAAAAACCCTATAAATATTCAATAAACTTTCAGCACTGCTTTATGCATTTTGTATTGGCTAAAAGCTCCTTAATATTTTATCATTGTAAAGTAGAACTTCTGCATGTCAAAGTAAAAATGCTGTTTTTATTTTTACTGACATTAAAAACACTAGTAGGTACACAGTTAGAGAGCATTTTAAATCTAGAATTGTATAATATTATTTTACACTAATGTGCTATTTTATAAAGGGGAAATGTGGTCTCTTAATAAGCATGTGTCATATGAAAGGGCAGGTTCTCCTTTTAAATGTTCCATGGATATCTCCTCTGTGTGCACCCCAACAGAAGCAGGAGCCCATAATTCATATTGGAAAACGATGGGGTAGGAGAACTGGTGTACGTCCTTCCTGCATAGGCTTCGCCATGGTACCGATGGTTGGTGCAGCAGCAAAGCTGCACTCCAAGCCCATGACACCCAGCCTGCTCCTTTCCCACCATTGCTGCTGGGAGCAACTTTTCATTGATTAAATGTTCATTTAGCAGCAAACCCATAGGTGTGGGTAGGGCAGATCTTTTTGGCTGCAAAGATCCAGTAAATGTCAAGAAACAGCAGCAGTACCTATATACTTAAGTATAAGCCAATCCGAGTATAAGCCGAGGTACCTATTTTTGCCTCAAAAATCAGGAAAATCTGATTGACTTGAGTATAAGTTGGAATAAGTGGAAATTATGACCATTACTGCCTTCTGATTCTGTATTGTTCTGAGGCTTTAGTTGCCCTTTAAACGGATAGCAGAATTCCCATACAGTAGACCCATTCGGTAATAGACTGAGTATATGACAGGAGGACCTCCCATTCTAACTGATATAACTGAAACAACCTAGCTCTTAAACCTATCCTACTTCCCTCCCCTGGATAGACTAACTTTTACTTTTTTACTGTTTAATGTAACAGAAATAAGGCACAAGACAACATAAGAATTGGGTGAACGTGGTCGGCTACAGCTTTATTGATGTTTACACTTAGATGTTATGGACCCTTGCATTGTCACCATCCCCCAGGTTGCCCTAGCAACCTTTAAAACCAAGTGTTACCAACAACCAATCCTTTTTCACCAACCTTTGCAGATGGATCTCTAGCCCCTTGCCAAGTCCCTCTGGGAACAATCTCGGACCTAGAAAAGAACCCCATAAACCTAGCTAGGTCAGTCCTCACCAAGGCTATCAATTCAGCTAACCTGGTGAAGCAGATGTCTTACCCGCCACATAAAGAACTAGTACAACTGGGCCCCTCTCAAACCTGCTGATGTGAACAATCTCGTGCAGCATTTTAACCCATCTTAGGCCCCGTATTGCCCTCCAGTGAAGGTCCATGTCTCGGAATCCCAGTTGTTTACCGCCTGAATATCGGCGTGCCTTTCCGCCCAATAAATATACGAGTGTCCCACTATCCAGACCGAGGGACGAGGAAGACCTACAAAGAAATATCAGTTGGTCATCAGTGTGGGGTGAATGTAGCAAGCCACACAGTCTGATCTCCATGCCCTATATTCCTAACCTGCGCATTAGAGAAACCCAAACCGCCTGCTTCGGTAGTTGCCCCTATTCTAAAGGAATGGATTCCGAATTCCGTTTTATTAAGGCCTAGTTTTTGCAGCGCTGTTTTAAACACTGATTCAAATTGGAACCTCGTTAATGGAGAGCCATTCAGATGTGATAGGAAATTATCTCCGACTGTACGAAGGGACAAATATGAGCCCAGCGTTTCACAGGACAATATGAGGACCATATAGGGAAGAGGGAGACACAGGAGCCATCAGTTTTAGATTTTTGGATATTAACTTCAATGATAGCCTCCCTAACTGCTATGTCCCCGAACAATAGGCCACCAGGCCGGAAAAGTTCTAGGGGCGACTAGCTCACAAATCCGCATGGCTCTGAAAAAAGCTAGGGTAAAAGCAGCTTTAAATACGGCGCATTTGTATGCATCTTTACATATCAGGTCCAGCGATGAGCATAGACTTATAAGGAGGTCAAAGGATATTGGCCTCCTAGTGTCCCTGTATGTGTTTTCCTTCTTCCACCCTTTAAGGATAGAGGTCACCACAAATTCTTTTGTAATGTCCTATAGACCCCTTAATTTGAGGAAGAAGGAAACCCCAGAAAGGTGGCGTTGTGCCACTGAGGATGAGCAACCCCACTGCCGAAGCTGCCACAGATATGTCAAGGTGGCATCCAATCTATTTTTGCAACCCGTAGGTCTATGCCTTGTGCTGCCGTTACCCACTCATCCCATGCCTTACCATGCCCGGACCAAGTGGAAGGTGCCACGATGATTGAATCAACTGTTGGATTCCTCCTCCAAGATCTGCCATGGGATCGCCGGGCAAGAAACTCACTCCTCGTTTGCCGCTGGCATCAGTTGCAGGAAAGCCTGCCAATTAAAACGGGAAAGAGGATCAGCTAGTACATTTTTGGCTCCTGGTATGTCTGGCCTTGAACCAAATATTGAACTCTAAACAGCGGAGGACCAGGTGTCTTCAAAGAGTCAGCACTAAAGGGGAAGATGAGGAGAAATTATTAATGGCTTGAACTACACTCATGTTATCCGTCCAGAAACAAATCCTCTGATTGCACATGAGACCCCCCATAGCTCCACTGCTAATAAAATGGGAAAGAGTTCTAGTAGTGTAAGATTCCTGCACCAACCTCTTACCTTCCATAGCTCAGGCCATGGTTCCACACACCAGTCCCTGCCAAACAGGGCGCCGAAGCCGTGAGCACACACCGCGTCTGTGAACAGCTCTAAATCATTACTGCTCACCTCAGCTTCCTGCCAGCATGTGTGTCCGTTATACTTTAGTAGGAAGGATTTCCAAAGGTCTTTGGATATATCATCGTTGACGCTATGTCCCTTAGGGTAAGAGAGATGGTGTATTAGTCTAAATTTACCTGGTTCTTTCTTTGGGACCACGCCCAGTGGTGAGACCCTAAGGTTGGTGAAAGGTGGGTCAGTAAAGGTGCCTGTAATTCGTCCTAGCTTGACCTCCGCATGCAGCTTGTCTTTAACAACTTGTGGGAACAACTGATTTAAAAATTTTTTCAAACTGTGGGAAAGGGGAGTAAGCAAAGGGAATAACAAACCGTATAAAAAACCTGACCTAAGTAGGTCTGCCTCCTCCTTCTTGGGGTAGGCGTTGAGCCATACCCCCATTTCGCTGACGTTCACTTGACCCCTGAGGGACTGTGCCTGTTGGCAGCAAAAAAACCAGAGTGGCCGCATGACCCGAGCCACCACAGACCGAACAGTCGTGCCTGAACCTGCAAGAGGAGCCAAAGCGACAGTGGCCCTCATTGAAAAGCCAGCAAGACCCTTCCCTTCTTTCTGTTGGCATTCCAGGTCTCTCCAGTGCGGAAGGGCCTGGGAGCAGAGGAATGGCGGGGAGTGACCTCAGGGCCAGCATTATGCGTATCCAAGCGTCTGTTGCCTTGGAATTCCAAACATAGAAAAGTTAATCAATGCACATTCTTAGGCCCCATACAATATCATATCTGCACACTGGCATACTTTATAAACAAAGGGGTTTTAGTATACATTACTGTGATCACATGAATGAAAAGCCTTCCAACCACGTCAAGGTAACCCCAGTCTTGTATTCTTGTGCCTCCGTGTTTTATTTTTCCCAAGTAGATTTGGTTCAGGTATATAAAAAGCTCAGCACATTTTTTGGGGTGCTGTTTACCCACTAGGCTGGCCAGGACGCAGAAGGCCTGTAGCCAGTTCCCGAAAGTCCTGGCTACTTTGGGTTGCCTCTCCTTCCCTTTCTCAAACCTCCGTTCCTTGTCCACAGATGGCATCTCTTATTAGGGACCAGATGTCCACAAATTCGCCCCTGCAGATTTTAGTTTTGATTTCCTCCTCGCCAAGGGGAGCCAAACCACAAAAATATGTTTCCTTGAATGCCTCTTCATTTGGCGTTGTGGTCGCAGGCGGAAGCACATCAACTCACCCTGGAGCGCCACCCGGGGCTTCCGACCCGTGAACAGGTGCCTCAACTTTCTCTAAAAGCGCCTTCAGGGCTGCCAGCAGGTGCCCTTCGCTTGACTGCTTAGACAAAGCACCCTCCCAAGCCCCGGCACAGGATGACTCACTGGTTGTCATTGATGTTGTCTGGACTGGTTCTGCCATTGGGGCTGAAGCCGTTGCAGGTAGGTGAGCCACCGGTGGAGCGACGGTCGGCTGACCTTTTGCTGGGCTGGACCTCCTTGAACTCCCGTGCCTGTACCTCTTGGATGAGCGGGGGTAGGCATGCAAGCGGGAGCTAGCTTCCGAGGAAGAGCTATGCGCCAGCCCGTCTTCCGGGAGTGATGGCAGGAACAACTATCTGTGCTCCAACAGCTCCTGTAAAATGGGGAGATATGTGATGACGTGAAGACTTTTCCCACATCCCAACCAGGAAGCCACACTCTCTGAGTCAGATGACTGATCTCTCCTACTGATCTCTCCTACCCCTCACCCCTCACCCTCTTCGGCTGACTCCCTTGATGCCGCCCTTGTCACCTGTGTTTCCACTGAGGCAGAGGCCACCTGGGTGGTCTGTGTCAAAAAACTGTCTAGAGATGGGTAAATTCTAGTGTACCCCTGCTCAAAACTATTCTCTAGGGTCTGGGTTGCTGCTGGTGGTGGGCCTCCGCACGCCCCCTGTGGGGGTGGATGTTTCTGCGGCCTCTGGAATAAGTTGGGAGGCTGATACAAATGTCTTCCCCCTTTCTCTAACCACTTAAAATGGTGCCCGACAGCTGCTCCTCCCCTTTAAATACCGACGCGTCCCGCCCCATACTCGCAAAGCATTACTGGAAGCTGTACTGAGAGCAGGAGGGCGGGGAAGGGGCCGGACATGACCAGGGGAACAAGTCTGGACCTCCTCCCCTCAGTCATGCGCAGCGCTGCATATACTGCGCGCTGCTTCCAGCCATGCTGGATTTGGCTATTACTGTATGGGACTACTGTATGGGAATTCTGCTATCCATTTAAGGGGCAACTAAAGTCTCAAAACAATACAAAATCAGAAGGCAATATTTTTAACAATCCTCCTGATTCTGTATTGTTTTGAGGCATTAGTTGCCAATTAAGTGAACACTTTGGGGGGCTCTGAGGGGGACAGTAAGCCCATACAGTAACCCCCAATACCTTTCCACTGTAGATGTTTAGAAACTACAACTCCCAGCATGCTTTAGTTGCTGGGAGTTGTAGTTTCCAAACATCTATAGCATGCTTTAGTTGCTGGGAGTTGTAGTTTCCAAACATCTATAGTGGAAAGGTATTGGGGGTTGCTGTATGGGATTACTGTCCCCCTCAGAGCCCCCCATGTCAGTGTTCACTTACCTTAATCTTCAGTCTTAAAGATTAAGGTAAAGAGCATGCCTTCCAATTGGCCTCGTCGCCGACGGGGAGGAGGGGGCGGAGCCTACCAGAGCAGCGTTGCTCTGAGAGTCTGCTGTAGGCTGCGCGAACCCAGGGGTGAGGACTTAGCGGTTCAGGTCCTCACCCTTGGTAAAAGCTAAGGCACAAGGAAGAGGAGCAGAGGGAAGGTGAGTATAATTGTCCTTTAACCTCTCTGACGGCTGCCGCTTGCTCCACTTCTGCCTGTCTGACATCACTACTCGGTGCCAGGAGAGAGTGACATACCTCCAACCCTAAATTCCAACCAGAAACTCAAACTTAGCCAATCACAGACCCGCTGCTGGTCAACAGAGGGAGCAGAGGGAATGAGGCCAGGTAAGTATATTTCTGGGCTGATTTTAAAGTTTTAAAGGTAGAGTGTAGGGTTGGGGTGTGTGTGTGTGTGTGTGTGATTTGATTGATTTTTCAAAGAAGAGATATGCAGCACTGAGGGATCCAAAAGGGGGGAGGGGGAAGTAGAGCTCCACTAAGCATTCCAGAGTAGGAGCAGAAAGTGATATGTATGGAGTACACACAGAGACTCCTACTCTTCTTTTTTTGGACTTTCATCAGGCCGTGCAGGACAACCATAAGGAGCAGGTAAGGATCTTTTAACACTACACAGTGGGACAAATTTTAGTTAGAGGGCGGGCATGCCCTTTAACAGTTGGCCAAAGGCTGCTAGTAGTTGTATTTTCTTGACTGCAGCATTAAAATTTTGTCCGCAGTTGAAAAGTACAGATATAGCCTGGTATTTCGACGCTGCCCAATATTGGCCCATTGGTGATATGGTTGACATTGTTGGTCATAAAATTCCGAAAACGCTCTGGGTTTTTTTTGTTACTTTGGGAGCCACATAATAAACTAACAATACGGTAAAAGGATCAAGAAAAAGAACAAGGGCCCGACTGGCACACCAAGCCAATAATGTACCGTAACTATTATACCCCAAATAATCTATAAATTTATATGGATCTGTATGAGCCATAGATCCATAATCAAACCACTTTGATAATGATGCACTCAACTAGTTATTGTTTTAATTTGTTTATTTGTTTATTATCTGTTTATTATAATGTTACATTATTAATAAACGTTTCCTCCATTTAGAGGGGAGAAAAAAAAAAGAACAAGGAGTATAATGAACAATAAGAATAACAAGGAACAAGAAAACTACTATGGAAATAGTAGGGACCACTAGTTTGGCAACCAAAACTACTGTATAACAGGCAAGGAATGACTAACTGAAGCAAGCTTAAGTGATGCAGAGGAACCAATGGGGAGTGGAGGACAAGAGTCTGATGCAGGGATTGGTTTAATTGAATTAATTGTCTCTCCTCCGTCCAATGTGAGCCCTGGAGGAACGGAGGAGATAAAGAGAGTTGCCTGCGTGCGTCTGTGCAGCACCAGAAGAGGACTGTGCGGGTGCGCGAGCAAACGCGGACGTGCTCGCGCACGAAGACACCGGACAAGGAAAAATGATGGCGGGACGGAAAGCAGGTAAGCGTCTGACAGTTGGCAGCTCCACTACTCCAATCAATGTCCAGGTAATTAAAGTCCCCCATAATCAGAACATAACTGGCGCTTTATAAATAAACTATACATACATACATACATACTCTCAAAATGTCCAGCCCTTGCCATCTGCATATGAAGCTGACTTACTTCCCCTTCTCTTTGGGAATATTAGTGAGATTGCTGATTGTTGAGTTTCCTTGAGAAACAGTGTTAGGGTTAGTTGTTCAACCGAGTTTTTGGATTCTAGTGTATTGATTAACCCTTCATCATCCCTAAACCCTAAATCATTAGATTGTATGCTCACCTATGCAGTACCTTTTCCCATGGATAATGCAATCCTGTGGATAACTCTATAGAAGAACTGTGCTTTCCCTGCACTGCTATCCAATGAAAGGGAAGAAATTATTGTCAAAGTTAAAAGCTCAACTTGAAATTGAAATGTTTCCAGTAGAACGGAAGAGCAGGCTGGGAAGGGTCTAACACAAATACGTTTTACTTAACAGGGATTGTCCCTTCTTTGTATTCATTTTATTCCTCTCATGTGAGCTGCCGTTACACCACAACTCTTTCCATTCAGGAATATTTAAGACCAGCACAGCAGTTGATTTTAAGCCCATGTCATAGACCTCATTTTAGAACCTTCTGAAGCATTTCTATGTTGCCGTTATTTCCTTTCTTAGACAAATCTATATTCCCTGCAGCCAGAAACTGAGATCCCAGGAGGCACAATCCATACAGATAATGTGATGTACAGGTACGTGTTTGTTGGGTTTATTTGTGGTTGAAGTGTTTAAAAGGACGTTGTGTCCCCCAGAATGTGTGTACTAATGCCTAATACAGGTATAGCAGATGTCTGCTTCACAAATGTGTTACATTCATTGCCCTCAGGGGTAAGTTTATGTAGTGGTAGGAGAATGACATTTCCTCACCTTGATAAGTCCTCTGAGTTAAATGGCTGTTTCTCAGAGACAGAACTTGTGGGTGAATTCAAATAAAGGGTTCAATTACTGAATAAACTACCACAGTGGGAAGCTGGCACGGTTAAGCTATATCAAAGTACAAGATATAGTAAAGAAATAAAATGTTGTGGGACTATCTTGTGTTACTATACTTGGATGTATTGTATGCCCTCACAACACTAGATCACTAGATCTCGAAATGCTGTCTACACCCTGTAATATCTCTGTATTTATTAGATATAAATATTTAAGTCTATATACCGTTCTTTTGGGGTTAGGGTAAGAAAGTAGTAAGAAACATTCAGGGATATCCAATAAAAATTCTTCTCGTTAAAAATGGTGTTAATTTTGCTCCAACCAATCAGATGTTAGCTGATAAGATCTGATTAGTTGGGGCAAAATTAGCACCATTTTTAACAATAAGAACATATTGAATCTCCCTGATTGTGTTATAATAAAGTCTCTTAAACTGAAAGTTGTTTGCCTTATTTACCTAATTGCCCACAGCCTCACTAGGCATCCAGTAATACACACAAGTTTACAAACAAAACACATATTCAGCTAGGACAGAGATTTTTTTACCAGCTGCTAATTTAACTTAAAGGGCATGTCCACCCCAAAAATATTTTTTTTTAACACAGAGTTCTGCCTACCTTACTGACCCTAAATGCATGGTAGAAAAAAACAACTATTTTAAGTGCAAGTTCTATCTCCAGTTACCTGCTCCCCCTAGGGATGGGTGAACTGCATAAAGTTTGT
The DNA here is from genome assembly GCA_019447015.1 of Hymenochirus boettgeri. NCBI lineage: Eukaryota > Metazoa > Chordata > Amphibia > Anura > Pipidae > Hymenochirus > Hymenochirus boettgeri. The sequence goes on from CM033471.1 coordinate 229,242,766, forward strand.
TCCGTTTTCGAACATTCGTACTTCGGTAAAAGTTAAAAAGTTTGAAAACGGACCCATTAAAGTCAATGAGGCGCTAATAGTTCGAAAAGTTTGGATGATTTACAGACAAACTAAAAATGGCAACTTACTGTAAATGGCTGTGGCACCTGGGAAATGGTCTGAGGAACACGTCATTATCACTAAAACCTTTTTAAAGGGCATGTCCACCCCAAAAACTAGAATTTAACCCACTACTGGCCCCACTGTGTAGTGTAGTAAAATCCTTACCTTACATCCCTGCTCCAAATGGTTCTCCTGTTATGTCCCTCCAAAGTCCAAAAAAGTGACCACCAGGAGCCTGGCCGAGTCCATATAGGACTCTGCCTCCTGTCTCTCCTACGGGAGAAAAATGACATGCTCAGTGCAGCCCTCCCCCTTTTCTCTCTCCCTCCCCCTAGTGTAAATCCCCTTTTCTGTAGTGTAGGGCTCCCTCCCCAAACCCCAACCGCTATAGTAATTTGAAGCAAAACTCCCCGAATTATTACTTACATTGCCTCTTTCCCCCGATATTCAGTACAGCTGGAAGCCGCGTCCGTGATTGTCTGCCTCTCAGCCAATCACGGACGCGGCTGATGTTCTGGCCCCCTGCCTGCAGTTTGATGCAAGCAGAGGGCCGGGACTGAACATCGGAGGAGAGAGGCAATGTAAGTATAGATTGGGGGAGTTTTGCTTCAAATTACTATAGCAGTTGGAGTTGGGAGCCCTACACTACAGAAGTGCCCTTTAAACACTTCTTATTTTATGATCGGGCAATTGTTGTGTTTGTGCAAGCTACATTCAAGGGTTATGGCTAATTCGAGGGTTACTGAAATCGAACAATACTTTCAAGGGTTACCAAAAATCGAAGGCTACATTCAAGGGTTAGTGAATGATACATTCTAGGGTTAGCGATAACTATCCATATACTCGAGGGTTACTGAAAACGAACGATACTTTCGAGGGTTATCTAATGATACATTCTAAGGCTAGTGAACAGCTTGTAAATTCAATAGTTATCAAAAATACAGCTGTAAGTCTGAAAAACCAACTAGTTTGAATAATTCGGGGTGGTCCCAACTCAGAAATTTTGGCTCAAACTCGGGTTCCAGTTCGGTTTTGTGTCCAGGGGCGTAACTAGAAATCAGTGGACCCCCCAGCCAAATTTTAGATAGGGCCCCCACGCCACCTACCCACAACTCCCTTCTCCCCCTGACACGACTACCTTGGCTAGTATTGCCATAAAAATAACCATCTATCTCTCTTTGTCTACCTATCATATATTGGTATGTCTATGTCTCTATCTATGTCTGTCTGTCTGTCTATCTATCTATCCATGTCTGTCTATCTATCTATCTCTCTTTCTCTATTATCTATATATCTATCTATCATCTGTCTCTCTCTCTCTCTCTCTCTCTCTCTCTCTCTCTCTCTCTATATATATATATATATATATATTTCAATCAAACAAGACTTACTGTAGTCTGGGCTGACTCCGGATTGCATGTGCACAAGTTACACAGCTGCAGCAGGCTAGCAGGCAGCAGGTACCAAGGCAGGCCAGGCCAGGGGCAGTCACACTCAATAGGCAGCCCCAGCTGCAGTCCGGACTGGAGGAGTGAGGACACAGAGGGGTGCGGACGGAACCAGCAGCAACAGAAGTTCCACTGTTCGCAGCTCTTCACTTCTGGCTTCCAGTCCCACTCCCAGAGTTCATTTCAGGGTCAGAGGAAGCGGTACAGTGCAGTAAAACAATAAATGTTCTTACACACAACACGGACACCATTGGCGCATTATGCACGCACCCCCCTCCCCGGTGGTAGCGCAAGCGTAATAAGAACTGGCCGGGCAGAGGTAGTAGTTACGCCACTGTTTGTGTCCATCACAACTCCCCCCCCCTTCCTCCTCAATCTATCAATCATTCTCTTGACCCTGCACGTCACACACAGTCTATTGAATAGACTCTAATCAGCAGTGAAAATGACTTTTAGAGCATCTACCTGTTGCAATCACAATCCACATGTAAGAGGCAAGATGCAGCCACCAACAATAAATTCCAGCTCCATTCTAGCAGATTACTGGATACACTGTTTATGGAGGAGTTTTTCTGCAAGTCCCAAAAATGGAGCATGCTGATTGGCTGCTCTTCCTGGAAGGGAGGTGGGAGTTCCTTATCTGCAGTGAGCATGTCTAGTTTTGCTTGTAAACAGGCTCGAAACAGAGGAGGAGGGGGACGTGCTTGTAGTGATGTCATTCCCCTCCTAGTGAGTGAAAAGGGGGAACTAAACAGGAATGGAATGGCAGTTACACAGAGATTCCAGAAGTCAGGGTAAGAGTTTTAAACTTATTTATAAAGGACCTTTCTTTGCAAACTATCAGGGCGATGCACCAACGGAGCTCCTTATTTGGAGTTTAAGTCACGCTAACTGATGTAATATCGGTTAGCGTGACTTTAACTCCTTCGTTGCGGTGGTTGCGTGGCTAACGCAAAAGTTAACAGCGCAGCCGCCTCAAGCAATGTTATATGCCAAAATCTGCATTTTATTGCGGCACTTTTAACGTCAGCTAAATATCTGGCGTTGAAAGTGCCGAAATAGAACAGTGCCAGGTAGCGATGTTCCGAGTGCCGCTATCGGCATATAACATCGCCGGGCTGTTTGCACCGGGTTCCGATTGCGGCACTCGGTGCATCCCCCTGTATGTTTTTTAGAGACTGGACTTGCCCTTCAATTTACTGGCAGTGGTAAAGAAATGCACTTATCACACTAATAGTCCCTGGATCACAATAACTCATTCCATAAATTTGTTCTTCTTCCAATACAGTGATAGAAAACGGAACTTTCCTCACCTTATTTCACTTCTGTAATTTTTACTTACAAGTCTCTGAAAGTCTTTGAGTCGCTTGTGTGCCAATTACATTTGCTTGATTCTAAACTTTATTCCTTTTGACCAGTATTTTAAGTGATAAATGAGTTTGCTGTTTTCATAAAATATCTACTAATCTCTGCAGCATATCTTTTATATAACAGGGTCAAGCAACCACAGGCGTACATATATAATAGGGAAATTTTTTTGGTACTATAAAGAATTATAGTGCATATAAAGTTTAAAAGAAACCAGTTGAAACAAAAAGGACTTGGGACAGGAAGGTAGGGTTGGTAAATCCTACCTTACAATTTTGTTTCTGTGAGGAGGACAAGCACAAACAAAACTGTTTTTGACAGTCTTCCTCCTGGTTTCAGCACTATCTTTAACACAGGAAAGCCTAGGACTAATCTGGCAGATAAAACTATATGTGCTGTAGCACCTAATTGAAACGATATTGGGAGGTAGGAATAATCAATCCTACCTCCCTGCCCCAGGTACTTTGCATTTTTAAAGAGTTAATTTATAGAGCATAGTTGTTTTTTAAATCCTCCCGTACATAGGAATGACATTTTGAGCGATCTAATAAATTTGATCGGATCAATTAGAATATCAAAAAACGTTTTCCGACGTATATATAACAATACTTCCTATACAGTAGTGTAACTTCAAAGACACAGGCTTGTTTTGGGATATACTCAGAATAGGACAATTAGCCTTCAAAGGGTATCACCACTGGTAAAAACATAATTTTGGCATTCAGTTTTATTGAAGAACGGGAGGTAAAGGAGCTGTGTCTTACCTCCTGTTCTTCAATAAAACCTACTTACCTGATTGCTCCATCCTCCGCCACATAGTCTGACAGGTCCCGATGGACTTATTGTTCTAAGCACATGTGCAAGTGCGATGTGCATATAATATCTGTTCTTTTTTCCGAAAAAGGAAACTTTTAACCTCTATTTTCCCTCCAGTCCATACTCCAAGTACCAAACATCTCGGGGGCTAGGGGGGCACTTGAATGGTGCCCCCCGATCGCTCCTAGCATGTGCAGATTTTTTTTTTAAAGGGACAGCCACAGAACGTATATATATATATATATATAGCAAATAATGTAGATAGAGACCAGCGCTCCACAGGTCTTGTAAATGAGTTTTATTAACTTTGAACAAGTGCAGGGTGCAAAAAAATAGCAACGTTTCGGCCCTGGTTCAATGGCCTTTATCAAGCTTGATAAAGGCCATTGAACCAGGGCCGAAACGTTGCATTTTTTTGACCTTGCACTGTTCAAAGTTAATAAAAACTCATTTACAAGACCTGTGGAGCGTGGGCTCTATCTACATATTTGCTGTATATTGGGAATTTTAAACCGGCAGTCCAGGCAAATTAGACAGAAGGAACACTGAGTGCACACATTGCTATTTTTTTATATATATATATATATATATATATATACAATCTGTGGCAGTTTGGTCCTTTTCTGCACAGATCGTATATATACGTATATATATCAGTTCATACTTTTGTAGCAGGTCACTCCTGCAGACTCTGCTGGCAGTGTCGTCTGGGCTTTGAGCAGGGCAGGGGAAGGTTCAGGTCTTGTGGGCCCAATGCCCGTGTGTTACAGTTCTTATCTCCCTCCCTTCCAACCGGCTGGGCAGTGTCAAGTCAAGTGAGTGTTGGTATCAGTAAAGTTTTTTAAAAAAAACAAAAAAAACCCCCAGAACTTTACTCAAAACGACACTCACTTGACTTGCACTGCCCAGCTGGACTGGGGCAGCCACAGCTTTGTTAACTTAATGGGACTTTAACAGAGTTTGCCGCGATCGGCAGCCTGCACCTGCCTCTACTGAGTCAGTGATCTTTACCGACGTACGTTAGTTAGGCTGTGATTGAATGGGGATGGGATTCCACTGCCGCCCCTATAAGTTTTCTGCTTAGGCACTGCCTGTGTGGCCCAGTGGGAAAACTAATATGAACAGAGAGTAATAAAACTTTTAATAAAATTTAAAAGAAGAATCAATGACAGCAATAAAATAAAATTATTTGTATTTTACGGAAATGTCTAACAAACATGGACATAAACATTCATTATGAAGTACAAACCGTTCTCCATTCTCAACCAAACTAATGAACGGTACAGACACGCAATCGCATGATGACCTACGCGAATGTATGGCTACTGTTGGGCATCATTTTTTGAACCACTGGGTCAGATAACCAACAATGCGCCCGACTGAATGGTCATACATTACAATTATCATGCTGTATCGCTGTTCATCAGGATTTTGTTCTTTCCCTCATGTGCCAAATCACACGTCTGTACTTTGTCTGTGCTTTAGTCTAGATGAAAAGGGTTCTCAAATATTTTCAGATTGTACATGAAATATGAACCCAAGTTGGGTACACACTTTAATGATAAGAAAATGTTTCTGAATCGCCCCTTTATCATTAAAGTGTGTAGTGTAGGAAAGAGCATTCCTGAGGCCGATCAAGGAATGCTTAACCTGACAGAAAATCCTGGTCAAGTTTGACCCCCTTTACTAAAGTATAGGAAAGTGGCAGACCCGAACATGTTCCTATACTTGACAATGGGAAAATGCTCAGGACTAGAGATGGAAGAACTACTGAAGTTGGTTGGTTTCTGAACTTCCAAACTTTAGTAAAAGTTCAGAAACAACCTATTAAATTCAATGGGGAAATAAAAGTTTGTCTAAATAACAGATAAAAGAACAATGGTAACTTACTGTAAATGGCTGTGGCACCTGGGAAATGGTCTGGGCAACATGTCACTATCACCAAAACCTGTTAAACACTTTCAGCGCTATGTACTGAGAGCCGTTATCGGCTATTGTGTCTAAAGTTAACCAATGTACTAAGCATTAACTTTAAGACACAACTAATGGCAGTTGCAACGTTATGCACAGTTTGTTTTGCATTACAAATTCGCAGAAGGTATCTCCAGTCAGAAGCACTGAGAGCCACTATCAGCTTGGTCTAAAGGGGGCAATAGAGAGCAATAGCGACACTAAGTTCATAGCTGTTCTTTCCCCATGATGGGCATTTGTTTCTACATGCTACATTTGAGGGTTATGGTCAGTTTGAGGGTTACCAAAAGATAATATTGAGGGTTACAGGATCAATACATTCGAGGGTTACCAAACGATACATTCGAGGGTTACTGAAATCGCACGCTACATTCGAGGGTTACTTGCCTATACATTCGAGGGTTACCAAAACCAAACAAACATTTGAGAGTTACCAAATGATAATTTCAGGGTTACCGAAATCGAAGGTTACATTCGAAGGTTATCGAAATCAAAGGCTACATTAGAAGGTTATCGAAATCAAAGGCTACATTAGAAGTTATCGAAATTGAAGGCACATTAGAGGTATTGAAATCAAGGCTACATTAGAAGGTTATCGATATTGAAGGATACATTTGAGAGTTACCAAAATCGAGGATAGATAAATTGAAGGCTACATTTGAGGTCACAACGATACATTTAAAGGTTACTGAAATCAAAGACTACATTCGAGGGTTATCGAAATCGAAGGCTACATTAGAAGGTCATCGAAATTGAAGGTATATTAGAAGGTTATCAAAATCGAAGGCTACATTAGAAGGTTATTGAAATAGAAAGATACATTTGAGGTTACCAACCGATACATTTCAGGGTTACAGAAATCAAAGTTACATTAGGAGGTTATCGAAATTGAAGGCTACATTAGAAGGTTATCGAAATCGAAGGCTACATTAGAAGGTTATCGAAATCAAGTCTACATTAGAAGGTTATCGAAATGAAGGCTACATTAGAAGGTTATCGAAATCGAATGCTACATTAGAAGGTTATCGAATCAAAGGCACATTAGAAGGTTGTCGAAGGCTACATTAGAAGGTTATTGAATAGAAGGATACATTTGAGGGATACCGAAATCAAAGGATACATTTGAGGATTACCGATCGAGAATTTGATAAATATTGATTTTTTTCCCTAATTATCAAAAATAAGTCCACAAGTTTGGAAACAGTTCGGATTGAGTTCGGATCATAGTTCAATTTCGCCCAAACTCATAAAGTTCGTTCTGAACTTGGGGTTGTGTCCATCACTATTCATGACTGTGTGTTAAAGATTCTGTCTGTCATCTTTTAAAGATCTTTATAGGTGGTTACCCAGCTTTGTTTCTGCTGACCCTTGTTTATAAACACACCCAGTCCGCTCTGCTGTAAAGAGATTGGTTACTCCAATAAATCACTTTTTTTACATTGCTGTACACTGTATAATATTCATGGTGACATTACATTCAACTAATCTCGCACTGATTCAAATCATTAATTATGGTTGTGACAAATTCAACTTGAATACCATAATAAAAAAGCCTTTGTTTAATTATTCAACACACATTTATAATACTTTAAAACATGAAGTGGTTTCATAAATAAAGTTAAACAGTACCGAAGTCATTCTATAAATTTGTGAGTAAATTTTCTAATGACATTTATTATTATAGATAATGCCCACTTTCAGCATGCAGCTGTATAGACATTGTTTACAGCAACCGGATTAATGGGTATGATAGGGCCACATATTGATGTAAAGGAAGTTGAAATTCCATGCCATGAAGTAAAAGATGCTGCTGTTACATTGAGGGGCTGATGCAATAAGAAATGCAAAAGTTTGCCCTTGCTAATAATTTGCAGCAGCCAGTCAGATCTTAGCTTTTTCTGGGTACTGCGATGGATAATATCTGATTGTTTGGTTAACATTAATAGCACTGGCAAATTTTTGCATTTCTTATTGCATCAGCTCCTTAATGTGCAGTACACAAAACTTCACATAGATTAGATCAGTTATGCGCAACCTTTGATTTTTTGCACCCTGAGCAGGTGGGAGGGGCTTGAGTGCTACAGAAGGGGCTTTGGTGTCCTTGGGCGGGCTTGGGTAATTGGGGACAGGGCTACACCCATGGCCTGGTCACAGCATGGGGGGCTCTAGTGCAGCCCAGCATGGGCCAGGTTGGGCCCCCCTGACATAGATGATACGGTAAGAAAATACAGTAGCTTTTGCTCACTGTATAGTTTTTAGATAATCAGGTGGGTTTAGAATCATTCACTGTACATAATACGCATGGGACAAGTTTTGTGGCAATTAGGTTTCAAGAGAAACTTTGGGTTTTCTGATAATTCTGCAGTTGCATTATTTTTTTGTGGAGCCCCATTAAGAAGATAGAGACAGACAATGCAGGGGCAAGCTTAAAATGTTATTAATCTCACTTCACTCTCACATTTCCCTCCACCTACTGTACTTCTTGTTTCATTCCTTCTTTGTCCCTTCGGAATTCTTCTTAACATTATATTTTTACCTAGTTTTTGCCTTTCCCTTCCATGCAAACCTTTATCAATTCTGTTGCGCTCTGCTCTCTAAGTATTTTGGTTTCTCCTTCTGATTTATTTCTTCCTTAATTGCTCCTTCCTTCTTCCATCCTTTATCTTTCTCCCCCTTATTCGTTTCAGCACTCCCTTTAAATCAGGAGTCTGATTCCTCCACCACCAACAGCCAATCAGTGAAGTTTACCAGCTATTTCCATGAAACCTGGTTCTGATTTTGAGTTAAGGAACTACAGAGAAGGAATAATTGCTGGCTTTTTTGAAGGGCCCTTTAGATCTCTGGGCCCCATAGCAGTAGCCATGTAGGCTATATGATCTCTACACCACTGGACAGAGCTACAGTATAGATTGCTGTATAATGCAATTGTGTGAATTGCCAGCCTGACACTCCACCAGTCAGCTTTCCAGCCTGATTTAAATCCAGTTTACATACACAGCATGAAGGACTCTCTGAACCCAAGGGGCTAGAGTGTTTTATAGTGTTAGTTTTATATCATTGTTATATATTAGAACCAGTAGACATTCATACGTCTTGCAGTCCATAGTTAAACTATAAGCGAACAAACCATAACACATTGTGGATATATGGAGAAAAAGATTTAAACATTCATTAGCAGATGTTTTCTCAACAGACACCAAACAAATCTGTACAGTTATCCTCCACAGCCTCCTATATTACTTAAGCTGGAATCTTTACATTAATTATTGTTGAATCCTGACATATGAGAGGTCTGAGTTGGTTTAACAAAGATGCCAAAAGGGAACATTAGGTTTTAGTATGAAAATATTTCTTAGAAAAGAATGTACCAATGTGAAAGTAAGGCAGTTGTTTATTACTGTAACTATTGCTCATAAAAAACAATTAATAGCATATATATTGGAGTGTGACTCTACCTCATTTATGAAGACTTAAGCGCCCCTGAATCTGCTGTGTATTTTGCTGAACACACCCTGCTGACCCCAGGTAATTTTTGCCATCACCAGTCCCTTCTTTTTCTATTAAAGGGCGTGTCTACCCTCCCAACTGAATGAATATTGCCCAATGATAAGCCCCACTGTGTAGTGTTAAATGATCCTGCCTTTCTGTTCTGCTCGCACATTTTCTCCTCCTGCATGGCCTCAATAAAGTCCAAGAAACGTGGTGTAATCCGATTCCTTCTCTAACTCCTCCTCCTAGAGATTTCTAGCATGTGCAGCGGGGTTCCCCTCCTCCCCCCTCACACTTTTTTTGCAAAATCACGAAAGCGCAGAAAGGACTGGACTGGCAGCTGCTTAGTGATTGGCTGAGTCTCAAGGGCATGCAAGGGCAATTTTTGTGGGGAGGGTGGAAATGCCCTTTAAATTGGAAATGGACTGCCATTGAAAACATATGCCTGTGAAATAGAGATGGTTGAACTCACTGAAATCCATTCCACTAGTAGATTTGCAGAATTTAAAAAAAAAACAGGAGTTAAAACAATCTGAAAGTTCTGCCTAAAGTGAAGGTATAATAGCAATGGTAACTTACTGTAAATAGCTTAGTGATATTTGCCTATGTGTGCCAAGGAGCGGATCCTTCCAGCCCAATCATTGTGATTCCCTTTGGCAGGATTTAGAACTGCCTATACAACCTTATTTTAAAGCTGCTACTCATAAAAATAGCTCAATCAGTTGAAAGCATAAAAATACTGGTTATGAGAGATAGGAAAGTGAAGCAGGTGGTTCAATACATTACTTTTCAAAAGGATTTTGTATTATATTTTGTATTATATTTTCATTTCTGAACATATACAGTGATTATATAGTTTCATAGTTATTTTTGGGTTCGAAAAAAGACAACAATCCATCAAGTTCAACCTCCACATTCCCCAGTCAGGCCCCCCAACCATTTACAGTAAGTTACCATTGCTATTTTTCCCATTGACTTTAATGGTCCGTTTTCAAACTAGAGATTATAGTATAGAATTATTGAACTTTTACTGAACTTCAATAGTTCTAAAAGAACTTTAGTTTTTCCATTTTTACCCACCAGCTTAAAATGGGGAAAAAATTCCTTTCTGGTAATCAGAAATGCGGTATATGTATTTATGCCAGTAATTCTCAATATTATAGTTTTAGAAACTTATCCAGACCACTTTTAAAGCTATTTAATGAATGTGCGCTCTGGATTCCTGTGTATTCCTTCAGCCCAGGTACCCTGATCTAACACCACCCGCTTCACCAATGACAAGTCCCCGCTTGCCAGGAGGCCTGTAACACCTACCTGGGATTGGTTGCCCCCTGGCATAGGGTGTGAGGTATCTGAAGAGGCCGGGAATACACAAGAAAAACAGGAATGCACTAGGCGGACAGGACACAAGCATCTAAGGTCTGGAGAACAGTGAGGTCAGGGATGGAGCAAGAGGTTGAAGCACAGAAGGGCAATCAGCGAGCCAGGGTACAGAAGGCTAGGCGAAATTGAGGTCAGAGTAAGGTAAGAGGTCAGGACTAGAGATGTCCAAACTTTGCAAAATCCAGTCCGCTCGAGGATCCGTGAATTTCCGAAAAAAAATTCGTAAATGCGAAAATCCTGAGTGGACCATATAAAATGAAAAATATCCTCGAAAATACGAGAAATCCTCATAATTTCGAAAATTTCGAAAATACGAGAATCCTCATAATTTCGAAAATTTTCGAAATTACGGATAATCTCGTAATTTCGAAAATACGAGAAATCCGCGGGTTCGGAAGGCGGAAAATCTGGAAAAAATCCGCCGTTCGCCATATACTGGTAGCAGGTATACTGGTTTGAACACTGGCTGGAGGGCTTACAGGACTTTAAATGAATGGGGGTCTCAGATATAAGTGCAGACTACCAGCTACAGTCAGTGCCTCCCAGTCCCACCCATATATATCAGTACATACTTTTGTAGCAGGTCACTCCTGCAGACTCTTGCTGGCAGTGTCGTCTGGGCTTTGAGCAGGGCAGGGGAAGGTTCAGGTCTTGTGGGCCCAATGCCCGTGTGTTACAGTTCTTATCTCCCTCCCTTCCAACCGGCTGGGCAGTGTCAAGTCAAGTGAGTGTTGGTATCAGTAAAGTTTTTTAAAAAAAACAAAAAAAACCCCCAGAACTTTACTCAAAACTGACACTCACTTGACTTGACACTGCCCAGCTGGACTGGGGCAGCCACAGCTTTGTTAACTTAATGGGACTTTAACAGAGTTTGCCGCGATCGGCAGCCTGCACCTGCCTCTACTGAGTCAGTGATCTTTACCGACGTACGTTAGTTAGGCTGTGATTGAATGGGGATGGGATTCCACTGCCGCCCCTATAAGTTTTCTGCCTTAGGCCACTGCCTGTGTGGCCTAGTGGGAAAACCGTAATATGAACAGAGAGTAATAAAACTTTTAATAAAATTTAAAAGAAGAATCAATGACAGCAATAAAATAAAATTATTTGTATTTTACTGGAAATGTCTAACAAAACATGGACATAAACATTCATTATGAAGTACAAACCGTTCTCCATTCTCAACCAAACTAATGAACGGTACAGACACGCAATTTCGCATGATGACCTACTGCGAATGTATGGCTACTTGTTGGGCATCATTTTTTGAACCACTGGGTCAGATAACCAACAATGCCCGACTGAATGGTCATACATGTACAATTATCATGCTGTATCGCTGTTCATCAGGATTTTGTTCTTTCTCCATCATGTGCCAAATCACACGTCTGTACTTTGTCTGTGCTTTAGTCTAGATGAAAAGGGTTCTCAAATATTTTTCAGATTGTACATGAAGATATGAACCCAAGTTGGGTACACACTTTAATGATAAAGAAATGTTTCTGAATCGCCCCTTTATCATTAAAGTGTGTAGTGTAGGAAAGAGCATTCCTGAGGCCGATCAAGGAATGCTTAGACCTGACAGAAAATATCCCTTGGTCAAGTTTGACCCCCTTTACTAAAGTATAGGAAATGTGGCAGACCCGAACATGCTTCCTATACTTGACAATGGGAAAATGCTCAGGACTAGAGATGGAAGAACTTACTGAAGTTTGGTTGGTTTCTGAACTTCCAAACTTTAGTAAAAGTTCAGAAACAAACCTATTAAATTCAATGGGGAAATAAAAGTTTGTCTAAATAACAGATAAAAGAACAATGGTAACTTACTGTAAATGGCTGTGGCACCTGGGAAATGGTCTGGGCAACATGTCACTATCACCAAAACCTGTTTAAACACTTTCAGCGCTATGTACTGAGAGCCGTTATCGGCTATTTGTGTCTTAAAGTTAACCAATGTACTAAGCATTAACTTTAAGACACAACTAATGGCAGTTGCAACGTTATGCACAGTTTGTTTTGCATTACAAATTCGCAGAAGGTAATCTCCAGTCAGAATGCACTGAGAGCCACTATCAGCTTGGTCTAAAGGGGGCAATAGAGAGCAATAGCGACACTAAGTTCATAGCCCTGTTCTTTCCCCATGATTGGGCATTTGTTTCTACATGCTACATTTGAGGGTTATGGTCAGTTTGAGGGTTACCAAACGATAATATTGAGGGTTACAGGATCAATACATTCGAGGGTTACCAAACGATACATTCGAGGGTTACTGAAATCGCACGCTACATTCGAGGGTTACTTGCCTATACATTCGAGGGTTACCAAAACCAAACAATACATTTGAGAGTTACCAAATGATATATTTCAGGGTTACCGAAATCGAAGGTTACATTCGAAGGTTATCGAAATCAAAGGCTACATTAGAAGGTTATCGAAATCAAAGGCTACATTAGAAGTTTATCGAAATTGAAGGCTACATTAGAAGGTTATTGAAATCAAAGGCTACATTAGAAGGTTATCGATATTGAAGGATACATTTGAGAGTTACCAAAATCGAAGGATAGATAAATTGAAGGCTACATTTGAGGTTACCAAACGATACATTTAAAGGTTACTGAAATCAAAGACTACATTCGAGGGTTATCGAAATCGAAGGCTACATTAGAAGGTCATCGAAATTGAAGGCTATATTAGAAGGTTATCAAAATCGAAGGCTACATTAGAAGGTTATTGAAATAGAAAGATACATTTGAGGTTACCAACCGATACATTTCAGGGTTACAGAAATCAAAGTCTACATTAGGAGGTTATCGAAATTGAAGGCTACATTAGAAGGTTATCGAAATCGAAGGCTACATTAGAAGGTTATCGAAATCAAAGTCTACATTAGAAGGTTATCGAAATTGAAGGCTACATTAGAAGGTTATCGAAATCGAATGCTACATTAGAAGGTTATCGAAATCAAAGGCTACATTAGAAGGTTGTCGAAGGCTACATTAGAAGGTTATTGAAATAGAAGGATACATTTGAGGGATACCGAAATCAAAGGATACATTTGAGGATTTACCGATTCGAGAATTTGATAAATATTGATTTTTTTCCATAATTATCAAAAATAAGTCCACAAGTTTGGAAACTAGTTCGGATTGAGTTCGGATCATAGTTCAATTTCGCCCAAACTCATAAAGTTCGTTCTGAACTTGGGTTTGTGTCCATCACTATTCATGACTGTGTGTTAAAGATTCTGTCTGTCATCTTTTAAAGATCTTTATAGTGTGTACCCAGCTTTGTTTCTGCTGACCCTTGTTTATAAACACACCCAGTCCGCTCTGCTGTAAAGAGATTTGGTTTACTCCAATAAATCACTTTTTTTACATTGCTGTACACTGTATAATATTCATGGTGACATTACATTCAACTAATCTCGCTACTGATTCAAATCATTAATTATGGTTGTGACAAATTCAACTTGATATACCATCAATAAACAAGCCTTTGATTTAATTTATTCAACACAATTTATAATACTTTAAAACATGAAGTGGTTTCATAAATAAAGTTAAACAGTACCGAAGTCATTTCTAATAAATTTGTGAGTAAATTTTCTAATGACATTTATTATTATAGATAATGCCCACTTTCAGCATGCAGCTGTATAGACATTGTTTACAGCAACCGGATTAATGGAGTATGATATGGGCCACATATTGATGTAAAGGAAGTTGAAATTCCATGCCATGAAGTAAAAGATGCTGCTGTTACATTGAGGGGCTGATGCAATAAGAAATGCAAAAGTTTGCCCTTGCTAATAATTTGCAGCAGCCAGTCAGATCTTAGCTTTTTACTGGGTTACTGCGATGGATAATATCTGATTGTTTGGTTAACATTAATAGCACTGGCAAATTTTTGCATTTCTTATTGCATCAGCTCCTTAATGTGCAGTACACAAACCTTTCACATAGATTAGATCAGTTATGCGCAACCTTTGATTTTTTGCACCCTGAGCAGGTGGGAGGGGCTTGAGTGCTACAGAAGGGGCTTTGGTGTCCTTGGGCGGGCTTGGGTAAATTGGGGACAGGGCTACACCCATGGCCTGGTCACAGCATGGGGGGCTACTAGTGCAGCCCCAGCATGGGCCAGGTTGGGCCCCCCTGACATAGATGATACGGTAAGAAAATACAGTAGCTTTTGCTCACTGTATAGTTTTTAGATAATCAGGTGGGTTTAGAATCATTCACTGTACATAATACGCATGGGACAAGTTTTGTGGCAAATTAGGTTTCAAGGAGAAACTTTGGGTTTTCTGATAATTCTGCAGTTGCATTATTTTTTTGTGGAGCCCCATTAAGAAGATAGAGACAGACAATGCAGGGGCATAGCTTAAAATGTTATTTAATCTCACTTCACTCTCACATTTCCCTCCACCTACTGTACTTCTTGTTTCATTCCTTCTTTGTCCCTTCGGAATTCTTCTCTTAACATTATATTTTACCTAGTTTTTGCCTTTCCCTTCCATGCAAACCTTTATCAATTCTGTTCGGCTCTGCTCTCTAAGTATTTTGGTTTTCTCCTTCTGATTTATTTCTTCCTTAATTGCTCCTTCTCTTCTTCCATCCTTTATCTTTCTCCCCCTTATTCGTTTCAGCCATCCCTTTAAATCAGGAGTCTGATTCCTCCACCACCACCAACAGCCAATCAGTGAAGTTTACCAGCTATTTCCATGAAACCTGGTCTGATTTTGAGTTAAGGAACTACAGAGAAGGAATAATTGCTGGCTTTTTTGAAGGGCCCTTTAGATCTCTGGGCCCCATAGCAGTAGCCATGTAGGCTATATTGATCTCTACACCACTGGACAGAGCTACAGTATAGATTGCTGTATAATGCAATTGTGTGAATTGCCAGCCTGACACTCCACCAGTCAGCTTTCCAGCCTGATTTAAATCCAGTTTACATACACAGCATTGAAGGACTCTCTGAACCCAAGGGGCTAGAGTGTTTTATAGTGTTAGTTTTTATATCATTGTTATATTATTAGAACCAGTAGACATTCATACGTCTTGCAGTCCATAGTTAAACTATAAGCGAACAAACCATAACACATTGTGGATATATGGAGAAAAAGATTTAAACATTCATTAGCAGATGTTTTTCTCAACAGACACCAAACAATCTGTACAGTTTATCCTCCACAGCCTCCTATATTACTTTAAGCTGGAATCTTTACATTAATTATTGTTGAATCCTGACATATGAGAGGTCTGAGTTGGTTTAACAAAGATGCCAAAAGAGGAACATTTAGGTTTTAGTATGAAAATATTTCTTAGAAAAGAATGTACCAATGTGAAATGTAAGGCAGTTGTTTTATTACTGTAACTATTGCTCATAAAAAACAATTAATAGCATATATATTGGAGTGTGACTCTACCTCATTCTATGAAGACTTAAGCTACCCCTGAATCTGCTGTGTATTTTGCTGAACACACCCTGCTGACCCCAGGTAATTTTTGTCCATCACCAGTCCCTTCTTTTTCTATTTAAAGGGCGTGTCTACCCTCCCAACTGAATATTGCCCCAATGATAAGCCCCACTGTGTAGTGTTAAATGATCCTTGCCTTTCTGTTCTGCTGCACATTTTCTCCTCCTGCATGGCCTCAATAAAGTCCAAGAAACTGGTGTAATCCGATTCCTTCTCTAACTCCTCCTCCTAGAGATTTCTAGCATGTGCAGCGGGGTTCCCCTCCTCCCCCCTCACACTTTTTTTGCAAAAATCACGAAAGCAGCAGAAAGGACTGGACTGGCAGCTGCTTAGTGATTGGCTGAGTCTCAAGGGCATGCAAGGGCAATTTTTGTGGGGAGGGTGGAAATGCCCTTTAAATTGGAAATGGACTGCCATTGAAAACATATGCCTGTGAAATAGAGATGGTTGAACTCACTGAAATCCATTCCACTAGTAGATTTGCAGAATTTAAAAAAAAAACAGGAGTTAAAACAATCTGAAAGTTCTGCCTAAAGTGAAGGTATAAATAGCAATGGTAACTTACTGTAAATAGCTTAGTGATATTTGCCTATGTGTGCCAAGGAGCGGATCCTTCCAGTCCCAATCATTGTGATTCCCTTTGGCAGGATTTAGAACTGCCTATACAACCTTATTTTAAAGCTGCTAACTCATAAAAATAGCTCAATCAGTTGTAAAGCATGAAAATACTGGTTATGAGAGATAGGAAAGTGAAGCAGGTGGTTCAATACATTACTTTTCAAAAGGATTTTGTATTATATTTTGTATTATATTTTCATTTCTGAACATATACAGTGATTATATAGTTTCATAGTTATTTTTGGGTTCGAAAAAAGACAACAATCCATCAAGTTCAACCCTCCACATTCCCCAGTCAGGCCCCCCAACCATTTACAGTAAGTTACCATTGCTATTTTTCCCCATTGACTTTAATGGGTCCGTTTTCAAACTATAGAATTATAGTATAGAATTATTGAACTTTTACTGAACTTCAATAGTTCTAAAATGAACTTTAGTTTTTCCATTTTTACCCACCAGCTTAAAATGGGGAAAAAATTCCTTTTCTGGTAATCAGAAATGCGGTATATGTATTTATGCCAGTAATTCTCAATATTTTATAGTTTTAGAAACTTATCCAGACCACTTTTAAAGCTATTTAATGAATGTGGCGCTCTGGATTCCTGTGTATTCCTTCAGCCCAGGTACCCTGATCTAACACCACCCGCTTCACCAATAGACAAGTCCCCGCTTGCCAGGAGGCCTGTAACACCTACCTGGGATTGGTTGCCCCCTGGACATAGGGTGTGAGGTATCTGAACTGAGGCCGGGAATACACAAGAAAAACAGGAATGCACTAGGCGGACAGGACACAAGCATCTAAGGTCTGGAGAACAGTGAGGTCAGGGATGGAGCAAGAGGTTGAAGCACAGAAGGGCAATCAGCGAGCCAGGGTACAGAAAGGCTAGGCGAAATTGAGGTCAGAGTAAGGTAAGAGGTCAGGACTAGAGATGTCCAAACTTTGCAAAATCCAGTCCGCTCGAGGATCCGTGAATTTCCGAAAAAAAATTCGTAAATGCGAAAATCCCTGAGTGGACCCATTAAAATGAAAAATATCCTCGAAAATACGAGAAATCCTCATAATTTCGAAAATTTTCGAAAATACGAGAAATCCTCATAATTTCGAAAATTTTCGAAATTACGGATAATCTCGTAATTTCGAAAATACGAGAAATCCGCGGTTCGGAAGGCGGAAAATCTGGAAAAATCCGCCGTTCGCGAACAGGATGAATCCGCGGTGGATCCAGGTTCGGATCCGCGAACCGGCCATCCCTAGTCAGGACAGGCGGCAAACAATCGCAAATGGAATAACAGGCAGAGGTCGATGCACAGAATAAACTAGATCAGATCACACCACAAGCAAGGGTAAACCACAGGCTATAACGGGCAGGGTGGTGAGGGTCAGAGGAGAATATAAAGGGAAGAATAAGCAATGAGGAGGAACGGAAAGGAAAAGAGGAAAGGTAATAGGCTGATTCAAACTAAAGCAGATAAAACATAAACACACAGAGCACATCTATTCACACAGGGTCCAACACCAACAAACTGACAGGCAAGAGGTAGAGACTGTGAGTGTGTCCCTCTTTGTATATAATCTTGGATATAATAGCTGTGGAGTGTGAGATCTTCATAACTAGGAAACTTACAATGTAAAATACTGACACATTGTATGTTTAATGATACTTTTAGCCCTAAATCATTCTTCCATTGCAATTGGTTACAAGTATTTATAGACCTGCATTTATTAAACTCATAGAGGCCACCTATGAAATCACAAATAGCACTGCATTTTTTTATTGTGTCATAAATGAAAATATTCAATCTTTTTGGTAATAATCTGCCCCATATTGAGCTATATGTAAGGCTAACCACATGATCCACACAGCCACCCAACCATACATTATATCAAACACATCAAAATAAAGTAGTTATGTTTATTGTTTGGGACTCATGAATATCCCTTTGTGGGTGAAATCAAATCGTTGTTGAATTGCATTTATATGTGATGAAAATAATCCCCCGTTCAAGTAGATCTCTGGAGAGAAAGGATACCCCAAGATTAAAATATTTCATGGCCAGAAAATGTAAATCAATGGCAATTATGTATTTATGTATTTCCACAACTAATATCTGCTCCACGTGGATTTATTTTCAATTTTTCATGATTGGTTTCATGCTAAGAATGTTTTAGAATATTATCTACTAAATTATCATATTTTATCTTTGTGCAGATAGAAATTAAATGGGGATCACATGGGAGCGTAATGTAATAAAAAGCTATGCATACATTAGAATTTACATCCTGAATAGTTACATCAGAATAAATTGAATTCTGTTGTTCGAAAGCACATGTTTAGCTGTAGTAATAATTGCCTAACCTGAAACTCATTACCCATTATCTCTACGACACTGGTAATAATATAGATTTCCTTTCTTAGGTGGTCTCTAAGCATTTTATAGAAAGTTGAGCTACTGTATGTTTTTTCTAGACGCTCAGTGCCATAAAGCAAAAAACGGTTCTTATGTTCAGTGCTCAAGTTAATAATGTACCAAGGCTTTTTGAAAGCATAAATGATTGTAGAGAAAGAGATATATTACAATTGCTTTATAAATAAGCAAATGTTCACATGGATTCAGAGCATGTTATTTTATCTATTTATAAAAGAAAATACCATCAGGGTTATTCAATAAAAGTTCTTATCGTTTAAAATAATTTTGCCCAAACCAATCAGATTTTATTTAACATTTGAAAGCTAACATCTGATTGGTTGGGGCAAAATTAGCACCATTTTTAACAATAAGAAGTTTTATTGAATAACCCTGTATGTTAGCCAATAGAAAATATGCAGTAGTGGATATCTTTATGCAATTTAGTAATAGGCAACATTTAAAAAAAAAAAAAGAAAGAAAGAAATAGAGGCTGAAACCAAGTCCCCCTGACTTGTAACTGCTGGTTAAAAGGGTATGTCATTATTAATTCCTGCTCAAAGAAATACGTGAATGAAGATAATAAGATTTTTCAGTCAGTAAAGCTGGGTACACAGGATGAGATATTTCGGTCCGATTGACCGATAGTTCAGTGTATCGGACCAAAATTATCGCATCCGAATGCGGCCATGTCCGACCGTCCGTTCGTCCGAATCGGACGAAAGGACGATTGGACATGGTGGAAAACCTCGTCCGATCGTGCGGTCCTCTATGGACCGCAAGATCGGTCGCGGTAACTGTTGGATGCGGCTGCTTTTGCCGTGACCGACGGTCCTTCCTCCTGGCCGACCAGTCGAAAGTATCGAAGCTTTACTCTCAGGGAGATGTAATAAAAGTTCTTATCGTTAAAAATGGTGCTAATTTTGCCCCAGCCAATCAGATGTTAGCTTTCAAATGTTAAATAAGATCTGATTGGTTGGGGCAAAATTAGGACCACTTTTATTACATCTCCCTGTCTTGTCTCCCAACCGTGGCAAAATGTATTAAAGTCTGTGGGAGGTATAAACTAACTTATTTTATTTTATATTCGAAAAACATTTCTAAACAGCATAAAGTATAATGGGGAGTAATTCAGGGTACTAATGGCTAAATGTTTTTGGAAGCACTGTCTATGGGAGCTATGGAATGTAGATAGATTTTTTGTTGTGTAGTGTCTTTGTTTATCTGTTGTATTCAGTTAGATCAACTGGACTTTAAAGGCTTGCACACACGTGCGATCACGGGTCTCGACGCACGATGTGTATGAACGAACGTTTCGTCTGTTCTCCAAACTAACGACTGTTTCGGCCAACAAAGCGCCTACACACGGGCCGATTATCGGCCAAAACGTTCGTTCGTACACATCATGCGTCACGGGTCGGGACCCGCGATCGCACATGTGTATGAGCCTTAAGTCCAGTTGATCTAACTGAATACAACAGATATACCATGACCTGGATGAATGAGAACCTCCCCAAGCAACGTCTTTGTTTACATTACATGTGTCCCAGGGACATTTCTTCACAAACATTTTTTGGAAACCAAATTTGCAGAGAAACGTCACCCATCTCTAATAAATGCAGGTATATGATCAATGGAGGAAAAATATACTCTTTGTAAAGTCTAGTTAATGGAACACTAAACGTGTATTTGTAAGTATATGCCATTCATTTGTATTATTCACAGGAAGGTGAGAACGCTTATTCCCACCTCCCTGTGAATAATAGGACGCTCAGGGAACACTGGAACTTACCTTACCACCGCTCCACTTGCAAGCTGCTCCTGCGCTAAGATAGGCGCTTGGTCGGGACAACGTGGCTGTCAGTGCAGAAGCAGCTTGTGAGTGGAGCGTCGGTAAGTTAAGTTCAAGTGTCCCCTGAGCGTCCTATTATTCACAGGGAGGTGGGAATAAGCGTTCTCACCTCCCTGTGAATAAGTTATGCAGTTTAGTGTTCCTTTAATGCCTTTTTACAATATGGAGGAACAGACTGGCAGTTGGAAATGGAAATCTGCCACTTAGAATGAACAACGGGGGTTAAGAATACTCACTGCTCTTATTCTAACTCTACTTTTACAGGGAGATGCAATATCCCATGTTAAGGGGGGAAATATGTGCAAAACCTGGGCTAACTGATGTAATATAGGGTTAACAAGGTTTTTTTTTACCCATTTTGCACCCTTTCCAAAGACTTTTGGAAATAGCTCAGTGCAAGTGATGCAATAAATTTAGAGATGGTAATTGCACACGTTTTTTGCACCAAAATTAAAGCCTGTTCAATTGTGGCTTTAAATCCGTGCAAAAGTTTGCAACTTACCTCTCGCATTCACACGATGCAATAACAGTGGCAAAGTGGTTACTATATCGCAGGAACAAGTGCAGGTCAGTTGTGGTAGGGAGATTTATTGCATCTCCCCCTTAAGGTATTGATTACAGGGAGATTCAATAAAAGTTCTTATCGCTTAAAATGGTGCTAATTTTGTCCCAACCAATCAGATCTTATTTAACATTTGAAAGCTAAAATCTGTTTGTTGGAGCAAAATTACCACTATTTGTATCGATAAGAACTTTTATGGAATAACAATGATAATTTTTAACATGTTTGTTTCCGGCACTACAGATTGTTTTTAAATTGCAGAGTGTTCAGAGAATGGCAACTAAATAAATAAGGAAAATAAAGGAGCATGGCCATGACTTACTCAAGTTATGGTTATTTGCAGCAGAGCAGATGCATTTGCATTGCGTTATAACCTTTTTAAATTAATACAATAATGTGCCACCATTATGGCTTATCTATGGTCCGTTCGCCACTCATTGGTCCCCCATCCACGGGAGGTACTGATATAAAGAAAAAGTTTGAGAAATACGTCTCCTTAGGAGGTAAAAGGGTTAAAAGTTAGGATCCAGCTGAATAAAGCAAACCTTGAAGTGTTTGCTAAGCTTAAAATAATTTGGCCACATTATTGAACTAATTGCTGTAATTTATCAATTCCATTTTTAAGTGAAAATAAAATGGTAATATAAAATGTAAGCAATTCAATTGGATGTGCACTAGGCTTCTACTCATTGCAGTCTACCAAACAACATTTTTTTTTGGTATCCATGCTTTCACAGATACAAGTTACAAGACTTATAAAGAGTAATAAAAGGCTCTCCTTGGAAATGTCCATGTTGCAAGTATGACCTTTCTACAAACTTTCTACAGGACCTTAAATTCTAACATTTAATACAAAGAAATTTTTATATTTCTGCACCAAACGTTATAACGGAAGCAGAGGTACGGTTCAGGATTATTCACTGTGTTTTGCAGCATCTAGAAGTTTTAGCCTTTAGGTGTGAATCTCTGTGTATTTATGTAAATAGAAAGGTGTTCCCAGGAGATATGATAAACAGTTTGAGAATGTATGCTTGTTAGTACAGTGTGTTTGCTTTAAGTTTAATATGCATGGCTTACTGCATTAAAAAGTAAGATCGCAGAAGTAAAAAGTCTGTCTAGTATGCCTATGGGATCCTAAATAAGCAATGCGCAATTCTTTGAAAGATGAATGGTTGTTCTATTTAACTTGAGCACATCACTTAGGACAAATTTTAATGGGAGAAACTTACTGTATGGTCAGCTATATTTGAGTATACACACTGAACGGTAACAACATTTATTATTTCTAATAATAATAAATGATCCGATTGCAGGTTAAAAAGTGCACATAGTGTTGGCCAATTGATCTGGCCGCTCACCATTTTTGTGCAATTTGAATGCACTCGGAATGAAAAAGGAATAAATCCGCTAACTGCAATCGCAGCACAAGCGGATGTTTAAGCATGTGAAACACACACTTTTCCATGCCTTGTACTGTGGCCTCAGCCTGAGAAGGTCGTCTTTACATTTAAAGTAGTCCCTTCAATAAACCATATTTTATTGCTCACAAAATGATATTTAGTATGTACTGTAGGACTGTGTACAGCTAATTTCCCCTTTGATTTGTGAAAATTAGTTTATTTGAGCCTATTCTTCCAAATTGCATCGAAATATCTTTTTGCAAGTAGCTGTACCAATGGACAATGGAAGGACATGTCAATAAAGTTTTTCTAATTCAGTTTATTTTATTGATCCCAAAGGTTGCAGAGCATCAAGTATTATAGCAAATTGCCCTCTCACAGATTAATACATGCTTCAAATGGTATTATAATATATCCTGAGTGACAAAGGGAACAGCTAAAGATTGGTACTCAAACGCTTTGTCGATTTTTAAAGGGGAACTGTGGTCTCTATATAACTGGGTGTGGCCTTTATTAAAAGGGGTACACTCCCACATTCAAAATTTTCAAAATCGTGCTTCTAGCTTCAGTTTATACAAAGTTTCAGCAGTATAAAGGGTGTTTTTCCCTGTTAGTACTGTTATTTGTGACATCATCATGATTTTGGGGTCTGCCTCCAAGTTAACAGTTGGAGCATGCCCGTTGCTGGGACAGAGCATCATCAGGTGCATCATAAGCCCCACCACTAAACTTCAAAATGATTTAAAGCTAGCCACAAGCCTGAAAATATTTTTTTTTCTTTTCCCAAGGTGCCCATAGGTATCAGAAAGGGTAGAGAATGGTTACAGATCTGTAAATAGCTACAAAGGAGATTGTTTTTGTGCTTTAAATTTGCACAAACAAATTAGATAATGGTCTGCATTTAGAAAACATTTTAAAACATCTGATTGGTCGCTGCAGATATAGCACAGGCAAAAGTTTGCAAATATCACTATATAAGCCTTACATTTTTTAGAGATAAAAATATACCACTTTAAACTCTTATTACTTTATTAGACTGAATTATTACTTCATTATCCAAAATTAAAGGACATCTATACTCATACAAAAGTGCCCAATTATATAAGAGAAAGTAGGAACTGCTATTTTCTAGTGTGTCCTATAAAAAAAAAATCAGACCACTTATGAACAATCCACCACACATGGTCATATGATATTGGGACATCCCGATGTCATAAGATTGGAATTGTTGCATGTATAGGCCCCATTAGCTTTCATAAGCTGAGTTGTCTAATTCATTTTCTAACCTATAACCATGTAGGATTAATGGTCATTACTTTGTGGTAGAGCATGTTATGCAATGTTTACATTAGGGTTAAAGTCACATTACCTGCTCATTTGATAAGGGTTTGTCATTTTGTGTAGGGTTAAAGTCCATCAGCTATCACTTAGTGCAGCTGAATTGTTCATCATTTGCTAAACTGTTGAATGCACAAAAAAATTAAGGTGAGAAAGTAGGTCATTGTCTCTATGGAAACAGCCTGCAGAAACAAGTCATTCCGAGTCAATTACAAGTGAGAAAAGTGACAAAAGGAGAATGTCTCATGTCTCTCTGGAATGGAGCCCTCTACATGGATGGGAACATACAATCCTATTTATACAGGTTCCTATCGTCATCAGTCAAATGTAAAACGAAATCCTAAAACAACTTTAACTTGTTTTCCACATAATTGGCCATGTGAACTGCCATATGCTCAACGTTAACAAAACATATTTATACTAAACCGAAACCTGATCCCAGATCCCCTGAACCATATGACTTTGTCTCTCGGGGATGTAGGAACAAACCCTCCCATAACCAGATTCTCCATGAAAGTCAAAGGGAAATATAACAACCGAAATGTAGACAAGGGCAGTGCTTTTTCTTGTTTTTTTTATTTTGGTAAATATACGGTAGTATTGTATAGTATAGTATTTGAGGTTGAATAAAGACATATGTCCATCCAGTCCAACCCATCTAGCAATATCCTCATTTCCTGCCTAACTGTTGATCCAGAGGAAGGCAAAAAAAAACCCGCCAAATTTATGAAGGGCAAATGAGATTCAATGTTGAGAAATGTAAGGTGATGCATTTTGGACTTAAAAATCCTTGTACTGCTTATACTATAAATGGCTCTGTGTTAAGTGAACACCTGTTGGAAAGGGATCTTGGAGTTTTAGTGGATAACAAACTTAAAGGTAGCAAGCAGTGCCAGGTGGCAACAGCCAGAGCCAGCATGGTATTGTCTTGTATAAAGAGAGGTATGGATTCAAGGGAGGAAAATGTAATTCTCCCTCTTTACAAAGCATTAGTAAGGCCTCATTTGGAATACCAAAACCAAAGAAAAGGGTCTGCCGCACCAATCAGAATTAGGTAGATGATCTCCAGCAAGAATCAGGCCAATGTTTTTTCATTAAAAGACATCTTTTATTTCCATAGTTATTTAAAACCTTAGGCTGGCCGCCTAGGGTACAGGTGTAAAAGGTCTAACGCATTATTGGATAAGTTTGACCTTATTGTATCTGTGTATTTTAGAGTTAATGATATATTGTATCTTTCATTGCTCCTTTTTAATTGGTTCCTTTGTATTTAAAAGGGGGGTGTTACCATCCGGGAAATTAGAGTCTATGAGTAAGGGGTAAACCCAAAACGCGTTAGACCTTTTACACCTGTACCCTAAGCGGCCAGCCTAAGGTTTTAAATAACTATGGAAATAAAAGATGTCTTAATGAAAAAACATTGGCCTGATTCTTGCTGGAGATCATCTATCTGATTCTGGTTGGTGCGGCGGACCCTTTTCTTTGGTTGTATACAGAGGTGGGACCCTCTGTTCTGTCGGCACACCGGACGGTAGGAGAACGCTGAAGTCCAAAAGAGGATTGCGGTTGGGAATGGACGGGAGCCGCCATTGAAGTTTGTTTCTCATTTGGAATATGCAGTGCAATTTTGGAATCCTGTGTACAAAAAGGACATCTTTGAAATGGAAAGAGTTCAGAGAAGGGCAAATAAATTAATAAGGGGATTGGGGGAGCTTGAATATGAAGAGAGACAAAATATTTTTAAACAAAATATGTCGAATTTGAGGTCCTATTAAAGAAATAAGTCATTGGAATTTTTTTTTTAAGTACGAACATTTTCAATAAAAATATGATATTTACCCTTTGCACAATTCACCAAACAACCAAAAAAGTTCAGTTTAGTGCAGAGGGATCATCTGTGGTATTGAGGCTTAAACCAGCTGAAATCCACATGTGTGGTGGAATAGGCTCAGAGTTGACCTCATTCACCCTCCTTTCTCACCAGCATGCATAGTCATTGAGTTGCAGTTACAGTGAACAGTGGAGTAACTATAGGGGCCCTGCCAATCTGCAGGACTGTTTTTAAACAGCTGATCGTGTACAGTTCTGAGCAATCAGCTGTTTAAACTACTGCTGGTAGTAGTTTTAAACAGATGATCATGCACATTTGTACTTATATATCCACTGGGGAGAGGAGGGGAATGTGACAGGGACCTGGCAAGAAACTTGCAGGGGTGGCCAGGCCTCTGCAGTTTCGCCACTGACAGTAAAGCCTTATACAGATGTGCAGCACCTGCTCGGGCACACTATTGAACTTCCTAAGTTGAAAGTGGGCAGTTCAGAGTCATTGGTGGAGTTGGGGGGGAGGAGCATTAACAGGGCCCAACCCACATCAAAGCTCTTTCAGTGAATATATTCGTAGGTATGCATTGATGTTTCCAGCTTACTGTGGTCTTCTGTGACTCATGCCATCATCCTTATTCAAGTCTATGGTGTTGGGGCCTTATATGAGATTTTTTTTTATAGAAGCAAAAGAGCCTGGGAAGGCAATGTGCATCATCCATAATCACATTGATTAATATTAGCCCATTCACATTTTAGAGGTCAAAAATTGTTGTGGTTCTTGGACCTATGACAGTGATGGCGAACCTTTTAGAGGCCGGGTGCCCAAACTGCAACCAAAAACCCTGCAACCAAAAACCCCACTTTTTATTGCATAGTGCCAACATGATCATTTAACCTGAATAAAGAGTTTTTACTATTTGAGAAAAAACAACTTAAATAGACACAGACCAATACAGTAGATAGAATCGATTATAGATTACCTATTAACCTCTATATTACCACATAGGAGTTTGAGATCTAAAACTGTGACCTTTAACCCCTACATTATTAGACATGAGTTTGAGATCCATAACAGGGACTCAAGCAAAGCTAAATGTTATAACACGTGACCTCTCTCTGTTACAGACAGCCGCTACTTGTTCTCTCTGGATTTCTGGTAACAAACTCTGGTGAACTGCTGTGAACTAGTGCCCACAGAGAGGGCTTGGAGTGCCACCTCTGGCACGCATGCCATAGGTTTGCCATCACTAGGGATGGCCGGTTCGCGGATCCGAACCCGGATCCGCCGCGGATTTATCCCGTTCGCGAACGGCGGATTTTTCCGGATTTTCCGCCTTCCGAACTTCCGATTCGCGGATTTTTCGTATTTTCGAAAATTTTCGAAATTACGAGTTTTCACGTATTTTCGAAAATTTCCGGAAAATACGGGAAAACATGTATTTTCGAAAATTTTCGAAAATACAATGGTTTCTCTTAATTCCTAACATACGTATTTTCGAAAATATTCGAAATTACGAGGATTACTTGTATTTTCGAAAATACATATTTTCCAAAATACATGAAAACTCGTAATTTCGAAAATTCCCGAAAATACGTGAAAACTCGTAATTTCGAAAATTTCGAAAATACGAAAAATCTCGTTATTTCAAGGGTATTTTTAATTTTAACGGGTCCGCTCGCGGATTTTCGAATTTTCGGATTTTTTCGAAAATTCGCGGATCCTCGAGCGGACCGGATTTTGCGAAGTTCGGACATCTCTAGCCATCACTGGTCTATGACATTGAGAATCACCTGAGCTTAATTTAAAGTTCAGCTCCATGCATATTATATATATATATATAATATATAATATATATATATATATATATATATAAATAAAAGACATGTGGAAATGAAATGGTATTTCTCATACTGTACTTCTATTCATGCCATAACAGGCTTCTTAGAGGGCATCTACAGTATACTGGAAAAAACAAAAGTTGACTATTACTAGAAACTGTCATTCTTCCCAACCACCACTGTATATTATTTTTTATGGACCTCCCCCCGATTTCTTTAGATATCCAATCTAAAACATCTTACATTTCAGCTGTCAATCAAGTGCCATTTTCTCATAAACAATTCTTCTGTGAGTAGTTTTGCTGAAGCTTGAATGGTGACAGAGTTTTGACAGTGGGAATGCTGTGTGCATTTTTGACAGTTGGTTTATGGGAAAAAAGTCAGGTCAGATTGAGGTGAGTGGTTAAAAGAGAGAGGGGATACTGTTCCTGAGCAAAACATGTGCTGGACTGAAGGCATGCAGCCACACACTCACCTCAGAGTAAGTGCTACTTACACATTTATTTATAGATTAAAATGAGGAAAAGGTTTTTTTTTAATCAGTATAGTGTCCCTTTAATGCTAAAATTGGCTAGAAGGTAACAAGGAGGGTTTTAGTAAGGGGACTGGGCGCCCATGCATCTCTTCTAAATATGCACTGTCTGTGTTAAATATATGTGTCCTATCAAACACTGAAACAGTGCGTTCAGTTCCTCTAATTGGATTTTCTACCCTAATAATTACTACTGATAAATTTGAGTTCAAGGTGGTTTTAATGGGAACTGAGGAAGGCTTCTCAGAAATGAATTCAGATCTACCTGAGCCAGAGACAACATGCAGCTGAATAAATTGAATCTCGTGTGCCTGAATATAAGCAGAAAATGGATCAATAGGCGGTAATCAAATAGCCACTGTCCTGTCTATTAAATAACACAGCTGGTGAAAATCATGAAACAGTCAGTGGACAGTGACACATGATTTTTCCATATGTCCAATTGGACAAGGGTAAGGATAAAAGCGAAATATAAAATATCCCTATTCCTACTTTAGCTAATGGGCACGACACACTCTTAACACTATCCATCCATACTAAAGACCAGGTGTTATGAATGTAGTAATCTGCTAAATTGCTTGTTCTGATAAATTCGTTTTCACTGGCTTATCATTTCACTGTTATTTTCTCTGTTGCTTTAGTTCATGTAGCCTAGGACACAAAGGAGGGGAATTTCCCATTATGCACTCTTGCATCAGACATTGCTTTGCTAATTTATGAAAGATGCTTTGATTTTCTTTTAAATTAACCCTATGAGCTGTAGAGAGTTATGGCCTGGGATGGGGATATAATGACATGGAAATTCACTGATAAAATGAACATTTGCAATCAAATTTCACGTCAAACTTATCAAGGCAAACTAGAAAGGGAAAGTTTAAGTATAAACTTTGAATTTGGCTTGAAAGACTGCATTTTGGACAGGAATTTGTGTGTTTGTGCAGCAGATTTTAAAACTCAATAATGCCAATGATGAGGACATTGTTGTTTTTTTACTTACCCTTTAAATATGCATTAAAGGTAGGTCAGTTGGTGTTTGTGTACTCATATCAGGTTGGGGGATAAAATACTAACTTTTTTGATGATTGGTCAAAAGGTGTTTTTTTTTATACTATAGTTACCCTTTAAATATGGCTGCCATGGAAATGGAAAGGTGGGTCAGTAGGTTTGTTTACCTGTATCACATTGGGGGTTAAAAAAACAAACTCTTTTGATTATTGATCAAAATTTGCATTTTTGACCCTTTAAGTATGGCTGCCACAGTAATGGATAAGTAGATCAGTAGGTGTGTGTACCTGGGTCACGTTAAGGGGGTATGTCTTTTTTATCTTTTATCTTTTATTGAGGAAAAATCTAAATTAGTTTTTTTTTACTTTATTTACACTTTAAGTATGGCTGCCAAAGGAAAAAATTAGTTTTTGACTTTAGTTATCCTTTCAGTATGGCTATCATGGGAATGGAAAGCTAGGTCAGTAGGTGGGTGTACCTGTGTCTGTGTGGGGGGTTAGGGGTATTACCGTTTGTACTGTTTTGCATCGATTTCATTGTAGCCATGCAGCAAGAATGCAATTTTCTAGTAATATTCTTGCAGCATGTAGATTTATATATATATATATACTATATATATATATATATATATATATATATATAGATAAAAATATATATATATATGGTTTTAAATGGATGAGGTGGCAACTCTAATAAATTAAAAACAACATTCCAAATATATCTGTTATACAATAACCTGCCAGGGTCTTTCAGTTGGCTCTGTCTCTAGGGCTTTTCCCCACCCCCATACAAGCACATTTGGTGCAGACCGAAGAGATTAGTATTTAAGAGGGTGACATATCATCTTTTATAAGTGCCCGGGAAGGGAAGAATAAAGAGGTTTAAGGTTCTGTAAATAAAGCGCCACATTTGACTGAATTTTATAAGGCACTGAAATGATTCCTGTATGATTTCGCACAATGCCAGTATCTTTTGATTTGCTAAGTCCAAAGAAACACCTCTGTAAATAACTTCAGCCATCCTTTAACAGTCTCACCATTCTTAAATCTGCCGTAGGAAGAGGCTTACCCATACCGCTAGGTAACAAAGCAATATTTCTAATCACGTTTAATCTCAGTGCTGGATGTGGTTTGCTCCTGCTAGGTCTAATACCTTGGCTTTTTTGGATTAGCACATTTGATTTAAAATCTGTTTTCTTCAAAACTAATTTCAAGATTATATCACTGTACCTACACGGACATTTAATAACACGCTAGATATCACGCAATGAGTCACAGATTACAAGCATCGGTACTGAAAAATGTGCTGTGTAACCAATCTCGTTGACAATGCGTGCAATCGTAATAAACTTTTCTTTAAGGAATTCTATTTAAAGGCAAACTAAAGCTAAAAAATCAGTGACCCTGCATGAAATCTATAATTGTCAACCAAACGATTGCTGTGTCTCAGGTATCTCTAAGGAAACAGATTTGTGGGTGGAGAAATTGTCTGTTTAATTGTGTGGGATTGTAGCTTTTACAGAGTAGATACCAGAAACCGATACATACATGCTAAGCAATCACAGTTAGCAAATATTTGTTATTCTCCGTGATGGAGAGAGGGAGACACACAGGTAATGGCAGAAACTTTTCTCCATAATTCTGCTGATTTCAGACGTGAGCAGGGCACTAGTTAGGCTGGGTACAAACAAACAGATTTTTCAACCTAACCTATATCTCTGTGTTTCGGCCACTTAGGCCCCCCCAAAAAATCTGATTTGCTTAAATGATGATGGTGCAGCGTTTTTTGTGGAAAAGATGGCTAGAGGGTTAAAGGAAATTTGAAAATAGGTATGGGGTAGGGTACTTTGGACTACGCAGGAATAGATAGAGGGGTAAGGCATCAGGGGGCTTATAAGATAATGAAGGGATGAGGGCGGAGCATAGAGGACAGGGAGGCATGTACGTCAAAGTGTGGAAGTAAATTAATTAATACATGTGCTTAGATTGTAAGCTCTTCAGGGCAGGGCCTGATGTGAATGTATAAATGTAATTGTAAAGCACTACGGAAGAAGTTGGCGCTATATAAATCCACAATAATAATAATAATGGAAAAACTGGGGAACTAGAATTAGCTTTTAAAGAAAAGTATGATGGCTAAATGATTCACATGACTGGACAGTACATTTGGAAGGATACTCCTTGTTTAGACATGATAGAGTGAATAAGAAAGGTGGTGGTGGTTTGGGGGGGGTTTATGTATGTACAGGTGAAAATTTACCTCCATTTGCAGTTGGCAAAGGATGCAGGTATGGGGCATAGATTGGAGTAAGGGAACTGCCAGCACCTCAAAAGGTATACTAAATTGTCTTTATGAGCATTTTCGTTCACAGATTGTAGAAGTTCGTACTAGAAAGGATGCTAGTTGGATCTGGTGATATCTAATAACACTGACCTCATTATGGAGAGGTGACACTGCAATTTAATATAGGTTGCATGGGGGAAGGGTGGATACATCCCCCTGGAATGCTGGCTTGCTTTATGTTTAAAGGGCAAGTCTAGAACCAAAATGAAAACTTACATACAGGTAAATCCCCCTCCAATACCCTAAACTGTAATAGTTTGAAATCTCAAATATATAAGTCTAACCTGAAATTCTGCACAATGTCCTGTTTCCCCTGTTTCTGCTTCCTGGTTCTTCCAGTTAGCAACTGTCAGTTATGGATTTGACTGTTGACATCACAGCCAATGACTGAATGTTAATCCCCTGTCTGCCTCTTCTGAGCATGCCCAGGCTCAGTACAGGTTTCTAAATTGCTCAGTTTCCATGGGGCATCCAGAAGCATAGCAGGCATACAGTAATGAATTCATAGGACAAAGTATGATATATCAACATATTTTAAAGAGGCCATTCTTTCTAAAATATTTTATTATGAGGGTGGAGTTGTCCTTTAAATAAATTATAACCTTTTAGCTCGTTTATCCAAGTAGTGTTCTGGTTCCTCTTTTGTTCTACAGTCCCTATTGAGTCATATTTTTCTAACTTAATGATGACTGTCTTTACAGTGCTTCATGGATATGTACATTTTTTTAACCCGGCCTTGATTGATAATTTTTAAATATATTCTTTGTGGACCATGACTTTTAATATGAGTAAAAGTTCATTAGGAATAATTCTAGAGGAACTCACAAACTTCATCTGAACTCAGGGTCAATTTGATTGATGTCTGTTCAATGTTAGTAACATATGGAAAAAGAGACTTCTGTTATTCTGATTGCAGCCTTATAAATGATTATTTAAAAGGATGTGCACACTAATGCATCCAGGTTTTGATATTGTTTCTTTTTTTTCCACTTTTATTTTTGAATGCTTTGGTTTTATGGCAAAGGTGTAATACCGTAAGTTTTGACAGGGATGTGTGAATGTTACATATCCTATATATATATATAACATTGGCTAAACTGTAGGTTGTAGAATTTGCAATGCCATAATTTCAGAAGACAACAAGGACCTTCTGCCAGCTAGAAACACATAAATTGATAGTCCCTTGTTACACCTGTTTTAAAATAGTATAGATCAGGGAGAATAGGCAACCAAGAGCCCTCCAGGTATTCTAAAACTGCAACTCTCAGCATTGCCCCCCCTGCCCAGGGCAGTTTTAGTTTTCACACCTTTGAAGGGTTACTGGCTGCCTATCCCTGATAATCCAACCCATTCCCACATTTATGTTGCTTCTTGATGTCATGGTATTAAGGTCACCATTGTGGACTGTAATGACCATGGCAGCCTTGAAATTTATACAACTGTGAATTACCAGGGAATCATTCTCAATATTCTTTTTGCACATGATGAACTGTAAGTACAAATGCTAATACAGGGATCTTGTTTTCTCCCTCCACCCCCCACACCCCCTTTGCCTCTAAAGATGAGAATCAAAGATATAGAATATCCATCCTCTTGGAAAAGAAATCCTCCAAGCGTTGTATAAAGTTCTTTTTTAGGTTTATGAACAATTTTGCAGATTCTCGTTTTTGAGAAAAGAATAAAGCTTTTTTTAAGTGGTATTAGGTAAAATAAATGAAAGTTTAATACAGTGTTCTGTTTGTTGGTTTCCTTTGCGGATTTGAATGTAAGTCATTCTCGGTAATGAAGGGAAAAAAGAGCAATCCTTAAATCTGTAATAAAGTAAGGAATTGAAAAAATATATTGCTTCTCAAAATCCGCTGTTTGCATATTAGTGTGGGCTGCTGCTAAATTGTTACCTAGAGGTTTGCTACTGAAACTGTATTTTTTTTATATGAAACCATTTGAAAGCCACACAATCTAGTGAATGCTGTTTCACATTATAGTCACATCATTCATTGGGGGTTGAAAACAGACACTAGTCCATCAAGTTCAATCCCTCCATGAGAAACCCAGGTCAACCTAACCCAACATTTGTCCTCCATACACCAAACAAGACATGGACACAACCTATCCTGCCTTTGAATGTGTTCAGAGATTCAACCGACATTACATAGTCAAGCTCTGCATTCCATAACCGTACTGCCCTCACCGCAAAGAACCATTGATGTTGCTTGAGCTAAAACCACTTTTCCCAATGGTGTAAGAACAGGGGTTGCAGGGGTCACAACTGCGTCCAGCATCAGAATAAGTCAGAGATAAGTATCTGATAACATAGCTGAAACTAGCAGGAGAATTTATTGACAGTTGGGACACAAATATCAGTCATTCCTGAAACAAAAGTACCTAATGGTCATTATCAAAAAATTACCAGCCTGTGCACCATTCTCAGTGCACCAGCTCCTTGTGTCAGCCAATTCACTAGTATCAGTGTGTCAGCCCCTTCTCCATTCTCTGCATGCCACCCCATTCCTTATTCTTATTGTGCCAGCCCATTCTTAAATCTCAGTGTGCTATTCCATTCATTAATTTTAGTGTGCTAGCCAATTCACCAGTTTCAGTTTTTCAGCCAATTTAGTCAATTACCCAGTCTCAGTTTGTTAGAGTTCCCACTAACAGGGTCTCATATCTCGTCTTAAATGGCACTTTTGTTTTTTTGGGGGGGGGAACAACCCCAACTTTGATCATTTATCTTCATAACAAATTCTCCACTCCATTCCTCTCATATGTTTAGTCCAAAATTGCACCCCTACAAAGGCTGTTTTAGCAGATATTGCCTGATACTCCTTAGCAATACTACTCTCTCTCCCTCTCAGCAAATTTAACCCTTTTACTGGCCATACACTGACTTGAAATTACATCAATTTAACCTAAGACTATCCAATCTGTTGCAATGAGTAGTTTACCTGCAAACCTAACAACATTATTTGGCTGGATCTTTATTGGCGATCTATATTATGGGCATAATGTTGATTGCAAAATAATTGGCCCAGGCGAATATTGCTGAAAATGTCAGGAGGTAAGTAATCTGTATGGACTGCGGAACATTAACCTATCATTACAGAACTTAACTGATAAAGCCCCTTTGTAAAAAAAAAATCAGTGTAGATATTACTGTACATTAGCAATTTGACAAAACGTTTTTTAATTAGCAAAAATTACTGTTTTCTGTAAGCTGGGTACACACCATAAGATATTTTCGGATGACCGCCCCATAGTGACGTGTAGCGGTCGGATGGTCACATATATTGCATGGTGTGGAGGCGGCCAGCTGCGAACAAGCTCAGACACTCATTCGTCCATATCAAATGAATGGGCGATCCCATGTTCCTTATGGGACCGCACAATCGCTTGTGTGAACTATTGCGGCGACTGAAATTCAAAACTCTGCTGGTGTGTACACACCTTAAAAGCCTTTATTACCTTTTGGTTTTTGGATGTGCTCTGCCTATGTAAAAATAGTATTCCGATATATTGTTTAACTAAAAAGAAAATAGCTTATAACAAGAGAGAACTCTGGGGATGCGTTTATTCTTAGTTAGGCAATGATGGCTTGGAGCATTTAAGTTGTTCAGGCATACCAATCAGAAGCTGTTGGCACTAAAGCATACAAATCAGGTGCCTGATGGAAGCCCAATGGTGCTATTAAATTATATTTAAGTTATTGTTTCTCTCTCTTATTTGCAGTAACGCTCATGATTTTTTTCCCCCTGTTAGGGATTCCCTACTGGACATGTCTGAGATGAAGCTGAGATGAATCTAATTAGAACTATATGTGACTTCCTTATGCAGGCTCAGTGGAGGGACTAGATGTTTTTTGAGGAGGTCTGCTGAAGGATGATCAAACTAAGAACACAAAAGACCTTAGGGCCAACATGCTGTAGACACGCTGTATGACTGTTCTCATTGCCCCAATAGATTTCATGTGTATCGGCTGTGATAAAAATGCTTTGATGAGCTTCTGCACAGGAATCAGGGAATACAGTACCGAAACAATGTAGTGTAACGTAACAGCAGATGAGACGACTCCTGCTATATAATATGTACTACGTCAGCCTAACATTTCACATTTAAACATTAATTATTCACATTTGCAAAAGCTGTTTTGCATTCTGCTCTGTTTTTCAACTACAGTTCCCATCACTCTCAGTAAGGTTAGCTTTAATTCCATCTCTTTTAATTCTTATCCAATTCCTTTAGGAGAATGAGAATATTGAAACTTTATAAGAAAGGCCATGACCCGTGAGCACCCATATTTGTTGCCTTACACTTGTGGTTAATATTTCTTCATTCGACCTATGCACTGAGGGGAGGAAGTGAGGTCACTGGAAGCCCCAAATCCTCAGGCATTGGTCCTGTAGATGCTGATCTGCTCATGCCCAGAATGGATGGTGGACCACTGCAGGAGGATTACATTGTTGCTAATCTAGAAAAACAAAGGTTTTATATTTTACAAATATTCATGTTTAGGAAATTTAAGGCAACAATCCTAGGGGCTAGGTTGCTGTCTTATCTTACTCCAGAAGTTAATATTAATGTTTCATTCTCCTTTAATACCTCTCCCTGTTTTTTTCCAGTATACCTTATAATACTGAATAAAGTTAAAGATTAAAAACCTTTCCTTATCTAAAAGTTTCTCTTTAAAGGATCGTTATACTCACTCAAACAACTTTAAATTATCTGGTACTCACATATTTATCTGTGCTTGCTTTGTCATTAAATTATTAATGTTAATGAGTGCTCCTAATTCCCCCATTCTCCCTTACTCAGAGCCTCACCATAGACCCTGCTCTGCTTAGACATCTCACCCCCCCTGCCTTCTTTTCTCTGCTGATTCTCTTAAATGTTGCAAAAAGTGTGCTGTCATAGGCAGCCAAAGATCCTAGTAAGAGGTCAGGAGTGGGACATGCTTCTGGAGTGACAGGTCTTTCCCTGTAAATGCTGTGATTTTAAATGATGATTTTTTTTAAAATCTGAAAAAAGTTTTGGTGTAGTGGGATCTTGCTGTACAATGTACAATTTTTGAAAACTCAATATTTTAGATTATAGATATCCTTTAATATGAATAGCTTTTAATCCTTACTTATCCGGTGAAAGGTTTACAGAAGTCTCCGCATCCTCATTCCTTCTTGGAGGAAATTCTGTGCTTTTAAACTTTAAACAGGAGGTATAGCGTCACTGGCCTTCTAGACTCAAATATAAGTGTAATTCTGCACTCCTACCGCAATGCAGAGAACACTCACAGTTACTTCCATTAGTCTTCCAATACGCTTAAATTATATAGTGATTTCATTGTATTTCTAAAGGAATAGGCATTTAACAGGCAAGCAAAGCCTCCATAGAATTTGAAATGTAGATGCCTATTCTATTTCTGCCAATCAACCCTTTACTTTCTTAAGTGTTCTCCAGAAAAACCATTAGCCAACTGTCATTTATTCCACAATTGAATCTGCTCTCTCTTCCACAGTTAAACGGGTGGGGGAAAAGCATTATGTGATATCATTTTTAAATTGCTTTATGTCCTTCACTGTCGCTCTTGTCATATTTGCTTGACTTAAATAGGGAAGAAAAGTGGGAAAATTGCAGTGCAAAGGAAAAAAAAACAACAGAGGAAACAGGTTTTCCTTAAAACTGCATGGATTCTTAACGGCGTTTAAAAACCTAATGCTTGGGCCCATTGCAACGTACAAAGTCAAAAAGTTAGAAAGTTTTTCTTAGCTTTACACTTGTGATATTATTGAATATTAGAGATGAGTCCCGGTTTAGTTTCAGAACTGGTGGTTTTTGAAAATTTGCAGATATTTTAAAAATATTAAACATTCAAACATTATTAAGAATTCGAAAGACATGCTAGAAAAAAAAAAAGAAAAAATTAGAAAATTCCAGTTTAAAAGTTTAAAATCAGGCTCAAAAAAATCTTTAGGAATCAGAGTTTCATCTTTTCAGACTGGCAAAATAGAACTGAACTGTTACATTTCTATATATTGAATATAGTTTTATTATAATTATTATTATTAATAAGGATTTACACTTTACAATAGCATAATCATACATTACATTTAAGGGTAATACATTGTACAAAGTCATACATATTACATACAAGGGTTACGCATATAAGCGCAACATAAAAGTGGTGAGTTAAAGGGTATGTCCTCTGCCTCTAATGCTAATGGACTGTCAGCCGTGTCTTGCTGAGTGTCAGCCAATCAAAGAGGCGGCTGTCGGCTATTTAGAAAGCCAAAGGAACGCTGTCTGGCAAGTAAGTTTCTGGGCATTTTTTTAAAATTTGAACATGGTGGTTAAGGTTGAGAGGAAGTTCCTTAGACTACAGAAAATATTTTATTTTTATAACATAAATTGTACAGACAAGGGATCCGGAAGGTGTGTGTGTGTGTGTGGGGGTTATTTGTAAGTTATCTACCCACAACCCCAACTGCTATTCTTCCCAGTTTATTACATTCATTTGTAACCAGAAATATAATGATTAATTCTATTCCTTTCTGGCAAATGTAAATGCCTCCTCCCTCTGCTACAAGCTTTATATGCTTGAGCATGTGCAGAGGAGTTCGCAGGTGAAACAGCAATCAATCATTGGTCCTGATGTCAGCAGTCATAGCCTTGATTGATTGCATGGAGGGAGGGGCTATCTTACTCTGCCAGATGGGGACAATAATAATCCTTGAATATTTGGTTAGTAATGCAGGTAATAAATTACAAATATATTGGTTGGGGCTGGGGGCAGGTAACTGACAATTAACCAGTTTTTTGTTTTAAGGGTGAACTTGCCCTTTGATGTTAATTGTAATCTTGGGAGGGGAATAAATCCTGAGGGTGGGAAAATAACAAGTTCAGTCTGAATATAATAAGTTTGAAAAAACAGGAGGAGAAAAAGACATAGATGGCACTAGAATCCAAACAAACTAAAGAGTTGTCCAAGGCCAAAAGTGTAAATGGAGAAGAGGACCCAGCACTGAGTTTTTTAATGAACCTATTGTAAAAGGATATAAAATACACATACCCCCTTTATTTAATTAAATTACCTCGCTTACAAGTCCTGCATTCTAAACAGCAACTTCCCACCCTATACCCACCATCTATCCACCCTCTACCCACCCACTACCCACGCTCTACCCACTTCTGTTTTCTAATCCATGTTCTCTATATACCTAGTGTTTGTTACCACTGTGTATAGCACAATGGGATCAGTGAACTATAGAAACCTGTCTTTAACATTATAAAATTGGAAAGCACTACAGTGTGGGTTCCCAGGTGATGTTACTATGTTGTTAAACTAATTCAAATAATGTTTCTTAAAGAAATAATAACAATGTAGAATAAGTTTAACATTTAACAGCAAAGTTTTTGTATTGAAAGAGGGTGAATGCAAACATAAAAAAATAAAGGGACCACATGAAATAGATAACTAGGGATTATAGACCTAGTTACGTGCAATAGTCAACTAGGAATTCAGAATTAGTTATGTACAATGATTACATACAGTAGAAAATATCTGTTGTATTCAATTAGATCAACTGGACTTGAAATGTAGTTCTTGAAGACGTTTCGCTAGTCATCCGACTGGCTTTCTCAATTCAGAATGACTTGTACAAGAATCTGTGGCAATTATGTACCCTGGAAAATCCCAATTAGCATATCACAGCCAGGTGTTAAGGGTGTGATTAGATAGTGGCTAAGAGGTGTTATAGGAACGCCCAGAGTAAGGTGTTAAAACAGCATTGTACATGGCAGACAGTTGGTGTCGAACCCCCCCACCTCTATTTAGGCTTGGTTTCTTTATTTTCACATAAATGGCCTCCTTAACACCTCTCTTGAACCAGTCACGTTCCTTCGCCAGTATGTTAACATTACAATCTTCAAAGGTATGTCCTTTATCCTTAAGATGCAGATACATGGCTGAGTCCTGACCCGAGGAATTGGCTCTTCTGTGCTGGGCCATACGTCGATGCAGTTGCTGTTTGGTCTCCCCCACATACAAATCCAGTTGATCTAATTGAATACAACAGATATACCATGACCTGGATGAATGAGAACCTTCACAAGCAATACAGTAGAAAACCAATCTGTGTATTTTGAATGGTGGCAAAGTCAGGCATATGCAAACACGCGAATGATCACGCATTTAGCCAACTGTCTCTTTAATATTCAAGTTGGTTTAACAATTAGTGAGGTCTAGATTGACCAGTGATTCATACAAACTCTGTGTATGTAAAGCTAAATAAAGATCAGTCTGTTACAGGAAACCTGTATCCGTGATTACATAAAAATGTCCTTAAGTCCAAAAAAAACAAAAAAAAGTCTTCAAGTAAGTTATACTGAGTATAAGCCGAGGTTTTTAGGTTTAAAAATTAACCTAAAAACCTTGACTCGGCTTATACTCGAGTCACAAGGAACTTACCTAATCCAGAGGCAGCCGCGAGTCCGGCCGGCAGTCCCCAGTAGTTCTTCGCGGTTGTGCGCGATGACGTCATCACGCACGCTGGCGGGATGACGTCATCGTGCAGCCGCGAAGCAGTAATGGGAACTGCCGGCCGGACTCGGGCTGCTTCTGGATTGCGAGAGAGGAAGACTGAAGACCAGGTATGGGTAAGTGAGCTGGGGGGGGG
Source organism: Hymenochirus boettgeri (assembly GCA_019447015.1). Lineage (NCBI taxonomy): Eukaryota > Metazoa > Chordata > Amphibia > Anura > Pipidae > Hymenochirus > Hymenochirus boettgeri. The sequence goes on from CM033471.1 coordinate 229,283,198, forward strand.
GACTGGGGGTAGGGGGGAGGGCTGGGGGGACAGTATGCTATGCAGACACCCACATCTACCTTTGTACTATAGGTGGTTGGAAACTACAACTCCCAGCAACCAAGCATGCTGGGATTTGTAGTTTCCAAACATCTACAGTGGAAAGGTATTAGGGTGGGGGACAGTATGCCATACAGTAACCCCCAATACCTTTCTACTATAGGTGGTTGGAAACTACAACTCCCAGCAACCAAGCATGCTGGGAGTTGTAGTTTCCAAACATCTACAGTGGAAAGCTATTAGGGTTACTGTATACCCTCGGCTTATACTCGGGTCAATCATCTTTTCTAATTTTTGAGGCAAAATGGGTGCCTCGGCTTATACTCGAGTCGGCTTATACTCGAGTATATACGGTAAGTTTATTTTCACAGGAACATTCCTCCATTAATTTGATCAACTCCTGAATAAGGATGGAATCTGGGTCTGAATTGGACTCGATTCCAACTCAGAACTCCCGGTTCCAAAGTTCCAGCGAAACCATTTTGTACTTTCATATCTCTGAACTTTCTGTATTTTTGATAATATCTAATTTTTTAATTATTGGAAATATGAAGCTACTTTCAATGGTTTCCAAATATACAATGCTACTTTCAAGGGTTACCGAATATATATCTTATATATATGCGTAAACTCGAAAATAGCTTGCATGTATAGGAAGTTAGCATTAAATAAACTTTTGGTGATTTGTACGTGTTCCCCTGACTATTGTCCAGGTGCCTGAGCCATCTACTGTAAGGGCTAGGCCACACTGCAGCATTTTAATATGCAATCTGATCAAATGTTCCCTTACCTAATTTGTGTGTCAGTTTTGGTCGACAATTGTGCCATGTAAGGGTGCTTCATCAGCCAAAACTGGCATGCGGTCAGGGCTCGTTGATGATCCGCTGGGCGTATTTGTCAAGGAGACCCAACCAAATGGGCATATCGTGTGACAAAATTCCCACATATGATGATTATCAGGAAGCATGGACAGACAGTGCTCATCCACAGATTTATTCTATCCAGGTCTTCAGGGGATAAAAAAAAAATTCTGCCTTTATCGGTGTTAAGGGTGGGGGATGTTATTTGATTGTGGAGTAAAACATTTTAGTTTTAGTACATTTTTCTTTACACACAAAAATATATATTTATATAGCACGTGGTAATAATCATATTGACCTGAGCATACACCAAGAAAATAAAGGACACATTTCTATGACAGAGGTCTTTGACCCCAAACAGTATGGAATTGGAAGGCCCATTACATAAAACTAAAAAAAAATCTAAGAGTTAAGCATTTAGCTTTTTTATCATCAAATTCAACTCAAGATCAGAGAGGACAACATGTGAAACAACAAGGAAAAAGGTATCATTGTATGGAACACAGCGTAGGACAGGTTTAGAATTTTTACAGCAGTCCAGAACGTTTAAAACTTCTACTACCCTTGGCTTTGACATGGGATTCTGATTGAACCACATTCTTTGGTGCTTGTTTGGCTCACTGCCTACAGATCTACCTACTTCTAGCGCTAGCATTGTCAAAAGTATCAAAAGAACGCCACTGTAAAAGATAGGTTCCTCTTATTCTATACTGTGTGGTTAAAGTAAATGATTGTGTTGTAGGGATGTTACTGGTATTGAGAAGAACTGGATTTGGCATCAAAACTTCGGATTTGATATTTTAAGGTACCAGCAAAATAATTTCTAGCTATGTCCCCCTCCCCCGACGGCAGTAGTCACAGCGGTGATTGAAATAACACACTATAGAACAAAGAAATAATATAATAATAGAACTGAGTGACTGATTTTAAGTCAGAATAATACACCTTAGGCAGAGTAACTATGGTTCGCTAGACTGAATATAGGCACTACTATACAATACTGTAAATACTGTCAATGCTAAAGTTTGGATCGTAAAATAAAGGTGTACGCTTATTTATCACCTGGACTTAAAGTTTAGTTCTAGAAGTTGTTTTGCTAATTTAAAAAAGTCCAGTTGATGTAACTGAATAACAGAAAAGAGATATTTTGTACCATGACCTGGATGAATGACAACCTTCACAAACATGCTTATGCAGTTTATTTTGTTCCAAAAGCTTATCCAGAGATATAAAAAAAATGAGAGACAGAACCACTTTCATTTACAAACCTATTGTAAAAGAAAAGTGTTTTATTCAATTAAATGAACTCATTCAGGAGTTGTGCATTATAAACAGCAAAGGGAGGGCACCCCCTACCCACTCTCTACCCCCTTCTGTTTTCTAATCTATGTGCTGTATACTGTATACCTAGTGTTTTTTACCACTGGGTATTGCGCTATGCAACCAGTGAACTATATAAAAACATGTCTTTAGAATTGAAAAATTGAAAAGCAGTGTGATGATATTTTAATTACTTTGTTAAACTAATCAAAATAATGTTTCTTAAAGAAATATAAAATAAGTTTAATATTTAGCATTCAATATTGAAAAGGGAAGGATGTGAACATTCTATCATGAAGGGACCACATGCAGTAGATAAATAGGGATTATAGACCTATTGTAGTTATGTGCAATAGTCATGTTAGGATTTGCTGTTCATTACCTTCCTCCCACTCCTGCAACACTCCTTTGGCCATTCTTGATCTTTGTCCTCCTTCGGCTCCTTCCGTGCGGCCATGGCGATACTCACTGGCGATCAGAACTTTCAATCCTCTTTGGTCATCACTTCATAAAGTTTTGTCCATTTTTGAACTTTCGAACTTCAGTAAAGTAGCAATTGTTCATTGGCATGTTTCCTCAATGAGTTAAATCTTCTTCCCAGCGTATAGATTTAAACAATGTTTTTAGCCTGTAATTGTAAAACATAATCAGAGAGATTCAATAAAAGTTATCGTTATACAAAAGGTGCTAATTTTGCCCCAACCAATCAGATTTTAGCTTTCCAATGTTAAATAACATCTGATTGGTTGGGGCAAAATTAGCTAACTTTTTAACCATAAGAACTTTTATTGACTCTCCCTGAATGTGTTTATTAATAATTTATATATGAAACAAGTTTGTACATACATGGTTATTCAATAAAAGTTCTTATCGTTAAAAATGGTGCTTATTTTGTCCCGGACAATCAGATGTTAGCTTTAAAATGTTAAATAATATCTGATTGGTTGACACAAAATTAGCACCGTTTTTAACAATAAGAACTTTTATTGAATCTCCCTGAATAATGTATTATATTTATTTACTAAATTGCACCTTTAATACTGTTTTGAACCGCTATTTAGGTATTTTTAGAATACCTATGATATGTATCTTTTTTGGGGGTGGGGCTTGGTGATGTCACACTCGGACCTATTAATGTGCGTGTGTTTTGTGAATAATCATGAATGTTGTGTCTCGAAAATGGTGCTATACAAGCACGAAACGTTGATAATAAACAATTTATTACTTATAGACCAGTGTACAGTGGATTTTACTTACCTTGCATTCTAAAGGGGAAACTTTTACTTTAGTTATATGAGTGAGATGCCTATAGATTAAATAGGTTTAGGCAGGTTATCTTGTATTGAATTCACAATGAGGCTGACTGAGTGTTCAGATTAAGTAAAGCATTACCGTGAAGGCAAAGATGTTAAAGGATCACTATACTCACTCCAACAACTTTACATTATCTGAAACTACAATTTGAGAGAAGTACTCACATATTTATCTGTGCTTGCTTTGTTATTACATTATTCATGTTTAGTGAGTGCTCCTAAGTCCCCCCACCCTCCCTTACTCACTGCCTTCTTTTAGTGTCTGCGACACTTATAAGTTCTGCACAGCCTCACCATGGACACTGCTCTGCTTACACAACTCCCTCTCCCTCCCCCCTGCCTTCTCTTCTCTGCTGATTCTCTTAATTGTAATATTAAGGATAAAATAATGAGGCACTGCTACTCCTGCTCAGAATGAAGCTGAATGCTGAAGGTCAAATAATGCTTAGAAAATACAAAGAGAGAATGAAGAAACCTCCTTTCACAGTGGTAACAGCTGGTAAAGTGACACTAGTACATTAGGTAAGAAATAGGGAAATAATTAAAATTTAACTTTTATTCAATATATATTAAAATTTCATATATTCACACACATATAAAACTCCATCTTGGCCATAGTGCCTGGTGTAGGGAGATAGCGGTATAATAGGAGGAAGGTAGTTACTACCCACAGACGTACACAGCCCCAAGGAATGGGGGATGGGAGAATCCTCTCCACCCCACAAGTCTGAAGTTGAGAAAAAAAGAGAAGAAAATCCCTAGGCACACAGTGCTCTCCTAATCAATTTTAAGCTAATCTCCAAACCCTACATTAAAGGATACCAGATGTATCTAAAAAGCTAAGGTGTAAGATCCAACCGAATTCACAAGAAAGGGTATGCTGATTTAGCTAAAACCCTGCATAGCTATTAGCATGAACCAGTTAAACATCACTGGTCCATAGTAGTAATATAGCTACGCTAAGAGTTGGTCTTTACACATTACACAAAAAATCAAGTCCCCCTGACGTGTTTCGCTCTTTACTAGAGCTTAATCATAGATGAAGTGCTAGTGCCGGGGACCCTCCTTATATACCCCTTTCGTTAAATGGGTTCCTCTAATTGGTTCTTCACGCCTCCAATCGTACGCAATCCTAGACGGACTGCCCATATTTTCAGTACCGCCTCTCAGCGATTATAGCCAATGGAAGCTCCGGGCTGTGTATACTGGGTATCAGTTGTTCCGTCCGTAGTCCAATGATATCTCATGGCTGCGGACCTGCCCACTCAAGGTGCCGTGAATCGGCTCACTCCCCGGGTCAGCTGACAGTCCTGTATCCAAACACAGCCCTTGCCCTTTGATCAATCTCCGTAAGTGCAACCGAGCCCATCCCACGCTAGAAACCAGGGGGAGTGGCTTCTCTTTGTTAGTTAAATTGTCATAGCAACGCCTGACAGTACTGGTACTAAGTTCCTACAGAGAGATGTCGCCAATGACAGGCCTCTGTGCAGTAAAACGGGGGTACAGTTGCCCCCCACTCTCCCTTACTCACTGCCTTCTTTTAGTGTCTGCGACACTTGTAAGTTCTGCACAGCCTCACCATGGACACTGCTCTGCTTACACAACTCCCCCTCCCTCCCCCCTGCCTTCTCTTCTCTGCTGATTCTCTTAATTGTTGCAGAAAGTGTGCTGGCAGGCAGACAAAGATCCTAGTAAGAGGTCAGATATAGGACACATATTGTAATTTCTGCACCTGGAGTGACAGGTCTTTACCTATAAATACTGTGAATAAAATGATGATTTCTCAGGATCTACAGCCCAGATTTAAAATCTGAAAAAAGTTTTGAAGTAGTGGGATCCTGTATTCAAAGGTATAATTTTTGAAAATTTGATTATTTAGAGTATAGATACCCTTTAAACAATAGCATAAAGATGAACAGATATGTTTAAGGCTGGCTTTACACCAGCAGATATTTTCGGAACTTTGGGTCGGTCGGCCGAAAATATCTCCTGGTGTGGAGGGGCCGGTCTCGACCAACCTCGATCATCTGTTCGTCTGATCGATGGGACGTGTCGATTCCCTATGGGAGTGCACGGTCCATCGTTCGCAAATTCAGCCTTGGCCGAATTTGCCACGACTGACAGATAGTCCCTCCATGTGTACCCAGCTTAACAGGGGTTAAACAGCTCATGTAGCTTGTTACTTAACACATTAAAAACAAACTGTAAACTGAAAGACATCTGACTGACATATATTAAGTGTTTTTTTATTAATATTCTAAATACCTATCTTTAAGTAGATCATGATATTTTTCAGATTATAATAGTAGCAGGTGAGATGTTTTAAAGGTCACTATACTCACTCAAACAACATTATCTGAAACTATCTCTAATAGAGATGGACGAACTTTATGAGTTTGGACGAACTCTAGTTCGCGTTAGAACTAGTTTGTTTTTCCGGACTTGCGGCTTTATACAATAGAATGTATCATTCGCTAATCCTCGAAAGTATCATTCGTTTTCGGTAACCCTCGAATGTACGGATCATTTTCCCTAACCTTAGAATGTACTGTTCGCTAACCCTCGAATGTAGCCTTCAATTTACGATAACCCTCAAAAGTATTGTTCGTTTCCAGTAATCCTCGAATGTATCTTTGGCTAGCCCTTCAATTGGCCATAACCCTCGAATGTAGCTTGCGCAAAAGCCGACAATTGCCCACTCGTGTTTTAAAATGTTTTGGTGATAGTAACATGTCCCCCAGACCATTTCCCAGGTGCCACAGCCATTTACAGTAAGTTACAATTGTTGGTTTAGCTGTAAATCACCCGGGCTTTTCGAACTATCACTTCCCCATTGACTTTAATGGGTCCGAATTCGAACTTTCGAACTTTTACTGAAGTTTGAAAACGGACTGAACTTTATATAGTTTGGCCATCTCTAATCTCTAATGGTGGTATAGTCAGCTAGATAGAAGTGCAAACATTGAAAGCTCAAGCAGAGTATTTATTATGCTTCTTTTAGCCAACCCTCTGTTTAATTCTGCAATTTGGCCTTCAAAACAGCCAATTAGTGAGGTCTTCATCAGCCAGATTGACCAGTGGTTCATATCTGTATCACGTGTTGTAAAATCTGAATTCTGTTTGTGTAAAGCTAAATAAAGATCAGATCTTACATATAGTAGAATCTATTACAGTCAATGACACATGCATCCATGATATATATGAACACAAACATTTCCATAAAGGGGGGGATTCAGTCCAAATTAAAAAAGCAAAGCCTTCAAGTGACCAGGAACATTTCTCTTTGTGGTGAGGAACTTCAATGTATTGATAAAAGAAGACATTTTTTAGGTGTAACATTTTAAGCGAATACCCTAAGGCACGGTGCTTTTCACAATGTTAATTTGTACAGAGATCAAACACTATCCCAAAGGACTGAAACAAAAGGTAATTTCAATTTAGATTTTAACGATTTACAGAACAGCAGTCATAATGTGATGGACTGCAATTTGCAAAAACATTTGCCTTGAAGGTAGCTGTATGTATGAAAATTTCCCATTACTAAATCAGCTTAGAATATATTTGTATATTCTAATTTAGCTGTATAAAATATTTCTCCTAAACTGCTTAATTTTACAGTTTTGATGTAAAATAACCAAGTCAAGGCATATATTAACAACAGGCGACTCCCTTTTATAGATCATTAGAAAAAAGGAACTGATGCAGTGAGAGGTGGAGAGGTTTACCTGTGCTACAACCAATCAAATGTTAGCTTTTTACTGGGTAACTGCAGTTAAATAATATCTGATTGGTTGTTAAAAGGCATGTCAACCCTCTTTAAAAACTTTTGGCACAATGCAGGGGATACCCTCCTACCCCCAACCGCTATATTCATAACTGTAAAAGCGTTTTTCATCTGTACTTACACCTCCTCCTTCCTGCGCTGTTCTGGTCCGGCTCCCCTGTCCACCAGAACTGTAAGCAGGGGGCCTACAGGCAGCCACGGCTGTGGTTGTTTGAGAGGCAGCCAATCACAGCCGCGGCTGCCTTCACCGTAGAATGGCGCTGGAACAAGGGAGTGTAAGTACAGATTGGGGCGCTTTTACAGTTATGAATATAGCCGTTGGGGGTGGGAAGGTATGCCCTGCCTGGTGCCAAAATGCTTTTATAGCTAGATAACTGCCAGCCACGGAGGGATTGGGAGGGAGGGAGAGAGGGAAAGGGCTCTACTGAGCATGCCTCAAACCTTGCTGAGGATAGCAGACAAAAAGGCACCGGATGAGTCACTGAAAGCTCCTACCCAGCAGTTTCCTGAACTTTGAAGAGGCATAACAGGAGAACCACAAGGAGCAGGGATATAAGGTAAGGATTTTTTTTTTTTTTTTGTACTGCGGGGCCAGTAGTTGATAAAATTTTAGTTTGGGGGGTGGACATGCTCTTTAAGGATTAGTAGCATGGGCAAACTTTTGCTCCTTTTATTGCATCCAACGCAGTCATGAAACAACATCCAACACATTTAATTGGTTTTTATGAAGAAGTGAGTAAGAATTTAGATTCAGGCACAGCAGTGGATTGGATACTTGGATTTTGCGAAATCTTTTGATACCATGCCACATAGGCGACTAATGTATAAACTGAGGACTGTTGGCCTAGAAGAAAACATTTGTTCATGGATAGAGAATTGGTTATTGGATCGCAAACAGAGAGTGGTGGTAAATGGAGCTACATCTATGTGGGCTAAAGTTCTAAGCGGAGTGCCTCAGGGTTCTGTACTGGGGCCACGTTTTTTTAATCTGTTTATAAATGACTTAGAAGGGGGCATTGAGAGCAAGGTCTCTGTGTTTGCTGATGACACTAAACTATGCAGAGCTTTGGAAACTTTAAATGATGTGCAAGTGCTGCAAGCAGACCTAGATAGATTATCAAAATGGGCAGATGAGATTCATTGTTGATAAATGTAAGGTGATGCATTTGAGATTTAATAATAATAATCCCCGTGCCACCTACACCATAAATAACTCTGTGTTAAGTGCATCTGTAATGGAAAAAGATTTGGGATTTCTGGTAGATAACAGACTTAGCTATAGCAAACAATGCCAGACAGCCACAGCTAGAGCTAGCAAGATACTGTGTTGTATAAAGAGACAAATAGATCCAAGAGAGAAAAATATTATTCTCCCTCTTTACAAGGCACTGGTAAGGCCTCATTTGGAATATGCGGTGGAGTTTTGGAATCCCATATACAAAAGGGACATCTTGGAAATAGAAGAATTTCAGAGAAAGGCAACTAAAATAATAAAGAGAATGGATAGGCTTGACTATGCAGGCAGATTAGACAAGTTAGGGCTGTTTACATTGGAGAAGCAACGTTTGCGTGGGAATGTGATAACCATATACAAATATATTATCAACCACAAAATGTTTAGAATAGAAAAAACAAGAACACGACAGTGAACAATAAAAAATAAACAAGAACACTAACTTGGCTATGTAATAATACAGGCTAAAAAAATTGTCTGCTTTATTAGTTGATATCGATTGTTGGCATGACCTAATGTTATCAAATTATCCAAAAAAGTATATACATTATAACCTTATGCTGTATTTCCTAATTGTATTTTTTGGCACTGCTGTATGTCCTCATGTACTGTATATACCATGTTTCCATAAGATATAGTAACGTAATACGTTATGCCTTTTATGATGGTCAAACAAATATTGATTTCAAAGACTTATATATGATTAAAATCTGTTATTGCAGTTTTTATTTTGTAGTAATATTTTTATTAAACACTATCAGCGGCATTCACTGCCAGCCGCTACGCAGGAATCTGGGGTTAAAATCACCAAGCTTGTGATGGCTGCTGCGCGAATTGCCTTCTGCTTGCTCTGTGTTGCGCTAACGGAGCGCATGCCATACTGCAAAAAACCCAGCACACCTACAGGGAGATTCAATAAAAGTTCTTATCGTTAAAAATGGTGCTAATTTTGCCCCAACCAATCAGATCTTATTTAACATTTGAAAGCTAACATCTGATTGGTTGGGGCAAAATTAGCACCATTTTTAACGATAAGAACTTTTATTGAATCTCCCTACTAGTATGGCCAGACCAATCGGCCAATACTAGTGCGTGCTTTATAAAGCATGAGCAGATTGCAAATGAATCGTGCTTTAATAATGGACTAGTGTGGCCTAGCCCTAAATCTCTGGTGGTGCGTGTGGAGCATCTGAGGAGTCCATTGTCAGCTGAAACAAGCGCTCATGTATGAAGCTTTGGATAAGGTTGCTGCAGAATAAAAGCACAAGCAACTTTTGCACCTTTTACTGCATCAGCCTAGTTGTGTAATAGATTGGGTTGTAGATACATAGATGGGCAGAAACATGAATGGACAGACAGATAGATGTTTTTGTTGTATGGTGCAGGGAGTGTGTGAGGTGGGAAAAGTTTTATTTCTCTGACTACGTAAAATAAGGAAAAAAAAATGCTAAAATGTGAGTTATAGTAAACCTTGATTCTAAATAAGATATATTATCTCCAGAGCTCTTAATGGTAACACTGAGAATCAACAAATTATTTAATTATACTATCGATTTACTGTGTTTGTGTGCGTTTGTAGAGGGGAACTAAACTATCCCCCTGGAAGCATCAGTCTAGCATCCTTCCCTATATAAGATACAGTTGATCTGTAGACTGTTATCCATACTGTTTACCATTTATGTCAGTCAGATTGAATTTCTAATATGTATTGACTCCCTCTGTGTTGTGTAATGGCAGTAGGAGATTGTGGGGGTATCTTATCCATCTTGTTAAATTTAACGAGTGCTTATTGGATTCCCGATACAGTCTAACAGGTCTGTGATAAGGCTAACGGGGGAAATTGAGGAGAAACATGTGCAGGGTGGAGAGATTAGGGATTCTTATTGAAAGTGAGCTCTTTAGCATGCATTTTAACTGAATGAGTATTATTAGTGAGTAGAAACAGGGGACATGCTAGGCTTTTACTGCATGGCAAGGTTAATAAAGCTCAGTTGAACCATGACAATCAAGCTCTGCATTAATTATTCATTCACTCATTTGATGACAAGCAATCAATTTTCCCATTCCATATTTCTGTATGTCTTAGTGATTTTTTCCTATATGTGCCAACATAGCAGTTTAGGGTGCAAATGTATACAAAAGGATGTATTGTGTTCTTATATTTTCTAAAAAGTGTTAAGCAGTTCTATTTCACTTAAAGGGATCTATATATTCTAACTACTGGAGAGCAAGGGGGCTTTTTAGGATGCCTTTATATGTTGGTGTTATTCTGGATATCCAACATTGATAAATAGCTAACCAAAGTGTTTTATTTATGTAAGCAACATCCAACGCAGTTAAGAAATAACTTCCAAAGCAGTCATAGAAACATCCAACACAGGAATGAAACATCCAATGTAGTCATGAAACAACATCCAACGCAGTCATGAAACATCCAATGTAGTCATAAAACATCATCCTGCGCAGTAATGAAATATCCAATGCAGTCATGGAACATCCAACACAGTCATGAAACATCCAACGCAGTCATGAAACATCCAACGCAGTCATGAAACATCCAACGCAGTCATGAAACATCCAACGCAGTCATGAAACATCCAACGTAGTCATGAAGCAACATCCAACGTAGTCATGAAGCAACATCCAACGTAGTCATGAAACACCCAAAGCAGTCATGAAACATCCTGCGCAGTCATGAAACATCCTACGCATTTAATGAAACATCCAACAGTCATGAAACAACATCCAACGCAGTCATAAAACATCCAATGCAGTCATAAAACATCCAACGCAGTCAAGAAACATCCAATGCAGTCATGAAACATCCTACGCAGTCATGAAACAACATCCAACACAGTCTGAACATCCAACGCAGACATCAAACAACATCCAATGCAGTAATGAAACATCCAATGCAGTCAAGAAACATCCAACGCAGTCATGAAACAACATCCAACGCAGTAATTAAACATCCAAAGCAGACATCAAACGACATCCAATGGCAGTAATGAAACATCCAATGCAGTCAGAACACCAACGCAGTCATGAAACAACATCACACGTATGAAATAACATCCAGCGCAGTCATGGAACATCTAACGCAGTCATGAAACATCCAGCGCAGTCATGAAACATCCAACGCAGTCATGAAACAACATCCAATGCAGTCATGAAACATCCAACCTAGTCATAAAACATCCAAAGCAATCGAACTCCAACTAGTCAGAAACATCCAACGTAGTCATGAAACATCCAACGCAGTCATAAAAGATAAACTCCAACGCAGTCATGAACATCCAACGCTCATGAAACATCCAACCAGTCATGAAACATCCAACGCAGTCATGAAACATCCAACGTAGTCATGAAACAACATCCAACATAATCATGAAGCACATCCAACGTAGTCATGAAACAACATCCACGTAGTCATGAAACACCCAAAGCAGTCATGAAAACATCCTACGCAGTCATGAACATCCTACGCAGTCATGAAACACTCCTACACAGTCATGAAACATCCAACACGTCATGAAACATCCAACAAGTCATGAAACAACATCCAACGCAGTCATAAAACATCCAACGCAGTCATAAAACATCCAACGCAGTCAAGAAACATCCAATGCAGTCATGAAAACTCCTACGCAGTCATGAAACAACATCCAACCAGTCATGAAATATCCAACGCAGACATCAAACAACATCCAATGCAGTAATGAAACATCCAATGCAGTCAAGAAACATCCAACGCAGTCATGAAACAATATCCAACGCAGTAATGAAACATCCAGCGCAGTCATGGAACATCCAACGCAGTCATGAAACATCCGCGCAGTCATGAAACATCCAACGCAGTCATGAAACATCCAACGCAGTCATAAACAACATCCAATGCAGTCATGAAACAACATCCAATGCAGTTATGAAACATCCAACGCAGTCATAAAAACAACATCCAACGCAGTCATGAAACATCCAACGCAGTCATGAAACAACCTTCAACACAAACATCCAATACAGTCATGAAACAACATCCAACACATTTAATTGGTTTTTATGAAGAAGTGAGTAAGAATTTAGATTCAGGCACAGCGTGGATGTGGTATACTTGGGTTTTGCGAAATCTTTTGATACTATCCACATAGGCGACTAATGTATAAACTGAGGACTGTTGGCCTAGAAGAAACATTTGTTCATGGATGAGAATTGGTTATTGGATCGTAAACAGAGAGTGGTAGTAATTGGAGCTACATCTATGTGGCTAAAGTTCTAAGCGGAGTGCCTCAGGGTTCTGTACTGGGGCCACTTCTTTTTATCTGTTTATAAATGACTTAAAGGGGCATTGAGAGCAAGGTTTCTGTGTTTGCTGATGACACTAAACTATGCAGAGCTTTGGAAACTTCAAATGATGTGCAAGTGCTGCAAGCAGACCTAGATAGATTATCAAAATTGGCAGCAGAATGGCAGATGAGATTCAATGTTGATAAATGTAAATGATCATTTGGGATTTAATAATCCCTGTGCCCCCTACACCATAAATAACTCTGTGTTAAGTGAATCTGTAATGGAAAAAGATTTGGGGTTTCTGGTAGATTCTGGTAGAGACTTAGCTATAGCAAACAATACCAGACAGCCACGACTAGAGCTAGCAAGATACTGTCTTGTATAAAGAGAGGAATAGATCCAAGAGAGAAAAATATTATTCTCCCTCTTTACAAGGCACTGGTAAGGCCTCATTTGGAATTTACGGTGCAGTTTTGGAATCCCATAACAAAAGACATCTTGGAAATAGAAGAATTCAGAGAAGGGCAACTTAAATAATAAAGGGAATGGAGGGGCTTGAATATGCAGGCAGATTAAACAAGTTAGGGCTGTTTACATTGAAGAAGCGACGTTTGCATGGGGAATGATCACTTATACAAATATATTAATGGGCCATACAATAAACTCTCTGGTGCATTGTTCAGGAATAGGTCATATCAGAGGACTTGTGGACATCCTTTAAGGTTGGAAGAAAAGAAGTTTAATCTTCAGGTTAGAAAAGGTTTCTTTACAGTGAGAAAGGATAAACTGTGAACTGTCTTCCAGCAGATGTGGTAATGGCAAGTTCATTGAATAGCTTTAAAAAGGCCTGGATAAGATTCTAAAACTAAAAATATTGGAATTACTGGTATTAATACATTTACTGTAGATCTGGTTGATCCAGGGATACTTTCCGATTACCGTTTGGAGTCAGGAAGGAATCCCCCCCCCTTTTTTTTTAGCTGTTTTTTTTTTTTTTTGCCTTCCTCTGGATCAACTGTTAGGAAGGGTTAAAAAAAAGTGAATAGGTTGGACTTGATGTACGTATGTCTTAATTCAACCTCAATTACTATGTTACTATGTTACAGTCATTAAACAACTTTCAATGCTGTCATGAAACATCCAACGCTTTAGTAAATAATGATCAAGTCTATTTTGTTAGTCTAAAAGGAGCAACCTCATAGTTTCTGTACTTTAGGAATATTATAAGAGAAGAAACTTCTGTAGCATTCTCTGGATCCCCTATCTGATGGATTTGGTCAGAGGGGGCATACATTCTCAGTTTATAAACCCTCTTATGCCTGTCCAATAAAAACAAGCGCATGTAGATCATTTTAATTGGATAGCTGGTGAACCAGAAAATGAAAGTGGAGGACTTACTGCACCTAGAGCACTCAAAAGCATTACAAAAATCCAATATGTTTTTAGAAAAACATAGACATTGTCGAAAAAATTACTGCTTTAAATGTTATGGATGTAGTATGTGTAATTTTATAGGTGAATCTAAATCCCTTTATCTCCACATAAAGGACATACAGGGTTATTCAATAAAAGTTCTTATCGTTCTTATCGTTTAAAATCAGATGTTAGCTTTCAAATGGTAAATAAGATCTGATTGGTTGGGGCAAAAGTAACACCATTTTTAACGATAAGAACTTTTATTGAATCTCCCTGATAGAATAGAGAAAAATGGTATATTTGATTGTAAAATACACCATTGTGTGTATATTATCACATAGCCCTGTTATTTCTTATATGTGGACAAGACCATTAATACTATCAAAACAATCACTTGCCACATATAAATCATGGGCGGGTTAATCAGAAATGAATGAAGGAAGATAAAATCCTGATGCTGCGCATGAAATATAGTCATGCAGTATTTTCTTAAAGGCAATAGTTATAGATGTGGTTAGACTCCTGAATATGTGGTGACAGATGTAAAGCACTTTTCTGCAGAGTGTGGATTTATAGGTAGAAGAGAAGATTAAATACGTAAATAAAAATAAAATATTTTATAAGATATCTGTAATATGTTGATAATTGTCAGTATCTAAAGATGTGTGTATTTCTGTTTTTAGATCATTGTGAATTGAAGTTAATCACACTTGAGGTGCGATCTCTTATCGCTTATCTCTTTATGGCTTTATTAGCTAACCAAATGTTTTTATACTTGCAATTGTTGAAATTAAGATTTAAATGTCACGTTCATTGAATAGCTTTAAAAGTGGGCTAGATAAGTTTCTAAAACTAAAAAATATTGTTAATTACTGGTATTAATACAGTGCATATACTGTTTTCTGGTTGGTACAGCGATACTATATAATAGAGAATTACTGGTATTAATACATATACTGTAGTTTGGTTGGTACAGGGATACTATATAATATTGAGAATTACTGGTATAATACATATACTGTAGTTCTGGTTGGTACGGGGATACTATATATATTGAGAATTACTGGTATTAATACATATACTGTATGTCTGTTGGTACAGGGATACTATATAATAGAGAATTACTGGTATTAATACATATACTGTAGTTCTGGTTGGTACAGGGATACTATATATAATAGAGAATTACTTGTATTAATACTATACTGCAGTTCTGGTTGATCCAGGGATACTTTCTGATTGCCGTTTGTATCAATACCAGTAACTTTCAACATTCCTTGTTTGCAGAAACTCATCCAGCTTTTTTTTAAAACTGACCAATGAACCTGCCATAACAACGCCCACTGGAAGACAGTTCCATAGCTTTACCGTTCTCACAGTGAAAAGCCCTTTCTGAGCTTGAAGCCTAAACCTTTTTCTTCAAGTCTTAAGGGATGTCCGCGTGTCCTCTGACATGTTTATTGGTGAACAATGCCCCAGATAGTTTATTGTATGGCCCGTTAATGTAGTAATCATATCCCCACGTAAGCGCCTTTTCTCCAGCGTACATAATTGTAACTATTCCATCTCTCTTTCATATTCAAGCCCCTTATTAATTTAGTTGCCCTTCTCTGAACCCTTTCCATTTCAAAGATGTCCTTTTGTACACAGGATTCCAAAATTGCACTGCATATTCCAAATGAGGCCTTACCAATGCTTTGTAAAGAATAACATTTTCCTCCCTTGAATCCATACCTCTCTTATACAAGACAATACCATGTGGCTCTGGCTGTTGCCGCCTGGCACTGCTTGCTACCTTTAAGTTTGTTATCCCACCAAAACTCCAAGATCCCTTTCAAACAGGGATTCACTTAACACAGAGCCATTTATAGTATAAGCAGCACAGGATTTTTAAGTCCAAAATGCATCACCTTACATTTATCAACATTGAATCTCATCTGCCACTTAGCAGCCCAATGTGACAATCTAGATCCCCCTGCAAAGATTGCACATCCTCTGAAGTTTTTAATGGTCGACAAAGTTTTGTGTCATCAGCAAACACAGAAAACTTGCTGACAATACCCACTTTCAAATCATTAATTGATTAAATAGAAGCGGCCCCAACACAGAACCCTGTGGCACCCCACTTAGCACTTTAGTCCATAATGATGAAGCCCCATTTATTAACCAATTTTCTATCCATGTACAAATGTGACTCCCCAGACCAAAAGATCTTAGCTTATACATTAGTCGCCTATGAGGGACTGTATCAAAAGCCTTTGCAAAATTCAAGTAAACTACATTACTGCTATGCCAGTCTAAATTTCTACTTACTACTCTCCATAAAAGCCAAGCAAGTTAGTTTGACAAGATCTATTCCACTAAATCCATGCTGGTTACTACTTATAATGTCAGTCCTTGAAACATACTCTAGAACATGTTCCCTTATTAAACTTTCCAGGACCTTCCCCACCACTGAAGTTAAACTTACAGGCCTGTAATTACCCGGCTGTGAACGACTACCCTTTTTGAATATTGAATAACATCAGCCTTTTTGCAATCCAGAGCACACCACCGAACATGAGGGAATCTGCAAAAATAAGAAAAAATACCATTATTGCTACTATACTCTATGATATCTGTACTTGGATCTTCTATAGTGTATACAGAGGGAAAAAAAGTATTCAAGACATTTGCTTTATCGCCATCCTCCGTAACTAACTTATCCCTGAATTAATGGTGCCACATTCTTAGTCCTCTCTTCTTACTATTAATATACTTAAAAAAATGTAGGCTTAGTGATGCTTTGTTCAGCTATCCTAACTTCATTATTAATTTTAGCTAGTTTGAATGCTTTCTTCACTCCTTGTTACAGTTTTTATAATCCTAAAGGCCCTTTCCGTTCCCTCTGCCTTAAAGGTTTTAAATGCCTTTTTCTTCCTTTCCATTTGCCTCTTTACACCAGAATTCAGCCACATGGGACTTTTATTTCCAAGGGTATAAATTTAGATGTGAACTGGCTTAAAATCCCCTTGAACACAGTCCACTTCTGTTCAGTACTTTTACCTGATGATACATCACCCCAGTTGACATTCTGAAGAGCTGCTTTTAACCTGTGAAAATTTGCCTTCCTGAAATTAAAGTCTTTTTTAACCCAGCGCACTTTTCCTTTCGATAACATACTCCAAACGACACTATTTCATGGTTACTATTCCAAGCCTCGGTCGGGTAAGTAAAATCTTATAGATGTATGGGCACCTTTAGATATTACCAGATCCAACAGAGCTCCTTTTCTAGTAGGAACCTCAACCACCTGTGAGAGAAAATTATCCTGCAGCAAATTCAGGAACTCATCGCCTTTTTTGTGATGGCAGTTCCACTACACCAATCAATGTCAGGGTAATTAAAGCTCCCCATAATGAGCACCTCCCAAACTTGCAGCCCTTGCCAACTGCATATGAAGTTGACTCACCTCCTCTCTGCTAGCATTTGGCAACTTATAGCAGACTCCAACAATTACATAACCCCCTTCCTGTTGCTAATTCCACCCATATTGCCTCCACTTTAACATTCATATCGCCAGTTATCTCTTCTTCTAAATTTGCATACGCCCACCTCGCCCTCGACCCCGTGGCGACGGCGATCACCCGCTGCCGCTTCCCAGCACCCCTCCAACCCCAACCGCACGAACATATGGAACAGGAGGCTAGGAGGGGCTGCTGGAAGGGGCCGCAGCAGGTGGTCGCGACCACGGCCACGCAGCCCCTCCAAGCTCCCTGCCCCCACTGGCGGAGAAGGGAAGGGCCTGTGCTGGGAGGGGTGGAGGCACCTTCTCCTTCTTCTTCTTCTCAGCCATCTAGTGCGACGGCATCTGAGGTCCGCCAGCGGAATGCATCTCTTTATATAGGTTTGCAGGAAACCCTAATCCATTTCTGATGGTCAATTTTTAATGCTTGGTTTACATGCTTTACCTTAACCAATCAGATTTTCCCAAATCAGTTTTCCCGAAGACGTCACAACGGATCAAGACGACATTGGCCTTGTTGAGGACGCCAGCGCCCGCGGGGTACCCCTGATGGCCGCAGGGGTGCCTCCTGGGGGTCAGCGGCCTCCCGGGGTTGGAAGAAAGAAGACGTCACCCAGAAGAAAGAAGACGTCACCCGGGCTCTTTTAAGAGCCGCTCACTGGGGGTCCGGTTCGGGCTGCGGGACCCCCGCCAAAGGCACTTCTCAGTGCCTCAAGGGCCCTTTCAAAGGCTAGGGAGGGAGGGTCCAGTTCGAGCTGCAGGACCCCTTAAGCCCCAAAGGCCCTTCTTAACAAGGGCCTATAGGGCCGGGGAAGGGGGTCCGGTTCGAGGCTTGGACCTCTAAGCCCTAAAGGGCTCTTGTTAGAGCTGCAATGGCACTTGTAAGTTCTGAAAAGGCCCTGATAGGGCCGGGGAGGGGTTCCCGGCTCGAGCTGCGGGACCCTTTAAGCCCCAAAATGCCCTTCTTATGGCTCCTCTGGAGGGTGCCTCCACCCCCCCCCTCCCAGCGGATCCAACGCAGTCATGAAACATCCAACGCAGTCATGAAACATCCAACACAGTCATGAAACATCCAACGCAGTCATGAAACATCCAACGCAGTCATGAAACATCCAACGTAGTCATGAAACAACATCCAACATAATCATGAAGCAACATCCAACGTAGTCATGAAACAACATCCAACGTAGTCATGAAACACCCAAAGCAGTCATGAAACATCCTACGCAGTCATGAAACATCCTACGCAGTCATGAAACATCCTACACAGTCATGAAACATCCAACACAGTCATGAAACATCCAACAAAGTCATGAAACAACATCCAACGCAGTCATAAAACATCCAACGCAGTCATAAAACATCCAACGCAGTCAAGAAACATCCAATGCAGTCAGAAACATCCAATGCAGTCAAGAAACATCCAACGCAGTCATGAAACAATATCCAACGCAGTAATGAAACATCCAGCGCAGTCATGGAACATCCAACGCAGTCATGAAACATCCAGCGCAGTCATGAAACATCCAACGCCGTCATGAACATCCAACGCAGTCATAACACAACACAATGCAGTCATAAAAACAACATCCAATGCAGTTATGAAACATCCAACGCAGTCATAAAACAACATCCAACGCAGTCATGAAACATCCAACGCAGTCATGAAACAACCTTCAACACAAACATCCAATACAGTCATGAAACAACATCCAACACATTTAATTGGTTTTTATGAAGAAGTGAGTAAGAATTTAGATCAGGCACAGCAGTGGATGTGGTATCGTGGTTTTGCGAAATCTTTTGATACTATGCCACATAGGCGACTAATGTATAAACTGAGGACTGTGGCCTAGAAGAAAACATTTGTTCATGGATAGAGAATTGGTTATTGGATCGTAAACAGAGAGTGGTAGTAATTGGAGCTACATCTATGTGGGCTAAAGTTCTAAGCGGAGTGCCTCAGGGTTCTGTACTGGGGCCACTTCTTTTTAATCTGTTTATAAATGACTTAGAGGGGCATTGAGAGCAGGTTTCTGTGTTTGCTGATGACACTAAACATGCAGAGCTTTGGAAACTTCAAATGATGTGCAAGTGCTGCAAGCAGACCTAGATAGATTATCAAAATTGGCAGCAATGGCAGATGAGATTCAATGTTGATAAATGTAAAATGATGCATTTGGATTAATAATCCCTGTGCCACCTACACCATAAATAACTCTGTGTTAAGTGAATCTGTAATGGAAAAAGATTTGGGGTTTCTGGTAGATTCTGGTGAGACTTAGCTATAGCAAACAATACCAGACAGCCACGACTAGAGCTAGCAAGATACTGTCTTGTATAAGAGAGGAATAGATCCAAGAGAGAAAAATATTATTCTCCCTCTTTACAAGGCACTGGTAAGGCCTCATTTGGAATTTACGGTGCAGTTTTGGAATCCCATATACAAAAGGGACATCTTGGAAATAGAAGAATTTCAGAGAAGGGCAACTTAAATAATAAAGGGAATGGAGGGGCTGAATATGCAGGCAGATAGACAAGTTAGGGCTGTTTACATTGAAGAAGCGACGTTTGCATGGGGATATGATCACTTTATACAAATATATTAATGGGCCATACAATAAACTCTCTGGTGCATTGTTCAGGAATAGGTCATATCAGAGGACTTGTGGACATCCTTTAAGGTTGGAAGAAAAGAAGTTTAATCTTCAGGTTAGAAAAGGTTTCTTTACAGTGAGAAAGGATAAACTGTGGAACTGTCTTCCAGCAGATGTGGTAATGGCAAGTTCATTGAATAGCTTTAAAAAGGCCTGGATAAGATTCTAAAACTAAAAAATATTGAGAATTACTGGTATTAATACATTTACTGTAGATCTGGTTGATCCAGGGATACTTTCCGATTACCGTTTGGAGTCAGGAAGGAATCCCCCCCCCTTTTTTTTTAGCTGTTTTTTTTTTTTTTTGCCTTCCTCTGGATCAACTGTTAGGAAGGGTTAAAAAAAAGTGAATAGGTTGGACTTGATGTACGTATGTCTTATTCAACCTCAATTACTATGTTACTATGTTACAGTCATTAAACAACTTCAATGCTGTCATGAAACATCCAACGCATTTAGTAAATAATGATCAAGTCTATTTGTTAGTCTAAAAGGAGCAACCTCATAGTTTCTGTACTTTAGGAATTTTATAAGAGAAGAAAACTTCTGTAGCATTCTCTGGATCCCCTACTGATGGATTTGGTCAGAGGGGGCATACATATTCTCAGTTTATAACCCTCTTATGCCTGCCAATAAAAACAAGCGCATGTAGATCATTTTAATTGGATAGCTGGTGAACCAGAAAATGAAAGTGGAGGACTTACTGCACCTAGAGCACTCAAAAGCATTACAAAATATCCAATATGTTTTTAGAAAAACATAGACATTGTCAGAAAAAATTACTGCTTTAAATGTTATGGATGTAGTATGTGTAATTTTATAGGTGAATCTAAATCCCTTTATCATCCACATAAAGGACATACAGGGTTATTCAATAAAAGTTCTTATCGTTCTTATCGTTTAAAAATCAGATGTTAGCTTTCAAATGGTAAATAAGATCTGATTGGTTGGGGCAAAAGTAACACCATTTTTAACGATAAGAACTTTTATTGAATCTCCCTGATAGAATAGAGAAAAATGGTATATTTGATTGTAAAATACACCATTGTGTGTATATTATCACATAGCCCTGTTATTTCTTATATGTGGACAAGACCATTAATACTATCAAAACAATCACTTGCCACATATAAATCATGGGCGGGTTAATCAGAAATGAATGAAGGGAAGATAAAATCCTGATGCTGCGCATGAAATATAGTCATGCAGTATTTTCTTTAAAGGCAATAGTTATAGATGTGGTTAGACTCCTGAATAGATGTGGTGACAGATGTAAAGCACTTTTCTGCAGAGTGTGGATTTATTAGGTAGAAGAGAAAGATTAAATACGTAAATAAAAATAAAATATTTTATTAAGATATCTGTAA
This sequence comes from Hymenochirus boettgeri, assembly GCA_019447015.1. Lineage (NCBI taxonomy): Eukaryota > Metazoa > Chordata > Amphibia > Anura > Pipidae > Hymenochirus > Hymenochirus boettgeri. Next base: position 229,304,980 of record CM033471.1, read on the forward strand.
TATGTTGATTGTCAGTATCTAAAGATGTGTGTATTTCTGTTTTTAGATCATTGTGAATTGAAGTTAATCACACTTGAGGTGCGATCTCTTATCGCTATCTCTTATATGGCTTTATTAGCTAACCAAATGTTTTTATACTTGCAAGTGTTGAAATAAGATTTTAAATGTCACGTTCATTGAATAGCTTTAAAAGTGGGCTAGATAAGTTTCTAAACTAAAAAATATTGTTAATTACTGGTATTAATACAGTGATATACTGTAGTTCTGGTTGGTACAGCGATACTATATAATAGAGAATTACTGGTATAATACATATACTGTAGTTCTGGTTGGTACAGGGATACTATATAATATTGAGAATTACTGGTATTAATACATATACGTGTAGTTCTGGTTGGTACGGGGATACTATATAATATTGAGAATTACTGGTATTAATACATATACTGTAGTTTCTGGTTGGTACAGGGATACTATATTAGAGAATTACTGGTATTAATACATATACTGTAGTTCTGGTTGGTACAGGGATACTATATAATAGAGAATTACTTGTATTAATACATATACTGCAGTTCTGGTTGATCCAGGGATACTTTCTGATTGCCGTTTGTATCAATACCAGTAACTTTCAACATTCCTTGTTTGCAGAAACTCATCCAGCTTTTTTTTAAAACTGACCAATGAACCTGCCATAACAACGCCCACTGGAAGACAGTTCCATAGCTTTACCGTTCTCACAGTGAAAAGCCCTTTCTAGCTTGAAGCCTAAACCTTTTTTCTTCAAGTCTTAAGGGATGTCCGCGTGTCCTCTGACATGTTCTATTGTGAACAATGCCCCAGATAGTTATTGTATGGCCCGTTAATGTAGTAATCATATCCCCACGTAAGCGCCTTTTCTCCAGCGTACATAATTGTAACTATTCCAGTCTCTCTTCATATTCAAGCCCCTATTAATTAGTTGCCCTTCTCTGAACCCTTTCCATTTCAAAGATGTCCTTTTTGTACACAGGATTCCAAAATTGCACTGCATATTCCAAATGAGGCCTTACCAATGCTTTGTAAAGAATAACATTTCCTCCCTTGAATCCATACCTCTCTTTATACAAGACAATACCATGCTGGCTCTGGCTGTTGCCGCCTGGCACTGCTTGCTACCTTTAAGTTTGTTATCCACCAAAACTCCAAGATCCCTTTCAAACAGGGATTCACTTAACACAGAGCCATTTATAGTATAAGCAGCACAAGGATTTTTAAGTCCAAAATGCATCACCTTACATTATACAACATTGAATCTCATCTGCCACTTAGCAGCCCAATGTGACAATCTAGATCCCCCTGCAAAGATTGCACATCCTCGAAGTTTTTAATGGCGACAAAGTTTTGTGTCATCACAGCAAACACAGAAAACTTGCTGACAATACCCACTTTCAAATCATTAATTGATTAAATAGAAGCGCCCCAACACAGAACCCTGTGGCACCCCACTAGCACTTTAGTCCATAATGATGAAGCCCCATTTATTAACCAATTTTCTATCCATGTACAAATGTGACTCCCCAGACCAAAGATCTTAGCTTATACATTAGTCGCCTATGAGGGACTGTATCAAAAGCCTTTGCAAAATCAAGTAAATACATACTGCTATGCCAGTCTAAATTTCTACTTACTTCCTCATAAAAGCCAGCAAGTTAGTTTGACAAGATCTATTCCTACTAAATCCATGCTGGTTACTACTTATAATGTCAGTCCTTGAAACATACTCTAGAACATGTTCCCTTATTAAACTTTCCAGGACCTTCCCCACCACTGAAGTTAAACTTACAGGCCTGTAATTACCCGGCTGTGAACGACTACCCTTTTTGAATATTGGAATAACATCAGCCTTTTTGCAATCCAGAGGCACACCACCGAACATGAGGGAATCTGCAAAAATAAGAAAAAATACCATTATTGCTACTATACTCTATGATATCTGTACTTGGATCTTCTATAGTGTATACAGAGGGAAAAAAAGTATTCAAGACATTTGCTTTATCGCCATCCTCCGTAACTAACTTATCCCCATGAATTAATGGTGCCACATTCTTAGTCCTCATCTTCTTACTATTAATATACTTAAAAAAAATGTAGGCTTAGTGATGCTTTGTTCAGCTATCCTAACTTCATTATTAATTTTAGCTAGTTTGAATGCTTTCTTACACTCCTTGTTACAGTTTTTATAATCCCTAAAGGCCCTTTCCGTTCCCTCTGCCTTAAAGGTTTTAAATGCCTTTTTCTTCCTTTCCATTTGCCTCTTTACACCAGAATTCAGCCACATGGGACTTTTATTTCCCAAGGGTATAAATTTAGATGTGAACTGGCTTAAAATCCCCTTGAACACAGTCCACTTCTGTTCAGTACTTTTACCTGATGATACATCACCCCAGTTGACATTCTGAAGAGCTGCTTTTAACCTGTGAAAATTTGCCTTCCTGAAATTAAAAGTCTTTTTTAACCCAGCGCACTTTTCCTTTCGATAACATACTCCAAACGACACTATTTCATGGTTACTATTCCCTAAGCCTCGGTCGGGTAAGTAAAATCTTATAGATGTATGGGCACCTTTAGATATTACCAGATCCAACAGAGCTCCTTTTCTAGTAGGAACCTCAACCACCTGTGAGAGAAAATTATCCTGCAGCAAATTCAGGAACTCATCGCCTTTTTCTGTGATGGCAGTTCCACTACACCAATCAATGTCAGGGTAATTAAAGTCCCCCATAATGAGCACACTCCCCAAACTTGCAGCCCTTGCCAACTGCATATGAAGTTGACTCACCTCCTCTCTGCTAGCATTTGGCAACTTATAGCAGACTCCAACAATTACATAACCCCCTTTCCTGTTGCCTAATTCCACCCATATTGCCTCCACTTTAACATTCATATCGCCAGTTATCTCTTCTTCTAAATTTGCATACGCCCACCTCGCCCTCGACCCCCGTGGCGACGGCGATCACCCGCTGCCGCTTCCCAGCAGCCCCTCCTAACCCCAACCGCACGAACATATGGAACAGGAGGCTAGGAGGGGCTGCTGGGAAGGGGCCGCAGCAGGTGGTCGCGACCACCGGCCACGCAGCCCCTCCAAGCTCCCTGCCCCGCCACTGGCGGAGAAGGGAAGGGCCTGCTGGGAGGGGTGGAGGCACCTTCTCCTTCTTCTTTCTTCAGCCATCTAGTGCGACGGCATCTGAGGTCCGCAGCGGAATGCATCTCTTTATATAGGTTTGCAGGAAACCCTAATCCATTTCTGATTGGTCAATTTTTTAATGCTTGGTTTACATGCTTTACCTTAACCAATCAGATTTTCCCAAATCAGTTTTCCCGAAGACGTCACAACGGATCAAGACGACATTGGCCTTGTTGAGGACGCCAGCGCCCGCCGGGGGTACCCCTGATGGCCGCAGGGGTGCCTCCTGGGGGTCAGCGGCCTCCCGGGGTTGGAAGAAAGAAGACGTCACCCAGAAGAAAGAAGACGTCACCCAAGGGCTCTTTTAAGAGCCGCTCACTGGGGGTCCCGGTTCGGGCTGCGGGACCCCCGCCAAAGGCACTTCTCAGTGCCTCAAGGGCCCTTTCAAAGGCTAGGGAGGGAGGGTCCCAGTTCGAGCTGCAGGACCCCCTTAAGCCCCAAAGGCCCTTCTTAACAAGGGCCCTGATAGGGCCGGGGAAGGGGGTCCCGGTTCGAGCTGTGGGACCTCTAAGCCCTAAAGGGCTCTTGTTAGAGCTGCAATGGCACTTGTAAGTTCTGAAAAGGCCCTGATAGGGCCGGGGAGGGGTGTCCCGGCTCGAGCTGCGGGACCCTTTAAGCCCCAAAATGCCCTTCTTATGGCTCCTGCTGGAGGGTGCCTCCACCCCTCCCAGCGGGCCCTTCCCCTCCCCGCCAGCGGTGGGGCAGGGGGCTTGGAGGGGTTGCTGGGGAGGGGGTGTGCGGCAGCCACTTCCCAGCAGCCCCTCCTAACCTCCTGTTCCATATGTTCGCCTCGAGCAGGGATGGGGTTGGGAGGGGCTGCTGGGAAGGGACGGTGGCGGGTGGTCTCCGCCGCCGCGGGGGGCGAGGGTGAGGTGGGTGAATGCCCCGCCACGCCCCTTCACAGCGGCAAGGTGGGCGTGCCTCCTGAGATGGGTGCGACCAACCGCCGCGATCCAGGGGGAATCTCAGCCATTTTAATAAGAAATACGGGCGAGAATAGCGATGCGTAACAGTTACCGCCGCGGCAGTAGGCATGAAATTTTTGCCAAAATGGCTGGAATAACGGCCACAAAAAGTTAACAAACCTTTATAAATATACCCCTAAATGGAGAGGATGTTGAAACAGAAAGTGAACATATAGCCTTAAGCAGATGCAGTATTGCTTGTGATGCCCGACTGCCTGACGAACAGCCATTTCAGTCCACAATTTGTTCTTGTATGGGTGGTTGCACGTCTGTACCCAGCTTGTGGTGATACATTGTTCTAATTAGAAGTTTCTAGCCTATAAATCAGGAAAATATGTTGTAGGGTTTACATCTCTTTTAATCCTGGGGTAATTTAAATTATAAACTCAAATAAATGAAATTTAACTGTACAGACAAGTACAGTAACATTTTAAACTGTAATGTTTATACATTTCCACTTTAACAGAGAAACACATGCTAATTCTGGCCATGTAATACAAACTTACCCCTTAACCTTTGAGCGATGTTCCAAAAAACGCCTGGCCCAATCATCTTGCAATTGATATTGTGACCATAACATCGATCAGAAGATCGTAGGCATGATCCAGTTAAAACTGCTCCACATTACAATCGATTTCACATTCATCACGTAGTGACTGTCTAATCGGGGGAATCTTCAAGTAGTGGATGGCCAGCTTTATGGTGCCAACCACTAAAGATATGCAAAGGTGAACATACCCTTCAAACTAATTTTCAACTTAATAATTTTCACTGTTGGCTTTTTAATCATTTTTTAAAGAGTTAATGGGGTAATGTTAACGCAAGGAAACAGGATATGGCAGGTTTTATGTTAATCAGAATTAACATCATTATTTTTGCTTGGAGAAACGATGCACAGATATTAACCTCCCCCTTCCCGGTAATAAAACTTGGTATCTAAGGAATGCTATTCCTTCGCATAACACATTACTAATGTCCATATTGTGCCAACACTGTTGCTCATTAGACGCAATGAAGCTTTTCCTGCACATCTGACTTAAATTAATTGCTAATCCTATTTGCAGTGTGCACACTCCAGGCTCCTTGAGATTTTATTTTGTGGGTGCTATAGTGTGCAAGGATTAGGCACTCCATTTTAACAAAGGCGATTAGCAAGGCACAAAACGTCACCTTAATGCAAAATACATTAACAGGAAAGTGCAGGAGGAGAAAAAAATGCTATAATACATTGTAAGGGCAGAATTATAATTGGGAGAGGCGGTTGTTCCGTTTCCTTAACAACATAGAGCTGTGGGCACTATGGTTACAGGCTTAGAATGCCCTTTCCTGTTTAAAAAAATAGATAAATAAAGGAAATATCTTGCAGCAGATGGCGATGTAGCTTGTGTTTTCACAGATAAAACCTATTAAAAGCCAAGTTTCTGTGGAAATATGCACAGGGAAAAAAAGACATCATCTCCTTGATTTAGGGAATAAATATTGTGTAAAATCCATTAACCCAAGGATACAAAAGAGGGGATGACAGTACAGGGACTGTGAAAACACACTGGGGGTTAGCGAGTATAATAATTCATTGGGGAGACCATGCTGGAGCTGAAATTGCTTTTGTATTAAAGATCAGAAACATTGGAGCCTTTTTTTTCTTTTGCTAAGGGGCTGCTGAGCGGTTTTAGTGCAAAAATGTTTTTATTTTGATCTGTTTTCTTAAAAGCTCGTTGGCCTGTAGGTTTTCCTCTGCAGTAGAATCTCATGTTAGCCACTTGTAAGCCATGCTTTATCCGAGGGAAGTTAATGAAAAGGGCAGAGAAAGCATCTGCTCAGAATCACCCATACAGTAAAATGTATTGGCTAAAGTAAAACTATGTCTATTTTTATTAATCTAATATATTCATCCACATTTACGGTAAAGTAATCCTGATGACAAGAGTGAAATGTTACTGTATGACTATTGCAGTGTTTCTGGTTCCCTGAGAGGTTTAGGGGATCCTCAGTAGTCACAGGAACTGCAGAGATCCACCCATGGAATGAATTTCAATGCATTTTTACAATACCGATATATTTATTGATCTTCATTCAGAATAAGGCTAGCGGCATGTTGACATTCAGCCGTCAATGAAGCTGATGCAAGTAACTGCCAATGCATTTTTGCAGCATTAATTTGTTTGTCCAGCCTTACACCAGCATTTTTTTCACCATTTAAATGCCCCTTTTTTTATTTTATTCATTCATCATTCAGACACCACAAGAAGAGTTCCTGTGTGTTGTACCTCCAGAATGTGGTGCTAACGACACGCTAGTGAAATACAATTTTATGAAGCCCACGCTTGGCATTTTCTATTTGTCCAACCCTGAAGAAACAAGTTGCTTCCATTGACTGCAATAAGCAGATGTTTTATGGGCTAAAAATAGAAAAACGAGCTGTCAGATGACCAGTTTAGTGATAAAGAGACACTTAGTCCTAGGCCTTATATTTATTAATCTATCTGTTATATTTGTTTGAATAAAAGAAAGTGATAAATGCAATTCTAAAGTAATTATTGGGTTTGATTCAAGAGATTAACAGGGAGATTCAATAAAAGTTCTTATCGTTTAAAATGGTGCTAATTTTGCCCCAACCAATCGGATCTTATTTAACATTTGAAAGCTAAAATCTGATTGGTTGGGCCAAAATTAGCACCATTTTAAACAATAAGAACTTTTATTGAATAACCCTGTAAATATTTTGGCGTTGCTAATGTGGGCTAATATGCCATGTAAAACTCATTTTTAATCCTAGCCATAAAGAAACATTTTAACTTTTATTGCCGGTACCATAATTTTATGCTTTTGTTTTTATGTCAAGACTATGTGAAACAAAATCCATCTAAGGTACCAGGGAGAGGATGATTAAGCGAACAAGATACTGTTTGGTAGATAAGTGTTTAACCTTTTACCTCATGCATACGGCCTCATTCTACTGCCACATTTATTTGATATATGTCCCTGAAGACCTCTGAGGCCCTGTGGAATAGTAGGCAGTGATTGGTTTTATTATTTTGGACCAGCTTTGACTAAATGAGTGATAAATTGAGGATTACTACTGTTTTGTAAATAAAATGGTCTAAGTTTGGATTATAAATTAATAAACTCATTTTTTGGGATTCTGAAATGAAAGCTCTTGGAAAAGAAACAAAGGCGTATATGTAGAATATGATCACCTAATACCAATCTGTTTCATATGCAGTGGCTGACTTCCTGGGTGCTGCTTTTCAGAAAGTCCTCTCATGGTTGGTAGAGATGGGCGAACTTGTTAAAGTTCGGTTCTGATTTGGAGAGTACTGGGATTCACTGTGTGCATTGTGTTCCAATAACATTTGCATATAAACCTTTTCATTGCCAGATCATCCTATTCTCTGGGGCATATGTATAAAGAATTGCAATTTTCACCGTTTTTTTTCCACCAGATGTGGACACATTTTTTCAAACTTGATTTCTACAATTTAAACACCAAAAAGTCAGGTTAACACAGCAACAAAGACCAGTAGAACCTTTTCCTATTACCATATCAGGGCATATTAAAGATTAATATATGATGCACCCTGGTGACAAAAGATATGTTAAATCAAAACTCACCCAGTCAATGTTTCTCTGTTTTGTTAATAGGATAACAACATGGCTATTTTTTTTAGCATAGTTACCATGGATGTAACTACCAGGGGACATGGGGAAACAACTGCAGGGGGGCCCTGTAAACCAAGGGCGCCCAATCTTTTTAGTTTTCCAATGACAGATATAGCCTTCTCCTAGAAACCCACTGTGGATAAAGCAGGGATAGGGGCCCCATAATAGTTTTGCTGGGGGGCCCAGTGATTCCTAGCTAGTCCTAGACTAATTGACTTTATATGTATATACTTTACTGTTTGTATAAAGGCAATATGCCCCAAATACACTCAACTCTCTTTAAGTGGATAATTTTATACAGTGTGTAGACATTGTTAGTCGGTTTATGTGGTTTAGACCAATTAATTTTCAACAACTGCACATTGGGGGTCAGAATGTGACACCCACCACAGTGCTTGATGCTTATTAGTACACAAATGCTATCAAATGATGTAACATCACATCCGTGCCTTGCTGCTCAGCTCACTTCAAGAATCAATGGCTAGCAATGGAGGATTCATTTAGTATTGAGGATTTAAACAAGCAGTACTTCATCATTTAGCTACTAGATTCATTTTATGTGCTTGACATCAACTGTTTGGCTGGAACTAGGGCTGGGTAACAAACACGACAGACTTTTTTCCTCATTCTTTGAAGCAGCTACAAGGCTGAAGATTCATTGTCTTTTTCTTTAAATTAGTATTTGTAGACACACACACAATGTACTAATACTATTCAATGTTGCAAGCGAATGGAACCATCTAGGAAATCAGCTTTTCAGTAAAAATAATACAATATAATGCATTCCCCATGTAGAGAATTCATTGGAAATTTACTGAATACAATCTGTATTAATTCACCTTGAATGCTGATGTCACACAGGTAAATTACATCAGCATTTACTACATTTGGGTTAAACCAATAAAAATAAATATGTAATATAAATATATATGGTTTAGGCTTCAAGTTCGGAAAGGGTTTTTCACTGTGAGAACAGTAAAGCTATGGAACTGTTTTCCAGTGGACGTTGTTATGACAGGTTCATTGGTCAGTTTAAAAAAAAAAAAAGCTTGATGAGTTTCTGCAAACAAGGAATGTTGCAAATTACTGGTATTGATACATAAAGTAGAGTTGATCCAGGGAAATTTCCGGTTGTCAATTCCTCAGGAAGGAATGTTTTCCCCTTGATATATATATATATATATATATATATTATATATATATATATATATATATAAAGTAATGTTTTCATTTAAATCTGGTATCAAATAGGCCCAGACAAAATATGTGCAACTCTCAAAATGAAGGACATAAGATCCGCACTCCCGTTATAAGATCCAGTATGCTTTATTTAAACAGATAAAATCATGAGACGCCTGACGCATTTCGAGCGATACACGCTCTTCATCATAGTCCTATGAGTCCTATTTTGAGAGTTGCAGCTGTACGGACTTAGCGAAGGGTCCGGGACGATCCAGCACCCGGACCACCTGATGGGAAGGGTAAGTCTATGACACGCTTACCTATGCTTGTAAACGCCTGTGGGATAAAATCTTGGAAGTGACCAGTCTGGGGTATATACACCCAGACCGCTACATATACTAAGTGAGTGCACCAGATAGTGTGATTCATTGGCATATAGCATAGAGTTTAAATCTAGGAAGCACATTTCTGTATGTGAAGTTATTTAATATGCTTTGATGCCCCTTTTCTTGCTTTCCCAGACCAAATAGCCCTCAATCCATACAGACTTTTCCTCCTATATGCATATACCTTCCCTCCATATAACCATTAGAGCTATACATACCCCTATGCAGGTCTATAACTAATTGTATCCCTTGATATCTCTGGATCCCTGATAGTCTAAACAGATTCCAACATCTCTCCAATAGGCACTTAGGGATTCTACCTTATGAACATCAGCCTTGAAACAGCATAAAGTATAAAACCACTTCATTTATTGCACAGCACAAGTAACTATTAGGGCTATGTATGGAAAGCTGTAAATGTAACCCATGTACCAAGGGTTTTTCTGACTTTAAGGCATAACTTACGGCGGTTGTGGCAGTACGCACAAAATGTGACGCGCTACCGCCGCAAGGTATTTACCAAGATAGATAGCTGGCGTCAAAGATTTGGAATGGGTTAACCCCATTCACTATACAATGAGAGCCGCTATCGGCTCAGTGCATTGCCTAGAGGAGGCAGTAGAGAGCGATACCGGCTCTCCATGCATAGCCCTATATATGTCTTAGGCCCAAAAGCCCCCACCTGCATCTACTTTATTGATCACATTTTCTCCTAGAGATTACAGGGTACAAGAAAATAAATATACTGTCTAAACCAGGTAAAAAATGAACAATCTCTAAGGTATAAGTAAGATGAATACAGTAATGCAAACGTTTGCATTTTAAAAAGATTTTCGTTCATCATTCAGGGGAGAGAACTGCAAAGCAACATAATTAAATAGAATCTACATATAATGTCATTTATCTTTAGACCCTACGTAAAGGAACAAATATTTATATTAAGATCCTATGTTCATGGTGAAGAAACAAATATAAAAAATTCATATAGAAGTAAAATATTAACAGGGAGATTCAATAAAAGTTCTTATCATTAAAAATGGTGCTAATTTTGCCCCAACCAATCAGATCATATTTAACATCTAACTAACATCTGATTGGTTGGGGCAAAATTAGCATCATTTTTAACGATAAGAACTTTTATTGAATAACCCTGTAAATGTCTAACAATAAAGCTCAGATGATTTGCTGTGTAACGGGGGCACAAAAAGCTTTGTTTTAAAATATAAACATTAAAGGGGAAGTTCAGTGGAAAATGTTATTATTTATCTATATTAAACTTGAAGTACCTAGGTTCTCTACCTATTGCCCTGTTGTGGACAGTATTGCCCTGCTGTGGTCCATATGTGGTCAGCAACCATTTTAGGTTCTGTAATGGCCATTTTTCCCCACTTCCTTGGAATGTGCCTAACAGTAATTTCAAATGATTGGCTGACGGATGGATCAAACATCAGATCTCTACTGAGCTAATAAATCAACCCAGGGATTGTGACCATTGCGGACACTATTGGGAACCCTGCAAACAGGAAGCCAGTACTTTGGAAGCATTAATTTATGAACATGGTCATTGAAATGAGAAAATAATTAATTTTGCCTTAACAATATATATATATATATATATATATATATATATATATATATATATATATATATATATGTATATTTCAAGTAAACTTCCCCTTTAATGCATACCTTCTGAACAATCCTGTGATTTATGCAAACACACTTCTTTACTTAACATGTTACTTTCTCCAACTATTTTTAAAGCAAAAAAAAATAAATAAATAAAATGCAGCCGGTTCATATTATATACAGACAGTGTGGTTGCAAACCCTTTACAAAAAAATGCTGGGTGCTAAGTAGCTATGTGGCTGCTCACATATATCACAACCCAAAGAAACATACATTACTACTGCATGCCAGTTTGACACTTTTTATTCAATCAATGTGTGCTAAACATCCTCATCAGGACATTTACAAACAATGGAGTAAATCATTTATAAACCCATCACCACACCCATTAAAAATGACTCCTCCCATTGGTAAAGTAGGACACGCCCTTTTAACTAAAATTGCTATCACCTGAATATAGTATAAATACATATATACATTACTCAATCGTATATTGACACATAAAACATGATACAATAGTTAAACATAGGAAAAAGTACTTATATGAAGCATGTTAGTGATGATACCAATTTATCACTGCCGCTTCTTCTAAAATTATATATTTACGGCAGAGCAGTTTCTAGCCATTTTGATTCCCTTAAATGATCAGATCACAATCCCATCAGGCTTAAAAGCACATTAGGGTGGCCTAGCCCTCCAAGAGTATTTGCCTTAACATTTTCAGTGCCAGCAATTTCCCAAAGTATTGCCATTACTGCTTTCAGTGCCAGCAGAGTATTACCTTTAACCCTTTCATTTGCCAGCATTGACATGATATACAGTATGTACCTGCTTTCCATGTATCCTACATTGAATTGTTCACTCCTCTCCTACTCTAAATTCTAATTGGAGAGTTGGATGGAAGGAAGACTGTTATAAAGGCTGCAGAAGCTTTTACCTGCCATTTTGGAACTGACCTCCTCAGTCCTTTTTAGCTGAGCTCATCCTCCCCCTCCTTCCTTCACCTTCAGTTCATTTGCAACATTATTTCCAAGTAGTGAGCGGAGTTCAGGCTCTCTACTCACTACAATGTTACAAATTACAGCAGCAGAACAAGGCGAACAGTTCTAACACAAGTAAAAGCTGACAGGGTGAACACTGGGCGCCCTGTTTTCAGTGGCGTAGGTACCACGGTCACATAGGTCGCAATCGCGACCACCACACTGAGCCTTCATTGGTTTATTGCCTTTCCACACAATTTATAACTAAAGATACACTAGTAATTCCTCTCCCAGTGGGACAGGCATGCTCAGTGAGCTTCATCTAAAAAAATCAAGTAATAAGCTACTTTGTATCTTCCTGTGCTAGGGTTAGATAGGTGTTAAAATAAAAATGTGTTTTAGACCACATAGTGCTGCTTTAAAGGGGAATTAAACTCTGAAAGACAACCTTAAAATAATCAGAATGAGGACCTGAACCACTAAGACATCATCACTGGGTACACTTTATCAGTTGTAATATTTAACAAAAGGTTTCCTTGCCTGTCCGATCTCACCTTTCAGCAGTAGGGGTTAGGACATAAAACAGAGGGGATAATGGAAGGTAAGTGTAATTATCCTTTAAAGGGTAACTGTGGTCTCAGATTCTTCCAAACTAGTAAGAATTATATAAAAAGCCTTCCATCTTACCTTCAAAATAAAATCTAAATCACATCTCTAGATAAAATTTGTGAGAAGTTATTGCTGTAAAAATTCAGCAATGTAACTTCCTGGTTGAACCCTTTCTGTTTTTAGCCATGTGACCAGCTTGTAGTCATGTCTGCATTAATAGGCTCCCCTTCTCAACTGTCAATTTTTTTCTCAGGTACTTCCTGATTTCTCCAGCAATATTACAGAGCATGCTTCTCCCCCGGGGAAAAGGGCCGGCAGAGGTAAGGTGATGTCACTCAACCTACTGGAAGCAGGAAGTTTGAACATTCACCTCTATATCATTTCTCACAGGGTTAAGCCAGAGATGTGGTTGTTGGCTCAGTGTACAGGAAATACTGCAGGCTTTCGTTTATTCCTAACTTGTTTTGAGACCACAGTTGCCCTTTAAGGTCCTTATTATCCTTTAGCTCTATTAGTTTTATAACATTTTTGTGGAAACATCATTAAGTGGGTTTATGTGATAAAAGGTACAGATTACCAATCAGATAATCAGATGTTATTTAAGCTAACATCTGATTGGCTGCAGTTTCCCAGCAGTTCTAACCACATTATGGTAACTCTAAATGCATCTTAAAGGGACTGTCCACCCCTCTTTTGAAAAATTCATATATGGTAGATTACCCCCAAAACATAGAGATCATTTAAGTCTAAAGCTTTAAATCGGCTCCCACACGGAGCTATTATACTTACATGCTCCTCACTCCACCGCCGCTTCCGGGTTCTTAGTCAATCTCCACTGTGGCTGTTGTGTTCTTTTTATGTTCTTGAGCAGCCGCAGTGGAGACTGCTCCGGGAATGGCAGTCAGTGATTGGCCGTGACATCACAGTCCCGGCCGACACTGACTGCCTTACCCGGAAGTGCAGAGCCACGGCGGTGGAGCGAGGAGGAGCATGTAAATATAATAGCTCTGTGTGGGAGCCGATTGACAGCTTTAGACTTAAACAATCTCTATGTTTTGGGGGCTAATCTACCATATATGAATTTTTCAAAAGAGGGGTGGACAGTCCCTTTAATAATCTGCAATTGTTTTTCTTTGTTGGCAATTCCAAAGGGAAACTTCCATGGCAACTTCAATGAATTGGAGTTAGCCTCACACCTTCAGTGCCATATTGTAGAAAAGGCTGTTAAAATTAATAAGCATGTTAACACCTATCAAGTCTAGAATTCTGCTCTCCTTCCTGTTAAATTAGCTAATTTCTTAGCACAGAGAAAAAAAGAGGAACGATGGTTAAACTGACCAAGCTTAAAATACAGATGAGCACTAGATAACAGATCGAACTTTAATTTGTCTGGGTTTTGACAGATGTTGTAATGCTTTCTGCACATTATGGCATTTTGCCATGTTACAGTAGAAAAGTTTAACTTTTCTACTGTAACTCTGCATGCTGTCAGTTGGATAAAAGCATATCTTTATTGTCGAGAAGTCCCCGATACATACACCGCTGAGTACAAACATGGAAGGCAAACTCGAGGAGCACAGGTGGTGCCTGACGCGTTTCGTGAGAGAGTGCAGCCTGCTTCCTAACTTTTCTTCAGTGTATCCGGACGGACATCTACACCTCTGAGGTTGTGAGGTGCTGGAGGCGTGTGAGCGCCGCTGTACAGTGTAGGGGTAGAGCGCCTGTGAGTATACATACCTTCCTTAACCAATTTTTCTATATATATTTGTATTATTGGCAGATGGGCAAGTGGTAATTAGTTATTACTGGTTATGAAGATATTGAATATCCACTGGTGTGGTGCAATGCGTGTATTATAACCTAGCCATGGTTGGTTAATGGGAACTGGGCATGTTCTATTGGGACTGCATGTAAGGAGACATTGGCAGAAGAGATGGGAACAAGAAGAAAGATCCGCACCATTTAGTGTGGTTTAATGTTATGACTATCAATGAATGTAACTGGGAGATATCTTGGTAGATAATCTGGTGGGTAGTATTAATACTGGGGGGATGAACATGTCTTTTAATAAAAAAAAAAAAGCCAATGTTATTGCTATTTTGGTTATTTTTCCTCCTTTCCCCCCAAAGCTAGTCTGTGGGTCAATGAAAACTTAAGAGGCAGCATCAAGGATCAGATTTGTTTCAGATTGTTGTAAAGGGTAAGTCCACCCCCAAAAAAATCTCAGGTTTTTTCTGCTGCTGTTCCCTTTCCAAGCATGGAAGTAGCAGAAGGGGAGACATCGCATCTCAGCCAATCACAAACTCCGCTGCCGCTATGGCCCTTCTGCTACTTTAGTGCACAGAAAAGGCACGGAAACAGCAGCAGATGGAAGCCAATGATAAGAATTTGGAGGTGTTCTAGCTATACTGAGGTTTTTGTTTGGGGGGTGCACATACCCTATAACAGGTTATTGCACAATACCTAGCTTAATACAACGGTTTAAAAGAATCCTGCCATATAGTGACAGAGCACCATTACCACTTAATGAAAATTCATTCCCCAATATTACAATATTTAGAAAGCTGGCAGATGTAGGAAAAGCCTTTTATGCTTTTGAAAAGATTTCCTCTCCAAGCTCTTTTACAAGCTTCCACATGCCAAGAAGGGAATAGCATTGAGTCTTTGGCTGTGATGTCAACTGTAAAATCCATAACTGACAGCTGCTTACTGGAAAAACCAGGAAGCAGAACATCAGACAGCATTTCAGGTTAGTCTTACGTCTCTCTCTTTTCTAGCTATTGACGTTTTGGGGTTTGGGTTATGACTTACCTATATATTAATTTTCTTCATCGGGGTAAACTTGGCCTTTAATACACTTTAATACACTGATATAGTTTTAGTTGTAATATACAAACAAGTATCTATTAGCATTTTAAAGATTGTTTTATGTGATTCATTCCCTGTTACTTGGGAAAGTATGTGAATTTCATACAAGAGCTTTTCTCCGTAAGGTTGATGTTTGAGTAGACTGAGAGAACAGATTCCTTTGTTATCCCGGTTAATTCTATACCTATTATGTTTTGTCTGGCAAAACAAGTCATAATTCGCAGGGTGCCCTACTTACATAACGGATTTTATCTTAATCTTTATCTTTCAGTACAATGTGATTTCACAGGCTTAAAGGAATAAAGTTATACATACATTTTCCAAAGGTATTAAAAAAAAGTATTATGATAACAAAATGATAGGGCAACTATGAAAGAGGCAGGCGAGGTGGGCTAATGCTTTCTTATCTGTTATAAATGCTGCCTGAAATGGCGTTATATATTGTCATAAACACCGCAGGGGGCTATTCCTTGTGTTCAAGGTACATCGACCTTACAGATTATCAGCACTTGTGTGACACATATTGGGCCTTATTTACCCAGAGCTGCAATCGATCTGGGTAAATGAGCCTTCTGGTATTTAACACTGGATTTGTACCTGGGGGTTAATCCTAAAATGGATTTAACTCCAGCGTGCCTTTAACAACAGCTATTATCTGGCATAAAATAGCAAACCCTGGTATTAAATACCTTGCGTCGGTTGCATGGGTGTCTTTTGTGATATCCACGCAACCTCGACAATGAGGGAGTTAAAGTTGAGCAAACTGATATCGAATCAGAAAATGAGCCCTGCGTGCTGCTCTGGGTAAGAGGGGACCATTATCTTAATTACATACCTACCTCTTAATCTTAAAGGGAAAGTTAAGTGGAAAATATAATTATTTTTAAAATTCTCAGTTTATATTAAGCATATCTAGTTATTCTACAAATATTCTTCCATTGTGAAAACTCAGTTTAATTTATTTATTTATTCCCCTTGATATTCCCTGCTGTTGACAGTAGTGACATGACATTTCAGGTTCTGTAACAGTCCTTCTACTTCCCAGAATTCACACTACCTTGGACTGTTCCTAACAGTTATTTCTACTGATTGCCTGTTGGATGGGTCAAACATGCTCAGATCTCTACTGAGCATCAGAATCAACCAAGGCGCTGGGGTCAAGGGCAAGACTATAACGGTCTCTGTTAACAGGAAGTCAGTATTTCAGAATCATTTATTTCTACACAGACAAAATGCTGAATTGGGCAGGTTAAGGTCATTAGGATAGAAAATACTACTCTTTTTCATTAAAAGTATATGTATTTACACTGAATTTCCTTTAAAGGGTATGCCCACCCAAAATAAAAAATTTTGATATAAGATTCCCCAAGGGCTCCCAGCCCCAACCGCTATATTTCTATCTTTAGAAAGCCCCCCAAACTCTACTTACCTCCCCTCTTTCCTCCGCCGCGCTCCCGGCCTCTGCTTGCGAGAAAATGCAAGCAGAGGGGCGGGACCGGCAGCCGCTCAGCCAATCACAGACGCAGAGGGGGGAGCATAGAGGATAAGGAGGGACCGGCAGCCGCTCAGCCAATCACGGGATAAGGCGGGACCGGCAGCCGCTCAGCCAATCACAGACGCAGAGGGGGGAGCATAGAGGATAAGGAGGCATGTACGACCATGTATGGAAGTAAATCAATTGATAATCTAAAATGTATGTTTACAAATGCAAGGAGTCTGGCTGGAAAAACCGGCGAACTTGAAATAATAGCGTTAAAGGAAAGGTATGATGTAATTGGTATAGCAGAATCATGGCTTAATGATTCACACGACTGGACAGTAAATATTGAAGGGTACTCCTTATTTAGACATGACCGAGTTAATAAGAAAGGAGGAGGAGTATGTATGTATGTTAAACAGGAATTGAAGCCAAATTTAAAAGATGGATTAGATGGGGGAGCAAACGATGCGGCAGAAACATTATGGGTGGAACTGTGTACAGGAAGCAAGAAGGTAGGTAAATTAATTGTTGGAGTGTGTTATAAGCCGCCAAATGCCGGGGAAGAGGTGGAAATGAATCTCCATATGCAGTTGGCGAAGGCTGCTGGTATGGGGCATGTTCTGGTTATGGGGGATTTTAACTACCCTGAAATAGATTGGAGTAATGGAACTGCCAGCACCTCAAAAGGTATAAAGTTCTTAAATTTCCTATATGAGCATTTTCTTTCACAGATGGTAGAAGTTCCTACTAGAAAGAATGCGTTGTTGGATCTGGTGATATCTAATAACCCAGAGCTCATTTTGGAGATGAAGGTAATGGGAAGCTTAGGGAATAGTGACCATGATATAGTGTCATTTAATATAGGTTGCAGAAAACTAAAGTGCACTGGCTTAACAAAAACTTTTAACTTTAGGAAAGCTAATTTTATGCTTTTAAAGGAATCGCTCCTGCTCATAGACTGGGGGGAACTGTTTCTAGGTAAAGATACTGAGCAGATGTGGACCACTTTTAAAGGGATATTAAACTATAACATTTCCAAATCGGTACCTTTAGGAAACAAGTGTAAAAAAATGAGGTCCACTCCTGCATGGCTTAATGCTCAGGTAAAAAGGGAAATGGAAAAAAAGAAAAGGGCTTTTAAAATTTTGAAAGCAGAAGGCACAGAACAGGCTTACAGGGACTTCAAAAGTTGTAATAAAGAGTGCAAGAAAGCAATTAAACTAGCTAAAATAGAAAATGAAACACGGATTGCCGAACAAAGCAAGTCCAACCCCAAGATGTTTTTTAAGTATATAAATGGTAAAAAAATGAGGACTGAGAATGTGGGACCATTAAATAATGGAGCTGAGGTGGTTGTAGAGGATGCCGAAAAGGCTAATCTGCTAAACCGTTTTTTTACATCGGTTTTTACTGTTGAGAATCCTTACAGTAGGGATTGTAACAATGTGCAGGGAGGAAATGAAGAGTTTTCACATTGGATAACAGAGGATATGGTACGGAATCAATTAGACAAAGTTAATATCAATAAAGCGCCAGGACCAGATGGATTGCATCCTAGGATTTTAAAAGAGCTTAGTTCAGTTCTAGCAAGACCACTGTGTCTCATCTTTTCAGATTCGCTTTTGTCTGGGAATGTGCCACTGGATTGGAAAAAAGCCAATGTAATACCAATATTCAAAAAAGGTAGTCGTTCACAGCCTGGTAACTATAGACCTGTAAGCCTAACATCAGTGGTAGGGAAGGTGATGGAAACTTTGTTAAGGGATCATATCCTTGACTTTGTCTCCAGAGATCATCTTATTAGTAGTAGTCAGCATGGATTTATGAGAAATAGATCATGCCAGACAAATTTAATTGGTTTTTATGAAGAAGTGAGTAAGAAGTTAGATTCAGGCACAGCTGTGGATGTGGTATATTTGGATTTTGCAAAAGCCTTTGATACTGTGCCACATAGGCGACTAATGTATAAACTGAGGACTGTTGGCCTTGAAGAAAACATTTGTTCATGGATAGAGAACTGGTTATTGGACCGCAAACAGAGAGTGGTGGTTAATGGAGCTACATCTATGTGGGCTAAAGTTCTAAGCGGAGTTCCTCAGGGTTCTGTACTGGGGCCGCTTCTGTTTAATCTGTTTATAAATGACTTAGAAGGGGGCATTGAGAGCAAGGTCTCTGTGTTTGCTGATGACACTAAATTATGCAGAGCTTTGGAAACTTCCAATGATGTGCAAGTGCTGCAAGCAGACCTAGATAGATTATCAAAATGGGCAGCAGAATGGCAGATGAGATTCAATGTTGATAAATGTAAGGTGATGCATTTGGGATTTAATAATCCCTGTGCCACCTACACCATAAATAACTCTGTGTTAAGTGCATCTGAAATGGAAAAAGATTTGGGGGTTCTGGTAGATAACAGACTTAGCTGTAGCAAACAATGCCAGGTAGCAACAGCTAGAGCTAGCAAGATATTGTCTTGTATAAAGAGGGGAATGGAATCAAGAGAGAAAAATATTATTCTCCCTCTTTACAAGGCACTGGTAAGGCCACATTTGGAATATGCGGTGCAGTTTTGGAATCCCATATACAAAAGGGACATCTTGGAAATTGAGGCAGTTCAGAGAAGGGCAACTAAATTAATAAGGGGAATGGAGGGGCTTGAATATGCAGGCAGATTAGACAAGTTAGGGCTGTTTACATTGGAGAAGCGGCGGTTGCGTGGGGACATGATAACCTTATACAAATATATTAATGGCCCATACAGTGAACTCTCTGGTGCATTGTTCACTAATAGGTCATATCAGAGGACTCGTGGACATCCTTTAAGGTTGGAAGAAAAGAAGTTTCATCTTCAGGTTAGGAGAGGTTTCTTTACAGTGAGAACGGTGAAACTGTGGAACTGTCTTCCAGCAGAGGTGGTAATGGCAAGTTCATTGAATAACTTTAAAAAAGGCCTGGATAAGTTTCTAAAACTAAAAAATATTGAGAATTACTGGTATTAATGCATATAGATCTGGTTGATCCAGGGATACTTTCCGATTGCCGTTTGGAGTCAGGAAGGAATTTTTCCCCCCCTTTTTTAGCTGGGGTTTTTTGCCTTCCTCTAGATCAACTGTTAGGTAGGGTTAAAAAAAAAAAAAAAAAAAGTGAATAGGTTGGACTTGATGGACGAATGTCTTTATTCAACCTTAATTACTATGTTACTATGTTACTATGTTACAGATGCCGGCAGCTCACTTTGCCGGAGGAAAGAGTTGGTAAAAGTTTGGGGAGCTTTCTAAAGATACAAACATAGCGGTTGGGGAGCCCTTGGGGAATCTTATATTTTAAACATTTTACGCTAGGGGGAGGGAATCAGGAGAGGGAGGGAGAAGGAGGGAGAGGGAGGGGGAGAAGGGCTGCAGTACGCATGCCAAACTTCTCCCGGAGGCCAGGTAGGAGGCAGAGTCCTAGCAGAATAAACAATGGTGGAGGTGCACTCTACCAAACTAGGGTGCAGACACCTCTGTGGGTTCTTCCCTTAGGAACCGATGGATTTCACAGGAAAAAAGGTAACTGAGGGTCGCACTCCAAATCTTTAGAAATATTTATTATAAACCACACATAACCACGTCACAACGTTTCGGGGGAATGCCCCCTTCTTCCAAGCAGAGGGGCGGGACCGGCAGCCGCTCAGCCAATCACAGACGCAGATGCCGGCAGCTCACTTCGCCGGAGGAAAGAGTTGGTAAAAGTTTGGGGAGCTTTCTAAAGATACAAACATAGCGGTTGGGGAGCCCTTGGGGAATCTTATATATTAAACATTTTACGCTAGGGGGAGGGAATCAGGAGAGGGAGGGAGAAGGAGGGGGAGGGAGGGGGAGAAGGGCTGCAGTACGCATGCCAAACTTCTCCCGGAGGCCAGGTAGGAGGCAGAGTCCTATATGGACTCTGCTAGCCTCCTGGTGGGCAGTTTTTGGGACTTTGGGGGGGACTACAGGAGAACCCTATGGAGCTGGGATGTGAGGTAAGGATTAAACTACACTACATGGTGGGGCCAGTAGTTGGGGGGATTATAGTTTTGGGGGTGGACATGCCCTTTAATAACAACTATTTGGAATCCAGTAGATACCACATCAGAATGTAACCTAACTGTGATGTCAGGTGTTTGACCCAAATGGAAGTCCTGTAATTACTATTGTCAACCAAATTGATTTCCGAAGCATCTGCAGCCCAGAGTTTGATGGAGGATTTAAAATAAGTCAAATGGGTTTTATGTGTTTGCCAATTATTGTATTTCTAATACTTTAAATTTACTTGTAACCTGGTGAAAAGTTAATTTACGTTTGACTGTGTGTCCTGTTAAAACAGTAAAAAAAGCTGCATAATTCACCCCAAGTATTTCTGCGTTTATTGTGCCTTAGATGTCAAAAAGTTGTTTGGGTTTTGTGTGTGGCACAATAAACACGGAAATACCCTACCTGAGGGTGGATTAAGTGTTGAGCTCCATTTTTTCTCTTTAGGTAATAAGTGAAGCTACAATGTCACACCATGTTTAGAAATAACTTCTCTCTTTTTAATTCCTGCTCACTAATCATCCTCACACTAATTTGCCAATGTTCTGACAACCGCTTGGGCTGATATCAGTCCCAAAATTAATGGTCCAGGGAGCATTGTAATATGTTTAACCAGTTTAACCAATTAGATGGCCTGATACTAGATCAGTTTGATGATCCAATGTTGAATCAGTCTTATACTGGGACAGTGTATGGCCTACTTTACAATCATGGACTTTTTTCTTTCATTGGTTCACTCTTGGCTTTGTTGGAAAACCCAAACATATGCACAAGGAAAGGTTTGATTGCATATATATATGTTTCTCTGTGCATATGTTTGGGTTTATCCAGTAAAATCTCTGAGGTATGCAGAATGGCAGCTCCATTTGGGATTTGTGTTAAATATACTGTACTAATTTATACCACGTTGCCATTTTGTTTATATCCTGTTCTTCTAAATACAGTACCATACTTCTATTTAAAAGGAGAAGGTGGCCAGTTTACCATTTTTTCATTCCCATACCACATCCAGTGTTTAAACTTGTTAGTAAACATATACAATTGATTAACTTCATTTCAGTCCATGCACCTAATTAGATTGTCATCAGTTTTCAATTCGTCACTAGATTATGTGGGACACAACCCTTTTTATTTTATTCCCCAGAGGAAGTATAGGCTCAATAATAATAGAAAAAACATGTAGAGGCTCTCTACAGCTATTCGGGTTGGGTGTGTGGGTATCTGTGTGCAGTGCAGTCCTGGATTTACAATTAGGCACACTAGGCACTTGCCATGGGCTGTTAATCTCCACCCACCCATTCACTCCCTATATAAACTAATTTCTTCCCAAAAAAAGAGAAAATGGGCGTTGTTTGGGGGTGGTCGTCTGTTTTAGGGGTGGGGCTAAGGGTGCCAGGTCGTTTGTGCTCCTGAAGTGTAAATCCTCCCCTGCCTGTGTGGGTGTCTGTGTGGATATCTGTGTGTGGGAATGGTACATACAGTAGTTAATGTTTCACAGACACAAACCATTTTTTTCAAGCCTCCTGCTGTAAAATCTAATGTCTGCTTCTGACCTAACCAGGCTTTTATCGATTTGTGATGTTTAGTACACCATGGTGCGGATCAGGTGAAAAGTGTCATGTGACAGGGATTTCACACTTTTGGCCACCGTGATAACCTATTCAATGCCAGTTAGCACAATAATAAACACCTACTTGTGGTGGTTGCAAAAGACACATGTGTATATCAATATCGGAATTGCACTCCTTTTAGCGTGGCTATTTATCGACAGCTAAATTCAGTGCAAATCCAGTACCGAATAACGAAAGGGAGATTTCTCCAGAACTATTGTGGCTAAATCATCCCCTCTACAAAATGGGTAGGTTTATTTAGTAAAACATCGACACTTTGTCCATCGTTCTTTGAAAACTTCATTTTTGTGGCAGTTACACCATTTTAAAAACATTTCTTTACATACAGTATGTATATTTTTCTTTACATTCAATTAATCATTGACAAATTTGCATGAAAACAACATTTCTATGTGAATGGTTACAATAAATGACAGGTACAGTATTAGATTCTCAAACCAACCAAGCCAGGTTAACCGCAGGTGTCCCTTCTTTGTGTATTTTACTGACACATGAAAATGTAAAATGCTTTTTATCGACAGCCAGAGATAGAGAAAAACTTCATTCTAAATCTACACACACTCACACACACACCCCATTCACATTTTCTCTTCATCATAATTAATTTTGCCAACGGGATTCGCTATTCAGTTTAGAATACATCTGTTACATTATGCCAACCCTCTTGCATCTGTGAGGTTTTTAATTAATCTAATTGACTTCACAGGACAACTCAATTTATATATATATATATATATATATATATATATATATATATATATATATATATTTAATTTTTGTTTAAAACCAGAAGGTATGGCATTGGCTAGCAAGGATATGAAGTCATAAAGTAGGCCACAAGTTGTCCAAGAATTCTCTGTATGGTTTATGGTATGCTATTTCCAAGAGGCATTTATACATTGTTCTACAAGATGCTTAAATAATGTATTTACAGGGAGAGTAAAAAAAGTTCTTATTGTTAAAAATGGTGCTAATTTTGCCCCAACCAATCAGATGTTAGCTTTCAAATGGTAAATCACATCTGATTGGTTGGGGCAAAATTAGCACCATTTTTAACAATAAGAACTTTTTTTACATCTCCCTGTTAGAGTATTGTAGCTCTTTCATTTACATTAGGTCTTGTCCCAAAATCCACAACCTATTAGTTTGTCTTCATGATTGTGTAGAATACCAGATGTGTCCAAAGGAGGATTCATCACCAGGACAACACCATGTTGCCTATGGTGTAGTGTGTTTTAATTTGCATATAACATGAATTGCATTGTACAGTAGCTAAGAAGTGTTTTCAAAAGTGCCATGGGTAAGGCATTACATCAGCACTGTACATGGCAGACAATTGTGTTGAAAACCCCCTCCCATCTCTATTCAGGCTTGGTTTCTATATTTTGACAAAAATGGAATGGAACCTTTTTTAAACCACTCCTCTGCTTCAGCCTAAATGTTGACATTACAAATGTCCTTTTTCCTAAAGGGAAACTGTGATCTCCATATGTATGACTCCAGGAACATGATTCTAGCTGCAGTCTAGCCAAAGCAACAGCATTATAAAGGGTGTTTTTCTTGCTAGTTGAACTGCAAAATATATTATTTGGGGTTGGGGGCAGGTAACTGACAATTGATCAGTTTTTTTGTTTTAAGAGTGAACATGCTCTTTAAGATCCAGAGACACTATAGAAATCATTCTAGGCACATTTATAGAGACTATAGTTAACTAAGATACAGAAAAATGGCTGAGCCCTAATCTGAGGAATTGCCTCTTCTGTGCTAGACCGTATGTTGGTACAGCGGCTGTTTAGTCTCCCTCAGATACAATTAAGAGCACTCTTCACTGCACCGCACTGCATATATGATGTTGCTCTTTTTGTGTTTTGGTATTGGTGATATTGGGTCTTTGAATGCTGCTTCAGTGTGT
Source organism: Hymenochirus boettgeri (assembly GCA_019447015.1). Classification (NCBI taxonomy): domain Eukaryota; kingdom Metazoa; phylum Chordata; class Amphibia; order Anura; family Pipidae; genus Hymenochirus; species Hymenochirus boettgeri. The sequence continues at coordinate 229,329,560 of CM033471.1, forward strand.
TGCTGGGTTTCAAGGGAAAATTCTTAACTATGCTGTTTTGATGCCTTACTCTGCTCAGTTTAATAACTCCCTTTAGCTACATGCAATCAAAACCTTGCATCCAGGAGGTCTCTGACACCTTGATGTTATATGCTGATTGGGACATATTTTAGGTTGTTTTTTGCCAACAGTATCTTGGACTAAATTGTGAAAGCCAGTTGAATGACTAGTGAAATGTCTTCAAGAATTAAACTTCAAATTCAGTTGATCTACAGATGAATGTTGGATGAATGAGAGTGTAAAAAAAGGATAAGACTGGTGCAGCACTCTGTCCCTGTCATAGGCAGTAGAATGCCTGCCAAATGGTCCAGAGGGAAAAAAGGTCCTAAACAGGCAATAATATTGAGGCCTTATGGTCAATGGACTCCCTTCTATTTCTATATTCTTAGAATAGGGGACTGGCTGATTCAGGAAGAAGTTCAAAAGAGAATAGACCCACTAAATGAAAATAAAAATCTGAAACTAGATGGTACTTATTCTATGGTTCTAAAAAAACTTAGCTCTGTAGTTGCCAGACCACTGTATCTAATATTTTAGGATGGCATTTGATTGGCAGATGGTTGATGTGGTGCCATTATTCAAAACTGGATCCCATTTGCAGCCAGGTAATTACAGGTTTGCCAGTTAGCCATCTTTGGTACGAAAGCTTTTATAAGGAAAATTAAGATATTGGAATACTTTTTTGATCAAAACAATAAAAGTAGGTCCCAGCATGTGCAAATGATCCTTCCAAACAAATTTAATAGCCTTCCATGAAGAGGTGAATCTAAAGCTGGGTACACAGTAAAGATTTGCAGCAGATGATAGACTTTTCAAGAACTAAACTTCAAACCCAGTTGATCTAACTGAAAACCACAGATTGATCATGACCTGGATGAATGGAAAGAAAATGTTCCCCCTAATTTCTAATTGCTAAGATTTTCAAATATTTGTTAGTCCCACTTTTCTGTATTGAGGTTTGTTTTTTCAATAAAACTATAGTTGGAAAAAGACATTTTAATTGGTACGCTATTGTGATATGACAATATGAAACAGATAATATCGTACTCACTGCAGGGAGCTGCAACCCCCGGCATCTCCCAGAGTCCTATCAATCCCGGCATGCTCAACAACCCCCGAAAGCCAGGTCCAACCTCCGGTACAATATAGCAATACAATAATATATGTGATACAGTAGGCAGAGCTGCGGCCATCAACAAGGATAAAGCTTGGAGGTAAGTATAAAACTTAACGTTTATTCATTGCAAATAAAAATCCCATAGCGACACAAATACAGCTGGACATGGATCTGAGGAAGTGAAAGTCTCTGTGAAACGCGTCAGACACCCGCCTCCCCCTCCGATCCTGTCCAGCTGTATTTGTGTTACTATGGGATTTTTATATAACAAATAAATGTTAAGTTTTATACTTACCTCCATGCTTGATACTTATTGATGGCCACAGCTCCCCTATTGTATCATTGTGATATGAAGGTAATATAAGAAAACATCACAATAGGTTAAAAAGCAATTAACCCCCACCACCTCCCACCTTCAGTTAGTAGTAGCGTGCGCGTCGGCATGACCGAGCTTGCGTGAATGACATAATCAGGTCGCGACCAACACAGAGTGGCACAATTAATTCACCCATGCGCACGTTCGTGCCATGCGCGTGATGTCATGTGGTGTGTGCACTGATTTTACGCATCCACATGCAACGAACTCGTGTGTGCGAACAAAATTACATTTTGGGGCCCAGGAAGCTGGAAGGAGCAGGACATCTCAGCGGGTCGGAGGAGGAAACCAGCCAGTTTCTAGCAGAAACAGTAGGCTCTGTGGGGGGGAGAGATGAAAACTGTTTTTGCCAACTTTAGTTTTAAAACAACAGCTTGCAAATAACCTTAAGTTTGTTTTATGGTGTACTTATCCTTTAACACAGTCAGAATAAACTTGTACACATATTAGGATGTCAACTAATGCAGTCGATACATCTCTACTTAGCTTAAGAACAATGCGAACGAAAGATAAATACACGTTAATCTTTGCAAAACTTCTCTCCCCATATTTAGGAAATAAGCCAAAAAACATGTTGTACAGAAATGGATACTCCCTCCACTACTGAGAGTGAAATACTTTCTGCAAGTGTCAGTGGCTTTTTAAAATTTCTAAGAAAATAATTTTATTCTATAAGACCTTCAACTCTCTTTAGCTTTCTGGGGCTTTGGGTATGAACTAGAGGAGGGGCTTTCATATGAAATATAGATGATGCTTGATCATTTCTGATCTTGCATTATAAAGGAAAGTTGAGAGCATGTCAATGTTATTAAATCCAAGATTCTATAACATTAATCAACGTGGCTAAATCTTTTTTATCATTATCCTCGCATTTTCCATAGGGGACTCACATTTAGTACAAAGTAAGTTAGGATATTGTCAGGTCTATAGATCTTAAAAGTCCCTGGGAAATGAAAGCCTTAAGTATCTACATTTATAATACATTTTAAATCAATTTATTGTCTCAGGAATGCAGTTTAATCAAATCAGACCATTATACTTTATCAAAGAGCATGGAAATAAAGATACACTTCTTCTCAAGTGTATGTATTTTCTGTCTGCGTTGAGTATTGATCTAAGAGGAGAGATGGGATTTTGAGCCAGGAAAGTTTATTACCAATGCTCCCCGTGCTGCTGCAATGATTCCTTATTGGAGGGGAAAAACCTTCTCCACTTGCTGTAGAGTTAAATAAAGATGCTATTGATGGAAATGTGCAGCCTGATGAAATGAAGAAATAAGAAATGGTCTTGTATCTGTGCACTATTTACAGCCTTGCTGATCTGACTGATTTATTTTTTCATCAGTTTCTATTGTTTGTGGGGAAGAGGAGAAGTGAATGGAACTCAGTTTATTTAATTCAAGGCACATTGGCAGTCAAGGTTAGGTGGGCACCCTAACTATTGTACTTTTTAATTCAACATGTTACATGATTATTATAATACAGGGATATATACTTGTCAATTAAACCATGTGATATTGTATAATAAGATATACAGTATCAAACAATTAGGGCTAGGCCACACTTGCACAATTTAACAAGGGATTTGATTCTGATTGCTATGGCCAAACTAGAGGCGCTACCATGCCCTGTGCTCTGATCCTCTAATCGGAGTGCATGCGATCTACATTTTTTGCACAAACGCCTGCGCTCTGATTGCACCCGTTTCTGGTCCTCTGGGAAGTGTTGCAGGGGTGCCTCAGCCTTAGTATATTGCATTTTAATTCTACCTTTACTTCCTCTGAATACCTAAACATAGACACACACATATATAAATACATTTACAGTATAGTAAAATCATTTCAATTCATTGGTCTAGGTGACAGTGAAAATGCCTTGCTTGTGTTGAAAATGGTCCTTTCCAATGCAGGCTCAAGTTTCAGTTCCCCTGAAATCTGTAAAAAGTGTACCTTTCAGCTGTATTGGTATTACTGGCATACATTATAAACAAAGGTATGAGAAACCAAATATGAGAAATGTAATTGTTTGCTAATCATTATTAAAGGTTAGAAGTTAGGTTACAAGACGGGGGTTACCTTGACGTGGTTGAAAGGCTTTTCATTCATGTGATCACTAAAACCCCTTTGTTTATAATGTATGCCAGTGTGCAGATAATATGATATTGTATGGGGCCCAAGAATGTGCATTGATTATCTTTTCTATGTTTGTATAAATGTTTGACCAGATCAGTAGCACTTCCGGTAAATGTAATTGCAATTTAGCAACAGTCCTTTAGTAACAGTCCTTCTATTGTACTTATACATATTTAACATATTTATTTATAGATTAAGATGAGGAAATGTAATTTTTTTTGTATAGTTGCCCTTAAAGGGAATCTATAGTAAAATTTATACATTGCTCCAATCCATACATAAAAAAAGGTTAGTGTGTTCTGCCTTATACTTACCTTCCTCTGTGGCTCCGTGTTTGCACACAGTCTGATTTACTTCAGACCTCCCCGCTCCCCCTCCCCTCTCTGGTCATTCCCCCTCCCCTCTTTGGACATTCCCCTGTACAAGTAGTCTGACTATAAAATTAAGCCTGTGAAACAAGCCGCTCATGCGCATTAATCGTCCAACACAGGATACATCACTCTAACCTTTGTTAAAAAAAAACAAAAACTTAGTATGTAAGCCTGTAGAAAGCAATTATCTCTATTGTTCTGGTTGAGTTAGGAGAGACCCAAGTCCTGCCTTATCACTGCAGACAGATTTCCCTTTGACAGGCAATAAATTGGTGAAAGCTTGGGGAGGAGGGGGGCTTCTCCCTCCCTTTGCATTTGTTTTTAACCTAGTATTTGCCAAGCATTTTAGTGAGCAGGAAAGAGTCATTGGGAGACATGCTGTAAAACTAGTGTAAGCCTACACACTATACTGGCATGCTGTAAGGGGATTTGATTGACAGTTCAAGCAGGAGTGGTGTATTGAAATCTTTTTTAACTAATATATCTCATGGCAGAGGAGGAAACTGAAGAAAATAAAGGTACTCTGGGGGTTGGGGGGAACTATAGAACACATCGAAATAAACAAACAAAAAATTTTCCACTATAGATGCCCTTTAAAGTTTAAAAATGGTGTTAAGTTAAATAAACCTAAATGAAAAAAACCACAAGTACTGTATATTGTTTCTGAGAGCCAAATGTTTCATCTGTATAGAGGAAATACTAAAGCCCATGCACTGCAGACAGGCTTCTCTTCAGAAAACAAGATCACTTTGCCCCAAAGGATGGGGCAAAGTGAACTTTGCACACAAAAAAAATAAATATAGTTGTTTTTTTTTTAAGCAGTGCATTGGAACTAGCAATGTCTAATGATGCAGTGGCAGCAATAAAACTTGTAGATTAAAAGAAAAAGACATGTATCCCTGAGGTTTTTTTTTCCATTCATAATGCAAAACAAAACAATAAAGATTATGTCCTGATTTAAAGGCAAACTTAAGTCTCCAGACAACATTGTCCCAATAGACAGAGCACATTCACAAACATACAACAAGCTGTGTCTCACCTCTCCCTTTGCTGTGGCCATTGGGTGATTTAGCATGGAGTACTAGGGTTCAGCTCCCACAATCCACCTTAGCTGGGTAAACCCTGTCTGCGTACAGGCACATGCTCTGTAGAGCTCAACAGACCGAAACAAGAAAGTTGCAACCTTGCTTCCTAGAAGCTGACAATCACTTTATAACACAGAGATCCTCCCTCTTCCAGATACAGAACAGGGATTTCAGCTTTGTTTTCAAACGCATTCAAGGCTCCTTTCCTAACAATGATATAATCCTTTACTTTACATACAAAAAGAAAAGTAATCTTTGCTGTGTAATTCAAAGATAGCATGGATGTAAGAAACAGAATACATTACAGTGAAAATAAAAGTAAGTCTGGGGAATAGAACCTGCAACTTGTTCATTTGCTCTGTCTTGCTAAAAGTAGAGCTCTTACCTCTAGGATAAGAGAGATACCGTTTAAACCATTGGTACATGTAGAATATTGTACTAGGAACATAATGGAAACAAAAAATAAAGGTAAGTTTGGGAATTGAAACTCATGACCTTCTGAACTGTATGTGTCTAAACCAGGCATCTTACAAGGTGAGCCACCACTGAATAAGGTGAAAGTATATGTACAATTAGAAGCTTTATCTTTTGCATGCAATATAATAGAAAAAAAAGGTATATCTGGGAAATTGAACTTGTGAACTGTGTAATAAAGGCAAAAAAATATATATATGGAAGTATCCCTATAGTTAATGAATCAAGTGCCACGACCTTTAGGGCAAAACACTGTACTGTACGTCCTGAACTTAGTTTTATACATTCTCCATAATTTCAAAAAGCAATGAGCTCACTTTTATCACAGTGTGGTCCGGGTGCCTCTGCCCCAGACTCTCCGGGTGCCTCTGCCCCAAACAAAATGACTCACCCGTCCACCTGGGTGGCCCAGGTGCTGCCAACCCCGGACCCTTCGCTTCGTCCGTATCAATATGCAAAAATCCACCTTACTCCCCAAGTTGGCATAGGCGCACTCCGGAAAAAGGATCGCTGAGGTGAGGTGAGTGAATCAAATAAATCTTTTATTGAGCCAGAACATTAAAAAACGTAAACGCCCTCTGGCCTTATAGCATTCTGCATTATGCTATTGATCAGTACACAGAGGTATCTGAAAAAAGCTTGATACAATCTGGCATGTGATCGTTACAAAGTAAAATGTCATTGGAGAGAGGGAGTGGACTAACCTTTTTAAACTGTCTGTTTACTGCTCGCTCATTGTGCCTATGAATAAGGACCCTTGCGCTCTGAAACGCATAAGGCCAGAGGGCGTTTATGTTTTTTAATGTTCTGGCTCAATAAAAGATTTATTTGATTCACTCACCTCACCTCAGCGATCCTTTTTCTGGAGTGTGCCTATGCCAACTTGGGGAGTAAGGTGGATTTTTGCATTGTGAACTGTGTACTTTTTAAACCCGATGCCTTACCCTGCAGTTTATTTTCCAACTCACACTGACTGGTAAATAAACTGCAGGGTAACAGGGACTTCTATATTGGTGTGGAGACATCTGTACAGAAAATATTCTGTGCATGCGTAGTCCTTTGATGACTTCATGAAAAACTTTCACATTAGGTTTTCAAAAATTTAAGTTTAGTTCTCCTTTAAGCTAAAATGCAAACCCAGATAAGATCTTGGATGCTTCTTTTATTAGGTGTCGTAAATTTAAGGTCCTAGAAATCCCATAGGTTGATCATAAGCACCAAGAACATCCTTCCTATTAGTAATCAAGAAACCTGGCAAGTATTATTTTGTTTTTGACTGAGAACAGTTTATATGTAAATATGACCTGGGCATCTACCCCTGTGTTCAACTACCTATTTCTAAACATCTCCAATTTATGTAATACCATCTGGTCGTACTCCAGATTTCAGGTTAGGCCTTTCATGCACATTTTCTAAACGTAATTGTTAATCGGCTTCCAAATGTTGTCACTACAATAACAATTAAACTCCACTGAAAACGGCAACACTCAAAAACCGTATGCTCTGTGCACTGGTTTTTATTTTGTTCTCTTTGATAAACAAGACAATAAACAAAACTGCTCTTAAGACCTTTCAGCTGGATAAAAAAGAATCTCTGCACTCTGAAGTCATGTTTTTCTAACACTAGTACAATATTATACGGAAGAGCCATGTTTCTCATTCCACACATTAAACAAGCTACGTCTTTACTTAGGCTGCTGCAGAACCTCTTTTTGAAGCAAAAAATGAAAGGTCATACTGTATTTATAAATGCGCAGTATCACACATTTACATTTTAAAATCTAAAGATCAGTTTTACGCATACAGTGTAGTATTTACTTTGTAACAGTCATAAAATAATGAAATGTCAATTTTGCACTGTATATTGTGGCAATAACGTTGGGCTAAGGTGTATAATATCCTACATAATATAGGGCTCAACATATACATCTTTTTATCATCTAATATTATTATTTTATAGTACAGTATACTAGACATTAAGCCCGTTAAATTAATGGGCGCTAGAAGTCCATAGACCCCCCTCAGTGTGCCAAGGCCAGAGTCCCCCCCTCTGTTCCAAGGCCAGAGTCCCCCTCTCTGACAACACCCCCCTCTGTGACAGAGTCCCTCCCTCTGTGACAGCCCCCCTCTGTGACAGCCCCCCATGACAGCCTCCCTCTGTGACACTCCACCCTTTTGTGACAGTCCATCCCCCTGAGACAGCCCCCCCCTCTGTCACAGTGCCCCCTCTGTGACAGCTCCCTATGTGACAGTCCCCCCCTCTGTGACAGTCCTCCCCCCTCTGTGACAGTCCCCCTTTTGTTACAGTCCCCCCTTTGTGACAGTCCCCCCTATGACACCCCCTCTCACCTATGGCAGTGCCCGCTCTGTAGCAGCCCCCCTCTGTGACAGACCCCCCCTCTGTAACAGTCCACCCCTTTGTGACAGCCCCCCATGTCACAGTCCCCCTATGTGACAGTCCCCCCTCTGTGACGGGCCCCTCTGTGACAGTCCCCCTCCCCTCTTTGACATTCTCCCCCCTCTGTGACAGTCCCCCCTATGACAACCCCCTCTCCCCCTATAGCAGTGCCGCTCTGTGGCAGCCCCCCTCTGTGACAGCCCCCTCTCCCCGTGGCAGCTCCCCCTGTTACAAACACCCCTTGTGACAGACCCTTGTGGCCTGCCTCTTGTGACAATCAACCCTTCGTGACAGTCCACCGCTCTGTGACAGCCCCCTCTGTGACAGCACCCCCATCTATGACAAGCCCACCTCTTTCATCACCCCCCTCTTTTGTGACAGTCCCCCCTATGACAGCCCCTCTCCATATGGCAGTGCCGCTCTGTAGCAGCCCCCCTTTGTGACAGTCCCCCCCTTTGTGACAGTCCCCCCTATAGCCCCTCTCACCTATGGCAGTTCCCGCTTGTGGCACCCCCTCTGTGACAGACCCCCCCTCTGTAACAGTCCACCCCCTTTGTGACAGCCCCCCATGTCACAGCCCCCCTATGTGACAGTCCCCCCTCTGTGACAGGCCCCTCTGTGACATTCACCCTCTGTGACAGTCCCCCTCCCCTCTTTGACATTCTCCCCCCTCTGTGACAGTCCCCCCTATGACAACCCCCTCTCCCCTATAGCAGTGCCTGCTCTGTGGCAGCCCCCCTCTGTGACAGCCCCCCTCCCCTGTGGCAGCTCCCCTCTGTTACACACCCCCTCTGTGACAGCACCCTCTGTGACTGCCTCCCCTCTGTGACAATCCACCCTTCTGTGACAGTCCACCCGCTCTGTGACAGCCCCCCTCTGTGACAGCCCCCCCATCTATGACAGCCCACCCCCTCTTTCAGCCCCCCTCTTTGTGACAGTCCCCCCTATGACAGCCCCCTCTCACCTATGGCAGTGCCTGCTCTGTAGCAGCCCCCTTTGTGACAGTCCCCCCCTTTGTACAGTCCCCCTATGACAGCCCCCTCTCACCTAGGCAGTTCCCGCTCTGTGGCAGCCCCCCTCTGTGACAGACCCCCCCCTGTAACAGTCCACCCCTTTGTGACAGCCCCCCACATGTCACAGCCCCCCTATGTGACAGTCACCCCTCTGTGACTTTCACCCTCTGTGACAGTCCCCCTCCCCTCTTTGACATTCTCCCCCCTCTGTGACAGTCCCCCCTATGACAACCCCCTCTCCCCTGTGGCAGCTCCCCTCTGTTACAGCACCCTCTGTGACTGCCCCCCATGTGACAGCCCCCTATGTGACAGCCCCCCTATGTGACCGTCCCCCCTCTGTGACAGGCCCCCCTATGACAGCCCCCTCTCCCCTATGGCAGTGCCCGCTCTGTGGCAGCCCCCCTCTGTGACAACCCCCCCTCTGTGACAGCCCCCACTCCCCTGTGGCAGCTCCCCTCTGTGACAGCACCCCCTCTGTGACTGCCTCCCCTCTGTGATAATCCACCCTTCTGTGACAGTCCACCGCTCTGTGACAGCCCCCCTCTGTGACAGCCACCCCCCCATCTGTGACAGCCCACCCCCTCTTTCAACCCCCCCTCTGTGACAGCCCCCCCCTCTGTGAAAGCCCCCCCTCTGTGACAGGCCCCCCCTCTATCTTATCTGCTGTCGCTGTCTCTCTCCCCACCCCCCACCCCACCATCTGGGACTGAGGCTCAAGAGATTTCAGTGTGTCACAGAGCTAAACAGATCTCTGCTCGCAGTGTCACAGAGCTTTCCGGTTCACAGAGCTGGAGAGATTTCTGCTTGCAGTGTCGGTTCCCGACGATTCACGCGCATACTCTCTCTCGTCCTGGCCGGGAGTTGCAAGTGCAGGATGTAATCGGTCCGGGTCACTGAATCTTCTCAGTCTGGATCATTCGCGCATAGCTGAGACACTCCTCCTCGCGCATGTGCATTAACGAAAAGCCACACATGGATTCATGGACGCACATGAGGGCTTTTATTATATAGGATGCTACTGTTATTTTGCCTAAGGAGTGCTCCTGCAATCCCTCTTTTGTACTGTAATCCTTACAGTTTGCAAAGCATCTGTTAACAATCCCTTAACCCATTATTAACACAATATCTAGGGTGAGATATTTTTTTCAGGTTATATCACATTTGGTGACACTCTGCAGAAATCCTTCATTGTATCATATGGCAACACGACACATCATTTTGAGCATTTCTATTAGAGACATCAGTCAATCAGATCTCTTCAGAGTTGCTGTTACACAATATCTATTTTATTATTTAAAGGGCAAGTCCAGCCCCAAAATGAAAATTTACATACAGGTAAATCACCCCCCAAAACCCTAAACGGTAATAGTTTGAAATCTGAAATATATAATTCTAATCTGAAATCCTGCACAATGTCCTGTTTCCCCTGTTTCTACTTCCTGGTTTTTCCAGTTTCCAGGATTTTACAGTTGACATCACAGCCAGTGACTGAATCTGCCTCTTCTGAGCATGCCCAGGCTCAGTACAGGTTTGTAAATTGCTCAGTTTCCATTAGGCCTCCAGAAGCATAGCAGGTATACAATAATGAATTCATAGGACAAAGTAGTATATATCAACATATTTTAAAGAGGCCATTCTTTCTAAAAGATGTTCTTATGAGGGTGGAGTTGTCCTTTAACCAAACTGGCTCAGGTGGGGGCAGCAATAATGGTACCCGGGCTGTGCTCTTGGCTCTGCAGTGGGGCACTCATACTCTGTCTATGATTCACCCAGACTCTGCACATTGTTCCACCCATCCAACAGTCCTTAGGGTCGTGGTTGCCCACCTATAGTTAACCCTTTAAAGGGAATGTTCACCCTAAAAACAAAAAAATAAATGGCCAGTTGTCAGTGCCCTCAACCCCAACTGATATATTTTGCACTTTATTACCTGCATTACTAACTAAATATTTAAGGATTATTATTGTCTCCATTCTGGCAGAGTAAGCTGCACCTTCCCTCCATGCTGTCAATCAAGGCCGTGACTGCCTATATCAGAACCAATGATTGACTGCTGTTTCACCTGCTGCCTCCTCTGCACATGTTCATGCATATAAAAGCTAATTGAGCAAGAGGGAAGAGCCAGATTCCTTTGCCAGAAAGGGAACCTGGCGCCCTCTTCCTTCAGGAATACCAAAAACATAAATTTAGATAGGGCACTTGTAATAGCTAAATAAAATAAATATTTTATATTGGATTAACCCTTTCCAAAGAATGGAAAATAAAGGGGAGGTGCTAGATAAGGGACTAACCACAACTATATATACAATTAGAGAGAACAGAATCCCTTCAGAAGTAGTCTGCACACTCTCAATAATATAGTAAGAATCCTTTATTATAACTAAGGGACACATAAACCCCAAACCCTCCCTATTAAAAGCAATTTAAAAAGTTTTTATATATACAAATCATGGTGCCTATTCCATTTATCAAAAAGGTGAAAAATACAATGTGCATACATTCATTATATATATTATATAAAGTGGTACCTCCGTCCTTAATATAGTCAAAAAAGTCCCTGTATTATAGTCAGCACAGTGCTTGTTACCAGTCCAACAGTCGCGGACAGGCAAGGGAGATCAGCTCAATTGCCAATAAGGCATAGCAGCGGAACATGGAAAAGACAGTCTATCGCTAACTCTGGTGCAGGCACACACGTGGGAACGCCGTACGGGCTCGCCAATGACGGTTTCAGAATGCGGCTTGGAAAACCCTAGTGTATTTAAGGCTATTTAAGGCATGTGACCCTAACGTCTATTTACACACATCAGGTGGCACTCGATCTGCACCATTATCTCTATACAACTTAAATAATAGCATTTCACTAATTTATCTATACAACTAATGATTCCCTGGGCTTTATATCTGGCTAATACTTTTATGAAGCATAAATACCTGCTAATTTGTAAAGCATAAGTATAACCAGTATCTATACAAACAGATCTAGTTTCATCTCAATTCCACCACCAATCAGTTGCTACAATATAGAAGCCTATTGTGTTGCTGAATAAAAGAACTGTCTGTAACAACAATGTCTCAACCTGATTCATACAGTCCGATGGTTACAAAATATATACCACAGACATCTGTAAACAAAAGTTATATAAATAACAACCTAGGGACAGAACCTAAAAGAACCTTCCCATAGCACTCCTTTCACTTGTAACCCTCAAATCACTGAACCATCAGTCTTGCATCCCCTTACACTCATACCATACAAACATATTGTGCAAAAATATACAGTATTACTGTATTCAAAGCACCAATATAAATGATATCTATCAATAAAAGCAGCTCTAATATCACAAATTAACTCCATAAGTCATTCCTGGGGTACATGACCTGTGTAAAATGCTCCCAAATCACAATGTCGACCAAATAATTGGTTTGTCCATAGATCAGCTGATTTAAAGTGTACGAGGTTCCTAATTAAATAAAGGGCAGGTATGCCATTCAATATCACAAACAAGATATCCGACTTGTACACTTTAAATAAGCCGGTCTATGGACACACCAATTATTTGGTGGACATTGAAATTTGGGAGCATTTTACACAGGTCATATACCCCAGGAATGACTTATGGGGCCATATTTATAAAGCAGTAGTAACGGTTTTTAGCAATACCACGGCTTAAACGATCGGTATAGTAAATTTACGATCGTTAAACCGATTGGAGTTTAACAATCGGTTTAATGATCGTAAATAACTGATACCAATTGTAAATCTATGATAACGAAATTGTACATTTAAAGGGACACTAAACTCCCATAATTTAGAAAAACAACTATTTGCTATTCGTTTCTATTATTCACAGGGAGGTGAGAACACTTATTCTCCCTCCCTGTGAATAATATTACGCTCGGGGGACCTGGAACTTACCTTCGCTCCGCTCTCAGCCGCTCCTTCACTAATAGCCGCTCTGTCCCGACTGCACCCTTTCTTAGGCGCATGCGCGCCAATACAAAAGATAGGGTGCGCAATCGTGAGAGAACAGCTGTTCAGTGAAGAAGCGGCTGCGAGCGGAGCGAAGGTAAGTTCCAGGTCCCCCGAGCGTAATATTATTCACAGGGAGGTGAGAATAAGCGTTCTCACCTTCCTGTGAATAATAGAAACGAATGGCAAATAGTTGTTTTTATGGGTTTAGTGTTCCTTTAAGATCCCCATAACTGCACGGTATTCTACGATTGAACATTCGGTCGAACCTTAATTAACCAACGTTCGGTTGTAAATGTACGATCGCGATGATAATTTACAACCGTGATCGTAAATTAACTAACCCGTGGTATCGCCAATGGACTTAATTTGTGATATTAGAGATGCTATCGGGGACGCCCAAGGTTTTTTATTGATGCATATAGGGGGAGATACAATATGGCCCATTTTCGTCTAAAACCCACATTAACCCGAAGAAATTTCTGGTTAACGTGGGTTTTAGACGGATTTTTAAACACAGCGCCATTTCCGAATGTTTTTGGAAATAGCGCTGTGCTACCAATCCAAAACCCAAAGTGTTAAGTTTTGCGCTACTTTGTAGCGTGAAACTTAACGCTTTGGCTTGTGGAACGTTAAAGTGCTGCTCCTTACCTTAACCCGATCCCTCGATGCAATAACTGATGTAATCTCGTTTACGTCAGTTATTGTATCGCGGGATCGGGCTAAGGTAAGTAACGCGGCACTAGATATTGGATCTCCCCGATAATTTATATTGGTGTTTTGAATACAGTAATACTGTATATTTTTGCACAATATGTTTTTATGGTCCTTTTAGAGTGTAAGGAGATGCAAGGCTGATGGTACAGTGATTTGAGGGTTAAGGGAAAGGAGTGCTATGGGAAGGCTCTTTTAGGTTCTGTCCCCAGATTGTTATTTATATTTCTAATTTTGTTCCTTTAGCACCACCCTGTATAGCGGTTCCATACCCATGTTATAATATTTGGGAGTGTGCCTCCATTTAGATGTGTTATAAACAAAAGTTATAGTCTGAACAGTCAGGTTCAAAGGCTAAATGCATGTAACCAACCATTATCCATTATATAACCTACCCCCTTAATGGATCCCTATGGGACCCAAGTAGCCGATAATATCCTTATAATCGGCGCGCTACTACGTAGTAGCGCGCCGATTATAACCAGGAAGTGCAGTACAACACAACCACCCCCCAGCCTCACCCCTTAACTCCTGCTCACGGCTGCCCATGGCGAACACTTACATTTTTAGATGAAGAGGAAGCCGCCATCACCGTTGCTATATAAACCGGAGTTGAGCTGCACCAGTAAATGTAAGTATCTAACCGGTAGCCGCATTCTGTCCGGTTTCACTCTTCTCGCGCATTAATCACCAGCCTCTATGACCGCGACCGCATCACACAGATTAATGCGCGAGAAGAGTGAAACCGGACAGAATGCGGCTATCGGTTGGATACTTACATTTACTGGTGCAGCTCAACTCCGGTTCATATAGCAAAGGTGATGGCGGCTTCCTCTTCATCTAAAAATGTAAGTGTTCGCCATGGGCAGCCGTGAGCAGGAGTTAAGGGGTGAGGCTGTTTTTTTTTTTTTTTAGTCCTGAGCAGGGGGAGGGTGCCGCGACAGGCTATTGGAGGGTGATGGGGGGTGGGGGTGGCTTTTCCATAGAGAGAGTGCCCTGTCATAGTTAGTGCACATGGAGGTGGGGAGGGAGGGGGTTCTTCCATTACATTGCCTGTGTGCCATAGGTCAGTCTTTGTATTAGGGTGAAGAGGTAGGTTATAATGGATATTGTACCCCCTACTATAAATTATACGGATATCAAAAGTCACCTCGGCGTTCCGTGTCCGGTATAAAAGGCACTCGGCCTGCGGCCTCGTGCTTTTATATGGTCACGGAACTCCTTGGTGACTTCTAATATCCTTATAATTTACAGTAGGGGGTACATTATCCACTATATAAAAAAGCATTAATACACAGGTTAATGTCAATAAAACCCAGCACCCAATCAGATCTTATTTAACATTTGAAAGCTAATATCTGATTGGTTGGGGCAAAATTAGCACCATTTTAAACAATAAGAACTTTTATTGAATAACCCTGCATGTCTCAAAGGCATATCACGGCCTATTGAAATGATATTAAAACTGTTGAAGATCCCAAACTGCAATGCAATTTGATTGCAGACCATGGGAATTTAACACCCCCAGGTATAATCCTAGGTCTAACATTTCCTTATATCATATTTTTCACTGGTACATAATTGCAGTAGGGGGGCCCCCATCTCTTTTGGAAAGGTTTCTCACAGAATGCTTTCAAATATAAGATAAAAATTCCAGCTCTTTATTGATCCCAGGGTATATGTTTGCTTGTAGGTTTACATTTCCACCACAAATATTAGTTTTGACTTTTTCAATGGTATAGCACTTCAATTTTTTTGTGGACATGTTATGATGCTCCATAAAGTGTCTTGCTACTGAGGACAAATTCGGTCCTTCAGTCTCTGTGTCGTCTTCCCCACGTAGATACACTGGCAGCTGCATGTTAAAATGTTAACCACGTTAACAGAATCACAATCATGTATGTATTAATGTGGAACTTGTTTTGTTTCTTGGCATCTTGTAACTGGTCAGTCTTATGTATATGTGGACATAGCTTACATTTGCAACAAGGGTAACATCCCTTTAAGATCTGTCCTCTGCCTGTCCGCACTGTCGGCCTGACAATATGACTGTTCATTAACATGTTACCAAAAGTTCTCCCTCTCTTAGCTGTTATTTGAGGGGACGTCAAAATTGTCCAATGCCTTGTGAGCATTGATCTTAGAGTGTCCCATTGTTTACCGTAAGTTGTTATTTAACGTAATTTATCATCCCTAGCCCTTGGTATCGGTGGTTAACAACTCCAATTTTGTTCTCTTTTTAGCTAGGGAATTACAGTGCCTCAAAAGGGTTCTCAGGTAATCTCTATGTAGAAATCTAGATGACAGGTCTGCTGTTTCTTTGGTATAAGCCTGTTCTTCACTGCAGTTACGCCTAACCCTATAGAATTGACCCTTTGGGATCCCCTCAATCAATCTTTTCGGATGGCTGCTGGTGTAATGTAGTAGTGAGTTAGTGGCAGTGTCCTTTCCATATAGACAAGTTTCTAACCGTCTGTTCTTTCCTACTTTAATGATAACATCCAAGAATATAATTTCTGTTGCTGAAAAATTACGAGTTAGTTTTATGTTTAGGCTATTATTATTAAGTCTTTTGAGAAATGTCAGCAGATTCTCTTGGATGCCAAACCATGCTCCGTCTCCTGGGGTGGGAAAACCACTTCACTCTCCCCTCCTCCCAGAAATAGGTCGGTGTAGGATGGAGCACATTTGACACCCATGGCAGTCCCTCTGGATTGCAGAAAGTATTTATAGTCAAAAACAAAGTAGTTATGTTCTAAAACAAATTTCAGTAAATTATTGAGGAATTCATACCTGTATAATGCGTATGTCACCTCCTTGTAAAAAATATTTAATGGCTTGTAGTCCTAATACATGGTATATGCAAGCATACAAAGATTCCACGTTCAGAGCTGCTAATAAATTGCCCTCATCCAAATGGATGTCTTGTATTCTAAGGATCAAATCAGCTGGGTCTCGTATGTAGGAGTCTAAAGATATGACAAAAGGTTGTAAATATTTGTCAATCAGGATGCAAGCAAATAGGCTCCCAATGCCCGCCACTATCAGCCTACCTGGTGGTTGTAATAGATTTTTATGAACCTTTGGTAAAAGGTAGAAGGTCGGTGTGACCAGGTGTTTGACAGTAAGGTAAGCTCTTTCCTTCTCGGAAATGATGTTTTTTTCTCTTGCACATTCCAATAAGTTGTCTAATTGGCACTTGTAGACATCTGTGGGATCTGAGGTAAGTGAACTTTCATCTTATATTTAAAACATTCTGCGAGAAACCTTTCTAAAAGAGAGGGGGGGCCCCTACTGCAATTATGTACCAGTGAAAAATATGATATAAGGAAATGTTAGACCTTGGATTAAACCTGGGGGTGTTGAGTTCCCAAGGTCTGCAATCAAATTGCATTGCAGTTTGGGATCTTCAACAGTTTTAATATCATTACAATTGGCCATGATATGCCTTTGAGACTTTGTGTTATGTTTTCTATGTATCCTCATGAGGCTGGGTTTTATTGACATTAACCTGTGTATTAATGCTTTTTTATATAATGGATAATGGTTACATGCATTTAGCCTTTGGACCTGACTGTTCAGACTATAACTTTTGTTTACAGATGTCCGTGGTATATATTTTGTAACCATCGGACTGTATGAATCAGGTTGAGACGTTGTTACAGACAGTTCTTTTACTTAGCAACACAATAGGCTTCTATATTTAACAACTGATCGGTGGTGGAATTGAGATGAAACTAGATCTGTTTGTATAGATACTTATGCTTTACAAATTAGCAGGTATTTATGCTTTATAAAATAGTAAGTATTAGCCAGATATAAAGCCCAGGGAATCATTAGTTGTATAGATAAATTAGTGAAATGCTATTATGTAAGTTGTATAGAGATAATGGTGCAGATTAAGCGCCACCTGCTGTGTGTAAATAGACGTTAGGGTCACATGCCTTAAATACACTAGGGTTTTCCAAGCCGCATTCTGAAACTGTCATCGGCGAGCATGTATGGTGTTCCCACGTATGTGCCTGCACCTGAGTTAGCGATGGACTGTCTTGTTCCACGTTCCACTGCTATGCCTTATTGGCAATTGAGCTGATCTCCCTTGCCTGTCCGCGACTGTTGGACTGGTAACGAGCACTGTGCTGACTATAATACAGGGACTTTTTTGACTATATTAAGGACGGAGGTACCACTTTATATAATATATATAATGAATGTATGCACATTGTATTTTTCACCTTTTTGATAAATGGAATAGGCACCATGATTTGTATATTGAAAAACTTTTTAAATTGTTTTTAACAGGGAGGGTTTTGGGTTTATGTCCCTAAGTTACAATAAAGGATTCTTACTATATTATTGAGAGTGCGCAGACTACTTCTGAAGGGATTCTGTTCTCTCTAATTGTATATACTCTTCCTTCAGAAGAAGCCAGGACATGTCTGCCAGACCGATGGGAGGCAATCTCCCAGTCCACGTTTTGGGGGGCGGGGCATGAGTAGAGCCGGCAAAAGTAGGTGGGCAGCAATGGGGAGAGGCAGATCGCAGCAAGGAGCTTTCCCTCCCACCCACCCCATACTTTATTGTTAAGGCACACAGTTATGGTGCACAGTTATCTTTGTGTTAAGTATAAAAAAAAGGGAATTAAATAAAACAATACGTGGAAAATAAATAATAAGTAAAATAATTTTATAGCTTCAATGTTGCATATTCCCTCCAGGACGTTGATCCAGGACAGTTATCTGTTGTTTTATTGCCTGATTTTTCATTTGATGTTTCTGTTGATGGGTTCCAGTTCTTTTGTATGATGTCGCAGCTTTGCTATCCTGTTGGAGGTCTTTGGATTGGTCAGCACTGCTGGAATAAGGACATTTAGTGAGTTAAGTGCTGGGGGCAGCTGTAGCCCACGGCTAAGCTACTCCCAGTAGCCAGAGACTCCTGGGCATCTTGTGTTTATTCATGCCGGGTGCAGAATTGCACCCGCTTGCATAATTTGTATTACAGTAACGTTTGGTTAATAAAGCTGTGGCCCTCCTTATTCACCCAAAACAATTGTTTGTCATTATTGGAGGGCATGGGGTTTTTAAGAAGGTAATACATTAAATATCTGGATACAAAAGCATGTAATAAACTGAGAAAAATAGCAGTTGGGTTGCAGGCAGATAACTGACAAGTTCCCAGTTTTTTATTTTAATTTATCATTTGTTTTATTATATAAAAAGCCGTTGCCAAACGTTAAATTATCAGTATCTATAAATATCACATCAAACTACAGATAAATAGATACACTGGAAACAAGAAAAAGGATCTCTCCATATGTTACTTTTATTTTAAAACTGCTATGTTATAGCCCTAGGATATACTATAACATATTAGTGTTAAAGATTCACTTCTTAGTGAAAGGCCATCTGGGTGTATATACCCCAGATCGATCATTTGAAGGCACTATTCCTATATCCTCCAATTATCCTTATTGTGTAACCAGCATACATATATGAATGCCAGTTCGCTGGGCACGTGATCTGACCAATCCATCGGTACAAGCTGCCACCACTTTAAGTTATGGCCTTAAAAACGCCCCAAAAACTCTCTTGACTATGCACACCCCTGTCCTGGCAGCTAAATTGTTAACGCTACATCATTCACTCCAGCAACTAACTGGTTAATTAGCATCAGTCCTTCACAAGCAGTCACAGATTTAATTAGCATTTACACTGCAAAACACTCCATTCAACCACATATAAACTTATCAGAGGCTAACTGAGTTCTTTTAGAGCATCAAAGACAAAACCTATTAAATTTTAGATTTAATATTCCAAAAGGTGGACAGTGCATATGATACAAAAATAAAAGAAAATGGTGTTATAATAAAATGACATACAATAGGTACAACAGTTATATAAAATAAAAAGGATAACAATATTCACAGACCCTACTCACTAGAAGAAGTCCTGTATCCCGGGGCAGGAAGAAACATCAGGTCCATACACATGGTTTTAGCATGTCCCCTCAGTATGAACACAGTTATAGGGGCTACAAGGATTTTTAAACCCTTTGATGAACCACCCCCCTCCTGGCTATGCATGAGGTGGGAGTGTCTAGGAATGTCCAAATTTAGGACTAGCCAAAAGCATTCATTCCCCTTCAGTTAGGCAGATTCCATACAAATGTAGATATGTACATTGTATTGGGATATTGACCACATATTCCTTTCCAGTATTAATTATCAATTCCTCCAATACCAAACATGACCTGTGTGTAATCCATATTTCCCAAGATATTAATAACTCGCTTTGGCAAGAGAATAAGGGCTCCATGTTGGGTATCATTTTAATGGGCATACTTTCCCATTCACAGATGTAATATTGGTTTCTGTCTTACATATTCCAATACCGAAATACATTTATTTTACATGTATGTTTGTCCTTAAAATGACCTTTTAGGGTACCCACCAGACCCCTAGCTGAAGAGAATTCCAGATACATGGTTCGGCCCCACATTGTCTGGAAAAGATCTGGTTCCATGCTTCACTAATCGTAATATAAACAATAGGACTGTTCCAAGGTGGAATGGTATTTTATTGGTCCTTTGCAAGAACTAATACCAATAGTTAACCCATTCTTGCCAAGTCACTACACACTTTCCTGACACATATACATACACAATAGCACCGTGAAAACCAGCATTGGACTCACCCCTTCCTTCGGGAGGTCCGGGTGCTGGAGAGCCCCAGACCCTTCACTATGGTCCGACCTTAATACACAAAAACAGTTTTTGCCTATGATTAAGAGAGAAGGTATTGCTCAAAACGCATCAGGCGTTTTAGATGTTTGTAATAAAGCTCAAGTTTTAACTGCATGGAGAGACTCTGCTGTTCCTTTCTACCAGCGGTGAGTGCAGCGAGCCTTAGGAACTGATCTTCCATTGTTTTCATATACATATCACATGTTTCATTGTTGGAAGACTTTTTACAGATTATAAAGGGAAACAGAAAATTTGCTGAACGCTCAGCAACGTTCTATCTGGCTCATAACTTGCAGAAAGCAAAGGGTTAAGTAGTCAGTTTTGGCAAGAATTTAGTTAGATCAATTGACTGGGGATTCACACTGTACTTTGCAAGATGGAGATAAGAAGAAATGATGATGGCTGTGAGAGATGGATAGATCAGGCAGCATAGTCATAAAGCCATAGACACATAATTATATAGAACAGATAGGGGCATAAATGCACACAGAGCAGCCAAGTAACTAACCTTTCCTTCTCATAAACTTTAATCAACAGATACACTTTCCCTTCTCATTGACACTGCAAGAGGAAAAACTTTTTTTATAATTTAACTTTAGATGGAAGTCAAACACAGCTCACAAAGAAGAATGATGGGAGTTTAAGATCATTATTGTCTGATCTTGACTTCCTTTGAACTCCTGTCTGTCGCTATAATGGTGATTTACTGTCGCTCACAGATTACTTTGACTCCGAGTGAAAGGGGCAAGTTGGATTTACTGTAAGATCAAGGCCAGCCTTAAACATATTGGTGACATTATTGTTTTACCAGTAACTGCAAATTAGTATTCAATTCTAAATATCAATCCAACATTATATTGTGGCAGTCTATTCCCTGAATTCATATTTACTTATAGAATATCAGAATTGCTTGCCTTGTTGAGTGTTGTGGACTCACATGCTGATAGGCTAATTCCTTTATTACCTTTTTACTACCTTTTATTTAACTTTAAATATGGTTATACCAAACCTTGGTATAAGCAAGTCAATTTTGATTTTATATTCCTGCCTGACAGACTACCTTTCAATAAGCCAGTTATTAGTCTGTCAGTTAGACCATTCATGTGGCCAACTAAGGACCACTTGATTGGTAGAAATTTACTGACATGTTCGATCCATTCATTTTTTTCATTCAAAAATATTATTCCAAATAACGCACTTAAATAATAATTATACTCATCTTTTTACAGTACCAATCCATTGATGCATAGTACCCAGGGCGAGGGCCTAAGTTGCTAAGTCCTCACCCTGGGTACTTTAGCTAGCTGCTGAAATACTTATTCAAAGTCTCCATTGGCGTTCCGGTTTGTTCCTCCCCACTGGCACTGTCAGTGACAGCGTGTGGTGCAGCCAATGGGAAGAAAAGCCTCCCTGCAGAGCGTGTCTTCCCATTGGCTATATTGCAGACTGTGAAAGAGGACCGGAACGTCAAGGGAAACTAAGTAAGTACAGCTGTTAAGTACCTTGGGGGTGAGGACTTAATGTTTAGGTCCTCACATTAGAAAAAGAAATGTTCAGGGTATTGGAATAAATACAAAATAAGTAATAGAAAGAAAAGGCAGACTGCAACAAACTCTGTATTAAATTGATATAATAAGACCGTCCTTTATTCTCATAATTTAGCTGGGACTACAGTTAAAAACATTTAAAAACAGTGATCATCCCCCTCACAAATAGTCAATCATATAATAGCTTAAATGGCAAACACATGTCTCAACCGATACAGAAGAAATGCATACAAACGGTAATACTTATACCGGTCTGGTGAGAGGGAGTTCAGGCACAAGTGGGGGCGCTCACAACGAACACGTTTCGCTCCGTTAAAGGTACCCGGAGCTTCCTCGGCGTGACTTATTCACGCTACCCGCTCGTTTTTAAAAGAAAGAAATGGAACCCGGATCTCCCTTTTCACGCTATGAATGACGTCATCTAAAAGCGCTATTGCGCTATTGGATAGTCCGAAGTCTCGTATCTCGCGAGACTTCGCATGGTGCCTCAGGGAGCCTGGTTACCATGGAAACGTCCCATGTATCAATACAGCTGAATATTTACAGATACTAGATGGTTCAAAGATATATTGTGGTACAGTAGCAGGGCTTAAATAATAATAAGGCTCTACTTAGTGGTTCAATCAAATCTGATGGTTAATTAGTGAGAAATATTTTAACATTACTTAATACTTTACAGAGCTTAATAGTTCAAAGGTAGAGCTTAGTAGTTTAACATTACTAACACTTCAAGATCATAACAGTAAATGAAATGCATCAAGATATTATGTCATATAATTATTAATAATAAAAAATAAAAATAATAAACCATAAATAGTTGGGGGCCCCCAACCAGGGAGTATCTGTATAGTGATATATTGAAATTGAAAACTGAAATTGTTGTATAAATACTCCCATAATTTTATATTTTATATTCAGAGGTAGAGTCCAAAGTCCAAGGAATAAGATAATGCGTTTTTTCTTAAATATATTAAATAAACGTATGACGTGAAGAATAATTTCCAAAGGTACTTCAAATAGTAGTCGAGGGGGACTTTTTGTTTGTAGGTCCTAGATATGGTCCATACTTCCAATGTAGTCTATTGAGGTAAATGGGATCCGAAAAGGGAAAGAAAATAATAATATATATTAAAACTAATGCAGATGTCATGCGGATCTAAATAAATACTGTCCAGTCCAGATCCTCATTAATCCCCTTGGGTGCACATGTGTTGAGAAGGAATATCCATCTCGATTCCCTCTGTGCTAGTCTTTTGTGTATATCCCCACCTCTCATATTAAAGGATATTCTTTCCAGACCAATACATTTAAGCTTATCGGTTGAGCCACTATGTACATGCAAAAAATGACTGGCAACAGTCCTAAGGATCTTGCCCTGTGCGTAATCTCTACTGGCTAGTCTTATGTGTGAGAGATGCCTGGCCAGTCTTTGTTTCAGTTTTTGACCAGTCATCCCCAAATAATACTTTTCACAGGGACATTTTAAACAGTAAATGACATTATTTGTCTTACAGTTCATATATTGTTTTATACAATATTGTGTCTTTTTATCAGTGTCCCATATGTTATCTGTGATTTCCATGTATGTGCAGAAGTTACACTCACCACATGGAAATGTGCCAAGGAGTCTCTTTCCTGTACCTGTCCTAGTCATCTTGTGTTCAAAGTGGCTACGTGTAAGGCAGTCTCCCACATTCCTGCATCTTCTTGCTGTCAGCTGTGGCTTATCATGTAGGTACAAAGATAGAATTGGGTCAGTCGTCAAAATATGCCAATTTCTTTCAAATAGTTTTTTTATTTGCTGCCAATTATTATTAAACCCTGTAATGTATCTCACCTTAGCATCTTTTTCTTTCTTTCTAGGTGAGACCAAGTCAAGTTGTGCACAGTTTGCTATCCCTGTCTTACATCTCTTCAACAGGTGCTGTGGGTATCCTCTTTTCTTAAATCTATTCTCCAAAAGTTTAGCTTCCCTATTGTAATCAGATATATAGGTGCAGTTCCTACGTACTCTCATAAATTGTCCTTTGGGTATACATTTTAGTAGTGCCTCGGGATATGAACTCTGGTAATGCAAAAGAGAGTTAGTGGCAGTAGGATTCCTATATAATTTGGTGATGAGTTCATCTCCTACAACTTCCACCATCACATCTAGGAAGTTCACTCGTATTTCTGAAATCTCCCTAGTCAAGAATATATTTAATTCATTCTGGTTCAATTTGTCTAGGAATTCCTCCAAGTTTTTTCTGGGGCCTTGCCATACGATGAAGATATCGTCTATATATCTCAGCCATGTGAGTATATGCACAGTATAAGGTTCCTCACCCTAGGTACTGCTAAGAGAAGAAAGTAGTGGCATGAGGGGAGGTGAGTATAATTTTACTTTTAAAGTTGTCAAGCCCGAAACAAACCACATGTACTGAATTTTTGGCCTCCAATGACATCCTTTATGGTATAAAAATATGAAGAAGAAGATGTAATCTGTTTTGGTACAGTATTATTAAATTGAGTGTTAAATCCACACTACCCAGTGTAAATTAAGTAGTGCACCTAACCTGAAAGCATCTTGTGGTCAAGTAAGAAACACCAGCTTCCAAAACTGCATCTTCAACAAACTAGTAATATTTAAAGTTAGAATTATTGACATACTATAATTAGTAGACGTCTATCCATACAAGGTCTGTGTGAAATATGAAATAAAATTCCAATAAACTCAAGCAATGTGTCACTATTCACCACTAAAGATGGATGAAATAATAATTTAAAACCACTACATATGTGAGCTATTGAAGGCCGATGCCTCTTTGAACAAATGTTTACAAACATTGAATTAACATAACTTATATGACATTTGGTAGTTCGTGAGAGTAATATTTAGTATATGGCTTTTCCGATTACTGTCAATAAAAACTAAACAGTGAAAATACTGATGCATTTATGCATTGGTGCTGGCAAAGACCTTTTAAAATATTGCGGATGGCAAGGAGTGCAAACAGATGGGTTATTAATCCCAACTGAACCACAAATTCTTGATGTATCAGAAGAAGTAAAACACATTGGATGCAATTAAAGTGGAAAGAGATGATGGATGACAGCAAGATAGATAAACAGGGTTGAAACTGAATTAACAGCACAGTTAGCGTTTTTACTGGTGTATATTACCAATAAAATCTAACAATGAAATGCTGATTTTACAATAGGGGTTACTGGAGTCTGGCTATGCTTTATTTTTTGTTGACGATATGTTTTTAATGATAATCTAAAAAAGCTATTGTGGGAAAAATAGAAAAATACAATCTAGGTCAAATATGTAATGCCATATGCCTATTATAATATCCAAATTCTAAAATAATATAGTGTTCAAAAACTTGTGGGAAGATCTTTGCAAAGATAAAAATTCAGTATTCCTATTTATTTATTTTTTGACATTTGCTTTCGGAAAAGTTCAACAGTGGCTCAGCGTTATTAATAATCGTGCCGCTTGTTCTGGGAAGATTTGTACACTGGTATCAAAGCGAGCTGGTAATTGTCATATACCAAGC
The DNA here is from genome assembly GCA_019447015.1 of Hymenochirus boettgeri. Classification (NCBI taxonomy): domain Eukaryota; kingdom Metazoa; phylum Chordata; class Amphibia; order Anura; family Pipidae; genus Hymenochirus; species Hymenochirus boettgeri. Next base: position 229,355,081 of record CM033471.1, read on the forward strand.
ATCCTTAATTACATGTATAATGCATTTTTAGATCCTGTAATTATATATGCAAATACACATTAATTTTGTGAGATTAGATTAATATTAATTTGCATGGTATCACTACAAACACAGTTAAATTCTCCGCTTTCACATTCGCTGACTGAGATTCAAATTTATTGAATATATAAACCTCTTCTCTCCTGCTGGAACAAAATATGCTACAGTGTCTATTGCTGCTGACCCGGTTATTATTTTCTTATTAACATAACCAACAAAATTTTTACACAGAGCAGTTAAATAAGAAGTGTGCATAAAAAACAAGATATAGATAATCCTCTTTTTTTCCCCCTCCAAAAGAATACGTGGGCCACATTTTATTGCCTGTGTAGAGGGTATCCAAGTTCTTATATCTATAAGCAAAATAAACCCTCACAAAGCTTTAATGAACATTCTAAAAGCTGTGATTGCCAATTTAGAGGCAATATAATGTAGGCCTTTCGGATAAATAAAATGGAAAAAGAAGATTAGCAGCAGAACGAGTCTGAAATGCTCTGTATTAAAGGCAACATCTGACCTACATAAGGTAAAAAATGTTTAATGAAATTTCAAAGGTATTTTATCACTTTATCTTTGTTTATGTAATATTTATACTTGATTATAATGCCAATAATCATATGATGATTTTGAATCCAGCTACTCTTTAATCAGGCCTGGGGTGAGAGGGCAGTAGCGATAATTAGAGTCTTGTTCCACTGGCAGGTCTGTAGATTGGGACATAGTTTCTGCACGGTACTTTGGCAATTGGCACACTGAAACTATGAAATTTTGAGGGGGAAGCCAGGTTCTGAAAGAAGAAATTTCTGTAGTTCTGTGTCAAAATTCCATCTGTATTTTCAACCAGCAGAATTTTGACAGCAGAACCGGTTCCAACCCAAAACCAGCTTTGCATCAATGATTCCTTTGTGGGTCACACAAGCCCCATTTAACCTAAAGCCAGCCATACATACCCCATCCTGGATTTGTTGAGTATTACGCATGTGTTTGCTTTAAAAATATTAGATCCCAACCCCCCCCCCCCCCCATTTAAACAGACCATAAGTAGAGATGGCCGAACTTAATAAAGTTTGGTTCTTTTTCGAACTTCCAAACTTCAGTAAAAGTTCAGAAGTTTAGTAGTTCGAAAACGAGTCAATGGGGGGAAAATAGTTTATAAAGTTTGGATTGAATACAATTAAAATAGTGATGGTAACTAGAGATGGACTCGAACTCGAACCCGAGTTTCAGCCGAACTATTAGAATTCGAACGAATTCGGACTTATCGAACTATCCCGGACCCGGATTTTCGATATTTTCGGACTTTCGATAAATATTGAATGTTCGACTGTTCGAATGTGTGAATAATATGCCTATTATACCTATACGCGAGCATCGAATCCGCGAGTAAAGGGTCCATTAAAACCTATCCGCGAGCATCGAATCCGCAAGTAAAATGTCCATGGTATCTAGGCGCGAACATCGAATCTACGAGTAAAGTGTCCATTAAAACCTATACGCGAGAATCGAATCCGCGAGTAAAGTGTCCATTAAAACCTATATGCGAGCATCGAATCCGCAAATAAAATGTCCATGGTATCTAGGCGCAAACACGAGCATCGAACCCGCGAGTAAAGTGTCCATTAAAACCCAACCGCGAGCATCAAATCCGCAAGTAAAATGTCCGTGGTATCTAGGCGCGAAAGCGAGCATCAAATCCGTGAGTAAAGTGTCCATTAAAACCTATACACGAGCATCGAATCTGCGATTAAAGTGTCCATTAAAACCTATATGCGAGCATCGAATCTGTGAGTAAAATGTCCATGGTATCTAGGCGCGAACACGAGCATCGAACCCACGAGTAAAGTGTCCATTAAAACCTATCCGCGAGCATCGAATCCGCGAGTAAAATGTCCATGGTATCTAGGCGCGTACATCGAATCTACGAGTAAAGTGTCCATTAAAGCCTATACGCGAGCATCGAATCCGCGAGTAAAATGTACATGGTACCTAGGCACGAACAAGCTCAAAAATAGCGCGAGTGAGAGTAAAATAGATTTTTCGAATGTCCTGGATATTTGAACATGTTCCCCAGACCATTTCCCAGGTCCCACAGCCATTTACCATTGATATTTTAATTGTATTTCATTAGAACTTTTCTAACTATTTGACTCCCATTGACTTTACTGGGTCCATTTTCAAACTTTCCATATAGTTTGAAAGTTCGAAAATGGACAGAACTTTCGAAAGTTCGGCCATCTCTAATGGTAACTTACTGTAAATGCCTCTGGGACCTGGTAAATGGTCTGGAGAACTCATCCTATGGGAAGAACCGCAAAAAAAATGGATGTAGTACACACACGCGCTACTTCCAGGTTTCCATGGGCCATTTTCGATAATCCTCAAATGTTCGCATTTGAGAGTCCTCGAACGTTTGAGTATTCTCGAATTCGGCCGTTCGAGAATAGTAACGGCTGAAAATCCTATGGCCGGACGTTCAGGGGTCCTGCAGCTCAACCCAGGACCCTCCCTCTCCGGCACTTATAACTGCTCTCCTGGCACTGGCAAGGGTAAAGGGGTCCCACAGCTCGAACTGATACCCCCTCCCCAGCACTTTGCCACACTTAAAAGTGCTCTTACAGCAGTGACAAGTGCCTTTGTTAGGTGTCCTGCAGCTCAAAACCAGGACCCCCATTGGCTCTTAGAAGAGCCCTTGTGGCTATAATAAGCGCCTTTCTGATTAGGGGGTCCCACAGCTCAAAACCGGGACCACCCTTATTCCTAAAAAGGACCTTTTCAGGTCACTGAAAAAGTTTTACCAGCACTCGTCTTTCCTGGGTCCACAGGTGCAAGCTCATACATTCATCTCCTGTATCATCCTGTATAATCTGTAGTTCACACGAGAGCCACACTCTTAAAGCATAAACTTATATTACTTTTTTTATTACTTTTTATTAGAAAATCCATTACCTGTCACATCAAGACCTTTCAGGTCTCTGGCACCTTCTTTCTTTGGGCTATGTCACTGCAGCCGCCAGTGACACATTAACATTGCCGGTGTTGCCGGCCTCTTTATCACGAACTAGTTTGAGGGATTACCGAATGGCCAAAAATCCTTGAATGTTCAGAAATCCTTGAACATTTCAAAGATTTTAAAAAATAAGTCAGCGAGCTGGGAAATCCGAACTAGTTCGTAGTTTGGGAAGTTCTAAAGAGTTTGTCCAAACTATTAAAGTTTGTGTTGCACTCGGGTTCGAGGTTCAGTTCGGTCTATTTCTAACAATGGGATCAATGAGATGCAGAGTTCCTATACAAATCAGGTAAATATTTTTGTATTTAGAATGCAGTTAGATCCTGTAAAGATGTTAATTGTTTAATCCATTTCCAACCTATTTTAGGGAGGTATAATTTCTCCCTCAGAAAAGGACAGGGGTGGTATTTTTCTAGATTTTTTGCATTACAAGTTATCGCATATGATCACTTTATCCTACAATCAGTATTGGGTAATAAAAAAAATCAAAACTTGCCTAATAGGCAGAAAAAACGTAGGAAATCATAGGAACATGTACGATCATCCATAAGTGATCTGATGATCATATGAAATTACAACCTTATAAAGTAAGAGAACCACAAACTTAGGCTTTCATGTCATCGGACAGCAAACCAATGGAAACCAATTCATTTTTCTAAATTATTAAGTGGAGAAGAACGAGGACAACCTTAATGGGCTACTTGTTGGGCAATGTCATAAATTAAGTTTATTCTGATGATATTTCTACTGTATCTTTAACAGCGTGACATATTCCCTTCTTATTGGTGGAGGTTATTTCCGCTGGTTATTATTGACAATAGAAATAAGGTCATATGACCCTTTGAAACTAATTCAGCTATAAAGAAACTGGGTGAAAAAAGTTATTGGGATCAGTTAACAGAAGGTGAACACTAGTGATGGCCGAACTGAAAAAAATCTGAAATCGGACCTATTAAAGTAATCAGACCTATTAAAGTTAATGGGTGCAAAAAAAATCCGAAAAGTTTAAATAAAATAAAGATAAAATGACAATGGTAACTTACTTTACATGGCTCTGGGACCGGGTAAATGGTCTAGGGATTTAAAACTATCCAGAACTTGAAATAAAATAACTTCCTTCACACGCGCGCTATTTTCGAGCTTCCGCATTCTACATTCGATAATTTTCACACAGGGTTGAAGGATTTCGTCTATATATTCTATATATGCAATTGAGGGTTAACCAAATGTTGTATTTTTCCCATACACAGAACCCAGGGTCCCAGGGGGTTGGCACTGCTAAAAACAGCTGTGGTTGGATGATTTTAGGTCATGTGCCTAAATTGTTTTCAGAAATTCGATAGTTTCCAAAAATCAAATCTCAAATTCAAAAATCCTCAATCGTTTCCATGAATTCTGAAATCATCAATCGTTCATTTGATAATTATCGGAAAAAGTTTGGTGAGTCTGAAAAGTCCCTCTCTAGTATTGAGTCCAGGTTTCAAAAATCCACAGATCCAATGGAATGTTTGACATTTTTAAGACTCGAAATCATTGAAAAAGACTGAATGTTAGAAAATTTGGATTGAAAAATCATGTTTAAAAAATACAACAGAATACTCTAAATTGGGTTTGAAATGAATTTCTGGAACTTCAATAGGTTCCTCGGAACTGATGTCAGAACAAAACTCACCAGTTTCATGTAGTGAACACCAGGGGCAGTATAGTTATGTAAAATGTGTATACTGATAGATCAATATTTTAAGAGTTTAAATAAATGACCTAAAAAAGGAAAATTCCACCACAGTATTTTATAGCTCAGGGTACAGATACAGTAAGAAAGGATGACGGAAATACTTATTTAAAGTGTCATTAAAAATGGTTAAAGGGGAACAAAAGGTCAGTAAAAAATAACATTAATTACCTAAAACTCTCTTGTGCTAAAAATAAAATAAGGTTTTAAGCTAAAATGAAAAAAGTTTGAGAATAAAACTTTAAGTGTTGGTGAATATAAGATTTAATAATAAAATAAAATATATTTTACATATACTTTGCCCTGTAAAATGTGTCTATTACCATCGGAATTTTTAGACTCAAAGCTTCTCCCTGGTTTAATTTTTAAAGGCGTTCCAATTCCAATGTTTGCATTGCTGGGCCGGATATTCCTCCTTCCTATTTCCAACCTTCACTCAAAAAGCATTGGTTCTAAGAAGCTCCTGAAACCTTTGCATATATTTCTAACTATGGACAGACACATCTGCATTTTTCTGGCTGAATATACTGTACATCCTGGCAGTTGAAATTGTGTATTCAGCTGGTCATAAACTACACATTTCAGTTTCCAATATGATTGCTAGCACAGCACTTATTAAACCTCATATAGTAAATATTACTCTGGAAAGATATACAGCATGCAGTTATCAGCAAACCATAGGCAGAGAATAATGGAGGCTTTGGTTAACATAAATTGGGGGATTTATCGGTATACGGTGGGGAACTTCATGTTAACATAAACGGGGGGATTTATCGGTATACGGTGGGGAACTTCATGTTTACATAAACGGGGGGATTTATCGGTATACGGTGGGGAACTTCATGTTTACATAACCGGGGGGATTTATCGGTATACGGTGGGGAACTTCATGTTAAAAACTCAACTTGTTTGGAGCATTCCTTTAACAGCATTCCTACAGTGGCGTACGGGGCCAATGCAGAACTAAAAAAGTTCCGTATTACCTGACCAGGATCCCGCAATGCAGTAAGTCTCACAAGAGACTTTAAAACAATGCAGGATCCTGGTCAGGAAAGACTGTATATCCTCAATTTTACAGTCACAAAATCAGTATCCTTGGCTTACTAAGTGTTCGGGGGATGAGAAGCAATAAGGTCTGTGCATATGACGTGGGGAACAAAAGAAAATCATGGTGCTTAGAACAATGTAAATATGGCTAAAAAATGTAGAAACAAAAAATATATGGGGCTGATGCAATAAATTTTGCCTGTGCTAATAATCTGTATTAATCTGTAGAAACGAATCAGACAGTATCTAAATGCAGTAACCCAGAAAGTAAAGACTGTATTGGCTGCAGCTTATTGGTGCAGGAATAAAGGAAACAATAGTTTCTTGCCAAAATTATCACCTTTCAATGCATCAGATTTCCAGAATAATTTGAAAACTACATTACATGAGGTAATCATAAAATAACAACGTATTGGTCCCTTCAGCATCCAGTTATAATATATTCATAAGAAGAGATGGACTAGAACTCGAACTAGAACTAGTTCAAATCCAACTTTAATAGTTCAAACAAACCCAAACTTTTCGGATTTCAAACTTTCCGAACTTTCACGAATTTTCAAATTTAATAAACCAATGGTAACTTACTGTCCATGGCTCTTGGAACACATACAAACATCCAGAACTTGAAATATAGTAACTTCCTTCACATGCGTGTTTTTTTAGCTAAACTTTCCGAACTATTTGTCCTCATTGAATTGAACGTGTTAGTTTTCAAACTTTCAAACTTTTCCTGCAGTACGAAAATTCAAAACCGAACAGAACTTTAGGAAGTTCTCTATTCATAAGGGGCATAATTGGTAACTGGTGAAAAATCTACTGGGTAGAAAACTGGCTACCATACTGCAAAATGAAATCAAATATTTTTTCCTTTCTGGCTGACAGTTATTCTGCTATTGTTCATGTATTTTCAATTTGCTCATATACAAAATAGAAGAATGAGTTCAGAGAACAGAAAAAAGAGATACTGTCTCATCCATGAGTGCAGCACATCTAGAGCACAACAAGAGTTAGTTACTCCTACTTTCCCTTGAATTATCCAGTTTAGGTAGACTTTCTGGCTTTTCTTGTAAGCACAATGCACAATAAGATTTCAGACTTAGAATGCGGGATATTCAATAAAAGTTCTTATCGTTAAAAATGGTGCTATTTTTGCCCCTACCAATCAAATGTTAGCTTTCAAATGGAAGCTAACATCTGATTGGTTGGGGCAAAGTTAGCACATTTTTAATAAACGATAAGAACTTTTATTAAATAGCCCTGTTGTTGACGTTTCCAAAATCCACAAGAAGACATTATTTGAAATAGACACTGGGATGCATAACAGGTAACGAATTACCCTTCATAGCATAATCATATTTACCACATAAATCTTACTAAGACATGAACTGCTAATTTCGATTCATTTTTTAATGTCATCCTTGATCATTTTTTTTTTTGCAAGCTTTGTAATGCTAAAGTTGTGTGATTTCTTGTAACTGCTTGTAAGTTTTATCCCTAGATATTTGAGTTATTTCTCCTGCCAATTACTTTTTAAAGTGCTCTTGAGCTGAGTAACTAAGCCTCCCTCCAGAGTAATATTTAAAGCAAGACTTGTCTTGATTTATGCATCATTGAGAAAGTTACACATTTTTTTCCAGAAGCTTAATTAAATTATGAAAAAGATGAGCAGGAGAAAGCAACGTTAACCATGCCAGCTGTTGCAAACCAACTCCCTTTTTCCAATCAGTGGAGCTGGCAAAAGCTACACAGAAATGGTGCTTAACATCAGTTGGACTTTTACTTAAAGTGGCAGGAGGATTTTGAGCAATGTGTATTTGTCAAAATATGAGAACTGACATTAGAGATACTTAAAGCTGGGTACACACAATGAGATATTTTGGTCTGATTGACCGATAATTCAGTGTATCGGTCGATCGGACCGAAATTATCGCATCCAAATGTGCCCATGTCTGACCGATCGTTCGTCCGAATCCGACGAAAGAAGATCGGACATGGTGGAAAACCTCGTCTGATTCGTGCGGTCCTCTACGGCTGCTTTTGCCGCGACCGACAGTCCTTCCTCCTGGCCGACCGGTCGAAAATATTGAACGGCCGGTCAGGAGGAAAAATCGCTAGGTGTGTACCTAGCTTAAAAGAAGTCATCATTTTGGGTGGGTAAATGGAAAAAAGCAAAGACATACCATATGGAGATAATTCGGACAATAATGATAATAGATAGATAGATAGATAGATAGATAGATAGATAGATAGATAGATAGACAGACAGACAGAGAGACAGGCAGACAGAGATAAAAAAAGAGAAAGAGATGTATAAAGAGATAGTAACATAGTAATTGAGGTTGAATAAAGACATCAAGTCCATCAAATCCACCCTCTATGAAGTCCATGAACTTGCCATTACCACATCTGCTGGAAGACAGTTTCACCATTCTCACTGTAAAGAAACCTTTCCTAACCTGAAGATTAGAACTTCTTTTCTTCCAACATTAAAGGATGTCCACGAGTCCTCTGATATGACCTATTAATGAACAATGCACCAAAGAGTTCATTGTATGGCCCATTAATATATTTGTATAAGGTTATCCTATCCCCATGCAAATGTCGCTTCTCCAGTGTAAACAGCCCTAACTTGTCTAATCTGCCTGCATATTTAAGCCCCTCCATTCCCCTTATTAATTTAGTTGCCCTTCTCTGAACTGCTTCCATTTCCAAGATGACTAACTGGTACTAATTGACAATGTACAGGTGCAAAGTTGGAAATCCACGATAATGGTACAGCAAACTTGGCAGTTAATGATACTGGTACAACGGGGATATAAATACAATAGCAAATTGGGAATGTCATGATACTGGTACAGCAAGCAGGGGAGATCATGATACTGATACAGCAAAGTGGAAAAATTATGACTTTCTCATAGTTTTGATGAGGTCACAATGATTCCTAGTTATGCCACTCTCCACAAGCCAAGCCCACTCTTCTGGCAGCATGCTTCTTGCTTGTCAGGAAGATACAGAGGCAGCTTTAAATATTTAGCAAAAGGAATGAAATCAATTGACTTTTTTTTTTTAAATGAAGATTCTATGCTAAATAACAAGGTATATGTGTATTACAGTATATATAAATAATAAAATTGTTTTCGACCACTGCACTTGCCCTTTTCCTATTCCATTTCCTAATCCTGTTCTTAATAGCTATTGACAGGAGAACTCATTATCCCTAGATTACTGAGTTTATGTATTGAAAGGAATTTACAGATTTATAAATTCCACACATTGCTAAATACATGGCACAGTACAAACAGAATCTATGGAAAGGTATTTTGAAGCATACTGTAGCAGCATTAAGAAGAAGAATAAACCTTTCTGGGCGATGCTTTACCTCTGTGCTTTCATTTCTTTGTGGTTTTCCATTTGAAAGTTGCTTTTTATTACAATAGGACTAGACAATCCTATATAATCAAATCCTTCACTTTTTTCATTTGCTCGGTGTTCAGAGCTAGCAAGAGATTTCATATTGTGAGATGTCAGAAGATACAGAATCTCGGTTCATTATTCGAAAATGCTATAGCTAAATTTTATATGTACCAAAACCAGAAGAAAGTCATATAAAGCCAAATCATTGCTAAATTTTCTCAGGGAAATTCCTATCAAAACACAAAATCACTAATTTAATCTCCTGTTTAAAAAACAAACCCACCGAGATCTGCTCAGTTTTGGTTTGTGAAACAAAGGGAAAGTTTTGACACCATGAAAATTATTGCAATCTTATAATTCTGACGATGTCTGTAAAGTACTGGCAAGGTCATTAAAGTTTTCAGCAGTCATCAATGGACACCATTGAGCAGTAGCATAATACAACACAGTATTGGTTACAGCTCATGAGCACAGGTTTTCCTTCCACGAGCGTTCGTTTGGCGTAAATGACATCACCAACATGCTCGCTCCAGATACTGTCTGTCTGCACTCTGCTCTTGTTCTTAGTCAGTTGACTTACTCATTGGTCTGCCTTCCATTCCTGACCTTCACCCATGGTTGGTTCTTGTTGGCCCTTCCATCTGACACTGTGGGCTCCAATCTTCTTAGGGTTTTTCCCTCCGGGTTCATAACCTGGTACTCCCAAGCACCTATCTTTTGTATTGGCACGCACACGCCAAACATAGATGCTCGATCGGGACAGCGTGCCTGACAACTGAAAAGGAGCTGCAAGTGGAGTGGTGGTAAGTTAAGTGTTGTAGTATCCCTGGCCATTCAATTATCCACAGGGAGGTGGGAATAAGCGTTCTCCCCACCAGTGAATAATAGACACAGATTTCATGTACTTTACGAAGTCCCTTTAAGCATACCACTCTGCAAATAAGGAGGATATGGCTGTAGGACCACCCTTAAGAGTGCTATAGTTCTCCTTAAAATGTTTTTATTTGCGTAGAGAAAAACTTTTAATGGAGAAAGCTTGGCTTGACAGGGTTTAGGCAGAGGCCAGTGGCATTTTAAATCTGCACAAGCAAAGATCATTTGGCATTGGTTTTGCATCCTTAGGCATTATTTTAACATTGGATTTGGTTTTAAGTTATCATGAGCCACATTAAGTTATCTCTGGACAGTTTTATTGCTGCGTGTGAACTATTGTTGCAGCGTTAAAGGGGCAGTTCAGTGGAAATGATCAATATTTGTTAAATTGTTAGTTTGTGTAATGCCTTCTTAGTTATTCTACATATTCTCTCCCATTGATCTCATACCCTTTGCTGTTCCCTGCTGTTGACATTAGTGAGCTGACATTTCAGGTTCTAACAGTCCTTCTTCTTCCCAGGATGCACCACATCCTTGGAATGTTCCTAACAGTAATTTCTACTGATTGGCTGTTGGATGGGTCAAAGATGCTCAGATCTCTACTGAGCAACTGAATCAACCCAGGCACTGGGTCAAGGGCAAGACCATAACGGTCTCTACTAGGGGTCCTGCAAACAGGAAGTCAGTATTTCGGTTGCAGTTATTTATACACAGACAAAATGCTGAATTGGCAGATTAAGGTCATTAGGATGAAAAATACTGCTCTTTATTCTGAAAAGCATATGTATTTGCACTGAACTTCCCCTTTAAGGCTGAGGCCAACAGGAATCGCGCACACAATCACGAGCGTTATCGCGCGCGACTGTGTGCGCAATTCTTGTGCGTTTTGTGTTTGCGCATGCATTTTGCACATGCAATCTTGCTGTTTCCCGTTATGGAAATGCATGCGTTAACGCACAAAACATGCCGAACGCATGCATTACCAAACGCGAATGGACGCGCAATCGCTTGCGCATCGGAAATCGCAGGAATTTTCGCTTTCCCACAATTTCTATTTTAGTGAAAATCGCGGGCACAATCGTGAGCACAAAATGCGTGCTCAAACGGGCAAAAAAGCGCTAGTGTGGCCTAGCCCTAACTCCAATGAGCTTTAAACTGAAATGTAATATTTACACTGATTTAGATATAATATACTATAATGTATTTTTTTATTTGATGATTGTACAGAATTTCAGATGCCTTCCACACTTGGAAGCACTCAGAGTCTCTTTATATGAATTACAATGACCTCAAGGTAACACACACAAATGTTTTGATCTAAGGTAATGGAAGATGGTCATGTGATTCAATTAGATTTTACAAAATCAAGAAGTAAAAATTGGGGAATGGTAACACAAAGTGTTTTTTTTCGGTATCAGTTTTATACAAAAACAATGGTAAGAAGAGCAAATAAATATGCAGGACAAGGGTTGTAAAATCTCTCCCAACTGTCTAATCTGGAGGTGTGGGATTGTTTTAGGGCAGTACAGTGGTACCTTTACTTGCACATGATCAGCTGTTTTAAAACTACAAATCGGGGTATCAGGCCTGCAACTGAAAGCATGGCTTTAGTATTAAAACCGTTTCACTACTAAAGGCATCCTTTCCTTCTTAAGGGAACCCAACTGAGATACAGTTGGGTTTAGGTTCAGGAATTTGTAACAAATTTGTACTATTCTGGTATTTAGTGGCTGTGTTTCTAAACAGAAAGTAGCATTATTTAGTCATCAACCTGATAAAAACTACCAGGTTAGTGACAATAATGAACTCGGACTCACAGTTATTTTCGAAAATCTTCGAAAATAACCTTGAATGTTCCACAATCCTCGAAAATATGATCAGAAACTCAAAAATAGTTTCTGATCGTATTTTCAAGGATTATCGAACGTTCAAGGCTATTTTTGAGAATTTTTTAGGCTATTTAGTAAATTTCAAATTCATATTTTTGAAAATAACTGTGAGTCCGAGTTTGTTAATGTCACTAACCTGGTATTTTTTAGCAAGTTGATGACTAAGTAATGCTACTTTTTGTTTAGAAACACAGCCACTAAATACCAGAATAGTACCAATTTTGTTTCATATTCCTAAACCTAAACCAAATAGCGTGAACGTTCGATAAAAATCGAAGACTTGGTCCAAAGTCCCGATTTAAAGTTTTGTTTTCAGATCTTCGGGATTTTCCTGAGATCTGAAAACGGAATGAAAGAAGATATAAAAATGAACTTATGGATTTGTTTGGAGCTGTTTAGAATACCCAGGGATGTCCCTCCCATGAAGCAAACAGAAAAGTTTTTTTTACAAAACTGTACACGGAAAGAAAATTTTTGATTTCATGCATTTCTTTTTATCTATAGTACTGTAACTATAATCTAATGAGTCAATCTAGCCATACACTACAAACCTCCTAACAATTATTTTGGACAAGAATTTTGTTTTCAACATTTTATTTCAAATTAAATGGCCCAGGAAAGAAAACTTTGCTGGAAGGTAGAATGGTCTTTCTTTAGACAATTGAACCCTTAAATATGTCATAGTCAAATATAAAAGAACCTAAAGTCTTATAGGTGTTTGGCCAGCATAAAATTGCATGTACCAATTGTACTAAAGCTGGACATACACTACCTCGACCTGTTCAGCAGTTTTACCTGCCAAAGTTTCCACCTTGCTTCTTGGCTGGATCATATCAAAAAACACTGACACTAGCCCTACCACCTTAGACATGAACGGGGTACACAGTGCCAGCTGCAGAATAACAATTGGAGCCAGTAAGGGAGATGGCATCAATGACTGAATTGAGGATATGTACTAGTATTTCCAAGTAACTTAATAATAGCATTTAATTATAAAGTGACTTATCTAAACTTAAAGTGCATTATTTCTAATGAATTACTTATACAGTGATGATCCTAAACCAAAAAATCTCAACATTCTTACAAAATCCGGAAGCTAAATAATGGTACAACATGATACCAATAAAACCAGGAACTTAAACTGTTTAAATTTCAAATCAAATTAAATATTTCACATTAAGCATTTTCCCTAGCAGCTCATTAACAAATTGCATTGGATACAGTCTTAATTATCAGTGCTCCAGACAAACTTGTCTTTGCGCAATAAGTCACCTGCGTGTATTGATTAGATGTAAAACACAGTCCTCATTAGTGGAAATGCTTCTCTCGTTATTAATTCCTCTCTGAAAATTGTAAAATAAATAAATAAAAAAGGTTTATCTTCCTTTTGATTTTCTCGAGACTTCTTAAAAAAAATGCCTTATGTTGACCTTTCTAGGAATTAAGCAGATAATCATATTTTATAAAAACGTGTGAAAATGTTTATTACTTAAAGGAGAAAAAAAACTTCTTTCTATAAAAAAAAAGTTTATTTAGACAAAAGTGACACAGATATCCAATGTAATTCTTCTAAAAATAAATCTAGAAAGGGAAATTTAAATTATTGCTGGGAAGAATGTTTTTTTTGATGACACGTGCATGATGACCACCTTTTAATAATGATTAGAGGTCATTTCTGAAAATGCAATTAGTAGAAGTTCATTGATTGCAAATTGATTACATTTAAGGTGGACTCATTTTTTTGTTCTAAAGTTTGTTACATGTGCATATTAATTGTGCCCTTTGGGCTAAGGTAACATAAAAACTGTTAATCAGTGACAAATATGCCATATGCTCCCGCTATCTCCAGTGGTGTAACTAGAAATCACTGGGCCCCGTCTACTTTCGATTTTCTATTTTCGAAAATCGTCTACTTTCGATTTTTTAATTTCAAAATTGTCAACTTTCGATTTTCGAAAATTGTCTACTTTCGAGTTTCAAAAATCGTCTACTTTCGATTTTCGAAAATCGTCTACTTTTGATTTTCGAAAATCGTCTACTTTCGATTTTCGCTAAAAATCGAAAATTCGAAAAATCTGGCTTCCATGAAATTTGGGAGTTCCAAAAGTTTCGTTGGGACTTCAAAATCTTCAGATTCGATTCGAAAATGGGTTCTATTCGAACCCACATTACATCTCTATTGGTGAACAACGCACCAGAGAATTTATTGTACGCCAATTAATAGATTTGTATAAAGTGATCATATCTCTGCGCAATCATTGCTTCTCCAATGTAAACAGCCCTAACTTGTCTAATTTGTCTGCATTATCAAGTCCCTCCATTTCCCTAATTAATTTAGTTGCTCTTCTCTGAACTTTTCCATTTCCAAGATGTCCCTTTAATATTCCAAAACTGCACTGCATATTCCAAATGAGGCCTTACTAGTGCTTTGTAAAAAGGAAGAATAATGTTTTTTTCCTGTGAATATATTCCCCTCTTTATACAAGACAATATCTTGCTAGCTTTAGCCGTTTCTGTCTGTTATCTATTAGAACGCCCAAATATTTTTAAAAATATATTTGCTTAGCAAAGAGCCATTTGCAGTATTGTCAGCAAAGGAATGTTTAACCCCAAATGCATAACCTTACATTTATTAACACAGAATCTCATCAGCTACTCTGTTTTGATAATCTATCTAGGTCTGCTTGCAGCAATTGCACTTTATACTTTTGTGTCATCAGCAAACACAGAGTCCTTGCTACTAATACTTGTTTCTAAGTCATTTATAAACCTATAAAATTGAAGTGGCCCTAGTACAGAAACCTAAGGCACTCCACTTAAAGGGCATGTCCACCCCCAAAACTATAATTTAACCCACTACTGGCCCCACTCTATAGTGTAATAAAATCCTTACATCCCTGCTCCAAATGGCTGCCCTGCTATGCCCCTCCAAAGTCCCAAAAACTAGCAACCAGGAGCCTGCCAGAGTCCATATAGGACTCTGCCTTCTCTCTATCTTCTGGGAGAATTTTGCCATGCGCACTGCAGGCCTCCTCCCCTCCCTCTCCCTCCCTCTCCCACCCATTTTGCTTTCCCCCTAGTATTAAACCCCTTTGCTGTAGTGTAGGGCTCCCTCCACCAGACCCAACCGCTATAATAGGTTTTACAGAATCTGCCCCGAACTCTTCTTACCTTTCCTCTCTCCTCCGGAGTTCTTCACTGCCGGCAGCCACATCTGGATGCGGCTGCCGGATCGGCCCCAAGCAGAGGGCTGGAACAGTACGCCGGAGGAAAAAGGTAAGGTAAGTAATGATCATTTAAGTCTTTTTGAAAATACTCTCTGTACGCAATCTATCAAACAATTCTCTATCCATGTACAAATTTTTCAAGGCCAACAGACCTTGGTTTATACACAAGTCAATTATATGGCACAGTATCAAAATCCTAACCAAAATATAAGTATTCCGCTGCCACTACTATGCTAGAACCTACATTTTTAATCATGTTTTCATAAAAACCAAGCAAGTTAGTTTGACAAGATCTATTTCTCATTAACCCATGCTGATACAAAGTCCAGAATATGATCCCAAAAGTATCTTCCCCACCACTAATGTTAAAGTTGTAGGTAAGTCCTGAGTCCTGGACACATCTGCAAGGAGTTTGTATGTTCTCCCCGTGCTTGGGAGGGTTTCCTCCGGGCACTCCGGTTTCCACCCCAATCATAAATACATACTGATAGGTTGAATGTGTCAAATAAATCTGCTTAGATTGTAAGCTCTTCAGAGCAGGGCCTGATGTGAATGTATACATGTAATTGTAAAGCTACGGAAGATGTTGGCGCTATATAAATCCACAATAATAATAATAGTTACCAGGCTGCGAACAGCTACCCTATTTGAATATTGATATTAAATTGTCCCTTTTCCAACCCAGAGCCATATCATATGACAAAAGTGAATCTGAAAAGATAAGAAATTGTGGGTTTTAAAGGGGAACTGTGGTCTCCATACAAATGAAAGGCCAGTTTCCTACCTTTAAAACGAGCCATCAACCACCTCTCTACGTGCTCCACAGCCCAAATTATAAAGAAATGACTGACCAGAAAGTTAATGGGCGGGAGGCTGACATGTGACATTCCTAAGGCTTCTCCTGTACAGTGCCAACAGCGAGCACAGCCTCAAACTCCCTCAGTGTGTGAGGGAGACAGGAAGTCCCTCCTCCTTTCTGCTGTGTGAAGTCCTGACAGAGAAGGTAAAGGAATCTACAGCCCTTCTCTCCCACTATGTGAAAACAGCTTTTTCAGGCAGAGTTCTCACCCTGCCTGAAAAGGCTGTTTCCACAGAGTTTTCTGTGGGGGGGGGATGTCTAAGTGGCCCACGGCACCCGCGAGGGGTTATGTGCAGGGCTTATGCATCCGTGAGTGGGTGGGGCTTAGGCATCCATGGGTGGGCGGGGCTTAGGCACCCACAAGTGGGCAGGGCCACATGGGGCTGTAAGAGAATGGGTCAAGTGGGGCCTGCAACTGGAGGGACCATGGGGTCCATGATTAGGAGGAACCAGGGGGCTGCAAAGAGGAGGAGGAGACACAGGGCAGATTGACTGACATGGTTTCAGAGCAGGAAGCAGGAAGTGCAGGGAACCTGGTGATGCTGCTGCCATATCCCACACAAAAATGTAAATATCTTCAAAACTATGGACCACAGTTCCCCTTTAATGTGTTTTCACAATCACGAAACAGTTTTTTGGGAATTTTTATTTTCTTTCAACACTAGACAAACATCTATGTTACCTTTACTGAACTAGTTTTTATAGCTCACGTTAGTTTAAACTTAAGATTGTTTTTTAGTAAGGACCAAATCACATCAAGCATAATGTTTATCATAAGCATAACAATCATGAAGCAGCTACTTAATTACTATATATTGGTTCTACCAAGGTATTCCTTATTAAAATCAACCTTCCTACAGAAGGCCAGATCACTGAATTGCTCCATATAGTGGGAAAAAACTACCAGCGATAACTTGTCTTGGGAGAATCTTCTGCGTAGTTAATAGGGCTGTCATCTAAGTGCTACACACACTGTACATTGATATTTGCGCTGGCATTGCAAATTCTCCAAGGGTGCGGTTAGCCATCTAGAATAATTTTGTTAAGTAAAGAGAAGAAATCAGAATGCTTATCCCTTACTTTACAGGCACCCAAGATATACATTTTATAAGGATCTATTTAGTTTTATGTAATGCTGTAAGTAATTCTTTGGTTGGGCCATGTCAGCTTAAATTTAAGTTGGGCAGTTTGGTTGGGCAGTACAGCTTAAATTGAAGTGTTTAAAGGGCATGTCCACCCCCAAAACTATAATTTAACCCACTACTGGCCCCACTCTGTAGTGTAGTAAAATCCTTACCTTACATCCCTGCTCCAAATGGTTGCCCTGCTATGCCCCTCCAAAGTCCCAACAACTGGCCACCAGGAGCCTGGCAGAGTCCATATAGGTCTCTACCTATAATGCAAGCAGGGGGCCGGGTCAGTACGCCGGAGGAAAGAGGCAAGGTAAGAAATGATCGGGGGAGTTTCTGTAAAAAAATAATTTAGCGGTTGGGGCTGGGGGAGGGAGCCCTACAGTATATTAAAAGATTTAAAAAGGGGTGGACATGCCCTTTAAGGAAACCAGAGCTGAAGGTAAATGGGAAGTCATTAATCAGTAATCTAATTTTCCTTACTTAAAGGGTATCTGTTGTCCAAAAATGACTTTAGGTAAATTGTCAGGAATTGCTTTCCTGGGTGTTTTTGCAATTTACTTTCATTATTTTTTATTTTTTTTTCATAACTTTGAGGATATTTACATTTATTTGTGTGATATGGAAGCAGCATCACCAGATCCCCTGCACTTCCTGCTTCCTGCTCTGAAACCATGTGACTTCCCCTCTTCCCTGCGTCTCCTCCTCCTGGTGGACCCCATGGCCCCTCCCCTTTAGTTCCCTTGAAACCCCCTGTGGCCTCTCCCATGCCTCCTTAAGTCACTGTAACTCAATCTCTTCCTGGTTTCTTCTGATTTCTCCTGCACTGAGCATGTGTCAACCGCAGATTAGAAGGTGGAACTAGTATTTGTGACCGCAGATTCAGAACTTCCCACCCCCTATCTTTCTGATCATTGATTTCTTCATATCTTGGGCTGTGCAGCACGTAGAGGTGTAAGCCTATTAATGTTCCATGCAAATGTTTCTATTATTCACAGGGTGGTAAGATTGTTTATTCCTGCTTCCCTCTGAATAATTGAATGCCTGGGTAACAGACTTTAACTTACCTACCAGAGCTCCACTTGCGGCTACTTTTCTGCAGATGGCGCATTGTCTCGACTCGAGATTGGGACAGCGTGTCTGTAAGCTGGCGAGAAGCTGCCGGTAGGTAAGTTAAACTCTGCTATGCATATACTTAATAAGGGCCGTACACACGTGTATACATGTAACTTTATTGTGACATTGGTATGTGCAAAACGTTTCCATCTAAAATCTTGCTATGGGGACCTATAATTTCTAGGTGCGCCCCTGCGCAATAGCGTTAAAAAGGCTATCACCTAAAAATGATTGTAGTTGCTGCTTTTTCTCTTATTCCCAAGCCCCTTTGCTGCTGGCCACACCATAATGATTTGGCCCCATCCTGATAGACAAGCACATGAATAGGTCAGTCATCACCAGCTGCAGAGAACCAAAGGAACCAGAATGTTCACAACGCAACCACCACATTGCGCCTTTTCTAAATTTCCTTTTCAAATGATTCTTTTATAGGTAGGCTATCATCGTTTTCAACAGAAAGTAATTTTAAGGGAACATTCATTGCAAATCTTTTGAAAAGTGCTATAAAATGTTCACGATAAATGCGCTCTTGCATTGTGTGTTGTAATGTCTCTGGATTGACAATTCCTACAATATTTTTATCCATAATATTATGGCTCTTGCTCCTTTAAGGGTTAAGTTCTCATGTTTAGAGATGGCCGAACTTTATGAGTTTGGACGAAGTCAAATTATTCGAACTAGTTTGTACTCAAACTAGTTTGATTTTCTGGACTCACTCGATTATTTTTTAAAATCCTTGGCCGTTCAAGAAATCTTGAACGGATTTTCGAAAATCCCAGAGCATCCGGGGCTTCCCGAAATCGGCTGCACTTTTGAGGGTCTCGCTGCTTGAAACTGGGACCCCCCTCCCCAACACTTGTAAATGCCTTTACAGCACTTAGAAGTACCCTTGTGGCCCTAACAAGGGCTCTTTGGGATTTAAAGGGTCCCACAGCTCGAAAACGGTACCCCCCTCCCTGGCACTTATAACTGCCTTTGTGGAACATAGAGGTGCCCTTGTGGCCCTAATAAGGGCCCTTTAGGACTTAAGGGGTCCTGCAGGTCGAAACCTAGACCCCCCTCCCCAGCAGTTATAAGTGCCTTTGCAGTACTTAGAAGTACCCTTGTGGCCCCAACAAGGGCCCTTTGGCGCTTAAGGGGTCTCATAGCTCGAGCCAGGACCACCTCCCAGGCACTTATAAGTGCCTTTGTTTCACTAAGAATCTCCCTTGTGGCCCTAACAAGGGCCCTTTGGGCTTAAGGGGTCTCATAGCTCGAACCGGGACCCCCCCTCGCCGGCACTTATCAGTGCTCTTGCGGCACTGACAAGTGCTTTTGTGGGGGGTCCTGCAGCTCAAAACTAGGACCCCCCTGGTCCTATAAAGGACCTTTTCAGGTCCCTGTGTCTTCTTGTCGGCGACACCAACTCTACTGATGTTGCCAACGCTGGGTGGTGATACCACCGGTGCTGGCGACACCAACGTCGCCGGTGTTGCCGATCCAATGTCCTCTTTCTTCTGCCATCAGCAGGGATGACTTCTGAGCTCTGTGGAGGTTTGCAGCTCTTTATATAGGTTTGCAGAAGGACCAAATCCAATTGTGATTGGTTAAGATTTCAATGCTTGCAATCACACATTTACCAATCATGTTTGAATATTTTTTATTGATAACTGAGTGGTCAATTAGATAAATGGCATACACTTCATTGATATTTACAAAATATCGATAAAATGTAGGCAGCACGGTGGCTTAGTGGTTAGTACTGATGCCTTGCAGTGCTAAAAACCTGAGTTTGAATCCACCCTTGGACCCATCTGCAAGGAGTTTGTATGTTTGTATGTGCTTGTGTTGGTTTCCTCCGGGCACTCCAGTTTCCCCCAAAATCATAAAGACATACTGATAGGTTGTATGTGTCAAATAAATGTGCTTAGATTGTAAGCTCTTTGGGGCAGGGCCTGATGTGAATGTATATATGTAATTGTAAAGCACTACGGAAGATGTTGGCGCTATAATAATAATAACAATAATGTGTATGCCATGCTTTCCAATTAAATGGATTCCTTGTATACAATCATGGTTATCACTTTAAAGGGCATGTCCTCCTCCCAAACTAAAATTTAAATGTAACCTAAATTAACCTAAAAACCCTAGACCTTGCAGGTTTAAGTTTAAATTTTAGTTTGGGGGGATTGGACAAATAAATATAAATAAACCTGTATAAATATAACTGTACATGTAATTCTACAGTCACACAGACGATTTTTGTCTGGTTTTACATGTAGTGTTTCAATATCTGCAGCTGATGGGGGACCGTTCATGGCAGCATGTGAAAAGTAGTCTAAAAGTGAAGATATAGCTAGAGAGACTTTAGCATTTGGGAGTATAAGGAATATTTACATATTGCGATTTAATACAATATTATTCATATGACACAAAGAGAAATGGGTATCACATGCCAGTGTCTGTAGGTTTGGTCATGACTCAAGAGGTGGAAATATTTTTGATGGGCTTCAGAAATAAAGAGGGAGGTGTCTTCACTTCTACAAGCAATGTGATTCATGCAGACATAATACATTTCAGGAATAATGTACTGTACACAAGCAGATTCAGGTCAAGGAAAATGTGAAAAGCAAGTAAGAAAAAGAACAAATAACTGTTATAAAAGAATGTAACGTCAAATCTTTGCATCTCTCAACTGAATTGCTGTAATAGTTTATATGGAAGAATTGCAGACATGAAAAAGACAAATATTAAGCCTAAGGAACACAGGAAGATAAAGATTGAGAGGATGACACATACAGTGTGATACAGGGAAAAGACAGAGCCGGGCACTTATTCAAATAAATCAACTAAACAGGTAGTGGCAAGAGAAAAAAACAGAAAAATATTGTCAACTTCAGATAAAACACCGGAGGCAACAAAAAATGATTCAAGGGGAATATATATATATATATATATAGATATAATAGGAAATAGAAACGAAGCAGCACTCCTCCATATAAAACAAGCTTATATTTATTCAATACTGTCACATGTCCAACAACAGGCGACGTTTCGGGCGTCACATCGCCCTTTCTCAAGTAGCATGTGACATATAATAACACACATTTTTCTTATCAACATTATATAGTATCCAGATAGGATGTGACCTAGTGTTTGTTACAATAGAGACAAACACTAGGTCCCAACGACATTTTGCTGCATAAGAGGTTAGTCCAAAATCTGTCAGCTTTCTATATATCTGTCAGCTTACCTATATATAATATTTTATTTGAGGGGTAAACATGGCCTCAACCCAAAATAATGCAACGCTGTGCTTTTGTTTTGAAAAATCAAGGCTTTGTGAATATGAATATATTCTGTGTTTAGATTAAAAAAGAAACATTTCTGAATCCTGCTTTACCCATCATCCTAATGGTCTCTCACAGGGTTCATTACTGAGAATCACTGCAAAAAAAAAAGCTTTTCCTGCTAAGGGCTAGGCCACACTTACGTGCTTTTTGTGAGTTTGTGTGCAAGACTGCGATTTCTGAAATGCTGCGATTGTGCATCCATTTCTGTTTGGGAAGCACATGCGATCGTCATAATGGAAATGGGGCAATCGCATGCAATGAAAATCGCACCAGAATCAGTGTGCGATATAGTGTGGCCTTGCCCTGCATTTTACCTCTAAATACTGTACCACTTTTTAAGGCAGATGTTGTGATGAGTGTAAAACACACACCACAACACCCACTGTTGTGTGTTCTGAGCTTGAACATTATTGGCTGTCAGCTTATAGGAAACAAGGCTGCAGCTTCCTGTGAAGCATACTGCGTACACTTAGCTGGGTGGGCGACATGCCCACTTTCCCAAAGCCACGCCCACTTTTTTGAAGTAACTCCCATTTTAAAGACCACCACTCCATTTGAAAATGCAATGTGTTATATCCCTAACACCCTCATTCAACCCTTTGGCATCTGGTTTCCCATTGTGAATATCCATTTGACTTCTGGTTTTAATAATCTTGACACTCAATCCCTATTCCTTCGATCTATAGGGATATGTTGTATTGCTTGAAATTTTATATTATTTACCTTCCCTCCATTATAGTGATGTGAAACAGGACTTTTTTCATCACATTTGCTTATATTTCTTCTGTGCTCTCACTATTTGTGTTCCCCCCACCCCACACCCCACACACACATACACACAAACATTTCTCAGTGAATTTATGCCAATATGTTCTTCCTAAATTGTGGAAATCTTACCAGTCCAGACTTCCTAACTTTAGAAACACCGTGGAACACTTGTCATACTGTAGAATCCTCCTAATTCATGCTTGTCTATAAAAATAATTTAAATAATAATCTCATAAAAAGAAATCTCTTATCAAATAATTGTTATTGTCCATGTACTGGCTGTACACAGAAAACAATCATTATTTGATAAGATATTTATCCATTTGTAGCTGAAACGAGAGAGAAAGATTTGGTTAAATCCCATTCCATGTAATAACTTGTTTTTCTTTACATAAATTCAGTTATAACAGTAAAAAGTTTGGCATATCCACAAGGGCACTTCTGACGTGTTTCAGGTGAGACCTTTTAGGGGTGACATGTTCAATGGGTTTGTTTTCGAGTTACCGAACTTCCAAACTTTTACTGATGTTCGGAAGTTCGAAAACAAACCATATTCACGGCTGACATGATCTTGGGCTTGTTAGAAATTAATGAAATGTTCAAATCCACAGTTTCCTTTTAATATCAATAAGCAGGCGGTACAGTAGATAACACATACCATAATTCAACAATCTGCCAGACAGCCATGTCTGAGTACAGCTGAGCTTTGTGTAAACTTTTACTTTTGGATATTGCATATACACCAGCTAGGAGACGGCTGGTGTACGTAATACATGCCCCATACCGTTTACTTGTTTTCTCGTTGTCTGTTGTAAAATTGAAAGCCTAGTGAAATGGATTATTGAGTACAGGAAATGGACACATTAAGAGGTCTGTGA
Organism: Hymenochirus boettgeri; assembly: GCA_019447015.1. NCBI lineage: Eukaryota > Metazoa > Chordata > Amphibia > Anura > Pipidae > Hymenochirus > Hymenochirus boettgeri. The sequence continues at coordinate 229,378,392 of CM033471.1, forward strand.
AAATGTTTGTTTCTAGGTTTCATTCAAGATTATTCTAATGGATTGGTAGTATCCTAGTATGCCCATGTAGCAATATACATACCCTATTAATAATTTGTGAAATCTTTCAAAGAAATTATGTTCTAAAAGGTCTTTAGGTCTGTTAAAAATTGATGTGCTATGTTTTCTTTTATCACTTGAGCTTATTGAATCATGCTGAAGACTACGGATGACGGCTCAATCTATGGGTGGGCTGTGGGGTGTCTCAGAACTTCTGCCATCAAGACTAGAAATGACTAAAACTGGCAATTTTTCAATTTTCCCGATAGTAATTTTCTATTTTTCGATAGTCAATTTCGATTTTTTTTAAATGACATTTTCTAAATTTCGAATGTTATTTTTGAATTTTTCATTTTCGATTTTTTAATAAAAATTTTATGGTTTTGAACATGTTTAAAGGGCATGTCCAGCTATGAAACATAATTTTAGATATAGGTTCAGCACCCCCAAACCTAATTTTTGCGTTGTTTTTAAGAAAGATGCCCCTGAAAAAAATTACCAGGCTCAGTCCTTCACCATCTGGGTTCAGCCTCCTGCTGCTGTTACAAGCAAATTTCAAGCACAAGCAGCAGCGAGGCACTTCCTGGCCACGGCTGTCAGGTAATTGGCTGTGACGTCATGGTCGTCTTTGACTGACAGCCGCGACCAGGAAGCAGAGAGGAATAGCACGGCAGGTCGGGTCTGGTAAGTCTATTCAGGGGCACCTTTCTTAAAACAAATTATGTGAAAATTAGGTTGGGGTGGTGGTGTTAAAAGATCACTGCACAAAATGAGACGAACCAAAAGGGAGCACACGTCCTTACCAGTAACCAACAAGTACGGAGCACCACTCACAAGCGGTCCTTCAGCCAAGGACCGCACATAAAGTCAAGGGTCCAGAAAAAAGATCAGTGAGCTACAATGAACTGGTTAAAAAATGTCTTAATCTTTATTCATAAATCAGTAAAATTCACTTACGGTTCAGTACCATTATAATCATGGAGTCCAAAAGAGGAGAGGAGCGTGGTCCTCACCCTGGGTACTATCCAGCTATGGAGCAAGAAGAACAAGGGGTGTGTGAGAATAAAGCACATGGGGACAATTTGTCCTGGCTTGGTCAGGACAAAAAATTACTTTGTGCGTACCCAGCCTAAATGTCCTTTAATCAGCAGCAACCAATTAGATGTTATCTCACTGCAGTAACCCAGTAAAAAGCTAGCATCTAATTGGTTGCTGCAAATGAATAGCCTGGGCATACTTTAAAACCTCTTATTGCATCAGACCCATGTTTGTTTTATTACAGAACACTTTATCACTTTTCAATGGTGGGATAAAATCTATTGTGTCCTCATGAACTGTGTAGATCTTTTAAAGTATTAAAAGCTATTGAGTATTAAACCAAACAATGGTGAAGAAATGGACAAAGAGCATATGAGATAGCAAAATGCCTGTATCTCTGTGAAAAGGCTATGTTACAGCTGATGGCTATTTCCCTTCATTGATTTTCCTATAAAAATAAAATGCATGGATTAGCGTTCAAAAATTTTTCAAGTATTGACACACAGCTCAAAATTAATTTTGCTAGCAGGCTGCAGGGTATTGATATTTTGAAATGTCATTCAAAGATCTCAAACAAAATAATTGAAACAAGAATACATGATGGACATATCGGACTCCTTTCCGAGAAATATTATTATTATTTGGAAATAGTTCAATAGATTAACCCTAGATTTCTTCCAAGGACTGAACAAGTGAGCACATAAAGGAAAATAGAATTTTTTTTAGCAACAGGCATTTTTTAAGTGTATTGTGCTCATAGGAAAGCGTAGGAACATTTTTTAAAGTGTTTCCTAGCTTCATATCTTTAATTGGATTTTTTAGACAGTTTTCAATGCAATCAAAGAAAGTACAAGATTCGTTACAAAAAAGACCTTATCACAATGTATCTAACATCTCACTTAAGTGAGTATGCAGTTTGGGTTTTTGTAGACAGCTGACTTAAGGGGCCCATGTACGGACCAATCCTATTCCCGCAATCCGCATTGGTCGGAAAAAATCCGACAATTGTCCATATGCGAATTATATTGTAATTACATGATCAGTATTGCATATATGTAAGTATTTGGTTACTTTAACATTAAAACTGTGTAACTGTCTTCCAGCAGATGTTTTAATGTTAAAGGGCATGTCCACCCCCAAAACTATAATTTAACCCACTACTGGCCCTACTGTGTAGTGTAATAAAATCCTTACCTTACATCCCTGCTCCAAATGGCTGCCCTGCGATATCTCTGCAAAGTCCCAAAAAGTGAAGAGCAGGAGCCTAGAAGTGTCCCAAAAGGTTTCTGCCTCTTACCTCTCCTCCGGGAGAATTCTGTTATGCACAGTGAAGCCCTCCCTCTCACTCCCTCTAGATGCTGTTTTTCTCTCCCTTCCCTTAACTCTTAACCCCTTTGCTGTAGTGAAGTGGTACCTATCCCACCCCAACCGTTATGTTTATTTGAAAAAAAACAACAACAAAAATTATTCGAATATTACTTATTTTTCTTCATTCCCCCAGCATTCTGTAATGCCAGCAGCCGCGGCCGTGATTGGCTTCCTCTCAGCCAATCACGGACAGAGCTGCAGGTTCAGCCCCCTGCTTGCAGTTCCAGGGGAATAAAGGAAAGTAAGTAATGTTAGGATCGTTTTTTTAACAAATAAGCATAGCATATCTGTTGTATTCAATTAGATCAACTGGACTTGAAGTTTAGTTCTTGAAGACGTTTCGCTAGTCATCCGACTGGTGTTATAGGAACGCACAGAGTAAGGTGTCAAAACAGCATTGTACATGGCAGACAGTTGGTGTAGAACCCCCCCACCTCTATTTAGGCTTGGTTTCTTTATTTTCACATAAATGGCCTCCTTAACACCTCTCTTGAACCAGTCATGTTCCTTTGTTCAAGAGAGGTGTTAACAACAACAAGTTGTTTATTGTAAGTTAATTATGTGGAATACCGTATATACTCAAGTATAAGTTGATCCAATTATAAGCCGAGGTACCTATTTATACCTGAAAAATTTATAAAAACTGATTGACTCGAGTATAAGTCGAGGATAGAAATTATGATCACTACTGCCTTCTGATTCAGTATTGTTTTGTTGCCCTTTAAATGGACAGCAGAATTCCCATACATGAATCCTATACAGTAATATCTGTTGTATTCAATTAGATCAATTGGACTTGAAATGTAGTTCTTGAAGACGTTTCGCTAATTGAATACAACAGATATACCATGACCTGGATGAATGAGAACCTTCACAAGCCTATACAGTAATAGCCAAATCCAGTACCAGTAACCTCCAATTCCTTGGCACTCCAGATGTTTGGAAACTACAACTCCCAGCATGCTTTGTTGCATGGAGTTGCAGTTTCTAAACATGTGGAGTGGCAAGGTTCAGTAAACTTTTAATTAAGCTTATCATCATTTACAATTCTCCTGAACCCCATATTGTAAAGGGCCCTCTGACCCCATATAGTAAAGGGCACTCTGACCCCAATATAGTAAAGGGCACTCTGACCCCTATATAGTAAAGGACTCTTATCCCAATAGTTCAAAATGTCACCTGAGAGTTGTAATTTCAAGCTGTCATTTGCACTGAACTAGCAGCTGTTTTTTGCCCCAAACTGAGGAGACCCATCAGATTTACAGCATCCAGATGAGAAGTGACAGTGCTAAGTCAGTCCAGCAGCCTGACTACAGGAAGCAGGATGTGTAAAGGCAGATCAGCTCCTGTAACTTTCTATGCAGGTTAACACAGCGCCACCTACTGGTTACTATCCACAATTGCAGAATTTGGATCTAAATTAGGACTTGATCCGAGTATAAGTCAAGGTTAGTTTTTCAGGCTAACTTTAAAGCCTGAAAAATTCGACTTATACACGAGTATATATGGTAATATTTATCTTACAGTCCAAAGAGTCATCAGTTACTTTTGAGGTTTACACATTCATTTATTTATTTTACCATTTTATTTTGTTATTATAGGTATAAGTAGGTTTGTTGGGGGTAAGCTGTCAAGCTATCATCCCGCAGTCATTAAACTGATAGGGAAATATAAGTTAGCAGTTTACATTCCAAATCTCTGGAATCGGAATTATACAGGTCCGTAGCAAATATATGCCATGGCCGGACTGTCACAATTTCCTGAGACAAACAGGAGATAATTGGCTAATCAGCCAGTCCCAGAATTATCAAACAGGAATAAGATACCTACCAGACCAACACAATTGGGAGCCCAGGACTTACAGGCTATTCATCTGTCAGCATACAGTAGTCTATTCTTCACCTGTCCTGCTCTACCATGTTGTGTGTGCTGAGCTTACCCTACCAGTCTTATGGATGGATCAACTATCTGCAACCTTTCATCAGAATGTACACAACAGTTATAGTTAAAGGGGAACTAAAAAAATCCCAATGTGAAAGCTTTTCTCCCCAGAACACCTATACATTGTAAAATACTTCTGCAGTAAGTCACATTTAGGTACATGCACAGTAATAAGATGTTTCTGTAACAAATAAGGTTTCCATGTTGTTACCAGTACAACTTACATAGCCCATATAAGTTCAGAGCCTTGTGAGCATGTGCACCTATTGGCCTTTCCCCCTGACCCTAGTGCTCACTGTCTCTATGCACAGAGCATTTTCTATACAGACACACTACACCAATATGTAAGTTATTGATAAGACTTTGAAAGTTGCTTGTTAGCCTTCAGTTTATTTTCCAGCCAGCAAGCATTGTGGACAGCCTACCAGGAATAATACAAAATATTCAGCTGATTTTATTATTTTTTTTTTCCATTCTGTTCCTAACATAAGATAACGTTTCTAAATTAACACTCACACTGAGATACCTAAAAAAACACCTAATAACAGTTTATGATTGATAATTAGAGGTAACATTTCTTGTGCCACTTGAAGCGAGCTGCCATTCTATGTAACCCCTTTTCCAAAGCTACCATGAAGAATTTGTTCCATAAACTTCAATAGGCCACAGATTACCACCCTGATTGTCGATAGTGTTTACTCCTTGTGATTGGGTAGTTCCAGATCAGTTATTGTTAATAAGGAGGAATAAACCAGTTCCTTTGTTCCATCAGTGTGTCTGTGGATCAACGTTTTGGCAAATAGTTACAAAAACATACAAGTAAATCCAGGTTACTAGAATTTTGGATATCTTAAAACTTCATCTTTATTGCATATAATTTTAAAAGCATCAGAAGGGTCCCAAACACAGGACACAGGAACAGCACTAACTCTGCCTTACATGTTTCGGTACCAATACTCCACTTCCTTAGGGATAGAAAAACTTGGTGTAGAGTTCTAGCAGAAATACTAAGAGGTGCACTCTGGAAAACCCATACCACACCAGGTAAATATCACTAACGTTAGTAGAAAGACGCACACTCTTTCTTCTTTAAAAATGATTTAAAACTGTTTAAAATTATTCTGGAGTCTGCCTCTTTCTGCTAACACTTCCTCAGAGGCTCAGAATATAATGCGTCTTCTCCTCTCTTACGGTTAACATAAATTTAACCAAAATTACACATCATAAAATGAAAATAGTAATACAACATTAAAATATCATAGTGTAGAAATAGAGAAAGAAAGCCTGTTCTTGCGCTCTGAACAGTCAGCTGAGCTGAGGTCTTAACCTATTTACAACCCTACTGTACAGTAGGACCCAGACCATACTGATCTTGCTCTATGCACCACCAGTAGTGATACTTATAGCGACCTACAATGATTACATTAGTTGCTTTGTGTACCTACTGATACCTTTTTATAAACCAATTAACTACTATATTCAAATTTAAACAAAAACCCTCTTTGTAACCAAATATACAGTATATATCACAGCAGTTATATTAGTTACTTTTGTTATATTCGTTTCTTTTAGTGCCCATCTTATAACTTCTTATCTTATTGATCGTTAGCTGCTGTATTTACACAGGAACATTCTTTGCATCACTACAGATACCATATTATGTAACTTTAGTCACAGAAACAGCTTAATTCAAATATTTATTATAATCCCTCTGGAAGGCCTTTTTCTTTAAGATGTTCTTGCCTCTATCACCCTTCCTAGCCACACAGTCTACATGATCAATTATATGAAAAGCCAAATCTACCTTGACTTGTGCTGAAATGGATGTATCACATTGTCCATTTAAACTGGCATTCACATGTTTCGCTATTCTTTTGCACGCTGGTTTTATTGTTTTGCTTATGTACTGTTTCCCACACATGCAAGTGCCAAAATAAACCACAAAAGGTGAGGAGTTAATTATGTTATCCATAAGATAAGAGGAGACACATTGCATTCTGAGCCCCTAAAGAAGTAGAGTGTTGGGCCAGGAAAATGTTGGGGTGGATTTAGCGCTCGTCCTGTGTCCTGTGTTTGGAACCACTACGCTTTTAAAATTATATGCAATAAAGTTGAAGTTTTAAGATATCAGGACCCTAGTAGCTTACCTGGATTTACTCGTTGCAAACTTTTGGGTCGTTGGGGAGACGGATTGTACGACAGGTGTGTGCACACTGGACCGAACTCAAGCTGGCGCGTGTGGCTCCTGGGATACAGGTACTAGTAATAGTGTGTTGTATTTGTTCAGTTACAGAAACAAACAAAGTCATCAAAAACAAACTTCTGTACAGGAACTAGGAAATGTTGATGTTTACATTTTTTAGTACTTCTGTATCAATATACTGTACATTCTACAGTCTCGATTGGTGAAATTTCAAAAGCGGGGATAAAAGGGTTTCAGCCCTAAATGTGCATCCTTCATAGTCAACTATTAAACTTTGCATCTAATCAGCCAATAAAACCATTTATTGTAATTATTCCATTTTCATTGGATTGACCAATACTAACATTAATTAAATGCAAAAACATTAATTTGCACCGAATATACATGGGGAAGCTCAAAAATATCTTACATGAATGACATTAGATTTTATTAAAGTTTTGGTGATTTGTACTTGTTCCCCTGACCATTTACCACTTGGATCTTTCGGATTTTTTCTTTCTTCCCTTAACTTTTATGGGTCTGTTTTCGAATATTCAGACTTACAATTTTTTTTTGAATTCCAAAAATTCAAAAATTAAATGAAACTTGACGGTTTTGAACAAAACAAGGTGGAACAGTTAAAAGAAAAGTGAGGGTGGTTTTCTGTATGTTGCCCTGAACAAATGATATTGGCACAAACTATACGATGGCAGGGGATAAATATAATGAATTAAAGAGGATGAAGTGCGGGACTGTCGATGTAAAACAGTAGTAGACTGACAGATCTTTATTACTACACCAATCCGGAACTGGTACAGCATCAGGGGAGGACTGGCCCAGTTGGCTGAGGGGCAAAATGCCCCCCGGACTGCTCTCCAAAGAAAAATTTGGGCTGCCGCAGAAGCTATTAGAAAGCTATGCACTTAAATGGCACAGCTTGCTCCTCTAGCTCTAAAGCTGGGTACACACAGTAACGATAAGGCTTTATCACTATGTGTGTACCTTTGTTTCCCGAATGAGCGCACGGCCACCGAACGATCATTTGGGAAAGACCGAAAATTTCCATCGGCCGCGCTAGACTCCCTATAGAGGAGTCTAGCCTATGATGTTCACAGGGAGAACGCTCGGGACTGTGTGTATGCAGATCTTTGAAAGATGACAGACAGGATCTTGTCATCTTTCAGAAATCTGTACTGTGTGTACCTAGCTTAACATGGGCAAGGAACAGAAAACGCCTCCTCTGCTGCTGAACTTTTTTCATTTACTGACACGGGGAGCTGACATGCACCACAACCTAAACAAAAAGGGTTTATGAGGATGGGAGGTCATTAATGAGGTTTTGGAGACATTGTCTATGATACTACATACATTGTTCTGCTCTTGGCTCCTGCCCAGACTGTCCAGATTATCAGATTAATAGAAGAAGCACAGCAGTGTCTAAAGTTTAGCAGATTACTTACTGACAGTCTGGGCAGATAGCTGAGAGCAGAGCAATATCTGGAGGTCTCAGGTATATAATCACTTTTTTTTGTTAGTCAGCCCTCCGGTTCATTACCCAGTATTACCAGCCCTCCAGATCATTAGCCAGTGTTAAGTCAGCCCTTCAGTTTTTTTAGTCTGTTAGTTATCTTAGCCACATCATACGCTTGTATGCAGGCAACCATGTAAAATGCAAATAGTAGTCTTAAAAATGGGCTTAATTTAAACAAAGTGTGTGTGACCATAGCAAAGTGGGCGTGGTCAAACATTTTGCTATCTACCATGAAAGGGCCACTTGGTTGTATTTTCCCCCCAGTCCTCCCCTGTACACCATATGATTTGAGGTTCTGTACATTGTACAGTAAAAGGCCAACATGAGATGTTAGGGTCAGTATAAGATGGTGCGTTATAAAAGATCCCCTACAGAACACAAGTTTCTTTGTATTGCTGATAAAACTATGGAAAGCTTTAAAATGATTTAATAACTTTATTTAAGGTTTGAAAATAACAATTCTTAGAGATTAACATTAACCATTTGTGTTATAATATTCAGAAGGACATGATGTGGAATGAGAAGCTAACTGTAGAAAGTACCTAGTCCCTAACCAGCACTGAAGAGGTTAACATGTGACATATTTTTAAGTTTATAGTGAATTCCTACATTCCGGGCTGAGACATAAAGTCAAACCTGCCAGAGATCTAATTTCTTTGGAGATTGGCTTGTTGGCGCTGCTTAAAACCTTACAATTTCTGCAGTTTATTCTATTCAGCAAAGCTGAGATGGCAGTGAATAGCTGGAGGTTACATTCCAACCCCCCTCCTGCACATGCATAAAGACATACTTCATTTTCCACCGAGGGCAGCATGTTTCAAACCAATTTGAAAAGATCAAAGTTGGCAACTTGGAAGCAAGGTGATTTTTCAATCCCTTAACTTAATAGCGTGGTAAATTAAATTTTCCCGACTTTTCAAACACTCTTTTTCTGTCCTTTCCAAGTGGGGATTTTGAAAATGTGCAATCTATGGCTATTGATATAAACAGAAACACACGTCTGTACACATGCTGATCTACGCTGAGCAAGGCTTCTGCCTGCGGTCATCATTCATACCAGGTTCCAGCACACGTGGATTTAAAGTCTACTTTATCCCATCTGCCTTCTTACCGTAGTGGCATTTATTTTTCTTAAATAAATAGGCAAAACTTAACAGACCTTGGCTCATTCAATGGCAGGTAAAGGTGATTAGAAATGAGCTGCATTAGAAGCAGGTTATTATCAATCAGGTGTGACTAAACTCATTTACAGAGAAAGGGAATTTTATCTATTCTGCGGGAACATAATATTTTGTTTAACAATTTGGCAGAGGGACATTCAAACCCTATTAAATACCAATTTAATTACATTTGTACAGTGGACTTTTGGAAATATCTATTTTTAAAGATACACACACACCCAAAAAATCTATATGTGTATGTGTGTGTTAATGTTTACAGTATGTATATGTATATCCTATGTATACTGTCTGGTTTAAATGAGCCTTATGGGTAGCAGCAGGTAATCTTGGTTTGTGCTGATAGATCTCTAATAACAAACAACAACAACAAACGTTGAGGTTTCTGCTCCCTTTCACCAATTTAAATCCTCTTAGGTTAAGTTTTGAACTACTTGGTAGCGCACAACTAAACAGGACTTTGTATGGGGACAGCAAACAGCAAAGTCTTACCTTTCCCAAAGACCGTCGCGCGTTTCGCCCGTGAATCTCACGGCTTCCTCAGGGTCTCCCAAGCGGGAAAGGATTCTAGCAATAGGAACAGTGAGCTTAAGAAAACTCACCTATTGGTCCAGTTCCAGCATTGGAGACCGTGAGTAGCACTGAACGCTCCTGTTTGTGATGTTATTCCCTGCCCATGAGTCTGTAGTAGGGCTAGGCCACACTGCAGCGTTTTTTCTGCATTTGCACTTGTGTTTTTTCAGATCATTGGAAACGCGGCAACGCACCAAAAACGTGCATTTTCGGGTGCATTGAGATTGCGCATGCAATTTGCGTTCCGTATTTTTAGTCGCAATCACATGCGTTTTCCTATACCTTATGAAGAAAATGCATGCGCAAACGCAATGAAAACGCACATGAAATCGCATGCGATTCCGTTTGCGACGCAATGTGGCCGTGCCCTCAGTCCTTGTTAGTCTATGGACTTTTCACTGCTGGCAGTCACTTTTGGGTGATATAAGCTGTTGGACTGAGAAAGGGGTTTGAACTTGCCTAGCGCTATTAATTGCTGCCGTCAGCACTTTACTATTACCTTCTTAGTTCATTCTTTTCCTGTATTAGGAAATGGGGCTCATCAGGGAAGCCCGATTTTTACTGTTGCGATTAATATATCAATAAAGTTTGTATATGCTTTGTATATATTCATGTGGTTTTGGTAAAAAAAAAAATTAGGATTGACTCTATTAGACTTTTAGATTGTGAATAGAGATGTTCGAAACTGTTTCACGAAATCCGTTTTCACGCAAATTTCGAAATTCGAAAAACAAACCCATAGAAGTCTATGAGAGAAAAAAAATTGAAAGTTTCTGTCCATTTACAGAGACAAATAGTAATAGTAGGTTACTGTAAATGACACAGAGACATGGGGAATGGTCTGGGGAACCCGTAAATAGAGCCAAAACTTATTTTAAAACTATCTTTCCTCACGAAATCGAGCACTACTTTAGAGGGTTACCGATATTACAAATTCAAGGGTTACCAAAATGTTTTTTTGGTTTCGAGGGTTACCGAAATCGATCATTACTTTCGAGGGTTACCGAAATCGATCATTACTTTCGAGGGTTACCAAAATCAATCATTACTTTCGAGGGTTACCAAATTCAATCATTACTTTCGAGGGTTATCGAAATCGATCATTACTTTCGAGGGTTATCGAAATCGATCATTACTTTCGAGGGTTATCGAAATCGATCATTACATTTGAGGGTTATCGAAATCAATCATTACTTTCGAGGGTTATTTTCGCAGTTTCAATTTCAATAATCATCTATTTTCGATTTCGGTAATCGTCTATCTTTGATTTTCGATATAAATCGAAAATTCAGAAAATTTGGGTTCCGTGAAATCCGGGAGTTCTGAAAGTTTCATTGGGATTTTGAAACCCTTAGATTTGATTCAAAACCGGGTTCTATTCGAGCCCATGTTACATCTCTAATTGTGAAGGGTCTGTCAGGGTGAATATGCTGATTTTGGTCACAAGGACTAGCCTGCTAATGGGAGAACTTACAGGGTTTATCCTATTTTTGTATAGTGTATTTCTAATTATGTGCAATTTTTAGTTATTGCTTTATTTTTACTCAATAAACCCCTTTAGACAGAATTACACTTTGTTCTATTTGTCTTGTTATTATCCTAATCCGATTCTGGAGACCCGTGCAGGAGAAATCCTCATCTGAAGTTCAGTGCATGCTCCTTTCTCCGTAATGCGCTGAAATTCTAAAGAAGTTTTATCCTGAACATGATTCCGCATTATGGTCAATATAATGCAAACAACCTCAGCTAGTGTAATTCAAGCTCAGTTTTTTTTTTTGTAATAGTAATTTTTTCCCTAAATGTGTTCCTTTCAATGAAAATAATTAAATGGAATATAAAAAAATAACACATATACATTGATTGTATCTCTGTAAATTCAAATGATTTGTATTTCCTATAGATGTGTTTTTATCTCTGGATTTGTAGGTGTTGGTGTAGAATTTATATTAGTCTTAAAGCAGAAAATTTTACATTTACATGTTTCCATTCTATAGCATCAGGCAGCTAATGAGAACATGCCCAGGGCCACCTCCCTTATGATGCAGGGTGCAGCACATTATAGAGCAGAACCCTGTAGGGGGGCAGCCATTTAACACACCAAAAAAAACATTTCTCCAAGCTGCAATACCGACTTTGCAAATTGCGGCAGTTAGCAGCTAAAGAGTAACAGGAAACATGGGTGGGGACTTTACCAGCCTGGACTATGGAACAGAGATCCAACTCTTTCTGCCTGACTGTAAATACTGAGCAGCAAATGGACTGAACACAAGCACAAAGCACTGGGAGCTGGAGAGCTTACATTAACATTCTGTGTGGGGGCATTTATTGTGACAGTATGGGGCATATATAGTGACAGTGTGGGGCATATATAGTGACTGTGTGGGGCATATATAGTGACAGTGTGGGGCATATGACTGTGTGGGGCATATATAGTGACAGTATGGGGCATATACAGGGACTTTGTTGGGGCATACATAATGACAGTGTGGGGCATATAAAGAGACAGTGCGAGGCACATATAGTGACTTTGCGGGGGCATATATAGTTACAGTATGGGGGCATATATAGTGACAGTATGGGGCATATATAGTGACAGTATGGGGCATATATAGTGACAGTGTGGGACCTATATAGTGACAGTGTAAGTCATATATAGTAACAGTATGGGTCATATACAGTGACTTTGGGGGCATATATAGTGACAGTGTGGGACATATATTGTGACAGTGTAAGGCATATATAGTGACAGTATGGGGCATATATAGTGACAGCGTGGGGCATATATAGCGACAGTATGGGGCATATATAGTCACAGTGTGGGGCATATATAGTCACAGTGTGGGGCATATATAGTTATTGTGTGGGGCATATAAAGTGACTATGTTGGGGCATATATAGTGACAGTATGGGGCATATACAGTGACTACCCCAGTATATGATGAAATTGACAGTTTGCTGCCATTAAGTGATGAAATGCCCATGGCTACCAGTATGTAATGAAATGGCTACCAGTATGTTATGAAATCCCCATGGATAGCAGCATTATAATTAAATTGCCAGTATGTAATAAAAATCCCATGGCTACAACTACCAGTATGTAATGAAATTCCCAGGGCTACCAGTAGATAGAGTTCATTAGGGTAAGCTAGGTTAGATTAGTTAAGTTAGTTAGGGCCCTGCTGTCTGATGTGTGAAGTGTCTTGATGTGACCTTAATGTGGTGGCAGACTTACAAATCTTTTGGCCAAAACATTTTATTCCACAGAAGGTATGGTGGGAGGATTGATATGTACATACAATGATAATGACACTAGTTAAATCAATGTGTATAAAACCACTCCAACTTCTGGACAAACCACACCCCACTTCGAGACAAGGCACCACACACTTTCAATTATAAAAACACAACCCTTCCAGCGGCAAGGGGGAAGGCAGCATTTGGAATTTTGTGTCAGGTGCCAAGAAGTATAGAGACGACCCTGAACACACCCTCTGAGTAGAGACCTTCATTTAAGAAAGTATTAAAAGGAAAAGCAACAAATCCTCCATCTCAGGTAAAATTCTGGATCATAATTAGTTAAACCAGCTTTAGTTACTTATGTGCTCATTCCAGGATACATTCCCACATTTAACCAGAGACCTTACATAAAACACAAACAATTGACTTGATAGATCTTCTCGTAATGTACATAAATCCTGGTATTTCCTCATTGATGTTCATTTATGTCAACCATTGGCTACACAGGGGAGCCCTTATCTGTTGGCTTTGTAATTGTGAGTTAAATGCCCACTCTGTCCTTCAGCAGAGGACAAGCACAGTGTCTCCTGCATTTTGAATTACCACCTAGTATGTGTTTTAATGCAGAAGTTTATCTTTTAACTGATTTAAAATGTAAAAACCTGTCATGTGCTTTCATTTCCATTTACTATAAAGACAGGATATAAATAGTGTAAATATATTGTTAATGCTGCTGTTTTTATACAATACAATACAACGCACCAAAAAATCACTTTTTTTGGCCATGTGCATGTGTACGCTAGGATCTACTTTCACATGCGTTTAGGAGAAAACATATAAATCATAGTCCTTATTGAGACCTGAAGGGGACAGGGACCTAAGTCTGTGGATCCATTCCACCTCTTTTCTCCTAAGAGCCAACTCCCTGTCTCCCCCCCGGCTCAACAGTTTGACTCCATCAATCACCATGAAGCGTAAATCCGATTCACGGTGATTGTGTTCTACAAAATGTCGTGAAACAGGCAGAGTTATATTCCTCTTGCGTATAGTGGATCTATGTTGGGAAATACGATTCTTGATCGGTTGGGTAGTCTCCCCAACATAGATCAACGAGCAAGGACACACAATTATGTATATTATGGAGTGTCAGGAGAGGGCAGAGTAGGTGGTAGAGAAAGTAATTAGATTGTGATCAGAGAGTGGGAAGGAGTTACTAGCAAACTGAGACACAGAATGGGGGTCCAGGGAGTGACCATCCTTATGGGTGCTAGTGTTGGTCCACTGCTGGAGGGAGAATGAGGAAGTTAGGCGGAGAAAGCGAGAGGGCCAGGATTGCTTCATATCGTCAATGTGACAATTGAAATCAATTAGAATTATAGCCGGACAGTCGGAGGAAAGATATAGAGAGCCAGGTTTCAAACTCTGGAAGGAAAGTGGCTGGGGCTGAGGCAGAAGGGGGTCTGTATATGACTGCTACTCTTAGACATAAGGGGTGAAAAAGTTGGACAGCATGGACTTCAAATGAGGAAAAAGCGGAGGAAGAGAAACAAGTTTAAAGCAGCAAATAAGAGGAAAGAGAAGAACTACCCCTCCACCCCATCCTGAGGCACGAGGCGAATGAGAGAAAGATAGACCAACATGCGTAATGGAAGCTTCAACCGCAATATCAATAGATCTACAGTTCCAGTGCACTCTTGTCCAACTTGTGGATGCTTACTCCTCTGGTAATAGGTGCCCCCTTCCTCAGGTGATGCAAGTGTAACAGTCAACTGACCAGTTTAAATAACATTTATTTTAACTGGTTACTGTTACACTTGCATCACCTGAGGAAGGGGGCACCTATTTACCCCCACCACCCTAAATGTTGTGTATTTTTGTTGTTCACGTATTAAAGTATTTATTTGCTTTTGGAGTGTGACCCTCAGTTTGTTTCACCAAAGAATATCACCTGAAGTCCACATCAAGTAATAAAATATTATACACATGTAGAGAATACAGTCATAAATGCATACATACATACATACTTAGATCATAAACTCTTCGGGGCAGGGATCTCTTTCCTAAAATGTCAAGGCACACCACATTTTATATGTATGTATTCTTACAGGGGAAGTTCAGTGCAAATACATGTACTTTTCAGAAAAAAAAGCAATATTTTTCCATCCTAATGACCTTAACCTGCCTATTCAGCATTTTGTCTGTGTATAAATAAACGCAACCGAAATACTGACTTCCTGTTTGCAGGACCCCTAACAGAGACCGTTATGGTTTTTCCCTTGACCCAGCCTCTGGGTTGATTCAGTTGCTCAGTAGAGATCTGAGCATGTTTGACCCATCCAACAGCCAATCAGTAGAATAAGTAGAAATTACTGTTAGGAACATTACAAGGAAGTGGTGCATCCTGGGAGAAAGAAGGACCATTAGAACCTGAAATGGCAGCTCACTAATGTCAACAGCAGGGAACAGCAAAGGGTATGAAATCAACTGATTTTTCAAAATGGAAGAGAATATGTAGAATAACTAAGTATGCATTATACAAACTAACAATTTAACAAATATTGATAATTTCCACTGAACTGTCCCTTTAAGCTTTTAAACTTAATTTATGTAATTTTTATTTATCTGAATAATCGCTTGCACTTATACCCGTTTGTATCCTCTGTTTTTTATAATGTACAGCGCTGTGTACCCAAGTGGCGCTATAAAAATGAAATTATACATACATACTAGAGATGGACTAGAACTCGACCCCAAGTTCGAGTCGAATTTAATAAGTCCAATGGACTCTGACTTCTCAAACTATCCCTGACCGCGATTTCTCGGACTTTTGATCTTTCCAGACTTTCAAAAAATATTGAACGTTCGTCGTTGTGGTTTGGAGAATTATTGGATTTACAAGCTGTTCACTAACCCTTGAATATATGATTTGCTAACCCTCAAAAGTATTGCTCGTTTTCGCTATCCCTCGAAAGTATGGTTTAATTTCGTTAACCCTTGAATTTATGGTTCCATTTTCGGTAACCCTCGAAAGTATCATTCGGTAACCCTCAAATTGCCCGTAACAAAACCCGACAATTGCCCAGCTCATGTTTAAGAAGTGTTTAAACAGGTTTTGGTAATAGTGATAGTTCCCCAGACCATTTCCCAGGTGCCACAGCCATTTACAGTAAGTTACTATTGTTAGTTCAGCTGTAAATCATCCACTTTTTGAACTATCACTCCCCCATTAATGGGTCCGAATTCAAACTTTCAAACTTTTACTGAAGTTCAAAAGTTCAAAAACATTATTTACCCACCCTTATTCCCTCTAAATGCACCTACTTACAGTATTATACTCATACATCTTCCATAGAGCCTAGAATATGCCCTACAAGTCCTTCAGTCATCTTGAAAACAACATATTTTGGTATCCATCTGTATAAAGAAAATGTCTAAATTTGGGAAAAACCAGCAGCCATGAGTACTTCGTAGTGTTATCTTAAAATATTATTGTTGGATACAGAAACAAGATGAATGTTTGTAATAAATAATATTTTACTTCATACATCCCTATATATATATATATATATATATATTTGCTATCAGATGGCTCAGGTTTAACTCATAAGAGGTATGAAATTGAAATCCTGCACGCTTTCTTTTATATTGATCAGAATTCTGGCTATGTGGTATCTATATAAGTACAACTTTTGGTCTTCAGCTTTATGGCCTCTGTGGGAAATGCCTCAAGAGTTATGTCTGGACACTGTAATGCTTAGTAGACTGTTCTTTGAATTGTATAACACAAGGTTTATGATACAGATCTTTGAAGGGCATCCAAGAAATGTTTTCTGATCTCAGAGGATAATTGATCTTTGGGGACTCTTCTATGCTATGACTCTTTTGTGTGGCATTTATTTAAGGAATATTCTCATATTACAATATTCTAGGAACCTGAGATGTCATGATGTCACTTTATCAGTACACTTTAAGGGCAGCTGTTTTGCTACCTGAAAAAGAGAAAGGCAAATGGATGCAAACGAAAATTAAAGGGCAACTGTGGTCTCTGAACAAGTTAGGGTTAAAGGGAATGTCCACCCCTTTAAATACATATATTGTAAATAACCCCCCAAAACCTAAAGTTTGTTTTGGCCAAAAGCTTTAAATCGGCTCCCAGCCTGAGCTATTATACTTCATGCTCCTCCTCGCTCCACTGCCGCGGCTCTGCACTTCCGGGTAAGGCAGTCAGTGTCGGTCGTGACTGTGACGTCACGGCCAATCACTGACTGCCATTCCCGGAGCAGTCTACACTGCGGCTGCTCAAGAACATAAAAAGAACAGAGCAGCCGCTTTTAAACACTTACCAGAACTTTATTGGGCAGTATTATCACCTTCTACCTCTACTGTCAAACATGGCCATGACATCCCAAATTATGGCAATGAATGACTGCTCTTCCCATGCTGCCTCCTCTGCAGAGCTTGTAAAGAGCTTTTCTTCTCGACTACCTCAAGAAGAAAAGACAGAGTAGGCACAAACAGGGAGATTTTGCCCCAATCAATCAGATCATATTTAACATTTGAAAGCTAGCATCTGATTGGTTGGGGCAAAATTAGCACCATTTTTAACGATAAGAACTTTAACCCTGAATGTTTTTAAAAAACCTGGTACTGCATCTAAAGGCTGGCGTACACGGGTCAATTTTTTGTTGTTGTTTTGCTTGCTTCAGTGCAAATCTTGCAATGGCCCTTAAATATTATCCTTGTAAAATGTACTCTTTTCATCTGCTTTAGATACAAATTATAACTTGTATTTCTTGTTTTTCACATTGTTATTGCACATGTTTTGGAAGTGTATTATCTTAATGTTCAACCACACTGGGAGTGTCCCTAATATTTACAATATGTCCCAGTAATGCTTTGCAAGACTCCAGTGTACGTGGAGGGAATGTGGGTTTGTATTGGGACTTGTTATAGTCCACATATACACGTTGATGTAAAGAATATCAATAAAGAAAGTGTTTTAAACTGCAAAGACAAGTCCCAAGAGTGGTTTCTTCTTTATCTGTATATATTTGGACTTACCGTGACGTGCACACGGGCAGATTAACTCATAAGTGGTGTGCTTACCGTTCTTCTACTATATATATATATATATATATATATATATATATATATTATAATTTGATCGGCACAATAAGATGTTTTGTTTGCTAAGACCCGAGAGTGCCATCCTTTCTACCCATATATGTCTTTTTCTCTGATGGTCACCCGGGCTGCTGTTCATAGTGAAAGGCTTACCTGTTCTTTGTATTTGTATATATATATATAGCACTTTATATATTTGGAAAGTCTGTTGTATGCACTGAAATTTCTTTTTTCTTTATTACTGGATTATCAGGAGTAAAAGACGTTGAGCTAGAGTGCCTACTATATACATACAATTATATATATATATATATATATATATATATTAAAAACTATATATATATATATATATTTAATTAGCAATTTGATCACAGGCGCTCGCTTCAAGCCACTGTTTCTTGCCAGGGTGCTACCAATCTGGACAAATACAAAGGTAAATATGCACGGTGCATTCCTGGGTCTAGCAAACTGGTTATTGAAACATGCAACGGCAACGTTTTGACCCTGTGTCTTGGGCCTTTCTCAAGCCAACATTTGTGAATACAATTCAAAGTGCATTTATACTCTGTGAATCAAATGTAACAAATCACATGGGTTGGTGGACCAATCCGTGTAGGACACGCCTATTGTAAAAGTGACGGTGCAATAAAACCAACATTATAGATTGCAATAAAGTGACACTGTGCAATAAATACAGATCTTACAATACCATGATTAAACATTACAAAATTACATAATTGTATAAAGTGTTGCGTGCCTCTATAAAACATATACAGGGAGATTCAATAAAAGTTCTTATTGTTAAAAATATTTCTATTTTTGGCCCAACCAATCAAATATTATTTATTATTTGAAAGCCAACATCTGATTGGTTGGGGCAAAATTAGCACTATTTTTAACAATAGGAATTTTATTGAATAACCCTGATAGTTTTAAATATATATATATATATATATATATATATATATATAATTGGTTGTTGTCAGTGCACACATAAGGACTTCAATTCCATCAAACGAACATTTTATTTTTATTCACACATATTTAGTGTACACAGCGACGTTTCTGTCGTGGTTTAAGACCTTTTTCAAGCTGAATAATCATACACATACAGTGTCTATTTAAATCATTTTGTGATGATTCAATCAAATTTACATAATTAGCGATGAACAACATAGTGATTAACTCCTAGTGAGCTGGTCTATCTAGAGCAGCATGTGTTCTTAAAGGGATATCCGTGGACATCCACATCCTGCAGTAAATGCACATCTTGTAAACAAATGATACAAAGTCAAACTTTCATACATCCCCATATGAATGAAATTATTAACATCAAATACCCTATTACCTGTACCACCACCCATTTTATTTATATAACTACATGCCCATGCGGGCTATCCTATATTGGAAAAAACGGATTTAAGCTTAAGACTTCGCATAGACGGCCATCATTCTGCTATAAAAACAGCTTTTCGAGATAATCAAAGCAATAAACCAGTGGCGAAACACTATTTACAAAAAAGCCACACTCCGGATAGTTTCAGATTTATTGGAATCACCATATACCCCTACCTAAAAGAGGGGGAGATAGATCTAAACTTTTATTACAAAAAGAATCATATTGGATTAACAGATTGAATACCATTAGCCCATTGGGACTTAATGAGAATTGCTCCTACCGCTGTTTTTTTACCGCTACCTGGCGCTGTTCTATTGTGGCACTTTCAATGCCACCTATTAGCTGGCATTGAAAGTGCCGCAATAAAATGCCGATTTTGGCATATAGCATCGATTGCGGCGGCTGCGCTGTTAACTTTTGCGGTAGCCACGCAGCCACCGCAAGGAAGGAGTTTAAGTCACACTAACCAATATAACATCGGTTAGCGCAACTTCAACTCCAAAACAGGAGCGGTCCACCCGTTGGTGCATCGCCCTGTAAGTACTATTTTATTGAAAACACCAGCACTTTATTATTAATATTTAAACTTAAGCACATTATTTACACAGCACTTTATTACTATAGCACTTAATATTGCAATCGAACATGTGCACTTTATATAACGGATATCCCTTTAAGAACACATGCTGCTCTAGATAGACCAGCTCACTAGGAGTTAATCACTAAGTTGTTCATCGCTAATTATGTAAATTTGATTGAATCCTCACAAAATGATTTAAATAGACACTGTGTGTGTATGATTATTCAGCCTAAAAAAGGTCTTAAACCACGACAGAAACGTCGCTGTGTACACTAAATATGTGTGAATAAAAATAAAATGTTCGTTTGATGGAATTGAAGTCCTTATGTGTGCACTGACAACAACCAATTATATCTAAAATTCTCATACGTAGCTTCAAGGCATTAATGTCGACTAAGTGAGTGCCTAACTATACCACAGATATATATATACAGTGTATATATATGTACATATATATTACACAAAAGACTCCAGCACTCAACTATACATATAAGCATTAATTAATTAGATATCACGATCAATAATATATGCAAGCAACAAAGGGTAATCACCTGCACTAAAGTTAAAATTGATACATTTAGTTACATAGTTTGTACAACTTGTGTCAGCTGATGCGCCACTTCAAGGCAGTATCCCAGCATCAGTCCTGAATCTTAGTTCCCCATCAATCAGTACACCCAGGCTGCGCACAAAGTCTGAGTTGTTCAGGTCTGAGCTTCCTATTCTTAATGGTTCTGGCTGAGACTGAAGCTGCTTTGCTGTCGAGCGCTGACCCCCAATAACTAGAACTTCTGTTTTGTCAGCATTTAGTTTTAGCCAGCTATAATTCATCCATTCCTGAAGTTCAGCTAAGCATTCATTTATTTGAGGGTTAGGGTCTGTGATGCCAGGTTTAAATGATAAATACAGTTGGGTATCATAGGCATAGCAATGATATGTCAGGCCATGATTTTGTATGATTTTTCCCAGTGGCAACATGTACATGGTGAACAGGGGATAGTATTGCACCCTAGCGTGCTCCATATTTCAGAGGTACAGGATTGAAGAGGAAGGACCCCAAGCATACTCTTTGTGTCCTGCCAGCCAGGAAGGAGGTAAACCACTTTAGAACTAAGCCATTAATGCCACAGTACTCTTGTAACCTGAAATATAGTTTCCAATAATGGGCAATTTAAAAAATTCTCAGTGTACATACCCTTTAGGTTTTGGGCAAATATTGTTTATACCCACCGCCCCTCCCATTAGTTGGTATATTTTAAGAATTAAACTACAGGAGGTACATATATAACCGGTGTGTGTGAGTGAGATTAAGTATG
Source organism: Hymenochirus boettgeri (assembly GCA_019447015.1). Lineage (NCBI taxonomy): Eukaryota > Metazoa > Chordata > Amphibia > Anura > Pipidae > Hymenochirus > Hymenochirus boettgeri. Next base: position 229,399,898 of record CM033471.1, read on the forward strand.
TTGATTGTAAAGGAGGACAGAACAGGGCTATATAAGAAATAAAATACATACATATGAGCCCCCAGAAAAGCTGTTTACAGAAATCAGGAAGAATCTTATTTAATAGTCAGCCATCCACAGACCATAATGCTTAGCACACAACTTTAAGGCTATTGTTATTGCTATAAACACTTATTGCATCTCTCTTTAAAGATGTTCCATGTTTGCACTCTTTCAATTAATATATACAGTATGTACATTGTAAGAGCTTATAGTATAATATAAAACCAGGAATATGCTTGTGAAGGTTCTCATTCATCCAGGTCATGGTATGTCTGTTGTATTCAATTAGATCAACTGGACTTGAAGTTTAGTTCTTGAAGATGTTTCGCTAGTCATCCTGAATTCTGAATTGAGAAAGCCAGTCGGATGACTAGCGAAACGTCTTCAAGGACTAAACTTCAAGTCCAGTTGATCTAATTGAATACAACAGATATAAAACCAGGAACAGAATCCTGAAGAGCCTTCTGCTAGCACACAATTCCCTTGTAACCCATAAATCTCTCTATCAGTCTTGCATCCCCTTACACTCTAAAAAGAACCATACCAGTCTTATGTGCAAAAACCATCATTAATATTTATTAAACACACCATCATAAAAAGTATCTATATATGGGTATATAAAAGGCCGGGAGTCCCCGATGGCTGCTTAAATATCAAAAAAATTTGAACTAGTGGGTCCAGATGGTATCCGTATTTATGTTTATATGTTTGGATGGATATGGTGCTTTCCAAAATGATCTAACACAGTGATCAGCCCCAATATACCATATGGACCATATTATACTATCTAGTTTGTTCATTCAGCACCACCCTATTAAGGGGTCCTATTCCCATACAATTTGTACTAATGGGAGCGCGTCTCTATTTATATACATTGTAAGAGCTTGTATAGCTTCATAGGAGGCATGAACTGGAAGGACAGTGGCTGCCAAGGAAGAAGAAGGATTTCTAACTTCAAGGGGCATCAGATGGAGGAGAATGTACCCTTTAAAAGCCCCAACTGAAGATGCCGTTAGTAGGTTTTATTTATATTTTGCTATATAGAATTAACCTTCCTCCCAAAATTATGACACTTTGAAATAAATCTTTTCAGTGGAATTAGGTTGATATTTTTCACATCGAAAATGATTCTGTACTGTCATTTTCCAGTCCCTGACAATTTCAAGGAAAGAGAAAAATTATTGACAAAGTTATTTGCTTGAAATAAGGACCAATGATCCATCGTTTAAAATATCACAGTTATTAAAACAGCAAAAAAAGCATTTAAGGAATCAAAACAGTATGCAGTCATACAAACAAAATGCAGTCCTACAAACAGAATGCAGTTATGCAAACAGAATGCAGACATAAAAACAGAATACAGTCATGCAAACAGAATGCAGACATACAAACAGAATGCAGTCATGCAAACAGAATGCAGCCATACAAACAGAATGCAGTCATGCAAACAGAATGCAGCCACACAAACCAGATGCGCACTGCAAACAGATGCAGCCATAACAAACATAAATCAGTCATGCAAACAGAATGCCGTCATACAAACAGAATGCAGCCATACCAACAGAAGCAGTCATGCAAACAGAATGCAGCCCTTACAACCAAATGCAGCCATAGCAACACAGAATGCAGCCATACAAACAGAATGCAGTCATGCAACAGAATGCAGAACATACAAAACAGAATGCAGTCATGCAAACAAAATGCAGCCATACAAACAGAATGCAGACATAAAAACAGAATGCAGCCATACAAACAGAATGCAGACATAAAAACGAATCAGACTGCAAACAGAATGCAGTCATCCAAACAGATGCAGTCATACAAACAGAATGCAGTCATACAAACAGAATCAGTCATACAACGTATGCAGTCATACAAACAGTATGCAGTCATACAAACAGTATGCAGTCATTCAAACAGAATGCAGACATGCAGAGAGAATGCGGTCATGCAAACAGAATACAGTTATGCAAACAGAATGCGGTCATGCAAACGAATGTGGTCTACAAACAGAATGCGGTCAGGCAAAATGCGGTCATACAAACAGTATGCATTCATGCAAACAGAATGCAGCCTACAAACAGTATGCATTTTATACAAACAGAATGCATCATGCAAACAGAATGCAGTCATACAAACAGAATCATCATCAACAGAATGCAGTCATACAAACAGTATGCGGTCATATAAACAGAATGAGGTCATGCAAACAGAATGCAGTCATGCAAACAGAATGCAGTCAACAAACAGAACGCAGTTATACAAACAGAACGCAGTCAGACAAACAGAATGCGGTCATACAAACAGATATTGGTCCTACAAACAGAATGCGGTCAGACAACAGAATGCGGTCATGCAAACAGAATGCAGTCATACAAACAAAATGCAGTCATACAACAGAATGCAGTCATACAAACGAATGCAGTCATAGAAACGATCCAGTCATGAAACCAATGCAGTCATGGAAACAGAATGCAGTCATGGAACGAATGAAGTCATACAAAGAGAATGCAGTCAACAAACAGAAGGAAGTCATACAACAGAATGCAGTCATACAAACAAATGCAGTCATACAAACAGAATCCAGTCATGGAAACCAATGCAGTCATGGAAACAGAATGCAGTCATACATTATTGTGGATTTATATTGCGCCAACATCTTCTGTAGCGCTTCACAATTACACGGATTCATACACATCAGGCCCTGCCCCGAAGAGCTTACAATCTAAGCACATTTATTTGTCACATACAACCAAGCACGGGGAGAACAAACTCCTTGCAGATGTGTCCAAAGGTGGAATCAAATTCGGGACTTCAGAATGCAGTCATATACACAGAATGCAGTCATACAAACAGAATGCAGTCATGCAACAGAATGCAGCCATACAAACAGAATGCAGTCATGCAAACAGAATGCAGCCACACAAACAGAATGCAGACATAAAAACAGAATGCAGCCATGCAAACAGAATGCAGCCATACAAACAGAATGCAGTCATGCAAACAGAATGCAGTCATTCAAACAGAATGCAGCCATACAAACAGAATGCAGTCATGCAAACAGAATGCAGCCATACAAACAGAATGCAGCCATGCAAACAGAATGCAGCCATACAAACAGAATGCAGTCATGCAAACAGAATGCAGACATACAAACAGAATGCAGTCATGCAAACAGAATGCAGCCATACAAACAGAATGCAGACATAAAAACAGAATGCAGCCATACAAACAGAATGCAGACATAAAAACAGAATGCAGACATGCAAACAGAATGCAGTCATACAAACAGAATGCAGTCATAAAAACAGAATGCAGTCATACAAACAGAATTCAGTCATACAAACAGTATGCAGTCATACAAACAGTATGCAGTCATACAAACAGTATGCAGTCATTCAAACAGAATGCAGACTGCAGAGAATGCAGTCATGCAAAAAGAATCAGTTATGCAAACAGAATTGCGGTCATGCAAACAGAATGTGGTCCTACAAACAGAATGCGGTCATGCAAACAGAATCGGTCATACAAACGTATGCAGTCATGCAAACAGAAGCAGCCTACAAACGTATGCAGTTATACAACGAATGCAGTCATGCAAACGATGCAGTCATACAACAGAATGCAGTCATACAAACAGAATGCAGTCATACAAACAGTATGCGCGGTCATTAAACAGAATGAGGTCATGCAAACAGAATGCAGTTCATGCAAACAGAATGCAGTCATACAAACAGAACGCAGTTATACAAACAGAACGCAGTCAGACAAACAGAATGCGGTCATACAAACAGAATATGGTCCTACAAACAGAATGCGGTCAGACAAACAGAATGGCGTCATGCAAACAATGCAGTCATAAAACAGAATGCAGCATACAACAGAATGCAGTCATACAACAGAATGCAGTCATAGAAACAGAATCCAGTCATGGAAACCAATGCGTCATGGAAACAGAATGCAGTCATGGAAACAGAATGAAGTCATACAAAGAGAATGCAGTCATACAAACAGAAGGAAGTCATACAAACAGAATGCAGTCATACAAACAGAATGCAGTCATACAAACAGAATCCAGTCATGGAAACCAATGCAGTCATGGAAACAGAATGCAGTCATACATTATTGTGGATTTATATTGCGCCAACATCTTCTGTAGCGCTTCACAATTACACGGATTCATACACATCAGGCCCTGCCCCGAAGAGCTTACAATCTAAGCACATTTATTTGTCACATACAACCAAGCACGGGGAGAACAAACTCCTTGCAGATGTGTCCAACGGTGGAATCAAATTCGGGACTTCAGAATGCAGTCATATACACAGAATGCAGTCATACAAACAGAATGCAGTCATGCAAACAGAATGCAGTCATACAAACAGAATGCAGCCTACAAACAGAATACAGTCATGCAAACAGAATGCAGTCATGCAAATAGAATGCAGTCATACAAACAGAATGCAGTCATGCAAACAGAATGCAGCCTACAAACAGAATGCAGCCTACAAACAGAATGCAGTCATACAAACAGAATGCGTCATATAAACAGAATGCAGCATGCAAACAGAATGCAGCAATGCAAACAGAATCAGCCATGCAAACCGAATGCGTCATGCAAACAGAATGCAGTCATACAAACAGAATGCAGCCTACAAACAGAATGCAGTCATCAAAACAGAATGCAATCATGCAAACAGAATGCGTCATACAAACAGAATGCAGTCATGCAACAAGAATGCAGTCATACACAGAATGCAGTCATGGAAACCAATGCAGTCATGGAAACAGAATGCAGTCATACATTTTGTGGATTTATATTGCGCCAACATCTTCTGTAGCGCTTCACAATTACAAACGGATTCATACACATCAGCCCTGCCCCGAAGAGCTTACAATCTAACACATTTATTTGTCACATACAACCAAGCACGGGGAAACAAACTCCTTGCAGATGTGTCCAACGGTGGAATCAAATTCGGGACTTCAGAATGCAGTCATATACCAGAATGCAGTCAATACAAACAAATGCAGTCATGCAAACAGAATGCAGTCAATAACAAACATCTGCAGCCTACAACGAATACGTCATGCAAACAGAATGCAGTCATGCAATAGAATGCAGTCATACAAACAGAATACAGTCCATGCAAACAGAATGCAGTCATGCAAATAGAATCAGTCATAAAACAAATGCAGTCATATAAACCGAATGCAGCCATGCAAACAGAATGCAGCCATGCAAAGAAATGCAGCCATGCAAACAGAATGCGCATGTCAAACAGAATGCAGTCATACAAACAGAATGCAGCCTACAAACAGAATGCAGTCATACAAACAGAATGCAATCATGCAAACAGAATGCAGTCATACAAACAGAATGCAGTCATGCAAACAGAATGCAGTCATACAAACAGAATGCAGTCATGCAAACAGAATGCAGTCATGCAAACAGAATGCAGCCATGCAAACAGAATGCAGTCATACAAACAGAATGCAGTCAACAAAGAATGCAGCCTACAAACAGAATGCAGCCATACAAACAGATCAATCCTCCAAACAGAATTCAGTCATACAAACAGAATGCAGCCATGCAAACAGAATGCAGTCATACAAACAGAATGCAGTCATACAAACAGAATGCAGTCATGCAAACAGAATGCAGTCATAAAAGAATGCGTCAACAAACAGAATGCAGTCATACAAACAAATGCAGCCTCAAACATATGCATCACAACAGAATGCAGTCATCAAACAGAATGGCCCATCAACGAATCAGTCCTACAACAGAATGCATCATACAAACAGAATGCAAGCCATACAAACAGAATGCAGTCATACAAACAAATGCAGTCATACAACAGAATGCAGTCAATGCAAACAGAATGCAGTCATACAAACAGAATGCAAGTCATACAAACAGAATCCAGCTACAAACGAAATGCATCATACAAACACATGCAATCCTAACAGAAGCATTATACAGAATGCAGCCATGCAACAAAACAGCATACAAACAGAATGCAGTCATACAAACAGAATGCGCCATACAAACAGATGCAGTCATCCAACAGAATCATCATACAACAAAATGCAGCCATACAAACAGAATGCAGTCATACAACAGAATGCAGTTCCAACAAACAAATGCAGTCATACAAACAGAATGCAGTTCATCACACAGAATGCAGTCATACAAACAGAATGCGTCAGACAACAGAATGACCATACAACAGAAATGCAGTCATACAAACAGAATTCAAGTCATACAAACGAATGCAAGCCTACAAACAGAATGCAGTCATACAAACGAATGCAGTCTACAAACAGAATGCAGCCTACAACAGAATGCAGTCATACAAACAGAATGCAGTCATACAAACAAAGCAGCCTAACAACAATGCAGTCATACAAACAGAATGCAGTCATACAAACAGAATGCAGCCATCCACAAACAGAATGCAGTCATACAAACAGAATGCAGTCATACAAACAGATGCAGCATACAAACAGAATGCAGTCACATACAACAAACAGAATGCAGCCTACAACAATGCTCATACAAACGAATAGTCTACAAACAGAATGCAGTCATACAAACAGAATGCAGTCATACAACAGAATGCAATCCTACAAACAGAATGCAGTTATACAAACAGAATGCGCTACAACAGAATGCAATCCTACAAACAGAATGCAGCCTACAAACAGAATGCATTATAACAACAGAATGCGGTCATAGCATAAATATCGAAATATAAATAATTATCAATATACGATGCAACCAACGAAAACAAGTTGTGCATGAATATACCACTATTTAGGTTTTTTTAAAAGGTTGGGCATTGATACTTGTTTTTTGATGTTTAACTTAATGGCAAAAAAAACACTTAACAATGCTTATAAATCGAACAACTAACTACAACTGGAAGACCTAGAAAACAGGTCACACAGGAGCAATATGCGCATCAGAGGAATTCCAGAAACTTACTCTAACGCTCAGGAAATTTTTCATATGCTACTACAGTGAACAAAATTCTTACTTGGAATTGACTGGGCAGACCGAGCACTAGCCCGTCCTCCATCTAAAAATATATTGAGATATTGTGGTCAAATTACACTACTACACACTCCCAAAAAAGAGTACTTCAAGAAGCTAGAAAATCGACAAACCAAACAAAGGTCACAAATTCCCAAATCGGCAGACCTCGCTCCACAAACTCTCGCCAAAAGAAGAAATTTAAGACCTATCACCCAAACCTTAATGGATAACCACATACGCTACAGATGGAGATACCATTCAAACTACAATTTTCAAGGACAATCACCTACTAGGTGGACAACTTACCAGACAGTACAAAACTTTTATTAAACTTGGGTTTACACACACCCACCCCCCCAACAAACCCACAGGAACAGAACTACAACCAGAAATCGAGTGCTGAGCGATCCCAGTAGGATTCAGAGTCTGAGAGTAGCTGTGAGGTGATTGGGGTAAGGACTGCAACTGGTGGGGCTCTCCACTGCAGGCTTGCGATGCCGGTAAGGATTCAGAGTCTGAGAGTAGCTGTGAGGTGATTGGGGTAAGGACTGCAACTGGTGGGGCTCTCCACTGCAGGCTTTTAACCTAACAGCAGAATTCCTATAAGATGTTTGGAAACTACAACTCCCAGCAACAAAAGTATGCTGGGAGTTGCACCATCGGCTATATACTCGGGTCAATCAGGTTTCTCTTTTTTTCAGGTAAAAGAGTTACCTCGGCTTATACTCGGGTCGCTTATACTCAGTATATATGGTATGTATTTAACAAATCTAGATGTTACTAGAATGTGACCGAATGGTCTAAAACACTAATCCAATTTGACCTGAATACTAAGGTTACAAACTAAGTTACCCTAGGATCAGCAGTTTATACCTTCTAATGGGTAACCCCCTCAGCAACATACCATCACTAATAATACATAACGATCCCCTCCCTCTTTTTTCTCCTTTCATACTAACCCTCCCCCCCCCCCTTCCTATACCCAATACAATTCCCGAGACATAGGGCATACGTACAACCCCTCAACAATTGAGTTTCCCCAACTCTGGCTAGAATGGCGAAACCCACTAGGGAGAAACCCCTACCCCATGTTAAATTGTTTGCTAACATAGTTACTGTTTATTCATGGTTTTTATATATTGATGTGTGTGTGTTATATTATGCATCCAAAAAAAGTCAAAGAACTATATATAATCATGAGAGAAAGGAGGAAAGAAGACAGATCAATAAGATATACTAAGATGGAAATATAACTCCCAAAGGCTGTCAGAAATGAGTAAACATCGAAAAAAATCCATCACTTGTCTGCATATCCCACAATGTCAGAGGGTTAATACATATCAGAAAAGGTCTATGGCCTTCAAACAATACATAAAACTCAGCCACAATCATATGTTTACGGAACCGCATTTCTCCCAAATCCTCAGCTCCCAATTTCCTCCACAAACAATACTCTCTTTATCTCGGCAAAGGACCCTCAAAGAAAGGTGGTGTCTCTATATTATTTCACAACTCCCTAAATATTCAGATTCTGAAAACTGAACTTGACCAGAGGTTAGATACCAAAAGTTCACTGCCAAATTAACCAAAACCCATATTACCCTAATGAATATTTACCGCCACTAATACGCAAACAACATAAATATATCCTCTCCATTCTACCATTCTAGCAAAATACCCAAAAGCAAGACCTATTGGTAGCAGGAGATTTAACTTCCCTAAGGACCTGCTTGGGAAAGATCAATGACCCACAAACTAAATTATAATGAACATACTTTCTCCGCAAAGCATACACAACTACGAAGTTCAATTTGTCAGACTGCTGGAGGGAATCCAATATAAATACCAGAGACTATTCATACTATTCAATCCCACATGGATGTTATACAAAATTGATTACATCATGTGTTCCATTCCCTTCTAAACCAATATCATAATAGTGCAATGGAAGCTTGTGTATGGTCAGACCACAAGATTGTCAAACTTAAACTGACATCCACATGCCTACCCCCTCCAAGTTTCAATGGAGATTGAATGAATCCTACTCACAGATAAAACAATTACAAACCAATACAAATAAACTAAAATTATATTTTGAACTAACTTAAACAATCGGACTGCAGCCCCCATGGGTTGGGCTGCACATAAGCCAGTAATTGGAGGCTATATAATCCAATAGAAGCGCGCCGTAAACGACAATATCACGAATCCCAACTAACACTATAGAAAGGCTTATACACAAACTCAAAACAAGACACATAGAATCAGGGGACACCATAATACTACAAGAGCTAAAAAAAAAAACCTAAACAACAACTACAAACATTACTAACCCAAAAGGCAGAAAAATCCCTATAATGCAATAAATTTTTTTTTTTTTACCAAAAATAGAAAAGGCAGTAAACCTCTAGCCTGACTGATTAGTCCCATCAGTATTCTGAAAATCGAAAATAAGAACCAAACATGGTAATTTAACACTAACCCAGAGTTGATCTACCAAACCTTCCACAAATACTACACTAATTAATATGCCAAACTACAGGCCGAATCAATAGGAAAAACCATTCTCACAGAAACAACCCCAAGAAAGTACTAACCCCTAAATGGCAAACACCCTACTCAAGACATTTCAGTCCAAGAAGTAACAGACGCCATCAAACACCTGAAACCACATAAAGCCCCGGGACCGGATGGATTCTAGGAGATATATTATAAAAAAATTTGAACAACAACTACACCTCATCTCGTCACAATGTTTAATTGCTTCATGAGGACAACCAATGCCCCCAGAGAGGAATCTAGCAGATATTATCCTACTTCAAAACCAGGCAAATCTCCTACAGAACCCCACAACTACAGACCCATATCACTGATCAACCAAGATCTTAAAATACTTACCAAATACTGGCCACCAGGCTGGAAGTTTAAATATAGCATTAAAGAGACTGCTGTAAAAGTACTATATAGAACGTACAGAGTCCCCTCGGTCTTGGCAAAAATCTACCCAATGTCAACCCATCCTGTTTCAGAAAATTGACACAAAGAGGGGATTTTTTATCATATCTGGTGGACTGCCCAGTGGTGCAGAATCTATGGAAATTAATATTCGCTAGCATATCGGTACTCTCTTTTTAACATAACCCCACACCCCCCCTTATTGCATTACTGGGCCAAGAAGTCACAGAATTGGCTAACATCATAACAAATTATTCAGTATGCCATGTCTGGTCACAAAAATCTATATAGGATTACATATGAAAAAATCCAGCTTGGACAAAAATTAGTGATCCAAAGATTAACTCTATAATGGTAAATGAAAGAATTTTCCACTAATGCAAGATGCTATGCATATATTCCACAATACATGGACTCTATGGCTAAGCAGTACATACTCAATGAATCTACTTTTTTAAAGGAATAATCGGTTTTGAGTTAAAGAAACAAACACAGATGTCGATCTATTGTTTTATTGTATATTACAAACTGTTGTTAACATTTTTAATATTTTTTTAATAAAAATCTATTGAACACATAAATACGAACAAGTATTTTTTCCATGATTATGGTGATTTGCGCCAAAAAAACAAAATGGTATATGTGGCGGATCGAGTTTTTGGCGCTCGTTATCGCTGCTTTGTAAGTCCATAATTATAAAACTTTTGATCCTTTGATATATGCCCCAAAGTTTTGTCTGTTTTGTTAGGTCACAAACCCCAAAGTTTTTCCACCAAGTCCTTCTCTACTCATGGGATGAATGGGATATAAGTTTTTAACCAGAGCGTGTACTGGCTCCCTACCCAAACAAACAAGAAGAAAAGCAAAGTAATTCCAGATATGCAGTATGTAAGTAGAGGTTTTGCCTAATGGCTTGTTATCTGCTGTGGATTGCTCTGTACTCTGTAAGATGCCTTGGGATTCAATTTAAATAAATGGTGTTATATAAATGCAAAGATATCATTACTGAATGGCTCCAAGGATTGAAGTATTATTTTCTAATTTTCTAACTATCCATTTATATGTTTTTCACAAATGTATTTTTATAGGAATATAAGTATTTCCCAGATAATTTCTCAATTGCTATTTCTCCTCTCTTCTCCTCCCCCAGCTTAACAGGAGGTTCATCGTTAATGCAATTCACTTTTCCCTCGTTCATCATATCTTCAAATTGTTTATTTATTTTTACCTGCATGCAAATAACAGATAAAAGATATGATTGACTGAGGTTAAGATTAGTCCCTCTGATATTAGCAATCACAGCTTTTAAATAGTAATAAATAGCCCTATAGCCCTATATTAAAATAGTGTGTGATGTTTTAAAAAATGTACCAATTAACTGATTTATGATTTTCTTTTTTGAAAACTTTTTTTTTAAAGCATTAAAACTATGTTTTAGAGATTTTATATCAACACAAAATAAGATTCTTAGAAGAATTAAATCATATTGATTGTATTGGCCAGCACGGTGGCTCAGTGATTAGCACTGTTGCCTTGCAGCACTGAAATCCTAAGTTCAATTCCACCCTTGGACACATCTGCAAGGTGTTTGTATGTTCTTCCCGTGCTGGCGTGTGTTTTCCTCTGGGCACTCCGGTTTCCCCCACAATCATAAAGACATACTGATAGGTTGTATGTGTCAAATAAATGTGCTTAGATTGTAAGCTCTTCGGGGCAGGGCCTGGTGTGAATGTATACAGGTAATTGTAAAGTGCTACGGAAGATGTTAGGGCTATATAAATCCATAACAATAATAAATAATAATTGTATTGATACTGATGAATATTAATAATCTCCTGAACAACCAATAAATTGGTTTAAAGGTTTAAGGAGCAGTCCCCTGTGTCAGTGGCAAAACAAAACATCAGAAGAATTCCTGCACATGGAAGGTACCGCCTTTATTTGTGAATGAATTTGAAGTTGCCTACTGATTCATAGACATTTTGTGAAGATCATAACGAAGATTGCTTTATCCTAATTCTACTAACATGCCTGGTTAGTTCCCCTATTAATTTGCATGCACCACTCCACGTGGAAACTGTGAATCGGAAGCTCACAACATGATGATAGTATTGGAGGTGGGATACTGACTCCCACCTCCATAATTATACTTTGCAGCGTAAAACTTCATGAAAGATGTCCTTTAAGGTTGTGACTTCATTTCAACATAGCAGTATGTGTTGCTAAGGATTCTTCTGGTTGTCCTGTAATATTGCCTACTGTAACAACAACATCATAATCTTCTAAATATCTATTTAATAGGTGTGTGGAAGGGCTCATGTGGTAATTTATATACAAGTGGAAAGATAATGTACCCTGCAAGGAAATTTCAATGGTGGTGCCACCTTTGCTACCCCTATGACTGTGCTTCTATTTGCTTGAATTACATCAGAGCTTGCCACCAGAGGAATATGCTCACCACAGCTATTGGTCAGGGTGCCCCTGATTCCTTCAACTCTCTTGCCCCTGGTCCAGTGACATGATTTACTTAAAGGAAAACTATAGGACGTATAAAGTTTTTTTTTTAAAAAACAGTTAAAATAAAAAGTACTTAAGGCAGGATGTAGGATTGGTACTTTTTACCTCCCAATATCTTTTCTATGAGGAGCAGCAGGACAAAGAAAACTGCTTCTGCCAGTCTTCCTGTATGCTTCAGCACTATCTTTTATAGAATGGCCCAGAATGACCCTTAGAATGGTAGCTCCTCAACAAAACAATATTGGGAAGTTAGGAATATCAATCCTTTCTCCTTGCCCCAGGTGCTTTTCATTTTTTAAAAGGTTAATTTTTACAGTATAGTTTCCTTTATACCTTACAGGTTCTTAAATCCCAAGTCCAGTTGGTTTATAATCACGTTATTTTATGAGGAACTTATATTTCTTGCAATGCACAAGTCATTGTTTTTGAAAAGCAATCGAAATATTTGGTGACAATGGGAGCACGGCTCTTTCAGAACTTTTAAATTGTTTTGTGAATATGTGACTGTTTCTTGTCTAGAGATTTATAAAAAATTGAAATTGAAATGACATCATCCAGATATGACAAAGAATTGAATTCCTGGCCCACTAAAAGCTTGGTACAATATAAAGAAAAAATATTTTAAAACAAAAAGTGCATTTCAGTTCCCTCTTTCCTTAAAGATTCCAAAGTTCCACTTACCAACCAAATGGCTCACCTTGTCTCCTAATTTCTACAAAAGCAAAGGAAATGACCTCCTATTTTAAAAGGTATTATGTAACTTAAATCAAATCTATGTTAATTGATTTCTTCGTTTCACACGTTACCATCCATCTGAGCAGATTTCCAAGAGAATGTTGGTATTTTGTGCTGCTGGTGTTGGCCAGTTTACTCTTGGTTCAGTATGAAATATGCCATATTCTCACACATCACTGTATATACACCATTAAAAAAAATGCGGTAGTACACTAAACAGATTTAGATACTTTTCTAAATAATAGTGATATTGGGCACAAAACATGCTGTTTCACACCAGTAAACACCAGTTACAGACATTCTTCGTGTTAACATGTATTATCTATCTTTCCATTCAAATCTTCAGCCTTCCCACCTCTCCCAGAATCTCTTGGATTCTGATTGGGTCTCCTGTACCCCCAGTGAGGCTCTATGGGGGATTTTTGGTGGCCATAGACACAGCAATATCATTGGCTGAATTTGTATCGGGTGATTACCCACCGGTAAATCAGGCTGATTGGATTGACCAAATTTCATTATCGAAATGGGCAGAAATTCAAGCCGATCGATATTATTGCCTGATGATTAATCTGTCTATGGTCACCCATAATATCTCCCACAAACCAGTGAAACTTGAGACTTGGTAAAAAAAAATGCAATTTTAATTACACTGTACATAATAGAATGTAAATACAATATTTTAGAAATGCTTCTAATGCTTCTGTTTTTGTGCAATGAAGCTATTGAAGAATTCGGGCTGCACACATAAAAAAAATGGGACATTAAATATTAGGCTTGCAATCTTTGAAATTCATCTTGAGTAACTTAACAAGTTTATGAGATTTAAAAATTTTTTATATCCATCTGTTCAATCCTTCCATGAAAATCTTAACATCACCACCCAACGTCAGTAGAAACGGTAACTGTCACCCATAAAGATCTCCCCTCCTTCACCACTATGACATCACATTCATGTTTATGGCAGCTTCAAAACACCAGCTCCTCACAAGACATATCCATTAGGATGTTCTGCCCCAGATTCGCAAATGTTTGCTACTTCCTCTTTAAGTTGTATAAGAACTATGCCATGCGCATAGAACGTGGCTCAGGACAACATTCTCATTGGTTGTGATGGCAGCAGTCATAGCCAGATTCGCAAATGTTTGCTACTTCCTCTTTAAGGTTGTATAAGAACTGTGCACATGCGCATAAACGTGGCTCAGGAACAACATTCTCATTGGTTGTGATGGCAGCATCATAGCCAGAACCGAAAGAAGCAGAAACATCGGCTCAAAACAAAGCGCATGGCAAGTTTGTCTTACATCTGTTAGTTTTTAACTATTGTAATTTTAGGCTTGGGGATTATTTACTTATTAAAATTTTCTTTTTAAGGGTAGTCTTGACTTCTAAAGACCCACCATTTCCCATTTACTTTATGTTGTTTAGCCCCTTAAAAATAATTTCATTTAAATCTCTGCAGGGAATTCCTTAATCTGGTAAAGTTTGCTTGTCTACAATTTTTACATAAGTTTTATTAAGACAAATATGCCCCCTGGAAAAAAAAAAGTTTTATTTTATTTTTTATAATAAGGTCCTGGCATCTGAGATGTTAGTTTTCCTCAATCATCAGATGAATCAGTACCATTTTACTACAGGTAGAAAACCTTTAACAACTGTTAATTGGTTATAGCAAAGGAACACTTTTGCACCTATTATTTAAAAAGCCACTATGTTGGGTGTCAACCATTACATAGCTACATATAAATCAGTTTGGGAATGAGGAAGTTCTAATATTCTAAAACATTGTGTCCCTTAAAATAATGCAGTCAGATCCGGTGAATTCCTTCAATAAAGCCCGGCATCATTAGAAAAACCTTGGAAAACCCTGAAGAATTATCCTTGTCCTTCACCTACAGTGTCGTCAACTGAACAGTTTGCACAACTCTGCAGCCAGCATCAAGAATTGATTTGGTCTCAAAACCTAAATTATGATAGCATCTTTCCATTAAAGGATTTTGAAAACCAAAATAAAGATTAGGTGAGACAAACATATATTATCACCGTCAAATCCACTGATTATTTTTTGTCTGGAGTAATTATACTGCAGGGGAATCTGAGGACATTTCGAGTCCTAAAGAAGTGCTCAAAGACAAGATCATGACAGCAGAATGCTCTTTTCTATGTTATTTCCAAAATTCTACAAAAGGTTTTTGTTCAGTGGCTAAAAAAGACTTCAGTAAGAAACTGAATGAAACGGAGATGACGAGTTTGCTAGTAAGGAAAGATCAGGGTAACTACTGTAAGTCTGGGATTGTATGATATGCACTTAGGTAGGAAATAGTTTTCTTCTTTGGCGCATTATATTTTTGTACTCCTGGACATACTGCATACCTCCTGGTTATATTGCATAACGTATAGACTATTGTATCCCCTGGACATTTTGCATACCTCCTGGATAATTGCATACCTTGTGCCTATATTGCACACCTCCTGGATATATTGCATACCTCCTGTATATACTGCATATCTCCTGGATATTTTGCACACCTCCTGGATACATGCACACCTCCTGGACTTTTGCATATCCCGGATATTTTGCATACCTCCTGAATATATTGTATACCTTCGGGACATAGGCATACCTTCGACATATTGCATATCTCCTGGATATTTTGCATACCTTCTGGACATATTGTATATCTCCTGGATATTTGGCATACCTCCTGAATATTTGTATACCTTCTGGACATATTGCATACCTTCTGGACATATTTGCATATCTCCTGGATATTTGCATACCTTCTGGACATATTGTAATTCTCCTGGATATTTTTGCATACCTCCTGAATATATTGCATACCTTCTGGACATATTGCACACCTTCTGGACTATTGCACACCTCCTGGACATATTGCTGCCTTCTGGACATATTGCACACCTTCTGGACATATGCACACCTCCTGGACATATTGCATACCTCCTGGTATTTTGCATACCTTCTGGACATACAGTATTGCATACCTCAGGGATATAATGCATAAATTCTGGGCATATTGCATACCTCCTGGACATATTGCATGCCTTTTGGACATTTTCATACTTCCTGGGTATTTACATGCCTTCTGGAGATATTGCATACCTCCTAGTATTTTGCATACCTTCTGGACATATTGCATTCCTCCTGGATATAATGCATAACTTCTGGGCATATTGCATAACTTCTGGATATATTGCATGCCTTTTGGACATTTTGCATACATTTATCGGTATACGGTGGGGAACTTCATGTTTACATAAACGGGGGGGATTTATCGGTATATGGTGGGGAACTTCATGTTTACATAAACTGGGGGATTTATCGGTATACGGTGGGGAACTTCATGTTTACATAAACGGGGGGAGCCATACAACACAGATGCAGTCATGCAAACAGAAGGCAGAACATACAAACAGAATGCGTCATGCAAACAAAATGCAGCCTAACAAACAGAATGCAGACATAAAAACAGAATGCAGCCATACAAACAGAATGCAGACATAAAAACAGAATGCAGACATGCAAACAGAATGCAGTCATACAAACAGAATGCAGTCATAAAAACAGAATGCAGTCATACAAACAGAATTCAGTCATACAAAAGTAGCAGTCATAAACATATGCAGTCATACAAACAGTATGCAGTCATTCAAACAGAATGCAGACATGCAGAGAGAATGCGGTCATGCAAACAGAATACAGTTATGCAAACAGAATGCGGTCATGCAAACAGAATGTGGTCCTACAAACAGAATGCGGTCATGCAAACAGAATGCGGTCATACAAACAGTATGCAGTCATGCAAACAGAATGCAGCCTACAAACAGTATGCAGTTATACAAACAGAATGCAGTCATGCAAACAGAATGCAGTCACAAACAGAATGCAGTCATACAAACAGAATGCAGTCATACAAACAGTATGCGGTCATATAAACAGAATGAGGTCATGCAAACAGAATGCAGTCATGCAAACAGAATGCAGTCATACAAACAGAACGCAGTTATACAAACAGAACGCAGTCAGACAAACAGAATGCGGTCATACAAACAGAATATGGTCCTACAAACAGAATGCGGTCAGACAAACAGAATGCGGTCATGCAAACAGAATGCAGTCATACAAACAGAATGCAGTCATAAAACAGAATGCAGTCATACAAACAGAATGCAGTCATAGAAACAGAATCCAGTCATGGAAACCAATGCAGTCATGGAAACAGAATGCAGTCATGGAAACAGAATGAAGTCATACAAAGAGAATGCAGTCATACAAACAGAAGGAAGTCATACAAACAGAATGCAGTCATACAAACAGAATGCAGTCATACAAACAGAATCCAGTCATGGAAACCAATGCAGTCATGGAAACAGAATGCAGTCATACATTATTGTGGATTTATATTGCGCCAACATCTTCTGTAGCGCTTCACAATTACACGGATTCATACACATCAGGCCCTGCCCCGAAGAGCTTACAATCTAAGCACATTTATTTGTCACATACAACCAAGCACGGGGAGAACAAACTCCTTGCAGATGTGTCCAAAGGTGGAATCAAATTCGGGACTTCAGAATGCAGTCATATACACAGAATGCAGTCATACAAACAGAATGCAGTCATGCAAACAGAATGCAGCCATACAAACAGAATGCAGTCATGCAAACAGAATGCAGCCACACAAACAGAATGCAGACATAAAAACGAAGCAGCATGCAAACAGAATGCAGCCATAAAACAGAATGCAGTCATGCAAACAGAAGCAGTCATACAAACAGAATGCAGCCATACAAACAGAATGCAGTCATGCAAACAGAATGCAGCCATACAAACAGAATGCAGCCATGCAAACAGAATGCAGCCATACAACAGAATGCAGTCATGCAAACAGAATGCAGACATACAAACAGAATGCAGTCATGCAAACAGAAGCGCATAAAACAAGAGACATAAAACAGAATGCAGCCATACAAACAGAATGCAGACATAAAAAACAGAATGCAGACATGCAAACAGAATGCAGTCATACAAACAGAATGCAGTCATTAAAAACAGAATGCAGTCATAAAACAGATTCAGTCATACAAACAGTATGCAGTCATACAAACAGTATGCAGTCATACAAACAGTATGCAATCATTCAAAGAATGCAGACATGCAGAGAGAATGCAGTCATGCAAACAGAATACAGTTATGCAAACAGAATGCGGTCATGCAAACAGAATGTGGTCCTACAAACGAATGCGGTCATGCAAACAGAATGCGGTCATACAAACAGATGCAGTCATGCAAACAGAATGCAGCCTACAAACAGTATGCGTTATACAAACAGAAGCAGTCATGCAAACAGAATGCAGTCATACAAACAGAATGCAGTCATCAAAAGAATGCAGTCATACAAACAGTAGCGGTCATATAAACAGAATGAGGTCATGCAAACAGAATGCAGTCATGCAAACAGAATGCAGTCATACAAACAGAACGCAGTTATACAAACAGAACGCAGTCAGACAACAGAATGCGGTCATACAAACAGAATATGGTCCACAAACAGAATGCGGTCAGACAAACAGAATGCGGTCATGCAAACAGAATGCCGTCATACAAACAAATGCAGTATACAAACAGAATGCAGTCATACAAACAGAATGCAGTCATAGAAACAGAATCCAGTCATGGAAACCATGCAGTCATGGAAAACAGAATGCAGTCATGGAAACAGAATGAAGTCATACAAAGAGAATGCAGTCATACAAACAGAAGGAGTCATACAAACAGAATGCAGTCATACAAACAGAATGCAGTCATCAAACAGAATCCAGTCATGGAAACCAATGCAGTCATGGAACAGAATGCAGTCATACATTATTGTGGATTTATATTGCGCCACATCTTCTGTAGCGCTTCACAATTACACGGATTCATACACATCAGGCCCTGCCCCGAAGAGCTTACAATCATAAGCACATATTTGTCACATACAACCAAGCACGGGAGAACAAACTCCTTGCAGATGTGTCAAGGTGGAATCAAATTCGGGACTTCAGAATGCAGTCATATACACAGAATGCAGTCATACAAACAGAATGCAGTCAGCAACCAGAATGCAGTCATACAACAGAATGCAGCCTACAAACAGAATACAGTCATGCAAACAGAATGCAGTCATGCAATAGAATGCAGTCATACAAACAAAAAAGAATGCAGTCATGCAAAAGAATGCAGCCTACAAACAGAATGCAGCCTACAAACAGAATGCAGTCATACAAACAAAGCAGTCATATAAACAGAATGAGCCATAGCAAACAGAATGCAGCCATGCAAACAGAATGCAGCCATGCAAACCGAATGCAGTCATGAAACAGAATGCAGTCATACAAACAGAATGCAGCTACAAACGAATGCAGTCATACAAACAGAATGCAATCATGCAAACAGAATGCAGTCATACAAACAGAATGCAGTCATGACAACGAATGCAGTCATACAAACAGAATGCAGTCATGGAAACCATGCAGTCATGGAAACAGAATGCAGTCATACATTATTGTGGATATATTGCGCAACATCTTCTGTAGCGCTTCACAATTACACGGATTCATACACATCAGGCCCTGCCCGAAGAGCTTACAATCTAAGCACATTTATTGTCACATACAACCAAGCACGGGGAGAACAAACTCCTTGCAGATGTGTCCACTGGGGAATCAAATTCGGGACTTCAGAATGCAGTCATATACACAGAATGCAGTCATACAAACAGAATGCAGTCATGCAAACAGAATGCAGTCATACAAACAGAATGCAGCCTACAAACAGAATACAGTCATGCAAACAGAATGCAGTCATGCAAATAGAATGCAGTCATACAAACAGAATACAGTCATGCAAACAGAATGCAGTCATGCAAATAGAATGCAGTCATACAACAGAATGCAGTCATATAAACAGAATGCAGCCATGCAAACAGAATGCAGCCATGCAAACAGAATGCAGCCATGCAAACAGAATGCAGTCATGCAAACAGAATGCAGTTCAATTGTTGTGTTCAAACAACAGAATGCAGCCTACAAACAGAATGCAGTCATACAAACAGAATGCAATCATGCAAACAGAATGCAGTCATACAAACAGAATGCAGTCATACCAAACAGAAGCAGTCATACAAACGATTATGCTGCATATAAACAGAATGCAGGTCATGCAAGACAGATGCAGTCATGCAAACAAATGCATTCATACAACAGAACGCGATACAAACAAAGCGTCGACAAACAGAATGCGGTCATACAAACAGATATGGTCCTACAACCGAATGCGGTCAGACACAGAATTGCGGTCATGCAAACAGAATGCAGTCATACAAACAATGCGTCATAACAAACAGAATGCAGCATACAAACAGAATGCAGTCCATAAACGAATCCAGTCATGGAAACCAATGCAGTCAATGCTCATGGAAAAAACAGAATGCATCATGTGAAACAGAATGAGTCATACAAAGAAATGCAGTCATACAAACAGAAGGAAGTCATACAAACAGAATGCAGTCATACAAACGAGAATGCGTCATACAAACAGAATCCAGTCATGGAAACCATGCATTCAGGGAAACAGAATGCAGTCATACATTATTGTGGATTTATATTGCCCAACATCTTCTGTAGCGCTTCACATTACAACGGATTCATACACATCAGGCCCTGCCCCGAAGAGCTTACAATCTAAGCACATTTATTTGTCACATACACCCAAGCACGGGAGAACAAACTCCTTGCAGATGTGTCCCAAAGGTGGAATCAATTCGGGACTTCAGAATGCAGTCATTACACAGAATGCAGTCATACAAACATGAATGCAGTCTCAAACAGAATGCAGCCATACCAAACAGAATGCAGTCATGCAAACAGAATGCAGCCACCAAACAGAATGCAGACATAAAACAGAATGCAGCCATGCAAACAGAATGCAGCCATACAAACAGAATGCAGTCATGCAAACAGAATGCAGTCATTCAAACAGAATGCAGCCATACAAACAGAATGCAGTCATGCAAACAGAATGCAGCCATACAAACAGAATGCAGCCATGCAAACGAAGCAGCCAACAAACAGAATGCAGTCATGCAAACAGAATGCAGAATACAAACGAATGCTCATGCAAACAGAATGCACCATACAACAGAATGCAGACATAAAAACAGAATGCAGCCATACAAACAGAATGCAGACATAAAAACAGAATGCAACTGCAAACAGAATGCATTCATACAAACAGAATAGTCATAAACAGAATCGTCATACAAACAGAATCAGTCATCACAAAGTATGCAGTCATACAACAGTATGCAGTCATACAAACAGTAGGCAGTCATTCAAACGAATGCAGACATGCAGAGAGAATGCAGTCATGCAAACAATACAGTTATGCAAACAGAATGCGGTCATGCAAACAAATGTGGTCCTACAAACAGAATGCGGTCACAACGAATGCGGTCATACAACAGTACTGCTCATGCAAACGAATGCAGCCTACAAACAGTATGCAGTTATCAAAAAAATGCGTCATGCAAACAGAATGCAGTCATACAAACAGAATGCAGTCATACAAACAGAATGCAGTCATACAAACAGTATGCGGTCATATAAACAGAATGAGGTCATGCAAACAGAATGCAGTCATGCAAACAGAATGCAGTCATACAAACAGAACGCAGTTATACAAACAGAACGCAGTCAGACAAACAGAATGCGGTCATAACACAGAATATGGTCCTACAACAGAATGCGGTCAGACAAACAGAATGCGGTCATGCAAACAGAATCAGTCATAACAACATGCATCAAACAGAATGCAGTCATACAAACAGAATGCAGTCATAGAAACAGAATCCAGTCATGGAAACCAATGCAGTCATGGAAAGGAATGCAGTCATGGAAACAGAATGAAGTCATACAAAGAGAATGCAGTCATACAAACAGAAGGAGTCATACAAACAGAATGCAGTCATACAACAGAATGCATCATACAAACAGAATCCAGTCATGGAAACCAATGCAGTCATGGAAACAGAATGCAGTCATACATATTGTGATTTATATTGCGCCAACATCTTCTGTAGCGCTTCACAATTACACGGATTCATACACATCAGGCCCTGCCCCGAAGAGCTTACAATCTAAGCACATTTATTTGTCACATACAACCAGCACGGGAGAACAAACTCCTTGCAGATGTGTCCAACGGTGGAATCAAATTCGGGACTTCAAGAATGCAGTCATATACACAGAATGCAGTCATACAAACAGAATGCAGTCATGCAAACAAAATGCAGTCATACAACAAATGCACCTACAAACAGATACAGTCATGCAAACAGAATGCAGTCATGCAAAGAATGCAGTCATACAAACAGAATGCTTCATACAAACAAATGCAGCCTACAAACGTATGCACCTACAACAGAATGCGTCATACAAACAGAATGCAGTCATATAAACAGAATGCAGCCACAACAGAATGCAGCCATGCAAACAGAATGCAGCCATGCAAACCGAATGCAGTCATGCAAACAGAATGCAGTCATACAACACAGATGCAGCCTACAAACAAAATGCAGTCATACAAACAGAATGCAATCATGCAAACAGCATCAACAGAATGCATAGCAAACAGAATGCAGTCATACAAACAAATGCAGTCATGGAAACCAATGCAGTCATGGAAAACAGAATGCAGTCATACATTATTGTGGATTTATATTGCGCCAACATCTTCTGTAGCGCTTCACACAATTACACGGATTCATACACATCGGCCCTGCCCCGAAGAGCTTCAATCTAACACACTTTATTTGTCACATACAACCAAGCACGGGGAGAACAAACTCCTTGCAGATGTGTCCAACGGTGGAATCAAATTCGGGACTTCAGAATGCAGTCATATACACAGAATGCAGTCATACAAACAGAATGCAGTCATGCAAACAGAATGCAGTCATACAAACAGAATGCAGCCTACAAACAGAATACAGTCATGCAAACAGAATGCAGTCATGCAAATAGAATCAGTCATACAAACAGAATCCAGTCCATGCAACAGAAGCAGTCATGCAAATGAATGCAGATCAACAGAATGCAGTCATACAAACAGAATGCAGTCATGCAAACAGAATGCAGTCATGCAAACAGAATGCAGCCATGCAAACAGAATGCAGTCATACAAACAGAATGCAGTCATACAAACAGAATGCAGCCTACAAACAGAATGCAGCCATACAAACAGAATGCAATCCTACAAACAGAATTCAGTCATACAAACAGAATGCAGCCATGCAAACAGAATGCAGTCATACAAACAGAATGCAGTCATACAAACAGAATGCAGTCATGCAAACAGAATGCAGTCATACAAACAGAATGCAGTCATACAAACAGAATGCAGTCATACAAACAGAATGCAGCCATACAAACAGAATGCAGTCATACAAACAGAATGCAGTCATACAAACAGAATGCAGTCATACAAACAGAATGCAGCCATACAAACAGAATGCAGTCATACAAACAGAATGCAGTCATACAAACAGAATGCAGCCTACAAACAGAATGCAGTCATACAAACAGAATGCAGTCATACAAACAGAATGCAGCCTACAAACAGAATGCAGTCATACAAACAGAATGCAGTCATACAAACAGAATGCAGCCTACAAACAGAATGCAGTCATACAAACAGAATGCAGTCATACAAACAGAATGCAGCCATACAAACAGAATGCAGTCATACAAACAGAATGCAGCCATACAAACAGAATGCAGACATACAAACAGAATGCAGCCATACAAACAGAATGCAGTCATACAAACAGAATGCAGTCATACAAACAGAATGCAGTCATACAAACAGAATGCAATCCTACAAACAGAATGCAGTTATACAAACAGAATGCAGCCTACAAACAGAATGCAATCCTACAAACAGAATGCAGCCTACAAACAGAATGCAGTTATACAAACAGAATGCGGTCATAGCAATAAATATCGAAATATAAATAATTATCAAATATACGATGCAGACCAACGAAAACAAGTTGTGCATGAATATACCACTATTTAATGTTTTTTTAAAAGGTTGTGGGCATTGATACTTGTTTTTTGATGTTTAACTTAATGGCAAAAAACACTTAACAAATGCTTTATAAATACGAACAACTAAACCTACAACTGGAAGACCTAGAAAACAGGTCACACAGGAGCAATATGCGCATCAGAGGAATTCCAGAAACTTACTCTAACGCTCAGGAAATTTTTCATATGCTACTACCAGATGAACAAAATTCTTACTTGGAATGTGACTGGGCAGACCGAGCACTAGCCCGTCCTCCATCTAAAAATATATTGAGATATTGTGGTCAAATTACACTACTACACTACCAAAGAAAGAGTACTTCAAGAAGCTAGAAAATCGACAAACCTAATTTACAAAGGTCACAAATTCCAAATCTTTGCAGACCTCGCTCCACAAACTCTCGCCAAAAGAAGAAATTTAAGACCTATCACCCAAACCTTAATGGATAACCACATACGCTACAGATGGAGATACCCATTCAAACTACAATTTTCAAAGGACAATCAATCCTACTAGGTGGACAACTTACCAGACAGTACAAAACTTTTAATTAAACTTGGGTTACAACACCCACCCCCCCCAACAAACCCACAGGAACAGAACTACAACCAGAAATCGGAGTGCTGAGCGATCCCAGTAAGGATTCAGAGTCTGAGAGTAGCTGTGAGGTGATTGGGGTAAGGACTGCAACTGGTGGGGCTCTCCACTGCAGGCTTGCGATGCCGGTAAGGATTCAGAGTCTGAGAGTAGCTGTGAGGTGATTGGGGTAAGGACTGCAACTGGTGGGGCTCTCCACTGCAGGCTTTTAACCTAACAGCAGAATTCCTATATAGATGTTTGGAAACTACAACTCCCAGCAACAAAAGTATGCTGGGAGTTGCACCATCGGCTTATACTCGGGTCAATCAGGTTTTCCTATTTTTTCAGGTAAAAATAGGTACCTCGGCTTATACTCGGGTCGGCTTATACTCGAGTATATATGGTATGTATTTAACAAATCTAGATGTTACTAGAAGTGACCGAATGGTCTAAAACACTAATCCAATTTGACCTGAATACTAAGGTTACAAACTAAGTTACCCTAGGATCAGCAGTTTATACCTTCTAATGGGTAACCCCCTCAGCAACATACCATCACTAATAATACATAACGATCCCCTCCCTCTTTTTTCTCCTTTCATACTAACCCCCCCCCCCCCCCTTCCTATACCCAATACAATTCCCGAGACATAGGGCATACGTACAACCCCTCAACAATTGAGTTTCCCCAACTCTGGCTAGAATGGCGAAACCCACTAGGGAGAAACCCCTACCCCATGTTAAATTGTTTGCTAACATAGTTACTGTTTATTCATGGTTTTTATATTGATGTGTGTGTTATATTATGCATCCAAAAAAAGTCAAAGAACTATATTAATACTGAGAGAAAGGAGGAAAGAAGACAGATCAATAAGATATACTAAGATGGAATATAAACTCCCAAAGGCTGTCAGAAATGAGTAAACATCGAAAAAAATCCATCACTTGTCTGCATATCCCACAATGTCAGAGGGTTTAATACATATCAGAAAAGGTCTATGGCCTTCAAACAATACATGAAAACTCAGCCACATATCATATGTTTACAGGAAACGCATTTCTCCCAATCCTCAGCTCCCAAATTCCTCCACAAACAATACTCTCATTTATCTCGGCAAAGGGACCCTCAAAGAAAGGTGGTGTCTCTATATTATTTCACAACTCCCTAAATATTCAGATTCTGAAAACTGAACTTGATCCAGAGGTTAGATACCAAAAAGTTCACTGCCAAATTAACCAAAACCCATATTACCCTAATGAATATTTACGCCACTAATACGCAACAACATAAATATATCCTCTCCATTCTACCATTACTAGCAAAATACCCCAAAGCAGACCTATTGGTAGCAGGAGATTTTAACTTCCCTAAGGACCTGACTTGGGAAAGATCAATGACCCACAAACTAAATTATAATGAACATACTTTCTGCAAAGTGCATACACAACTACAGAAGTTCAATTTGTCAGACTGCTGGAGGGAATCCAATATAAATACCAGAGACTATTCATACTATTCAATCCCACATGGATGTTATACAAAATTGGATTACATCATGTGTTCCAATTCCCTTCTAAACTCAATATCATATAGTGCAATGGAAGCTTGTGTATGGTCAGACCACAAGATTGTCAAACTTAAACTGACATCCAACATGCCTACCCCCTCCAAGTTTCAATGGAGATTGAATGAATCCCTACTCACAGATAAAACAATTACAAACCAAATACAAATAAACATAAAATTATATTTTGAACTAAACTTAAACAATCGGACTGCAGCCCCCATGGGTTGGGCTGCACATAAGCCAGTAATTGGAGGCTATATAATCCAAATAGAAGCGCGCCGTAAACGACAATATCACGAATCCCAACTAACACTAGAAAGGCTTATACACAAACTCAAAACAAGACACATAGAATCAGGGGACACCATAATACTACAAGAGCTAAAAAAAAAAAACCTAAACAACAACTACAAACATTACTAACCCAAAAGGCAGAAAAATCCCTATAATGCAATAAATTTTTTTTTTTTACCAAAAATAGAATAAGGCAGATAAACCTCTAGCCTGACTGATTAGTCCCAAATCAGGTATTCTGAAAATAACGAAAATAAGAACCAAACATGGTAATTTAACAACTAACCCAGAGTTGATCTACCAAACCTTCCACAAATACTACACTAAATTATATGCCAAACTACAGGCCGAATCAATAGGAAAAACCATTCTCACAGGAAAACAACCCCAAGAAAGTACTAACCCCTAAAATGGCAAACACCCTAGCTCAAGACATTTCAGTCCAAGAAGTAACAGACGCCATCAAACACCTGAAACCACATAAAGCCCCGGGACCGGATGGATTCTAGGAGATATATTATAAAAAAATTTGAACAACAACTAACACCTCATCTCGTCACAATGTTTAATTGCTTCATGAAAGGACAACCAATGCCCCCAGAGAGGAATCTAGCAGATATTATCCTACTTCAAAAACCAGGCAAATCTCCTACAGAACCCCACAACTACAGACCCATATCACTGATCAACCAAGATCTTAAAATACTTACCAAAATACTGGCCACCAGGCTGGAAGTTTAAATATAGCATTAAAGGAGACTGCTGTAAAAGTACTATATAGAACGTACAGAGTCCCCTCGGTCTTGGCAAAAATCTACCCAAATGTCAACCCATCCTGTTTCAGAAAATGTACACAAAGAGGGGATTTTTATCATATCTGGTGGGACTGCCCAGTGGTGCAGAATCTATGGAAATTAATATTCGCTAGCATATCGGTAACTCTCTTTTATAACATAACCCCAACCCCCCTTATTGCATTACTGGGACAAGAAGTCACAGAATTGGCTAAACATCATAACAAATTTATTCAGTATGCCATGCTGGTCACAAAAATCTATATAGGATTACAATGGAAAAAATCCAGCTTGGACAAAAATATAGTGATCCAAAGAATTAACTCTATAATGGTAAATGAAAGAATTTTCCACATAATGCAAGATGCTATGCATATATTCCACAATACATGGACTCTATGGCTAAGCAGTACATACTCAATGAATCTACTTTTTTAAAGGAATAAAATCGGTTTTGAGTTAAAGAAACAAACACAGATGTCGATCTATTGTTTTATTGTATATTACAAACTGTTGTTAACATTTTTAATATTTTTTTAATAAAAATCTATTGAACACTATAAATACGAACAAGTATTTTTTCCATGATGTATGGTGATTTGCGCCAAAAAACAAAATGGTAATATGTGGCGGATCGAGTTTTTGGCGCTCGTTATCGCTGCTTTGTAAGTCCATAATTATAAAACTTTATGATCCTTTAGATATATGCCCCAAAGTTTTGTCTGTTTTGTTAGGTCACAAACCCCAAAGTTTTTCCACCAAGTCCTTCTCTACTCATGGGATGAATGGGATATAAGTTTATTAACCAGAGCGTGTACTGGCTCCCTGACCCAAACAAACAAGAAGAAAAAGCAAAGTAATATCCAAGATATGCAGTATGTAAAGTAGAGGTTTTGCCTAATGGCTTGTTATCTGCTGTGGATTGCTCTGTATCTCTGTAAGATGCCTTGGGATTCAATTTAAATAAATGGTGTTATATAAATGCAAGATATCATTACTGAATGGCTCCAAGGATTGAAGTATTTATTTTCTAACATATCCATTTATATGTTTTTCACAAATGTATTTTTATTAGGAATATAAGTATTTCCCAGATAATTTCTCAATTGCTATTTCTCCTCTCTTCTCCTCCCCCTAGCTTAACAGGAGGTTCATCGTTAATGCAATTTCATCTTTTTCCTCGTTCATCATATTCTTCAAATTGTTTATTTATTTTTACCTGCATGCAAATAACAGATAGAAAGATATGATTGACTGAGGTTAAGATTAGTCCCTCTGATATTAGCAAGATCACAGCTTTTAAATAGTAATAAATAGCCCTATAGCCCTATAATTAAAATAGTGTGTGATGTTTTAAAAAATGTACCAATTAACTGATTTATGATTTTCTTTTTTGAAAACTTTTTTTTTAAAGCATTAAAACTATGTTTTAGAGATTTTAATATCAACACAAAATAAGATTCTTAGAAGAATTAAATCATATTGATTGTATTGGCCAGCACGGTGGCTCAGTGATTAGCACTGGTGCCTTGCAGCACTGAAATCCTAAGTTCAATTCCACCCTTGGACACATCTGCAAGGTGTTTGTATGTTCTTCCCGTGCTGGCGTGTGTTTCCTCTGGGCACTCCGGTTTCCCCCACAATCATAAAGACATACTGATAGGTTGTATGTGTCAAATAAATGTGCTTAGATTGTAAGCTCTTCGGGGCAGGGCCTGGTGTGAATGTATACATGTAATTGTAAAGTGCTACGGAAGATGTTAGGGCTATATAAATCCATAACAATAATAAATAATAATTGTATTGATACTGATGAATATTAATAATCTCCTGAACCACCAATAAATTGGTTTAAAGGTTTAAGGAGCAGTCCCCTGTGTCAGTGGCAAAACAAAACATCAGAAGAATTTCCTGCACATGGAAGGTACCGCCTTTATTTGTGAATGAATTTGAAGTTGCCTACTGATTCATAGACATTTTGTGAAGATCATAACGAAGATTGCTTTATCCTAATTCTACTAACAGATGCCTGGTTAGTTCCCCCTATTAATTTGCATGCACCAGCTCCACGTGGAAACTGTGAATCGGAAGCTCACAACATGATGATAGTATTGGGAGGTAGGGATACTGACTCCCACCTCCAATAATATTATACTTTGCAGCGTAAAACTTCATGAAAGATGTCCTTTAAGGTTTGTGACTTCATTTCAACATAGCAGTATGTGTTGCTAAAGGATCTTCTGGTTGTCCTTGTAAATATGCCTACTGTAAGCAACAACATACATAATCTTCTAAATATCTATTTAATAGGTGTGTGGAAGGGTCTCATGTGGGGTAATTTATATACAAGTGGAAAGATAATGTACCCTGCAAGGAAATTTCAGATGGTGGTGCCACCTTTGCTACCCCTATGACTGTGCTTCTATTTGCTTGAATTACATCAGAGCTTGCCACCAGAGGAATATGGCTCACCACAGCTATTGGTCAGGGTGCCCCTGATTCCTTCAACTCTCTTGCCCCTGGTCCAGTGACATGATTTACTTAAAGGAAAACTATAGGACGTATAAAGTTTTTTTTTTAAAAAACAGTTAAAATAAAAAGTACTTAAGGCAGGGATGTAGGATTGGTACTTTTTACCTCCCAATATCTTTTCTATGAGGAGCAGCAGGACAAAGAAAACTGCTTCTGCCAGTCTTCCTGTATGCTTCAGCACTATCTTTAATATAGAATGGCCCAGAATGACCCTTAGAATGGTAGCTCCTCAACAAAACAATATTGGGAAGTAGGAATAATCAATCCTTTCTCCTTGCCCCAGGTGCTTTTCATTTTTAAAAGGTTAATTTTTACAGTATAGTTGTCCTTTAATACCTTACAGGTCTTAAAATCCCAAGTTGGTTTATAATCACGTTATTTTATGAGGAACTTGATATTTCTTGCAATGCACAAGTCATTGTTTTTGAAAAGCAATCGAAATATTTGGTGACAATGGGAGCACGGCTCTTTCAGAACTTTTAAATTGTTTTGTGAATATGTGACTGTTTCTTTGTCTAGAGATTTATAAAAAATTGAAATTGAAATGACATCATCCAGATATGACAAAGAATTGAATTCCTGGCCCACTAAAAGCTTGGTACAATATAAAGAAATAAATATTTTAAAACAAAAAGTGCATTTCAGTTCCTCTTTCCTTAAAGATTCCAAAGTTCCACTTACCCAACCAAATGGCTCACTTGTCTCCTAATGTTTCTACAAAAGCAAAGGAAATGACCTCCTATTTTAAAAGGTATTTATGTAACTTAAAATCAAATCTATGTAAATTGATTTCTTCGTTTCACAGTTACCAATCCATCTGAGCAGATTTCCAAGAGAATGTTGGTATTTTGCTGCTGGTGTGTGGCCAGTTTACTCTTGGTTCAGTATGAAATATGTCCAGATTCTCACACATCACTGTATATACACCATTAATAAAAAATGCGGTAGTACACTAAACAGATTTAGATACTTTTCTAAATAAATAGTGATATTGGGCACAAAACATGCTGTTTCACACAGTAACACTACAGTTACAGACATTCTTCGTGTTAACATGTATTATCTATCTTTCCATTCAAATCTTCAGCCTTCCCACCTCTCCCAGAATCTCTTGGATTCTGATTGGGTCTCCTGTACCCCAGTGAGGCTCTATGGGGGATTCTTATGGTGGCCATAGACACAGCAATATCATTGGCTGAATTTGTGTATCGGGTGATTTACCCACCGGTAAAATCAGGCTGATTGGATTGACCAAATTTCATTATCGAAATGGGCAGAAATTCAAGCCGATCGATATTATTGCCTGATGATATTAATCTGTCTATGGTCACCATAATAATCTCCCACAAACCAGTGAAACTTGAGACTTGGTAAAAAAAAATGCAATTTTAATTACACTGTACATAAATAGAATGTAAATACAATATTTTAGAAATGCTTCTAATGCTTCTGTTTTTGTGCAATGAAGCTATTGAAGAATTCGGGCTAGACACATAAAAAAAATGGGACATTAAATATTAGGCTTGCAATCTTTGAAATTCATCTTGAGTAACTTAACAAGTTTATGAGATTTAAAAATTTTTTAATATCCATCT
Organism: Hymenochirus boettgeri; assembly: GCA_019447015.1. Taxonomy (NCBI): domain Eukaryota; kingdom Metazoa; phylum Chordata; class Amphibia; order Anura; family Pipidae; genus Hymenochirus; species Hymenochirus boettgeri. Next base: position 229,431,697 of record CM033471.1, read on the forward strand.
AGTTCAATCCTTCCATGAAAATCTTAACATCACCAACCCAACAGTCAGTAAGAAACGGTAACTGTCACCCATAAAGATCTCACCCTCCTTCACCACTATGACATCACATTCATGTTTATTGCAGCTTCAAAACACCAGCTCCTCACAAGACATATCCAATTAGGATGTTCTGCCCCCAGATTCGCAAATGTTTGCTACTTCCTCTTTAAGTTGTATAAGAACTATGCACATGCGCATAGAACGTGGCTCAGGAACAACATTCTCATTGGTTGTGATGGCAGCAGTCATAGCCAGATTCGCAAATGTTTGCTACTTCCTCTTTAAGTTGTATAAGAACTGTGCACATGCGCATAGAACGTGGCTCAGGAACAACATTCTCATTGGTTGTGATGGCAGCAGTCATAGCCAAGAACCAGAAAGAAGCAGAAACATCGGGCTCAAAACAAAGCGCATGGCAAGTTTGTCTTACATCTGTTAGTTTTATAACTATTGTAATTTTGAGGCTTGGGGATTATTTACTTATATAAAATTTTCTTTTTAAGGGGTAGTCTTGACTTCTAAAGACCCACCATTTACCCATTTACCTTTATGTGTTTAGCCCCTTAAAATAATATTTCATTTAATATCTGCAGGGAATTCCTTAATCTGGTAAAGTTTGCTTGTCTACAATTTTTACAATAGTTTTATTAAGACAAATATGCCCCCTGGAAAAAAAAAAGTTTTATTTTATTTTTTATAATAAAAGGTCCTGGCATCTGAGATGTTAGTTTTCCTCAATCAATCAGATGATACAGTACCATTTTACTACAGGTAGAAAACCTTTAACAACTGTTAATTGGTTATAGCAAAGGAACACTTTTGCACCTATTATTTAAAAAGCCACTATGTTGGGTGTCAACCATTACATAGCTACATATAAAAATCAGTTTGTGAATGAGGAAGTTCTAATATTCTAAAACATTGTGGTCCCTTAAAATAAATGCAGTCAGATCCGGTGAATTCCTTCAATAAAGCCCGGCATCATTAGAAAAACCTTGGAAAACCCTGAAGAATTATCCTTGTCCTTCACCTACAGTGTCGTCAACTGAACAGTTTGCACAACTCTGCAGCCAGCATCAAGAATTGATTTGGTCTCAAAACCTAAATTATGATAGCATCTTTCCATTAAAGGATTTTGAAAACCATAAATAAAGATTAGGTGAGACAAACATATATTTCACCGTCAAATCCACTGATTATTTTTTGTCTGGAGTAATTATACTGTCAGGGGAATCTGAGGACATTTCGAGTCCTAAAGAAGTGCTCAAAGACAAGATCATGACAGCAGAATGCTCTTTTCTATGTTATTTCCAAAATTCTACAAAAGGTTTATTGTTCAGTGGCTAAAAAGACTTCAGTAGAAACTGAATGAAACGGAGATGACAGAGTTTGCTAGTAAGGAAAGATCAGGGTAACTTACTGTAAGTCTGGGATTGTATGAGTATGCACTTAGGTAGGAAATAGTTTTCTTCTTTGGCGCATTATATTTTTGTACTCCTGGACATACTGCATACCTCCTGGTTATATTGCATAACGTATAGACATATTGTATACCTCCTGGACATTTTGCATACCTCCTGGATATATTGCATACCTTGTGCCTATATTGCACACCTCCTGGATATATTGCATACCTCCTGTATATACTGCATATCTCCTGGATATTTTGCACACCTCCTGGATACATTGCACACCTCCTGGACATTTTGCATATCTCCTGGATATTTTGCATACCTCCTGAATATATTGTATCCCTTCTGGACATATTGCATACCTTCTGGACATATTGCATATCTCCTGGATATTTTGCATACCTTCTGGACATCTTGGTATATCTCCTGGATATTTTGCATACCTCCTGAATATATTGCATACCTTCTGGACATATTGCACACCTTCTGGACATATTGCACACCTCCTGGACATATTGCATGCCTTCTGGACATATTGCACACCTTCTGGACATATTGCACACCTCCTGGACATATTGCATACCTCCTGGGTATTTTGCATACCTTCTGGACATACAGTATTGCATACCTCATGGATATAATGCATAAATTCTGGGCATATTGCATACCTCCTGGACATATTGCATGCCTTTTGGACATTTTTCATACTTCCTGGGTATTTTACATGCCTTCTGGAGATATTGCATACCTCCTAGGTATTTTGCATACCTTCTGGACATATTGCATTCCTCCTGGATATAATGCATAACTTCTGGGCATATTGCATAACTTCTGGATATATTGCATGCCTTTTGGACATTTTGCATACTTCCTGGACATAAACTTGTTTATTGAGGTTTCTTGGTGAAGAGAGAGGGGAATAGAATTCCAGAGGATGGGAGCCACAAGAGAAAAAGGTTTAAGGCGAGAGGAGGCAGTGTGAGTGAGGGGTCTGGAAAAGAGATGGTTCTATGATGAGCAGAGGGTATGTGCAGGGACATATGGGGACAAAAATGAACAAAAGCAGAACAAAGGGATTTAAATGTTAATAGAAGGATTTGTAGATAATGCGTTGTTTAATGGGGAGCCAGGTAGATGTGCGGCACAGAAAAAAGATACAGGTTTTAGCAACATTGTTAATTTGATTAGAAAAGGAGAAAGAGTAATAAATAATAACCCCTAAGCAATTAGGTGGGAAAATGATTAGTTCCGTTTTAGTCAAGTTTAGTTTGTGACATCGGTGCGCCATCCATGAGGAGACAGCGCGGAGATGCGTGGTTGTGAAAAAGTATATTTGAGTATCATCGGCATATGGATGGTAGTTAATACCAAATGAGCTAATGACATCTCCCAGGGATATAGTATAGAGGGAGAAAAACAGGGGTCCAAGAACAGAGTATCACAATACAGTCCAAGGACCACTCCAGCACACCGGTGTTGGCTGTATGCCAGACAAGTAGATAGGTGCAGTTCCCCTAGTCCTCCACTCCAGGGTCAGAAAGTTCTCTAGCACAAGAAAGATATGGGGAAGCACACTAATCAGGTGAATTTACAACTATTTATTGTAACAACACATACAACATTTCAGGACGCCCTGTCCCTTTCTCAAGTATGTATGGACGTCTGTCTTTATTCAACCTCAATTACTATGTTACTAAGATTCAAACCATTAGGAGACCTAGTTTGGAGATTTAGAACCCAGAAGGTCTTAACTAATATCTAATGTTATATCTAATATCTAATGAAGGATATCTAACGTTTTTCTGAATTTTCTCTACCATTCGCATTGATTGGGGGAAACGTTATTTACACTATTACCTTCTTATGAAGGTTCAGGAAGACGCCCTTTTATAATAATCAATCAAAACTTTTTTACTTAGTAGCAGACTAATTAATTATTCAAGGGGATTCAGTTACCAAAGCATTGGTGGGTTTCAAATTCACAAAGCCCTATGCTGAAAATCCCTGAAGAAGCAGAGACGGTAAGTAAATATATATTGAAATGCTTGGGTTATCTTCTGATCCATTTAGTAGAGAGATAAATCAACAACAAGGAAAGATGTTAGTGGCACATATGGCCGTACAAAAGTCTCTTCAATTCTTTCATAGCAGAAACAGGGGGCCTTTTTTCTTAACTGCTTTAGTTTCATACTTGTATTCCAAGATTAGGGGATTTACAATGGCAGTATATTTCTATCCAGTAGAACTGCACTACTTAATAAAATTTCACCTGACAATTTTGCCATTGCCTTTCAAAGATTTTGGAGGACTCCGAGACTGATTTTCGGCACATAAATTCATTGTAAGGAACCCAGTAGGCTGAGGGGCAAATGCCCCCCGGTCTGGTCTCCAATGAAAAATTTGGGCTGCCACAGAAGCTTTTAGTAAGTTACATGCTTAAACGGCACCGCACCTGCTTTTACCTCTAACATATGCAAGAAACAGTAGTCCTCTCCTCTGTCAAATTGATAGAAGCAGCACAATGTTAGTAAACCCTCCAGTTCATTAGCCAGTATTAGTCAGCGTTCATTAGCCAGTATTAGTCAGCCCTCAAGTTTATTTGCCAGTGTTAGTCAGCCCTCCAGTTCATTAGCCAGTGTTACATCAGCCCTCCAAATCATTAGCCAAGTGTTATTAGCCCTCCAGATCGTTAGCCAGTGTTGTAAGACCTCCAGATCATTAGCCAGTGTTATTAGCCCTCCAGATAATTAGCCAGTGTTGTCAGCCCTCCAGATAATTAGCCAGTGTGTGGGACCTTAGTAATGCCAATTTAAATCTACTGTTAAAGGGCCGCTTGTATTAGCCCCAGGCCAAAAGGTCCCAGTCCTTCCCTGGTAAGGAATACAGCAGCATGTAATGTATAGTTAAAACAAAGATAAATTTCATGGATATGACTAAAAAGAAACAGATATTGCATATTCAATAGGGTAAATAACCAGGAGAACACAGGGATATTTCTTCTGCAGTAATGCACCAAAAGTAAGAGTATGAAATCAAAATAGTATTTTGCTGTTGAGAAGAATTCTTAGATCTCCTGTCTACTAAAATGTATGTATTCAGGCCTGTCAAATCTCTGGCTTTAGGTGAATTTGTTCCTGTTCTTTCCTAAGATTTGTTTCCTTCAGGGCAGAATTATCCAATTAAAATTGTCAATTTTTATGCTTTTCTAGGCTTTGATCTGACAGTGAAGAAACTTGGGAATGCATGTTTGGGAGACTAGGGAGAATTTAAAAGGACAAAAGATCAGAGATGAATAAGGGTCAAATATTTACAGGACGAAAAAGAGAGATGGGTTGTCTACCTTTTCTTTGCCATTTTGGTTTTCAAAGGACACATTTCAAATGTAAATGTTCTACGCAACCCAAAATTGTTAGAATGCAGAGATTTATTCTTTGGAAAATGAGTAAATGATTGATTAATAAGTTGTTTCTGCATAATTACTCATACTTTGTGCTTTAAACTTAAAGGAATACTGGGTTCAATGGTAAGTATTTAATCTTAGGTTTGGGGAGTTCTGCTTCTATGTGTAAAATTTGCATGGGTGGAGTGGTGTGTGGTACTGTGGTAATTTCACAGTTTAGACAGACAGATATTTTCAGATAAAGGAGTAAACCTAAAACATATTTTGCTAGCGTATAGGAAAATAACTTCTGAATAAAAATGATCACTTTTCCAAGTAATTTCTAACTTGAGATACAATTCATTTGTGCAGAGTCAAGCTATCAAGATTCTTCTATCCCTTCCTCCACAATAAACCACTGGCTTAGGCATGCTCAGTGTGCATTACAGTCCAGACTCTTCTTGTGCTTCTGTGCAGCAGCCGGAACAGCAGCCAGGGGAAAGAGGGCTGGTAATTACATTTAGGAGCAGAGTTCAATTGTTCAGACCTTGCAATGCCTAGGTTTTTGTGAGGTGTTTCTATCACAACTGAAATTTTTGTTTTGGATGGGGGGGTGAGTTGGACATACACTTTAAGGTTAAAAAAATCCTTGGGGGTTTGTTATTAGGTTCCATTAGGTAGGAACCAAAGGTACACACACAATGCAATCAGTACAAGGTTCCTGTGATCCTTGGTTTTTCTAATTGAATAGTCAGTTTCTCTTACTATCCCTGTAAATCAGCTAGTTCCTATTTTTGTGATGACATCATCTGTTATCTATTTATTTGTTTGTTTTGTCTTTCATGCAGTTACAACTGTTCAGATGTCTGTTATTAAATCAATTTCACTACGGCATACATGAAAGCCGTACGATTGTTTGTAATGTCAAAACAATGCTTTGTTCCGGTCGACCACTCGCTAATGGTGAACTTTGGAGCAAAGAAATCCTATGGTGTGTACCCAGCTTTAGGCTACGTTCACATGGAGGTCTTAGTTTGTCGGATGTTTTTTTGAGCGGTTCAACATTTTGTACAGCTACTGAAGGTTTGTTACCGGTAATGTCCAACAACTACTAGTAGCAGACATTTTTAGGGTCACTGTAAAGGTTTATTATCTGGCATTGCCGATAAGGAACCTTAGTAAAATATACCCCTAGTGTTTTTCTGTTGACAGCACCATGGGCTCAGTAAGAGAGCACGGAATTTCAGCATGCTGTTCCTGTGAAACTACCTTTAGTTACCTGCAAACTACTATAGTCTTTCAGATATGCCTGGTTTACTATGTTCATTAGGCAAATATATATTTAGATATATACCGTATACATTTTGTGTGTTACTTTCTGTTAAGGATTTTTGCCCGTTACCCATTTTTAGGATTTTTAAGGATTAGCAATTTATTTAGATATCTGCTGATTTCCATATCCATCCCTAAAAGCAATAGTTTAGCATGATGTCTTATAAGCCGTTTAGAAAGCACTTCTAATCGCGTCTAGAAAGCATCATATGGCACATTTTCCAGACATATATATTTTTTCCATTTAACACAACAGGGAGTTGGCTAAGAAAACCTTTCATCCTTGAACTGTTTGATTGGATTTCTACTTGCTGAAGGAAAGAATCGAATTCCATCCTTGTAATAGGTTTTCATATCTTAGGACCCATGACAGAGCTCTGTTTCTCAGTAATAAGATAATTGTTGCAATAAAAATTGGATCCTATAAGGGATTACAGATTGAATCAGATTTTGTTTTTGTTTTAAATTTAAATAAAAGAATGTCCTACACCATTGTTCTACCAGCCACATTTTTGTGGTATGCCCAGTAATGTAACAAGATTCTGTGATGAATGCATTACGTGGAGAATAACCCACAAATAAATAGGGCCGATATTATCTTTAATTGCCCTATTTCCACTTTACAGATTTCATACAACGTTAACAAATACAGCATATTGGATTTTTGCTTCAAACCCCAATGGGTAATGGTCAAGTAGCAGCAAGTGAATTATCTGCCTAGATAGAGGTTTATTTCTACTAAGCTCATAAATATTACTGCACTGTTTTTAACTGAATCTGATTCTTCCGTCAACATGTCATTGGTTTGAAATTTAGCGGTTTTGGTTTTATGGGTCAAAATGCTTCAAAAGCTCTGTCTGTTCCATGACCCCTTATGAGAAGCTGTACTTGTGAGTAGCCTCACATTTTACTGTGCTGGGTTATGTAAACCACAGTTCCTGTAAAGAATCTGGCCAGATGGATGGGTACTCACTTGTGCACTTTCAGGAGGAGACCAATGGCAGTAGGACTGGATACAGGAGCACAAGAGGCTGATGGGAACTGTAGACAGGATACCGAGGTGCTGCTGGGATTTGGTTGCTGGAAAGCAAGGTAAGAAGAAACTGGATCAGGCAAGGTAAGTAGACTTTCTGGAACGGGCTAGGTAAGTAGCCTAGCAGCTGGGGTAGTGAAAGCTACAAACAGGCGCAGGGCAAAAGGAGCATTTGAATCGTCATGACACAGCCCACCAGCAGCCCAGAGTGCGTCTGTCACAGGAGCGGCACTGGATCAGAAATGGCAGGTAAGTTTTTACAGTTTCCCTTTAAATTGTATGAATCAAATCTCCCTCTGAATTTATATAGAAAGAGGGCACTGAATCAATATTTATTGACTAGAGATTTAAAAGGTATCTCCCCCAGGGATATTGACTTTGGGGATTTCGGTTTAATTGAAGAGTGGGAGGTAAGGGAGCTGTGTCTTACCTCTTGTTTTTCAATAAAACCTGCAGGAGCCAGGAGAGAAGATACAGAACTTACCCAATCTCTCGCTCCTCTGCTGTTCTTCTGACAGGTCCCCATGGAGGTCATATTGTATGCGCATGTGCATACATAACAAACTGTCAGGACCTGTCAGAAGGTCAGTGGAGGAACAAGAGACCAGGCAAGTTCTGTATCTTCTCTCCTGGTTCCTGCAGGCTTTATTGAAAAACAGGAGGTAAGACACAGCTCCATTACCTCCCACGCTTCAATTAAACCGAAATCCCCAAAGTTGATTTCCAAAAATATTAGTAGTCCTCCACACTGGTAACAGCAACTTGGTTACCTCTATCTATGCTTCCATCCTTAAACAGCATAAAGTAGATTCAAATAAATACAATGTTGATAGAGGTAACACTCAGGCGACACGCAGCTTAACTGCAACTGGCGGTTTATTACATGTGTCAACACAACATGTTTCGAGCCACACTGGACCCTTTTTCCCCGGTGGAGATACCCTTAAAACAGTATCTTGACTCCTAAAAACAACACAACTTGTATGAATTCCCACAAATATGAGACACCTGTACCTGCAAAATGAATAAATTCTGTGCAGTTTTGTGGAAGTAATGGCTGCTCCTCTGTTCCGACCGCTGTGCAAGTTAAACTCCTGCCTGTGGGTGAACTGTCTGACACGCGTTCCCCCTTAGCGCATGTTTAGATATGCAGGATCCATCGGCTCTGACTCGGTTAATGCTGTGCCTGTGCTAGCCTACATACACACACACACACACACACCCTCCCCCGATGGTCAAGTGGACATGCCAGCATTATGATGATGCACATTTACTGACAGCTTCTTCATTTATGCTTCTACCAGCACAGGAGGAGACATCCCCCCAGGAACTAGCACAACTTCCCCAGGCTGCTGCAAAGGAGAAGTATATCTCATGTTAAAGTTACCTTTTTGTTCTGCTTTAGGATTGGAGGGACAATCTGTGTCTGTCAGTTCCATATGCAACTCCATTAGTTTCCTGATTAGTTTTGTTCTGTATAAAATTATGGAGAACAAGCCTGAAGTCGAACTGGAAACCAACTACCGTGTTCCTTCAAATATGATATCTGCATTAAAGGCCAGGCAACACTGCAGCATACCGCTGTTGGCTTTTAGCCAGACAAATCCGTAGGTGCAATCCCCCTGCCCTCCACTCCTAGGACCAGATAATTCAAATAGCAAAAGAAAGTATAGGGGAGCACACTCCATTGGTGAATCCATCAATTTTTTAATGTGACAACAACAACAACGTTTCTGGACGCCCTGTCCCTTCCTCAGGTATAACCAGAGTGATTCAACCTTCAAACATGTTTGTGATGCTGATATCCTGTCACCAAACAAACATTAGTATTTAAATTACTGCATGAGTATAATTCATTTGGCGTGAAAAAGCCAAATTACTGTTCTTTCTATTTCTTCTTCTTTTTCTTCTTCCGCTTTTTTGGACTATATCTCCTCACAGTTTTTAAGCTAGAGACATGAAATTCAGTACAGACGTGCGGGGCATATAGGAGAAGTGTGCTATCTTCTAGCTAAGGAATCCGAGGAAGCGTTACCGCGTTATCAGCAAATTTCCGTACATTTTTTCCCATAGACTATAATGATAACAATCCTCAAATGTGGATATTTCAAAACAATTTATTTCATGGTCATAAATACAAATGGTGATACCTCCAACCCCCCACACAGACACAGGTACACCCACCAACTGACCTACCTTTGCATTCCCATGGACGCCATATTTAAAGGGTAACTAAAGTCAAAAAAACTAATTTAGATTTATCCTCAATAAAAGATAGTTTTATGGTTGTAAACACAAAAAAGACATACCCCCTCAACCAGACCCAGGTACACACACCTACTAATCTACTTATCCATTACTGTGGCAGCCATACTTAAAGGGTAGCTAAAGTCAAAATAATCATTTAGATTTATCCTCAATAAAAGATAGTTTTATGGTTGTAAACACAAAAAAGACATACCCCCTCAACCAGACCCAGGTACACACAACTACTGATCTATGTAACCCCCTGAGAAATAAAATAAAAAAATGCTGTCAATTTAGTGCTGCAGGTTAAATATGCTTAAGAACTTTTCTCTTACCTGTCTGGACATTGTAAAATTCAGCCACTCTGTCTGGGGATAGAAACACTAACAAAAGATTTATTTAAGGTATTCCCCTTTCCAATATGGCAATTGCTAAAACTGTCATATGACTGAGGCAGCCCAATGGGAAGGACTAGTCAATTTAAGGAAGGGGAGCTAAGGAATCCTGGGAGGAAGGAGGGAAGAGACTGCCTTGTGTGCTGAATCAGGGACAGACTGCAAGGAGCTGCTGCTGCCGTGGACTGAGAGAAGAAGACACATGCATTAGAAAGTTGCTTTGAGAAAGCTGTGGGAAAGGTTGATGATAAACTGTGTCAAGTTCTGAATCTGACTGTGTGACTATCCAGTGACTACCAACTGTGAGTAGTGCAGTGTGCTGCATAGGGTCCTGCTAAGCACAGAAGAGGCCCAAACAGATATACAGGTGTACCTGAGACACCCTTTCACTGCCAGTCCTCGGAGGCCATATTAATCTGCAATACCCAGTTCATTATTACCAGTAAACTGCATTTGCCTCTGGATATAAGTGTGTTGTTGGGATTCTCCAGTTCAAGTGACTGTGGTGCCAATTAACCCTGTATGGATTACAAACACTGAATGAGCTCCAACATAAGGCCTGGATGCAACCACTATACAGGGTTCTTTACTTTAGGGGTGCGCACCCAAATTGCTCTAGAACTATACTTTGTTTAAGGATCTATTAAAGTACCAGTACATTTACATGTTTATAGGAGTATAGAAAATATTGTTAACAATAGGCACTGTTATTTGTTATGCCAATATATGTGTGTATAGAAAGGATTTATATTTACATAATAACTACGTTGTTTAACCCTTTTACACTTTTATTATCACTTTAGTAAAGGAAATGCAGACAGTGTCTGTTTGTTATATTACTCAAGCTGTACTGTCTGATTAAAGGGGAAATACGGTGTCATCACTGGGGCTAGAGCTAAAACCCAAATACAACGAACGTTCGAGTAAGATGCCTTATATATACTATAGCAAAACAAGTTGGCCAATCCCAAAAAGGGGGGGGCTACAAGTGGGGGCTCATCCTGGATATAAAGCTCTACCCTTTCTCAGAACAGATCCCTTTTCTATTAATTGCATGAGATGGATCCTCAAGAGGCGTTAGAATGGTGTCAGGATGTACAAGCTAAATCTGATTGCTCACTGGCACTGCAGTTTCCTATTACAGATTTAACGCAAGCACAAATTTATAGGATAGCAGATGACCTAGTCCCCCAATGTCGTTACTTAATTCGAGAAAAGAGGAAAGCTGTTAGCACAGGCCATGTACAAGCTCTTCTGGAATGGAATAGGCCTATTAATGATATAGACCTACCCCACTCTATGGATCTGGGTGATGATGGAAATAAGATTAAATTAATCCGCCCATTACCAGTGCAGTCTGCATCATTAAAAGCGAAGTATGCCATACCTTCACCCGTTGCCCCTGCTGCAATTGGTCCAGAAATCTGGACAGCTTTAGGTAGCCTGGTTGAGAAATGTGTGAAACCAGGACATATATATACTAGTTCTGGATATCACAAGCTAAGAATTTTTTCTGGGACTCAGCCATTGCCAACAGGAGAAGAAGAATATGAAGTTTGGATTGAGCAGGCAATACAAGCTTTGGAAGAATAGAATGTACCTGAGTCACAAAAGAAGCAGAGAATTGTTGAAAGTCTAAGGGGCCCGGCTGCTGATTCAGTAAGGAGCTTAAAGCACAGCCAACCAAACTGCACTGCCTACAATTATTTAGAGATTTTACAGGAAGTATTTGGTCCTACTGAGTCTTTTGCTGAATTACAGTACAAGCGTCAACACACACTGCAGGAAGAAGAACGTCTTGACCGAATCCTTTATCAAATCCTTTTAAAAAAGGGTATTGAATCATCGGCAATAGATCAATCTCAAATCAAACAAATAATAAGGGGGGCTAATCCTCTTGATCCAATAAAGATTCAGTTGAAAACTATGGGGGGTGGAGAGTTATTAAAATTCCCTGATTTGATAAGACTGGTTAGGGAAGAAGAAGCCATTCTTCAAGTTAGAGAAAACATGGTTAGACCTGACCCATCAGTTTCTGTGGGTATTAGGATGGCAAATGTCTCAGACACAAATCAACGTCTAGACCAATTAGAAACCAAGGTAGCAAAGAGCACAGGAGCATGCTCAGTTGATGGCAAAGATTAACCAGTTGGCTATTCAAATGGAGACTTCTCACAGAAATGTTTTGCCCCCTTCTCAAACAGGACTGCCATCTTGCCCACAACCTACAACCAGTCCCGCATTCAAATTTAGAGATAGAAATCCTACCAAGATCACTTGTTATCGCTGTGGAGGAGTAGGGCATTATAGACTAGAGTGCCCATCAGAGTCAAGTGGGTGGACCCATAGACGAGATTGGGTCTCTAACCAGGGAAACGACAAAGGGTCCCAGGGAGGGAGCAAACTGAGAACCTACAGAGGAGCTGCTTCAAAAAGCTTCAAAAAAAAGTTAACCCACTGTATCCTAAAGAATTGAGACACACCTCTGATCTGTATGCGGGAGCTACTCAAGCAAATATTGGAGGAGCAAAACATCCTCAAATTCCCAATGGCCTCAAGGGTCTAGTAGGCTCTTCTCCCATAGTATCGGTGGTGGTAGAGGGCATCAAAACTGAAGCTTTGCTAGATACTGGAGCTCAGGTGACCTTACTGTTTGAAGACTTCTACAAACATTATTTGCAACATATCCCGCTACAGAAGTTAGAGCATTTGGAAATATGGGGCCTGGGAGACAACAATTTGCCGTACCTAGGGTACCTAAAACTACAAATTGAATTTCCTAATTTGGTTAAGGGAGCAGTTGTCAGCACAGAAGCTTTGGCGATAGTGTGCCCAAAACCTCCCGGTTCTGGAAAGAATGCATTGGTTGTGGGAACCAATACCAGTCTCGTGAAGAGGTTGCTTGCCCCTGTAGTAACCACTGAAGACAAGGTCCGGCCGGTTGTTCATACTTTGCTGCAGGACCAACTAATTTTCCTGATTCAAGAGGCTAAAATTCCAGATAATGGAGTTGGAAATGTTTGGTTCCTGAGGAAGCGGGGTCTGCCAGTACCTCCTGGAGCAGTCACATGCATGCGGGCACAAGTCAGACTCAACCAGGATAACATTGGCACCCATATAGTGGTAGAGGGAGAAGATGGAGTAAATCTCCCTCCAGGGGTGAAAATTATTCCTGAGGCTATACCTGTAGACAATTTGAGAAGAGCTCGGGGTAACATTATTGGATTCCAAAACATCACAAATGAATCAGTGGTCATTTTCCCTAAGACTTTGGTTGGAAAAGTGTATGCAGCCACAACAGTGCTTACTTCCAATATAAATAGTGATGATATGCACGAAGATAAAGACCAATGGAGTTCATTGGAGAAGGCTCCTATACCCGAAGAATGGAAGGTTCGTCTTAGGGAACAGTTAGTGGCTCGAGCAGATATGTTCTCTAGGGATGATTTTGATGTGGGTTGTTCTGTCAGTACACAGCACCACATTAGAATGAATGATGATAGGCCCTTTAGGGAGAGATCCTGGTGGATTGCAGCCAGTGACCTGGAAGATCTCAGGAAACATTTGAAGGAACTTCAGGTGGCTGGTATCATCAAAGAATTACGTAGTCCATATGCTTCACTGATAGTGGTGGTTAGAAAGAAGAATGGCACCATTAGAATGTGCGTAGACTATCGAACTCTGAACAGAAGGACAATAGCAGACCAATACACTACTCCCCGTGTTGAAGACGTATTACACTGCCTGGCTGGAAGCCGCTGGTTTAGCGTGCTGGATTTGAAGAGCGGGTACTACCAAATACCCATGCATCCTGAGGACAAAGAGAAGACAGCCTTTATTTGTCCTTTGGGTTTTTGGGAATGGGAGAGAATGCCAAAAGGTCTAAGTGAAGCACCAGCCTCTTTTCAGAGGACCATGGAGAAGGCAATGGGAGACATGATGCTATTAGAAGTGTTGGTCTATTTAGATGATGTAATTGTGTTTGGAAAGACACTTCAAGAGCATGAAGAGCGTCTCTTAAAGGTTCTTGACCGCTTAAAGAATGAAGGTCTGAAACTATCCCTTGAGAAATGTCAGTTCTGTCTCTCTTCAGTTACTTACTTGGGCCACGTAGTATCATCAGATGGAGTGTCCACTGATCCCAGCAAGATAGAAGCTGTAATTTCTTGGCCTAACCTCGCACGGTTGCAGAGCTAAGGTCCTTTTTGGGGTTCTGTGGGTATTACCGAAGATTTGTTAAAGGTTTCTCCAAAATAGCCAGACCTCTGAATCAAATCCTACAATTGGATCTGGAAGAGAGTGAGCATCCACGGTGTTACTATTCCAGTAAGAATGGAGGACATAGAGCTTCTAAAGTATCAATTGAAGGCAAATGGAGTGAAGACTGTGAGAGGGCCTTCCAAGAATTAAAACACCTTCTAACAAATGCCCCTGTGTTGGCCTATGCAGACCCAGCAAAGCCGTATGTACTGCATGTGGATGCCAGTCACGATGGTTTGGGAGGAGTGTTATACCAGCAGCAGGAAGAAGAGCTGAAACCAGTGGCGTATATCAGCAGACGTTTGTCACCCACGGAACTCAACTATCCCACTCATAAGTTGGAGTACTTGGCACTTAAATGGGCAGTTGTAGACAAACTACATGACTATTTGTATGGGGCAGAGTTTGAGGTACACACTGATAACAATCCCCTCACATACATCACAACTACAGCCAAACTTGATGCCACTGGGCACCGATGGTTGGCTGCTCTGACCAACTACAAGTTTAGCCTAAAGTATCGTCCTGGTCGTAATAATGGAGATGCAGATGGATTGTCCCGTAGACCTCACGACAGCCCCTATCAAGATGAAGACTGGGTGGAGATACCAGCCCCTGGGGTCCGAGCTTTGTGCCAAGGAGTAAGGTGCAGTGGACATGGATTAGTGTTGGCTGAAGTTGTGGGATTGCCTTCTTACGGTATTCCGAAAGGTTACTGTAATGTGGTGCATGTTACACCTTCTGAGCTTCAACTTCTGCGTCTGCATGGTTTGACAAAGGATCAGAAAGAAGACGCTTTAGGTCAGTTGGCTTTGGAGGCTTTGAAGAAGAATAAAGTAGAAATCCTTAAAACAGATCAACCCCCAGAGGCCAAGTTGTTAGCTAGACAGTGGGAACGCCTTGCACTACGTGATGGCCTCATTTTCAGACGAAGAGGTGAAGAATTTTCAGAAGATAAGTGGCAGTTACTTTTGCCTAAAAAACACCGGGAAGTAGTAGTCAAAGCTTTGCATGATGAACATGGGCATCTTGGATTTGAGAAAACTCTTGGCCTAATAAGGGACCGGTTTTACTGGCCAGGGATGAAGACTGACGTGGAGAGTTACTGCAAGTCATGTATTCGGTGTTTACAGCGAAAATGCTTACCACACAGAGCCGCCCCCATGGGACATTTGGAAAGTCAAGGGCCTATGGAGTTGGTTTGCATTGACTTTTTGTCTATTGATCCAGATGAAGGGGGGATTGGGAATGTCCTGGTGATTAGAGATCACTTTACTCGGTATGCACAAGCCATTCCCACTCGAGATCAAAAAGCTCTCACTGTTGCCAAGGTTTTAGTTGAACGTTACTTTGTGCATTATGGACTCCCTAAAAGAATCCATTCAGATCAAGGCAGGGACTTTGAGAGCAAGCTTATTCAGGAATTACTTTCTTCATTGGGTGTACAGAAGTCTCATACCACCCCTTATCACCCCCAGGGTGATCCTCAGCCAGAGAGATTCAATAGGACTCTGTTAAATATTCTGGGCACTTTGGGAGAAGACAAGAAGATCCACTGGAGCCTCCTTAGTACATGCCTACAATAGCACAAAAACGATGCTACTGGTTACTCACCATATTATCTCATGTTTGGGAGAGACGCAAGACTACCTGTAGACCTTGCATTTGTGGTCACATCTGATGATACACCAAGTACCTCACATACAAGCTATGTGGAGAGACTTAAGGAGAATCTCAGACAGGCTTATGATAGAGCTCAGGCCCGGGCTAAAAATAAGAATTTTCAAAACAAAAAAAAATACGACCAGGTGGTTAAACAGCATGACCTGCATACTGGAGATAAAGTTCTACTTCGAAACTTGGGACCAGCAGGGAAACACAAATTGGCTGACCGTTGGGGTTCCCAAGTTTTTACTATATGTAAACAACTCCCAGGACTTCCAGTTTACCAAATTCAGCAGTATTTCAAGGGGATAACCCGCAGCCAAATACTACAGCCCCGTTTTGTCCACTCAACACCATAGCTCCTGAATTTATTACAAATGAATCCTCTGAACCCGAAGGGGGAGATAACTGGCATGACTGCTTTGAGAGGTGTGAATCAGAGCCTGAGCTTGACTCTTCATTGGAGCTAAGTGAGAAATCTCCTATAATGTCACAGGAGATGGATTGTCTTGCTCCACTTACGTTTGCTCAAAGAGTGCCAAGATTGATTAAAGCCCCTCAAAGACTAAGCTATGATGCTCCAGGACATTCATGTGACGAAACTATTCATACAGCCCGCCGGAATGACATTACTCAGGTTTAAGTGGTGACACCTTCCCCTAGAAGTCTGGGGTACACTATAATAGGAATTTCATATTTGTTGATTAATATATATTCATATTACAAGTACACAAAGTTTACCTGTTTCTTAAATTTAAACTGTATTTATAAAATTGTTATTATGTTTACTTTTTTTTTTTTATAACACGGGGACGTGTCATTTTAAAGGGAGGGGTGAATGTAACCCCCTGAGAAATAAAATAAAAAAATGCTGTCAATTTAGTGCTGCAGGTTAAGTATGCTTAAGAACTTTTCTCTTACCTGTCTGGACATTGTAAAATTCAGCCACTCTGTCTGGGGATAGAAACACTAACAAAAGATTTATTTAAGGTATTCCCCTTTCCAATATGGCAATTGCTAAAGCTGTCACATGACTGAGGCAGCCCAATGGGAAGGACTAGTCAATTTAAGGAAGGAGAGCTAAGGAATCCTGGGAGGAAGGAGGGAGGAGACTGCCGTGTGTGCTGAATCAGGGACAGACTGCAAGGAGCTGCTGCTGCTGTGGACTGAGAGAAGAAGACACACGCATTAGAAAGTTGCTTTGAGAAAGCTGTGGGAAAAGTTGATGATAAACTGTGTCAAGTTCTGAATCTGACTGTGTGACTATCCAGTGACTACCAACTGTGAGTAGTGCAGTGTGCTGCATAGGGTCCTGCTAAGCACAGAAGAGGCCCAAACAGATATACAGGTGTACCTGAGACACCCTTTCACTGCCAGTCCTCGGAGACCATATTAATCTGCAATACCCAGTTCATTATTACCAGTAAACTGTATTTGCCTCTGGATATAAGTGTGTTGTTGGGATTCTCCAGTTCAGTGACTGTGGTGCCAATTAACCCTGTAGGATTACAACACTGAATGAGCTCCAACATAAGGCCTGGATGCAACCACTATACAGGGTTCTTTACTTTAGGGGTGCGCACCCAAATTGCTCTAGAACTATACTTTGTTTAAGGATCTATTAAAGTACCAGTACATTTACATGTTATAGGAGTATAGAAAATATTGTTAACAATAGGCACTGTTATTTGTTATGCCAATATATGTGTGTATAGAAAGGATTTATATTTACATAATAACTACGTTGTTAACCCTTTTACACTTTTATTATCACTTTAGTAAAGGAAATGCAGACAGTGTCTGTTTGTTATATTACTCAAGCTGTACTGTCTGATTAAAGGGGAAATACGGTGTCATCACTGGGGCTAGAGCTAAAACCCAAATACAGCAAACGTTCGAGTAAGCTGCCTTATATATACTATAGCAAAACAAGTTGGCCAATCCCAAAAAGGGGGGGCTACATCTACTTATCCATTACTGTGGCAGCCATACTTAAAGGGTAACTAAAGTAAAAAAAAAACATTTTGACCAATCATCAAAAATGTTAGTATTTTATCCCCCAACCTGATATGAATACACACACACACCTACTGAACTACTAATGCATGTGACATATTTAAAGGGTAAGTAAAAAACAACAATGTCCTATTCATTGGCATTATTGAGTTTTAAAATCTGCTGCACAAACACAAATTCCCTTCCAAAATGCAGTCTTTCAAGCCAAATTCAAAGTTTATACTTAAACTTCCCCTTTCTAGTTATCCTTTAAACTTTATAATAACAATAATAATACTCTTTTTGAAATATTCCCTTTAATACAAATGAGCATTGTAGAAAGACCAAACATAATGATGTTGTGTAAGGTTCCTGGGAGCTCGAATTCAATATCTGAGAGACGTAGTGAGTTTTGGGGATTTCACACATTTATCTTCCAATCTCATTTCCCCCTACATCTCTTTGAAAGCATTTTATTTGTTGATTGATGATCGGCGTCTCTGGTTTTGCACGTTTCCAGCTAGTGATTGGCATTTTTCTAACGTTCCATGTACTTCAACCCAGTATGGCTCGGAGAGGCTAACACTGTTTTCCCAGTTTGTATTAGAACTGACCTTGATGTGTCTCTTTTTTTTGTGCAGGTAAAACCAAGCTGTACCTGCCAACATCTGCAGAGCATTAGGGCCAGCAGAGAGACATTTGCTGGAGGCTTTTAGAAACTCTTTGGTCATACAGCATAAAAAAAAACAACCAAAACAATAAAATATGAAGAGTTGATTCTGTAAAATGCAAACGACAAGTGGAAATGATTTGTTTTCCGAAGTCATATTATTTAATAGAGATATTCAGTAGGTCTTCAAAGATGTGCGCTTTGTGCACTTTCCTATTGCGAACGCAGCCTGCCCTGCACACACACAAAAAGACTTCAGAGATACATTGCAGAGCTCACAAGAGATTGAGTTGTAAGCAGAAAATGATTGAGGGCAAGGCAGACGATTTCCTCAAGCATGCAACATAAAAAGAATGGCAACTTGAGACACAATCATAGGTGGAAAGGGTAGATGAACTGAGTAATAACCAGGATGAGCTTTGCTGTAACAAACGTTCAGCTCGCTAATATACAGCTAAAAATATATGTTTAAAGTTTACTTCTATGCAGCATTTTTTAGGGGCTGATATATATATCTCAACATATATCATGACACTGTCATGACTGCAAGCTGATTCTAACTAGCTATGAATCATGGTCTTGATTTAAACTTGGTTTCAATTTGTTACCTTTTTATTCTTAATTTAAACTCTAAATTGCATTTGAAAATAGAAAATTCCTATTGAAAGTGTAATAATTTCTATAGAATATTTGAAAATCGAGATCGAGGATTCAATAAATGTTATATTCAATTTCATTTGAATAGGATTTTTTGAACTTTTTTCCCCATCTCTAATTCTGACTGTTTTGAGTTGCAATTTGTTTAATATGTTTCCACTGACTTTGTTTACTGATCTGGCTACCCTTTCAGTGAATGGCGATATAGCTAATATGCAATTAGAATTGTATTGTTTGTATGTATTCTATTTTTGGTCTCTAGTTGCACTTTAATATGGATGTACAACAGCCCAATTTGCTATATATTGTGTGTTACATTGAAGGTTTGACCAAGCCTTCTGGGAACTTGTACTCCACCCAGAGTTAGGTCATGTGCTCATTTAGCAAAGTACTTTAAACTAGAGAGTCCTCTTGAAGCATACAGGCCACACAGTGGAAGCTGTCAGATCATGTAGCCAAGTAGGCAAGTACCAGTAGGTTAGGTCCAAGTTAAATAAAGCAACCTTGATGTGGTGACTGGGCTTAAAATAATTTGGACAATTTATTGAACTAATTGCTTTTATTTATCCAAGGTTTAGCAGACTGTTTGTAGCAACCTTATAGAGATAGCCAATATGCAATTAGAGTTGTTTGTGCACTAGAATTCTATTGTTTGTACCTTTCAGTGAAATGAAACAATATTTTTTTTTGGGAAAAAAATATCGTTTAAAGTAGCCAGGAAAAGTTAACCACATACAGTTTACTTGGCAAACTATACAATTCTTATTTATAGCACATCTGTAGGATCGGTGGTGACAAACTACTCAAGCTACTCATTTCTAGTCTTTGACATCTATCTGTGTGCTATGGAGCCTGTATGAGTGTTATTCATCATCTGCTAGATTCCAGTGAGATTGAGTGGATTCTGTAAGCATGATAGGAGTCGAGCATGGTAGGAATTTTAATTTGCGTTCCAATACAAGTTGACCTAAAGCATTAGAAAAACTGAAGTGAAATATGTGTCTGTGCTACGCTTGAAATAACATATATCCTTTCTAACTGACGGAGAATATCTTGTGAGCTACTGAATCGTTGAAGTTGAGCAAATGTTTGTGGTGCCACTTTCTTCTTTTTTTTACTGATAATCTCTTTAGGAAAAAGGAACACATTAAATTGCATTGTTATAAACTCTGGGTTCTCAAAGATCCCTGAACAAGATGAAGTAAAAGGAAAGGAGGTCTAGGACACCTTACCTTACATGGTAAGCTTTGAAATATCTATATGTTCCTGCAAAATACTTGTGGAAATGTTTGCCTTTTCTTTTAGTTAATGGAGAACTTTAGATCTAGGGTAGGTAAGGCAGGAATGCTTATTGTATCTGCAAAAAGTCAGATTAGCTGGGCAACTGTCATGCTACCTTTCCATAGTTACCAGTCAATGGAAGAAACCACTTATGCCCAATAAGAAGGAAGCTACAACAGTGGTTAAGAAAGCTTCCCAGCTTTACAATATTACACATAGAAGTATCTTTAAAGTTTAAAGGATAATTATACTCATGCAGTAACTGACTCCTTTTTGGCTCCTCCCACTGTCATTGCCACTGGCAATAGTCACTGAAGGACATTTTTATAATAATTCAGTTAGGGTTTGTAATTAAAATTATTTTATAGCAATTTGAGTTATTATTATAATAGTCATTTTTATCATCCTATATAATAAAATGCTTATTTGCTTTGTCTGTGCCTCTGTGTGTTCCCCTGATGCTGCTGTGCATGCATAAGACTCGAGCAGGCGGATGCTTGCACAACACTGTTTTCTAGTGCCCGATAATGTAGTAGGCTTAAGGTCTAGTTATATAATATTTTGACATTTGATTACTATTTTTACAAGGACAGTGGAAAGATATTTTAAACATATTCCATACAGCCATAATAAGCTTATTAAAAATTAAAGGGGAACTGTGGTCTCCAATTAAGTTGAGTTTAAATGAAAGGCCAGTTTACTAACTTTAAAACGAGCCATCAACCACCTCTCTACGTGCTCCACAGCCCAAGATATAAATGACTGACCAGAAAGTTAATAAGTGGGAAGATGACATGTGACAATCCTAAGGCTTCTCCTGCACAGTGCCGCTGGCGAGCACAGCCTCAGACTCCCTCAGTGTGTGAGCAAGACAGGAAGTCCCTCCTCCTCTCTGCTGTTTCTCTCCCACTATGTAAAAACAGACTTTTCAGGCAGAGTTCTCACTCTGCCTGAAAAAGCTGTTTCCACAGAGTTTTCTGTAGGGGGGAGTCTGAGTGGCCAACACACCATGAGTGGGCATGGCTTAGGCAATTGCAGGTGGGAGGGGCATAGGCACCCATGTGTGGGTGGGGCCACAGCACCTGTTGGTGGGCGGGCCACATGGGGCTGTAAGAGAATGGGCCAAGGGGGGCCTGCAACTGGAGGGACCATGGGGTCCATGAGTGGGAGGGACTAGGAGGGCTGCAATGGGGAGGAGGAGACACAGGGAAGATTGACTGACATGGTTTCAGAGCAGGAAGCAGGAAGTGCAGGGGACAAAAATGTAAATACATTCAAAACTATGCAAAATAAACAATGAAAATAAATTGCAAAAATTCTCAGGAGAGCAATTCCTATCAATTTATCTAAAGTCATTTTTGGACCACAGTTGTCTATTAATTGTAATAACTGAAAAGTACAGTTTTCGTAATTTTGATTTTCACCTTTTGACCGCAATTGTGTAATTTTCGACTGCGAGTTCCATGCTTTTGACCACAGTTTTCACATTTTTAACCATGTTTTGTACCATGACTTTCAAATTTTTAACTGTATTTTCAACAGCGATGTTTTGCAAATTTCATCAGATCCGCAGATTTCCAAAACTGGGACTTCTGAATCGAAACCAGGTTTGTTTGGAAACTGGGGACGAGAATGTTTTAATTATTGAGTTTTCCTATGTTTTTAAAGGGCATGTTCCTCCTTAACATGAAAATTCATAAGATTGACTTACTGGCATTACTGAAATGAGATAAACGTTCTGCTTTAACTTGCTATGCCTTAAGCACCTGTAGAGCCCAGTGTTAATGGATTTCCAGAACAAAACATTTTCAACGGGACCTGTAAATACCGAGGGATGGTTGAGCTATTTAAAAACTATTCTTGATCATCGTTGTATGAGACATTTTTATACAGAATATGCTTTATTTGCCTTTGTAGGTGTTCCTGCCAACTGCACACTTCATTGACTAGCACAGTTAATGAAATATTTTAATTAATGTTGTTGATTTGTAACACATTTTTTCATTAAAGAAAATGAAAGGGGGGGGGAGTCTGTCGATTTCTTTTAATTATATTGAGATAATCCAATCGAGCATTCTTCCCTCTGTTAAGATTACAATGGATCAAAGTAGCAATGCTTTACCTAAAGGCTCTGCTTGTGAAATCAACAAGCCATTAATGATCATTTTAGGTTTAAGTAGCACAATTATCTTTTATTAAAATTAATTTAGCAGGAGAGTACAAGGGAACCTTGTTATGTCAACAGAGGCTCTGTAGAATTAATAGGCATTATTTATCGGAAAGGTTCTTACAGCCGAGCTGTATAGCAAAGATGTTTTATCTCAGCATTTTCCTAAATTCTCAAGGTACCTCCCTCTAGAATGTACTTTACCCCTTAATTAGAATGAACTATATTATAATCGCTCCCAGAAAAATCAGTAAAAAAAAACCCAACATTCATTTGCATTACAATTAGAACCGCATATTCTGAGTAAGTTTAAATAGGATCTAAAAGTCTTTGTCTACTCAATTATGTTTTCAGCTCATACACACACTGAAACTTCAGGGAAATAGAAAACCAGCTCGGTTCTCATCTCCTGCTCTCACATATCATGACAAAAAGGTGAGAACACGCACTTCATGGGTGCTGGCTGAACTGTTCCAAGTATAATACATTTCAACACTTAGAGAGTAAAACATTAACACTACTTGACTACAAAATAAAAAAAAAAATGAGTCATCTGGTTATTTTCTTTTTCCTTTCAAATCTGAAAAAAAAAACCCAGTAAACTTTTAACTGTAAAAGCCATTGTTATAGGGACCTAAACCACTATGTTTAAAAATTCACAAACTTTCTACTTTTGCTATGATAATAGTTAACATGTTTCTTCTTCTTCCTCTTTAGTAGTGCCATTAAGGCAATCATGTAAGTTACAGTTTTACTCTAAAATATTCATTTTCATACAACAAACACGTTTTGTGTGATAAGCAAAGACCAAACTGGGCAGGGAAAATGGTTCCTTATGAGCTATCAGACATGGGGAAGATTTCTATTGGAGCGAATATTACCAGTGTGAACAGCAGATCATTCAACAATTTTGCTACATCTAAGGTCCACTTTAGGTGAGTTTCATTCCTCTAGCATTTCCTCAGAACTTACTGAAATCTAAATTTCTCATTTATTTATTTTATGGTTTTTAGATGCAATTTTTAAAATTTTAGATAAGTTTAGTCTCGAAACTTGTGCCGGATCTGCCGATTTTGAAACCGTCAATTCAGAAACAAAACCAGGTTAATTTCTCAACTGAAGAGAAGCAAAGAAAACAGCAAGAGGAGAATTATCAACCAGATGATTTTATAGGAATTACTTTGGTAGTGATAGCCTGGGATTTTGTCACAAAACTGGTTTCATCATAAAACTGACAAAATGTCATTGTTTAAACCGAAATACCCGGTTTCATGGATATAAGTTGGTTTGCACTGCGGAATTTCAATCTCAAAATTTCTACCTCAAAGTTTAAAAGTATTTTGCAAACCCGATAGTGAAAGAAATATCTGCAGATGTGTCTCTAGTAGGTTGTATTATCTTAAAGGGTATCTCCACCCCCAACTTAATTTTTTTTTTTATAATGTAAAGAACCCCTTCCCCCAACCCTAAATGCCAGCTTGAAAACCTAAAAATCTACCCTGAAATGTACTTACCCACCTTTGTTCCCTTGGTTTCTCTCTTCTACTACTTCAGTGAACGGAAGAGAAGAAGGGGCCTGACCGGCAGCTGCACTTGTGATTGGCTGAGTGTCAGGTAAGGTCGGGTAAGTACATTTCTGGGCAGATTTTCAGGTTTTCAAGCTGGTGTTTAGTTTTTATATATATATTGATGCAGCACCAAGAGATCCGGGGGGGGGGGGGGGGGAGGTGGAAGAGCTCAGAAGCGCATGCCAGAGTCCTCTAAGAGGACTCTCCAGATTACGGTATATAAAGAACTTCCCCCATTTATGAATGATTAGGAGTAGTAATGGATCATTAGGTAAAAGATCTCTTATACAATTTCAAAATGATTTACAACTTTTTCTCTTGACTGAATGTCAAAAATAAGTGGTTTGAATGAGGCAAACACAAGTCCTTAGTGTACAGGTTAACAAGCAGAGCAAAGTTCACAAGGGAATGGATAAAGGTTTATGGTATTTGCATGGACATTTTGAACTGTATGAAGTGGGGAATACAAATCCTAAAAGACATACATGTTTGCAAGTATATTGAATGCAGGGGTATATCTAAGATTAAAATAGAATTGGGACACTGCTGGGCACCAAATGGGCCACGCGTAGCACGCTGTAAATTTCTTTGGGTCACACCCCTTTCTCCTCTGCAATTAAGCTACACCCATAAGGTACTTCAAGATGGATAGACAGAAAGACACAAAGAGATAGGAAGAGAATGATAGATAGACAGAGAGACAAACATATAGGATAGAAAATATAGAAATATATAAAAAGAGACAGATTAATATTATTATTATTATTGTAGATTTATACAGCGCCAACATCTTCTGTAGCGCTTTGCAATTACATGTATGCATACACTTTAGGCCCTGCCCAAACACATATATGACACATACAACCTATGTATGTCGTTATGATTGTGGGGGAAACCGGAGTGCCCGGAGGAAACCCACGCAAGCACGGGGAGAACATACAAACTCCTTGCAGATGTGTCCAAGGGTGGAATCGAACTCAGTGCTGCAAGGCATCAATGCTAACCACTGAGCCACCATGCTGCCAGATAGATATAGAAACAGACACACATAGACTGGTAAGTAAAAGTTCCCCAAACATAGACTGGTAGAAATAAGTTGCCCCATAGACTACTAATTAATATAAGTGCCCCTACAGACTGTTACAATTAGGATGTGATTTATTTGGATTTTGCAAAAGCATTTGATACGATACCTCATAGAAGGTTATTATGTAAGTTGAGAAACAGTGGTCTCTACCTTTCTATTTGTACTTGGATTGAGAACTGGTTAAAGGACAGATGACAAATGGAACAGGCTATTAATGGAACATTTTCTAGTTGGACCAGTGTTGTTAGCGGTGTTCCTCGGGGATCTGTCCTGGATCCGTCTATTTATAAATGAACTGGTGTTGACCAGTGCTAGTGCGATCTCTGTGTTTGCTGATGATGCTAAATTGTACAGGATTATTGGCTTAGTGCAAGATGTCTCCACCTTAAAAACTGATTTGAATAAACTTGGTAATTGGGCTACAAAGTAGCAAATTAAAGTGCATGTCCACCCCTCAACTTATATTTGCTCCACTGTTGGCCCCACTGTGTAGTGTTAAAAAATGTCTCTTTTGCTTCTTATGGTTGTCCTGCAAGGCCAGCCATAAGAAGCACATTGTTAAGAGGTTAATCGGAAAAATGAAAAGTGATTTTAAACATTTCCAACAATCCAATCGAAATTGGAGGTGTATTAGGCTTTTATTTTGTATCTGCAAACAATATTATTTCCTGTATAAAAAGAAGCATAGGACCAAAGGAGCTGGTTCATAATTCTACCTCAGTATAGAACAGTTGTAATGGATATGCCTCATCTTGAATATGAAGTGCAGTTTTGGGCACCAGTCACCAGTAAGGATATCAATGAATTATAAAGAGCCTGGGGATGGCAAGTAAACTTCTAAAAGGGATGGAGATTTTGTGTTATGAATAGAGATTATCAAAGTTGGATTTGTTTGCCCTAGATAAAAGTTTTGCAAGTGCAAGTTTGTTGGCATCAGAAATGGTTGTTTTGCCGTACACACATGAGCGATATAGGGCCAATCATGTTTGTTCTGACGGGATCTGCCCTAGATCGCTAATGTGTGTACCCAGCTTTATTACTCTCACGGGGGTGAACAAAAGACTAGAGGCCATCCATTTAGACTTGAGGAAAAGCCATTTCAGCTTAAGCAATATAAATGGTTCTTTGCTGTGAGGGCAGTAAGGTTGTGGAATGCTCTTTCTAACAAAAATGTTGCTGAATCTCTGAGCACATTCAAAGGAGGCATGTTAATGCTTTCATTTAGCCATAGAGAAGGACAAGCTTTTAAAGCAGAATTACAATGGGAATAAAGCATTTTAATTAAATTGAATGTCTAGTAGGCTTCTATTTTGTATGAGTATCTGCTAAGGCAAGCAAAAATGTGTTCCTGTATAAAAAGGAGCATAGGAGCAGGGCATAATTCTACCTCTGTATAGAGCCCTTGTAATGCCTCATCTTGAGTATGCAGTGCAGTTTTGGGCACCAGTCGCCAGAAGGGACAAAAATTAATTATAAAGAGTACAGAGAGGGTAACTAAACTGATAAAAGGGATGGGGAATTTGTGTTATTAAGATTGATTATTAAAGATGGATTTGTTTTCCCTAGATAAGAGGTTTGCTAGTAGATATGTTAACCCTACACAAATATGTTAGAGGGAACTACAGACAATTAGTAGGGGATCTTTCCTCTCACAGGGATGAACAAAATACTAGAGGTCACCCCTTCAGACTTGAGGAAAAGCCATTTCAGCTTAATCAAATATAAATGCTTCTTCACTGTGAGGGCAGTAAGAAACTACTTTTGAGGTTCCCGAATATTCAAGGTTATTTTTGAGGGTTACAGAAAATAACCTTGTACATTCGGTAACCCTGGAAAATACGTTCCAATGTCCCAAAATCCGAACGAACCGTCCAGTTTTGGATGGAACGTTCGGATTTCAGAAACTGAGGGTCTCCGTGTCGGATCCTAATTTCCCATCTCTAATTACTTCCATTTACAAACCCTTAAAAAACAGATGTAATATAAAAGAGGCTTAAGCAAACAAATGGTGAGGTATTAAAATGAATATAAGGCCGATAAGAGAATCTAATTATAGATCAGTCAAATTAGCTATGTAGAAAAGAATCCTTCCTGTCCTAGTGGTCCCTGGAAGGAGGTCTTTTTCCTTATTGCAGACTTTATGGTCAATGACTTAAGGCTGCTTCCAAAGCTCCTCCTCTGCAGCTGCGTAAGCTCGCCACCAGAGGAGACGGACACATTCAGGACTAAAACCGGTAATAAAGCATTAGCTCTTCTTCCAGGGACCATGGTACAACCACTGTTATACATGTACCTTTAAACGATATGTCCACCCCCCAAAACAAACTTTTGAATTTTTGCCTTATTGCTCCCCAAAACCTTAACCTTGCAATGCTGAAACGTGCTCCTAAATCTAATTACCAGCCCTCATTCCCTCGGCTGTCTTCTGCCTGGCTTCCATGCCTTTCCCGTGTGCAGAAGCTGCAGGAGGGGCCGGACAGGCAGCGGCATCTGTGATTGGGTGAGAGGGGGTCCTTTGGTCTGTAGAAAAATTTTGTTTGGAGGTGGAATGTCGTTTAAACTATAAAAACGTTACTGGCCAGATGTTGCACCAGGAGTGGTTATGAGCAACATATATTAGAGCTTTTAAAAAATGACTATACACTAAGTGCATGCATTAATAATTTCAATATGTTTTTAATTCTAAAAAAAAAAATCTATCTACCCAATATTTTTTTTTCTTCATTCTTTCTTTTCTGACAGGGACCTTCAAACTTTTTCACATTGCCTTCAGAAAATGCATCTCTGCCACTTGTATTAACCTATAAGCTAACCTTCATCTCTGCCATGACATTAATATAGGTGCAGACACACGTAATGAATAAATTTGACTCAAAGTTGAAATCATCATTATACAAAAACAGATATTAAACCATTAATACTAAATACATTTAGCACAATAAGATATTAGTGCACATTTAAAGGAGAACTGTGGTCTTCAAACAAGTTTAAAGTTTAAATGAAAGGCCAGTTTCCTAACTTTAAAACGAGCCATCAACCACCTCTCTACGTGCTCCACAGCCCAAGATATAAAGAAATTTCTGACCAGAAAGTTAATGGGTGGGAGGCTGACATGTGACATTCCTAAGGCTTCTCCTGCATAGTGCCGCTGGCGAGCACAGCCTTAGACTCCCTCAGTGTGTGAGGGAGACAGGAAGTCCCTCCTCCTCTCTGCTGTGTGAAGTTCTGACAGGGAAAGTAAGGGAATCTACAGCCCTTCCCGCTATGTGAAAACAGCCTTTTCTGGCAGAGTTCTCACTCTGCCTGAAAAGGCTGTTTCCACAGTTTCCTGTAGGGGGTGTGTGTCTGAGTGGCCCATGTCACCCGTGAGTGGGTGGGGCTTATGCACCCACGAGTGGACGGGGCTTGTGCACCCGCGAGCGGGTGGGGCTTATGCACCCGCAAATGGACGGGGCTTGTCCACCCGTGAGTGGGCGTGTCTTGTGCACCCATGAGTGGGCATGGCTTGTGCACCAGTGAGTGGGCGGGGCTTATGCACCCACAAGTGGGTGGGTCATGGCACCCGAGGGTGGGCAGGGCCACATGGGGCTGTAAGAGAATGGGCCAAGGGGGACCTGCAACTGAAGGGACCATGGGGTCCATGAGTGGGAGGGACCAGGGGGGCTGCAAAGGGGAGGAGGTAACACAGGGCAGATTGATTGACATGGTTTCAGAGCAGGAAGCAGGAAGTGCAGGGTACCTGGTGATGCTGCTGCCATATCACACACAAAAATGTAAATATCTTCAAAACACCCCCCCAAAAAAACAAACCCCATGGTTGTATGGAAATTTTTTCCTGCACATCAAAATCAAAGAAGAGACACATGCTGTTACTTTTATATTGAGGTAGGTATGTATGTATGTATAATTTTATTTATAAAGAGCCACTTGGGTATGCAGCGCTGTAAATTATAAAATACAGAGTATACAAACAAGGGGATAAGTGCAAGCCATTATACAGATAGATAGAAATTAAATTAAATACATTTTCATACATCGGTTAAGAAAGCATATATATAAATTGTGTATAAATAAAAAACAAGCCTCGACACATTGGGAATGAGATCCCTGCCCCGAAGAGCTTACAATCTAAGAGGTGCCCTGATTTAGCGTTGTTCTGAGGCTTAAGTTGTCCTTTAAGGATTTTATAAGAATGTATACCTTTGTATTGTGGTGTGAGTATAAGCTAGTAAAGTAGACCAAATGTTACAAAGACAACATTTTTTTTAATTGACAACATACAAAATTAATAGGTGAAAATGCTGATTTAAGCATTATTATAATTTAATTAAATTATTATTTCTAACTATTCTATATTCCATCCTCACCTTAATACCTTATTACTAAGTAAAAACCAGATGAAAGTCTTCAAAAGAGACCTCAACGTAGAATAATAACCCACAGGTGTTGGGAAGAAACTGCACAAGACTAATACAATTAATACACCTCTAGCTTGTCTTTCAAAAAACAGAATTTTCAGAAACTTTCCTTACATCATGAAAGAGATCTGAATCCAAACCCTCTCTACAATCCATTCATTACATCTTTCTTCCATTTCTTAAAATTTACAAGAGGGGAAAAAAAATTATATATATATATTTCTTTCTTTTTAATTTCAGCAGAAATGTACTAATGAGGTTTGTGAAAAATAATAAAACTCTCAGAGGAACAGGGATCATACAGCTCAATGCCATTTAAATGTCATTTGTTAGTTATGCCGTAAAGCTGTGTAGAGCTGTTTAATGAAATCTTCACATTTTGCTCAATGAGGTTTAGTTCTACATTTAAGTTTCGACAGAGCCGAAGCTCAGGGATCCGACCAGGCAGATAGTTTTTTACAGTTTAATTTGTTTTCGTTTTGTAATAATTTTTAGATTGAGAGTTAAGACATTAAGATTTATAATACAAAAATAAGAATCTACAATTTGATGTTTTTTTCCTACTGTAAGGTTAACATAAAATCATCTGGTAAATATGAAAACAGTAATACATTATGTACATGGAGAGGAAATAGAATTAAATAAAATAAAAGACACAATGCTCAATGTACATACATTTTACTGAAGGGGTGTTTTATAGCTTATCAGTGTTTTTAGGGGGGTTGTTGTCAGATTTTGGAGTATAAAAAATTGGGCTTAGTTCTCCTTTAAGTATTTGAGGTTGAATAAAGACATACGTCCATCCAGTAGTTCAACCTACTCAGCAGTACCCACATTTCTGTTGATCTAGAGGAAGGTACTTTCATCCCAAACTATGGGGGTTATTCAATAAAAGTTCTTTATCATTTAAAATGGTGCTAATTTTTCCCCAACCAATCAGATGTTAGCTTTCAAATGTTACACAAGTTCTGAGTAGTTGGGGCTAAATTAGCACCATTTTAAACGATAAGAACTTTTATTGAATCTCCCTGTAAGTTTTAAAACTTCCACCTTGGTTCAGTGTTAAAGACTCTAACATACTGATGATAACCTGCCAGCACATTTTCTATCAAAACAAATTTATTGAGCCTGGTATGGGGTTCATTAGAAGGGATGAACTGAAAACTACCCATGAAATTTCGCTACAAAACTACAAAAATTTTGATGGTCTAAACCAACCAGAGATTGTTATTGTGACGCAAAACTTTGGCATCAACACTTTTCTGTGTTGCGAGAACCTGGAGGTGGGATTTTGGATCCAAAGTAATTACAATTTTTAAAAAAGAAATTAACTTTGTATAGAAATTATACATACTCTACCCTAATGCAGCCTTATAACAGTGAAGGTCCATTCTTCTAAAGTCACCCACTTGAGGGGGTTCAACATTTTTATGTTGGCATATATCTCCTTGCAGTCAGTGACTACACATGCTCGGTATTCTGTGTAAGCTAAATCTATCTGTAACATAAATGTTACAGGAGCCGGGAAAGCAGCCTGACAACTTGCTGGCGAGTGTGATCCTGTGCTGACTCCTCTGACAAGTTCCTGACCGCTTTCAGCATATACTATACTTAGTATGGTATGCTATGGTATAGTTTAACCTGGAAGCAGTCGGGACCTGTCAGAGGATTCAATCTTGGATCACACTCATGGGTAAGTTTTGCCCCTTCATTCCCGGCTACTGTAACATTAACTGAAGAAGGGTGGTAAGATAAAGCTCCTTTATCTCCCATACTTCAGTTAATAAGCAAACAGATAGGTTCACTTCTTGATTGAACCTATCTTTTAAAATGATTGTTTATTGTCTACTCTTGGACAACTTTCCCCACAGTTATACAGTATTTTCACAAACAATAAACTATTTAGCTGTGCACTATATATTTTACTAATGATTCTCCTCTAGTGAGGTTCGTGCTGCCTATTAGGGTAAATAAAAATGTAAATTGATACATAAGAAGAAACAAAGACCCTTAGGCGCACAGTGAAAAAACATAATCTACTTTATTATAACAAGGTGAAAAAAAACATATGAAGTGAATCATTAAAAACAATTAAAACTTTGCAGATAACCCCATTAACTCACTTCACATAAGTAAAGTAAAGTAACAGACTCCCAATCAAATACACAGCTTGATTAGTCAATGCATGGTGTACACCATAAGCCCACATGGAAAGATATAGTCACAGTCACTCGAGGTATACTTATCGAAACACAATCGGTATATAAGTGACCAATTCTTCTGCAAGCAGTGTTAACGATAGCCAGAAATTTCACCACATGTCCTTTGCTTATTACAGTAATTATTATTTCAATCAGAATCCATCTAAGTTTCCTCTATACTGACAAAAAGAATACATTCTGCAACCAGGTCTCAGAAGCTTTGGGGTATTACACTCTGGAGTAACAGAGTGTGACCTCTAGCCCATGTCTTTCCAGGCCACACTCTTTCTAGGATATCGGTTACTTCTCTATTCTCTCTAGAGAGAATAAAAGGGATATAATAGCAGCTGAAGAGATGCACCCACTCCATTCCTACTTTTGTTTTCCTAAGGCAATGCATTCTAACAGAGCATCTCTAATAGCTTATTTCTATTAACACAACATGAAATAGCATCTAACATGCAGGAAATCCTAAACAGATTTCTAGGTTCCTTCTGATTCCCACGCTCTGCGCACTAATCAAAGTTAAAAGCTTCTTGTCACATGAAGTACTTTCTCAAATAGAAAAAAATCCTCTTTGTATACAATTTTAGACCATTTATGATTTCTAGCCCTAAATAGAAAAATCCAAAAAAAATAAATAAATAAAATTAAGCAGCTTAACACAAATCTTTTCTGTTTTATGAGTGCAAAAAAAAGAAGTAGATAAGGAATTCTCAAACTATGAACCTCCAGATGTTTGAAAACTACAACTCCCAGCATTCCTCAACTACTGAGAGAAGCCAGGGAATGCTATTAAGTTGTAGTTTTCAAATATCTGGAGGGTCATAGTTTGACGATCGCTTAATTAGCTTATACAATAGGGACAAGCAATCAGTAGATCTCCAGATGGAGATAGGGGATGCTGGGAGTTGTAGTTTTCAAACATCTGGAGATCTGCTGGTTTCCTGTTCCTGAATATACAGTATAAAAGAAAAATAATTATCTTAGCCTGTGTATAATCAGGTTATACTAAAGACACTATATTAGCAACAAAATGGAGACTCAGCATCAAAGTATGGGCTCAGATGTGCTATAATCAACATCTGGATGGCACATCTGGTTTTATTTGTAATCAAAAAAGTCTCTCTGGTAGGTTAATTGGCATTATAAGAAAACTAATGGTTGGTATACAGATGGCCAATGATTTACAAATCTCATGAGATCATTGTCCATGTGTATGCTGTAAAACAACCAGTTCTTAAAGGGGAAGTTCAGTGCAAATACATATGTTATTTTAGAATAATGTAACTATGTATGCATAATATAAACTAAAAATGTTAAAAATAATGATATTTTCCACTGAACCTTCCCTTTAATATAACCCCCCCCCCCCAAAAAAAAAAACACTGCTATCAGCATCCTGATATTATCAAATCCAATAATAGCAAATCCAAAGCCAACATGTCTTCACCTAACCGATTGAGCCCCATGCAGAGTATATGGAGGCCGTTCAAGTGAATGAATATGCATATTTGCATATTGCCAAAAAAATCCAATGGACTTTGTAACATGCAATGATTATTTTAGTATATTTACATTCTTCTAAAAGACAACAGTCCTTACTAAAGCAGTACAAAAAGACTACAGTGATTGTAAAGCACCTCAAATGGGCGTAACTATCAGGGAAGCAGGGGGAGCAACCACAGGGGAGCCCGGAAGCCAAGGGGGCCCCGTCTTCCTATTTTACCTAAGACAGATATAGCCTCCTCCCAGAAAACTACTGTGCATGAAGCATGAATACAGAACCCATCATAGATTTGTAGCGGAGCCCAGTGATTCCTAGTTATGCCACTGTCCACAAATATATTCAGGGCTTTATTTAGGAAAAAAAACACTTGCTTTGAGATTTTGTTCCCAACTACAGTTGATTAATGAGGTCATTCTATATTAAACACCTGTCACCTACAGAGCCAGAAGATGATGTGCTCATCATTCATGTAATATTTTGCAAGGTTTCTTTATTCAGCCTTAAATTCTGCCACACAGATTTTCCAGAAGCAAACTCATGAAGATACAATTTGTCAGGTACAGTATCTTACAAATGTAAATGTGTTAACCCCTCACAAGCTTCAGTTATTATTGTCACCATAACTGTAATAGGACTTACTGTATCTGTGAACCAAGAGTAAAGCACATAGAAAGATTCAGTTAAAAGTAGGTTTATCTCTAGAGAACATTCTATTAAAAGAAGAACTAAACCCAAATTTTTACACCACAGAATCTGAAAATATCCCCTCTAAAAACACCAATAAACTGTAAAATAGCAATACAGTAAATAGCAATAAAGTAAATGTTAGCACTTGAAGAACTGTATGAAATAACTGTGTGCATGTAGTGAATGGCCACACCCCTGATCTCAGTCACATGCTCCCTTGTCTAATCTGTCCTGTAAAAGGATTGGCTAGAGGCTACTAGTGGGTGTGACCAACTGTAAAAAGTTCCTTCAGTATCTTAGGACTGAGCATGTGTAAAGAACATAATGGTCAGTGACAACACTGTGTGATACTGGAACACTGGGAAATAAGACACAAACCCCATGTTAGAAAGTTAGATTTCTCAACAACCATATTAAAGTGAGAGGTGAGAAACTGATTACTGCTTTTATAACAAGGAGATCTGCCTTCAGAGTTAATGTTGTTCTGAGGCTTTAGTTGTCCTTTAATCCGTATTTATTAATGCTGCTAATATTACACACTGTAGATTTATCATAGATGATTACTTTTTCATGTGGGTGCTTATACAAAAATCCCGCGATAGGCATCTTATGAAACAATCAAATTAATTGAATACATTATGATCAATCAGTTCTTAAATATCAAAAGGAGGTCAAAACTTAGAAATACTCAGATCTTTCATCTATTTAAAGAAAAATATTAAAAATTCACAAATGCCATTGGAAAGATATATATTTCATTTAAATTGGGCACAAGGTTATAGAACATTTGAACTCATTCAAAGAACAGTCTAACATTTGTCAGGAATCATGGTCTTAGAACTCAACATGAAATCAGCAAAAGTGCATCAGCAATGGTTTGCGTCACTGCTGAAAGTGTGCAGATAGATCATAATGCATCAAGTTGTATTCCGTACTTATTTATAACCTCCTAACTTGAGAAGGAAGACATATGAAAGTCAGGGAGATAACATGATAAAAGGATATTTAAATAAAATAACGGGGAAAAAGGAAACTAAAGATGTCACTGTGGTCAAACTACTGTAGTTTGAGAAATTCTTAAACCTCTGGCTGCCATTGATAAATGTTTTTTTAGGTGTACACAGAGATATGGCAATAAATTATAAGGCCGTTTGGTGCCAAATAAGACAGTTATAAAGTAAAAAATTGCTGTCAGTCTTGTAGTGACAGCTAATAATGAGTCCTGGTTTACAACAAAACGGCAGAACAGCGGCATTGAAAATTGCTGATACAGCAGAACTTTTGTAATTTCAGGGGGCAGAACTTTGCAGAAATTCATGGTGTCTAAATATGGTGTTATGGAGGGAAAATTTGAATGATAAACCAGTAGCTGTATTGTCATTTAGACAAAATTGAAGGCGCCTATTTATATCCCCACGAGACTCGTCATTACCTAAATTGGCAAAGTAATTGGTATTTGTATTTTGCTCCATGATCAGTATTTTATGCAGTGGCCATAAAGTACCGACAAGGTTGTAAAAAAGGAAGCCTTCATAAATGTATGGAAATGTGTTACATCCCTCTTCCCATCAAAAGAGGGATGTTTTTATCATTAAAGGGGAACTGTGGTCTGCAAACAAGTTGAGGCCAGTTTCCTACCTTTAAACGAG
This sequence comes from Hymenochirus boettgeri, assembly GCA_019447015.1. NCBI lineage: Eukaryota > Metazoa > Chordata > Amphibia > Anura > Pipidae > Hymenochirus > Hymenochirus boettgeri. The sequence continues at coordinate 229,467,349 of CM033471.1, forward strand.
CCATCAACCACCTCTCTACCTGCTCCACAGCCCAAGATATAAAGAAATGACTGACCAGAAAGTTAATGGGTGGGAGGCTGACATGTGACATTCCTAAGGCTTCTCCAGCACAGTGCTGCTGGCGAGCACAGCCTCAGACTCCCTCAGTGTGTGAGGGAGACAGGAAGTCCCTCCACCTCTCTGCTGTGTGAAGTCCTGACAGAGTAGGTAAGGGAGTCTGAGTGGCCCACGGCACCTGTGAGTGGGTGGGGCTTGTGCACCCACAATTGGGCGGGGCCTGTGCACCCATGAGTAGGTGGAGCTTATGCACCCATGAGTGGGCCGGGCTACATGGGGTTGTAAGAGAATGGGTCCTCCAGGTGGGGGCTGGTAAGTGACAAAGGAAAGGCATTTTTTTCCTTTTCTCTCTGATTGGATGGGAGTGTAGCTAATTGGTTTAAATTGGCTGGGGGCTGTTGGCTCTTTGGTTTTGAACCTCATTTAAGTTATTTCTCAAGAGCGATCAGCTCTTGAGCGATTTTCTTTCAAAGGGATTTTCTGTTTTAAATGGATTTGTCTGTTTTTAAGGGGAGAGCATTAAGAAACAAAAGCGTTTAGAACAAGAAAGGGGTTAAGAACAAAACTGCTGTTTTACTGCTGTGTATTGCTGTTTCTTTGATGTGAATTGCTGTTTCTCTGGTGTGTATTGCTGTTTCTCTGGTGTGTATTGCTGTTGGTGTGTATTGCTATTTAGTATGGACAGTTTTGTTGGGGCCACGCAATGTATGGGATCTTGGAGCAGCTGCCCCAAGAAACCTATGTATGTGTCAGGTGTGAGTGGGTTGCCCATTTGGAATCTGAGGACCAGAATCTAAAGGGGAAACTTGCAACATTGCAGGGCTTGGCAATCCTGGGGGAAATGCAGGTACTGGTGGAGGCCAGTAAACTGGAGGGTGGAGATGGGGCAGATAAGGTGGTAAAGGAAGATAGATTTGTAAGGGTCACCAGGGGAAGTAGGGGACGGAAGTATATGGGCGCTTCTTCACAGTTGGTCGATCCCAACAGATTTGCCATTTTAGGCGAAGATGGGGAGGACGATGGCTCAGAAGCAGCATGTATGGAGCAGGCCTTTCCCTTGAGCACCCAGGGGATGGCCATCTCCAATACAAGGGAGGGAGAACTGGGGGCTAGGAAGGATAGGCAGGTGGTAGTGGTAGGAGACTCCATTATTAGAAGGGTAGATAGGGTAATCTGTCGCCAAGACCCTGCATGCTGAACAGTGTGTTGTCTGCCTGATCCTAGGGTTCGTTATGTGGTGGATCTTGTAGACAGATTATTGGGTGGGGCTGGGAGTGACCCGGCGGTCTTGGTTCACATTGGTGCCAATGACAAAGTTAGAGGTGGAGGTGAGGTCCTCAAAATGATTTCCGAGAATTAGGGGCCAAGTTAAAAGCAAGGACCTCAAGGGTAGTGATTTCAGAAATACTACCGCAGCCACATGCTACGCTAGGGAGGCAACGGGAGCTCAGGAGTATAAATGTGTGGCTAAGGGAGTGGTGTAAGGAGATGGGGTTTGGGTTTTTAGAGAACTGGGCTGACTTTTCTGTTGGCTACAGGCTCTTTAGTAGAGACAGATTGCACCTCAATGGTGATGGTGCAGCTGTTTTGGGGGAGAAGAAGGCTAGGGGGTTGGAGGAGATTTTAAACTAAATATGGGGTGGGGTATGTTGAACTACACAGGGTTAGATAGAGAAGTTAGGGATCAGGGGGCTATTAACACAACGGAGGATGGAGAAGGGGGAGGGGGGAGCATAGAGGATAAGGAGGCATGTACGACCATGTATGGAAGTAAATCATTTGATAAAAATGTATGTTTACAAATGCAAGAAGTCTGGTTGGAAAAAACGGGGGAACTTGAAATAATAGCTTTAAAGGAAAGGTATGATGTGATTGGTATAGCAGAATCATGGCTTAATGATTCACACGACTGGACAGTAAATATTAAGGGATACTCCTTATTTAGACATGACAGAGTAAATAAGAAAGGAGGAGGAGTATGTATGTATGTTAAACAGGAATTGAAGCCACATTTAAAAGATGGAATAGATGAGGGAGTAAATGATAAGGCAGAAACAATATGGGTGGAACTGTGTACAGGAAGCAAGAAGGTAGGGAAATTAATTGTTGGAGTATGTTATAAGCTGCCAAATGCCGGGGAGGAAGTGGAAATGAATCTCCATATGCAGTTGGCGAAAGCTGCTGGTATGGGGCATGTTCTGGTTATGGGGGATTTTAACTACCCAGACATAGATTGGAGTTAGGGAACTGCCAGCACCTCAAAAGGTATAAAGTTCTTGAATTTTCTATGTGAGCATTTTCTTTCACAGATGGTAGAAGTTCCTACTAGACAGAATGGGTTGTTGGATCTGGTGATATCTAATAACCCTGAGCTCATTTTGGAGATGAAGGTAATGGGAAGCTTAGGGAATAATGACCATGATATAGTGCCATTTAATATAGGTTGCAAAAAACTAAAGTGCACTGGGTTAACAAAAACTTTTAACTTTAGGAAAGCTAATTTTATGCTGTTAAAGGAAGCACTCCTGCTCATAGACTGGGGGGAATTGTTTCTAGGTAAAGATACAGAGCAGATGTGGACCACTTTTAAAGGAATATTAAACTATTACATTTCTAAATCGGTACCTTTAGAGAACAAGTGTAAAAAAAATTAGGTCCTCTCCTGCATGGCTTAATGCTCAGGTAAAAAGGTAAATGGAAAAAAAGAAAAAGGCTTTTAAAATTTTGAAAACAGAGGGAACAGAACAGGCTTACAGAGAGTACAAAAGCTGTAATAAAGAGTGTAAGAAAGCAATTAAACTAGCTAAAATAGAAAATGAAATACAGATTGCCGAACAAAGCAAGTCCAACCCCAAAATGTTTTTTAAGTATATAAATGGTAAAAAGATGAGGACTGAGAATGTGGGACCATTAAATAATGGGGCTGAGGTGGTTGTAGAGGATGCCGAAAAGGCTAATCTGCTAAACCGTTTTTTTACATCGGTTTTTACTGTTGAAAATCCTTTTCCTTAAAGTAGGGATTGTAATAATATGCAGGGAAGAAATGAAGAGTTTGGCTAACAGAGGATATGGTACGGAAACAATTAGACAAAGTTAATATCAATAAAGCCCCAGGACCAGATGGATTGCATCCTCGGATTTTAAAAGAGCTTAGTTCAGTTCTATCTAGACCACTGTTTCTCATCTTTTCAGATTCGCTTTGGTCTGGGGATGTGCCGCTGGATTGGAAAAAAGCCAATGTAATACCAATATTCAAAAAAGGTATTCGTTCACAGCCTGGTAACTATAGACCTGTAAGCCTAACATCAGTGGTAGGGAAGGTGCTTGAAACTTTGTTACGGGATTATATCCTTGACTTTGTCTCCAGAGATCATCTTATTAGTAGTAGTCATTATGGATTTATGAGAAATAGATCATGCCAGACAAATTTAATTGGATTTTATGAAGAAGCGAGTAAGAGGTTAGATTCAGGCACAGCAGTGGATGTGGTATATTTGGATTTTGCAAAAGCTTTTGATACTGTGCCACATAGGCGACTAATGTATAAACTGAGGACTGTTGGCCTTGAAGAAAACATTTGTTCATGGATAGAGAACTGGTTATTGGATCGCAAACAGAGAGTGGTGGTAAATGGAGCTACTGTTTAATCTTCTGTTTAATCTGTTTATAAATGACTTAGAAGGGGGCACTGAGAGCAAGGTCTCAGTGTTTGCTGATGACACTAAACTATGCAGAGATTTGGAAACTTCAAGTGATGTGCAAGTGCTGCAAGCAGACCTAGATAGATTATCAAAATGGGCAGCAGAATGGCAGATGAGATTCAATGTTGATAAATGTAAGGTGATGCATTTAGGATTTAATAATCCCTGTGCCACCTACACCATAAATAACTCTGTGTTAAGTGCATCTGTAATGGAAAAAGATTTGGGGGTTCTGGTTGATAACAGACTTAGCTATAGCAAACTATGCCAGGCAGCAACGGCTAGAGCTAGCAAGATATTGTCTTGTATAAAGAGAGGAATAGATTCAAGAGGGAAAAATATTATTCTCCCTTTTTACAAGGCACTGGTAAGGCCTCATTTGGAATATGCGGTGCAGTTTTGGAATCCCATATACAAAAGGGACATCTTGGAAATAGAGGCAGTTCAGAGAAGGGCAACTAAATTAATAAGGAGAATGGAGGGGCTTGAATATGCAGGCAGAAGGAATTCCCCCCCCCCTTTTTAGCTGTTTTTTTTTTGCCTTCCTCTGGATCAACTGTTAGGTAGGTTTAATAATAAAAAAAAAAAAAAAAAAGAGGGTGAATAGGTTGGACTTGATGGACGTATCTTTATTCAACCTTAATTACTATGTTACTATGTCCATGAGTGGGAGGGACCAGGGGGGCTGCAAAGGGGAGGAGGAGACACAGGGCAGATTGACTGACATGGTTTCAGAGCAGGAAGGGCAGGGGACCTGGTGATGCTGCTGCCATATCACACACAAAAATGTAAATATCTTCAAAACTATGCAAAATAAACAATGAAAATAAATTGCAAAAATTCTCAGGAGAGCAATTCCTATCAATTTACCTAAAGTTATTTTTGGACCACAATTCCCCTTTAAAAATGGTGCTAATTTTGCCCCATCCAATCAGATATTATTTAACATTGAAAGCTAACATCTGATTGGTTGGAGCAAAAATAACACAATTTTTAATGATAAGAACTTTAATTGCATAACCTTGAAGAACTTTTACTGAATCTCCCCGGAGTAAAAAGCGCTGTTGGTACTTTCTGCTCAGACCATACATAATGGTTATCGGGAAAGTCAGTTTCCATGGGTTTATAATGCTGCTAATGATGTGGTTACAAAGTGGTGATCATTATTGGTACTTTACAGTTGTGTCGCTAATGGTAGCAAATTGATGACTGTGCATTGCCCATTGCCATGTACCCAACAATTATGACAGTTTCCCTATATTTTCCCATTACTTTATTACAGGGGTCTGACTGAGGAACAATTTCCATTCATAACGAGCGGTTCCTATGCCGATGCCGAATGCTCTGGCATTGGAAACTCTTGTTATAAACGTACACACATTAGCAATGTGCCAATCCAGTTGGAACTAACAGGATTGGTTCTTTATCACTAATGTGTGTACCCAGCTTAACTGCTATAACCCAGAAAAAAGATTATATCTAATTGTTTTTTTTTTTTAAATAAAAGGATATGTGAACTTTTTCACCTCTTCTTGCATCAATATTTATTTGCACCTTATTTATAAAGGCCGCTATTTTTATGATCACAATCAGATTGCAATTGTGGTACTAAACAGCCACATGGTTGTACATGTGCAGCTGTGGACATACTTTAAGCTTAACCACGTTATAGGAGGTTTCTGATACCACAGGTCAATAAACAGAAACCTTAGTGATAAATTACATCTCCATGAGTAATATATACTGTAACTTGGCAGCAGTTTGTTAATAAATACATACAGTATGAGGGAATGACGCAAAAGTAGAGATGGCCGAGCTTCATAAAGTTCGATTTTGAACTTTCGAACTTCATTAAAAGTTTGATAGTTCAAAAACGAACTCATTAATGTCAATAGTGACAAATAGTGATAAACAGTTTGGATGAAATAAAGGTTAAAATATCAATAATAACTTACTGTAAATGGATCTGGGACCTGGGAGAAAATTCTAATCTTTTCACGATTCTAATCTTTTCACGCGCGCTATTTTCGATCTTGCGGGTTCAAGGGTTACCCCTCAAATCGATGGTTCAAGGGTTACTGAATTCAATATCTACAGGGAACACGTACCTATAAATAGAGCAAAAAAAAAGTTCATGATTGTGCTGTTTTAGAGCTTCTGCATTGTATTTTCGAGGGTTACAGAAATCGATTGGCGAATAGAGGGTTATGGAACACCATATTTGAGGGTTGCCGATAAAAAAATTCTTAAATTGAGAATTTCCCAAAAAAAGTTTGCGAGTTCGAAATATCCGAACTAGTTTGTAATTTGGATAGTTTGGATAGTTTATATAGTTAGAGTTTGTACAAACTCGAAATAAAGTTTCTCAGGTTCGAGTTCGGTTCCATCTCTACCCAAAAGCCACTATTGCCCCATACATTAGGATATAGTAATCCTGCAATGAAAAGAAAGCTTGAAAGACCCAAATTACAGTTCTTTCTATTTCTTCCCTTTTTCTTAGGCTTTTTTGGACAGTATCTTTTCCCACAATTTTCGAGTTAGAAACACAAACAGGGTTATTTAATAAAAGTTCTTATTGTTTAAAATGGTGCTAATTTTGCCCCAACCAATCAGATGTTAGCTTTCAAATGTTAAATAAGATCTGATTGGTTGGGGCAAAAATTAGCACCATTTTAAACTATAAGAACTGTTATTCAATAACCCTGTATATTCGGTACTGATGTGTGGACCACATAGCAGAAGTGTGCAATTACCGAGCTAAGGAATCCTTGAAAGTGTTTCATAGTTATTGGCGAATTTATAGACTTTTTTTGTGCCTAGACTTGAAAGTTCTGTCCTAAAAACAGAACGTTCTTTTGAGAGTTCGGAACGTATTTTTGAGGGTTACTGAATATACCGTATATACTCGAGTATAAACTGAGTTTTTCAGGCTGTAAAATCAGCCTGAAAACTTTAACTCGGTTTATACTCGAGTCAGTACATTTACCTGTGCATCCAGCTCTCCATCCAGCTCTCCAGTGTCCGGGATTCCTGCCTGTAAGTGCCATCCTGCAAATTGAACCCTGTACATGTAAGTGCCATCCTGCAAACTGAACCCTGTACATTACGGTACCGGTACTTAACCATTTCGGCAGCCGCACGCTGAGTCCCTGTACTGTCGCGCCGGCTGACGTCACTTACAGGCAGGAATCCCGGACACTGGAGAGCTGGATGCACTTACAGACAGGAATCCCGGACACTGGAGAGCTGGATGCACTTACAGACAGGAATCCCAGACACTGGAGAGCTGGATGCACACTGGATAGGCTGGATGCACACTGGAGAGAAGGTACCCTTTGAATTAGGTGGGAGGGTGAGGGTGTAGATGTTTGGAAACTACAACTCCCAGCTAATAAAGCATGCTGGGAGTTGTAGTTTCCAAACATCTGGAGTGCCAAGGTATGAGAATTTAGAATTTGACAATTTCTACCCTCGGTTTATACTCGAGTCAATCACTTTTATTAGTTTTTTTCAGGTACAATTGGGTACCTCGGTTTATACTCGGGTCGGTTTATATTTGAGTATATACGGTACAAGGTTATTTAAAGTAACCCAAGAAAATAACCTTGTATGTTTGATAACCCTCAAAAATACGATTGGAAACTCAAAATTAGTTTACGGTTGTATTTTCAAAGGTTATCGAACGTACAAGGTTATTTTTGACGATTACCGAAAATAACTTGTACATTCGTTAACCCTCCGGAAAACTGAACAATCCACGTGGTTCCGTTGGAACATTTGGATTTTCACAACTAAGCAGTTCCATGTCAGATCCAGGTCCGAGTCATACTGCCTCTTCATTTGAATCACCTGTGAGCAGACCTAATCAGAGTTGATTGCCTGCCTCTTGATTTTAATCACCTGTGAGCAGACTTAACCAACGTTGATTAGCTGCCTAGATTGCCTATGTCACAGACTCAGGTTTTAAAAATTACCGCACAAACTGACACTCACATTAATAGAGCTTTGTAAAGCCTTTCATACTTAAAGGATAACAATAGTGCATTTACACTTTTTAAAAAATAGTTAAAATGAAAAGTACCTGGGGTAGGGAGGTAGGATTGGTACTTTCTACCTTCCAATATAATTTCAATAAGGAGCGGGGCACTAACCTGGCAGATGAAAATTGTACAGTATGTGCTGTAGCTCCTCAAGGAAACAATATTGGATGGTTGGAATAATCAATTCTAACTCCATGCCTCAGGTACTTTTCATTTTTAAAAAGTTAATTTTTACGGTATAGTTGTCTTTTAAACTTTTCCTTTCTAGTTTTTCTCATTTGTGTTATGTAATGATTTGAATGCTCAGAAAGTCTACAGGTAACATAGCCATATGGATATTGTATTGCTTTGGTTGCCTACCATTCAGATCAAGTCTTGTCAATTTCATAGTTGCTTACACAGCCTCATGCAGTGCTAAGAAATTATTAATCATACACCTTGAATCCCCCGTAAAATAATAATAAAGATAAATAATCATTAATTTACCATAGTTCTATGATAAAACACGTCTATGTCTTTGTGACATAAAGTACTAAAAGGAAACAGAAAAACCAAAGATTTATTCTCATGACACATTATTTTTTTGGCTGATAAGACACCCCTGGCACTTTTATTCATGCCATCTACATAGCATAATAAATAAGTTCTGGGAACATCTACAGATCTCTTCATTACCAGCCAGTTTACATTTGATTTAATGCTAACAAGGCAGGTGCATAGTGTAAATATTTCTTTGCTAATGTATTTATATTACCTGTGAATTGTCCAATAAAACTAGACAAGTTTGTAAGGTATAGTCTAGTAGGATAATTTGCCATAAACCAAAGGAACCTGACAAGATACATATGATTTGTGCAGTCGTTCTATATATTGTAACACAGTTTGTCAACCTGACAGGGGGATCTGTCATTTAATTTCCGTGCTACATGTTGAATAACTGAGAGAAGCAGATGCTTTTGTTGGCAAAACCTTTACATGAGAAGTTGAGGTATTTTACTTTAATTTGTGTTTTATTGAGATGAAGGAAACTGGTGAGTTTTGGCACAGCGGTTCCACAGAAGTTCCTGGATTTCTGAAAATCCCGAATGCAAGTGGAATTTTTTGAATTTTCAAACTTGATTTTTGAATTTTCTATGTTGAATTTTTTAATTTTCTATGCAAGTTCTGAATTTTCTATATTACGATTTTTGATATTTGGGTAACGAACGCTAGATGTATATGATTTTTCAGTGTACATGCTCACTGCTCACAGGGTCAACAAGGTAGAGAGAAATAGAGAAAAGGTCAGAGAAAGTCAACAAGATTAATTAAGAAAAGGAAAAATAAGGGGAGCATACACATATTGGTGTAGGAAACTGATTTTAACATGGTGTTATGGTGTTTCAATATGAAATACAATTGATAGGCTAGGATTGATTTAATTTTTGTGATTCTTTAAGATTTGTGAATCTTTAAAGAATCGGGGGTTTGCTAGTATAATAGAATGCATAATGTTAAAGAAGCAGGGCTCTGTAGTGATTTTGAACAGAACCTGATTTTAAGGTAAAATTCAAATATTTACTGATCCAGCTGGACTTTCGGAATTTCGATGAATGCAACTTTACAGGCCTTCATTGAAATGTGATGTAAAAAAAAAAAAATCACAGGGTTATGATATAAAAGTTCTTATCGTTTAAAATGGTGCAAATTTTGCCCTTAATCAATCAGATATTATTTAACATTTAAAAGCTAACATCTGATTGGTTGGGGCAAAATTAGCACCATTTTAAGCGATAAGAACTTTTATTGAATCTCCTTGATAGTGTCCAATGACGAAAAATGTTAATGTATGCATAGTTTGTTTATAAAGAGTCATTTGGGGACGCAGCTCTGGCACATTAACAAAATTCAAAAAAGTCATACAAGGAGAACAAATACATAAATAGTTCAGTACATAAATATATAAATTATATAATATAGAAGAAGTAAATGTATTCAAACGGCTTTATTTTTAGTTAGGAATTACACCGAATATTTTTAGGATGGACTTCTTCTTTAAAATCTTGTAACCTTAAACCGGGCTGTTTAGGATTTATATTACTGTATCAAAACCAGTTAAGAATTTTCATACATAGACATTCTTATCACATTTCTTTTTCATTCTTGTGGTCATTAGTGTTTACAACTGAAAGATCTAAGTTATTGTCAGTTTTCTTCTATAAAACTGAATGTGACCTGACCTTTAAACCTATCGTTTAAAGGTCTTTAAACGATGCTGGCATTATCACAAAATAATGATCGTAACCTCTCCTTATTTTACGAAAATGATGGCGGTAAATTACACTGACGTTATTTCACATGAGAAAAAAAATCTTTTATAAATTTTTCCCGCTGTGCCATATTAGACAGAACTTTCTCTATGCTAATCAGGAGGCTGGTGATATACAGGAGGGTTTCAGTACAAACCAGTCCCCTTGACAAAACTACAAATACCCATAAAGGATCTCTGGAATTGATAGCTCCCTAACACTCACACGTGTATAAAAATGACCTTTGTACAATACAATATTTGTTTGTACGGCCACATTGTGTATACTTCATTTATCATGTTAATATATGCATACAACTGTTCTATAAAAAGCAAATCATTAAAAAATGAAAACCATTAAAATTCCTTTAAGAACATCATTAACGTTAGAGTTGCCATTCACAGTAGATTCCAATATAATTTGTCTGTAATCTGTAGCAGGCCATTCTTTCAATATTTCTGATGGCAGATCATTAGTAGCGATGGACCCGAACCCGGTTCTGAAGCGAATTTCACAGATACGCCAGAACTCGGACTTATGACTTTTGCAGATTTTTCTAAACCGCGGAACTGTTTTTGATAATTTCAAAGTTTTTCAGATCTAGAAATCTCTAAAATACTACTCGGAATGCAAAACTGGAAGTGCATTGTTCCCCAGATCATTTCCTAGGTCCCTGCGCCATTTACAGTAAGTCACTGTTACTATTTATACCTTCATTTTAGGCAGAACTATCAGATTTTATAGCTCCCATTGACTTCAATAGGTCCGCTTGTGGATTTTTGGATTTTTTTTTTTTAAATCTGTGAATCTGCAAGTGGAATGGATTTCAGTGAGTTTGGCCATCTCTAATCATTAGGAAACCTCTCTATTACTGTGATCGCTATCTAATCCTGTTCACATAATGGGAGCCAAAATGACTCATCCAGCGCCCAACAGATATAATTTGATGTTGTCGGAGCGGCCATTTTGTAGGAACAATAGAAGGATATCTTTCCAATCTCCTCTAGATTTAAAGGGATTCTTGCCTGTTTATAGTCTGCTAGTCTTGACAAACCACTAAAGGAACACTTGGAATAATCTGTCTTTTTTTTTTTTATATATATTTTTAATTTTAATCATGAATAGATAGCTACTGTAACCTGTAATAAAACCTGCATTAATGCAAAATTGTTTGCTAAGACTGGCAGGCCAATTCACTAAATAGACGAACTTCCCAGATCAAGTCTGGAAATGCAAAATAAACACTTAAAGGACATGTAAACTGGGGCAAATAATTTTTTAACTAATCACACAGTAATTAGGATTAATTACCATCAATCTTAAAGGGTATCTTTACTCTAAAAAAAGTTCCTGGCAGCACTAAAAATATAGAAATAGGTATAGGCAAGTGATTTCTTTCGGTTTAGTGTCCCTTTAAAACCTTTAGTTTGGGCCCTGTTCACAATACAGTAAAGCTACTTTCCCATGAACATTTGCGTATACATATACTTGAGAGCTGCTCATAACTTGATCTCCAAGCTATTAAGATTGATTTTCCTCAAAGTAAATAAGCGGCTAACCATAGAAATTCAGCAGTTTTCATGTAGGCAGCCAGTTTGTATTTGAAGAAAACATAGATTTGTTGTAAAAAAAAAAACCAACCCTCCTTTCTGGCTGATCTTTCATCTCAGTTTGTAGGAACGAGCACTCAATAAAGGATTCTCAGTCTGCAGGCGAGTACGTACAAACACAGCATTCCTTTTCTGGGTTATGTGTTTCCAGCCTTGCTAGTACAGATGTTTTTACTGTTTTGGCAGACTGCACTGGCTGCATTGTAAAAAAAAATTATTTTAATGTTCAATGGGCACATTTTGAGCGACGGTAATTATAGGGAAAAAAATAATAAACAGAAAACGTTTACTCCACGCTAATGACATATATCCCAGTAACCATTTTATATAGATTTATGGCTTGGTCCACTGTCTGCAAATTACTCCCATGCTTATAAAAATAAAAGCTGCAAGGCAGAGATTACCTACGTGGATCTGATAATACTAAATAAGTACTCCCTTAAGTTTATTCCATTTGTTCCGCATGACAAGGTATATGAACTGTGGAGTTCAGGTCTGTACTTAACAGCAAGAATGACGGCAAATACGAAGCATTAAATTGGAAGTGAACCGGTCTATGGGAACACACAATCTGTCCTGTACAAGACTGTGCATCTGGAAGCCACGTATTATTATTCTACACCAGGGTGTCCTTGGGCACGACGGAAATATATTTTCTGTTTATTTCTAGAGACGTCTAATTAAATGTTATTGCCCAAGCAAAAGCTGTACACAAGGCCAGATTTTCAATGCTAGTTATTATTATGGGTTTATTTTTTTTTATGAGGTATTAACCGTTTGCCCCCACGCTGTAAAACACAATGGCCCTGGCATTAAGCTACTCTGGTGATGCGAAAAAAGGAAGGGGAGAGTCTCAGCGCATGACTGGACCAAGACTCTTTGCTTTGGGAACAGCAAAATAGCAATGGGAGTTAATAGTGTCACGTCAGATCACTTACAGATATCTATGACTGGCTCTTAAAGAAGCATCATTACAGTTCATTCCAGAGATCAATGATTCAGCTCTTCAATTTTCACTACATTTATCATGCATCTGGCTAGACTTTCAGAACAAATGAAAGGCAATGCTTTTATATCTCCCTTTTTTTCTACTAAAACTTTAAAAAAAAAAATGAACACAAACTTCTTTAATCTGCACTCACTAGTTCCTCACCCATAGGGGTACAGCTGATAGTTAAAGTAAGTTAAAGCATTCAATAGCTGGCCGGTGGGCCTATAATTCCCAGGGTAGGCTAGCTTATTTCTACCTTCCTGTGCTCAACAGAACTAACCACCTACAAGCTATTAAATAAATTAACTTTAGTGCAGGGAAAGTGAATGGATGAATCTCCCCTAAAAGATCCACCAGCGGTTGTGCGGATCTGGGTTAATTTTACCCCAAATAAGTGGCACAGCCACTAGTGAATGGCAAAGTCACACTAACCAAATCAGTTAGCCTGACTTTAACCTATATAAAGGAGCAGTGAGGCTTTGGGTGAATTAAGGTTATAGTGTTTTTAGATGGTTGAAATTTCACTGGTCAATGTTATCATCGAAGGAGAAATACAGTGCAAGGTTTCAATGTTGAAATTGTGCAGTTTCAACTCAGAACTTCGGCTTTGAAAGTTACATCATACAGTTTTCTTTTCTTGTGCACCTAAGTCAGAGATGGGAGGGCTGAAGAGTGGCCATGGCTGAATAGGTCTCATGGAACTTGTATGTAAAAATTGGAGGTAGGAGGTGTGAGTCCTACCACCTTAGACATTACACATTATTTATTTTTATTCAAGATTTGTCACTTAAGTCCCCCCCTTTAAAATATTCCAGTCTCCATTTAAATTATAGTTTAAAGGGTACCTATTTTCAAAAATTATACCTTTAGATACAACAAGATCCCACTACTCCAAAATGTTTTCCGGATTTTAAATCTGAGCTGTAGATTCTGAGAAATCATGTGTCCCATGTCTGACCTTTTACTGGACTTACTGCAACAATTAAGAGAAACATCAGAGAAAAGAAGGCAGTGGGGAGGGAGGGGGAGATGTGTAAGCAGAGCAGGGTCTATGGTGAGGCTGTGCAGAACTTATTAGTGTCGTAGACACTACAAGGAGGCAATGAGTAAGGGAGGGTAGGGAAAATTAGAAGCACTCACTAAACATTTATAATTTAATGACGAAGCAAGCACAGATAGATATGTGAGCACCACCATTTTACTTCTCTCAAATTGTAGTTTCAGAATACGTAAAGTTGTTTGAGTGAGTATAGTGACCTTTTAATACTTTTTTTTTTTATTGTAATTTTTAATGCTCCATAAACTTTCAAAGAAGCGTATTATATATTTCTAAAAGTTGTTTCTTTTTTTCTTTCTGCTGTGATGCAGATCTTTGTATTTGTGTGCTAGGTATAAAGACATCAGATTTACTACAATGTGATAGAGGCAATTCCCATTTCTGCGGATATAAAGGCAGCTATTTGGAGTTTATGGAATGTTTAGATGATAGTGAGCATAGAAAAGGCCGGGAATGGACTGTGCAGCCTGTGAGCAGAATGTATCATAAATAATACATGAGAGCCTTGAATGGTGTCATTAAATGGTTTACTCCACTGGCTGGAATTGCTTTAGCAAAGAGTGCATTACTAACTGTGTTGTTTTACAGCAAGTAGAGAGATATATTTTAGGTTATTGTATACATTATGCCAATACTCATGGTGTGCCTCTTAACATTCAGTAAGCCACACCTTCAGAATGGACAAATCATGACGTTCCTACACAATTCTTGTCAGTCTAGGACACGTAAAGAGATAGGTTTATGGTTCTAAATGTAAACAGGTTTAGGCTGGACAGTTGGGAACTACCAGAAAATCTGAGATCAGGGGCCCACCAGGATGAGTTTAGGGCCCCACCTTCCATTTTATATTATAAATTATTGAAAGATGACTCCTAATGAATGCCACTAACTACTGTATCAGAATCTAAAGGCTGAGATAACGTTATAGGGCATGTACATGATTTTCCACAATAGGAGTGCGGTGCCATTGACTTGTTTTGTACAGGTTTGCCATGTCGTGAGCAGAATTTTCACCCTGCTTCATAGATGCGGCGGCTCTGATCTCTCTCTTACCTTCAAAGTCTCCTTTTCCCCTTGTTTTTGTAATCTGTAAATTTCAGTAAGATCTTATTCCTAAGCACTATTAAGACAGAGCTGCAAAGTAGAGTAAATGAAGTATGGGGTACCCAAATAATAACGGCAATCTCAAGGTATTGCAATCAAATCAACATCTTTATTGTTGAGTGCCACATGACATGTTGATAAAGGACATGGTATAGTCCAAAACATGTCGTGTGGCACTCAACAATAAAGATGTTGTTTTGATTGCAATACTTTGAGACTGTCGTTATCATTTGGGTACCCCATACTTCATTTACTCTAATTTGATATGGATGTTTGGAACAGAGCATCGGGGTAGACCTGAATCACGCTAATTGAAATTCTGAACATACCAGTTTTCTTCATTATCTATGACAGAGCTGCATTTAACCACTCTGAAGGTTTCATATGTAGGTGCCAGGACAGTTTATATCTGTACGAAAACATGAAAGAGAGGCTGCAGCTATGTACTATGTTGTTTCTATAAGTAAGTAAAGTAAGTAAGTAAAACTTTAATAACTTTTATCCTTCTTTAAGTCTGGTAATGATGAGTGTAAATCTTATCCATGTTTCCAAAAAACATATAATACAGTTACATTGTGAATAAACCCAGTATGTGTGTGTATGTTGGGGGAGATTAGTTGGGGTCAGACAAAACAATGTGTCCTTATTTTGTTCATTTACATAATTTTAATATGTCTGGGGCACATGGGTGGTTAATCATTCAGTGAATATATAAAGCTCTGTGGTACAGTTTCTGTATAATGTGACAGCGACTGTATCTTCTCTAGCAATTTTAGAATAGAATTTCTTGAAGAAAATGTATAAATCTGTGCCTGGGGTATAAAATAGCACAAGAGAGCGATGAAATGATATTTATTTATAGAATCTCTTGCATGGGGAAGCTATACTTGAAGGCGATATGCTACTCCATTGGTGCTTTTTATCATTATCAGGAAATCAATCACATGAGGTGAAACAGTTCAGGCCGTTTATATCAGATTGTGAATGTATTGTGGTTTACAGAATCCCTAGACAAAAGAACAGTGCACTACCAGAAATGGCCTGTGTGTCTTACCCCAAAGACTGCAGTTGGTCTGTACAGACATTCAGACAGATTAGAGTGTAGCCGACTGCATGCTTAACACACTTTACAGACAGCGAAAAAGGATTTGTACACACATTGTTAGTCCCAGGCAGAACAACAATACTGTGCATTTTATACACTTTAACTGCCTGTGTGCCTTCGAGTATTCTGAGGATTTTTTTTTAGCTATACAAATATACTGTACTGTGTTATTTTACAGCAAGTAGAGAGATATATTTTAGGTTATTGTATACACTATACACCGTAGTGTGGAATCGACAAATGTACCAAGGAAGCAAATCTCCTCTAATGCCAGGACACCAACTTCTGTGGTGGCTTGTTGCACCCCAAACAATGCACAGAACTCATTAGACAATGTGTTGAATGCGTCATTGCACTAAATGTCACTTGCCATTTAAGGGCTTAAGGATGCCATACAATTACCAATACCGGTCGGTATGGCCGCAAACATTTTTAACTGATCAATCCCAATAGTACAATGCTGTGATCATACAATCAGGATTGGTGTGTGTACGGGCCTCTTTATTTAATAAGAGGAGCCATAATTTGCCTGTGGCAACCAATCACATTTTATAAAATGTTTCTTAACTGTAGTTGACCAGTAAAAGGTAGCTGATTGGTTGCTGCAAAATAATAGCACAGGCACATTTTTGCACTTCTTATTAAAGGGAATCTCAACCCTCTACATAATTTTTTAATTTCCCTTTAATAATTAACTTCCCACCCCAACCACTTTTAGTAAAAAAAAAAAGGCAGAACTATACTTATAGCTTCTCGCTCCTGTGGCGGCGCTCTGATCCGACCTTCTGTTTGCTAGAACTTACAAACTGGGTCTGGCCCGGCAGCCATGGCTATGATATGGCAGCCAATCACAGCTGCGGCCGCTGGCAATAGAGAATGCTACTGGAGCATAAGTAGAGTTCAAATTTTTTTTAGCAATCTAATATAGCTGTTGGGGGTGGGAAGGGATGCCCTACATTATATATAAAATGTTTTATGCTAGGTGAAGGGCAGCCGTGGAGGGATCAGGAGGGAGGGAGGGGGAGAAGGGCTCCCCTGCACTTGCCACTGTCTTCTCAGAGGACAAAGGCAGAAACCTTTCATACAGGAAGACACCAATTACTCTTTAGTCTCCAGGACTTTGGGCAAGCTTTGCAGGAGAATAGAGATGGACTTGAGCTCGAACTCGAAACCAAGTCTGAGCCGAACTATTCGAATTCGGACTTCTCGAACTATCCCGGACCCGGATTTTCAGACTTTCGATAAATATCGAATGTTCGACCGTTCGAATGTGCGAGTAAAATGCCTATTATACCTATACGCGAGCATCGAATCCGAGAGTTAAGGGTCTATTAAAACCTATATGTGAGTATCGAATCCGCAAGTAAAATGTCCATGGTATCTAGGCGCGAACGCGAGCATCGAATCCGCGAGTAAAGTGTCCATTAAAACCTATACGCGAGCATCGAATCCGTGAGTAAAATGTCCATGGTATCTAGGAGCGAACATCAAATCTACGAGTAAAGTGTCCCTTAAAACCTATACGCGAGTATCGAATCCGCGAGTAAAATGTCCATGGTATCTAGGAGCGAACATCGAATCTACGAGTAAAGTGTCCATTAAAACCTATACGCGAGCATCGAATCCGCGAGTGAAATGTCCATGGTATCTAGGCACGAACACAAGCATCGAATCTACGAGTAAAGTGTCCATTAAAACCTATACGCGAGCATCGAATCCGCGAGTAAAATGTCCATGGTATCTAGGCGCGAACGTGAGCATCGAATCCACGCGTAAAGTGTCCATTAAAACCTATACGCGAGCATCGAATCCGTGAGTAAAATGTCCATGGTATCTAGGCGCGAACATCAAATCTACGAGTAAAGTGTCCATTAAAGCCTATACGGGAGCATCGAATCCGCAAGTAAAATGTACATGGTACCTAGGCAAGAAACGAGCTCGAAAATAGCGCGAGTGAGAGTAAAATTGATTTTTCGAATGTCCTGGATATTCGAACATGTTCCCCAGACCATTTCCCAGGTTCCACAGCCATTTACATTAAGTTACCATTGATATTTTAATTGTATTTCATTAGAACTTTTCAAACTATTTGACTCCCATTGACTTTAATGGGTCCGTTTTCGAACTTTCGAACTTTCCATATAGTTCAGAAGTTCAAAAACGGACCGAACTTTCGAAGGTTCGGCCATCTCCACAGGAGAGAGAACTATAAGGAGCAGAGATGTAAGGTAAGGATTTTTTTAAACTACACAGTGGGGACAGAAGTGGGTTAAATTTTAGTTTGGGGGAAGGACATACCCTTTAAATAAGCTGAAAAGTCGCTAATATGGTGTGTCTACCCAGGGTTCAATTGTAATGCAGTTTTAAAGGGCAAGTCCACCCCCAAAACTAACTTTTTATATTTATTTGGCCCAAATAAGTGCTCCAAAACAAACTTTACAGCATGTAAATCGGTCCAGTGGTTCAAAAGTTACAGACCTTTGTAGCTGGCTTAATCCTGCAGCATGGACCAATACAGCGATGAACAGAGACAGGTTACATTACCTTGCCTCTGTTCTTTTCATGTTCTTGAGCATGTCTGTTAGCATCCAGCAGTGAGAACAGAGGAAGTTGCATCAGTATGTTAAAAAGGCCATACCCATTAGCCAATTTTCAAGGGTTAAAAGATATGTGTCTGATCCCCAAGTATGTCAGAGGCAACTTCACGAGATGGCATTAAAATTTAAAAATAGGGGTTACCCTGATTCGGTGGTTAATGAAGCTGAACACAAGGTGTCTTTAACTAATGTAGAGTGCCCTAAACCAAAAACCAATAGAATTCCATTTGTGTCTCAATATGGAAAGTTGATTGGACACGCTTCTCAAATTTTATAATCTCATTGGTCTATTTTAAGAAAATGTTAGCCATCGATTTATGAGTTTAAAGAGCCCCCATTATGCTCGTACAGAAGGGGGAGTCCCATAGGGTCAATGTTTGCCAAAAGTGGGAGAACTGTGTAAAATAGCGAAGACTTAGAAAAAAAATTGGGACAAAGATCAAAATTTGGTGATCACTTCTGATCACCAAATTATTGATCTTTGCCA
This sequence comes from Hymenochirus boettgeri, assembly GCA_019447015.1. Lineage (NCBI taxonomy): Eukaryota > Metazoa > Chordata > Amphibia > Anura > Pipidae > Hymenochirus > Hymenochirus boettgeri. The sequence continues at coordinate 229,486,386 of CM033471.1, forward strand.
ATGAATGAAAAATCACTTCCTGGAAAATGATTTCCGGGAAGTGATTTTTCCGATCGGTTTTCGAATTGGAAAATGGGCATTTATGCCCTTATTCCAAGTTCGTTATCATTCCCAAAGATGATTTGGTGATCATCTTTGGGAATGATCCCCAAAAAAAGGGAAAATGCACACAAAAAAAATCTTAAAGTGATACACACACCTTTTTTTTTTTTTTACCCTAAAACTATAAATTAGCAAAAAACTTTGTCTTCTCCAAGCTTCCCAATGTCCCCGGTGATATCGCTCAAGTAAACGTGGATCATTTATTTGTTGGATTTCAAGGGAAACTAAGCCTATTTTAGTAGGAAATTTTGCAGAGGTACCAAAAAAAGACCGGATTGAATTTTTAGGATCAGTAAAGTGTGCAAAAACTTGTGGGACTCTCCGTACTAACTGGTTTTCACTAAAATACCACTAAAAGAGGGAGTGGGGATAGGGGTGGGGGGTGGGTTGTGGCTTTTTTAATTTTTTCTTGTAATTGCAATTGCGCATGGATCCCATTTTAGCTAGTTGGTGGCCCCGTCTCTGTTTGCACCCACCCTTATGGCATACCGTTTGATTCAGGACATGTGGGAGATTGCCATTTAGTGGGTTTTTTTACTTGCCAAGTGGGTTTAGGTAGGATTTCAACCATTGAGTCCTCTTATTTTATTTTTTCACAAAATCTCCTAAAAGCACGGAGTTCTATGAATAACAGCGTCTGGAATTCTTCATATATATATGAAAGCATGATACCATCACGAAGCTGAAGGTGTGTAGCTTCCAAAAATATATAGTTGGGGGGGTATTTCCAAGTTGATTAGGCTGTTCAAATTACAGAACACTTTGACTTTTTTCTTGAAATTGGACTTGTGCATGTGTCCCATTTGAGCTAGTTGGTGGCCATGTCTCTGTGTGCACCCATTCATATGGCATACCGTTTGATTCAGGACATGTGAGAGATTGCCATTTAGTGGTTTTTTTTACTTGTCAAGTGAGTTTAGGTAGGATTTCAACCTTTGAATCATCTTATTTTATTTTTCACAAAACCTCCTAAAAACACAGAGTTCTTTGGATCACTGGGTCTGGAATTCTTCATGTATGTATGAAAGCATGGCATCGTAATGTAGCTGAAGGTTTGTAGATTCCAAAAATATATAGTTTGTGGGGGGAATTTCCATGTTTCGGGACTGTTTCCTTAGAAAAAGTGTAGGCTGTTCAAATTACAGAGCACTTTGATTTTTTCTTGTAATTGCATTTGTGCATGCGTCCCATTTGAGCTAGTTGGTGGCCACGTCTCTGTGTGCATCCACGCATATGGCAAAACGTTTGATCCAGAACATTTGGGAGATTGATATTTAGTGGGGGGTTTATTTGTTGGGGGCATTTCCAAGTTTGGGGCTGTTTGAAATTACAGAGCACATTGATTTTTTTCTTGTAATTACACTTGTGCATGCGTCCAATTTGAGCTAGTTGGTGGCCACGTCTCTGTGTACATCCACGCATATGGCATACCGTTTGATTCAGAACATGTGGGAGAGTGATATTTAGTGGGGGGGTTTATTTGTGGGGGGCATTTCCAAGTTTTGGGGCTGTTTGAAATTACAGAGAACTTTGATTTTTTTTCTTGTAATTACACTTGTGCGTGTGTCCCATTTGAGCTAGTTGGTGGCCACGTCTCTGTGTGCACCCACACATATGGCATACCGTTTGATGCAGGATATGTGGGAGATGGACATTTAGTGAGTTTGTTTGCTTGCCAAGTTGGTTTAGGTAGGATTTCAACCCTTGAATCATCTTACTTTATTTTTCACAAAACCTCCTAAAAACACGGAGTTCTTTGGATTACTGGGTCTGGAATTCTTCATGTATATATGAAAGCATGGCACCGTAATGTAGCTGAAGTTGTGTAGATTCCAAAAATATATAGTTTGTGGGGGGAATTTCCATGTTTTGGGACTGTTTCCTTAGAAAAAGTGTAGGCTGTTCAAATTACAGAGCAATTTGATTTTTTCTTGTAATTGCATTTGTGCATGCGTCCCATTTGAGATAGTTGGTGGCCACGTCTCTGTGTGCACCCACACATATAGCATACCGTTTGATTCAGAACATGTTGGAGATTGATATTTAGTGGGGTTTTTTGCTTGTCAATCGGGTTTAGGTAGGATTTCAACCCTTGAATCATCTTACTTTATTTTTCACAAAACCTCCTAAAAACACGGAGTTCTTTGGATTACTGGGTCTGGAATTCTTCATGTATGTATGAAAGCATGGCACCGTAATGTAGCTGAAGTTGTGTAGATTCCAAAAATATATAGTTTGTGGGGGAAGTTCCATGTTTCGGGACTGTTTCCTTGGAAAAAGTGTAGGCTGTTCAAATTACAGAGCACTTTTTTTTTACTTCTTCTTGTAATTGCATTTGTGCATGCGTCCCATTTGAGCTAGTTGGTGGCCACGTCTCTGTGTACATCCACACATAGGGCATACCGTTTGATTCAGAACATGTGGGAGATGGATATTTAGTGGGGGGGGTTTATTTGTAGGGGCATTTCCAAGTTTTGGGCTTTTTGAAATTACAGAGCACTTTGATTTTTTTCTTGTAATTACACTTGTGCATGCGTCCCATTTGAGCTAGTGTGGCCACGTCCTGTGTACATCCATGCATATGGCATACCGTTTGATTCAGGGCATTTGGAAGATTGATAATTGACAAGTTTTTTTACATGATATGGAAATTTCCATGATTTTTAACTTTGAATTGTATTTTAATAAATTTTCCTGAAAATCTGGTAAAAAAGCGAAATTTACATCAAACTGCGCCCACACCATTGGTGGTATGAATAAAGGAATCACACCATTGTGTAGCTGAAGGTGTGTAGATTCCAAGAATATATAGTTTTGTGGGGTATTTCTAATATAGAGGTGTGTTTAGTCTGACAAATCTGAAAGTTGCTGTAATTGGGCCATTGTTCATTGGCTCACTTTGTGGCTAGTTGATTCCACGTTTGCGTGTGTAACCATACATAGGGCATACCGTTTGATTCAGGACATTTGGGAGATTGATATTTGGTAACTTTTTTTTACATTACTTGGGATTTTGGCATGATTTCTACCTTTTGAGAGTGTTTTTTTTCAAATTTTTTAGAAAATCTGCTAAAACTGCGAACTTCTACGAAGAACTGCGCCCCACCATTGATGGCACGAATGAACAAACTACAGAATTTCGTAGATAAACGTGTGTGGATTCGAGAAATATATGGTTTGTGGGGGTTGTTTTGTGGGGAAAAATTGCAGACTGTTCAAATTCAGATTTGGCTGAATATTTTGTGTTTTCTGAGCAATTGTGCATTGTTTCACTTTGTGGCTTTTGACTTCCACTCCGCGTGTGTAACACACAATATGGCATACCGTTTGATTCAGGACAATTAAGAGATTGATATTTAGTAACTTTTTTTTTTACATTTTTTTTACATTTCATGGTTTTGGCATGATTTTCTACCTTTTGAAGTTGTTTTTTGTTCATTTTTTCAGACAAATGCGAAATTACTACGAAGAACTGCACCCACACATTGATGGTATGAATGACAACTACAGTGTTACATAGCTGAAGGTGTGTAGATTTCAGGATATATAGTTTGTAGGGGTTATTTCTAAGTTATGGGGTTTCTTGTGGAAAAAACTGCAGACTGTCCAAATTCGGAGTTGGCTAATATTTTCCCGGTTTTGAGCCATCGTGCATTGTCCCACTTTGTGGCTTTTGGCTTCCACGTCCGCATGTGTAACCACACTATGGCATACCGTTTGATTCAGACATTTGGGAGATTGATATTTAGTAACTTTTTTTTAGATTCCTTGAGTTTTGGTATGATTTCTACTTTTGAAGTTTTTTGTTCTTTTCAGACAAATGCGAATTCTACGAAGAACTGCGCCCACACCATTGATGGTATGAATGAACAAACTACAGTGTTACATAGCTGAAGGTGTGTATATTTAGGAATATATAGTTGTGGGGGTTATTTTCTAAGTTACAGGGGTGTTTTGTGGAAAAAACGCAGACTGTCCAAATTCGGAGTTGGCTAAATATTTTTGCTGCTTCTGAGCCATTGTGCATTTGTCTACATTTTTGTGGCTTTTCGCTTTCACGTCCGCGTGTGTAACCACACATATGGCATACGTTTGATTCAGGACATTTGGGAGATTGATATTTATGTAACTTTTTTTTACATTCCATAGGGTTTTGGCATATTTCACCTTTTGAAGTTGTTTTTTGTTCATTTTTTCAGACAAATGCGAACTTCTAGGAAGAACTGCGCCCACACCATTGATGGTATGAATGAACAACTACAGTGTTACATAGCTGAAGGTGTGTATATTTCAGGATATATAGTTTTGTGGGGGTTATTTCTAAGTTACAGGGGTGTTTTGTGGAAAAAACTGCAGACTGTCCAAATTCGGAGTTGGCTAAATATTTTCGCTGCTTCTGAGCCATTGTGCATTGTCTCACTTTGTGGCTTTTCACTTCCACGTCCACGTGTGTAACCACACATATGGCATACCGTTTGATTCAGGACATTGATATTTGGTAACTTTTTTTTACATTCCATGGGGTTTTGGAATGATTTCTACCTTTTTGAATGTTGTTTGATGTTCATTTTTTTGAAAATCTGGTAAAAGTGCAAATTTCTACGAAGAACTGCGCCACACCATGATGGTAGGAATGAACGAACTACAGCGTTACATAGCTGAAGTGTTTAGATTTCAGGAAATATAGTTTGTGGGGGTTATTTCTGAGTTGGGGGGTGTTTGTGGAAAACTGCAGACTGTTCAAATACAAAACTGGCTAATTTTTTTTCTCTGCTACTGACATTTGGCACTGGTCACGCTCTGGGTTAGTTGGTAGCCATGTCTCTGGGTACACCCATGAATGTGGCATACCGTTTTATTCGGGAGGGGTTAGTCTTTCATATTTGAGATGCGTTTGAACTTTCCTCCACAGTTTTTAGCTGAAATTCGCATTTGATTTTGTCTCTGATTTTACAGTTGAGGAAAAAAAGGAAAATGTGAGAAAATATCTTACAATTGGATGAAAGCTGCGTCAAGGTATCTGCATTTTGATCAAAACTTACCTCACTCATAATATCCTGTGGGTGTGTAGTTTTCTAAAAATATCTCACTTGTGGGGATATTTAGTTAATTTGGAAGATATTCTATGTTAACTGTCAGATTGGTTATACATTTTAATTTGGTTTAATTCTTGAAGGTGCATTTTTGTTGGGGGGGTCTCCTGTACAGAAAAGTCGGTACCTACATATATTCTGGTATCGTTGTACTCGGAGTATCTGAGCTTTTAGAAACAGTAAGATTTTTGTGTGTACCCTTAAGAACTATAAGTAAAATGGGAAAAATCCATGAAAATTTGCAAATTTTTCATTTTTTTACAATATTTTACCCATAATTCCATTAAAATTTCCAGAAAAGTTACAAAATGATGTTACCATGTTAAAGTACACTTTGTGCTGAAAAAAACAATGTATAATATTCCTGATTTAATGCAAAGTTTCCTACTGTAAAATTAGTCTAAAGCGATTGAGGGCAATCCTGAAAATTCTTCTGGCAGTTAACGCAAAAACAATATGAAAATCTCCTGGCATGTGAAAGGTTAAATATCTTCCTGTATAGATTTATCAAAACAAATCGATAAACAACAGAAAAATGTGATAGTGTTATCACCCATATAAATATTTCTGTCTTCTCTAGATGTTTAGGCTGCACATTATGTATATTTAACATGTATTTCTAAAGCACTAACACTTCTAGTACAATCCAAAAGATGTGTGTATATCCCCAAAAGATGTGTGTATATATTCCCTTCTGCCTCTGTATATTGTGTAAATATTAATTTAGGGGATGTGACACTAATAGAACCGGATTTCATAGGATTTCTTTATTTTTTAACATTTTGCCTTTATTTTCTTGTACAAATCCCTACTTTTATAGTAGTTGTTAGGTTTTTATATTCTCTATAATCCCTTAGCCTAATAGCAGCCATTTTGTTTTCTAACCCATTTTGTGTTCATATTATTTTGTCTTATTAGCAGATGTTGTTGTTCTCAAATGTTCTCTCTCTTATCCAGGGTCTAGATACCATTTGATCTCAAGGTCTTTGCTTCCCATATCTTATGTCAACCTGACTCCCTCCTTGGATTCCAAAGGATGTTTTACTACCTCATCTGTAGACACGTGTGTCGGGCCGTGCCCCCTTTTCCTTGTTATAATCCATATACCAACTGAATAAAGTGAGTTAGAGTTCTACTACTCTGGTGGTGTGGTGTAATTCTTTCTCCCGGCGCTGTAAGGGTCTTTTACTGGGTCTAACAGGCATCAGGGTCCGGCGTGACTAGTGCAGGATATTTATTCTAACAACTGGTGTGTCAGTAAGTGGGGATAACACTGACAGGACTGTATATTGAACTTATTGATTTTAAGTTCTGCTTGCTTGTTCTGTAACTTGTATCAGCAATTGGTTTAGATTTTAAAACGTGGGTCTGGAAGGTGGACGCATACCCCACGTCTTACAGGCGGGTTCTGTAAGTAGAATACCTGCAGGCTGGACCTGTGATCGAGTTCTCTTAAAGAAGTTGCTCCCTGATGGAGTTGAAATTCTGAAAGAGTTATTCCCTGAGAGGAATGTAAGACTTGGTGTTGGTGTTCTAAAGAGTAAGGTAGATCGCAGGTGGCGATCTGCATTTTTGGTTTCTCTTTGGGAGAGGTAACTGGGAGTCGTACAAGTTTTATATATATTTCCCCTAATTGATAGGATCCCTAATTGCGGTTGGACTCGCAACTTGTAGTTGGACTACAAGATAATACTCCCGCACATAGAGAGTTAATGTTCTCTCCTTAAATAGGAGTTGCTTCCCGTGGAGTGTAAAACAAGGGAGTTAGGGACGGGGACGGAAAGAGTTAAGCTTAACCAGTCATAGAACGGACGTGTGGTCCAGTTCATTTGAAGTTCGAACTTATGAGTTGTGTTTCTTTGCTAGCTAGCATTATACGGAACAGTAATGGACCCTACCTTTGTATGTCTTGTTGTTTTTATGTGTAACAGTTTTTCTGTCAAATTTGTTAATTTGCTGCACTTGCTTACTTTGCCTTATTGTTAACCTTTTTGCTTACAGGATGAAAAGTTTCACAGTAAGGTGTCTGACCCAAACATGATAGTCATTTTAAGTATGTTAAAGTGTTTTATTCATAGTTTTAGGTTTCCAATGTGTGGAAAATGCTGATAACAAGACTAGTACAGGAGTTTCTGAAGAATTTTCCTGGGAAACGCCAGAGGATTAGATGATTCGTATCGGTGGTACAGTTTATGACAATCCTGGTTTGATAATATTGGTTTGAATAAAAGATGTTATTCCCATTGAGGACTTCTAGTGAATTTATTATAATCTAGTTATATTAATGAGTGAGGTTAATTTTAATAATGCTGGCTTCACTTAGAATGTTTGGACTCTATGTTCTCTTTTTAAATCTATTTTCCTTTCTGTTTCTTACTAGTATTGTAAAGTTCTGTGTCAATCATTATCTGCATTGTCTGCATTCCTGACACCCCACTTCCCCCTCCTTCTCTTCTTTTGCTTGTGGAAAACGAAAGTAGATTTGATGTGTAACTAGTTTTAGTGGGCTCTATATAATTGCATAGTGATCTCTAATTGTTTTGCAACTGCACGTTTAAGGAAAATAAAAAGTGTTAGATTTGTGTAAGAAGGTTCAGAAGGTGTTGATGGAAGAGGAGGTTATCAAGAGGAAGGTGGATAGGCAAATAGAGGTAAAAATGTCTACGGAAGTTTTTTTTTATATTATAGAAGTTTTTGAGAAAGTGAAGATTTAGAAAGTGGTAGAGTTTCTGGTGGTTTTCAAGAGGATTTCAAATGATCAGCTTAATAATAATAGATACGTTATTTGTAATAAATTAGATCATTAGTGAGACTAGTACCAGTTATATCCATATAGCTAAGTAGGATGTGAAAATACAGTCACAGATAGATATCCCTATGTGGCAGTTGTAATGGATTTTCCACAAGTGATTCCCTTGCTGTGGTACAGCTCATGGACAAAATGTGTAATCCTATTTGCGTTCTTCAGATATACGAGGTAATCTGTTTAATTTTTTTTTATGATACAGGGACTATGTGCTTCTCTATCAAAGCTTCCTTATATTAATGGTCCCTCAGCTGACTACAAGCCTTGAAGAGATTATTGGGTACCTGCAGAGACTAAGAATACAAAATATTTGTCACTAATAGGGATGATGGCCTATTATTATCTTATTTTTCCTTTAAATTATACCAGAAAGGAAACTATGCCCTATTAGCATTTCTGCCAATACCCACTGTTATACAGTTGTTGGATTTAAGAGATGCGTCCTTCTGCGTGTCAGCTGGTGCTACGGCTCAGTCTTTTTGTATTAATTTTTTTGAAAAGTCCCAATTTATGTGCCCTATTTGGCATAAAGACTTGGTGGACTTGCCAGTGAAGACTCTATGGCTCTCTGTGAAGTGTTAAATAATGGTGGGTTCAGCCACTGGTTCTAGGATTATTAAATATGTTAATTGTCAATAAATTAATGATGGTATGTGTAGCCAGAGCATGGAGGTATGCAAAAAGGTCTCTCTCTCTCCTCAATTGTCCTGCATCAAAAGCTTCAAGAAAATACAATATTGCACAGACTCAGTTCAATATTTTGGTTGTATAAGAACTAAGGGTGACATCTGGTCAGCCCCGCCAGAGAAAAAGACGTCTTGCGCTTCAAACACCCGGTAATAAGCTGAATTGGTCAGCTTCATGAACTTTAGCAACAACGAATCCCAGCCAGCTCCCACTAGGACCAAATGCACCATTAAAAACTGTCCAAACATCATTCTATGGACACCAAAAATGACAAAAATGTTTAAATAATTGTAATAAAATTTACCCTCTGCCCCTGCTCTGGGTCTCTGAATTATGATAATCTTTTCATTTATATTAAAGAACATTGTAAAACCATGGTGCAGTTTTATCACATATCACAGAGACACCTTGAAACTAGTCACTTATTTTTCTAAATCATTGGCAGTCACTGTTCAGGGGATGCCTTATTTTGTGCACCCTTGCAGCCTGTGCAATGGCCGTTGAGGCCTCCAACTCTATTATATTGGGTACGGAGAATGTTTAATTAACATCCAATCATTTTTATAAATACTAGAATAGAATATGAACTATCTATTGCCTCACAGATGTAGTTATTTTAAATCCATCATGGTCTTAAAAGTTAGATTATTCTGGTCTTACCCATGGTATATTCCTTTTATTTACTGCATTAAGATTACAGTTTAATCAATACCCAAGCAATTAATTAGCTAAGTTGTTGCAAATCACTGATCTGATATTTAATGGTGAGGGTATGATCAGAAAGATTAAAGCAGCACATACCTTCAACACTTTCACATCCTTGACTATGCAACAGAAGTAGAAAATCAATAGAGCACGATTCTGGAGAGCAGCATGTTCAAGAGTATCATAGTCAGTTAACATATTGGTAAGGATAGAACTTGTTATATTTATTTCTTTAGCTACGACACATGCAGATAAAGCAATTGTCTACCAGTATATATTTGTTAGACTTGGAACGCCTACGATACTCACCTAAAGCAACAACTTCAGTTTCAGATAGTGGATGCCATTAGACTACAATCCTCTGGCATAGTTATAAGATCCCTGCGATTACGTTTACCTGCAGAGAGGAAAGAAGAAGATGTGCAAATGTGTGCTTGCACTATCACCATACTTAATCTACTGATACACAAGGACCTCCAGAAATTTAGCAGGTAAATAAGTGTAGCTACATTCCCACAGGCCATAACCCATCCCTCTGAAAAAACAATGTGTACATAATTTGATATCGTTTGGTAGGTGAGATTACACTTCAGTGTATGCTCACAGAAACACATTTTGCATCAGCAGGACAATAAAAAATGAAACAAACTTCAGCAGCAGTAACATTTTGAGTCCGAATCATAACCATATCTACAGTTCGTTCACGGGAGGTCTTTTGAGGTATTCTGGAAAATTTAAGCGGGTTACCACCACCTTCCCGGATAATTGGGATCCAATATCCCATAGTGCTGATTAGTCAGGTAGTATTGGAGCAAGGTTGGAACCGAAGCTGGAATAGCGATTAAACAAGTACTTATAATGTCCCGAGCACTTTTTACATTTCCTAAACAAACGTCAGTTGTGTTTAGGAGCTTCTTTGAAATTACTCCCAGATGTTACCTGGGGGCAATGGAACACGGGGAGCAATAGAGCGGGAAGCTCTGTTCATTCTAAAACCTCAAAATGGAAAAGCCACAGAATAAGAGAAAAACGAACAGGTCAGGAAAATGTATTTCATCTGGATTTCACACCTTTCCCACCGGTTTGGAGTCTGGGCTCATCTTAATCCTCCTCCTCGAGGGTGGGTGTGTTGTCATCTCTGAAGTCATCTCGGTGTCACCTCGTTCTCCAATCAACGATTCGTTGCGCGCTTTACTCTGGAAGCAGTATCCACGATGGATGCCTTCAACCAAGATAGATGTGCGAGTCACGGCTTCAACAGTCACAGGGAAACCATAGGAAGGTTCTAAAGATTTGTGTTGATGTAATGCCTTTACCAAGATCACATCACCTGGTTTGAGACGGGTGCTCGGAGAACTAGAAGGTAAAGGAAAAGACAAAGAAAATCACCACAGATGCTATTCAAGTTTTTGCCACGTAAGCTTCCTGGATGAATTCCAGGTCATCTGTAATTAATGTCCCTGTCTTAACTGGCCAAGCGTAGGAAATGGTCTACCCATTAAAATTTCAAAAGGAGACAACTTGGATGTAGAATTGGGGCGCCATACGAACCTCTGCTAATACAGCTGGTAAATAAATATCCATTTACTGAATAATCTGCAGTAGCCTTCCTAAGTTTCTCTTTTTTTGTCCGGTTCATTCGTCACAACACCTGAACTCTGGGGGTGATAAGGGATGGGAAACTTCCTTCAATCAACATCAATTTTACAATCTATTGATTAGTTTAGAATAAAAGCTGGTCTTTATCTGAATCATCCTAACGGGAAACCCGATCTAGGAATAATTTCCTTACACAGTAAGTATACAACCTGTAGTGATTTGTTGCAATAAACATTGGCGCTAAGACTTTTATGAGCCATATTATTACTATAACTATCCCCTCTTTAAATACCCAAAGGGTCTAAAAACAATGCTTGAAAAATCTTTAAAAACTAATCGGAAGAAAACAAAACTTATACTGAAATAATCCATTCTCAGGAAAAGTGGGAATGCAGGAAAGAAACCAAAAGAAATGGACGAAAGAGTAGCAACTTAACACATATATAAATAACATTTCCTTAAACAAAATGAAAAGAACTCACAATCATTTTAATTTAAACAACTAAAACATAAGAGGATAATAATCCACATCTACAGTATATACAAAAACACCTACAAACATACCAGCTCTAATTGGTAGAGAATCAAATCAGACTGGGGAGAGATCTACACCTATATTTAAATATAAATTGCTGGGTTAGGTTTTAATATATCTCTATAATCACTTAGCCTAATAGCAGCATTTTGTTCTCAACTCCATTTTGTATTCATATTTTTTGTCTTATTAGCAGATGTTGTGTTCTCAAATGTTCTCTCTCTTATTCCATGGTCTAGATAACATTTATCTCAAGTCTTTGCTTCCCTATCTTATGTCTACCTGACTCCCTCCTTGGATTCCAAGGGATGTTTTCTACCTCATCTGTAGACACAGTGTCTGGCCGTGCCCTCTTTTTCTCCTTGTTATATTCCAATGTACCAACTGAATAAAGTGAGTTAGAGTTCTACTACATCGGGTGTGTAGTGTAATTCTTTCTCCCGGCGCTGTAAGTGTCTTTTACGTGGTCTAAGATAGCATCAGGGTCCGGCGTGACTATGCAGGATATTTATTCTAACAGTAGTGTGTAACAAATTATATATCTGTATCCACATATAGCTAATATACCCCACATATTTCCCACTGTGCACCAACGGGCACACTTTGCTAGTGTGTGTATATATATATTTATATATATATATATATATATATTTTGTGGTGTGTGTATATAAAAAACATGTACCTGCACTTTTCATAACAAACAAGAAAGAGATGATCAATGCACATTCCTGGGCACATATATCATAATATCTATGCTAGTGCAAACAGTAAAAACATGTTTTTTTTTTAGTTACGGCACTTTCATACTCTGCAAGGCGATAACACAAAATATTGTGTTTAAATATTGATACAATAACCCCCCCCACTAAATATCCATCTCCCACATGTTCTGAATCAAACGGTATGCCCTATGTGTGGATGTACACAGAGACGTGGCCACCACCTAGCTCAAATGGACGCATGCACAAATGCAATTACAAAAGAAGTAAAAAAAAAGTGCTCTGTATTTGAACAGCCTACACTTTTTCCAAGGAACAGTCCCGAAACATGGAACTTCCCCCACAACTATATATTTTTGGAATCTACACAACTTCAGCTACTTACGGTGCCATGCTTTCATACATACATGAAGAATTCCAGACCCAGTAATCCAAAGAACTCCGTGTTTTTAGAGGTTTTGTGAAAAATAAAGTAAGATGATTCAAGGGTTGAAATCCTCCCTAAACCCGATTGACAAGCAAAAAACCCCACTAAATACAATCTCCAACATTTTCTGAATCAAACGGTATGCTTATGTGTGGGTGCACACAGAGACGTGGCCCCACCTATCTCAAATGGGACGCATGCACAAATGCTTACAAGAAAAAATCAAATTGCTCTGTAATTTGAACAGCCTACACTTTTTCTAAGGAAACAGTCCCAAAACATGGAAATTCCCCCCCACAACTATATATTTTTGGAATCTACACAACTTCACTACATTACGGTGCCATGCTTTCATTATACATGAAGAATTCCAGACCCATAATCCAAAGAACTCCGTGTTTTTAGGAGGTTTTGTGAAAAATAAGTAAGATGATTCAAGGGTTGAAATCCTACCTAAACCAACTTGGCAAGCAAACAAACTCACTAAATGTCCATCTCCACATATCCTGCATCAACGGTATGCCATATGTGTGGGTGCACACAGAGACGTGGCCACCAACTAGCTCAAATGGGACACACGCACAAGTGTAATTACAAGAAAAAAAATCAAAGTTCTCTGTTAATTTCAAACAGCCCCAAAACTTGGAAATGCCCCCCACAAATAAACCCCCCCTAAATATCACTCTCCCACATGTTCTGAATCAACGTATGCCATATGCGTGGATGTACACAGAGACGTGGCCACCAACTACTCAAATTGGACGCATGCACAAGTGTAATTACAAGAAAAAAATCAATGTGCTCTGTAATTTCAAACAGCCCCAAACTTGGAAATGCCCCAACAATAAACCCCCACTAAATATCAATCTCCCAAATGTTCTGGATCAAACGTTTTGCCATATGCGTGGATGCACACAGAGACGTGGCCACCAACTAGCTCAAATGGGACGCATGCACAAATGCAATTACAAGAAAAAATCAAGTGCTCGTTAATTTGAACAGCCTACACTTTTTCTAAGGAACAGTCCCGAAACATGGAAATTCCCCCCACAAACTATATATTTTTGAATCTACAAACCTTCAGCTACATTACGATGCCATGCTTTCATACATACATGAAATTCCAGACCCAGTGATCCAAAGAACTCTGTGTTTTTAGGAGGTTTTGTGAAAAATAAAATAAGATGATCAAAGTTTGAAATCCTACCTAAACTCACTTGACAAGTAAAAAAACCACTAAATGGCAATCTCTCACATGTCCTGAATCAAACGGTATGCCTATGAATGGGTGCAACACAGAGACATGGCCACCAACTAGCTCAAATGGGACACTGCACAAGTCCAATTTCAAGAAAAAAGTCAAAGTGTTCTGTAATTTGAACAGCCTAATCAACTTGGAATACCCCCCCAACTATATATTTTTGGAAGCTACACACCTTCAGCTTCGTGATGGTATCATGCTTTCATATTATATGAAGAATTCCAGACGCTGTTATTCATAGAACTCCGTGCTTTTAGGAGATTTTGTGAAAAAAAAATAAGAGGACTCAATGGTTGAAATCCTACTAAACCCACTTGGCAAGTAAAAAAACCACTAAATGGCAATCTCCCCATGTCCTGAATCAACGGTATGCCATAAGGGTGGGTGCAAACAGAGACGGGGCCACCAACTAGCTAAAATGGGATCCATGCGCAATTGCAATTACAAGAAAAAAATTAAAAAGCCACAACCCACCCCCCCACCCCTACCCCACTCCTCTTTTAGTGGTATTTTAGTGAAAAACCGTTATACGGAGAGTCCCCACAAGTTTTTGCACACTTTACTGATCCTAAAAATTCAATCCGGTCTTTTTTTGGTACCTCTGCAAAATTTCCTACTAAAATAGGCTTAGTTTCCCTGAATCCAACAAATAAATGATCCACGTTTACTTGAGCGATATCACCGGGGACATTGGAAGCTTGGAGAAGACAAAGTTTTTTGCTAATTTATAGTTTTAGGGTAAAAAAAAAAAAAAAGGTGTGTGTATCACTTTAAGATTTTTTTTGTGTGCATTTTCCCTTTTTTTGGGGATCATTCCCAAGATGATCACCAAATCATCTTTGGGAATGATACGAACTTGGAATAAGGGCATAAATGCCCATTTTCCAATTCGAAAACCGATCGGAAAATCACTTCCCGGAAATCATTTTCCAGGAAGTGATTTTTCATTCATTGGCAAAGATCAATAATTTGGTATCAGAAGTGATCACCAAATTTTGATCTTTGTCCCAATTTTTTTTCTAGTCTTCGCTATTTTACACAGTTCTCCACTTTTGGCAAACATTGACCTATGGACTCCCCCTTCTGTACGAGCATAATGGGGGCTCTTTAAACTCATAAATCGATGGCTAACATTTTCTTAAAATAGACCAATGAATTATAAAATTTGAGAAGCGTGTCCAATCAACTTTCCATATTGAGACACAAATGGAATTCTATTGGTTTTTGGTTTAGGGCACTCTACATTAGTTAAAGACACCTTGTGTTCAGCTTCATTAACCACCGAATCAGGGTAACCCCTATTTTAAATTTTAATGCCATCTCGTGAAGTTGCCTCTGACATACTTGGGGATCAGACACATATCTTTTACCCTTGAAAATTGGCTAATGGGTATGGCCTTTTTAACATACTGATGCAACTTCCTCTGTTCTCACTGCTGGATGCTAACAGACATCTCAAGAACATGAAAAGAACAGAGGCAAGGTAATGTAACCTGTCTCTGTTCATCGCTGTATTGGTCCATGCTGCAGGATTAAGCCAGCTACAAAGGTCTGTAACTTTTGAACCACTGGACCGATTTACATGCTGTAAAGTTTGTTTTGGAGCACTTATTTGGGCCAATAAATATAAAAAGTTAGTTTTGGGGGTGGACTTGCCCTTTAAACTGCATTACAATTGAACCCTGGGTAGACACACCTATTAGCGACTTTCAGCTTATTTAAAGGGTATGTCCTTCCCCCAAACTAAAATTTAACCCACTTCTGTCCCCACTGTGTAGTTTAAAAAATCCTTACCTTCTCTCTGCTCCTTATAGTTCTCTCTCTCTGTGGAGATGGCCGAACCTTCGAAAGTTCGGTCCGTTTTTGAACTTCTGAACTATATGGAAATTTCGAAAGTTCGAAAACGGACCCATTAAAGTCAATGGAGTCAATAGTTTGAAAAGTTTCTAATGAAATACAATTAAAATATCAATGGTAACTAATGTAAATGGCTGTGGAACCGGGGAAATGGTCTGGGGAACATGTTCGAATATCCAGGACATCGAAAAATCAATTTTACTCTCACTCGCGCTATTTTCGAGCTCGTTTCTTGCCTAGGTACCATGTACATTTTACTTGCGGATTCGATCTCCGTATAGGCTTTAATGGACACTTTACTCGTAGATTTGATGTTCGCGCCTAGATACCATGGACATTTTACTCACGGAGTTTCGATGCTCGCGTATAGGTTTTAATGGACACTTACGCGTGGTCGATGCTCACGTTCGCGCCTAGATACCATGGACATTTTACTCGCGGATTCGATGCTCGCGTATAGTTTTAATGGACACTTTACTCGTAGATTCGATGCTTGTGTTCGTGCCTAGATACCATGGACATTTCACTCGCGGATTCGATGTTCGCGTATAGGTTTTAATGGACACTTTACTCGTAGTTCGATGTTCGCTCCTAGATACCAATGGACATTTTACTCGCGGATTCGATACTCGCGTATAGGTTTTAAGGGACACTTTACTCGTAGATTTGATGTTCGCTCCTAGATACCATGGACATTTTACTCACGGATTCGATGCTCGCGTATAGGTTTTAATGGACACTTTACTCGCGATTCGATGCTCGCGTTCGCGCCTAGATACCATGGACATTTTACTTGGCGATTCGATACTCACATATAGGTTTTAATAGACCCTAACTCTCGGATTCGATGCTCGCGTAATGGTATAATAGGCATTTTACTCGCACCATTCGAACAGGTCGACATTCGATATTTATCGAAAGTCTGAAAATCCGGGTCCGGGATAGTTCAGAAGTCCGAATTCGAATAGTTCGGCTCAGACTTGGTTTCGAGTTCGAGCTCAAGTCCATCTCTATTCTCCTGCAAAGCTTGCCCAAAGTCCTGGAGACTAAAGAGTAATTGGTGTCTTCCTGTATGAAAGGTTTCTGCCTTTGTCCTCTGAGAAGACAGTGGCAAGTGCAGGGGAGCCCTTCTCCCCCTCCTCCCTCCTGATCCCTCCACGGCTGCCCTTCACCTAGCATAAAACATTTTATATATAATGTAGGGCATCCCTTCCCACCCCACAGCTATATTAGATTGCTAAAAAAAATTTGAACTCTACTTATGCTCCTAGCATTCTCTATTGCCAGCGGCCGCGCTGTGATTGGCTGCCATATCATAGCCATGGCTGCCGGGCCAACCCAGTTTTAAGTTCTAGCAAACAGAAGGTCGGATCAGAGCGCCGCCACAGGAGCGAGAAGCTATAAGTATAGTTCTGCCTTTTTTTTTTTACTAAAAGTGGTTGGGTGGGAAGTTAATTATTAAGGGAAATTAAAAAATTATGTAGAGGGTTGAGATTCCCTTTAATAAGAATTGCAAAAAGTGCCTGTGCTATTATTTTGCAGCAACCAATCAGCTACCTTTTACTGGTCAACTACAGTTAAGAAACATTTTATAAAATGTGATTGGTTGCCACAGGCAAATTATGGCTCCTCTTATTAAAATAAAGAGGCCCGTACACACACCAATCCTGATTGTATGATCACAGCATTGTACTATGGGATTGATCAGTTAAAAATGTTTGCGGCCATACCGACCGGTATTGGTAATTGTATGGCATCCTTAAGCCCTTAAATGGCAAGTGACATTTAGTGCAATGACGCATTCAACACATTGTCTAATGAGTTCTGTGCATTGTTTGGGTGCAACAAGCCACCACAGAAGTTGGTGTCCTGGCATTAGAGGAGATTTGCTCCTTGTCATTTGTCGATTCCACACTACGGTGTATAGTGTAACAATAACCTAAATATATCTCTCTACTTGCTGTAAAATAACACAGTACAGTATATTTGTATAGCTAAAAAAACCTCAGAATACTCGAAGGCACACAGCAGTTTAAAGTGTATAAAATGCACAGTATTGTTTTTCTGCCTGGGACTAACAATGTGTGTACAAATCCTTTTTCGCTGTCTGTAAAGTGTGTTAAGCATGCAGTCGGCTACACTCTAATCTGTCTGAATGTCTGTACAGACCAACTGCAGTCTTTGGGGTAAGACACACAGGCCATTTCTGGTAGTGCACTGTTCTTTGTCTAGGGATTCTGTAAACCACAATACATTCACAATCTGAATAAACGGCCTGAACTGTTTCACCTCATGTGATTGATTTCCTGATAATGATAAAAAGCACCAATGGAGTAGCATATCGCCTTCAAGTATAGCTTCCCATGCAAGAGATTCTATAAATAATATCATTTCATCGCTCTCTTGTCTGTGCTATTTTATACCCCAGGCACAGATTTATACATTTTCTTCAAGAAATTCTATTCTAAAATTGCTAGAGAAGATCCAGTCGCTGTCACATTATACAGAAACTGTACCACAGAGCTTATATATTCACTGAATGATTAACCCACCCAGGTGCCCCGGACATATTAAAATTATGTAAATGAACAAATAAGGACACATTGTTTTGTCTGAACCCAACTAATCTCCCCCAACATACACACACTACTGGGTTTATTCACAATGTAACTGTATTATTGTTTTTTGAAACATGGATAAGATTTACACTCATCATTACCAGACTTAAAGAAGGATAAAAGTTATTAAGTTTTACTTACTTACTTTACTTCCTTATAGAAACAACATAGTACATAGCTGCAGCCTCTCTTTCATGTTTTCGTACAGATATAAACTGTCCTGGCACCTACAATGAACCTTCAGATGGTTAAATGCAGCTCGGTCATAGATAATGAAGAAAACTGGTATGTTCAGAATTTCAATTAGGTGATTCAGGTCTACCCCGATGCTCTGTTCCAAACATCCATATCAAATTAGAGTAATGAAGTATGGGTACCCAAATGATAACGACAGTCTCAAAGTATTGCAATCAAACAAAACTTTATTGTTGAGTGCCACACGACATGTTTTGGACTATACCATGTCCTTTATCACATGTCATGTGGCACTCAACATAAAGATGGGGGCATTTCCAAGTTTTGGGGCTGTTTGAAATTACAGAGCACTTTGATTTTTTTCTTGTAATTACACTTGTGCATGCGTCCCATTTGAGCTAGTTGGTGGCCACGTCCCTGTGTACATCCATGCATATGGCATACCGTTTGATTCAGGGCATTTGGAAGATTGATAATTGACAAGTTTTTTTACATGATATGGAAATTTGCCATGATTTTTAACTTTGAATTGTATTTTAATAAATTTTTCCTGAAAATCTGGTAAAAAAGCGAAATTTTACATCAAACTGCGCCCACACCATTGGTGGTATGCATAAAGGAATCACACCATTGTGTAGCTGAAGGTGTGTAGATTCCAAGAATATATAGTTTTGTGGGGTATTTCTAATATAGAGGGGTGTTTAGTCTGACAAATCTGAAAAGTTGCTGTAATTGGGCCATTGTTCATTGGCTCACTTTGTGGCTAGTTGATTCCACGTTTGCGTGTGTAACCATACATAGGGCATACCGTTTGATTCAGGACATTTGGGAGATTGATATTTGGTAACTTTTTTTTACATTACTTGGGATTTTGGCATGATTTCTACCTTTTGAGAGTGTTTTTTTTCAAATTTTTTAGAAAATCTGCTAAAACTGCGAACTTCTACGAAGAACTGCGCCCACACCATTGATGGCACGAATGAACAAACTACAGAATTTCGTAGATAAACGTGTGTGGATTCGAGAAATATATGGTTTGTGGGGGTTGTTTTGTGGGGAAAAATTGCAGACTGTTCAAATTCAGATTTGGCTGAATATTTTTGCTGTTTCTGAGCAATTGTGCATTGTTTCACTTTGTGGCTTTTGACTTCCACGTCCGCGTGTGTAACCACACATATGGCATACCGTTTGATTCAGGACAATTAAGAGATTGATATTTAGTAACTTATTTTTTTACATTTTTTTTACATTTCATGAGGTTTTGGCATGATTTCTACCTTTTGAAGTTGTTTTTTGTTCATTTTTTCAGACAAATGCGAAATTCTACGAAGAACTGCACCCACACCATTGATGGTATGAATGAACAAACTATAGTGTTACATAGCTGAAGGTGTGTAGATTTCAGGAATATATAGTTTGTAGGGGTTATTTCTAAGTTATGGGGGTGTCTTGTGGAAAAAACTGCAGACTGTCCAAATTCGGAGTTGGCTAAATATTTTTCCCGGTTTTGAGCCATCGTGCATTGTCCCACTTTGTGGCTTTTGGCTTCCACGTCCGCATGTGTAACCACACATATGGCATACCGTTTGATTCAGGACATTTGGGAGATTGATATTTAGTAACTTTTTTTTAGATTCCTTGAGGTTTTGGTATGATTTCTACCTTTTGAAGTTTTTTGTTCATTTTTTCAGACAAATGCGAACTTCTACGAAGAACTGCGCCCACACCATTGATGGTATGAATGAACAAACTACAGTGTTACATAGCTGAAGGTGTGTATATTTCAGGAATATATAGTTTGTGGGGGTTATTTCTAAGTTACAGGGGTGTTTTGTGGAAAAAACTGCAGACTGTCCAAATTCGGAGTTGGCTAAATATTTTTGCTGCTTCTGAGCCATTGTGCATTGTCTCACTTTGTGGCTTTTCGCTTTCACGTCCGCGTGTGTAACCACACATATGGCATACCGTTTGATTCAGGACATTTGGGAGATTGATATTTAGTAACTTTTTTTTACATTCCATGAGGTTTTGGCATGATTTCTACCTTTTGAAGTTGTTTTTTGTTCATTTTTTCAGACAAATGCGAACTTCTAGGAAGAACTGCGCCCACACCATTGATGGTATGAATGAACAAACTACAGTGTTACATAGCTGAAGGTGTGTATATTTCAGGAATATATAGTTTGTGGGGGTTATTTCTAAGTTACAGGGGTGTTTTGTGGAAAAAACTGCAGACTGTCCAAATTCCATCAGATTGGCTAATATTTTCACTATTGTGAGCTATTGTCTCACTTTGGGCTTTCGCTTCCACGTCGTGTGTGAACCACACATATGGCATACCGTTTGATTCAGGACATTGGGAGATTGATATTTAGTAACTTTTTTTTACATTCCATGAGGTTTTGGCAGGATTTCCTTACTTTTGAAGTTGTTTTTTGTTCATTTTTTCAGACAAATGCGAAATTCTACGAAGAACTGCACCCACACCATTGATGGTATGAATGAACAAACTATAGTGTTACATAGCTGAAGGTGTGTAGATTTCAGGAATATATAGTTTGTAGGGGTTATTTCTAAGTTATGGGGGTGTCTTGTGGAAAAAACTGCAGACTGTCCAAATTCGGAGTTGGCTAAATATTTTTCCCGGTTTTGAGCCATCGTGCATTGTCCCACTTTGTGGCTTTTGGCTTCCACGTCCGCATGTGTAACCACACATATGGCATACCGTTTGATTCAGGACATTTGGGAGATTGATATTTAGTAACTTTTTTTTAGATTCCTTGAGGTTTTGGTATGATTTCTACCTTTTGAAGTTTTTTGTTCATTTTTTCAGACAAATGCGAACTTCTACGAAGAACTGCGCCCACACCATTGATGGTATGAATGAACAAACTACAGTGTTACATAGCTGAAGGTGTGTATATTTCAGGAATATATAGTTTGTGGGGGTTATTTCTAAGTTACAGGGGTGTTTTGTGGAAAAAACTGCAGACTGTCCAAATTCGGAGTTGGCTAAATATTTTTGCTGCTTCTGAGCCATTGTGCATTGTCTCACTTTGTGGCTTTTCGCTTTCACGTCCGCGTGTGTAACCACACATATGGCATACCGTTTGATTCAGGACATTTGGGAGATTGATATTTAGTAACTTTTTTTTACATTCCATGAGGTTTTGGCATGATTTCTACCTTTTGAAGTTGTTTTTTGTTCATTTTTTCAGACAAATGCGAACTTCTAGGAAGAACTGCGCCCACACCATTGATGGTATGAATGAACAAACTACAGTGTTACATAGCTGAAGGTGTGTATATTTCAGGAATATATAGTTTGTGGGGGTTATTTCTAAGTTACAGGGGTGTTTTGTGGAAAAAACTGCAGACTGTCCAAATTCGGAGTTGGCTAAATATTTTCGCTGCTTCTGAGCCATTGTGCATTGTCTCACTTTGTGGCTTTTCACTTCCACGTCCACGTGTGTAACCACACATATGGCATACCGTTTGATTCAGGACATTGATATTTGGTAACTTTTTTTTACATTCCATGGGGTTTTGGAATGATTTCTACCTTTTTGAATGTTGTTTGATGTTCATTTTTTTGGAAAATCTGGTAAAAGTGCAAATTTCTACGAAGAACTGCGCCAACACCATTGATGGTATGAATGAACGAACTACAGCGTTACATAGCTGAAGGTGTTTAGATTTCAGGAATATATAGTTTGTGGGGGGTATTTCTGAGTTGGGGGGGTGTTTTGTGGAAAAACTGCAGACTGTTCAAATACAAAACTGGCTAATTTTTTTTCTCTGCTACTGACATTTGGCACTGGTCACGCTCTGGGTTAGTTGGTAGCCATGTCTCTGGGTACACCCATGAATGTGGCATACCGTTTTATTCGGGAGGGGTTAGGCTTTCATATTTGAGATGCGTTTGAACTTTCCTCCACAGTTTTTAGCTGAAATTCGCATTTGATTTTGTCTCTGATTTTACAGTTGAGGAAAAAAAGGAAAATGTGAGAAAATATCTTACAATTGGATGAAGAGCTGCGTCAAGGTATCTGCATTTTGATCAAAACTTACCTCACTCATAATATCCTGTGGGTGTGTAGTTTCTAAAAATATCTCACTTGTGGGGATATTTTAGTTAATTTGGAAGATATTCTATGTTAACTGTCAGTAGTGGTTATACATTTTAATTTGGTTTAATATTCTTGAAGGTGCAGTTTTAGTTTGGGGGGGTCTCCTGTACAGGAAAAGTCGGGTACCTACATATATCTGGTATCGTTGTACTCGGGAGTATCTGAGCTTTTAGAAACAGTAAGATTTTTGTGTGTAACCTTAAGATAACTATAAGTAAAAATGGGAAAAATCCATGAAAATTTGCAAATTTTTCATTTTTTTTACATATTTTACCCATAATTCCATTAAAATTTCCAGAAAAGTTACAAAATGATGTTACCATGTTAAAGTACACTTTGTGCTGAAAAAAACAATGTATAATATTCCTGATTTAATGCAAAGTTTCCTACTGTAAAATTAGTCTAAAGCGATTGAGGGCAAAATCCTGAAAATTCTTCTGGCAGTTAACGCAAAAACAATATGAAAATCTCCTGGCAGTGAAAGGGTTAAATATCTTCCTGTATAGATTTATCAAAACAAATCGATAAACAAACAGAAAAATGTGATAGTGTTATACAACCAATATAAGATATTTCTGTCTTCTCTAGATGTTAGGCTGCACATTATGTATATTTAACATGTATTTCTAAAGCACTAACACTTCTAGTACAATCCAAAAGATGTGTGTATATCCCCAAAAGATGTGTGTATATATTCCCTTCTGCCTCTGTATATTGTGTAAAATATTAATTTAGGGGATGTGACACTAATAGAACCAGGATTTCATAGGATTTCTTTTATTTTTAACATTTTGCCTTTATTTTCTTTGTACAAATCCCTACATTTTATAGTAGTTGTTAGGTTTTTATATATTCTCTATAATCCCTTAGCCTAATAGCAGCCATTTTGTTTTCTAACTCCATTTTGTGTTCATATTATTTTGTCTTATTAGCAGATGTTGTTGTTCTCAAATGTTCTCTCTCTTATTCCATGGTCTAGATAACATTTGATCTCAAGGTCTTTGCTTCCCATATCTTATGTCAACCTGACTCCCTCCTTGGATTCCAAAGGATGTTTTACTACCTCATCTGTAGACACGGTGTCTGGCCGTGCCCCCTTTTCTCCTTGTTATAATCCAATATACCAACTGAATAAAGTGAGTTAGAGTTCTACTACATCTGGTGTGTGGTGTAATTCTTTCTCCCGGCGCTGTAAGGGTCTTTTACTGGGTCTAAGACAGGCATCAGGGTCCGGCGTGACTAGTGCAGGATATTTATTCTAACAACTGGTGTGTCAGTAAGTGGGGATACAACTGACAGGACTGTAAGTATTGAACTTATTGATTTTAAGTTCTGTCTTGCTTGTTCTGTAACTTGTATCAGCACATTGGTTTAGATTTTAAAACGTGGGTCTGGAAGGGTGGACGCATACCCCACGTCTTACAGGCGGGGTTCTGTAAGTAGAATACCTGCAGGCTGGGACCTGTGATCGAGTTCTCTTAAAGAAGTTGCTCCCTGAGTGGAGTGTAAAATTCTGAAAGAGTTATTCCCTGAGAGGAATGTAAAGACTTGGTGTTGGGTGTTCTAAAGAGTAAGGTAGATCGCAGGTGGCGATCTGCATTTTTGGTTTTCTCTTTGGGAGAGGTAACTGGGAGTCGTACAAGTTTTATATATATTTCCCCTAATTGATAGGATCCCTAATTGCGGGTTGGACTCGCAACTTGTAGTTGGACTACAAGATAATACTCCCGCACATAGAGAGTTAATGTTCTCTCCTTAAATAGGAGTTGCTTCCGGCGTGGAGTGTAAAACAAGGGAGTTAGGGACGGGGACGGAAAGAGTTAAGCTTAACCAGTCATAGAACGGACAGTGTGGTCCAGTTCATTTGAAGTTCGAACTTATGAGTTGTGTTTCTTTGCTAGCTAGCATTATACGGAACAGTAATGGACCCTACCTTTGTATGTCTTGTGTGTTTTATGTGTAACAGTTTTGTCTGTCAAATTTGTTAATTTGCTGCACTTGCTTACTTTGCGCTTATTGTTAACCTTTTTGCTTACAGGATGAAAAGTTTCACAGTAAGGTGTCTGACCCAAACATGATAAGTCATTTTAAGTATGTTAAAGTGTTTTAATTCATAGTTTATAGGTTTCCAATGTGTGGAAAAATGCTGATAACAAGACTAGTACAGGAGTTCTGAAGAATTTTCCTGGGAAACGCCAGAGGATTAGATGATTCGTATCGGTGGTACAGTTTATGACAATCCATGGTTTGATAATATATTGGGTTGGATAAAAGATGTATATTCCCATTGAGGACTCTTAGTGAATTTTATTATAAATCTAGTTATATTAATGAGTGAGGTTAATTTTAGATAATGCTGGCTTCACTTAGAATGTTTGGACTCTATGTTCTCTTTTATAAATCTATTTTCCTTTCTGTTTCTTACTAGTATTGTAAAGTTCTGTGTCTAATCATTATCTGCATTGTCTGCATTCCTGACACCCCACTTCCCCCTCCTTCTCTTCTTTTGCTTGTGGAAAACGAAAGTAGATTTGATGTGTAACTAGTTTTAGTGGGACTTATATAATTGCATAGTGATCTTAATTGTTTTGCAACTGCACGTTTAAGGAAAATAAAAAGTGTTAGATTGTGTAAGAAGGTTCAAGAAGGTGTTGATGGAAGAGGAAGGTTATCAAGAGGAAGGTGGATAGGCAAATAGAGGTAAAAATGTCTACGGAAGTTTTTTTTTATATTATAGAAGTTTTTGAGAAAGTGAAGATTTAGAAAGTGGTAGAGTTTCTGGTGGTTTTCAAAGAGGAATTATCAGAATGATCAGCTTAATAATAATAGATACGTTATTTGTAATAAATTAGATCATTAGTGAGACTAGTACCAGTTATATCCATATAGCTAAGTAGGATGTGAAAATACAGTCACAGATAGATATCCCCTATGATGGCAGTTGTAATGGATTTTTCCACAAGTGATTCCCTTGCTGTGGTACAGCTCATGGACAAAATGTGTAATCCTATTTGCGTTCTTCAGATATACGAGGTAATCTGTTTAATTTTTTTTTATGATACAGGGACTATGTGCTTCTCTATCAAAGCTTCCTTATATTAATGGTCCCTCAGCTGACTACAAGCCTTTTGAAGAGATTTATTGGGGTACCTGCAGAGACTAAGAATACAAAATATTTGTCACTAATAGGGATGATGGCCTATTATTATTGTCTTATTTTTCCTTTAAATTATACCAGAAAGGAAACTTAGCCCTTATTAGCATTTCTGCCAATACCCACTGTTATACAGTTGTTGGATTTAAGAGATGCGTCCTTCTGCGTGTCAGCTGGTGCTACGGCTCAGTCTTTTTGTATTAATTTTTTTGAAAAGTCCCAATTTATGTGCCACTATTTGGCATAAAGACTTGGTGGACTTGCCAGTGACAGACTCTATGGCTCTCTGTGAAGTGTTAAAATAATGGTGGGTTCAGCCACATGGTTCTAGGATTATTGAAATATGTTAATTGTCAATAAATTAATGATGGTTATGTGTAGCCAGAGCATGGAGGTATGCAAAAAGGTCTCTCTCTCTCCTCAATTGTCCTGCATCAAAAGCTTCAAGAAAATACAATATTGCACAGACTCAGTTCAATATTTTGGTTGTATAAGAACTAAGGGTGAACATCTGGTCAGCCCCGCCAGAGAAAAAGACGTCTTGCGCTTCAAACACCCTGTAATAAAGCTGAATTGGTCAGCTTCATGAACTTTTAGCAACAACGAATCCCAGCCAGCTCCCACTAGGACCAAATGCACCATTAAAAACTGTCCAAACATCATTCTATGGACACCAAAAATGACAAAGAATGTTTAAATAATTGTAATAACATTTACCTCTGCCCCTGCTCTGGGTCTTCTGAATTATGATAAATCTTTTCATTTATATTAAAGAGAACATTGTAA
Organism: Hymenochirus boettgeri; assembly: GCA_019447015.1. Classification (NCBI taxonomy): domain Eukaryota; kingdom Metazoa; phylum Chordata; class Amphibia; order Anura; family Pipidae; genus Hymenochirus; species Hymenochirus boettgeri. Next base: position 229,513,060 of record CM033471.1, read on the forward strand.
AACCATGGTGGCAGTTTTATCACAATATCACAGAGACACCTTGAAACTAGTCACTTATTTTTCTAAATCATTGGCAGTCACTGTTCAGGGGATGCCTTAATATTTGTGCACCCTTGCAGCCTGTGCAATGGCCGTTGAGGCCTCCAACTCTATTATATTGGGTACGGAGAATGTTTAATTAACATCCAATCATGTTTTATAAATACTAAAGAATAGAATATGAACTATCTATTGCCTCACAGAGTATGAGGTTATTTTAAATCCATCATGGTCTTAAAAGTTAGATATATTCTGGTCTTACCCATGGTATATTCCTTTTATTTACTGCATTAAGATTACAGGTTAAATCAATACCCAAGCAATTAATTAGCTAAGTTGTTGCAAATCACTGATCTGATATTTAATGGTGAGGGTATGATCAGAAAGATTAAAGCAGCACATACCTTCAACACTTTCACATCCTTGACTATGCAACAGAAGTAGAAAATCAATAGCAGCACGATTCTGGAGAGCAGCATGTTCAAGAGTATCATAGTCAGTTAACATATTGGTAAGGATAGAACTTGTTATATTTATTTCTTTAGCTACGACACATGCAAGATAAAGCAATTGTCTACCAGTATATATTGTTAGACTTGGAACGCCTACGATACTAGCACCTAAAGCAACAACTTCAGTTTCAGATAGTGGATGCACATTAGACTTACAATCCTCTGGCATAGTTATAAGATCCCTGCGATTACGTTTACCTGCAGAGAGGAAAGAAGAAGATTGCAAATGTGTGCTTGGCACTATCACCATACTTAATCTACTGATAGCACAAGGACCTCCAGAAATGTTAGCAGGTAAATAAGTGTAGCTAACATTCCCACAGGCCATAACCCATCCCTCTGAAAAAACAATGTGTACATAATTTGATATCGTTTGGTAGGTGAGATTACACTTCATGTTATTGCTCACAGAAACACATTTTGCATCAGCAGGACAAATAAAAATGAAACAAACTTCAGCAGCAGTAACATTTTGAGTCCGAATCATAACCATATCTACAGTTCGTTCACGGGAGGTCTTTTGAGGTATTCTGGAAAATTTAAGCGGGTTACACCACCTTCCCGGATAATTGGGATCCAATATCCCATAGTGCTGATTAGTCAGGTAGTATTGGAGACAGGTTGGAACCGAAGCTGGAATAGCGATTAAACAAGTACTTATAATGTCCCGAGCACTTTTTACATTTCCTAAACAAACGTCAGTTGTGTTTAGGAGCTTCTTTGAAATATACTCCCAGATGTTACCTGGGGGCAATGGAACACGGGGAGCAATAGAGCGGGAAGCTCTGTTCATTCTAATAACCTCAAAATGGGAAAAGCCACAGAATAAGATGAAAAACGAACAGGTCAGGAAAATGTATTTCATCTGGATTTCACACTTTCCCACCGGTTTGGAGTCTGGGCTCATCTTAATCCTCCTCCTCGAGGGTGGGTGTGTTGTCATCTCTGAAGTCATCTCGGTGGTCACCTCGTTCTCCAATCAACAGATTCGGTGCGCGCTTTACTCTGGAAGCAGTATCCACGATGGATTGCCTTCAACCAAGATAGATGTGCGAGTCACGGCTTCAACAGTCACAGGGAAACCATAGGAAGGTTCTAAAGATTTGTGTTGATGTAATGCCTTTACCAAGATCACATCACCTGGTTTGAACGGGTGCGTCGGAGAACTAGAAGGTAAAGGAAAAGACAAAGAAACATCACCACAGATGCTATTCAAGTTTTTGCCACGTAAGCTTCCTGGATGAATTCCAGGTCATCTGTAATTAATGTCCCTGTCTTAACTGCCCAAGGCGTAGGAAATGGTCTACCCATTAAAATTTCAAAAGGAGACAACTTGGATGTAGAATTGGGGGCCATACGAACCTCTGCTAATACAGCTGGTAAATAAATATCCCATTTACTGAATGAATCTGCAGTAGCCTTCCTAAGTTTCTCTTTTTTTGTCCGGTTCATTCGCTCAACAACACCTGAACTCTGGGGGTGATAAGGGATGGGAAACTTCCATTCAATCAACATCAATTTTACAATCTATTGTATTAGTTTAGAAGTAAAAGCTGGTCCTTTATCTGAATCTATCCTAACGGGACAACCCGATCTAGGAATAATTTCCTTACACAGTAAGTATATACAACCTGTAGTAGATTTGTGCAATAAACATTGGCGCTAAGACTTTTATGAGCCATATTATTACTATAACTATCCCCTCTTTAATAAATACCCAAAGGGTCTAAAAACAATGCTTGAAAAAAATCTTTAAAAACTAAATCGGAAGAAAACAAAACTTATACTGAAATAATACCATTCTCAGGGAAAAGTGGGAATGCAGGAAAGAAACCAAAAGAAATGGACGAAAGAGTAGCAACTTAACACATATATAAAATAACATTTCCTTAAACAAAATGAAAAGAACTCACAATCATTTTAATTTAAACAACTAAAACATAAGGAGGATAATAATCCACATCTACAGTATATACAAAAACACCTACAAACATACCAGCTCTAATTGGTAGAGAATCAAATCAGACTGGGGAGAGATCTACACCTATATTTAAATATAAATTGCTTGGTTAGGTTTTTATATATTCTCTATAATCACTTAGCCTAATAGCAGCCATTTTGTTCTCTAACTCCATTTTGTATTCATATTATTTTGTCTTATTAGCAGATGTTGTTGTTCTCAAATGTTCTCTCTCTTATTCCATGGTCTAGATAACATTTGATCTCAAGGTCTTTGCTTCCCATATCTTATGTCTACCTGACTCCCTCCTTGGATTCCAAGGGATGTTTTACTACCTCATCTGTAGACACAGTGTCTGGCCGTGCCCTCTTTTCTCCTTGTTATATTCCAATGTACCAACTGAATAAAGTGAGTTAGAGTTCTACTACATCTGGTGTGTAGTGTAATTCTTTCTCCCGGCGCTGTAAGTGTCTTTTACTGGGTCTAAGATAGGCATCAGGGTCCGGCGTGACTAGTGCAGGATATTTATTCTAACAGTAGTGTGTATACAAATTATATATCTGTATCCACATATAGCTAAATATACACCCACATATTTCCCACTGTGCACCAACGGGCACACTTTTGCTAGTGTGTGTATATATATATTTATATATATATATATATATATATATATTTGTGTGTGTGTGTATATAAAAACATGTACCTGCACTTTTCATAACAAACAAGAAAAGAGATGATCAATGCACATTCCTGGGCACATATATCATAATATCTATGCTAGTGCAAACAGTAAAAACATGTTTTTTTTTTAGTTACGGCACTTTTCATACTCTGCAAGGCGATAACACAAAATATTAGTGTTTTTAAATATTGAGTCAGTATTATATCCCTTTGAGTGTACACGTTCCATCCCAGTTATTTATATTTTTCTCACATGGAATCTCTATGGCGGATATTATATCTTGTGATCTGTTGAGAACTCAGGTCAGGTCCTTACCCTGTGTGCTTAAATGGACAGGGAGGGAGGATTAAAGCATTCCATTTGCCTTTTATTTTGAGGTATGATTGGTCCAATGTATTAAAGCAATTTTTATTACATTATTGGTAATTGTTAAAGAAATAATAGATAATTACAAAAACTCTTTAAGATTATGTTTATTCAGAAAAAGGCAAACACGTATCCACTATAATCACATCTTCATTTAGGTACAACAACACAACAAAACTAATACTGTGTTTGGGGATATCTGGTTGTTGAGTCTTGGGTTACTCAGGGCCAGATTTACCACATGCCTAGAGGTGCATGTGGTTGCAGATGTGGCTTTCAATCTGTCCACCTTTTTGATACCCCATTATCGCAGCACATCAAGTTTTAAAGCATCTGACATTCCCCTGCTTTATGTTAATATTTGAAACAGTTTGTGGGTTTGCATGTTTCTGCATAATAGTCTGTGTGTTCTCTGTGTTATGAGATGAGGCCTGTGTTGAGGGACAAGTGCAAGGTTGTCAGACTTTTTGTGCCTGTAGGAACCTAAATTCCAAATCTAATCCTGGGGTTAGTAGGAGGTAGTGGAATACAGTGCCAGTGCTAGAAGGCTGTGGTATGTGAGCCCCATGTTGTGCTGCAGGTAAGAGGAGACTTCAATAGATAAAATTAGCAACTCCATGAGAAAACCTTTGGCCTGGAGGAGGTTTGTGGAAGCCCTTTTTCTAAATGTGTGTGCAGTTGGATAATGATTCTCCTGATCTGATTCTCAGTGTGTTACAGAAGCCAGACAAAATACACGCTACTGACTGGCATGGATTTTGGCTTCCTTTATGAAGTAATGTACATGAACATGCTCAAGGTAATGAAGTACAGTCAATGATGGGAGCTAAATGGAATCTACCGTACCAATCAATATACAGCAGTAAAAACGTATCCTTGCCTTCAAACTATGTATTGACATGGGAGGATACTGTGGTAGTTTTGATTTTTATATACTGTGACTTGTGGATATAGGTACATCTTGTTTTCATAGCACGCCTGCAGTAAAGTGTTCCCTGACAACCTGTAGGCCAATTGGAGTTAAAAAAAGCCATTGGTTTACTTGTAGGGTGTATTATTTTATTTGTTTCTGTTGCTTTATAGATTATTATGGCACGATAGGCAGAATCACCCAGATTATAATTTTTTATGTGTGACTAGAAGTTAAACTACTGTAGATTAGCTGCCAATACAGCTAATCTACAGTAGTTTACATCTACACAGACAAATAAAGCGGCTCACCAAGAAAACTCTGGAACAGTCTGTCTGTCTACTGTTCTTAAGTAATTACAGTAAAATGTAATCAATGGGATATTGTGTGAACATATATGTACTTTCATGGGCAAAGGAATTTATACAGTCAGTGCTCCTTAGAGGAAGCAGTTAAGGCTCGTACACGTGCAAGATGTGCGTCCCAAGCCACTACCCCCCACACCGACGGCTACATGCGACTGTTTTGGGTGACAATCATCCGTGTGTATGCGTTTGGTCAGGTGTCGTGCGTTTATCCACCTACCGGTTCGATGAACGACCCCCAACCGAAAGCATACACATGGCCAATTCTCGGACGAAACGGCCTTTTGTCACGTGTAGCCATCAGTGTCAGGGGTCGTGGCTCGGTGAAATGACCCTGTTACTTGAAACAAAGGCACTCGGTGGATTTGCTAAAACAACATCAACTTTGTAAAGAGGACGAGAAATGAGAGCTTTGTAAATGTCTGGTAATTATTCATTTAATTAAAGTGCTGGGACAAAACTCTATTTTCTTTTAAGTCTGTGTACAAATTTATCATAATTCAATGCTGTCTGTAAGTGTTGTTGCATTTACAAAGATACTTGTGTTTCAGTAATTCATTTATATATAGGGCGATTTGAGTGCCTGTGAAATTGCTTTGCTATCTGGCGAAGACATGGGAGTATTTGTTACAGTAATTGAATCATTCTAGGAGTTTTGATAAGAGACCTTAGAACCACTGGAAAAGCTTATGAGAAGAGTTTAAGGCCTCTGTGGGAACAGGGCATATTGATGAACCTTGGAGTAGCTTTAAACACTGAGGGTAATCAACATAATTAAACTGAGTACCAGAAGAAAATATTGGTTCCTCTAAGATAATTGGGCATATCAAATATGTAAGGTTTTTCCATTTCAAAGGCATCTGAAGCCATACGCAGCACTGTTATATTATCAACATGGAGCATGAGGGTTATATTAGCTGAGAACTATTATTTTGCAAAGCAACCGTAAGCCCCCCGCGATGTAGGTAGTAAAGGTTATGGTATAAAAGATTCCTGTTCATTCCTTTAACTTGACTAGTCCAAATGAAAACATCACAACTGACAGTACCGAAACAACACTTAACAGCTGTTCTGTATTTCTTAACAATAAGCAACCAAAAAGAACATTTTCTTTTCCATTGAAAATGTAGAATATTAATGATAAAGGAAACAAATATGTAATATATAAGGAAAAAGGTAATTCATTATTTTTAAAATCCAAGGTTGGTTTCTTGATAATGGAATTAACACGTCACATGACTTACCACCATTACAATAATTATATTTAGGTAATGGTGAATGAGTTTTATTCAATGATTTCCCATTACCTTATCCATCAGGATCTGTTGGTGTAGGAACAATTTAAAGGAGAACTGTGGTCCAAAGATGACTTTAGGTAAAGTGACAGAAATTGCTCTCCTGAGAATTTTTGCAATTTATTGTCATTGTTTATTTTGCATACTTTTGAAGATATTTACATTTTTGTGTGTGATATGGCAGCAGCATCACCTGCACTTCCTGCTTCCTGCTCTGAAACCATGTCAATGGATGACAGTCAATCTGCCCTGTGTTTCCTTCTCCCCATGCAGCCCCCCTCCTCTTGCAAGCCCCCCTTGTCCCTCCCACTCATGGACCCCATGACCCCTCCTCTTGCAGGCCCACTTTGGTACTTGTGGGTACCTTGACCCCGCCTACTCACAGGTCCTGTGGCCCCACCCGCTTGCGGGTCCCGTGGCCCTGCCCACTCGGGGGTGCCATGGGACACTCAACCCCCCCTACAGAAGACTGTGAAAACAGCCTTTTCAGGCAGAGTGAGAACTTTGCCTGAAAAGGCTGTTTTCAAATAGTGAGAGAGTAGAGCTAAAGATTCTCTTACCTTCACTGTGAGGATCTTCACTTCACACAGCAGGGAGGGGGAGGGACTTCCTGTCTCCTGTCCTGTCACTGAAGTCTGAGGCTGTGCTCACCAGCGGTGAGGTGGAGGAGCAGGAGGAGAAATGTCACATGTCAGCTTCCCACCCATTGGAGACCACAGTTTACCTTTAATGTATCATATTTTCCATCATTCCATTGGAATCTGTCTGCAATATGTAGTGAAACACACATACACTCACCTGACCAACTTCCCTTAGCCTGTATGAAGATCAATTTGTTGGATGAGCATACATGTTGCAATAATATCAGCTCCCTCTAGTAAAGGGGGAGCATTCCGACTGCTAGAACATTTCTGTCTGGGCTGATCACCCACAATAGTGGTAGTTAATCTGTAGTTTATCTTTATTGTTGTTAATCAGACAAATCCCATTGAATCCAATTTTGGCAAGATGTATAGTAGGGATAGACTGGAACTTGAACCCGATTGTTTGAGTTCATATGAACTTAGATTTTTTCGGACTCTTTAAACTATAAACTTTCAGACTTTTCATACCCGTTGACTTTTTTAATGATAACTTAAGGATTATCGAATTTTCAAATCGATAACCCTCAACTTTAGCATTCAATAACCCTAGAATGCATTGTCCGGTAACCATCGAGTGCGGTGTTTGGTAACACTTGAATTCCGCGATAATACTCGACTTTAGCCCTCTATAACCCTCAAATGTGGTTTTCGCTCACCGTTGAATTCGGCAATAACCCTCGAGTGTGGCATTCGCTATCCCTCGAATTTAGCGATAGCCCTTAAATGTGCCTCTACTAACCCTCAAATTCGTCGATAACCCTTTAATGTGGTGTTCGCTAACCCTTAAATGTGGGTTTGACCCTCAAAAATTCAATGCGGAAACTCGAAAATAGACCGACCATGAGAGACATTTGTATTTAAACAAGTTTTGATGATATGTTTTCCAGGTCCCAGAGCCATGTACAGCAAGTTACCATTGCTATTTTAACCACATGTATCAGAACTTTTTAAACTTATTGGGTCCGTTTTTGAACTATAGAACTTCAAAAGTTTGAAAACGAAGCAAACTTTAGGAATTTTAGCCATCACTAATGTATAGGCACCATAACTCCTTCCTGCCTATCAGAATTATATTCCTTGCCGGCACTGTTTTTGAAAAACAGTTATATTTTTTTATTTAGAAATAAACAAAACCTGGTTTTACAATGGAATTACCAGTTTACCAATAGAATTTTCAAAATTCAACTGTCATGTGGAGTTGGTTAGCTGTACAGCCTTTTATTAGTTCTTCAGATTTCTAACTAATCTAATCTAAGAACTAATACTACCTATATACACCTTTTTTTTTTTTTTTTTAACAAATGCAACTAAATCTGTAAAAAAAGAATGGCCATGGAGACTGACTGGGAATATTTGGACAGGGCAGTCCTTGTCCGGCAGGATGGTCCAGCAAGTGTTGGGGGAGTTCCAGTTGTTCTAAGCCCTCCCCCATATTCAGAAGGCATATATATAATTAAGATAGGCGGCAAAATTTACCTTACCATAATCCGCGGCCTTCTGTTCCATAGACTGCTTGCTGAAATCAGGCAGAAACATTTTCAATGATCCTATTGAAAGCCACATATCTTCAGCAGATTTGAGTTCTGCTCATGACTGGTGACTTAAGGTGGTGTAATGTTTACTGTTCTGCTGCCCCATTTGAAGATGCACTGTAGTACATGTATTGGTTCTAAGTTAAAAAAAAAAAAGTGTTTGCTGCATATTACCCAGAAAATGTAAGTGTTAATTTTACAAAAGATTATTAGGTTGGGGGGTGGGGGGTGGTTGTATGAAGAGGTAAAATGTGTCCTGTAGATTTTATCTGCAACACCCCCAATAATCTTTTGACAGAGAGATTAAATCTAAAGACTCTAAACAGTATGTGTTTGATATATCTGTCCTGACTCCTGTATAAAAATTGAAATAGTTTGTGATAGGAAAGACAAATATTGGTAGGAACTGTTCATTTGCTGTTAATTTTAGTTGGTTCACACAGCAAAAATTCACTGCTTGAATGTGATTAAAGGCAAATTGTCCAATTTACCAGAAAGCAAGCTAGACCCATTACAGTCAAAACATATCATTAGGTTTGAATGTTTTTGCTTAATTTAAATGACCTTCTCGTAAGTTATTTCTAGAAATTTACATACCCAAGCACCTTGCGGTTTAACCCATATCTTGCTGATAAGATTAGTGCGGCTTCGTTCTCAGCATCTACTTTCATTCCAAGTTTTACAGCCAAAAATTAAATTTTCATTTCATAAATCTTTCATGGAATAATTGAAAGTCCAGGGAATGTTCTTTTACTGTTTGCAGAAATAGCATTATGTCCATTCTCTTTATTAACAGAAAATATGTTATCTGCTTGAATGGCTGTGCTGTGCCCGACGAATGTTCGGCAACCGTCTCGTTATACACTAGTTCTGCCAACGACGCCTGTACATACATCAATGATAGAGGATAGATAATGTATTTGGTAAAGGTGTTACTTGACGTACATATTAAGTGACGTTCGGAATATCGCGCGATCTCGTAATGTTGCACATGTGTATTTCATTCAATCTTCCATTACACTCTACCGATAATCTGGCGACAATGTACAAACAATCAACATTCAGCAGAACGAATCCGCCAGGCTGATCAGCAGAAAAAGCAGAGAATAGTCATGGATCGTTGGTCTTAGAAGATCTGTTAAGGGCATGTCCACCCTTATTATTAACTTTTGTCACATAATAGAATACATTCCCCCAGCCCCAACCGCTATAAAATAAAGTTAAGAAAGTGACCAGATGTTTACTTACCTTCCCTCTCTCCTCCGACACCCGGCCCTGCCTTCTGCTTGCAAGACACTGCAAGCAGGGGGCGGGACCGGCAGCCGCATCCGTGATTGGCTGAGAGGCAGCCAATCACGGACGCGGCTGCCGGCTTCTGAGAATGCCGGTGGAGAGAGGGAAGGCAAGTAGAGTTCTGGGGACTTTCTTAAAATTATTTTTTCGCGGTTGGGGCTGGGGGAAGATATTCTATTATATGGGCAAGGGGTTTTATGCTAGGGGGGGGATAGCAAAACAGGAGGGGGAGGGAGGGGAAGGGAGGGGGAGGGAGGGGAAGGGAGGGGGAGAAGGGTGCAGTACGCATGCCAAACTTCTCCGGAGGACAGATAGGAGGCAGAGTCCTATATGGACTCTGCTATCCTCCTGGTGGGCAGTTTTGGGGACTTTGGGGGGGGACTACAGGAGAACCTATGGAGTGGGATGTGAGGTAAGGATTTACTACACTACATGGTGGGGCCATTAGTGGGGGGATTATATTTTTGGGGGGGGAAATGCCCCTTTAAAGCTTCATTTTCGCACTAATGTCGCACGATAGGTCGTTCTTCTAGCAAATCTTCCGAAAATCCCCTGACTTGTGTACGAGGCTTTAGCTTTGCTATTCAAATCTCTTGTTTTTGAATGTGTAACCAAGCTAACACACACACAGGAAAATCCCGAAGATCTCAAATACGAAAACGGAACATGCTTTCGGGACTTAGGATACCATTTTTTGATGATTATCTAATCTTCAATCTATTTTCAATAATCCTCGAAAATGACCTTGAACGTCCGATGATCCTCGAAAATATGATCGGAAACTACTTTTCAGTTTCCGATCGTATTTTTGAAGATTATCAAACATTTGAGGGTATTTTCGATGATATGATATTTTTGATAATTATTGTAAAGTCCCGTAAAATCACGAAATCCAAACGATCCGTCCGAACTTTCGGATTTCGGAACCAAGGGGTTCCGTGTCGGATCCGGATCTGAGATGGACCCAGATCCAATCTCTAATTACAACTATGGAAGGGTTTCCGGTTTGGTTCAATCCCGGTTCCAATCCCGGTTCCCAGTCTAAATTTGATTTTAAATATTTGACAATCAGTATTAAATATCTCTCTCTCATTGAAGTCTATCTGGTTGGTTTTAATATTTTCTAAACTTTTCTAAAAATCGAAAATTCGATTTCGGAATGAAACTCAACGGTTTTGAACATCTTTAATCACAACATAAATCCTTTCCTTCCGGTGCCAAAACATTTTGTTTCATGGAGACGTGTGGCGTGAGATGAAATATATGATTTTATCCAGGTCGGCAAGAAAGCGTTGATAGGGTTTTCCCCTTAAAGCAGCAGTACATTACAACCAAGAAGCCAGACTAAAGACTATAAAACCATGTATATATTGTTACATTATTTACCATCGAATAGCTTTACAATATTTGGTGTCATAAAAATATGCTTTGGGGGTGTTAATTTTCAAGAGCTAGGGGCCAAGTGAAAGGCAAGGACCTCCAGGGTAGTATTTTTGGAAATACTATCGCAGCCATGTGCTATGTTAATGAGACAGCAGGAGTTAAGGAGTATTAATGCGTAATTGCAGGATGGTGTAAGGAGGAAGGGTTCGGATTTTAGAGAACTGCAAAGAAGCATGTTTTTCCATTGGAGCTGTCCCTGAGAGTGGCAGAGGGGTGAAACGGTCCTGAGAAATATTAAAGGATAGGTGCACTGTAAATCAATTTATGTTCATTTGGAAGCTGCAGCTTTAAAAATACCGTTGCCATATTTTTTTTTTTACCTATGCCTCTCCAGAGCCTAGCTTTGTGCCTTGGAAGTTGCTGACATCTTGTTACTGGTTTGCTGAATGTTAAGCTCCGCCCCTCCGAGATTTCCTCTGCTTTCTCCTGCTTGAGACTCAAACAGTAATGCTTGTGAGTTCCTACTGTTTGAGGTTCAAGCAGGAGAGTGCACGGAACTCACAGGCATTAATGTTTGAGGCTCAAGCAGGAGAGTGCACGGAACTCACAGGCATTACTGTTTGAGGCTCAAGCAGGATAGTGCACGGAACTCACAAGCATTACTGTTTGAGGCTCAAGCAGGAGAAAGCGGAGAAAATCTCAGAGGGGCGGAGCTTAACATTCATCAAACCGGTAACAAGATTTCAGCAACTTTCAAGGCACAAAGCTAGGCTCTGGAGGGGCATAGGTAAAAAAAATTATATCAACAGTATTTTTAAAGCTGCAGCTTCCAAATGAACATAACCTGATTTTACAGTGCACTTACCCTTTAAGTAAGTGTTACATTAAGTACATATTACTGCTTTTTAAGTAATTTATTACCCCATATAATAGTGGAAAATACCACTTATAACTATCCTATCAATGAATCCAGCACTCAACAATTTAAAAATCTTCAAACATTGGTTTATTGTTACAGGTCCATCCCCCCCCCCCCAACATATATCACACCCTGTGTATTATAAAACCCATGTGTAAGAGTAAGTTATAATCAACTCCTATAAGAAATGGACATGAGGGGTGTGTACTTTCTTCCCTCCATTGAATATAGTCCAAAATGCAGTCATTTACTTATAAATGGGTACTCCTAGCTTTTAGCGGTTCCAAAGTTCCAAAGTCCACCATTTTTTAATCCTTGTGTATAAATCTACATCCACTACCCAATGTAGTTATACAATACTTGTATTGCGACGGATTTACAGCAATTTGTAAAAATTCCCGGGCAGCTATTCCTTCTTCTGTCCATCCAACCACATCTATCCAGGGATTAACAACAAAGTCATACAGCTTATCAACACCTTTTTACGGGACTTAATATGTGTTATACTTCCCCCGGCTGATGATACTGCATGTTTGTCAGCGTTAGCACTCGCCAGTAGTTCCCCTCTGTGGTCACATTGATGAACTTTGGAACCGCTAAAAGCTGGGAGTACCTATTTATAAGTAAATTATGAATTTTGGACTATAATTAATCGAGGCAAGAAAATGCACACCCCTCATGTTCATGTCTTATAGGAGTTGATTATAACTTACTTATAAATATCCCCCCCCGGTCACGCCACATGGGTTTTATAATACACAGGGTGTGATATATGTTGGGGGGGGGGTGGACCTGTAACAATAAACCAATGTTTGAATATTTTGAAATTGTTGAGTGTTGGATTCATTGATATGATAGTTATAAGTGGTATTTTACACTATTATATGGGGTCATAAATTACTTGTAAAAGTGTGCCATGGGCAGATACTGAGTTTCCTTATAAAGTTATATACAGTGTTTATCTGCAGGCACCACCGGTAATGGTAGGCAGAGTTACAAGACCCCTAGTTGGTAAGTTTCTATTCATGTGCAAAACCCCCCCAATATAGTAAATTACAGTTTCCTAACTGGTGCATTATACAACAGATTTTGTGCAGTTCTATTAACTCTATCACAAATAATTACCATTCCCAGATGGGTTAAACCAACTAATCTCTTGATATTTCCAACCAGCCTCTCAGCTCATTGTTACAACTTAATTATAGGAAACATACCATAGACATTACAATTGCATATGGGTCAGTTATAATTGCTGTAGAAAGCCTGATTACAATACTTTAAAAATGCATTAATACTGCCCATTACTACTGACACTCTTGATGTTTGTGTTTTAATAGGCTTCCTATGATTTTCACTGATCTGGAGACACTAACCTAGGCGTACATCATATGAGACATGTTTGGTAGACTCCCCAAAAAATCCCTTTCCTGACATTTACAAAAACAATCCAGTCTCCCCTATACATAAATTTGCTTTCTTCATATTAAATATTTTGTCCTATCTATAGCCTATTTCTTGACAAAAGAACATCTGACAATGACAATTTCTGTGTGCAACCCAGCAAAGAGTGGAGGCAAAGTGGATATGATTTATTCTGAGATAATGTAAAAACATTTTCAAAGTTAATTTACCTAATAAATGTATGAATCTGATGACAATGTAGGGGAAACTCACATTGAACAACCTACAGTAAATAGGGCACTTGGGGAGTTATTGTTGTTATACACAATGCTTTATTTGCCTATGAAGACCCATACAGTGCTAATCTCTTTTTTTTTTTTACCTGTAGTTGATTGCTGGAGTCAGTCGTGAAAGTATGAAGAGGGTTTATTGTATAAAATGTTTATATTCCTAAGAATGGTAGTTTCTAACCTTATAAATTGCCATTTCTGACATCTCAACCTCATAAACAGCCATTTCTGGCAACACAAGCTCATTCCACATAAACATGTTTGACTCCACATATAAATAATGTAACTAATGAGAGTGGCTTCCTGCTTATCTCTGACATAAACATATTCACCTGCCCACAGAAAAAAAACACACTTGGCTTGGTAATATATTTATTTATAAGTCAGATTCATAAATAAATGAGAGAAAAAGAAGCAGGACAAACTCATACAGTTAAAAACGAAATATTAATACATAATGTTAAATACACCAGAGCTTATTGCATTATCTCTACAATAATTCAAAGTGCCCTTGGAATTTCATGACTTGTACAGTATCAAAGCACTTGGCCTTCAGCCTTCTCTTTTATGTGGTCCCAGAACCGCTAAGCAGAGTGTCCTGAATGACATTTGACCCTTATTTACTATGTAAATACTAGATTAGTTTTATTCTACACCGTTTAGTCTATTGGGGGGAAAAAACATCCTACCATCCTATTATGTTTTCATAGCTACACCTGGGCTTATGAATATTTATTTTATTCTATAATAAACTAGATTAGCATTACTTTACTCTAGAACAAATACCTTTTTGATGATTTATATGAACAGTGATACTGGTGTTACTAGTCTTAAAACTGCTTGATTTTAATCTGAAGGCATAGTAGCAGTTTTTGAGTTATTTCTCTATGCCCACTCCTTATTAGAGTCAGTAACATGGAGAGGAAGTGGTATAAGATGGGGTCTGGGCATCAAAGCATACTTGCAATAATGGGCAGCACCCTTTCTGCTTCTGAGCACCCTGGACCATAGAGGCTGAGCTGGACACTTTTTTAGCTGCAAGAAATTAAATTACCTATCCAATGATGTCACAGGTAGTCCAATCCTCAGACAGTGTATGCTAGCCTTAGCCCCAAACACTCATAATAAACTATAATATGCTTGATTATGGGGAAAATGCACTCCAAACAATGCTATTTATAAAGGCTTGTGATATTTCTGAACACTAATAGTTATGGAAGCTTATGGTCAGAAAAGAATTCTCTGAAACTGGAAAGGTTAGTGTGTCTTGCTGGTTATGACCTATCATCTCAACACATCCAACACAACACAAGTAGAAGTTAATTCTAAGAACCTGACATTTGCTGATCATCTGCCTACTCCAAGCAAAGATGTTCTGCTTTATTCCACAATAAAGGATTGATAGCTATTTATGCTACTTTGATTATCTTGTGTCCAATTGTCCTATTGCATATTCTATGCTTGGAGGAATACTGGTGGAAATTCAGACAAAATTGGATTGAATCTGTATACTAATTGCATATTTCCTGTAGCCTAAGCTGGGTACACATATGGCAGATTTTTGAAAGATGGCAGACAGGATCTGTCTCCCCTATAGGGAGTATACTGCGGCCAAGGCATACTGTTGGATCCGACAGTATCGGAGCTTTATTGGTACTGTGTGTACCTAGCTTTAGGTAGCCCATACACATTAGATGGCTGCATGATGGTGAAAACAACCAAGGAACTTCTGTTGAAGGGGTTTCAGCTTAAAATCCACTCAAGATGATGTGGCAGCTGATGAGATTGTTGGAAAACTTTCTGTCAGGTCCGATCAGCTTTTGTTTTGATAGACTGCCCGATACTGCCGGCCAGTCTATTTAATGGATGTCATGCACAGGTCAATTTTTTAATCAATTCAATCAGATGGATCAAACTAACTGAAAAAATGCTTTCGAACTTTAAGTGTATCTGTATTTATGTATTTCCTCTCCCTGGATATCTGTTTCCTTTAACATTTAAATTCAAAGACTAGTTATTGATCAGTAATACCAGAAAGAATATGCAACTATGGTGGCATTTATTACAATCCAGTATACTGTATATAATACTAACTTCTTAAGCCGGGCACACACATTAGCAATTAAGAGTCAATCCCTTTATCGCCAATGTGTATGTCCGTTATGAGTGTTTACTGTGCCATTGAACGTTTGCTGTCGGCATGTAAACCACTGAAATGGAGCATGTCCCCCAGTCCTTGTTGGCCCCCTGTACTAATGTTTAGGGAATCAGCTGCAATGGTTATGTGTATGTCGGTCATAAACGTTTTCCCTATACTTTAGGAGAATGCTGATTATTATCTGTAGCCATATCTTTCAAATATGTCAGACAAAATCTGTAAGGGTGGGTACACACATCCATCCATTCATCCGATCCAGATGAAGAGACTATCAACATCGTTCGTGGTGGTGGCCAAAAGTGGCACAGATTTTTTTGCCCAATCGACCGATACAAGGAAGTATCGGTCGATTGGGCCAAAAAAATCTGCCCGTGTGTGCCCAGCCTAAGATTCTATCTGTCACCTAAGATTGGTGCAGTGTGTACCCAGCTTTAGAAGTTAAAGCAATGATTTTTATTGTAGCCTGATTACTAATCCGATCTCTGATTGCCCTATTTTAAGCACAACCCCTGACTATTCAAACTTAGAAATTGATTTCAGCCAAGCAGCAGATAATACACATTCATGGCATGGGCCAAGTAGCTTTACAAATTAAAATCAAAAGTACTGTATGCTAAAAATCTGTTCTGAAAGATTTTTGGGAAATGTTTTTTCTGTCTATTACCTGGCCTTTAATTGAATAAAATAATTGATCTTTTTGATCTGCCATTTAATTAGCTGTCTGACACATCATTGACAGGGTTTTAGCAGGTCGATGAGGAAAGATAATTAATGTATTGACTTAAAATTGTATGTGTGTGCTAGAGCGTTGAATATTTTAACACTGTAAGTTAAGCTGGGCACACACTGCGTGATGAAAAGTCAATTCTTTCACACCCAACAGGGTCAGTGTGTGGTGGTGATAAGGACAAGAGAGCAGAACTGAGTGTGTGTGTTAAATAAAAGAGAGGATGCACCTGGACCAGTAAAAGAAAGACACCATTACACTATTGCCCAGTATATATGTGGCAATCATCCATCCAGAGAATAATGATACATTAGTGATTGACCAATAGCTTGATTTTTATAGTAAATGATAATATATATAGTAAATTGAGTATGAGTGGCAGTTTAACCTTGTAAATTATGTATGAGTGAGTTTATGTGAATGAAAATTGTATTTTATAGGCTTTTGCATAATAAATGTTGGCAACTCCAATCATTCTGACCATGTAACCATCTGTGCTAAGGCTAATACCCTAAAAGTCTACCTAAAGAAGACTACTTAGATTGTAAGCTCTTCGGGGCAGGGATCTCATTCTTAATGTGTCATGGCTTGTTGCACTTATATCAATGCATACATAATTTATATATATGGGGGGTTATTCAATAAAAGTTCTTGTCATTTAAAATGGTATCATTTAAAATGGTGCTAATTTTGCCCAAACCAATCAGATGTTAGCTTTCAAATGTTACATAAGTTCTGATGGTGGGGCCAAATTGAGCACCATTTTAAACGATAAGAACATTTATTGAATCTCCCTGATGCTTTTTTAAATGATGTATGAAATTGTATTTAATTTAGTTTTTATCAATCTGTATATTGGCTTGCATTCATCCCCTTGTTTGCATACGTTTATACGTTTGTATTTTTTAATGTACAGCGCTGAGTACCCAAGTGGTGCTTTATCAATAAAAGTATACATACATAAAAGACTTTACTGGTGTGTATAGCAGCCAATCACAATCTGCTTCCCTTTATACAGTTTAATGTTCTCTTGGTATCTCACATTTCTTTGAATTTCTGTGGGCTTAATTAACTAGTTCAACAAAATGTCCTCGCTTTGCTTAGTTTTCCTAACTAACTATAAGATGTGCTTTACATTGTAACAAGTCCTCTAGACCATGGCTTCTCAAACAGTGTACCTCAAGATGTTTGAAAATGACAACTCCCTGTTTTCCCTCTGTGATTGAAGAATGCTGGGAGTTGTAACTCAACTGTGTAATTCAAACATCTGGAGATACATTTTTTAACCTATGCCCCTCCAGAGCCTACCTTTGTGCCTTGAAAGTTGCTGACATCTTGTTAATGGTTTGCTGAATGTTAAGCTCTGCCCCTGAGATTTCCTCTGCTTTCTCCTGCCTCAAACATTAATGCCTGTGAGTTCCGTGCACTCTCCTGCTTGAGCCTCAAACAGTAATGCCTGTGAGTTCCGTGCACTCTCCTGCTTGACCCTCAAACATTAATGCCTGTAAGTTCCGTGCACTCTCTTGCTTGAGCCTCAAACAGTTAAGTGAGCAACGGAGCCTCCACAGGTAGGAGGAGGGGCGTCATGACGTGGCCAGGATGGGCAGGACCAGGATAGCAGCGGGGATAGGTTCAGAGGAGGGAAAGGGAGGAGCGAGAGGAGGGGTGGAGAGGTAATAAAAGGCCTCAGGGCCAAAGTGGAGGCCGCCATTTTGCAAGTCTAACGACCAAACCCTGCCCACCCACCCCAAGGTTATAGCCTTACATCTTTAATCCCAAATTACGGGCATTTTTAACTGGTCATGAAAAAAAAAAAGTGGGGTCAAGTATGTACATGACATTTTGAAGGTATTTTCATTAAGGATGAACAACAGCATTAAAGGTAGAGACTTAAGGAAAAGGGTGGAGGAGTTGCATAGCTGTTTCTTTTATCTAACCAAGGGACAAGAGCAGTTATCCAAGGTGTTACAGGTAAGTTTGTTTGTCACAGCTTGGCGGGTCCCTGTCAGTCGGCCATGAAGGGGAGGAGTTACAATGTTATGGAAAAGGAGGATGGTAGTTTGTCCTGGTCTAACCCCAAGGTGGGTGGTCAGATGATGGTGGTGGTGAAAGCAAAGCAAAAGATCCAGCGAACCAGGAGGGAGCGGTTCCACTGGATTAGACTATGGCCTTAATTAATTATATGATTAGCCAGCTGACTCCGGTTAATACTAACAGTTCTGAGTAATTGTTAATTGTTGTTATAATTATTATTATAACTGTTGTTATAATTGTTGGCAATAGGAATGTTATTAGCAGTGTTAACTTTATGTATTTGTATGGTAACAATGTTATGTTATGCGATTGAAAATACATTTGGAATAAAATATGCTGTTAATGTGTAAAAGAAAAGCTGCGGCCAGTAAAAAATGTCCAAATAAGCAGGTGGCTGTGTCTTTATTTAAGGTTTTAAAGGGGATGCATAAACAGTGCCGCTGTCATGCCTGTGAGTTCCATGCACTATACTGCTTGAGCCTCAAACAGAAATGCCTGTGAGTTCCGTGCACTCTACTGCTTGAGCCTCAAACAGCAATGCCTGTGAGTTCCGTGCACTCTCCTGCTTGAGCCTCAAACAGTAATGCCTGTGAGTTCCGTGCACTCTCCTGCTTGAGCCTCAAACAGTAATGCCTGTGAGTTCCGTGCACTCTCCTGCTTGAGCCTCAATTGATAATGCCTGTCAGTTCCGTGCATGTGCACAGAACTCGCAGGCATTACTGTTTGAGGCTCAGCCAGGAAAAGCAGAGGAAATCTCGGAGGGGCGGAGCTTAACATTCAGCAAACCAGTAACAAGATGTCAGCAACTTTCAAGGCACAAAGCTAGGCTCTGGAGGGGCATAGGTAAAAAAAAATATGGCAATAGTATTTTTAAAGCTGCATATTCCAAATCAACATAACTTGATTTTACAGTGCACTTATCCTTAAATATTCCAAAATGGATTTAACCACAGTGCGATTTTTAACGCCGGCTATTGGCCCGGCATTAAAACCTTGCGCTAAAATTAGCACAAACACGATATTAAATTGTGAGTGCCGGATGCGTGTTTCTTTTGCATAACATTAAACAGCCCAGCGGCTCTGGGTAAATGAGCATGTTTATCTTTAGACAAATATACATTTATGCCCAGCTCCAAGACACAATATGCCACCTATTAGCTTATGTGATAATTATAACCTAGAAAAGGAAAAGGAACCCTCCTACAGAACACAAAGAAACAACCTGTCCCACACCAGATATACACAATACTGAGCTTCAAATGCCAATATTAGTTCTGCTGCTTAACAATACCTGCTTGATTTGTGACCAAAGCATTTACTGGTATAAATTACAGTGTACGAAAACAAAGAAAATACAGAAACATGTGGGGGACATTGCAGCAATTAGATCTTGTGTTACTGTAATAGAGTGAAATAATACATTCGTCCGAAGTCTTGTATACCTCTGATTCTTATGGCATGTTGTGTTAATAAGGTTTTACGTTGCTTTTATATGGACATACATTATTTTTACAATTCTATGTGGAAACACGTTATACTGTTTAATTCACAGTTGGTGCTGTTCTGGGGGAGAAAAAAACGGAAGCAGATTGGCAATTTTCATCCATTAGCATGGAAATTAAGACAACCATGTCATAGCCACCAAATTGCCCAAGCAGGAACAAATATGCAATTCCCACCATTAATGTATCGAATAACTACCTGAAATATCACATTTGTACAATTCTCTACTTAAAAAAACAAAGGTGCAATTACTGTTTGACTGGAAAAATTTGACCAACCTGAAATAAGTCTATGGGAAAACTAATTATATGACAAGGGGAGCCCTCACAGATTGTTTTTTTTTAGCTCTCTAACTAAGGTGTGTGTACCTGTGCCACGTGGAGGTTAAAAAAACAAACTTTTTTGATTATTAATCAAAATTTGTTTTTTTGACTTACGTTACCCTTTAGGTATGGCTGCAACAGTAATGGAGGGTAGGTCAGTAGGTGTGTTTACCTGTGTCCCGTTGGGGGTTAAAAAAACAAAATCTTTTAATTATTGATATATCTGTTGTATTCAATTAGATCAATTGGACTTGAAATGTAGTTCTTGAAGACGTTTCGCTAGTCATCCGACTGGCTTTCTCAATTCAGAATGACTTGTACAAGAATCTGTGGCAATTATGTACCCTGGAAAATCCCAATTAGCATATCACAGCCAGGTGTTAAGGGTGTGATTAGAAAGTGGCTAAGAGGTGTTATAGGAACGCCCAGAGTAAGGTGTTAAAACAGCATTGTACATGGCAGACAGTTGGTGTCGAACCCCCCACCTCTATTTAGGCTTGGTTTCTTTATTTTCACATATGGCCTCCTTAACACCTCTCTGAACCAGTCACGTTCCTTAGCCAGTATGTTAACATACAATCTTCAAAGGTATGTCCTTTATCCTTAAGATGCAGATACACGGCTGAGTCGACCGAGGAATTGGCTCTTCTGTGCTGGGCCATACATTGATGCAGTTGCTGTTTGGTCTCCCCCACATACAAATCAGAGCATTCTTCACTGCACTGCACTGCATATATGATGTCGCAGATCAGTATTTGATGTTTGACTCCCACCACCCTTTAGATCACAAGCTGGGGGTCATCAGAACCCTGCAACACAGAGCCGAGAACATCCCCACTAGCACAGAGGCGAAGGCTAAAGAAATTAAACAGAGGAGCCCTTAAAACTTGTGGATATCCAGACTGGGCCTTTGTCAAAAGAAGTAGAAGGAAAGAAAAGAACACGAATACCAACAGTGAGGGGAAAAAGCAGACAGGAGGAAGAACATGGGCATCCATATGTAGCAGGGGTCTCCGAGAAATTAAGAAGAATTTTCAAAAAACATCGTATCCCTGTCTGCTTTAAACCGAACAACACACTGAGGCAGCAAATGGTACATCCGAAAGACCCAATACCAAAAACACAGAAAAGCGACATCATAATGCAGTGCAGTGCAGGAGTGAGAATGCTCTGATTTGTATGTGGGGGAGACCAAACAGCAACTGCATCAACGTATGGCCCAGTACAGAAGAGCCAATTCCTCGGGTCAGGACTCAGCCGTGTATCTGCATCTTAAGGATAAAGGACATACCTTTGAAGATTGTAATGTAACATACTGGCGAAGGAACGTGACTGGTTCAAGAGAGGTGTTAAGGAGGTCATTATGTGAAAATAAAGAAACCAAGCCTAAATAGAGGTGGGGGGTTCGACACCAACTGTCTGCCATGTACAATGCTGTTTTAACACCTTACTCGGGCGTTCCTATAACACCTCTTAGCCAATATCTATCACACCCTTAACACCTGGCTGTGATATGCTAATTGGGATTTTCCAGGGTACATAATTGCCACGATCTTGTACAAGTCATTCTGAATGAGAAAGGCCAGAGGACTGACTAGCGAAACGTCTTCAAGAACTACATTTCAAGTCCAGTTGATCTAATTGAATACAACAGATATACCATGACCTGGATGAATGAGAACCTTCACAAGTTTAATTATTGATCAAAATTTGCTTTTTTAGTTACCCTTTTAGTTACCCTTTAAGTATGGCTGCCACAGTAATGGATAAGTAGATTAGTAGGCGTGTGTACCTGGGTCTGGTTGAGGGTGTATGTCTTTTTTTGTGTTTACAAACATAAAACTATCTTTTATTGAGGATAAATCTAGATAATTTTTTTTTACTTTAATTACCCTTTAAGTATGGCTGCCACATTAATGGATAAGTAGATCAGTAGGTGTGTATCTTGGTCTGGTTGATGGGATATGTCTTTTTTTGGGTTTACAACCATAAAACTATCTTTTATTAAAGGGCATGTCCATCCCCAAAACTATAATCCCCCCAACTACTGGCCCCATTGTGTAGTGTAGTTTAATCCTTACCTCACATCCCAGCTCCATATGGTTCTCCAGTAGTCCCCCCCCAAAGTCCCAAAAACTGCCCACCAGGAGGATAGCAGAGTCCATATAGGACTCTGCCTCCTACCTGGCCTCCGGGAGAAGTTTGGCATGTGTACTGCAGCCCTTCTCCCCCTCCCTCTCCCTCCCTCTCCGGATTACCTCCCCCTAGCATTATTCCCCTTTAATATAGTAATCCCCCTGGTCCCCCAGCCCCAACCGCATCATTTTTATTTTTAGAAAGTGCCCCAAACTTTTACTTACCTCCCCTCTTTCCTCCGCTGCACTGAATGACCGGCAGCCGCGTCCGTGATTGGCTGCCGCTCAGCCAATCACAGACGCGACTGCTGGTCCCGCCCTTCTGCTTGCATTCTCGCAAGCAGAGGGTTGGCAGCGCGGTGAAGGAAAGAGGGGAGGTAAGTAAAAGTTTGGGACACTTTCTAAAAATAAAAATGATGCGGTTGGGGCTGGAGGACCAGGGGGAAGGCTATATCAAAAAATAGATTTAAGGGTGGACATACCCTTTAAGGATATATCAAAAAAAAATTTTAAACTTTAGTTACCCTTTAAGTATGGCTGCCACAGTAAGGGATAAGTAGATAAGTAGGTGTGTGTACCTGGGTCTGTTTGAGGGGTATTACTTTTTAAACTAACTAACTTTCATTGATGATTGATCAAAATAAGTTTTTTGACTATAGTTACCCTTTAAATATGGCTTCCATGGAAATGGAAAGGTAGGTCAGTAGGTGGGTGTACCTGTGTCTATGTGGGGGGTTGGGGGTATCACCATTTGCATTTATGACCATGAAACAAACTGTTTTGAAATATCCACATTTGAGGATTGTTACCATTATAGTCTATGGGAAAAAATGTCCCAAAATTCGCCAATAATGCCGTAACGCTTCAGCGGATTCCTTAGCTAGAAGTTAGTACACTTCTCCTATATGCCCCGCATGTCTGTACATGTCTTTAGCTCAAAAACTGTGGGAGGAGATACAGTCCAAAAAAGCGGAAGAATAAAAGGGAAGAAGAGGAAGAAGAAATAGAAAGAACAGGAATTTGGCCTTTTCAAGCCAAATGAATAATTTCCTGTTTTGCCCCATGCCATCTACATGCTGTCTAAACGGCTCAGGGTAGAGATCCCACCGGTAAAATATATTTCTGCTGCTTAAGAGGCTCCTGGTGCACCAATGCTAATTACATATACTAAAAGCCTTGTGCAATCAGTAGATGATCTGGAAGCCTTACTTCTGGCTACTCTACTTGATATTCACTTAAAGGCTACGTGAAGAAATTACTTTTGGGGTTTCAGTTTTATTGATGAGGTGGTAAAGGAGCTGTGTCTTACCTACCATTCTTCAATAAAGTTTGCAGGAGCCAGGAGTGAAGGTAAAAATGTTCCCGGTCTCACGCTCCTCTGTCACTTCCTCTAAAAGGTCCCAACAGACATTGAACTCTATGCGCATGAGCATAGTGTTAAAAATCATTTACCTGTCAGAAGATCAGAGGAGGAGCATGAGACCGGGAGAGTTTCTTACCTTCGCTCCTGGTTCCTGCAGTTTTCTTAGGTGGACATAACCTTTAAAATAGTAAGTGCAGCTACAGGAATAGTAATGTACAGTGCCAGTGATCCATTAGCACACAAGAAACACATATCAATTCATGACAATGTCCCTGGCCAAACATTGCAAATGGATGGTAACTCTTATAACAGCGTTTATGGGCTGTTGTTCCTATTACCGTTCTGTACTGTACCACAAATTTCATTTTGGGGATGGACAGCAATCAAAATATCAAAAGCAAAAATGTCAAATGCTATCTATTATAATCCAACGCTAATCCAATACAGGGGATTGTAATAAAAAATATTCTTCTAAGAGAAGTCCTTTTCTTTGTGCGAAAAGAAACAATATAAAAACGGATGTCCCCAACTCCCCCAGCGATAGCAAGCTGGATTAAAAAATAGTATCATAGAACCTGTGCTAAACAATTCAACAAAATATGGGAGGAGTAGTGTGATTGGGTCCTCACTCTGGGGACTTTAAAAGGTGTGTGTGTGTGTGGGGGGGGGGGATGCATAGCTCTACCCATAAATCAATACTTCAAACTCTCCTGGCTTCTTTATTTCTTTTTTCTGCAGGCAATTTTACAAATCCTACTTATAAAAAAGGGAAAAAAAAACCTGTCTTCTATGCCAGCTGATGGGTACTTCAATCAAATAGACTAGACTATATGCAACTGCTTTTTCGTGTTTTTTCTTTTTAACAGAAGAAGGAGGGAAGCGAGAGCGAGTGGGTGGATCCACAGCATTTTATCATTTCTCTGGAGGATGATATAGATGTGGATGCCTTCCTCAAATGGAAAGCCACATACAGTATCTCTGCAAAAAAAAACATCTTTCCTGACAGAGCTTGAATGATATCACTGTAAGAACATTTTCTCATCTTTCTCCTTTCCAATTACCGAAGAGTCAACCAAGGAAACATGTTTGGTTTGCTTGGTCTCTTTATCATCCCTCAAATCAACATCTATTTTAAGGCAACTGATAGTATCAACCATTTAAGATACTTGTCAAGGAGGCGATTTCAACTCTAATTAAACTTTCTTGCGGATGAGAACTTCAGTTACCAATGCAAGGAAGACAGTTCAGCAGAGCGGCACCAAAATGACAAACAATGCAACTGATTCACTGAGGTCATTAACTAGTGTATAACAGAGCTGCTGCTATAGAAAGACTTAGAACACAGTAATAGAATGTCAGGTATGTAAGGGCCCTAATGCATTCAGACATCGACAGAAGCATTACTGGGACTATCTAATACTTTAGACTACTATATAAATCATATAAGTATTTTTAAATAAATTAGACGTGGGTATTAAATACAGTAGAAATTACCTCATTAGTTAACTCTTTGCAAGCCAAAGCTATGTAGACAAAATAAAATAATGATCATTAAATGAGGCAGCATGGTGGCTCAGCAGCTAGCACTGATGTCTTGCCTGATTTTGATTTGATTCCACATCTACAGTTTGTACGTGAGTTTGTATGTTCTCCCCGTGCTTGCAGGGCCTGATGTGAATGTATACATGTAATTGTAAGCGATAGGGAAGATGTTGGCACTATATAAATCCACAATAATAATAAATAATAATAATAATAATAAATGGTAATTACAGTCTCCCTCCCATTAAATGTACCTTAAAATACCCAGGGGGAGAACCCAAACACTAGGCCCTGGGGGTGCATTAGATTGCTGGGAATACTTATCTAAACTTGTGCTTAGTGGTCTGGTCCAACCCTGCCCCTTACATCAGTTTGGGACCTGGTCAATAGAAAGGCAATCCTTTTCCCATAGACCAAGCCCCAGACACAAGCAGGGGGAGAGGCTGGATTGAACCAGAGAACACAATTTTTACCTAAAATGAAAAAGGATTTTCTTGCCATTTAGTGGGATAACTATACACATTAACAAACAGTACATGCGCACTAGTTATTTTGAAACATGTAAGTGGTTCTAAATATTACACATATTTTAATTCAAGAAAAAAAAACTGGGTTAAAATGTATATAAATGCAGAATTTACATAACAATCAATTTGACAAACACTTTAAAAAAGAATATTGAACATAAAAAGTACAAGTGCCACATTAAAACCGGCAGTAAAAGCAGATGTGACTACAATAAAAGTTGTGAGCGCAATTTGAGGTTAAGAAATCCATATCTGAAATCAAAATTACTTGGCTTTGAATGTCATTATGTGTATTGTCCTATAAATATCTGAATAATCTATGATCAGGGCTGAATTAAACTAATATGTGGTTATTTAGTACAGTAATTGCATGTTTCTGTTTATTTTACGGACAGTAGAATTTTTGTTAGGAAGAAACCAGTCCTGTTCCTATTAGTGTGTTGCGAGTATGTGTTTACACATTTTTGGAATGTTATTTTATATATGGGACTGTGGATATAAATAAAAAAACATTTCAGTGCAATGAAATGGTGTCCAAAACAAACAAAACACTTGTAAAACAATTAAAATGCATTAAAACACGTATAAAAAGGTGCAAATATGCATATACAAGCTCACAGAAGCAGATATGGATTTTTGTATGCGTGATACTGCACGTTGAAAGTGCGAACAAGCCCCAAAGGGTTTGTAAAGTGAGACCTTTCTTTGGTTACGTAAACATTGCAAATTTTTAGAGACATTGAGGTCCATTGATTAAGCAGATTCTCTAGGTTAATGGCCTAGTGCCCCCAAATCTTGGCAATTTTAAAATTGTTTAGGTTGCCAGAAAAGATGTATTGCTTTACTAAACCTTTTCTTCTACAAATAATGTCCAAGTCTTTAATAACGCAAATAGGTATATTACTGTAGAGCAGATTCTGCTCCAGCTTGAACACAATGCACCAAATTGTGTTTAAGGCAACCTCCAGTAGTAACATGTATGGAAACTCCTGCTGTAACATGTATGGAAACTCCTGTCCATTATGTGTTTTTGTAGGTATGTTTGTGCATTTTTATATACATTTCAGTGTTTTTTTTTTACTTTGCTATGCTATGCTATGCTATGCATTTTTTATTCACAGTCTTGTTGATTCTATTGGTGTTTGCTGGTCTCGCAACGCATAATAGCACATTATCACAACAAATTTTAATGCAACTACTAGTGGGAATGGGACAAGTTTGATTTAAAATGGAGAGATACCACTAGTTTATAAATGTCAGTCCAGCAAGATTTACCGCATTTTAGAAACACAAAAACAAGTCTAAGGAGTTTTCCTTATAGATATGGTAAGCATAATAATGAGCATCTCTTTATATTTTACTATTCCCTGGTCACACAATCCCATTATGAGTTAGATTATTTATTATATAATTAGATATAATGATTTGATTTGGATTATACATCCATTTATCAGCCTACTAAAAACCTAAACGTATTCATTATTCTTACTGCTCATTTTATTTCATTGACTGGATAAATGTTCACCAATCACAGCCTACGGTTTAACCTACACTCTACAGTCTACTACAGTATGTCAAAAGTGGAAATCAAAATCGCTATATAATATGTTGAGAGAAAACAAAGCATACACATACAAGTACACACCAAACCGCTCTTTCTGGGAACAAATACACTAATACTCAGCTTCTCTTCTAATAGTACCCAGGGTGAGGACCTAAAATATGATTGCACTGCACAGTCCTCACCCTCGGTACTTTACCAAACACAACAGTCTGTTTTACCAGCACTCACTTACTGGGAACGAGGCAGGTATATCCACCTTCTATACATAGCAAAAGCCACAAAGGAGCACTTTTAAAATGTAAACATTCATTTACTTTCTTTAAAATTGATTATATATCATGTATATGTATTTGCAGTGCCACATGGCTCCCTTTATAATTCTACCAGAGACAGTGTGAAAGGTTTTGGATCCCCTGAACCTTTTGTCAAGCCTTTTAAGGGAAATGTTTACCCCCAAAATAAAATGTTGTATAAAGCAGCAACAGGGCACTTTAGTGATTGTCCAAGATGTGATGTCTCAGCCAATCACTGACACCGCTGCTGGTCAGGCCCCTTCTGCTGCTGCTGTGAATGGAAAAAGAACGAAGCAGCAGCAAAAGACGGTTGTTGGAAGGAGGGCAGGTTAGCATATTTAAAAGCCTTACATGGAACTTTAACGCATGCGAGGTCTAAGTTTGGGGGGTGACAAAGCTACATAAAAAATTTAGATTTGGTGGTGGACATTCCCTTTAAGAGTGCTGCTTCTGTGGATTTTTCTACTTTACCAACCAGGTGTTATACTTATGTTATAAACCTTCCCTCACTGTTACGATTCTCTTCCTGCTTGTTTCTGCTGTCTGTGATGTAGCCAATAGAAAGACACTTTTTGCAGAGAAGCATGTCTTCCTATTGGCCAGACTCTCACTGACAGTTGCTGAGGGACAGAGTAGACCGGAGTGGCGAGGGAAACTTTGTGTAAAATAACAGCTGATTGGTAAAGTACCCAGGGGTGAGGACTTGTATTAAAAATATTACTTGTATTAGATTATTAGGTCTACAGAATATACTGATAACTGAGAAATACAACAATATTGGAAAAGAGGGTATTTGTTTTATTACACGTAGATATGCTTTCAAAAAGTACATTTTCTCATTTCAATGACCTTAATCTGCTCATTCAGAAATATCTTTGTGCATAAATACAGTAAATGCTTCTGACTTTGTGTTCACAGGACCCCTAATAGTTCCCATCATAGTCTCAATCTCTGGGTTGCATCAGTTGCTCTGTATATTTCAGAACATGTTTGACCTATCCAACAATCACTTAAATCAATAAATTTTTAAAATAGAGTAGTATCTCTCCCAACTCCTGGGGGACCGAGTCTGGGATGGTGAAGAACCTATTTAAGCTCGATCTGGCTCTGCCTCCAGACTGGCCAGGCACATCGCAGACCTGCCAGGCCAAGCCCTAAAATGCCCTCAAACACCCCTGCTCGCCCCCACCCCACCACCGTGGAACAAAGCGCTGTGCACTGGGACACTGAGGCAGACACTTTAGAATTGGTATATCCCTGGGAAAAGCGGATGGTTTGGTGTATGAAGTAGTAATCAGCTTTAACCTCTTATCTGTCTTAAACTCTATGTACAGTAGCAAAACTCTATTATATCTACTGCAAATTCTAAGTATCAGAATACCAAACTAGAAAACATAAAATAATAATTAGCAGGAATATGTGTTAAACATGCCAACAAATCACAAATTCCTCAGAGAATCCAGTAATTGTAAACTGAAAACAAATCTTCGAATGCCTTTAAAATGATTCTCTCATCTCTCATTTGTATAGCACCAGCCTGACTCTATTTATTGCTACATTGATATCCCATGACACAATTTAAGATTTTAATATTAATGGGGATGTCAAAGTAACCATTAACACAAAATAATTACTGGAATAATCTCATCAAAATTCTTATTGTTTGCATAGAAAATTATGGTTTCTTTGACTTGTATGCAATTCCCTTAATCTTCTGCACACTTCCGACAAAAAGATCCTTGTCTGACAGCAGTGGAATTAGACACAATAACTTAAAAGGGACTTTTCTGGCTTATTTTGCCAATCTGAGATAAAGTTAGCACATTTCTGGCCTGGTATATATATATATATATATATATATATATATATATATATATATATATTATTATTATTATTATTTTTATAATAATGATAAAAGGGACATGGGTCACTTAAATACAGAAAAGTGCCCAGGGGGTGTTGGACTTTAAATTTCACCTTATTTCTAAGCTATGCACGATATGCCTACTTGGTGCATTAAATTTAATATAAATAACAAACCATTCATGGGATGCATGGAAGAAATCCAGCATTCTAAATGGTTGTCATGTTCTTTTATTAGTTTTAGCTATTCTTGAAAACCCAGACTCAAACCTACCACTGGTGCTGAGTATAGATGTCCAAAACTGCCGTGTTTCATTAGGTTTTCCGAAAACGTAACATAAATTTGGGGCTTCGGATCGCGTTTTCGATTTTTATAGACCGTTCAAGCTATTTTAGAAGATTTTCAAAAATAGCCTTGAACGTTTAATTATCCTCGAAAATACGATCAGAGACTATTTTCGAGTTTCCGACCATATTTTCGAGTATTATCGAACATTCGAGGAGATTTTAGAGAATTTTCTAAAATAGCTCGAACGTTCGATAAAAATTTAAAACACGCTGCAAAGTCACAAAATCCGAATGATCCATCCGGTTTTTCAGACGGAACATTCGGATTTCGGAACCGAGGGGTTCCATGTTGGATCCCATCTCTAGTGCTGAGGAGGTAAGATCTCCAGCTGCCTTGGTTAACTAGCAGGGAAGTCCATCTTCTCTCCTAGTTTTGGAGAACGTCTAAATATTTATTGCTTCTGAATCCAGATTCATTTTTAAAAGGTGAAACTGAACTGGAAACTATTCTCAAATAAAAGGAAGGGCACCACAGTAATATGCAGAAAATGCTATTAGATTAAGCAAACATATATAACCTTAGGATCCAACTTCACCAGTGGAAGAAGTTGCACAAGCTCGAAAATCATCCTTATTTTTAGTATCAACTTGTTTCCATAGCAACTCACACATCCAAATGCCATGCTGAACATTATTTTCCCCAGTTTCATTGGCTTCTACAAAGGTAAGCTGAAGTAAAATATAATGTAACAAGATAATCAAATTGCATTTAAAATTAGGGCAGTGAATTTATAATATGCTCCAAATTCTGGAAAGTCAGTTCAAACGTTTTGTATACTGTAATTTGCCATATAATTTGATGGGTAAATGAAAACAGGTACTTTTATCATGTTTATCATGTGTTTGTCAATGGAAAAATATTACATTGATTCATCTTCTAAGTTCTGTGAATATGTACATTGGCCATATTATTACAGAGATCTGCTCAGGTCCAAAACTGCAGACTTTAAACTTCATCCACAACTCACTTACCTGCATCCAATCCCATAGAATTGGCAAGCATGGCAACTGCACACTTACTTAGACAGAAAGTACCATCAGCCACCACCTGCACCTGAACTCAACCGTCACCTATCCAAACTGCTCATACAACTTGTGGGTCATTCAAACGAGACCCAATCAACCTGTATGTGTGCAACCCAGTGCATTACTCTATGCTATTATATTTTATTATTTATACAGTACTTTTCACAGAAACATCACCCATGACAGGTGGGGTACCATAAATGATTGTTGAAGATTTCTTAATCAAAATAATTTGTAGAAATAACATTATTTTGTTACAATATGCAAGTTTCAATAAGTTGTTTGACACATGTCTCATCAATAAACATAATTTTTAGTATCCAACTTCAACTAGCACATTTATTCCTCAAGCAAAGTAGAATCATTAAACAAACTTTTCCCAAGATGACTTTTGTTTATTAGAACCTTTTTATATCCTTCGTCTGCTTCCCAGTTGTTCCAGGTAAAGAAGTAATTTCTGTCTTTTCTGTGTCAAATGACATCACGGCTGATAACTGACCACTGCTCTCTGAGTCGCTTCCTCTGACCATGTGTAAGATCATAAGAAAAGGTGTTGGTGAGCATTTAGATGAATGGCTCTTTTAACTATTTAAGTTTTGCAGTCTTGGGGTTCAGAGGTGCTTAAGCTATGTATATGTTTTATATTGGTGGGTGTGTTTGTTCTTTAAGTAGAGCAGAAATAAAGAAATAGAAAAACCATAGTATATATTTATAAAACAAAAAGTATATAAAAAAGATATTGTAACTGTTCCCAAAGTTTTTACTCTCTGGTACAGATAAAACACCATTGATGTTTGCAGGTGTTTATTGACTTCTTTTCTTTATCTTTAATTCCGAAATAACTCCAACACTCTCAACAACTTGAACACCATGGAAACACAGTGGACATTACGAAAACACCACAAACGCTAAAATGAATGAAAAACAGTACTATTAATCCTATTTAATATACCTTTGAAGTAATATTATATTCTTATTCCTATTTTATCAATGAAGATTTAACTAAACATCTCTCTTACCATATCACATTACATAAACCAAACATCCCACCCTCCAAAATGTGGTTTCCAGAAAGGTTGGGAAGAGGGCAGAAAGAGGGCATGACGGGTCAGCAGATCGTGAAAAATGTTATCAAAAGGGGCGTGGCGGAGTTAGGGGCAGGACGGGCCTTTGTGTTTGGGTGTTGATACCTGCATAAACATTACAATATAATATATAACTCCATTGAGGGCAGCCGTGTCTGTAATTCCCATCGTATTTTATCCATTTAGACAAATAACCCCCTGAAAATAATGTTTAAACAACTCTAAGGGCCATATTTATAAACGGCGAAATGTTTCGCTGCCGCAATGTGCGGCGGTAATTTGGACTATCTTCACGGCTAAGTACAATACCGCCGTGAATCCTGGAGCTGGGGGCTGGGAGGGGATGCCGGGGGTATTGCCAGGGGTTAACGAGGCGTTAACTTTTCGCAGCTGCTTTCCGGCCATTTATAAATTGCGGTAATCCTGTTTTTTGAGAAAATGGCAGGAAAAGTGGCTGTGAAAAGATAAAGTTTATTTATAAATATGCCCCTAAGACAAACAGGAGATTCAATAAAAGTTCTTTTCATTAAATATGGTGCTAAAAAACAATCAGATGTTAGCTTTCAAATGTTAAATAAGATCTGATTGGTTGGGGCAAAATTAGCACCACTTTTAACAATAAAAATGGCACTCTCATAAATCTATGTATTAATTGAAAGTCTTGGAACATTGTACTGTATTACCGCTGGCAGAAATAATGTCCATTCTTTGCACTAGCGTTGGATGTAATAGGATGTGCTTGAGTGCGTGTGCCATTAAGAAGAATGACATTGGTTTTGTTTGCATAAACTCATTTCTAGCTTTCAGATTTGAGCATGACACAGAACAAGTCAAACTATTCTAGTTGAAGAGTTTAAACATTTGATGGTGACGTACTGTATCTTGGCGAGAGATTTTGATATTGAAGGAGGCTAATTTGCTAGGTTCCCATGTCCACTTCAATATATTTTACTTTTAATCACTGGTTAGGATCAGATTTCTGGGGAACCATGACTTCATGTTAGAAAAGATCATATATTTCTACTTTACATGTGCACAGAGTGTAACATCCTGCAGGAAGTCACGGGCTCTTGGTTTAACACGCTGCAAAGATTTAACATTGTGTTTATTATCTGTTATGTTTATGAATAGTTATCGTTTGGTTTTGTTCTACATAACCAAATAATTAAAGGGCATTTCTACACCCAAACTAAAATTTAACCCACTACTGGCCCCTCTGTATAGTTAAAAAAAAAATCCTTACCTTACATTTCTGCTCTTTATGGTTCCTCTGCAGTGCATGTCCAAAGTCCAGGAAACTGAAGAATAGGAGCTGTCTTCCTTTTCTGTAGTGTAGGGCCTCCCTGTCTGCCCCCAAACGCCATATTATTAAAAATGAGAATGCTACTTACAGCCCTTCATTTCCGCGGCACTCTCCATTGACAGCAGCCACATCTGTGATTGGTCGCCACTTAATTACAGATGCAGCTGCAGGTCCGGCCCCTGTTTGCCAGGGAGACGGATCATTACACCCAAGGATTGAAGGGCTGTAAGTAATGTTCTAATTTTTTTTTTTTAACATTCTGACACGACGGTTGGGGGTGAGCAGGGGTGCTCTACATTATACAATTTTTTTTTTATTAGGGTGGACATGCCCTTTAAAATATTTCTCCACATATATTTTTACATTTATGCCAAAAACAATAAAAAAGTAAAGGGGCATATTTATAAAGGTTCATTAAACTTTTTGCCTCTGTTGTCGGTGCCTTTTCTTTGGACTTTTCACTAAAGCAGTGATAACCAGTGACGAAAAGTAATTTCCGCTATTCTTCGCTTAATATTTATAAAATGGCAAAAAGTCTTTTATTGCGTTAAGTTCAGCCATTCCAATTTGCCAAGTCTGAGGTGGCCATTTATTTAGCCTGCCAATGGGTCCATGGAAAGTGTCAGTACATTGTGGAGTGTTTCTCAATACTAATAAGTACTCAGGGGGTGTTAGACTATTTTCCAGCATTTACTGTAATACGATCTGAGATTTTGCATTTAGAAGTTTTTTTCTCCTGCTTTTTTTTTAAGGTTCTGATTTTCTTTATTTACCAATAAAGTCAAAAGGGGGGTCTAAGGGACATAGTTATAATGTTACACAATTTTTTAAACTTTATTAAAATGGCGAATTTTCCATGGCGAAAATTATGTGGCGAAAAGTAGCAATAATAATGCTGAAAATATGGCAAAATTAAATTCAGCGCAAATGATGGTAAATAGGTATTTTATTTGGTGGATTTTCAAAGTAGTATCAAAATGGTTAACACATACTGCACACCTATCTTTGTTATTTAAAAATATCCTAACATGTGGTGTTTTTTACAGCAAAAAATATGATAGTGTAAAACTCACCCAGGTAAATTTTTGCTTTTTTATAAATGGGACTAATTTTTTAGTATTGCTTATTTTCAGCAAACTGCAGCTAATTATCTAACCATTCCCATTAATATGGGAACATACCATAGTGCTGTGTAAGACATAATCATGTTAATGGAACATTCCAGTAAGTAATGATTTTTGGTGAGAAAAAAATGCAAAAAAAAGCAGGAAAGGTGTCAAAAAGGTGAAATTTCCTCTCTAGTGTCTCCATATGTTCCTGCCCGTACCCTTTGCTCATCACAGAACTATTAACTGTACAGACCACCCCTCACACTGCTTCTTCTCGCCTTAAACCTTTCTCTCTTGTGGCTCCCATCCTCTGGAATTCTATTCCCCTTTCTCTACACCTCTATTAGGGAACGGCCACACTGCAACGCAAACGCATTCAATTTCATGTGCGATTTTGTTGAGTTTGCGCATGTGTTTTCTTCAATAGGTATAGGAAAACGCATGTGATTGCGATTACAAATGGGGAACGCAAACCACAATCGCAACTCATCCGAAAATGTGCGTTTTCGGTGCGTTGCCGCGTTTTCAATGATTTTTAAAAAGCGCAAACGCAGAAAAAACGCAGCAGCGTGGCCTAGCCCTTAGCAGGTTTAAATCTAGCCTTACTTCCTACTTATCTGGTAACCAGCACAGTCTATGATTGTTTTATTTGCACCTCATTTGTCTCACTCCAGCACTTATAACCATTCCATTGTATCTGTATGTTACCCACCTAGCTAGATTGTAAGCTCTACGAGGCAGGGACCTCCTTACCTCTTGTGGCAAAGCTCTAGCGCTTCTATTTATATATTTACTGAACTATCTGTGTATTTGTTCCACTTGTATGACTTTATTGTATTTTGTTAATGTACAGCACTGCATCCCCAAGTGGCGCTTTATAAATAAACTATACATACATACATACACTTCACCTATTTATAAATAGCTTTAAATAAAAAAATGACAAAAATAGCTATGAAATTTCATCTTCTCTGTTAATGGTAATGGCCGACGCTAGAGGGCAATTTCTCTTTTCGCCACGATACCAGACAAAATTTAATGAACAAGGCGAAATTACCATCACACATCGCCACAGCGATATTTTTCTGCAAAAACAAGCGTTTTTTTAAATACAGCGATAATAGCCCTCTTTATCATAGCAATGTCCTGTAACAGCGAAGTGGCGAAAATAGTGATTGTTTATAAATATGCCCCAAAGTGTCATTAATAATTGTATTCTAATACCTAATTAAACATTTACCAGTTTGATATATTTTACAAGTTACAACAGAAATGGCACAAGATACTGTACCCTCAATCCTAGTTTTACTCCCCTCTTCATTTAGCACGTGGAGATAAATGTAGTCCTCTTCCCCTGGATGAACTGAGCATGTCTGAGCTCACTGAGATAAGGGAGGGGACAGTAACTGCAGGGATTTCTCTACTGAATGTTTTTGGTTTGGAATTAGTTGAAATAAAATTGACATATTGTCTTAATTAGAAGTTAGCAGGTTATAAGTCAGGGGGAAAATGTGATGAGAGAGTCTGATGAGTTTCCTTCTACCAGCAGTTTAGTGGAATTTGAAATTCTGAAAATCCTATTCAAACCCAATTGAGCTGGAATTTTTTTGATTTTAAGATCATGATTTTTTTTTTAATTTTCAAGTGCGCTTTTTACATTTTTAATGTAATTTTTGACTTTTTCGATTTTCTAATTTCCTAATGCAATGTTCGAATTTTTAAGAAATTCCGGATCTGCAGATTTTCCAAAACCAGCAGTTCTGAAGCAAAAACAGGTTTGTTTCCAAATTGGGACATATCTCTAGTGATAAGCAGAAGATAGTGTACAAAGCCTGAGTGAGTTATGAAAGTCGTATTAAAATTCAATTCTAGTATCTAATGAGCAAAATTACACAATGACATAAAGCAGTTACAAGGGAAAAATGAACATTATTTGCCATATTTCTACAGCTTGCTGGTATCATAAAATCATGGTCTGCGACATTATTTTTACAACCGTGTTCTTATTTTACAACTAGATTTTATTGCAAAATAACTAGACCAATTGTTATTTGGTAAAAACCCATCAATTAAAGGAATAGTTCACAGGAAAAAGTGAACTATTCCTTTAAAGGACAACTCCACCCTCTTAAGAACATCTTTTAGAAAGAATGGCCTCTTTAAAATATGCTGATATATGATAGTTTGTCCTATGAATTCATTACTGTATGCCTGCTATGCTTCTGGATGCCTCATGGAAACTGAGTAATTTAGAAACCTGTACTGAGCCTGTACTGAGCCTGGGCATGCTCAGAAGAGGCAGACAGGGGATTAACATTCAGTCATTGGTTGTGATGTCAACTGTCAAATCCATAACTGACAGTTGCTAACTGGAAGAACCAGGAAGCAGAAACAGGGGAAACAGGACATCGTGCAGGATTTCAGGTTAGACTTATATATTTCAGATTTCAAACTATTACTGTATAGGGTTTTGGGGGGTGATTTACCTGTATGTAAGTTTTCATTTTGGTGCTGGACTTGCCCTTTAATACATTGATTGTTGTAAGGGAGGTTAAGAAGCTATAAATCAAGCTTCAGTCAATTTCACGGGAGCCAGGAATGAAGAGAGGTAATTTACTTTACTTGTGGGGCACAGACGTCTGAAATGACAGGTCCCGGCCACTTCCTGCTTTAATTTAACTATAGTGTGCATGCAAACTGGAAGTCATAAGTCCTTTACCTACAGTTCTTAAATCAATAGGAACCATTTTTTAAAACAATATCTGCGGTGTTGTTTTAAACCACCCCACGCTTCCAGCTTTTTATTTCAATATTTCCCATGCTACTGAATAAGGCGCAAATTTATTTAGTGAACAAATGATCTAAATGAACACAAATTTGATTTTCCTCTCTTTATGTAGTATCAGTCCACAGTATCAGTAGGTGCCTACATTAAGCAATAAGAATCCTTGGAATTTACAGTGGGAACATTCTAAGGTCTGATTGCAGTGTTTCTACAATGTCTTGGAAATGAGACCGAAGGTAAAACACTAACACAGTTTTAAGATCTCATTATACTATTATTTCTTTACTGTATAAGATTAAAATTAATGTATGGTTCATAGATGATGGGAAGCCTTTCAAAACTACTCTACGCCTGCTGTAAACAATCACAACATTACTGACATAAGGACTCAATTTCTAATGATATATTCAAATGAACTGACAGAATGCCAGTGAATGTTTAGTTAGCCTTTCATCAGAGACATTAATCCATTGCTCTGTTGCTATGGAAATATGAATTAACAAAAATTAAATCTTGTTCAACCCAAAGGACTACTATGCATTGAAAAAAAGCCAAGGATATGCTGTGTTGGTGATTTTTTTATATTCAGGGGCTAAATGTAACTGAAGTTATACATTTCAGCTGTCAATAAAGTGCCTTATTATCATAAATTCTTCTGCTGTAACTGGAATGGTGACATTTGGTATGTGTGAATTGCATGGTGGGAAATTTCCTCTACCAGTGCTTGCTCATATTGATTACTGAGCATGCTTGTCTTCACAGAAAGTCATGTCAGGTGGAAGTAGAAGTCGGCAAGGTAAATAATGTATTCTGAGTAAGAAACGGACTAGTAAACCAATATAGGTCATTTAAAATAAAATAAAGAAGGTTTTGAAGCTTCTGTACAGCAACCACTTTAAAGGGGAACTAGAGACAGCTAGATACATCATCCTAGACTTGTAAAGTCACGAGAGGCCTCTTTCAATGGTACTATGGGGACCACAATTACCTTAAAAAAACATAATTGACGATTTTATTGATAATGGCTTATTAATAAGTTTTTAGGGTTATTCAATAAAAGTTCTTATTGTTTAAAATGGTGCTAATTTTATTTAACATTTGAAAGCTAACATCTGATTGGTTGGGGCAAAATTGGCACCATTTTAAACGATAAGAACTTTTATTTAATCTCCCTGTTTATTTGTAGATGTCCTAAAGAGGTTATCATTAATGATTTAATGACCAAGCAAGCACAGATAAATATATGTGCACAACAATTTTACTTCTCTCAAATTGTACTTTCAGAAAATGTTGTTTGAGTGAGTGTAGTAACCCTTTAAACTTCAACTTTTAATGGAAACATAAAACAGACATTTGTCTTCTGTTTCTGCATTTCTATAACACAATACAATGAGTTATATTTATTTATCACACAAAATTACATAAGTGTGCAAAGGAGCGCGTTAGTTGATTAATTTATGCATTGTGAAATTTGAATCAAATGCTTCACCTACTATATATATGTACATTCAAAGGGACTGTTTGTACATGGAAAATATCAACAATTCTATATTATATATTATTTTAAAAATTATTTGAACCCTCTGACCACTAATGTCCCTTCCCCTCCCCTAAATGCACCCAGGATGAGGGCCTAAACCTCTAGTTTACCTGGGTTTATCTACTATCAGCTGCTTGCTGACTTTCTTCATTTCAAGACCTGACTAGTGGGAATATGCACTTCCCAAGAAGCACGTCTATCCCATGGCCAGTCCAGGAATAGTCCCAGTATCTTGTTCTGCAGTCTCCTCTCATCTTCTCTTTGTCAAAACCTCCCACCTGTGCTTTTGTCATTATTAGAACTGCTTTAACTTCATATTTCATACAAAAATGGCAAAACTTTAAGGCGACTATTTGAGTTATTAACAAAATTGATTTACAAACGTCTTTGCCAGTAACAAAAACAATCTGAATTCTTTAATACATAGACACATTTAATGCTTTAGGAGGGAATGCCATCCATTGTTCTATTACAGACAAGGAGTTAGCAGCTTTTACTAGACAGGATTTTAAATTACTTACACAAAGGCCTTGTTTAAGGTCATTCTGCTAGAAAAAAGATAACCAGGTCTGTTTCAAACCTTCTTGTCTATGTCATGCAGAATGGATCCTAGTGTAATTAATGCAAGGAGGTGCACATGTCAAGGAAAATTACACATATAGGAATAAAACTGCTTAAAGGGAGACTGTCAACTAACAAACAAATGAGAAATTAATCACGGAATAATTAATGTGAGCATGGGCTTACATGTCTTTATTTAAAATGATAAGACAGCAGGTATATAACAATTAAAATTAACATTAGCCATTTTAAATCAACTTTAAAAAAGAACTAATTCTTAAATTGGAAACTTTACAGAATAAAAGACGGCAAGTCAGCATCCCTGCATGTTTAAAGTTCAAATAAAAAGGAAAAACCTGATTATCTCATATTATTATGTAAAATAAAGAAAACAAAGAGCTGTTACAGCTTTCCTATTTAGTATAGTATTTGAGGTTGAATAAAGACATACGTCCATCCAGTCCAACCCATCTAGCAATATGCATATTTCCTGTTGATCCAGAGGAAGGCAAAAAAAACCCCACCAAATTTATGAAGGGGAAAGATTCCTTCCTGACTATAAGTGGCAATCGAAAATTTCCATGGATCAACTCGACTATATGTAGTAATACCAGTAACTTGCAACATTTCTTGTTTGCAGAAACTCATTCAGCTTTTTTTTTAAACTGACCAGTTGTAGAGATGGACCCAAACCTGGTTCTGAAGTGGATTTCACGGATCCACTGGAACTCAGACTTTGTTGATTTCTCACTTTTTATGATTTTTTTGAATGATCAGAAATTTTTTTTAAAGGTTTTCGGCTAGACTAGAGATGTGATCCTTTCCGTCTAAAGCCGGACAGATCATTTGTAGAGATGGTCGAACTATTGAAAGTTCGGTCCGTTTTCGAACTTTCGAACTATTGTAAAAGTTCGAAAGTTCGAAAACGGACCCATTAAAGTCTATGGGAGGCAAATAGTTTGAAAAGTTCGAGTCAAATACAACTAAAATATTAATGGTAACTTAATGTAAATGGCTGTGGGACCTGGGAAATGGTCTGGGGAGCATGTCCAATATCCAGGACTTTCGTAAAATCGATTTTACTCTCACGCACGCTACTTTCGAGCTTTCGCATTCGAACGTTCGAGGTAACATGGACATTTTACTCGCAGATTCGATGCTCGCGTATAGGCTTTAATGGAGACTTTACTCGCAGATTCGATGTTCGCGCCTAGATACCATGTAAATTTTACTCGCGGATTCGAACGTTCGAACGTTCGAACATTCGATAAATCATCGAAAGTCCGGGAAATATCGAAAGTCCGCGTCCGAGATAGTTCGAGAAGTCCGGGTCCGTTCGAACTCGAACAGTTCGGCTCGAACTCGGGTTCGAGTTCGAGTTCTATGCCATCCCTAATCATTTGGATTTAAGGAGCTATTTTAGAAAATTATTTGTTTGATAACACTCAAAAATATGGTTGGAAACTCGAAAACAGTTTATCTAACGTTCAAGGCTATTTCCAAAAATTCTCTAAAATAGCTTGAACGTTCTAAAAAATCAAAAACTCGCCCCGAAGTCCCAATTTTAAGTTGTTTTTGGATTTTTTTGAATGATCAGAAATTTTTTTTAAAGGTTTTCAGCTAGACTAGAGATGTGATCCTTTCCGTCTAAAGCCGGACAGATCATTTGGATTTAAGGAGCTATTTTAGAAAATTATCTGTTTGATAACACTCAAAAATATGGTCGGAAACTCGAAAACAGTTTATCTAACGTTCAAGGCTATTTCCAAAAATTCTCTAAAATAGCTTGAACGTTCTAAAAAATCAAAAACTCGCTCCGAAGTCCCAATTTTAAGTTATTTTTGGATCTTCGGGATTTTTACGGGATCCGAAAACCCGAAAACAAAACAAAATCCGGGTTTCAGAGCTATTTATAGTAAGTTACCATTGCAAATAATTTGACCTTAATGGATTCGCTTGCGAATTTCAAATTTTCAGATTTTTTACCAAATATCCATGAATTTGTAAGTGAAATGGATTTTAGTGAGTTCGGACATCTCTAATCAATTGGCCCTATTCTTCTGCATTGTCCCAGAGTAACAAGGGCGTGTCCTCATTAGCATACATGCCTCAGGTTGGCCGAAAGACAGTACTCACTGCTCCTAGTGTGTGTTTTTTTATTGGCTGCTCAGCAACAAAGTATTGCTAAGCAAAACGCATCCAAGTTGTAGCGTTATGGAGGATGACCTCATGGTTGCATCCTCATCTGTGGTTACTTGACCGGATTTTTGCTGGGGCACTAGCATCCCTTATACTGCTTAGAAGACGTAGATAAGTATCATTGCAGGGACTCTGCTTTAACAGCTTATCAATAATTAACAGCTTATCATTATTGAGCTTGGGATTTATTGTGTCTAGTTCACCATAATTATATGTGATATACTTAACAGGAGAGTTCAAATAATAATATATTATGACATTATGATGTTCGTAGCCATGATGTGTGGACAGTCCTCATAGATGTTTGTAATTGTTTTTAATATGACTTATATGAATGAAATAAAGATTTAGTATTAATATTTAAAACTGTGCGCCTAAGGGTACTTTTTCATCTTATAGCTGTTTAATGTACATATATCCCTTGATAGGCAGCACATACTTCACATGTAGTTAATTAAGAGTAGTTAACTATTTGTGTTCCATACATTCCTTCCTGACTCCAAATGGCAATAGGAAAGTATCCCTGGATCAACCAGAACTGCAGCATATGTATTAATACCAGTAATACTCAATATTATATAGTATCCCTGTACCAACCAGAACTACAGTATATGTATTAATACCAGTAATACTCAATATTATATAGTATCCCTGTACCAACCAGAACTACATTATATGTATTTATCCAGTAATCTCAATATTATAGTATCCTCTGTACCAACAGAACTACAGTATATGTATTAATACCAGTAATCTCTAATATAATATAGTATCCCCCGTACCAACCAGAAGTACAGTATATGTATTTAACCAGTAATTTCAATTAATATAGTATCCGTACCAACCAGAACTACAGTATATGTATTAATACCAGTAATTCTCAATATTATTAGTATCCCTGTACCAACCAGAACTACAGTATATGTATTAATACCAGTAATTCTCAATATTTATAGTGTCCCCTGTACCAACCAGAACTACAGTATATGTATTAATACCAGTAATTCTCAATTAAAATAGTATCCCTGTACCAACCAGAACTACAGAATATGTATTAATACCAGAAATTTAATACTAATAGTATCCCTGTACCAACCAGAACTACAGTATATGTATTTTTTAACAGTGATTCTCAACATTATATATTATCCCTTTATCAACCAGGACTAACAGTATATGTATTAATACCAGTAATACT
Organism: Hymenochirus boettgeri; assembly: GCA_019447015.1. Taxonomy (NCBI): domain Eukaryota; kingdom Metazoa; phylum Chordata; class Amphibia; order Anura; family Pipidae; genus Hymenochirus; species Hymenochirus boettgeri. Next base: position 229,555,840 of record CM033471.1, read on the forward strand.
CAATTATATTTATAGTATCCCTGGATCAACCAGAAACTAAATATATGGATTTATTCCAGTAATTCTCAATATTTAATAGTATCCTCTGTACCAACCAGAACTACAGTATATGTATTAATACCAGTAATTCTCAATATAATAAAGTATCCCCGTACCAACCAGAACTACAGTATATGTATTAATACCAGTAATTCTCAATATTATATAGTATCCCTGTACCAACCAGAAAACAGTATATGTATTATTAACAGTAATTCTCAACATTATATATTATCCCCTGTATAACCGGACTACAGATATGTATTATACCAGTAATACTCATTATTTTTAGTATCCCTGGATCAACCAGAGTACATTATGTATTTATAGCCAGTAATTCTCAATATTTATAGTATCCTGTACCAACCAGAATTACAGTATATGTATTAATACCAGTAATTCTCAATATAATATGTATCCCGTATCCAACCAGAACTACAGTATATGTATAATTAACCAGTAATTCTCAATATAATATAGTATCCCCGTAACAACCAGAACTACAGTATATGTATTAATACCAGTAATTCTCAATTTATATAGTATCCCTGTACCAACCAGAACTACAGTATATGTATTAATACCAGTAATCTCAATATAAATAGTATCTGTACCAACCAGAACTACAGTATATGTATTAATACCAGTAATTCTCAATATTATATAGCTACCCATACCAACCAGAATTACAGTTTATGTATTATACATACAGAAATCTCAATACTATGTAGTATCCCTGTACCACCGAACTACAGTATATGTATTAATACCAGTAATTCTCAATATAATATAGTATCACCGTACCAACCAGAACTACAGTATATGTATTAATACCAGTAATTCTCAATATTATATAGTATCCCTGTACCATCCAGAACTACAGTATATGTATTAATACCAGTAATTCTCAATATTTTATAGTGTCCCCTGTACCAACCAGAACTACAGTATATGTATTAATACCAGTAATTCTCAATATTTTATAGTGTCCCCTTTACCAACCAGAACTACAGTATATGTATTAATACCAGTAATTCTCAATATAAAATAGTATCCCTGTACCAACCAGAACTACAGAATATGTATTAATACCAGAAATTCTTAATACTATATAGTATCCCTGTACCAACCAGAACTACAGTATATGTATTTTTAACAGTGATTCTCAACATTATATATTATCCCCTTTATCAACCAGGACTACAGTATATGTATTAATACCAGTAATACTCATTATTTTATAGTATCCCTGGATCAACCAGAACTACATAATATGTATTTATTCCAGTAATTCTCAATATTTAATAGTATCCTCTGTACCAACCAGAACTACAGTATATGTATTAATACCAGTAATTCTCAATATAATAAAGTATCCCCGTACCAACCAGAACTACAGTATATGTATTAATACCAGTAATTCTCAATATTATATAGTATCCCTGTACCAACCAGAACTACAGTATATGTATTATTAACAGTAATTCTCAACATTATATATTATCCCCTGTATCAACCAGGACTACAGTATATGTATTAATACCAGTAATACTCATTATTATACAGTATCCCTGTACCAACCAGAACTACAGTATATGTATTAATACCAGTAATTCTCAATCTTATATAGTATTCCCATACCAACCAGAACTACTGTATATGTATTAATACCAGTTATTCTCAATATTATATAGTATCCCTGTACCAACCAGAACTACTGTATATGTATTAATACCAGTAATTCTCAATATTATATAGTATCCCCGTACCAACCAGAACTACAGTATATGTATTAATACCAGTAATTCTCAATATTATAAAGTATCCCTGTACCAACCAGAACTACAGTATATGTATTGATAATAGTAATTCTCAATATTATATAGTATCCCCGTACCAACCAGAACTACAGTATATGTATTAATACCAGTAATTCTCAATATTATATAGTATCCTTGTACCAACCAAAACTGCAGTCTATGTATTTATACCAGTAATTCTCAATATTATAAAGTATCCCTGTACCAACCAGAACTACAGTATATGTATTGATACCAGTAATTCTCAATATTATATAGTATCCCTGTACCATTCAGAACTACACTATATGTATTAATACCATTTATTCTCAATATCTCAATATTACATAGTATCCCCATACCAACCAGAACTACTGTATATGTATTAATACCAGTTACACTCAATATTATATAGTATCCCTGTACCAACCAGAACTACTGTATATGTATTATTACCAGTAATTCTCAATATTATATAGCATCCCCATACCAACCAGAACTACACTATATGTATTAATACCAGTAATTCTCATTATATAGTATCCCCATACCAACCAGAACTACAGTACATGTATTAATACCAGCAATTCTCAATATTATAAAGTATCCCTGTACCAACCAGAACTACAGTATATGTATTGATACCAGTAATTCTTAATATTATATAGTATCCCTGTAGCATTCAGAACTGTAGTATATGTATTAATACCAGTAATTCTCAAAAATATTTTAATTTTAGAAACTTATCTAGCCCACTTTTAAAGCTATTCAATGAATTTGCTATTACTACATCTGCTGGAAGACAGTTATACAGTTTCACCGTTCTCACTGTAAAGAAACCTTTCCTAACCTAAAGATGAAACTTCTTTACTGCTAGTCTTAAAGGGACAGTAAACGAAAAAAAAATGACTTGCCTTTATCCTTTTCTATATTTTTAATGCTGCCAGGAACTTGATCCCTATTTGCTCTCAGTTCTCCCTGTCACTAGATCTCCTCTTGTCCTTTTCAGCTCACTCCTAATTAGTATGCATGTCTCCTCTCTATGTATCCACCCCCTCCGAAAACTGAGGCACAAATCGAGTGTGGAGCATGTGCAGTGAAGATACTATATGCCTCGATACAGCCAATAGCATTCACCCAGTGATTCTGTGTTATAGTGTAAGTGAAATTAAAACTGCTTTGCTATTATGGGAAGGTAAGCAGCACTGCGAGCTGTAATCACTGCTTCAATGATGTAAGATTTTCTTTTAGCTGTAGGCGTTTGAAGGTGTGTGTGTTTGGGGGGGGCTTTGTAATTGATTTCTTTAGCTACAATGCTACATTGGGACTTAACTAACACAGACAGCAGCTAACTGCAGGATTGGGTTTATCTGCACAGGAAGAGCACAGAGTAACAGATAATGATTATTCCTTTTCCTGACCTTAATGCTGAATCAATTAGCCATACAGTGACAGAGAAATAAGCTTTACTTTTATAGAATAGTTACTACATGTAGTGTGCCAGGGGGAGGGGCTGGGTAATAGATAGTTCTTTACTGACTAGCTGTGCTCTGCCCCTTTAAAAAGTAAATCTCCCAGAGCTAAAAAAAAACAAGGGATAGGAAGATCAGAGAAAAAAAGAAGAAAATTTAAGATTGGTGGTAAATAATCCTAATTACTGTGTGATTAGTTAAAAAATTATTTGCCTCAGTTTACATGTCCTTTAAAGGATGTCCATGTGTCCTCAGATATGACTAATTAGTAGAGATGGACCCAAAACCGAACTCAAACCTGAGTTTGAGCCGAACTTTATGAGTTGGGACGAACTTGCACTATTTGAACTAGTTCACGTTTAAACGAGTTCGTTTTTCCAGACTCGCAGCTATATTATTGATAATTATGGTAAATTCAATAATTATCGAATTCACAGGCCGTTCGATAACCCTAGAATGTATTGTTAGCTAACCCTTGAATGTATTGTTCCTTTTCGGTAACCCTCAAATGTACGGATCGTTTTCGCTAACCATAGAATGTACTGTTGGCTAACCCTCCAACGTAGCCTTAGATTTTCAGTAAACCTCAAAGTATCGTTTGTTCTCGAATGTAGCGTTCAGTAACCATCGAATTGGTCATAACCCTAGAATGTAGCTTGTGCAAAACCCAACAATTGCCCGCTCGTGTTTAAGAAGTGTTTTAACAAGTTTTGGTGATAATGACATGCTCCCCAGACCATTTTCCAGGTGCCAAAGCCATTTACAGTAAATTACCATTGTTAGTTTAGCTGTAAATTACCTGGACTTTTCGAACTATCACTCCCCCATTGACTTTAATGGGTCCGAATTCGGCCATCTCTACTGATAAGTAAACAACGCACAGGAGAGTTTATTGCTTGGCCCATTTATATATTTGTATAAAGTGATCATATCCCCATGAAACGTCCCTGCATATTGAAGCCCCTCCATTCCCTTTATTATTTTAGTTGCCCTTCTCTGAACTGCTTCCATTTCCAAGATGTCCCTTTTGTATATGGGATTCCAAAGCTGCACCGTATATTCCAAATGAGGCCTTACCAGTGCCTTGTAAAGAGGGAGAATAGACTGCTGTTTCCCCTGCTGCCTTCACCACTCATGCTAAAGTTTATAAAAAGCTCATTGAGCAAACGGAGGAGACCTTTTTCAGAATGGAAGATAACTTATCAGTGAATATCTGGTTACAAAAGTATGTAATAAACTGGTAAAAATAGCAGTTGGGGTTGCAGGTAGATAACTGAGCAATTGCCAGTTTTTTGTTTTAATGGTTGACATACCCTTTAAATTCATTACATTAGACAGAGACACCTTGGTTACCTCTGGCCCTAATATAAAAAATCACTTGCCATTTGGCCTTATTAAGTGATATTACAAATGATCTCTTATATAATGCATACTATTCTTTGTGGCCTATTTCTATATGATCTACAGACCCCCTTCACAGTGCTGTTCACTGGGAGTTGAATGTTCTGAAAGTTACATAGTTCATTTTGGTTTGAAAAAAATATAAAAGTCCATCAGTCAGCCCTCCCACAGCAAAAGCAAAAAAAACAACAACAACAACAGAACAAACAAAAAAAATTCCAGCCCCCAACACAAGAAAAATTAGAATTATGCCCTGCTCCTTTAAAGCTATGCTTCTTTTTATACAGGAAACAATTGCATTTAGTAGATAATGCATTACACTATTTAGAGCTACTAAGTCCATTACCCACCATTACTCTTAAGTCCTTCTCTACTGAGTAAAACTCCTAACTCCGTCTCATTTACGGTAGAACTAGCCTTGATGTGTTTTTTGTCCAAATGCAAAACGTTCTATTTCTCAACATTAAACTTCATTTGCCACTTTGTAGCCTAGTCACCAAGTTTATTGAGCCTATAATCCTGCACAATTTAGTATCATCAGAATCATTACATTCATGGGTGGCTTAGCAAAGCATGAGCTCCTTCACTGAACTAGATAATCATTAAATTTGCTTTCAGTACATTCTTAAAGACAACAGCTCTATAACGGTTAAAAGGCAGACACAACCTCCTCTTTTATTAAAATGCTTAATGTTAGGGTAGGATAAGGGGTGCGTAACTTACCTCATGTTCGGGCTGAATTATCAGCACTTTATAGACTGGGGTGATTCTGTAACCCTTCCACTTATCTGCCTCGACTGTTCTGTGCTAACTCTGCCCAAGCCCACCCATAACCCACCCACCCTAACAGACCTGCAGGCTGAAATTTCACTTGAATGTGATGTGTGTTGGGCACCTATATTCTACAACAGGTTGTCCACCCCGGCATGCTATTTTAATAAGAAATAGCTAAAGGACCTTCTATGCAGTCCCCCCTCTAGAGTCCTAAAAGTGGGTAGCATAAATTCTCCATGCAGTACAGGGCTCCTACCAAAACAATGTATTCGATAAGCTTGTTCAGAAAACATTGACTCGTTCTAAAAAGTCTTTTATTTAAATACCCACTCGATTTTCCAAAGAACAAACTGTTATTCAGCAAAGGTTCGCATGGTTGACAACAGTTCGTACATTCCCAGTGAGATTTTTTTTAATTAAGGTGCCCCAAAAAAGGAAGATTTCTACTCAACGGATCAATAGCGAGACATAATTACAATTATAAACTTCAGCTGCACAGTGGTTTTTGTGGTAACGGGAATGAATTACAGGTTTCCAGAATCAATAGGACATTAAAATTTGTTTTTCAAATTAGAGACCTGTCTCCTAATATATCCCATGGTGTCTAATTTGGAGAAAATAGCAACCAGAGAATTTTACGTACATTGCTTTACTCCTTCATTGCCATTTTTTTACCTGTATCTAAAATAATATTTAGAAAAATGTATCTTACATCTAACAAGGTGTTTTCTATTTTTATTTTTTAAATATGTCTTGTGGTTAAAAAGTCTAAAATTGCAGTAGCAAAATTAAAATGAACAGTTTAATTTCTCTCTTCTTCTCTGAAATGCAAACTAGTAGAGATGGGCTGTAATTTCTTAGCAAAACTGGTTTTAGGACAAAATTAACAGGTCCAAAGCTGAAATTTTTAATGTTAAAACAACAGGCACATTTTTTGAACAAAATTTACACTTTTGCAAACCAAAATTGATAAAATTTCTATTTTCAACCTCAAGATATTGTCATTTAAACCTCCATATTGCCAGACAGTTGTCCTAACATACCAGGGAGAGGTAGGTGACTCAGCGTATGGCTAATTTAATAAAAACAATATGGATAAACTTAAAGGGGAAGTTCAGTGCAAATACATGCACTTTTCAGAAATAATAGCAGTATTTTTTCATCCCAATGACCTTATTCTGCCAATTCAGCATTTTGTCTCCGGTTTTCTCATTGCTCCTGTTAATGTCTGGATTGATGAAATCTCCCATAATGGTAGTTAAGCCTCATATTCTTTTTTTCCCAGCAGAAAAATTAACCTCACATGGATCCTTGCTGGACAATTCTACATCTTATGGCAGTCCAGAAAGATACTTATTGTCCAGGTACTTGCCTTTTCCTTGAATTAAGATTGATGCCTGCTAATCAGCTAAAATGTATTATGGAAAACACCGTATTAGATGTTTTAGATTAGATTGTCCTTGTCCATATTCATTTGTACATATTTGTATATTGATTTTTTTCCCTATGAATATTTCTTCTAATAAGAATAATTCCACTTTATCGCACAATTTGCGCATCAATTATCCTAACTCTTCTCTAGGTGTTAGCTAGGAAAAAAAGACTTGGAAAAAAATGAAAGGCAATGACATGTGCTGAAACTTTAATTTATTGTCTTAGATAGTTTGCAATGTCAGAGTAAAGAAAATGGTCACAAGTCTGGTCCTGCATGTAAAATAAAAAGAAAGTGACCTTTGTGACACAAAATATGCAATGATGACATCTCGAAATAGAACTCTGACACACCAGAACCAAATGTCACCATTAGATCCCTTACATTCTTGTCTTGGTTATCACAATCCTGCTCTCAATAGACCTCAGGTACTACCCATACAGTACCATCTGCCAATGTGATCGGCCATCTCATTAAAAACCTACAAAACATGGAGTATAGACAAGAGTATGAAATACTTTTTTTTTCTGGAAACATCCTAGATGTGCCTAAGATGGCTCACGATATGGTGTATGATTCTAGAGTTTTTATTATTTTAGAGAAAATTATTTTAGAGAAATTAACAGCTAGTCATACTTTTAAGTAACCTTTTCTAATGATATATCGTTTGGTGATTCTAAATCGAAATATTTAATAACCGTGGGCCCCTGCAATTGCGGCTCTAGGTTGATCCTGATGGGGACTTAACCCTCATGACTGACAGCTATGGGTGGTATTAAACTGTTTGTGGCAGCTGTGTGGGTATCTTTTGAGAAACATGTGCATGCCACTGTTCGAGTCACGCTAACCATCCTTAAAAAGGCTTCAAGATGGAAAATCAGGAAATCTCCCAGTATGTCTGGTTTGTACCTTACTAATAATTCACTTTTAAATAAATGGTACAATATAATAACAATAATTTCCCCAAATAATAATAATTCTGTATTTTCTAATCTGGATGAACAGAACCTTTTTTGCTATGGTGTCTTCCTGAATCAAAATGCAGATAGAAAATGCTTTATTAGCTGCCTAATGGCCCGTGGGACCATTTTCTACAGTGAAGCGAAGATGCATCAGAGTCAAAGATATTTGTAGCATTTCCCAATTTGGCAAATTGTTCGGCCATCTGCATTTCTAAAGGAAATATTAAGAGTACCAAGGGTTACTAACAACCACCAGCGTCTGCGGTGAGATAATTGTAACCGTGCACAAGGTATTTTTATACAGATCCCTTAATGACACGGACACGGTTCTAATTGTAACCTGGGTAATTAAGCGCTCTGTACTCCATCTGTCTGTTGTTAAAGCACTTTTACTGCCTTTTAATAAGGAAATAAAGGTTATGTATCATTTCATTATGTCCGCTGTAACTAGGTTACCGGGCCTTGCTTGTGTGACAATAACGGAGATGGACATTTGCCTATTTACATCGCAGACTAGTTAAATGGTAGAACGAGAGGTTTCCTATTATTTCTTTCTGGTGTTACTTTCATATTCAGGAAATCATTTGACGTGTGGAAAGATCCAGCTTACTGTACATAAGTAGAACCAAATAAATAGAACAAAGGGACCATGACTGTTTTGCAGCAAACTGATTATATTGTCACAACCATTAATCATTTGTGACATTTTAGAAAATATATAGCTTGGGAAAAAAAAAACAGTGACAAGACTATGCAATTCTGTTGGCAGAAGAAAGTTTATTGTCACTTTTTCAAAATCAATTAAACTGTCTATAATAAGACGTTTTTTGAAGGTCTATTTTCAAAAATGAAAGATTAAATCTAATCTTTGCCTTAGATTATATTTGGACTGTTTTAAAGGGAAACTATCCTTGTGCAGTAACCAACTGCTCTCTGGCTGCTCCCACAGTCACTCCTATCTCTGAGAAAATGCAAACATATGTTAATGAAGGGGAGGCTAGCCTATGGGTAGGAGCCAGAGAGCAGCCAGTTACTAGAACACTGTACAGAGGCTCTGAGTTTTCACTAGCAGGGTCAGATTGGTCTACCAGGATATAGGTGGAAACCACCGGTGAGCCCACAGTACATTCACTCATGAAAACAGGAGGAATTGATAACATTTTAATACAATGTTAATAACCCTGTAGAGAAAAACTTGAAACTGCCCCTTAATTCTTCCTGGTTGGATCCTGACCTTACAATTCCTGGTGGGCACCAACACCCTACAGTTGTCCGACACTTAATTATTTCTGAAATATAGAATTGAAACATTATATTACTGATATAAAATCCAAACTATAAAATTCTAAAGTATTCTATAAATTCTATAAAGTATCTACTTGTACATCAATTTCATGTGAGTGCCTTATGGTAAATAATGCTTGGCCCTATTTGCAATCTTTACATAAGGGATAATGCGCCCCTTACAGTGTAACAGTACATCACCGAGGAGTTTCCTGACCATATAGAAGCACAAGGTGCAGTGCAGTGCTTTTATACAGGGTAGGGAACTCTGAGGGGGGATGTGTGCTGGCACCACAGGGTTTGCTGGTTTCTTATAATACATCAACGAACCTTGTGGTGTGCACCCCCCCCCCGCCCCCCATGCGTGCAACCCCTCCCCCCAGTGCACGCACACCCCTTGTGCGGAGATGGGTCCAGCGTCCGAGTATATCGACAGGTCTGTTTTCTATTAATAGATAAGTTTCTGATTCCTTCCCCCCCCCCCCCTCCAGCTCCACCAGGTCCGGTTAGTGAAGTTAAACAATGAAAAAAATGCGGAGTCATTGGTCAGGTATAAAGGCTGGAATGAGAGGGGCAGTGGGATATAAGAAATGAGTTAACAGTGACATAGATGAGTGATTTCTATAAGGATTTATACTACTGCACCTCCTCATTCTAAATCCAGAGCCTTAGTATATATTGGGAGTGCGGTTTCTTTTTTTATATCCTTATATTATATAAATATATTTATATCTTCATAGGAGATTGCATTGAGTTTTTAGGAGATACCAATGAGGTGGGGGGGTATAGGTTATTACATATAGGAAAGGTGTATCTGTATGGGTGGCATTTCTCACTATTACCATTTAAATGACCATCAATAAATATATATAAAGTATAGCACTGACTTATATTAGGCACAAGACAAAATATACAAAATACATAAACTTACTTACAGAGCTGAGATTCCTATTTCAAAATGGAATGGTCAAATGGCAGCTTAAACCTCACCCCTGGGTCTGCCCCATGTGAATACTAAAAGGAAGTCTAATCCAAAAAAAGTTTCTGTCTCCCATACAGGATGTGATGTGCAGAGCTCCCCAGGAAAACACAGAACAGTTCAAGATCGATAAAACCACAAGTTTATTTGAGTCTACATACAATGCACAAAAACATGCTGATGCCTGGCACGTTTCGTGTTTACAAACACTTCATCAGAGGCACCATGCCATCTCTGCCTTTGTTTCCTACCGCTTCCTCAAACTGAACATGGACAACACTAAACTTGTCATTTTCCCTTTCTCATTATCTGTTCCCCTTCCTTGACTTACTATTAATATTAACGACACATCTATATCCTCATCTCCTCTTTCCTTTGCCTGAGAATAATGCTAGATTCATAGCTTTCCTTCACATGTCAACTAGCTTGCCAACTCCTGTCCGCTCCATCATAAAAACATCTTCTGCATTTATCCCTTCCCCTTGCACGCAGCTACAAAAATATTAGTTCATGCTTTAATCATATCCCAGCTCGACTACTGCAACACATTCCTGTGTGGTTTACCAAACAACTGCCTGGAACCACTTCAATTCATCCTAAACTCTGCTGCCCAGCTCATTCATTACTCTTCTCGCTTCTCTAATGCCTCTCCTCTCTGTGAGTCTCTCCACTGGCTGCCCATCACACAAAGGACCCATGTCAAACTGCTTAACTTATCCTATAAAGCACTATCCAATACAGCCCCTCCATATATCTCAGAACTGATCCACCGATACCATCCCAGGTGCAACCTCCACTCTGCAAATTATATCCTCCTGTCATCCACTCTTGTCACCTGTTCCCATGCCCACATTCAGCACTTGGCTTGTGCTTCCCCTGTACTCTGGAACTCCATTCCTCTGTCAGTCCATTCACCATCCCTTAACACCTTCAAACATAATCTTAAAACCCACCTCTTCAGGCAAGCATATAATCTGGCCTAGACATTACCCCTCTCACTGACCCAATCTGATGCAACCTGCCTCTCACATTGCCAATCTATTTAAAGCCTACCGATTCTCATTACCTTATGTCTCACCCCTATTTTCTCTAAACTGTAAGCTCTTTGGGTAGGGTCCTATTGTATCACAGTTTATAGTATTTGAGGTTGAATAAAGACATACGTCCATCCAGTCCATTTGTTACGGATCTTCAGGGAGAGTCCCTGCAAACCTCTCACTGGAAGTGTCTGTCGGTCTTCTCCAGAGCATCTGATGGTGAGGATGTTGTGCGGCAAGACAGACACCAGGTTGCGGCTCCAGATCAAAGTGTACAGAAACCAACCCGCAGTGTAGAGAGGCAGCTGGTAAGAGAAAACAGGTAAGAGCAACGATAGGAGCACTGGAGGTAACAATAACTGAGTGGTAAGGAAACCACTCCAAAAGTACTGGAAACTGTAAATAGGTACAGGTTGGATAGTATGAATACCGGAAACTGAACTGGAAACAGGTACTGGCTGGGTGAAATGGAGACCAAAGGCTGAACTGGAAACAGGTGCTGGCTGGGTGAAATGGAGACCAAAGGCTGAACTGGAAACAGGTGCTGGCTGGGTGAAATGGAGATCAAAGGCTGAATTGGAAACAGATGCTGGCTGGGTGAAATGGAGACCAAAGGCTGAACTGGAAACAGATGCTGGCTGGGTGAAATGGAGACCAAAGGCTGAACTGGAAACAGATGCTGGCTGGGTGAAATGGAGACCAAAGGCTGAACTGGAAACAGATGCTGGCTGGGTGAAATGGAGACCAAAGGCTGAACTGGAAACAGATGCTGGCTGGGTGAAATGGAGACCAAATGCTGAACTGGAAACAGGTATCAGGAACAAAATGAGCAGCCAAAACCACAAAGAAGGGAGCTGAAGACAGAAACAAACTGAATCTGAACTGGCAGCAAGAAGCCACCACGAGAAGAGGCTTATAAAGGACCCTCCGACGTCATCATCATGCGTCGGAGCGTGCCCGTGCGCGTCTGCGCACGCACCTAGGAAGAGGGACTGCCATTGCCAGATCCGGACGCCGGACTCCACGCCCTCCGCGCGTCACCACGGACGTGCGCGTGCATGGAACGCAGGAACGCGACCACAGGAGCCTTACACTAACCCATCTAGCAATATCCTCATTTCCTGCCTAACTGTTGATCCAAAGGAAGGCAAGTAGTATTGCTGCAAGTACTGTAACTCATCACTCTGTGTGATTATATTAAGCATTATCTGTGTATATAATATGTATGACTGTATAATATGAATTACCCTTGTATGTAATGTATGACTATGTAATTGTAAAGCGCCATGGAAGATGTTAGCTCTATATACAGTAAATCCATAATAATAATATAACAATATATTATTATTTATTATATATATATATATATATGTATGTGTGTGTATATATATATATATATATATATAATATATATTATATATATATATTATACTGTACTGTTATTGTGTTGTATTATAGTTTCTATATTGTACTATTGTACATTAGGCCAGAAGACAAACTACTCAAGTATTCCTTTGCAATTCACAGATGAGCAAGGAAAAACTCCCCCTTACTCTGTCAGTGCAGATCTCCATCAAATAAATCAGAAGGCAAATTGTTTTTCAACTCCCCTAGCTGAGTCCTTAATGATTATATCTTGCAGAAAATTAAACACTTTATGAGTTGATAACACACTCTGCTTCATTGTACCCTTAAAGGAAAGCATTGGTAAAATATAACATGGTAACCCTGCAGCTACTGGAGCTCCTTTCTTTCCAGGGATGCCAATCAAGTAATCAGCGAGTTAATAGATTACAGAATATGTTTCTACAAAAAAAAAAAAATACAAAGACATAACACATTTAAATATGTTTGTGCTATAGGAAGAATTTTCACCCCAAACAGTTCACAAAAGTCACAGGAAGCTGCTATAGGTGAAAAAGGAAGGTCATTAACCACTGCTTACGTGTAGCACACTGCTTATATACAGTACACCGTTGCCTTTTGTTTGAGACAACATGCATATTATTGCACCACTTTCAGCTTCTTTAAAAGGTATTAACGTTGAGGATGTTGGAATGAGCATCTACCTTTCTTTCTCTCCATTCATTCAGGTATGTATTTTTAGGAACTGCCTGCAACTCTTTAAGAAGAATACGATGGACAAAGCAAAGCATCTTATATTGATCCCATTCATTCTCCACCCTTCTGACTTTAATGTATAGAGTCTGTTACACTTTTGATGCCAGTGTGCTGTGGGTTGTAACTAAGCATGCTGATTATTAGAACAGGTCTTAATTACTGATGGAACAGATGGAGACACCTCCTTATTAGGCTAGTGCAAGTTTAGAATGGCCCCCAGGGGACCATCTGAGTGTTAATTTCTGGGTAGAGATTCATGGAACCTATTAGCGTTTTAAAAATCTGATTGAATCAGAATTTTTGGCATTTTCAAAAGACATTTGATTTTCTTATTGAATTTTTTAAAGTTTCAAAGTTGAATTTTGATGTTTTCAATTTTTGATGAAAAGTACAGAGTTTCTAAAATTTTGAAAAGTCCAGGGTCCATGGAGGTATGTTTAGAAACCTGGATTCATCACTATTCTGTTACCCGTGAGATGGATTTGCTTCTTTTTAGAACAGAAGCAGGGCAATGCAGGAGAAATGGAATGAGGGCTGCTGGGATTAGTACACTTAGCATACTTACAGTAAATGTCCTTTTCATTGCACACTAGTCACTAGTACAACAGATTTATGTTTACTGGATAGCCATGTGACTATGTAAGCAATTGGTATATAGTGGAAAATAATAATAATAATAATAATAATAATAATAATAATAATATGATATACTGTATATGATATACTGATATACTGTATATGAGCTTTCTAGATATTCATACTGTCTGCAGTACACCTGACCATGCAATTTTTAATTTAAAATTTAATTGACCTACCTTTATTACAAGTGTTAGTAATAAATAGAGATGAAGTCTGGTTCCGAAGTTCTGACAGAACTTTCGGATTTCCAGATTTTTTTGGATTGAGGACATTTTTCCGCAAATTTGATTCTTATCATTTTTTAAATCAAATATTCTAGAATTATCATTTTTTTTAAAATTATTATTATTATGCATTTATATAGTGCCAACATTTTTCTGTAACGCTTTACAACAACATGTATACATTTACAAACAAGTTGGGGCAGGGCCTGATGTAAATGTATACATGTAGTATATCTGTTGTATTCAATTAGATCAACTGGACTTGAAGTTTAGTTCTTGAAGACGTTTCGCTAGTCATCCGACTGGCTTTCTCAGTTTAGAATGACTTGTACAAGAATCTGTGGCAATTATGTACCCGGGAAAATCCCAATTAGCATATCACAGCCAAGTGTTAAGGGCGTTTTCCAGGGTACATAATTGCCACAGATTCTTGTACAAGTCATTCTGAATTGAGAAAGCCAGTCAGATGACTAGCGAAACGTCTTCAAGAACTAAACTTCAAGTCCAGTTGATCTAATTGAATACAACAGATATACCATGACCTGGATGAATGAGAACCTTCACAAGCATATACATGTAGTAGTTACAATGTTAGCACATTTATTTGACACATACAACCTATCGGTATGTCTTTATGATTGTGGGGGAAACCCGGGAGTGCCCGGAGGAAACCCAGGCAAGCACAGGGAGAACATACAAACTCCTCGCAGATGTGGCAAAGGGTGGAATCGAATTCATGACTTAAGCGCTGCAAGCCATTAGTGCTAACCACTGAGCCACTGTGCTGTCCAAATTTTTTTTTAATTACTAATCGAAAAAAATCGAATATACAGGATGATTTAGAAACATGATAATTCGGAATATAGGACAAATAGCGGATACGCGAACCCTCAATTTCGAATATTCTAAAATTATCAAATATGTGATGCGAAAACATGAAAATGCAGGGTTTTCCAAGTCCTCGGGCCATTCACACTATTTCTATTGCTATTTAAAGGATAAGTGCACTGTAAAATCAAGTTATGTTGATTTGGAAGCTGCAGCTTTAAAAATACCGTTGCCATATTTTTTTTTTACCTATGTCCCTCCAGAGCCTAGCTTTGTGCCTTGAAAGTTGCTGACATCTTGTTACTGGTTTGCTGAATGTTAAGCTCCGCCCCACTGAGATTTCCTCTGCTTTCTCCTGCTTGAGCCTCAAACAGTAATGCTTGTGAGTTCTGTGCATCGCGAGCGTCGGATGCGTGGGTGATTTTTGCTCGTGAATCTGGCGTGAATCTGGCGCTAATAAGGGGTTAAAGTCACGCTAACCATTAGCGAACTGGTTAGCGAGACTTTAACTCCATTTATTTGCCCAGCGAGTCTGGGTAAATGAGCCTGTAAGCATTTCTTTTATTTACATTTCCATGCTCTATTTTCAGGATACCACTTTATAGGCTCTTCCACATTAGTCTCTTCGCCATTTCTTTATGTCTCTTCCAATCATTTTATTTCATTAACCTTAAATAAGTTCTGTGGAATTTTGGGGGGTACCCCTTTCAACTATAAGTAGTTCCTAAAAATCTCATTGGGACCTAATAGAATGTTTTCACAAATTTTTCACAATTTTTAATCTGAATTTTTGAATTTTCAACACAATTTTTCAATTTTCTGATCTTATTATCGATTTTCTTATATTCAATTTTCGATGATAAGTTTTGAGTTTCTAAAATTTTGAAAATTCCATTGGATCTACAGATTGGATCTGGCAGCTATGAATCGAAAACAGACACATCACTGCTATGCATACAATTTCCCCTGCTCCCCCAGTGTACAACTACCAACTATTTGCACTGTGGAGGGTTAAACAAGGAGAATCTGCAAGGGACTCATAACCTCGCAACTTTACATGCCAGGGAAAGTTAATGGAATCAATTTGATCAAGTGAATTTTTCTGTCACAAAACCACTGATCTAGTTCCTAACTCCACTGCTACCAATGGTCTTCATATTTACTGACAGCCTGGTAAGGGTTTATAAAATGTTCCTTTGCTAGTAAGAGCAAAGTCACTAAAAACACGGAATAACCCTTCATTACACAGCCTAACAGTATCCCTGCCGTTGCACTGATATCCTGTAGATTTGGTAAGTCATTCTTTATAACCAATATGGCCCTTATGACTTTTTCTGTTTTAATGTTTGGAGACACTGTGAGTTAATGAGAGCTGCCTTGATCTATTGCTATCTTAAAGTTGCTCATAAGGTTTAATGTAAAATTATGTGATTGTGTTTCAGAGAAAGTTTATTTATGCAGAACTTTAAAAGCATGCCCACCCTTAAAAACAAATCTGGTCTTATGTAGGTTACTTGCCCCCCAACCCCATGCAATATATTAAGCACAATATAAGATGTATTATTAATAACCATATAATTAAAAATAATTATAAGCTCCTCCCTCCATGCAGTCAACCAAGGCTTTGACTGCCTGCACTGCACATGTTCAAGGTCATAAGGCTCATTGAGCAAAGAGAGGAGGCAGACACCTTTGCCAGAGTGGAGTAAAACACATTATTAAATATATGGTTACAAATGCATGTAATAAACTGGTTAAAATAGCAGTTGGACAGTATTTAGTTTTAAGGACATGCCCTTTAAGAAGGAAAATAGATTCACAGAGATCCACAATTGCAATATTAAATCACTATGGTGGCTGCTCTGGGAATAATTAACATCTCTTTAAGGGCATGTCCACCCCCTAACTTTTTTCTGCAGCCTAATTTCCCCCCAAAAAACTCTAAAAGTTGCTCCTAAAAGCCTGCGATTGGCTGTCTGTCTGGCCCTTCTGCAGCTTCCAGGCACGGAAGCCAGGCAAAAGACAGCCGAGGGAACAAGGGCTGGAAAGTACATTTAGGAGGAAATTTCAGAGTTCTTAACCATGTGAGGTCTAGGCTTTGGGGGGCAATAAGTCTGCAGACAAAAGTTTGTTTGGGGGGTGGACATACAATTTAAGAGGTACTTCAATCCTATGGAGATAAGTACATTTAAATAATCCCTAATATCTAATGATTATACATCATTTTTGTTCGAAGTGGAAAGGAGGTTTTTGTTGTGCTATATTCTGTGTACGGGGTTTCTATGAAAAATAATAGTCACTATGCCGGCAACCGCCTGACCAAGGAACCTTTCAAAATGGATATACAAAAAATAAAAAAGGAAAATAAAATCTGCAGCCATCGCGTTCATCAAAACAAATAGCTAATGGCTTTGTACCTTTCATGAGTTTATAGTTGCAAGATAAAGGTTGAGTTCCTCTTTTACTCTTCACACGATTTTGCTGTAAATTTAAGACTTGCTTGAGGCCGTTATTTTGTTGAATAAATGTTGTCATTTGGTTGTCATCTCCCCAGCTTTTCCTGAAGATTGGTGTGTGATTTTATCACAGCAGAAGGAATGTTCTGTTCTTCTTGCATGATCCCCCCTCCCCTGCTTCTCTGGTTTAATAAAAAAAAAAAAAACTTTAATCAAGTGGATTGAAAACTTAACTGGGAACTACTGTAGGATAAGGTGCAATGAACTTTACAACTCAGCACTGCTAAACTGCTTGACAATGTGCAACACTTAACACAAAACTTTATATATCTAGAGTTAATAATCACCACGAGGACTGCAATATACATCTTCAGGCCAAAATTGATTTCAAATAGAAAAAAAAGAATTCAGATATCAATCACAGAAGACCAAAGCATTTTTATTCTGTAGAAATAGATGTTTAATGGTCTTGGGCTGAAGCTTTGTAGAATGTAAGGCTCTTCACTGTCCACTGGGGTATGTGAATCCATTATTACCCAGAATTCTCCCGCCATAAACAATCGTCAGATGCTGAAAGGAGCTTTTATTCTTGTTGATGTCCTAAGGGATGCTTAGGTATTTTCCACAACAAACAGTTCAATAACATATCATGTTTAGTTACTGCATGATATGTCCCTCAAAGACATGTTGACAGGTGATAGGGAGTCACAGCACAATCTACCTGTTCTTTTGTTAACAAAGGTTTATGGTAAAGGATATTTAACAGTTTATAAAAACAAAAAGATACCTGTTTGATATCTAATAGGGAGAAATGTTGGCCATAATTACCAATGCAAGCAATCGCTTTCAACCAGTTTTTTAAAGGCAATCAGACATGATGATAAATAGTGGTCAATCTTATAGTCTTTAAATGGACCGCAAAATGGATCTGGATGAAATATTGCAGCAATAACTTTAATTCCAGACAAAAAAAACTACTGATCAGTAGGGATGGCCGGTTCGCGGATCCGAACCCGGATCCGCCGCGGATTTATCCTGTTCGCGAACGGCGGGTTTTTCCAGATTTTCCGCCTTCCGAATTACATGAAAACTCGTAATTTCGAAAATTCACGAAAATACGAGAAAATTCGTAATTTCGAAAATTTTCGAAAATACGAAAAATCTCGTTATTCAAGGGTATTTTTAATTTTAACGGGTCCGCTCGCAGATTTTCGAATTTTTGAATTTTTTCGGAAATTCGTGGATCCTCGAGCAGACCGGATTTTGCAAAGTTCGGACATCTCTACTGATCAGTAGAGATGTGCTGGAACTCGAAGCCCAGTTTGTCCTGAATTTTAATAGTTTGCATGAACTCAGAATTTTTAGAACTGCTAAACTATGAACTTTCTTATTTTCCGAACTGGCTGACAAATTTTCGCTATTTTTCAAAATTAGATAACTGTTGAATTTTCAAACCAATAACCCTCAAATGTACTGTTTGCTAACTCTCGAATGTAGCGTTTTGGCGATAATCCTTGAATGTAGCATTTTGGCGATAACCATCAAGCGTTGCAGTTCGGCAATAATCCTTGAATGCAGCCATAACCCTCAAATATATTGTTCGGTAACCCTCGAATTTGGCGATGACCCTCGAATGTGGAGTTTCTTGACCGATCACCTTAAAAATAAGTAGGTCTGCTTGCGGGAATATGCTCCGTGTATCTATCCAAGTGTACTCAGCCTTATTGAAAGATTTTTTCATACTTCCGAGATACATATCTTCACGTAAAAAGAAGTTATAAGGACTAATGCCATTTGGCTTCAGCCACAATCATTATGTTGTATAAAGCAGGATAGATTTTGCAACTCTCATTTAAAGGGCAAGTCTACCAATCAAATGATACATATAATATAGGTAAATCACCCCCAAAACCAACACAGCAATTATTTGAGACCTTTGAGATTTAAGACTAACCTGAAATGCTGTCTGGTGCTCTGTTACCTTTCTTTTTGCTTCTGGTTAGCAGATATCAGTTATGGGTGTGATAGCTAACATTGTAGCCAATGACTAAATGCTATTCACCTAGCTGCCTCATTTGAACATGTACAAGCTTGTAAAAGGGCTTGGAGGTAAAGCAGAAATCTTTTGAGAGCCAGGTTAGTCCTACATCTGTCAGCTTTCTAACTATTGTGGTTTTGGGGGTGATTTACCTATAAATCTTTTTTTTATTTGAGGGGCAAATATACCCTTTAATGTTATACTTACCATTAGAATGTTACATTGCCTTCATTCTGCTTGTGGCTACTTAATTCAAGCTGAATCATAGTTTTACTCTAATTAAATTTCCCTGGCCTGATATTTGCCACCATCCAAAACCATATTGGCCAAAGACTTTAAAGCATGGGATAACTTACTAACAGGGAGATGCAATAAAAGTTCTTGGGGCCGATTTACCCAGAGGCGCTGAGCAAATTTATGAAGTTAAAGTCATGATTACTGGTTCGCTACTGGTTAGCGCGACTTTAACCCCATATTAGCGGCGGATGCGGGGGTTACGCAAAAGACACCCACCCCACGTATCTGACGCTTGCAATTCAATTGCGCTAGTTAGTTGTAGCACTGGATTTTAACGCCAGCTGTTAGCTGCCGTTAAAAACCCGTAGTGAGTGAATCGCTTTTCAGTATTTACCCACATTCGCAAATGCGATATTGATTATTCATCCTGCCCGGCGTGTGACACATGTATGGTCAATAAATAATTTTTACTTACTATCTCCATGTCATGTGCCATTTCTGGGGGACTTTTTCTATGAGGGGTCTTCCTCTCTTCTTGTTTTTTATGTGTTGGGTTACGCCCCCGTGTACACCACTGCCCTACAGGAGTTTATTTCAGCTTTGTGCTTTTTCTTCTATTTTGAAAAAATAACTATAGTCTAAAATTTCCCATGGGTAATTGTTTTTGGAATTGATAAGGCAAACTTAATAGAGGCAATATTATATGACATTCTAGGTCACAGGGAGTTCTTGTTTTATAATTAGGGATGAGAAATTGCTAAAGTTCGGTTTGTTTCCGAATTTACGAAACTTAAACGTAAAAGTTTGAAAACTAACCCATTAAAGTAAATGGGAGAAAGTGGTTAGAAAAAGTTTGGATTAAATGCTGTAAAAAAGCGATGGTTACTCGCAGGGAAATGGTCTCGGGAACATGTACATATCACCAAAACTTATTTAAACACTACCTTCCCCCACAATCGGGCAATGCTACATTTGAGGATTATGGCTAATTCGAGGGTTACCGAATGATGCATTCAAGGGTTACCAAAATTGAAGGCTACATTCAAGGGTTACTGAAACCAAAGGCTACATTTGAGGTTTACTGACGATACATTTGAGGGTTACCGAACTCGAAGGCTACATTTGAGGGTTACCGATTTGAGAATTATCGAATTATTCGATAATTATCGGAAATAAGTCTGTGAGTTAAAAAAACTCAAACTAGTTCGTAGTTTGGATAATTCAAGTTCGTACAAACTCATAAAGTTCGACCTAAACCGAGGTTCGGGTTTGAGTCCCGGCCCATCACTATAAGGGATGGACAGAAGTTTTGCGCCAAAGTGACCAGTTCCACGGTCATAATTTTGTTAATCAAAACTACTGACAACATTTTTGATGCAAAATTCTGTACTGAAACTTTGTGAAATTCTGGGAAGTCCCTGGAAGAATAAACCCTGGCAGGATTGTGCATCTCTATGTGTAACGCATACGGTTTATATTTGTGCTCAAAATGTGATACCTTCCCCTAGGTTCAAACCCAACCCCTACACCCCAGTCTACCAAATTGAACAATACATCTACATTATTCCATCCTTTACTGCAGATGGGAATCTTTATTGGCAAGATAAAAAGTAAATTCATAAGCATGCTGTAAGAGGCTCACATTTTGACATTTAGGTACTGAACAATGCTAATCATGGATGAAACTGTAAGAGCGCTGGAGTGTGCTAATGATTTTTACCATGCACGCTTAAAACAATTTAGGCTGACAGTCCCGCTGACATTCAAGGAAATGGCATTAGTGTGAATATGATTGCGATCGTTATTTTTTTCATCATAAAAGTTTATCTCAGAATGCGAATTGTCATGGGAGAGGAAAAAAAGCTATAATTAAGTAGTAAACACTTTACGTTCTGTTGCCTGGGCACTTTGCCCTAAACCCAAGACATTAACAAAATGTGTTGTGTTTTTTTTGACAACTTGATGTCAAATCAAATGAAAATTATTAGTGGTAAAGGAGCAGAGAATGGTAGAAATATTTGTTCTACTAGCATGTTTGTGATTTTGCCACAAATTTTTTTCAGAATTGAGAAATATTTTGTTGAACTTTTAATAAAACATGTTGTCATCAAAACTGGTAATTTCATCATGATACCAGGTTTTTGCCTTTAAACACAAGGCAAAAAATTAATTACCGTTGCCTATCGCTTATTGCCGCATATCATCATACAAACCCCCCCCCACATAAGTGCCCATATAACTAGACTGCAGTGGGTCCCTGGAAGGTTCAGTACACTGTGCAGTATTTCCAATACAAACAAGGGTCCAGAGGGGGTGTTTTTCAGCATTATGTTTTTCAGTAATTTCCGATGATTACTTTTTGAGGTTTGGATTTTAGCCCCCATTTAATAATGGAAAATTCTCGGTTACATCCATGGTCTGGTATTGAAAGATACAGTATTATGGTGCCATTTATCTCTTCGTTGTGATATCAGACTTTAAAAATAATAACTACGGC
Source organism: Hymenochirus boettgeri (assembly GCA_019447015.1). Lineage (NCBI taxonomy): Eukaryota > Metazoa > Chordata > Amphibia > Anura > Pipidae > Hymenochirus > Hymenochirus boettgeri. The sequence goes on from CM033471.1 coordinate 229,578,059, forward strand.
TAGTGGTTCTCTCACCCCGAAGTAATGAGAGTTACCAGGCATCCCTATTTGGACAGGATTGTCCTGCAGTCTGGGCTGAAATCCTGTCCTAGAAGCAGACAAAGAAACCCTGCCTCCGAAATGGGCATGAATAAAAAACCTCACTAAATATCTTCAAATATATATCTGTTTTTGTAAAACCAAAAAAAATGATTTCAAACACTTTGCTATGCCATGATGTAGTCAGTAACTATAGCAAAATAACCATATGCTGTAGTCAGTAACTGGGTCAAGAGCAAGATGATAACATTCTCTATTAGGGGTCCTGCAAACAGGAAGTCATTATTTCAGAAGCATTTATTTATACACAGACAAAATGCTGAATGGGCGGGTGAAAGTCATTAGGATGATGCACTTTTTTCTTAAACGTATATGTATTTGCACTGAACTTCCCCTTTAATCTTTATTTTTGTCATTTGAATCATATAGGTGAAAGCAGGCAGAGGGGTAAGCTTGCCTGGCTCCTCTTACCAAAATGGTGGTAAATAGAGATGGCTGACATGTCGAAAGTTCGGTCCGAACTTTCGAACTATATGGAAAGTTCGAAAGTTCGAAAATGGACCCATTAAAGTCAATGGGAGTCAAATAGTTCGAAAAGTTCTAAGGAAATACAAATAAAATATCAATGGTAACTTAATGTAAATGGCTGTGGGACCTGGGAAATGATCTGGGGAACATGTTCGAATATCCAGGACACTTGAAAAATCAGTTTTACTCTCACTCGCGCTATTTTCGAGCTCTCACATTCGAAAATTCAATGTTCGCGCCTAGGTATCATGTACATTTTACTTGCAGTTTCGATGCTCGCGTATAGGCTTTAATGGACACTTTACTCACGGATTCGATGTTCGCGCCTAGGTATCATGGACATTTTACTCGCGGATTTGATGCTCGCGTATAGGCTTTAATGGACACTTTACTCGCGGATTCGATGTTCGCGCCTAGGTATCATGGACATTTTACTTGTGGATTTGATGCTCGCGTATAGGTTTTAATGAACACTTTACTCACGGATTCGATGTTCGCGCCTAGGTATCATGGACATTTTACTCGCGGATTTGATGCTCGCGTATAGGCTTTAATGGACACTTTATTCGCGGATTCGATGTTCGCGCCTAGGTATCATGGACATTTTGCTCGCGGATTTGATGCTCGCGTATAGGCTTTAAGGGACACTTTACTCGCGGATTCGATGTTCGCGCCTAGGTATCATGGACATTTTACTCGCGGATTTGATGCTCGCGTATAGGTTTTAATGGACACTTTACTCGCGGATTCGATGTTCGCGCCTAGGTATTATGGACATTTTACTTGTGGATTTGATGCTCGCGTATAGGTTTTAATGGACACTTTATTCGTGCATTCGATGCTCGCGTATAGGTATAATAGGCATTTTACTCAAATATTCGAACGGTCGGTCCAAAAATATCGAAAATCCAGGTCCGGGATAGTTTGAGAAGTCCTAATTCGTTCGAATTCGAATAGCTCAATGGTTCTGCTGCTGTAAAGCATTACCCTTTTCCCGCTTTTCCCTATAAAGTATGTTGCAAATATGATGCAAATTACAAAAATAGAGATTAAAGGGGAAGTTCAATGCAAATATATATACTTTTAAGAAAAAAGAGCAGTATTTTTTCATTATACACATTAGACACTTGAAGACTTCTTGGAGAAGGACTCTTGGAGAAGAGACACATGGAGACTTCTTGGAGAAAAAAGGGTTTTTTAAATGTATTGTTTTTTATTCTTTAAACATTTCTGTTCAGTTCCCTATAAGTTATTAAATCCAGGGAATTTTTAGGAAACAGAGGAAGATAAGAGACGGTAGGGGGCTCTGTTCTCTAATTTTATATGGTCACATCACCAGCTGTCACTATGCAGTTTAGGCTTGCTAGTGGTTAGTATACCAATATGCTCTGATAGTGTTATAGGAGTTACTTCCCCAGTGTATAGGTTACTAACTAAGCATAGTAAAGTCTAAAAGAATAACACTGCAATCTACAGATATCAGCAAGGGCCATATATTTTATATCTAAAGGTGTATACTGGCTCACAATGATAGCAGAACTATACTGGGAGAAATCCACAGAGATAAGCAGGATACTGAAGAATTCTAAGCTCAGGCATTATACGGCCCCGTGAACTGGAACAGGCAGAAAGAAATGTTTCTTTGATCAGAATGCAATGCCAGACTAAAATGCCTGTATGAGAATTCACACTCATTGCCAATGAGTCACACAAATGTTATATTACATTATGTTTCCCAATTTCATTTCTGGAATAGATCACCGTTAACAAGACTCTTGCCAAGAATAAAATGTAAGTAAAATATGATACTGCAGTGTTCCAATACCAGCTGATTAGCTTAAAAATATCCTGCATCAGAATGCTATTTGCTTTAGCATCTAGAGTAGATATATTTTAGCCAAGCTCCCTGTTGGTTTTCATGAGGTTACAGAAGGCACAGCTATGATCTCAGTGAGATTAGAAAGATTTGCACCGTTTTTTTCCAAGTCAAGGGGTGAGTTTGGTGAAGATCAAATATTTACACTATAACATCCGAGTCATTCAAACAATGTATCTAGATTTATTTCATGAAAATCTTTAGTTTAAAGGGGATATTCAGCTTAAACTCAAATGCTGTCAAGGAAAAAAAGACAGCGTTTTTCATTTCAATTAATGTAATCTGCCCATTCAGTGATTTCTCTGTGCCTAAGGAAGAAAAGGTAGGTATGTGTAATATCGGAAAATAATTTAAAGATAAATAATAATGATTCTGTTTGCTGAACTTCCCCATTTAAAATATATCCAGTTCCTCTGTCAAAAGAGAAAAAAATCTTGCTGGACCAAAATGACTTCTAGATTCTCGATGTGCTTCATTTAATATATTAGATCTGTACTCACATAGCTTCATTGATTAATTATACAGAGTGCTAGATCATCCTGCTACTTTTACCCAAGAAATGTCCAGTCTACTTCAGATCGATGCAAACTCCTGCATACGTTCACAGACAATCAATTCACTTCTTCTGGCTTTCCTCACTGTCCATAGAATACATTAAGTGCACCTTAGCTTGACTCCTTTATAGAGATTGCAACAAGACATAGATCTTTAGTTATGTGGTGTAATCTTAGCAAATAAACACATGAGTGTCAACTACTGGCAACGGCCAGACACAAACGCTGGAAGCCTGTTCTGTTCCCTCTGATTTAAAAAATTTAAAAGCCTTTTTTAAAGATAGGCCAGAGTGGACCCTTTAAAAGCAGTTCACTTTTGCTCAATATCCTTACCTAGGGACAGTCTATGAGTGATTCCTTTAACAACATAAAATTAGCTTTCCTAAAGTTAAAAGTTTTTGTTAACCCAGTGAACTTTTGTTTTTTTGCGACCTATATTAAATGACACTATATCGTGATTAGATATGGGATCCGGGTCCGTCTCGAACCCCAATCCGACACGGAACCCCTCGGTTCTGAAATCTGAATCATCGTCCGGATTTCGGGACTTTGGAGCCTGTTTTCTATAATTATCGAAAGTTCGATAATCCTCGAAAATACCATCAGAAACTTGTAAAGTAGTCTCTGATTGTATTTTCGGGGGTTATCAAATGTTTGAGGCTATTTTAGAAATTTATCTAAAACATTCGATAATAACCAAAAATACGTTCAGTTTTCAGATTTTCGGGATTTTCCCGAGATCCGGGAATCCGAAAACGGAACGAAAGTGGTGAGTATCGACCATCTCTAATCATAATCACTATTCCCAAAGCTTCCCATTACCATCTTTTCCAAAATGAGCTCAGGGTCATTAGATATCATCAGATCCAACAACGCATCCTTTCTAGTAGGAACTTCTACAATCTGTGAAAGAAAATGCTCATATCGAAATTTTAAGAACTTAATACCAATTGAGGTCCTGGCAGTTCCCTTACTCCAATCTATGTCAGGGTAATTGAAATCCCTCATAATGTCCCATAGCAGCAGCCTTGGTGGCTTATAACATACTCACAACAATTAATTTACCCACTTTCATTCTTCCTGTACACAGCTCCACCCATATTGTTTCTGCATTATCATTTATACCCCCATCTATCTCTATCTCATACTCCCCTTCTTTCATATTAACTCTGTCATGTCTTAATAAGGAGTATCCTTTAATATTTACTGCTCAGTCATGTGAATCATTTAGCCATGTTTCTGCTATAGCGATCACATCATACCTTTTCTTTAATGCTGTAATAGCTTCTAGTTTAGTCTAGTTTTTCCAGACAGACTTTTTGCATTTGTAAATATACATTTAAGATTATCATTTAATTTATTTCAATACCGTACTTGGATGCACATGCCTCCTTATGCTCCCCTCTACCCCATCTCCTCCCTCCATGATCTTATAAGCCCCCTGATCCCTCCCCCCATAGCTAGTTTAAAATATCCTGCAACCCCCTAGACATGTTCTCCCGCAAAACAGCTGCACCATCATTATTGAGGTGCATTCCATCTCTACTAAAGAGCTTGTAGCCAATAGAAAAGTCATCCCAGTTCTTTAAAAACCCAAACCCCATCTGCTTACACTAACCCCATAGCCACGCATTAATAACCCTAAGCTCCTGTTGTCTCCCTAATGTACAGTAGTACGTGGTTGTGGTAGCATTTCTAAAACACTAACCTTGAGGTCTGTATTTTAAACTTGGCTCTTAACTATTGGTAATTATTTTTAAGGACCTCTCCATCATTGGCACCAACGTGAACCAAGATCGTTGGGTCACTCCCAGCCCCACCCAATAATCTGTGTATATGGTCCACCAGATGTCAAACCCTAGAACCAGGCAGACAACACACTGTTTGCCATGTAGGGCCTTGGCAGCAAATCACCCTATCTACCGTTCTAATAATGGAGTCCCCTACCACTACCACCTGTCTATCCTTCCTAGCCCCCAGTTCTACTTCATTTGTATTAGAGATGGCGGCCCCCTGGGTGCTCAAGGAAACAGCCCACTCCATACATGCTACTTCTGAGCTATCGTCCTCTGCATCTTCACCTTAAACAGCAAATCTGTTGGGGTCAACTAGCTGGGAAGAAGCAACCTTACCCTTGAGTCTTGATTTAAGCTCTATCAGTTTCGGCAATTATACCTTCCTCTGCACCTTTCATGCACACCCGTGTATAATTTGGGATATAGCGTGATTTAAACACACGGGATACACTGTGTTTGCCCAGTAGGGCACTTACCTGTGCCAGGAGTATTATTATTGCCGCACGACACTAGCATGTGGGCTAGTGAGGATAACGGTTACTATACGTCTGGAAGCTGGACATTATACATCTATTTTTCATGGGGGACACCCCTGAGAGAGGACAGTAGAGCAAGGGGGCAGTTGGTAATTATTTATCTGACATGTTAAGATAAGGTACACTTGTTAAGATATGCTACACTTGTTAAATTTAACATTATCTAATTTAACAAAACGTAATTTTGGCCTTTAATTCTCCTTTAATCTGAAAGTGCCCTGCAACAATATACTGTGCAAGCAGTACATCAATTGTAGATGTTTTTTGGAAGAAATATGCTGTACAAAGTACCTTTATTACTTCATTTCCTTACTATTTCATATGGGGACAATTTCCCAAATAAAAGATGGTTTGTCCCTTTAATTAATCATAAAGTTACATTTCAGTTCTAATCCCCTTCTCCACTACAATGAAGAAAAAACAGAAACAGATCCAATCCTTCCATTTCAGGTTATATACTATAAAATGCCAAGAGCTCTAAAAAGGTGCAATCATTTAAAGTTAAAAATATGCACGGCCAAATGTTGCCTGTACATAATTTGTGAGCTTTTCTTCTGTGTTGCTTGGCATGCCTGAGTGGGCAAGTCTATCCGAGACGTGTCATTAAAGTGTCAGATCTATCTTATATACACGGTACGCTCCCAATATGACAAGTACCTTCAGGGGAACCATATGGGGCAAATGTTGCTTTCTAGAGGGTGATTGATGGCATCCACTGTACTATACACCTACACGCCTAGCGTATCAACTAACACTGCCTGTTTGCTTATCTCAAAGCTTTATTCTGTGTCCTATACTTGGCACTAAATTAAACAGTTAGTGACAGAAAAGCAAGAACCAGCTTGTGAAGATAAGACCTTATTTTTTTATTTTCCATCTATAGAACCAGGCAGGGACCTTCATTTATCTACAATATTTTTCAGCATCATGAATTAGGAAGTAAATACATCGAGGCAAAGCCTTTGGTTTACCATCTGCTGTCCCCCCCCCCCCTGTTTATGAGTATAAACCTCAAGTGTTTAACCCGTCAGGGCCGGGCACCAGCTCTATGTGGGTCAAGAGATTAATTCATCATTGGCAGACAATGTCAGTATCAGAAAGTCTCTAAGCCAGAGGCAAGTACTTTATAGGAAGATATGCGATTGTTAAAGTGTTTGGGGAAAAAAAACATTACACAGTTAAATACAGTTATAAAGCAGGTACACTACAGCTGTAAAAGTCCCAGCATGCCCTGCCAACTAAGCATTTTTTTTATCATGCAGCATCGAAATGGTTAAAATTATACTTAAATATCATACCGGAATTCAATACCACTGACCGCAAATTTCCTGAGTAAATGAAAAACAGTTTCTGTTACTCTACCTTGCTCCTTGCTCACACTTTAAATATTTTTGATGACAGACTTTTGTTTCATTAAAGGGCATGTCCAGCCTTAAAATAACATTTTATATCTAGGATCAGCTACCTCCCAAATCCCATTTTCGCATTATTGAAAAGTGTCAAAGATGCCCCAGAAGGGACTTACCTGATCCAGTCCCTCGCTGCTCTGCCGTGCTACTCTCTCCACTTCCTGGTGGCGGCTGTCAGTCAAATACGCGCCTAATACTCTGACAGCCGCCACCAGGAAGCGCCTTACTGCTGTTGTTCTTGCTCAAAATAAGCTCACAACAGCAGCAGGGGGCGGTACCCAGGCGGTGAGGGACCAAGGCCGGTTAGTCCCTTCAGGGGCATCTTTTAAATAATGGGAAAATGCGGTTTGGGAGGTAGCTGATCCTAGATATAAAATGTTATTTTAAGGCTGGAGGTGCCCTTTAAGAAAAGCCATGTTAGAGATCATGACTAGGATTATATCTAGTACAAGAAGAAAGAAATGACCATTTTAAAGGATAAGTATGCTGTAAAATAAAATTAAGTTTAGTTGGAAGCTGCAGTCATGCACGCCGGAGGGGCGGAGCTAAACATTCAGCTAGGCACAAGTAAGATGTCAGCAACTTGCAAGCTGGAAATGTAGGCTCTGGAGGGGCATAGGAAAAAAACAATGCCAACTGTTTTTTTTTAAAGCTGCAGCCTTTTACAGCATACTTATCCTTTAAAGGCAGCCATGTTAGAGTACTGTTATGGTTGTATCTAATGTAGGTAGTAAGTGATTTCCATTATTAAAGAAGCCAGGTAACAGAGCCCTACTATGGTTGTATCTAGAAATAAGTCCCAGTTTGAAAACAAAGTTTGTTTTGATCTGGAAATGACAATTTTTTGGAATTGTACGTCCTAATAATGCATTGAAAACAACAGGGAAATATAAAAACGTTATAAAAAAATTGAACAATAGAAACCCATGCTAACCACTGAGCTTACGTGCTGCCCCATATACAACCCTTCTATATACAGACTAGAGATGGAACCCCTCAGTTCCGAAATTCGAAAGATCCGTCCAAATCCAGACAGATCCTCCGGGTTTTGGGACTTCGGAAGACATTTTCAATAATTTTCGAATGTACGGGGCTATTTTCGATAACTTTTGAAAATAGCCTTGAACGAAAATTATCGAAAATACGATCGGAGACCATTTTCAAGTTTCCGATCATATTTTCGAAAATCGAACGTTCAAGGCTATTTTCGCTAATTTTAAAAAAAAGCCTCGAACATTCGAAAATCTTCGAAAATACGATTGTAAACTCGAAAATGGTCTCCGATCGTATTTTCAATAATTTTTGAACGTTTGAGGCTATTTTCGAAAATGATCAAAAATAGCCCCGTACAATCGAAAATTATCGAAAACTTGTTAATGACTGAAATACAATGACAGGCTAGGTTTAATTAGTTGCTCTCTTACTTGTTCTTGATACAGATCAACTGTCCAATTTTGTGCTTTTTTTTTAAACCAGGGGTAAGCAACAATGAGGAAGAGGTGAGGTTTACTTTTCCAACTTGTAGGAGGAAAAGATCACTAGACATGCTCCTGTTGACCTGTAATATACACATGCAATACCAGCACATAAATAATTATTGCATCGTTTATGTAGTGTCGCTTTGTGATATTACTGTACATCTCCCTGTATATGTCCTTTTTTTAATTATTATTATATTATAAACCTTTATGAAACAAATTATGTTTACACACAGTATGATTTTATCATATACATTTCTAAGACAGCAGTGGGCACATGTAGCTGTGTTCAGACAGCAGGTATGGGCTGTGTATACAATAGCACAATAAAGGGTCTTTAAAACACATAGCAAGATGATCCCCTTTATTCTTTCACTACTGGCTATTCTACATGTCTTAACACAGCAAGTAAGGGGGATTTATGCTTACTGTGTATGTCAGGTAAAGTAGACAGTCATGTTCAACAAACCTGCCACCTATTCAATAAATGTGACACTGTCTAATCATTTAAAGTTTTCCTTTTTGTTTTGTATAATCAGAGGCACGCTCCTCTTCTCCAATCCTGTCATCGAGTAAGCCGTCACATCCGGCGCATGCAATCAACAGCTGCAGATTCCCCTGATGGAAAATCATTAGCAGTCCACAAGGTAGCTCTTTGCTAATGGCCAGTAGGTCGTGAGCTAATGTTTGCTGAACCCTGCTTTAAAAGGTATCTTTACTCTAAAAATTAGAATTTTTAAAAATTGTAACTTTAGATACAGCAAGCTCGAAGACTTTTTCAGATTTTGAGATGAAGATTCTGAGAAATCATTAAAAATCACTTAAAATCATTTAAAAATCACAACATTTACAGGGAAAGACCTAGCAATAGTTGAGGTTTGTACCGTGTTAGCCATAAGTAAGAGAAGAGAAGTAGAGCTGTGATACCTTTTATTGGCTAACTATATAGAAAAATTAAGCAAGCTTTCAGGAGTCCTAAGCCCCCTTCATCAGGCTGGATGTTACAAAAGAAACTGAGAAATCACAAACTTATATACACATAGGGATAAACAAACAAATTGAACAGATGGATGACCAGGTACAGATAAGACTCAGGAGGAGGGGGGGTTGGAAAAATAGTAGTGGAGGTGTGAAATGGGCACAAATAAATAACTGTAATAATGTGAGAACAGTGTCCTTTGAAATGGAAAGTGTCTTTTGAAATGTATTAAACAGTACAAGACAGTATCCTGGTGAGTGGGTTTAGTATGGGTGGTGATGTGGAATAAATTAGAGAATGACCTGTCACTCCAGTAGCAGAAATTGCAATTTGTGACCTGTCTTACAAGGATCTTTGCCTGCCAGTACATTTTCTGCAACATTTAAGAGAATTAACAGTGAAAAGAAGGGGGAAGGGAGGGAGGGGGGGATGTGTAAGCAGAGCAGTGTCCATGGTGAGGCTGTGCAGAACTTATAAGTGTCACAGACACTACCAGAAGGCAGTGAGTAAGGGAGGTGGGGGGCAATTAGGAGCACTCAATAAACATTAATCATTTAATAACAAATCAAGCACAGATAAATATGTGAGTACCACCATTTTACTTCTCAAATTGCTCAAATTGCAGTATCACAAAATGTAAGGTTGTTCAAGTGAGTATAGTGACCCTATCATCCCTATATTGGTGTTTGTGCTTTTTTCAGGTCCCTTTCAGCTATATATCTGCTAGCCTTTCATGTCTTTGTGGGTGCTCAAAGAAGACCTGCTAAAAGCTGGCTAGTTGTGGGCTTTTCCTTTCTCAATTGGTTACCCTCCTTGGCTGAAGACTTGATCAAGCACCCAAGGTGCTGCTGGTCATTATAAGATATTCAATAAGCATAGACTGTGGACATCAAGATGTAAATCCAAAAAAATCTAATTTATTTGCTTTTACAAAATGGTAACGAATGAAAAAATATGATAGAATATGCTACTGTAGATGAAAAGAACATGAATATAGATTTACATTTCTTTGTAGTTTTCTCCCACGATATATAGTCCTGAAAAAGTGGTAACTAAATATTCAACAGAGCAGGACAATCAAGTAAGTTAAGTCACGTTTTTCTATTCAGAACTGCTGGTTTTGAAACTACGTGGACCTGGTGGAAATTTCGAGAGCTGGAACATAGAAAATTGCAGTTTAAAATTGTGGTAAAAAAACGTGGTAGAAAAGTCAAATATCCCAAAAGAATAGAAGAAAATCAGGTTCGAACAAATTTTTGTTTTTGTTTTAACTGGGTTTGAATCAAATTTCTGGAACCACTGGCAGAATGACTACCAGATTTGTTCATCTCTCCAATCAAGCATGTTCTTTATGTTACCCTCAAACCAACTCTCCAAGGTTTCTTTCTGGAAAAAAGAAGCACAATATAAGGACCTACAGAGCAAACAGATGGCTTGAACAGTATGCATACCAATGCCAAAAACAGCATATGGGAAGACCCAAAACAAGTCATAGACTCTGAGATCCCTTTTCTCTCAGAGTAGGAGTCTAAATAAGAAATTTACTGGACAGATGGCCAAAAGGCTGGAAATCCTTGGGCATATTTAAATAGTTAAAAACTGTTTGTTCCCTTGTTATGTTTCCATTTGTTAAAACATATCCAAATATCATATAAGACATTCATTATGAGCCTCTAGGACATAAAAACCTTAAAACCCTACATACATCAAAAGTATAAAAGTAATTTAAAGGAATAGTTCACTGCAATAGTGAACTATTCCTTTTCTGCATTGATTGAAGCCCGGGAGGTTAAGGAGCTATCCCTTACCTCCCGTTCTTCAATCAATGTTTGGATAGCCAGGAACAAAGATCTGAAAATTTTACCTTTCGCGCGATCCAGCGGGGCCGCTCTGACAGTTTCCGACTGCTTCCTGCTTCTGTTACGCTATAATGCGCATGGCCGATAATGCGTGCTATAGCAGAACAGAGGCAGGAAGCGGCCAGGAATTTCAGAGCAGCCCCGCTGGATCGCGCTAAAGGTAAGATTTTCAGATCTTCATTCCTGGCTATCCATACATTGATTGAAGAACGGGAGGCAAGGGATAGCTCCTTAACCTCCCGGGCTTCAATCAATGTAGAACAGGAATAGTTCTCTATTCCTTTAAAATTTTCCCCATCGAAAACTATTATTAAGTAACAGGCATGGAAACCCTACAATCTTACAATCTCTTACTCACTCTCTGACTCTTTATCCCATTATAGTTTGTTTTCCCTTACAAGCTGCTCATTCCCTGGTTGTACACTAATTTTCACAAGTAAAAGGCGCTAGGGTTGGCACACAGTGATTACAATACAATCAACAGTTGTATTGATCAATATGCATCGAAGATACACAGCAAATACCACTGAAGAAGCCTATTGAAGACCCAAAATTTATCAATATGCCCAATTATTGTTTTCAACAAATTTTATATTAAAACAGTTAAAAGTGATATGTCGTATGGTACATTTAAATAAAATATCTGTCCAACTAAATGCACTGTAAGCACAGATAATTTTGTCAAAATATTAACCTGTTTGAACTAGCAGTTAGGGAGAGAGGGAATGTATTTTAAGGTATGAACTCTTGCATTCTGATTGGTTTGTGACACACACTGAGACTTGTGAGTTACTGATGTTTTAGCCCAAACCTGTTTTTTATTTTTTTTTTTTTAATAAAAAAGTTAAAGGGCATTTATACTAGGAGTTTTGATAGTTGGAATATTGTGTGCAGTTTAGACTTTTGGTTTGTGGGGAAAAATTCAGGTCAGATGGAAGTGGGAGTTGTTAAAAGAGGGAGGGGGGATACTGCTCTTGAGCAAAACATGTGCTGAATTGAAAGCATGCAGCAACACACACTTCATAGTAAGTTCTACTTACAAGTATTTATTAATAGATTAAGATGAGGAAAAGTAATTTTTTTTTTTGCCTATAAATACACAAAAAATGCACTTTCTCACAAGCAGCTTTTATATGATTGTTTTTTGTGTTCAGCATCGAATATTTGAAGTTCGGTATTAATTTGAGACATTCAAATGATGAATATTCAAAGATATCGGCATTCGGAAACTCCACCCAAAGAAAATTCTGAGAAAAAAAACAACCCCCCTGATATTGAATATTCAATAAATAAAATAAAAGGTTTTTATGGGGAATATCTAAGGATTTTACATCAATTTTTATTTTTATTCTTGTGATTTTTCTTTGCCTCATTCTTTCTGGCTTGTTTCCCTACTGTCTATTTTTTTGAAACAATATTCTGCTAGCTGTTCCACGGATTCCTAATATCTGTTGTCAGGCCGATAGAATGATAGCAGTGGGTTGATGTGTTACTTCTAAATAGCAGACAGCAACTCATACACCATATGTCACAGTGTCAAACTCATGCGAGTAAACTTTTTCTCTCATTCGATTCAGACAAGACCTAATTGAACATAGAGCTATAGGTATATTCCTTCATTTTTGTCAAGCAAAGAAATACCGGCTGACTCACTGATCCTTGGCAGAGTGGGTGGCCAAGACAGAGGAAACTGCTGACACAAGACTGTGCCACAATATTCTTCTATTCACAATCTGTTCTGCTCCCCTAAAGGCCTAAGCTGTTGGACATGTGTAGACATCAAGCTGTAATGCATTTAAGCCTTGTTTTTTTTAGACAGGTTTTTTACTTTATCTTAACTGCTATAAAGATTTTGTTAGATAACAGGATCCAAACAAATAAACAAGACAAAGAAAGGTTAAAATCTGTAAAATATGGATTAAGCAAGATAATTCAAAGGGATGAAAAAAGGAAAATCTTACATAATTATATGCAACTTTTAATCCATACCATTTACTGGTCTCCACCTGATGAAGCTGCTATAGTGAAACTAGTAGTGGAGTACTGTTTTGGTTACTTTCTAGAGCTCTAGATTTTAGCCAAGGGCTCTGCTCTATATTAAGTCATCCTGTGTGACGCTATTCCCATCAACATGTCCGTGCATGATAATCTAGCTATATCACAGCTCCGGACTAGTTTGAGAATCTTTAGAACCAATTGGCTGAATTTGTGCATCTCTGGAAGAACCCAAACTCACGTGCTGATGCTACCTGAATGCTACGATAGCTAGAAGCAGTGATCCAGGTCTGGGTAGGAGACGAGCCATTAGAAATCACGTTGTAAAGACATACACGTTTCCTCCATTATCCCCAGTGTGCTGGATTTGAATAGCCCGGGTGTTGTTAGTTTATAGGGGGTATACACAGCAGGCCTAGGATCTGACTCTGTTTATTATAAACCTCTTTTTGGTTATTATCAATAATATTTTTTATATATAATTAAAACGGTTATAGGTTTTTCATATATTTTTCAGCCCTCTCTGAATTACCTTGCTTAATCCATATTTTACATATTGTTGTAGTTTTAGTCCAGAACCTGTGTCACTTTGTAGGCCCTAGTGGCTGGGTTTTTATTTGTCTTACACTGAGTCCACTGTTGAATTGTATCCTTTCAAGGTAAAAATCTCCAACTGTCTTATTCATATTAAGCAAACCCTCTGTAATCATCCAAACTTTACTAGTACAAGGAAACATTAAACAACCCATTTAAGCAATTAGTTGCTTAAAGGATAACTATGCTATAAAAATTTACATTTTAAAAATGGAAAGTACCTCGGACAGGTACTCCTAACTCACAATTTTGTTTCATTGAGGATCTACAGCACGTACAGTTTTCATTTGCCAGGTTAGTCCTGGTCTATTCCTGTATTAATGATAGGGCTAAAGCCATGAGGAGGACTGGCAGAATCATTTTTCCTTTGGGCTGGTACTCCTCACAGAAACAATATTGGAAGGTAGGAATTACCAGTCCCATATCCCTGTCCCAAGCACTTTTCAGTTTAGCTGTGTTTTAAAAAACAAATTTTATACACACAATAGTTATCCTTTAACTCTTTCATAGCACTACAATATATCAGTACTGTATGTTCAGGGTTTGTACTAAGAGACGTTTTCGCTGCTTATCTCCCCCATCTAGATGCATTAAGTGGGTAAAGCCTTGTATTTCAACTTCAGTGTTTATAAACTTTTATTTAATGGAATAATTAGTATAGACATTAAAGGGGAACTATAGTGTACATAAAGTTTTTTTCAAACAAAGTTAAAATGAAAAGTACCTTGAGCAGATAGGTAGGATTGTTACTTTCTACCTCCCAATTTAATTTCTATGAGGAGCCGCATCACAAAGAAAACTGCTCCTGCATGTCTCAGGTGCTTCAGCACTATTTTTAATAAAGGAAGGCCCAGAGCCAAAACGTGGCAGATGAAAACTGTATGTGCTGTAGTTCCTTAATGAAATAATAATATTGGGAGATATGAATAATCAATACTACCTCCCTGCCCCAGGTACTTTTCATTTTTAAAAAGTTCATTTTTACAGTATAGTTGTCCTTTAAATATCCAATGGCACCGCAAAGCTCCACAAACCTTTGTTAAACCCAGATAATGGGTTAGCACAGCTTTTTAATGTTGAGACTCCCAGTGTAACTACCTGGCTTCCTTGCCTTCCACAATATTGCATGGGAATACAGAACTTTGGATATTCTTGTACCATTAACTAAGAATGGGAAAAACCGAAAATTTATACTTACGTGATTTTCTTTTCCTGGTCCGTCACACGTCAGTGGTTAACAATGGGTTAATCCCCGATCCTCCGGATTGACAGGCTGGTCCCTCCCCTAATTAAATAAATTTTGATCCAGCACCTACCCCAATAGTCTTTGATTCTATCTCAAGCTCGTACAGTCGGCAAAGACTATTGGGGTAGGTGCTGGATCAAAATTTATTTAATTAGGGATTTTTAGGGGAGGGACCAGCCTGTCAATCCGGAGGATCGGGATTAACCCATTGTTAACCACTGCCGTGTAGACCAGGAAAACCGAAAATTTACTTACGTGATTTTCTTTCCTGGTCCGTCACACGCAGTGGTTAGGATTTCCCCCCCTTCTTTGATTCTATCTCAAGCTCGTACTCGGCAAAGAAGGGGGGGAAATCCTAACCACTGCCGTGTAACAGACCAGGAAAAGAAAATCACGTAAGTTAAATTTTCAGTTTTCCCTGGTCCTACCACGGCAGTGGTTAACATGTGGATTGATAAGCTAAATAATAGGAGGGAGACAAAAGTGTGATAGTGCAGAAATATTTATTGCGATGAACAGACAGAACTTTTTTGCCAAAGTCTGCTTGGGAAGATGCAAAGACATCTAAGTTATAGTGCTTTATAAAAGTGTTAATGGATGTCCAGGTGGCCGCTTTGCAAATCTCCTCAGGAGATGCTCGAGCAGAGAAAGCCCAGGAGGCTGCCAGAGACCTGGTTGAGTGTGCTGTACCCTATCGGGTGGAACTGCTGCCATTGCTGCATAGGCCTGCCTGATGCAACCTTTGATCCATGCTGATATGTTGGTGAGGATGGCTGGTATCCTTTCTTTCTCCCCGAATGAAGAATGAAGAGATAATCTGTCTTCCTGAACCCTGCAGATCTTTCAATATAAGTTTTAAGGCATCTGCCAACATCCAGGAGATGACCGTCTTATCAATTCTGAGTTTCATTCGGGTTCCCCAGAGTAGAAGGATGATATCCTCATTGATATGGAATGCAGAAACTACCTTTGGTAGAAAGGATGGATCTGTGCGCAGGACAACTCTGTCATTGAGAAAAAGGGTGAACGGATGAGATGCCCTTAGAGCTCTGATCTCTGGTGACTCTTCTGGCTGAAGTAATTGCCACTAGGAAGATTGTTTTAAAGTAAGATATTCCATGCTGCATGAAAGGATTGGCTCAAATGGCGCTGATCGCAGTGCCTGGAGTACCAAAGTCGTCCAGGGCGGCACTATGGATCTTTGTGGTTTGAGGTGTTTAACCCCTTGGAATAATCTGGTCACTGATGCATCCAGTGCCCATCTGATGTTGCAGAGTGCAGATAGCGCAGAGACTTGAGATTTTAGCGCGATGCAAGACTTAGATTTTTATTGAACCCTTCTTGAAGGATTCAATGATATTTCAACTGAGGTTAAAGTGGAGAAATATCTTTTGACTGACACCAGTTACAGAATGTTTTCCATATCCTATAGTACCTTGTGGATGTTGATGGCTTCCTTGCTGCCAACATAGTTCTGATAGTTTCTTCAGAGAAACCTCTCTCTCTTAATGTTGCGGTCTCAACCGCCAGGCAGGCCGCTAGAGATAATTCACTAAGTCCGTGTGAAGGAATGGACCCTGCCGAAGGTCTGGCCTGAGTGGGATCTTGAAGGGCGGCTGGACTGATAGTTGCAGAGCCCAGTGAACCATGGTCCCGAGGCCACCAAGGTAGGATCGCAATCACATTCGCTTTCTCGTCTTGAATCTTCCTGAGGATTTGCGGAATCAAAGGAATTGGTGGAAATATGTAGTTTAGTTGATTGCCCCAGGGGATAGACATTGCATCTGCTGCTATGGCTTTCTGGTCTTGGTACCTGGAGATGAATTCCTTAATTGACGATTCTCCTTTGTTGCCATAGATCTATATCAGCATCCCCCATTTGTTGCAGATGTGTTGAAATACTTGAGGATGGATCTGCCATTCCCCCGGGTGCATTGTTTCCTGCTCAGGAAGTCTGCTGATTTTTATATTCCCCTGGAATATGTGATGCAGAGAGTCTGTTAGGTGATTCTCTGCCCAATAGAGTATCTGTTTCGCTATGAGCCAAAGTTTTTGGCTGCGGGTACCTCCCTTCTTCTTGAGGAAGGCCACTACTGTCATGTTGTCCCCAGTATTAGGATAGATTTCCCCTGGATGTAGCGTTGAAAAGCCGTAGAGCCTGAAGACCCCCATCATCTCTCTGTGGTTCTGAGGTAATGATTTCACATTCTGTCCCACTTGCCCTGGGCGTCCGTCTCCCAAAAATCGCACCCACCCCCCCGAGAGGGCTGCATCCGTGAAGATGGTTAACCATAGAGGTGTGAGTAGAGAGACAGGCTGAAAGTTCTCCCTTCTGGTCCACCAGATCAAGTCCTCTCTTGTCTCCTGACTCAGATGGTCAGCTGATTTATGCTCTTCCTCCTGAACTGTTTGATAAAGGAAACTTGAAAGGTTCGTTATGTGGCTCATTACCCACATCACTGAGTCTAGTGTTGACGTAAGCTTCCCCAGGGGTGTTGACAGATCCAAGCTGTCGTGACTGGGATCTCAAGACGTCTGAAGTTGTTCGTATCAAGTCGTTCTGGCGTTCTATCGGCAGGGAAGCTGTCATATTCTGTGTGTCTAGAATGATGCCTAAAAATTGTATTTGTTGTGACGGGATCAAATTCGGCTTCTCTCCCAATTTATGATCCATCCCAGGTCTTGAAGGCAAGCAAGGGACTTTGGATATGGAGACGCAGGGTGGGGAGATGCTGGGTTTCGTAGGATTTCATCTAAGTACAAGAAAATCTGTATCCCCTGCGATCTTAGGTGTGCCATCACTGGTGCTAGGACTTTGGTAAAGACCCTTGGTGCTGTGGCTAGTCTAAAGGGCAGAGCCCTGTATGATAATGAGTTCCCAGAATGCAGAAACGTAAGAACTTTTTGCTTCCCGGGCGGATGGGAATATGCGGATAAGCATCTCGGATGTCTATCTTTGCCATCCAATCTCTTGGTCGCATCTGGATTACTACTTGTCTTGATGGTTTCCATCTTGAACCTTCGAACTTCGAGAAATCGGTTTACTGACTTTAAATTGAGGATTGGCCTGAGCTCCCCTGATTTCTTCTTTTTTAGGAAATTGGGGAGTAAATCACTAGCTTCTTTTGAGAAGCCGGGACCAGTTCTATGACCTGATTTCGTATAAGGAGGTTCAGAGTCTGCTGTAGCCCTTCCTTCATTGATAGTATTTGGGAGCCGAGATACAAGAAATTTGCTGAATGTCGGAGCAGTTCGGAATTCTAGGAATAACCTAGTTGAATGATCTTGTTGACCCAAATCTGACGTTATCTGAGCCCATATCTCCGAGAATGAGGAGATTCTTCCTCCCACCTTTGGGGACAGGGTTCGCACACCTTCATAAGGGTCTGCCTTTGGTCTGGTTGGGCTTGCTCTAAAGCTGTTGGCTTTGAAATGGCCTCCAAGAATCCTCTGGCCGTATGGTTTGTTAGGCCGATATTGTCTAGCTTCTCTAAGGCCTGCTTGAGAAGAAAACGACGTGGAAGGAAATGGACCCCTAGGATTTCTGGCTGAGGGAGGCTTCTTTTGATGGAGTTTTTGTCTATTAACTCCTCTGTTTAGAGCCAAATAATAAGCTTCCTTCAAAGGGAATTGAAGTCAACCCTTGCTTGGAATGCACATCCGCCTTCCACTGCTTTATCCATAGCGCTCTCCTAGCCCACCGAGGATCCCATTATCCTTGAGGATAATTTCACCGAGTCCATGAGGCTTCGGCCAGGTATTCGTTAGAAAGTTTGATGTCTGCTAGGCCTTGCAGTAGTTCATCCCTCGTGTTTCCCCCATTGATCCCCGTTCAAGGTCCGTATCCAGACCCTATTAGCCCTGGCAAAGCTTGTGATGGCTACCGAGGGTCGATGAAGCCCCTGCCAGGAGATATATTCTTTTTAGCAGCGCATCTTCTTTCCTGTCCATGGGGTCTTTCAGAGCCACAGCATCGTCTGTGGCTAGTGCCGATTTTTTGTTAGCCTTTATGATGGCTGTATCTACTTTGGGACAAGTGTCCCAAGATGTAGCATCTGAAGGATAATGGGGTAAGTCTTAAAACCCCTGTGAAGGGAGAATTTCTTATCTGGAATTTCCCATTCCTGTGAAATAGTTTCCTTGATTTGATCATGAATGTGGAAACATCCTGAAGCGTTATCCTTCTTGGAGAACATGAGGTCTGAGTAACCTACTGGAGGTGGCTCCGAAATCCTCAAAGATTTCTTCACTTCCTTAAAGAGAGGCTAGGGCTTCCTGAGTCAAAGATTCATGCCCTTTGTCTGAATCTGATTCTCCATCAGATACCTCTCCCGATTCCAGCAGGTTCTGATTCTGGTTCTCTGATTGTGTCCTGGTGATGCGGCTGTGGATGGGATCATATCCGCAACTTTAGTCATCATGTTTTCAGCAAACTTGGATAATGAGGAGTCCATCATTGTTTGAACCGAAGTTAGCAGGTTCCCTTGAGAAGTTTTGTTCTGAAGTTGGCACAGTCACTGCAGAGTTTCTTCCTCCCTATTTCCTTATGGTATCCATGTTCATCCTCCTCTCTATGTCTGGAAGAAGATCTGAAAGAAATTAGTTAAAGATCAGCTTACTTAAGCCTAAAGTCTTGTGATGCTCTTCTTTAAAAGGCAGCTCATCCCTTGACTCTGATCTCCTCTTGTGACTCATGGCAGGCACCTAAGGGAGAAAACCATGGGTTACAACCAATAACCATGATGAAGTACTCACAGGCTGTGGAACCATGCTTACAGCAGTGGCAGACAGCAGGGCTGGGTACAGCAAGCTTCCTCTCCCTTCTGACTGAATTCCAACAGGCAGGAGCGAGGAGCAGAGAACGCCGGTTCTTTTTGAATCTCCCGCGAGAGAGGTCCGTTGCGGTCGCGATGAGTCATGGTCACGTGCGCGCACGGCCATGGGGATCGCGGCTTGTACAAGGAGCCCCAGACGCACATCGCGTGAACGCTTAAGTGCTGCTGCAGTAGGGGAAAGAGAGGCTGAGACCCACTACCGGATACCTGGGGGAGCTGAAGATATGCCATGTCAAGCGAGGACAGGAGAAAAAAGACTATTGGGGTAGGTGCTGGATCAAAATTTATTTAATTAGGGGGAGGGACCAGCCTGTCAATCCGGAGGATCGGGGATTAACCCATTGTTAACCACTGCCGTGGTAGGACCAGGGAAACAGGGGTGCATGAGTGCATGAAAACACGCACTCTGTATGTATACTGTGTACACCATGGGACTTTAACCATGACTACAATTATAATGCCCCCAAATCTCTAGTTCCATTTCTTGTTAAATTTCTTGTTTAAACATTACCATTTCATAGTGAGCATTTACAGTATATGCCAAGAAAATCGGATTGTCTGAGTACTGGTTAGGGTAACACTGCTTAAGGAGTAAACAAAATAAATTAAGACGTTGAGGGTTACAATAAGTTGCTGGCTTAAAAATGTTCTATACTCAAAAGTACAAGTGCACTGTAAAATCAAGTTATGTTCATTTGGAAGCTGCAGCTTTAAAATACGGTTGCCATATTTTTTCCCCCTATGTCCCTCCAGAGCCTACCTTTGAGTCTTGAAAGTTGCTGACATCTTGTTACGGGTTTGCTGAATGTTAAGCTCCGCCCCTCTGAGATTTCTTCGTGCTTCCTTCTGCTTGAGCCTCAAACAATAATGCCTGTGAGTTCCGTGCACTCTCCTGCTTGAGCCTCAAACTAATGCCTTTGAGTCCGTGCACTCTCCTGTTTGACCTCAAACAGTAATGCCGGTGAGTTCCGTGCACTCTCCTGCTTGAGCCTCAAACAGTAATACCTGTGAGTTCCGTGCACTCTCCTGCATGAGCCTCAAACAGTAATACCTTTGAGTTCCGTGCACTCTCCTGCTTGAGCCTTAAACAGTAATGCTTGTGAGTTCCGTGAATGCGTGTATGGACAGAACTCACAGGCATTATCGTTTGAGGCTCAAGCAGGAAAAAGCATTGGAAATCTCAGAGGGGTGGAGCTTAACATTCAGCAAACCAGTAACAAGATGTCAGCAACTTTTAAAGGCCAAAACTAGGCTCTGGAGGAGCATAGGGAAAAAAATATGCATAAAACATATCCCCTGCCCTCCCTCTATCTTAGACACGTTAACCACAAAAAACTAAACACGGGCTTCGTGACCCTGACGAAGCCCGTATGCTATAGGCTAAGGGCGAAACACGTGTCGGTTTTCTGTAAGGACGAAACAGGAACATGCATTTTGAGTCACGTTATGGAGTCCGCGCAGAAAGGTTGGATTGGTAACCGGAGGAATTTGTTACCCACGCTGGGAGTTTATTCTCGCCTAGGAACGGGTGAAGAGTGTGGTCCGTCTGAGGAATGGGAAGCAGTTCCCCGACCTCAGTCCTGGCTTCTCACGCTAAGTCCCGGACAATGGTGAGTACTGTCAACTTACTAGAAGCGGTTTCCAACTTTTCTTTCTCTAGGCCGGCAGCTAATGATTGAGCTGAACTAATTATATATATACTCTGTAGGGACTTGAACTGTCTATACCTGTTTCCTTCTCCCATTTTGAGATCGCAGGGACGCCTGACGTGGTGAGGGGTGTCTCGTGGTGTTTAGTTTTTTTTGTGGTTAACTGTCTAAGATAGAGGGAGGGCAGGGTATTGTTTTATACTTGTTATGATTCACCAATAATGTCTTTTGATATAATTATAGCCTAACGTATTTCTGTGCCGTTTATTAGGGATCTTTCTTTCTTAGGAATCTTTTTTCCCGTCTTATATATTTTTTATAGTATATTTGATATCCCTATTGTGCACCGCTGGATTCCAGCGTTACATGGCTAAGTCCGAAGTTGTGCACCTGCCTTTACATATTTTTACATATTTTTTACATAATTTTTGGGAAAAAAATATGGCAACAGTATTTTTAAAGCTACAGCTTCCAAATCAACATAACTTAAAGGGCATGTCCACCCCCAAAACAAAAATTTAACCCCATACTGGCCCCACTCTGTAGTGTACAAAAATCATTACCTGACATCTCTGCTCCAAATGGTTACCCTGCTATTTCCCTGCAAAGTCTGGAAAACAGCAGTGTAGTAGCTGTCAGTGACTCATCTTGTGCCTGTGTCTGCCTCAACATTGACAAGGTTTGAGGCATGCGCAGGAGAGTCCTACCCCCCCCCTCCCTCTCCCTCCCGTTTTGCTCCCCCTGCCCCTAGCTCCAAACCCTAGCTCCATGCCCTTTAAGCTTACAGTGGACTTATCCTTTAACGAGTGGTAGGAAGTTCAATACAGCAATCCATGGTTAAGTTTCCCTTTATATGGCTGTGGGTTCCGGCCAATGAAGATATGGCTAATTGGAAGACATTCTATGCACTCAAAAATATTGTTCAATGAGGAGGGAAGGAGCACACTTAATGTTCCTCAATAAAGAAAGTGAAGTGAAGATCATGGTGGTTTCATTGGGTAATATCCATAAGTTTTTTTAATATACTCTCCACTAACACAGTGAATTTTGTGACTGCAGTTGTAATAAGCATTGTTCATTAACTATAGGATAATCCTAGCAAAGGGGTATTTGAGTTTGAGTGGAAATTCATTCATATTATGTTCATTTCTTAGTTTTCAATCAGTCTAAAATTTTACCTGAGCAACATGAGAAACTAAGGGGTCATAGAATGAAATATTTCACCACAATGCAGCTGAGGCTTTGTTTCAATTTGTTTGGGGTAAAGGGATTTCAAGGTAATAGCAAAGGTTACGAGCTCTAAGAAGCAAGTACTAAAGGGAGGAAGGATACACAGCAAGGACAAGACAAATGAGAAAACATGTTATTTGGGTGAATGCATCTGTTAATTAAAGAGGAACTGTGGTCCAAAATGACTAGGTAAATTGATAGGAATTGCTATCCTGAGAGATTTTGCAATTATTTTCCATTGTTATTTTTTGCATAGTTTTGAAGATATTAACATTTTTTGTGTGATATGGCAGCAGCATCACCAGGTCCCCTGCACTTCCTGCTTCCTGCTCTGAAACCAGAGTCAATCTGCCCTGTGTCTCCTCCCCTTTGCAGCTCCCTTGGTCCCTGCCACTCATAGACCCCATGGTCCCTCCAGTTGCAGGCCCCCTTTGGCCCATTCCCTTACAGCCCCATGTGGCCCCACCCACTTCTGGGTGCCACTCGTGGGAGTCGTGGCCCCGTCCACTCGCAGGTGTCATGGCCCTGTCCACTCGCAGGTGTTGTGGCCCCGCCCACTTGCGGGTGTTGTGGCCCCACCCACTCACAGGTGCTGTGGGCCACTCTGACACCTCCCCTACCCCATCCTCCCCCCATCCCGAAAAATCTGTGGAAATAGCCTTTTCAGGCCGAGTGAGAACTCTGCCTGAAAAGGCTGTTTTCACATAGAGAGAGATAAGGCTGTAGATTCCCTTACCTTCTCTGCAGCTGCAGGTCCTTCACACGGCAAGAGGAGGAGGGACTTCCTGTCTCCCTCACCCATGAGGGAGTCTGAGGCTGTGCTCGCCGGCGCACTGTGCAGGAGAAGCCTTAGGAATGTCCCATGTCAGCCTCCCACCCATTAACTTTATGGTCAGTCATTCTTTATATCTTGGGCTGTGGAGCATGTAGAAAGGTGGTTGATGACTCGTTTTAAAGTAGGAAACTGGCCTTTCATTTAAACTGAACTTGTTTGGGGACCACAGTTCCCCTTTAACTCCCCGCTTTCGGGTTGTGGAATGTTGATATTGTATGTATGTACATTAGTAATGTATAATTTTATTTATAAAGCGCAACTTGGGTATGCAGCATGTACATTAAAAAATACAGAATATACAAACAGGTTGATAGTGCAAGCAATTATACAGATAGATAAAATTAATTAAATACAATTTCATACATTGGTGAGGCAATTCATTCTCCCAGTGACAAGACCAGAAGCCATAGCAGCAGTGCAATGTCTATCCCCTGGGGCAATCAACTAACTACATATTCCCACCAATCTCTTGGATTCCGCAAATCCTCAGAAGATTCCAAGACGAGAAAGCGAATGTGATAGCGATCCTACCTTGGTGGCTCGGAGACCATGTCCACTGGCTCTGCAACTATCAGTCCAGCCGCCCTTCAAGATCCCCACTCAGGCCAGACCTCCTTCGGCAGGGTCCATTCTCTTCACACGGACTTAGGAAATCTATCTCTAGCGGTCCTGGCTGTTGGACCGCAACATTAAGAGAGAGATTTCTCTGAGAAACTATCAGACCATGTTGGCAGCAAGGAAGCCATCAACATCCACAAGGTACTATAGGATATGGAAACATCTGTAACTGGTGTCAGTCAAAAGATATTTCTCCACTTTAACCTCAGTTGAGAATATCATTGAATTCCTTCAAGAAGGGTTCATAAAAATCTAAGTCTTGCATCGCTAAAATCTCAAGTCTCTGCGCTATCTGCACTCTGCAAATCAGATGGGCACTGGATGCATCAGTGACCAGATTATTCCAAGGGGTTAAACACCTCAAACCACAAGTAGATCCATAGTGCCGTCCCTGGGACTTACCTTTGGTACTCCAGGCACTGCATCACGCCATTTGAGCCAATCCTTTCATGCAGCATGGAATATCTTACTTTAAAAACAATCTTCCTAGTGGCAATTACTTCAGCCAGAAGAGTCCAGAGATCAGAGCTCTAAGGGCATCTCATCCGTTCACCCTTTTTCTCAATGACAGAGTTGTCCTGCGCACAGATCCATCCTTTCTACCAAAGGTAGTTTCTGCATTCCATATCAATGAGGATATCATCCTTCCTACTCTGGGAAACCCTGAAATCTCAGAATCTGATAAGACGGTCTCTCCTGGTGTTGGCAGATGCCTTAAAACTTATATTGAAAGATCTGAGGTTCAGAAGACAGATTATCTCTTCATTCTTCATTCGGGGAGAAAGAAAGGATACCAGCCATCCTCACCAACTATATCAGCATGATCAAAGGTTGCATCAGCAGGCCTATGCAGCAATGGCAGCAGTTCCACCCGATAGGGTTACAGCACACTCAACCAGGTCTCTGGCAGCCTCCTGGGCTTTCTCTGCTCGAGCATCTCCTGAGGAGATTTGCAAAGCGGCCACCTGGACATCACTTAACACTTTTATAAAGCACTATAACTTAGATGTCTTTGCTCTTCCCAAGCAGACTTTGGCAAAAAAGTTCTGTCTGCTCATCGCAATAAATTTTCTGCACTTATCACTACTTTTGTTCCCCTCCTATTATTTAGCTTATCAAATCCCATTGTTTAACCACTGCCTGGTAGGACCAGGGAAAACTGAAAATTTATACTTACGTGATTTTCTTTCCTGGTCTGTTACACGCAGTGGTTAGGATTTCCCCCCCTTCTTTGCCGACTGTACGAGCTTGAGATAGAATCAAAGAAGGGGGGGAAATCCTAACCACTGCGTGTGACGGACCAGAAGAAAATCACGTAAGTATAAATTTTCGGTTTTCCCTGGTCCTACCACGGCAGTGGTTAATGGGTTAATCCCCGATCCTCCATTGACAGGCTGGTCCCTCCCCTAATTAAATAATTTTGATCCAGCACCTACCCCAATAGTCTTTGCCGACTGTACGAGCTTGAGATAGAATAAAGACTATTGGGGTAGGTGCTGGATCAAAATTTATTTAATTAGGGAGGGACCACCTGTCAATCCGGAGGATCGGGGATTAACCCATTGTTAACCACTGACGTGTGACGGACCAGAAAAGAAAATCACGTAAGTATAAATTTTCGGTTTTTCCCATTCTTAGTTAATGGTACAAGAATATCCAAAGTTCTGTATTCCCATGCAATATTGTGGAAGGCAAGGAAGCCAGGTAGTTACACTGGGAGTCTCAAACTTAAAAAGCTGTGCTAACCCATTATCTGGGTTTAACAAGGTTTGTGGAGCTTTCGGTGCCATTGGATATTTAAAGGACAACTATACTGTAAAAATGAACTTTTAAAATGAAAAGTACCTGGGGCAGGGAGGTAGTATTGATTTCATATCTCCCAATATTATTATTTCATTAAGGAACTACAGCACAACAGTTTTCATCTGCCACGTTTGGCTCTGGGCCTTCCTTTATTAAAAATAGTGCTGAAGCACCTGAGACATGCAGGAGCAGTTTTCTTTGTGATGCGGCTCCTCATAGAAATTAAATTGGGAGGTAGAAAGAAACAATCCTACCTATCTGCTCAAGGTACTTTTCATTTTAACTTTGTTTGAAAAAAACTTTATGTACACTATAGTTCCCCTTTAATGTCTATACTAATTATTCCATTAAATAAAAGTTTATAAACACTGAAGTTGAAATACAAGGCTTTACCCCACTTAATGCATCTGATGGGGGAGATAAGCAGCGAAAACGTCCTTAGTACAAACCCTGAACATACAGTACTGATATATTGTAGTGCTATGAAGAGTTAAAGGATAACTATTGTGTGTATAAATTTGTTTTTTAAAACACAGCTAAACTGAAAAGTGCTTGGGACAGGGATATGGGACTGGTAATTCCTACCTTCCAATATTGTTTCTGTGAGGAGTACCAGCCCAAAGGAAAAATGATTCTGCCAGTCCTCCTCATGGCTTAGCCCTATCTTAATACAGGAATAGACCAGGACTAACCTGGCAATGAAAACGTACGTGCTGTATCCTCAATGAAACAAAATTGTGAGTTAGGAGTACCTGTCCGAGGTACTTTCCATTTTTAAAATGTAAATTTTTATAGCATAGTTATCCTTTAAGCAACTAATTGCTTAAATGGTTTGTTTATGTTCCTTGTACTAGTAAAGTTTGGATGATTCAGAGGGTTTGCTTAATATGAATAGACATTGAGATTTTTACCTTGAAAGGATACAATTCAACAGTGGACTCAGTGTAAGACAAATAAAAACCCAGCCACTAGGGCCTACAAAGTGACACAGGTTCTGGACTAAAACTACAACAATATGTAAAATATGGATTAGCAAGGTAATTCAGAGAGGGCTGAAAAATATATGAAAACCTATAACCGTTTTAATTATATATAAAAAATTTATTGATAATAACCAAAAAGGTTTATAATAAACAGAGTCAGATCCTAGGCTGCTGTGTATACCCCCTATAACTAACAACACCCGGGCTATTCAAATCCAGCACACTGGGGATAATGGAGGAACGTGTATGTCTTTACAACGTGATTTCTAATGGCTCGTCTCCTACCCAGACCTGGATCACTGCTTCTGCATATCGTAGCTTCAGGTAGCATCAGCACGTGAGTTGGGTTCTTCCGAAGATGCACAAATTCACCAATTGGTTCTAAAGATTCTCAAACTAGTCCGGACTGTGATATAGCTAGATTACTCTGCACGGACATGTTGATGGGAATAGCGTCACACAGGATGACTTAATATAGAGCAGAGCCCTTGGCTAAAATCTAGAGCTCTAGAAAGTAACCAAAACAGTACTCCACTACTAGTTTCACTATAGCAGCTTCATCAGGTGGAGACCAGTAAATGGTATGGATTAAAAGTTGCATATAATTATGTAAGATTTTCCTTTTTTCATCCCTTTGAATTATCTTGCTTAATCCATATTTTACAGATTTTAACCTTTCTTTGTCTTGTTTATTTGTTTGGATCCTGTTATCTAACAAAATCTTATAGCAGTTAAGATAAAGTAAAAACCTGTCTAAAAAAAACAAGGCTTAAATGCATTACAGCTTGATGTCTACACATGTCCAACAGCTTAGGCCTTTAGGGAGCAGAACAGATTGTGAATAGAAGAATATTGGTGCACAGTCTTGTGTCACAGTTTCCTCTGTCTTGGCCACCCACTCTGCCAAGGATCAGTGAGTCAGCCGGTATTTCTTTGCTTGACAAAAATGAAGGAATATACCTATAGCTCTATGTTCAATTAGGTCTTGTCTGAATCGAATGAGAGAAAAAGTTTACTCGCATGAGTTTGACACTGTGACATATGGTGTATGAGTTGCTGTCTGCTATTTAGAAGTAACACTCAACCCACTGCTATCATTCTATCGGCCTGAACACAGATATTAGGAATCCGTGGAACAGCTAGCAGAATATTGTTTCAAAAAAATAGACAGTAGGGAAACAAGCCAGAAAGAATGAGGCAAAAGAAAAATCACAAATAAATAAAAATTGATGTAAAATCCTTAGATATTCCCCATAAAACCTTTTATTTATTTATTGAATATCAATATCAGGGGGGTTGTTTTTTCTCAGAATTTTCTTTGTGGAGTTTCCGAATGCCGATATCTTGAATATTCATCATTTGAATGTCTCAAATTAATACCGAACTTCAAATATTCGATGCTGAACACAAAAAAACAATCATATAAAAGCTGCTTGTGAGAAAGTGCATTTTTTGTGTATTTATAGGCAAAAAAAAAAATTACTTTTCCTCATCTTAATCTATTAATAATACTTGTAAGTAGAACTTACTATGAAGTGGTGTTGCTGCATGCTTTCAATTCAGCACATGTTTTGCTCAAGAGCTATCCCCCTCCCTCTTTTAACAACTCCCCTTCCATCTGACCTGAATTTTTCCCCACAAACCAAAAGTCTAAACTGCACACAAATTCCACTATCAAAACTCCTAGTTAAATGCCCTTTACTTTTTATTAAAAAAAAAAAATAAAAAACAGGTTTGGGCTAAAACATCAGTAACTCACAAGTCTCAGTGTTGTGTCACAAACCAATCAGAATGCAAGAGTTCATACCTTAAAATACATTCCCTCTCTCCCTAACTGCTAGTTCAAACAGGTTAATATTTTGACAAAATTATCTGCTTACAGTGCATTTAGTTGGACAGATATTTTATTAAATGTA
The DNA here is from genome assembly GCA_019447015.1 of Hymenochirus boettgeri. Lineage (NCBI taxonomy): Eukaryota > Metazoa > Chordata > Amphibia > Anura > Pipidae > Hymenochirus > Hymenochirus boettgeri. The sequence goes on from CM033471.1 coordinate 229,606,817, forward strand.
CCATACGACATATCACTTTTAACTGTTTTAATATAAAATTTGTTGAAAACAATAATTGGGCATATTGATAAATTTTGGGTCTTCAATAGGCTTCTTCAGTGGTATTTGCTGTGTATCTTCGATGCATATTGATCAATACAACTGTTGATTGTATTGTAATCACTGTGTGCCAACCCTAGCGCCTTTTACTTGTGAAAATTAGTTACAACCAGGGAATGAGCAGCTTGTAAGGGAAAACAAACTATAATGGGATAAAGAGTCAGAGGTGAGTAAGAGATTGTAAGATTGTAGGGTTTCATGCCTGTTACTTAATAATAGTTTTCGATGGGGAAAATTTTAAAGGAATAGAGAACTATTCCTGTTCTACATTGATTGAAGCCCGGAGGTTAAGGAGCTATCCCTTGCCTCCCGTTCTTCAATCAATGTATGGATAGCCAGGAAGAAGATCTGAAAATCTTACCTTTAGCGCGATCCAGCGGGGCTGCTCTGAAATTCCTGGCCGCTTCCTGCCTCTGTTCTGCTATAGCACGCATTATCGGCCATCCGCATTATAGCGTAACAGAAGCAGGAAGCAGTCGGAAACTGTCAGAGCGGCCCCGCTGGATCGCGCGAAAGGTAAAATTTCAGATCTTTGTCCTGGCTATCCAAACATTGATTGAAGAACGGGAGGTAAGGGATAGCTCCTTAACCTCCCGGGCTTCAATACTGCAGAAAAGGAATAGTTCACTATTGCAGTGAACTATTCCTTTAAATTACTTTTAACTTTTGATGTATGTAGGGTTTTAGGTTTTTATGTCCTAGAGGCTCATAATGAATGTCTTATATGATATTTGGATATGTTTTAACAAATGGAAACATAACAAGGAACAAACAGTTTTTAACTATTTAAATATGCCCAAGGATTTCCAGCCTTTTGGCCATCTGTCCAGTAAATTTCTTATTTAGACTCCTACTCTAGAGAAAAGGGATCTCAGAGTCTATATGACTTGTTGGGTCTTCCCATATGCTGTTTTTGCATTGGTATGCATACTGTTCAAGCCATCTGTTGCTCTGTAGGTCCTTATATGTGCTTCTTTTTTCCAGAAAGAAACCTTGGAGAGTTGGTTTGAGGGTAACATAAAGAACATGCTTGATTGAGAGATGAACAAATCTGTAGTCATTCTGCCAGTGGTCCAGAAATTTGATTCAAACCCAGTTAAACAAAAACAAAAAATTTGTTCGAACCTGATTTTCTTCTATTCTTTTGGGATATTTGACTTTTCTACCACTTTTTTACCACAATTTTAAACTGCAATTTTCTATGTTCCAGCTCTCGAAATTTCCACCAGGTCCACGTAGTTTTCAAAACCAGCAGTTCTGAATAGAAAAACGTGACTTAACTTACTTGATTGTCCTGCTCTGTTGAATATTTAGTTACCACTTTTTCAGGACTATATATCGTGGGAGAAAACTACAAAGAAATGTAAATCTATATTCATGTTCTTTTCATCTACAGTAGCATATTCATCATATTTTTTCATTCGTTACCATTTTGTAAAAGCAAATAAATTAGATTTTTTTGGATTTACATCTTGATGTCCACAGTCTATGCTTATTGAATATCTTATAATGACCAGCAGCACCTTGGGTGCTTGATCAAGTCTTCAGCCAAGGAGGGTAACCAATTGAGAGAAGGAAAAGCCCACAACTAGCCAGCTTTTAGCAGGTCTTCTTTAGCACCCACAAAGACATGAAAGGCTAGCAGATATATAGCTGAAAGGGACCTGAAAAAAGCACAAACACCAATATAGGGATGATAGGGTCACTATACTCACTTGAACAACCTTACATTTTGTGATACTGCAATTTGAGCAATTTGAGAAGTAAAATGGTGGTACTCACATATTATCGTGCTTGATTTGTTATTAATGATTAATGTTTATGAGTGCTCCTAATTGCCCCCCACCTCCCTTACTCACTGCCTTCTGGTAGTGTCTGTGACACTTATAAGTTCTGCACAGCCTCACCATGGACACTGCTCTGCTTACACATCCCCCCCTCCCTCCCTTCCCCCTTCTTTTCACTGTTAATTCTCTTAAATGTTGCAGAAAATGTACTGCAGGCAAAGATCCTTGTAAGACAGGTCACAAATTGCAATTTCTCGCTACTGGAGTGACAGGTCATTCTCTAATTTTTCCACATCACCACCCATACTAAACCCACTACCAGGATACTGTCTTGTACTGTTTATACATTTCAAAAGACACTTTCCATTTCAAAGGACACTGTTCTCACATTATTACAGTTATTTATTTGTGCCCATTTCACACCTCCACTACTATTTTTCCAACCCCCCTCCTCCTGAGTCTTATCTGTACCTGGTCATCCATCTGTTCAATTTGTTTGTTTATCCCTATGTGTATATAAGTTTGTGATTTCTCAGTTCTTTTGTAACATCCAGCCTGATGAAGGGGGCTTAGGACTCCTGAAAGCTTGCTTAATTTTTCTATATAGTTAGCCAATAAAAGGTATCACAGCTCTACTTCTCTTCTCTTACTTATGGCTAACACGGTACAAACCTCAACTATTGCTAGGTTCTTTCCCTGTAAATGTTGTGATTTTTAAATGATTTTAAGTGATTTTTAATGATTTCTCAGAATCTTCATCTCAAAATCTGAAAAGTCTTCGAGCTGCTGTATCTAAGTTACAATTTTAAAAATTCTAATTTTTAGAGTAAAGTATCCTTTTAAAGCAGGGTTCGCACATTAGCTCACGACCTACTGGCCATTAGCAAAGAGCTACCTTGTGGACTGCTATGATTTTCCATCAGGGGAATCTGCAGCTGTTATTGCATGCGCCGGATGTGACGCTTACTCGATGACAGGATTGGAGAAGAGGAGCGTCCTCTGATTATACAAAACAAAAGGAAAACTTTAAATGATTAGACCAGTGTCCATTTTTGAATAGGTGGCAGGTTTGTTGAACATGACTGTCTACTTTACTCATATCACAGTAAGCATAAATCCCCCTTACTTGCTGTGTTAGACATGTAGAATAGCCAGTAGTGAAAGAATAAAGGGGATCATCTTGCTATGTGTTTTAAAGACCCTTTATTGTGCTATTGTATACACAGCCCATACCTGCTGTCTGAACACAGCTACATGTGCCCACTGCTGTCTTAGAAATGTATATGATAAAATCATACTGTGTGTAAACATAATTTGTTTCATAAAGGTTTATAATATAATAATAATTAAAAAAAGGACATATACAGGGAGATGTACAGTAATATCACAAAGCGACACTACATAAACGATCATAATTATTTATGTGCTGGTATTGCATGTGTATATTACAGGTCAACAGGAGCATTTCTAGTGATCTTTTCCCCTACAAGTTGGAAAAGTAAACCTCACCTCTTCCCATTGTTCTTACCCCTGGTTTAAAAAAAAGCACAAAATTGGACATGTGATCTGTTCAAGAACAAGTAAGAGAGCAACTAATTAAACCTAGCCTGTCATTGTATTTCAGTCATTAACAAGTTTTCGATAATTTTCGATTGTACGGGGCTATTTTTGATCATTTTCGAAAATAGCCTCAAACGTTCAAAAATTATTGAAAATACGATCGAGCCATTTTCGAGTTTACAATCGTATTTTCGAAGATTTTCGAATGTTCGAGGCTTTTTTTTAAAATTAGCGAAATAGCCTTGAACGTTCGATTTTCGAAAATATGATCGGAAACTTGAAAATGGTCTCCGATCGTATTTTCGATAATTTCGTTCAAGGCTATTTTCAAAAGTTATCGAAAATAGCCCCGTACATTCGAAAATTATTGAAAATGTCTTCCGAAGTCCCAAACCCGGAGGATCTGTCTGGATTTGGACGGATCTTTCGAATTTCGGAACTGAGGGGTTCCATCTCTAGTCTGTTATATAGAAGGGTTGTAATGGGGCAGCACGTAAGCTCATGGTTAGCATGGGTTTCTATTGTTCAATTTTTTATAACGTTTTTATTTCCCTTTTGTTTTCAATGCATTATTAGGACGTACAATTCCAAAAAATTGTCATTTCCAGATCAAACACAACTTTGTTTTCAAACTGGGATTATTTCTAGATACAACCATAGTAGGGCTCTGTTACCTGGCTTCTTTAATAATGGAAATCACTTACTACCTACATTAGATACAACCATAACAGTACTCTAACATGGCTGCCTTTAAAGGATAAGTATGCTGTAAAAGGCTGCAGCTTTAAAAAAAAACAGTTGGCATTGTTTTTTCCTATGCCCCTCCAGAGCCTACATTTCCAGCTTGCAAGTTGCTGACATCTTACTTGTGCCTAGCTGAATGTTAGCTCCGCCCCTCCGGCGTGCATGACTGCAGCTTCCAACTAAACTTAATTTATTTTACAGCATACTTATCCTTTAAAATGGTCATTTCTTTCTTCTTGTACTAGATATAATACCTAGTCATGATCTCTAACAGGCTTTTCTTAAAGGGCACCTCCAGCCTTAAAATAACATTTTATATCTAGGATCAGCTACCTCCCAACCGCATTTTCCCATTATTTAAAAGATGCCCCTGAAGGGACTAACCGGCCTTGTCCCTCACCGCCTGGGTACCCCGCCCCTGCTGCTGTTGTGAGCTTATTTTGAGCAAGAACAACAGCAGTAAGGCGCTTCCTGGTGGCGGCTGTCAGAGTATTAGGCGCGTATTTGACTGACAGCCGCCACCAGGAAGTGGAGAGAGTAGCACGGCAGAGCAGCGAGGACTGATCAGGTAAGTCCCTCTGGGGCATCTTTGACACTTTTCAATAATGCGAAAATGGGATTTGGGAGGTAGCTGATCCTAGATATAAAATGTTATTTTAGGCTGACATGCCCTTTAATGAAACAAAAGTCTGTCATCAAAAATATTTAAAGTGTGAGCAAGGAGCAAGGTAGAGTAACAGAAACTGTTTTTCATTTACTCAGGAAATTTGCGGTCAGTGGTATTGAATTCCGGTATGATATTTAAGTATAATTTTAACCATTTCGATGCTGCATGATAAAAAAAATCTTAGTTGGCAGGGCATGCTGGGACTTTTACAGCTGTAGTGTACCTGCTTTATAACTGTATTTAACTGTAATGTTTTTTTTCCCCAAACACTTAACAATCGCATATCTTCCTATAAAGTACTTGCCTCTGGCTTAGAGACTTTCTGATACTGACATTGTCTGCCAATGATGATTAATCTCTTGACCCACATAGAGCTGGTGCCCGGCCCTGACGGGTTAAACACTTGAGGTTTATACTCATAAACAGGGGGGGGGGGACAGCAGATGGTAAACCAAGGCTTTGCCTCGATGTATTTACTCCTAATTCATGATGCTGAAAAATATTGTAGATAAATGAAGGTCCCGCCTGGTTCTATAGATGGAAAATAAAAAAAATAAGGTCTTATCTTCACAAGCTGGTTCTTGCTTTTCTGTCACTAACTGTTTAATTTAGTGCCAAGTATAGGACACAGAATAAAGCTTTGAGATAAGCAAACAGGCAGTGTTAGTTGATACGCTAGGCGTGTAGGTGTATATTACAGTGGATGCCATCAATCACCCTCTAGAAAGCAACATTTCCCCATATGGTTCCCCTGAAGGTACTTGTCATATTGGGAGCGTACCGTGTATATAGATAGATCTGACACTTTAATGACACGTCTCGGATAGACTTGCCCACTCGGCATGCCAAGCAACACAGAGAAAGCTCACAAATTATGTACAGGCAACATTTGGCCGTGCATATTTTTAACTTTAAATATTGCATGCACTTTTTAGAGCTCTTGGCATTTTATAGTATAACCTGAATGGAAGGATTGGATCTGTTTCTGTTTTTTCTTCATTGTGTGGAGAAGGGGATTAGAACTGAAATGTAACTTATGATTAATTAAAGGGACAACCATCTTTTATTGGAAATTGTCCCCATATGAAATAGTAAGGAAATGAAGTAATAAAGGTACTTTGTACAGCATATTTCTTCCAAAAAACATCTACAATTGATTACTGCTTGCACAGTATATTGTTGCAGGCACTTTCAGATTAAAGGAGAATTAAAGGCCAAAATTACGTTTTTTAAATTAGATAATGTTAAATTTAACAAGTGTAGCATATCTTAACTTGTACCTTATCTTAACATGTCAGATAAATAATTACCAACTGCCCCCTTGCTCTACTGTCCTCTCTCAGGGTTGTCCCCCATGAAAAATAGATGTATAATGTCAGCTTCCAGACGTATAGTAACCGTTATCCTCACTAGCCCACATGCTAGTCGTGCGGCAATATATCTCCTGGCACAGGTAAGTGCCCTACTGGGCAAACACAGTGTACCCGTGGTGTTAAATCACGCTATATTCCCAAATTATCACGGTGTGCATGAAAGGTGCAGAGGAAGGTATATTGCCGAAACTGATAGAGCTTAAATCAAGACTCAAGGGTAAGGTTGCTTCTCCAGCTAGTGACCCCAACAGATTTGCTGTTTAAGGTGAAGATGCAGAGGACGATAGCTCAGAATAGGCATGTATGGAGTGGGCTGTTTCCTTGAGCACCCAGGGGGCCGCCATCTCTAATACAATGAAGTAAGAACTGGGGCTAGGAAGGATAGACAGGTGGTAGTGGTAGGGGACTCCATTATTAGAACGGTAGATAGGGTGATTTGCTGCCAGCCCTACAGGGCAAACGTGTGTTCTGCCTGGTTCTAGGGTTTGACATCTGGTGGACCATATACACAGATTATTGGTGGGGCTGAGTGACCCCACGATCTGGTTCACGTTGGTGCCAATGATGGAGAGGTCCTTAAAATAATTACCAATAGTTAAAGCCAAGTTTAAAATACAGACCTCAAGGTTAGTGTTTTAGAAATGCTACCACAACCACGTACTACTGTACATTAGGGAGACAACAGGAGCTTAGGTTATTAATGCGTGGCTATGGGTGAGTGTAAGCAGATGGGGTTTGGGTTTTTAAAGAACGGGATGACTTTTCTATTGGCTACAAGCTCTTTAGTAGAGATGGAATGCACCTCATAATGATGGTCAGCTGTTTTGCGGGAGAACATGTCTAGGGGGTTGCAGGATATTTTAAACTAGCTATGGGGGAGGGATCAGGGGCTTATAAGATCATGGAGGGGAGGGATGGGGTAGAGGGAGCATAAGGAGGCATGTGCATCCAGTACGGTATTGAAATAAATTAAATGATAATCTTAAATGTATATTAACAATGCAAAAAGTCTGTCTGGAAAAACTAGACTAAACTAGAAGCTATTACAGCATTAAAGAAAAGTATGATGTGATCGCTATAGCAGAAACATGGCTAAATGATTCACATGACTGAGCAGTAATATAAAGGATACTCCTTATTAAGACATGACAGAGTTAATATGAAAGAAGGGGAGTATGAGATGAGATAGATGGGGGTATAAATGATAATGGCAGAAACAATATGGGTGGAGCTGTGTACAGGAAGAATGAAAGTGGGTAAATTAATTTGTGGTGAGTATTTTATAAGCCACCAAGGCTGCTGCTATGGGACATTATGAGGGATTTCAATTACCCTGACATAGATTGGAGTAAGGGAACTGCCAGACCTCAATTGTATTATTCTTAAATTTCGATATGAGCATTTTCTTTCACAGATTGTAGAAGTTCCTACTAGAAAGGATGCGTTGTTGGATCTGATGATATCTAATACCCTGAGCTCATTTTGGAAAAGATGGTAAGGGAACTTTGGGAATAGTGATTATTATTAGAGATGGTCGATACTCACCACTTTCGTTCCGTTTTCGGATTCCCGATCTCGGGAAATCCCGAAATCTGAAACTGAACGTATTTTTGGTTATTATCGAATGTTTTGATAAATTTCTAAAATAGCCTCAAACATTTGATAACCCCCGAAAATACAATCAGAGACTACTTTACAAGTTTCTGATGTATTTTCGAGGATTATCGAACTTTCGATAATTATAGAAAACAGGCTCCAAAGTCCCGAAATCCGGACGATGATTCAGATTTCAGAACCGAGGGGTTCCGTGTCGGATTGGGGTTCGAACGGACCCGATCCCATATCTAATCACGATTAGTGTCATTTAATATAGTCGGCAAAAAAACAAAAGTTCACTGGTTAACAAAAACTTTTAACTTTAGGAAAGCTAATTTTTATGTTGTTAAAGGAATCACTCATAGACTGTCCCTAGGTAGGATATTGAGCAAAAGTGAACTGCTTTTAAGGTCCACTCTGGCCTATCTTTAAAAAAGGCTTTTAAATTTTTTAAATCAAGGGAACAGAACAGCTTCCACGTTGTGCTGGCCGTTGCCAGTAGTTGACACTCATGTGTTTATTTTGCTAAGATTACACCACATAACTAAAGATCTATGTCTTGTTGCAATCTCTAAAGGAGTCAGCTAAGTGCACTTAAGTTTATTCTATGGACAGTGAGGAAAGCCGAAAGAAGTGAATTGATTGTCTGTGAACGTATGCAGGAGTTTGCATCGATCTGAAGTAGACTGAACATTTCTTGGGTAAAGTAGCAGGATGATCTAGCACCTGTATAATTAATCAATGAAGCTATGTGAGTACAGATCTAATATATTAAATGAAGCACATCGAGAATCTAGAAGTCATTTGGTCCAGCAAGATTTTTTCTCTTTGTACAGAGGAACGGGATATATTTTAAATGGGGAATTTCAGCAAACAGAATCATTATTTTTATCTTTAAATTATTTTCCGATATTACACATAACCTACCTTTTCTTCCTTAGGCACAGAGAAATCACTGAATGGGCAGATTACATTATTGAAATGAAAAACGCTGTCTTTTCCTTGACGCATTTGAGTTTAAGCTGAATATCCCCTTTAAACTAAAGATTTTCATGAATAAATCTAGATACATTGTTTGAATGACTCGGATGTTATAGTGTAAATATTTGATCTTCACCAAACTCACCCCTTGACTTGGAAAAAAACGGTGCAAATCTTTCTAATCTCACTGAGATCATAGCTGTGCTTCTGTAACCTCATGAAAACCAACAGGGAGCTTGGCTAAAATATATCTACTCTAGATGCTAAAGCAAATAGCATTCTGATGCAGGATTTTTTAAGCTAATCAGCTGGTATTGGAACACTGCGTATCATATTTTACTTACATTTTATTTCTTGGCAAGAGTCTTGTTAACGGTGATCTATTCCAGAATTGAATTGGGAAACATAATGTAATATAACATTGGTGTGACTCATTGGCAATGAGTGTAATTCTCATACAGCATTTAGTCTGGCATTGCATTCTGATCAAAGAAACATTTCTTTCTGCCTGTTCCAGTTCCGGGGCCGTATAATGCTGAGCTTAGAATTCTTCAGTATCCTGCTTATCTCTGTGGATTTCTCCCAGTATATTTCTGCTATCATTGTGACCAGTATACACCTTTAGATTAAAATATATGGCCCTTGCTGATATCTGTAGATTGCAGTGTTATTCTTTTAGACTTTACTATGCTTAGTTAGTAACCTATACACTGGGGAAGTAACTCCTATACACTATCAGAGCATATGTTATCTAACCACTAGCAAGCCTAAACTGCATAGTGACAGCTGGTGATGTGACCATATAAATTAGAGAACAGAGCCCCCTACCGTCTCTTATCTTCCTCTGTTTCCTAAAAAATTCCCTGGATTTAATAACTTATAGGGAACTGAACAGATGTTTAAGAATAAAAACAATACATTTAAAAAACCCTTTTTCTCCAAGAAGTCTCCATGTGTCTCTTCTCCAAGAGTCCTTCTCCGAAGTCTTCAAGTGTCTAATGTGTATAATGAAAAAATACTGCTCTTTTTTCTTAAAGTATATATATTTGCATTGAACTTCCCTTTAATCTCTATTTTTGTAATTTGCATCATATTTGCAACATACTTTATAGGGAAAAGCGGAAAAGGGTAATGCTTTACAGCAGCAGAACCATTGAGCTATTCGAATTCGAACGAATTAGGACTTCTCAAACTATCCCGGACCTGGATTTTCGATATTTTTGGACCGACCGTTCGAATATTTGAGTAAAATGCCTATTATACCTATACGCGAGCATCGAATGCACGAATAAAGTGTCCATTAAACCTATACCGGAGCATCAATCCACAAGTAAAATGTCCATAATACCTAGGCCGAACATCGAATCCGCGAGTAAAGTGTCCATTAAAACCTATTACGCGAGCATCAAATCCGCGAGTAAAATGTCCATGAACCTAGGCGCGAACATCGAATCCGCGAGTAAAGTGTCCCTTAAAGCCTATACGCGAGCATCAAATCCGCGAGCAAAATGTCCATGATACCTAGGCGCGAACATCGAATCCGCGAATAAGTGTCCATTAAAGCCTATACGCGAGCATCAAATCCGCGAGTAAAATGTCCTGATACCTAGGCGCGAACTCGAATCCGTGAGTAAAGTGTTCATTAAAACCTATACGCGAGCATCAAATCCACAAGTAAATGTCCATGTACCTAGGCGCGAACATGAATCCGCGAATGAGTAAGTGTCCTTAAAGCCTATACCAGCATCAAATCCGCGAGTAAAATGTCCATGATACCTAGGCGCGAACATCGAATCCGTGAGTAAAGTGTCCATTAAGCCTATACGAGCATCGAAACTGCAAGTAAAATGTACATGATACCTAGGCGCGAACATTGAATTTTCGAATGTGAGAGCTCGAAAATAGCCGAGTGAGAGTAAAACTGATTTTTCAAGTGTCCTGGATATTCGAACTGTCCAGATCATTTCCCAGGTCCCACAGCCATTTACTTAAGTTACCATTGATATTTTATTTGTTTTTCCTTAGAACTTTTCGAACTATTTGACTCCCAATTGACTTTAATGGGTCCATTTTCGAACTTTCGAACTTTCCATATAGTTCGAAAGTTCGGACCGAACTTTCGACATGTCAGCCATCTCTATTACCACCATTTTTAAGAGGAGCAGGCAAGCTACCCCTCTGCCTGCTTTCACCTATATGATTCAAATGACAAAATAAAGATTAAAGGGGAAGTTCAGTGCAAATACAATACGTTTAAGAAAAAAGTGGCATCATCCTAATGACTTTCACCCGCCCATTCAGCATTTTGTCTGTGTATAAATAAATGCTTCTGAAATAATGACTTCCGTTTGCAGGACCCCTAATAGAGAATGTTATCATCTTGCTCTTGACCCAGTTACTGACTACAGCATATGGTTATTTGCTATAGTTCTGACTACATCATGCCAAGCAAAGTGTTGAAATCATTTTTTTTGGTTTTACAAAAACAGATTTATATTTGAAGATATTTAGTGAGGTTTTTTATTCATGCCCATTTCGGAGGCAGGTTTTCTTTGTCTGCTTCTAGGACAGGATTTCAGCCCCGACTGCGGACAATCCTGTCCAAATAGGGATGCCTGGTAACTCTCATTACTTCGGGGTGAGAGACCACTAGCCGTAGTTATTATTTTTAAAGTCTGATATCACAACGAGAGATAAATGGCACCATAATACTGTATCTTTCATACCAGACCATGGATGTAACCGAGAATTTTCCATTATTAAATGGGGGCTAAAATCCAAACCTCAAAAATAATCATCGGAAATTACTGAAAAACATAATGCTGAAAACACCCCCTCTGGACCCTTGTTTGTATTGGAAATACTGCACAGTGTACTGAACCTTCCAGGAACCCACTGCAGTCTAGTTTATGGGCACTTATGTGGGGGGGGGTTTGTATGATGATATGCGGCAATAAGCGATGGCAACGGTATTAATTTTTTTGCCTTGTGTTTAAAGGCAAAAACCTGGTATCATGATGAAATTCCAGTTTTGATGACAACATGTTTTATTAAAGTTCAACAAAATATTTCTCAATTCTGAAAAAAATTTGTGGCAAAATCACAAAGCTAGTAGAACAAATATTTCTACCATTCTCTGCTCCTTTACCCCTAATAATTTTCATTTGATTTGACAATCAAGTTGTCAAAAAAACCACAACACATTTTGTTAATGTCTTGGTTTAGGGCAAAGTGCCCAGGCAACAGAACGTAAAGTGTTACTACTTAATTATAGCTTTTTTTCCTCTCCCATGACAATTCGCATTCTGAGATAAACTTTTATGATGAAAAAAATAACGAATCGCAATCATATCACACTAATGCCATTTCCTTGAATTTCAGCGGGACTGTCGCCTAAATTTTTTATAGCGTGCATGGTAAAAATCATTAGCACACTCCAGCGCTCTTACAGTTTTCATCCCATGATTAGCATTGTTCAGTACCTAAATGTCAAAATGTGAGCCTCTTACCAGCATGCTTATGAATTTTACTTTTATCTTGCCAATAAAGATTCCATCTTCAGTAAAGGATGGAATAATGTAGATGTTTGTTCAATTTGGTAGACTGGGGTGGTAGGGTTTTGGGTTTGAACCTAGGGGAAGGTATCACATTTTGAGCACAAATATAAACCGTATGCGTTACACCATAGAGATGCACATCCTGCCGAGGGTTTATTCTTCCAGGGACTTCCCATAATTTCACAAAGTTTCAGTACAGAATTGTTTGCATCAAAAATGTTGTCAGTAAGTTTTGATTAACAAAATTTGACCGTGGACTGGTCACTTTGGCGCAAACTTCTGTCCATCCCTTATAGTGATGGGCCGGGACTCAACCCTAACCTCGTTTAGGTCGACTTTATGAGTTTGTACAACTTGAATTATCCAAACTACGAACTAGTTTGAGTTTTTTTAACTCACAGACTTATTTCCGATAATTATCGAATAATTCGATAATTCTCAATCGTAACCCTCAAATGTGCCTTCGAGTTCGGTAACCCTCAAATGTATCGTCAGTAAAGCCTCAAATGTAGCCCTTTGGTTTCAGTACCCTTGAATGTAGCCTTCATTTTGGTAACCCTTGAATGCTCATTCGGTAACCCTCGAATTAGCCATAATCCTCAAATGTAGCATTGCCCGATTGTGGGGAAGTAAGTGTTTAAATAATTTTTGGTGATACATGTACTGTTCCCGAGACATTTCCCTGCGAGTACCATCGCTTTTTACAGCATTTAATCCAACTTTTTCTAACCACTTCCTCGCCATTTACTTTAATGGGTTAGTTTTTTTAAACTTTTACGTTTAAGTTTCGTAATTTCGAACAAACCGACTTTAGCATTTCTCATCCCTAATTAAAACAAGAAACTCCCTGTGACCTAGAATTTCATATAATATTGCCTCTATTAAGTTTGCCTATCAATTCCAAAAACAATTACCCTATGGGAAATTTTAGACTATATTTATTTTTTCAAAATAGAAAAAAAGCACAAGCTGAATAAACTCCTGTAGGGCAGTGGTGTACAACGGGGGCGTACCCAACACATAAAAAACAAGAAGAGAGGAAGACCCCCTCATAGAAAAAGTCCCCCAGAATGGCACATGACATGGAGTATAGTAAGTAAAATTATTTATTGACCATACATGTGTCCACCCGGGCAGATGAATAATCAATATCGGCATTTGCGAATGTGGTAAATACTGAAAAGCGATTCACTCACTACGGGTTTTTTTAACGGCAGCTAACAGCTGGCGTTAAAATCCAGTGCTACACTAACTAGCGCAATTGAATTGCAAGCGTCAGATACGTGGGGTGGTGTCTTTGCGTAACCCCCGCATCCGCCGCTAATATGGGGTTAAAGTCGCGCTAACCAGTAGCGACCAGTACTATGACTTTAACTTCATAATTTTGCTCAGCGCCTCTGGGTAAATCGTCCCCAGACTTTTATTGCATCTCCCTGTTGTAGTTATCCCATGCTTTACAAGTCTTTTGCCAATATGGTTTTGGATGGTGGCAAATATCAGGCCAGGAATTTAATTAGAGTAAAACTATGTTCAGCTTGAATTAATAAGTAGCCAAAAGCAGAATGAAGGCAATGTACCTTCAATGGTAAGTATAACATTAAAGGGTATATTTGCCCCTCAAATAAAAAAATATTTATAGGTAAATCACCCCCAAACCACAATAGTTAGAAAGCTGACGATGTAGGACTAACCTGGCTCTCAAAGATTTCTGCTTTTTACCTCCAAGCCCTTTTTACAAGCTTGTACAGTTCAATGAGGCAGCTAGGTGAATAGCATTAGTCCATTGGCTACAATGTTAGCTATCACACCCATAATGATATCTGCTAACCAGAAACAAAGAAAGGTAACAGAGCACAGACAGCATTTCGGTTAGTCTTAATCTCAAAGGTCTCAAATTTGCTGGTTGGTTTTGGGGGTGATTTACCTATATTATATTTCATTTGATTGGTAGACTTGCCCTTTAAATGAGAGTTGCAAAATCTATCCTGCTTTATACAACATAATGATTGTGGCTGAAGCCAAATGGCATTACCTTTAACTTCTTTTTTACGTGAAGATATGTATCTCGGAAGTATGAAAAATCTTTCAATAAGGCTGAGTACACTTGGAGATACACGGAGCTATTCCCGCAAGCAGACCTACTTATTTTTAAGGTGACGGTCAGAAACTCCACATTCGAGGGTCATCGCAATTCGAGGGTTACCGAACAATATATTTGAGGGTTATGGCTGCATTCAAGGATTATTTCGAACTGACTGGCAACGCTTGATGGTTATCGCCAAAATGCTACTTCACAGGATTATCGCCAAAACGCTACATTCGAGAGTTAGCAACAGTACATTTGAGGGTTATTGGTTTGAAAATTCAACAGTTTATCTAATTTTGGAAAAATACGAAAATTTGTCAGCCATTCGGAAAATAAGAAAGTTCATAGTTTAGCAGTTCTAAAATTCTGAGTTCATGCAAACTATTAAAATTCAGGACAACTGGGCTTCGAGTTCCAGCACATCTCTACTGATCAGTAGAGAGGTCCGAACTTTGCAAAATCCGTCTGCTCGGGATCCACGAATTTTCCGAAAAAATTCAAAAATTCCAAAATTCTGCGAGCGGACCCGTTAAAATTAAAAAATACCCTTGAATAACGAGATTTTTCGTATTTTCTGAAAAATTTTCGAATTACGAATTTTCTCGTATTTTCGTGAATTTTCGAAATTACGATTTTTTCATGTATTCGGAGGCGGAAATCTGGAAAACCCGCCGTTCGCGAACAGGATAACTCCCGCGCGGATCCGGTGTTCGGATCCGCGAACCGCCATCCCTACTGATCAGTAGTTTTTTTTGTTGGAATTAAGTTATTGCTGCAATATTTCATCCAGATCCATTTTGCGGTCCATTTAAAGACTATAAGATTGACCCACTATTTATCATCATGTCTGATTGCCTTTAAAAAAAACTGGTTGAAAGCGATTGCTTGCATTGTAATTATGGCCAACAATTTCTCCCTATTGATATCAAACAGGTATCTTTTGTTTTTTAAACTGTTAAATATCCTTTACCATAAACCTTTGTTAACAAAAGAACAGGTATAATTGTGCTGTGACTCCCTATCACCTGTCAACATGTCTTTGAGGGACCTAATCATGCAGTTAACTAACATGATATGTTATTGAACTGTTTGTTGTGGAAAATACCTAAGCATCCCTTAGGACATCAACAAGAATAAAAGCTCCTTCAAGCAGCTGACGATTGTTTATGCGGGAGAATTCGGGTAATATGGATTCACATACCCCAGTGGACAGTGAAAGCCTTACATTCTACAAGCTTCGCCCAAGACCTTAAACATCTATTTCTACAGAATAAAAATGCTTTGGTCTTCTGTGATTTGATATCTGAATTCTTTTTTTCTATTTGAAATCAATTTTGGCCTGAAGATGTAATTGCAGTCCTCGTGGTGATTATTAACTCTAGATATATAAAGGTTTTGTGTTAGTGTTGCACATTGTCAAGCAGTTTAGCAGTGCTGAGTTTGTAAGTTCATTGCACCTTATCCTAACAGTAGTTCCAGTTAAGTTTTCAATCCACTTTGATTAAGTTTTTTATAAAACCAGAGAATCAGGGAGGGGGGATCCATGCCAAGAAGAACAGAACATTCCTTCTGCTGTGATAAAATCACAACACCAATCTTCAGGAAAAGCTGGGGAGATGACAACCCAATGACAACATTATTCAACAAAATAACGGCCTCAAGCAAGTCTTAAATTTACAGCAAAATCGTGTGAAGAGTAAAAGAGGAACTCAACCTTTATCTTGGCAACTATAAACTCATGAAGGTCCAAAGCCATTAGCTATTTGTTTTTGATGAACGCGATGGCTGCAGATTTTATTTTCCTTTTTTATTTTTTGTATATCCATTTTGAAAGGTTCCTTGGTCAGAGCGGTTGCCGGCATAGTGACTATTATTTTTTCATAGAAACCCCGTACACAGATATAGCACACAAAACCCTCCTTTCCACTTCGAACAAAAATGATGTAAATCTTTATTTAGGGATTATTTAAATGTACTTATCTCTCCATAGGATTGAAGTACCTCTTACATTGTATGTCCACCCCCAAACAAACTTTTGTCTGCAGACTTATTGCCCCCCAAAGCCTAGACCTCACATGTTAAGAACTCTGAAATTTCCTCCTAAATGTACTTCCAGCCCTGTTTCCTCGGCTGCTTTTTGGCCTGGCTTCCGTGCCTGGAAGCTGCAGAAGGGCCAGACAGACAGCCAATCGCAGGCTTTTAGGAGCAACTTTTTAGAGTTTTTTGGGGGGAAATTAGGCTGCAGAAAAAGTTGGGGGTGGCATGCCCTTAAAGAGATGTTAATTATCCCAGAGCAGCCACCATAGTGTTTAATATTGCAATTGTGTGGATCTCTGTGAATCTATTTTCCTTCTAAAGGGCATGTCCTTAAAACTAAATACTGTCCACTGCTATTTTAACCATTTTATTACATGCATTTGTAACCATATATTTAATAATGTGTTTTACCTCCCCTCTGGCAAAGGTGTCTGCCTCCTCTCTTTGCTCAATGAGCCTTATGACCTTGAACATGTGGCAGTGCAGGCAGTCAAAGCCTTGGTTGACTGCATGGAGGGAGGAGCTTAAATTATTTTTAATTATTGGTTATTAATAAAGATCTTATATTGGTGCTAATATATTGCATGGGGTGTGGGGGCAAGTAAATTTCCTTAATTGACGATTCTCCTTTGTTGCCATTAGATCTATATGCAGCATCCCCCATTTGTTGCAGATGTGTTGAAATACTTGAGGATGGATCTGCCATTCCCCCGGGTGCATTGTTTTCCTGCTCAGGAAGTCTGCTGATGTGTTATATTCCCCTGGAATATGTGATGCAGAGAGGTCTGTTAGGTGATTCTCTGCCCAATAGAGTATCTGTTTCGCTATGAGCCAAAGTTTTTGGCTGCGGGTACCTCCCTTCTTCTTGAGGAAGGCCACTACTGTCATGTTGTCCGACAGTATTAGGATAGATTTCCCCTGGATGTAGCGTTGAAAAGCCAGTAGAGCCTGAAGAACCCCCATCATCTCTCTGTGGTTCTGAGGTAATGATTTCACATTCTTGTCCCACTTGCCCTGGGCCGTCCGGTCCCCAAAAATCGCACCCCACCCCGAAGGGCTGGCATCCGTGAAGATGGTTAACCATAGAGGTGTGAGTAGAGAGACAGGCTGAAAGTTCTCCCTTCTGGTCCACCAGATCAAGTCCTCTCTTGTCTCCTGACTCAGATGGATCAGCTGATTTATGCTCTTCCTCCTGAACTGTTTGATAAAGGAAACTTGAAAGGTTCGTATGTGGCTCATTACCCACATCACTGAGTCTAGTGTTGACGTAAGCTTCCCCAGGAGGTGTTGACAGATCCAAGCTGTCGTGACTGGGAATCTCAAGACGTCTGAAGTTGTTCGTATCAAGTCGTTCTGGCGTTCTATCGGCAGGGAAGCTGTCATATTCTGTGTGTCTAGAATGATGCCTAAAAATTGTATTTGTTGTGACGGGATCAAATTCGGCTTCTCCCAATTTATGATCCATCCCAGGTCTTGAAGGCAAGCAAGGGTACTTTGGATATGGAGACGCAGGGTGGGGAGATGCTGGGATTTCAGTAGGATGTCATCTAAGTACAAGAAAATCTGTATCCCCTGCGATCTTAGGTGTGCCATCACTGGTGCTAGGACTTTGGTAAAGACCCTTGGTGCTGTGGCTAGTCTAAAGGGCAGAGCCCTGTATTGATAATGAGTTCCCAGAATGCAGAAACGTAAGAACTTTTTGCTTCCCGGGCGGATGGGAATATGCGGATAAGCATCTCGGATGTCTATCTTTGCCATCCAATCTCTTGGTCGCATCTGGATTACTACTGTCTTGATGGTTTCCATCTTGAACCTTCGAACTTCGAGAAATCGGTTTACTGACTTTAAATTGAGGATTGGCCTGAGCTCCCCTGATTTCTTCTTTTTTAGGAAGATTGGGGAGTAAATCCCTAGCTTCTTTTGAGAAGCCGGGACCAGTTCTATGACCTGATTTCGTATAAGGAGGTTCAGAGTCTGCTGTAGCCCTTCCTTCATTGATAGTATTTTGGGAGGCCGAGATACAAGAAATTTGCTGAATGTCGGAGCAGTTCGGAATTCTAGGGAATAACCTAGTTGAATGATCTTGTTGACCCAAGAATCTGACGTTATCTGAGCCCATATCTCCGAGAATGAGGAGATTCTTCCTCCCACCTTTGGGGACAGGGCTCGCACACCTTCATAAGGGTCTGCCTTTGGTCTGGTTGGGCTTGCCTCGAAAGGGCTGTTGGCTTTGAAATGGCCTCCAAGAATTCCTCTGGCCGTATGGTTTGTTAGGCCGATATTGTCTAGCTTCTCTAAGGCCTGCTTGAGAAGAAAACGACGTGGAAGGAAATGGACCCCTAGGATTTCTGGACTGAGGGAGGCTTCTTTTGATGGAGTTTTTGTCTATTAACTCCTCTAGTTTAGAGCCAAATAATAAGCTTCCTTCAAAGGGAATTGAAGTCAACCCTTGCTTGGAATGCACATCCGCCTTCCACTGCTTTATCCATAGCGCTCTCCTAGCCACCACCGAGGATCCCATTATCCTTGAGGATAATTTCACCGAGTCCATGGAGGCTTCGGCCATGTATTCGTTAGAAAGTTTGATGTCTGCTAGGCCTTGCAGTAGTTCATCCCTCGGTGTTCCCCCATTGATCGCCCGTTCAAGGTCCGATATCCAGACCCTATTAGCCGCTGGCAAAGCTTGTGATGACTACCGAGGGTCTGATGGAAGCCCCTGCCAGGAGATATATTCTTTTTAGCAGCGCATCTTCTTTCCTGTCCATGGGGTCTTTCAGAGCCACAGCATCGTCTGTGGCTAGTGCCGATTTTTTGTTAGCCTTTATGATGGCTGTATCTACTTTGGGACAAGTGTCCCAAGATGTAGCATCTGAAGGAGTAATGGGGTAAGTCTTATGAAACCCCTGTGATAGGGAGAATTTCTTATCTGGAATTTCCCATTCCTGTGAAATAGTTTCCTTGATTTGATCATGAATGTGGAAACATCCTGAAGCGTTATCCTTCTTGGAGAACATGAGGTCTGAGTAACCTACTGGAGGTGGCTCCGAAATCCTCAAAGATTTCTTCATCTTCCTTATAAGAGAGGCTAGGGCTTCCTGAGTCAAAGATTCATGCCCTTTGTCTGAATCTGATTCTCCATCAGATACCTCTCCCGATTCCAGCAGGTTCTGATTCTGGGTCTCTGATTGTAGTCCTGGTGATGCTGGCTGTGGATGGATCATATCCGCAACTTTAGTCATCATGTTTTCAGCAAACTTGGATAATGAGGAGTCCATCATTGTTTGAACCGAAGTTAGCAGGTTCCCTTGAGAGAGATTTGTTCTGAAGTTGGCACAGTCACTGCAGAGTTTCTTCCCTCTCTATATTCCTTATGGTATCCATGTTCATCCTCCTCTCTATGTCTGGAAGAAGATCTGAAAGAAATTAGTTAAAGATCAGCTTACTTAAGCCTAAAGTCTTGTGATGCTCTCTCTTTAAAAGGCAGCTCATCCCCTTGACTCTGATCTCCTCTTGTGACTCATGGCAGGCACCTAAGGGAGAAAAACCATGGGTTACAACCAATAACCATGATGAAGTACTCACAGGCTGTGGAACCATGCTTACAGCAGTGGCAGACAGCAGGGCTGGGTACAGCAAGCTTCCTCTCCCTTCTGACTGAATTCCAACAGGCAGGAGCGAGGAGCAGAGAACGCCGGTTCTTTTTGAATCTCCCGCGAGAGAGGTCCGTTGCGGTCGCGATGACGTCATGGTCACGTGCGCGCACGGCCATGGAAGTGATCGCGGCTGTACAAGGAGCCCCAGACAGCACATCGCGTGAACGCTTAAGTGCTGCTGCAGTAGGGGAAAGAGAGGCTGAGACCCACTACCGGATACCTGGGGGAGCTGAAGATATGCCATGTCAAGCGAGGACAGGAGAAAAAAGACTATTGGGGTAGGTGCTGGATCAAAATTTATTTAATTAGGGGAGGGACCAGCCTGTCAATCCGGAGGATCGGGGATTAACCCATTGTTAACCACTGCCGTGGTAGGACCAGGGAAACAGGGGTGCATGAGTGCATGAAAACACGCACTCTGTATGTATACTGTGTACACGCATGGGACTTTAACCATGACTACAATTATAATGCCCCCAAATCTCTAGTTCCATTTCTTGTTAAATTTCTTGTTTAAACATTACCATTTCATAGTGAGCATTTACAGTATATGCCAAGAAAATCAGGATTGTCTGAGTACTGGTTTAGGGTAACACTGCTTAAGGAGTAAACAAAAATTAAAATTAAGACGTTGAGGTTACAAATAAGTTGCTGGCTTAAAAATGTTCTATACTCAAAAGTACAAGTGCACTGTAAAATCAAGTTATGTTCATTTGGAAGCTGCAGCTTTAAAAATACTGTTGCCATATTTTTTCCCCCTATGTCCCTCCAGAGCCTACCTTTGAGTCTTGAAAGTTGCTGACATCTTGTTACTGGTTTGCTGAATGTTAAGCTCCGCCCCTCTGAGATTTCTTCTGCTTCCTTCTGCTTGAGCCTCAAACAATAATGCCTGTGAGTTCCGTGCACTCTCCTGCTTGAGCCTCAAACAGTAATGCCTTTGAGTTCCGTGCACTCTCCTGTTTGAGCCTCAAACAGTAATGCCTGTGAGTTCCGTGCACTCTCCTGCTTGAGCCTCAAACAGTAATACCTGTGAGTTCCGTGCACTCTCCTGCATGAGCCTCAAACAGTAATACCTGTGAGTTCCGTGCACTCTCCTGCTTGAGCCTTAAACAGTAATGCTTGTGAGTTCCGTGAATGCGTGTATGGACAGAACTCACAGGCATTATCGTTTGAGGCTCAAGCAGGAAAAAGCAGTGGAAATCTCAGAGGGGTGGAGCTTAACATTCAGCAAACCAGTAACAAGATGTCAGCAACTTTTAAAGGCACAAAACTAGGCTCTGGAGGAGCATAGGGAAAAAAAATATGCCATAAAACAATATCCCTGCCCTCCCTCTATCTTAGACAGTTAACCACAAAAAAACTAAACACGGGCTTCGTGACCCTGACGAAGCCCGTATGCTATAGCTAAGGGCGAAACACGTGTCGGTTTTCTGTAAGGAGACGAAACAGGAACATGCAGTTGAGTCACGTTATGGAGTCCGCGCATGTAAGGTTGGATTGGTAACCGGAGGAGATTTGTTACCCACGCTGGTTTTATTCTCGCCTAGGAACGGGTGAAGAGTGTGGTCCGTCTGAGGAATGGGAAGCATTTCCCCGACCTCAGTCCTGGCTTCTCACGCTAAGTCCCGGACAATGTGAGTACTGTCACACTTACTGAAGCGGTTTCCAACTTTTCTTTCTCTAGGCCGGCAGCTAATGATTGAGCTGAACTAATTATATATATACATCTGTATGGAACTTGAACTGTCTATACCTGTTTCCTTCTCCCATTTGAGATAGCCAGGGACGCCTGACTGTGGTGAGGGTTGTCTCGTGGTGTTTAGTTTTTTTTGTGGTTAACTGTCTAAGATAGAGGGAGGGCAGGGGATATTGTTTTATACTTGTTATGATCACCAATAAATGTCTTTTGATATAATTATAGCCTAACGTATTTCTGTGCCGTTTATTAGGGATCTTTCTTTCTTGGGAATCTTTTTTCCCGTCTATATATTTTTTTTATAGTATATTTGATATCCCTATTGTGCACCGCTGGATTCCAGCGTTACATGGCTAAGTCCGAAGTTTGTGCACCTGCCTTTACATATTTTTACATATTTTTTACATAATTTTTTGGGAAAAAAATATGGCCAACAGTATTTTTAAAGACAGCTTCCAAATCAACATACATTTAAAGGGCATGTCCACCCCCAAAACAAAAATTTAACCCCATACTGGCCCCACTCTTAGTGTACAAAAATCATTACCTGACATCTCTCTGCTCCAAATGGTTACCCTGCTATTTCCCTGCAAAGTCTGGGAAAACAGCAGTGTAGTGCTGTCAGTGACTCATCTGTGTGCCTGTGTCTGCCTCAACATTGACAAGGTTTGAGCATGCGCAGGAGAGTCCTACCCCCCCCCCCTCCCCTCCCGTTTTGCTCCCCCTGCCCCTAGCTCCAAACCCTAGCTCCTCCATGCCTTTTAAGCTTACAGTGGACTTATCCTTTAACGAGTGGTAGGAAGTTCAATACAGCAATCCATGGTTAAGTTTCCCTTTTATAGGCTGTGGGTTCCATGCCAAATGAAGATATGGCTAATTGGAAGACATTCTATGCACTCAAAAATATTGTTCAATGAGGAGGGAAGGAGCACACGTAATGTTCCTCAATAAAAGAGAAGTGAAGTGAAGATCATGGTGGATTTCATGTGGGTAATATCCATAAGTTTTTTTAATATACTCTCCACTAACACCAGTGAATTTTGTGACTGCAGTTGTAATAAGCATTGTTCTATTAACTACTAGGATAATCCTAGCAAAGGGGTATTTGAGTTTGAGTGGAAATTCATTCATATTATGTTCATTTCTTAGTTTTCAATCAGTCTAAAGATTTTACCTGAGCATACATGGAGGAGAACTAAGGGGTCATAGAATGAAATATTTCACCAACAATGCAGCTGAGGCTTTGTTTCAATTTGTTTGGGGTAAAGGATTTCAAGGTAATAGCAAAGGTTACAGAGCTCTAAGAAGCAAGTACTAAAGGGAGGAAGGAATCCACAGCAAGGACAAGACAAATGAGAAAACATGTTTTTTGGTGAATGCATCTGTTAATTAAAGAGGAACTGTGGTCCAAAAATGACTAGGTAATTGATAGGAATTGCTATCCTGAGAGATTTTGCAATTTATTTCCATTGTTTATTTTGCATAGTTTTGAAGATATTAACATTTTTGTGTGTGATATGGCAGCAGCATCACCAGGTCCCCTGCACTTCCTGCTTCCTGCTCTGAAACCAGAGTCAATCTGCCCTGTGTCTCCTCCCCTTTGCAGCTCCCTTGGTCCCTGCCACTCATAGACCCCATGGTCCCTCCAGTTGCAGGCCCCCTTTGGCCCATTCCCTTACAGCCCCATGTGGCCCCACCCACTTCTGGGTGCCACTCGTGGGAGTCGTGGCCCCGTCCACTCGCAGGTGTCATGGCCCTGTCCACTCGCAGGTGTTGTGGCCCCGCCCACTGCGGGTGTTGTGGCCCCACCCACTCACAGGTGCTGTGGGCCACTCTGACACCTCCCCTACCCCCATCCCCCCATCCCGAAAAATCTGTGAAATAGCCTTTATGCCGAGTGAGAACTCTGCCTGAAAAGGCTGTTTTCACATAGAGAGAGATAAGGGCTGTAGATTCCCTTACCTTCTCTGCAGCTGCAGGTCCTTCACACGGCAGAGAGGAGGAGGGACTTCCTGTCTCCCTCACACACTGAGGGAGTCTGAGGCTGTGCTCGCCGGCGGCACTGTGCAGGAGAAGCCTTAGGAATGTCCCATGTCAGCCTCCCACCCATTAACTTTATGGTCAGTCATTTCTTTATATCTTGGGCTGTGGAGCATGTAGAAAGGTGGTTGATGACTCGTTTTAAAGGTAGGAAACTGGCCTTTCATTTAAACTGAACTTGTTTGGGGACCACAGTTCCCCTTTAACTCCCCGCTTTCTGGTTGTGGAATGTTGATATTGTATGTATGTACAGTATGTATGTATAATTTTATTTATAAAGCGCAACTTGGGTATGCAGCGATGTACATTAAAAAATACAGAATATACAAACAGGTTGATAAGTGCAAGCAATTATACAGATAGATAAAAATTAAATTAAATACAATTTCATACATTGGTTAAGAAAGCATATATATAAATTATGTATAAATTGATGTAAATGCAACAAGCCTTGACACATTAGGAATGAGATCACTGCCCTGAAGAGCTTACAATCTAAGTGGGAGGGACAACATAAAGATACAAATGGGGAGGTGGATACAAAGTGCTTAAAAGGGCTAACAATCATTTCTTCTGATGATGCTCAGAATGGTAGGATAACAGTGTAGATTTGAAAGCATTAATGAATGTCACCAGGCAAAAAGTTCCAAAGGTAGGGAGCAGAAAGAGAGAATGGTTTAAGGCAGGTGTGTAAAGGATAAGTCAAGAAACCATGTCAAATCTTAAGACTTGATTCAAAAATAAAAATAAGAAATCCTTCCCTGTTGAAAAACAAGGTAATCTGAGTCTTTATCCTTAAAAGAAAATGGAGAATTACATTTTTTTTTAGAAAATCTTGCTTTTATTAAAGGTTATTTATTTATTTTTTAAAGTCTGTTTTACTTTCAATGTACAGTATAGGGATTTCATGGCAAAAGTTATAACCCCTGAATTATTTAATGTAATCAGGATTAGTGGGAGACTATGCAATTTTTGCAACAGATAAATTATCTGATGCTGGGATACACTAAGGGGATACACTTTCTCAACCATGGAAGACAGGACAGAAGAGCAAATAGAATTGCAAACAGAATAGTCATCTGACTAATAATAAAGGTTTTAAAAATGGGTAAGGAAGGGAATTCACTTATACAGGGGGAATTCCAGCAAGCACAAGGTAAATGAGCTAAAATTGTAATTTCACTTAGAAATTTCATGTCTACTGGTCACAGAATATTGAAAATGTCAAGACAAAATCAAGAAAGTATGAAATGGCTCGGAGACCTGTGAAATGGTCTGGGGAACACATCAATGCCCAAAATCTATATTGAAAAAAAAAAAAACATCCAGTACCGGAAACTTCATTCTAGTTTTGGCATTCCGTATAGTATTTTCGAGATTTGTAGAAACTTTAGTTTTTGTCAATTCTACATTCCTAGAAATCTGAATTTTTTTTATTTTTACATTAAAAATGTTTCGAATGTTTGAGAATTTTCTAAAACAGTTCCCCATTTTAGAAATATCTGAAAAAATCCAAAATCCATAAAGTTTGAATTCTGGCAGATTGATGAAATCCATTTCGGAACCAGGTTTGGGTATATTTCTAATAAACAGTAATGTAGATGGCAGAACCTGGATATGAATTCACCAAATTCTGGTAAATGGCAATCTCAAAATTTTGCCTGATATTTTACATCACAACTGGAAATTCCATCTCTAAATTTTCATTTTGAAATTGCGATTCTGAAATAAAAATTTAGTGGTGAAATTTTCGTTTTTGCAAATAAATTATCCAATTATATAAAAAAATTCAGAAATGTTGTCCTCAAACAGATAATTAGTTCTGTTAACCAGTGAACAATTTAAAAATATACAGTTAATCAGAATTTACTGAGAGACCCCAAAACCATCAATGATATTTATACATTTTGATATATATCTATATACTTGTTTTTTGTGAAATCCACCCACATCCCACTGTCTTTTGATATTCCTTTCATTAGCGATCTTGGCGGCTGTGACATTGGCTTAATCCAGCAGTTGCATAAATTACACGTGTAATCTAAACTATGTCTTAATTTTGTTAACGGCTTTTCAGACAGCCAAGGATGCCCTTTACGTACTCTCTTTAATTGTCCCTGCTGGAAGCAACTTCTGTGAAATGAGGAGATTTTACATTAGCAGCAAATTACAAGGTAAAGTTTTTCTTTGAAGAAGCAATGGTTTACAAGAAAATAAAACATGAAAAAATGCTTTCATATTGGACTCAATTTATTTCCCTTGACAACACAGATATGGATGTTAGCACTTCTGAAACCGGTCAGATTGTTCTGGACTTCGGAGCGCGTTGTCGATTTGCATCCAATGTTCAAGTTATTTTAGAGAATTTTCGAAAATAGCTCGAAGGTTCGATAAAAATCAAAAACACGATCCGAAGTCCCGAATTTAAGTTCCATTTTTAGACCTTTGGGATTTTCCCAAGATCCAAAAACCCGAAAACGTAATGCAACCTAGCAGTTTCGGCCATCTCTACTTCTAAAATGTTCTGGGTCAAAAAATAAATACATTCTGAAAATTCCTTACAATTTCCTTTTGTGTTTAAATGTTTTCCATAAAATGTCTTCATGAATATTGTGGGAAGGGCCTTTTAGTGCTTAAGGGGTCTTGGTTGCATAAATTGGTTGTACATGGAGGCTGTACTATCCAAATATGGTCTACATGCCGATTTTCTTAAAGCAATTTTGATTTTATATAAAACCCCAAACCAATAGTTTATACTTTAAGTCTACTATCTACTCCTTTTGCTATTAGAGATGGGCGAAACTGCTAAAAGCCGTTCCGCCTGCAGATTTGCGGATTTTTGAAGAAAATAGAAAATTAAACCCATTAAATGGGGAAAAAAAATCTGCACATATCCGCCTAAATATAAGGTAAAATAGCTATGGTAACTTATTGTGCATGACTCTGGGACCTGGGAAATGGTCTGGGAAACACATACATATATCCAGAACTTAAAAAAAAAACAACTTTCCTCACAATCGCACTGTTTTTTGAGCTTCCGCATTCTATTTTCGAGCCCTGTTCGAAATTTTTCAAAAATTCGAGTTTTCAAGGAATTTTTTAAAATTTTGTAAACATGATACGGTAATTGGATTTGGTCCTCAGCAAATCTTTATAAAGAGGTGCAAACCCCCATGGAGCTTAGAAGTCATCACATTTATGGAAGAAGCAAGAGGAAAGAAGAAAGTAGACATCGGCAACACCAGCGACGATGACGTCACCAGCACCGGCAGTGTCGTTGGCGGCCACACACCAACTCTGCTGATGACGCCGGCTAGGAGGAAAGAAGACATGCCACGTGCTCTTTTAAGAGCCAATGGGAGTTCTGTTTTTGAGTTGCAGGATCCCCAACAAAGTCAGTGCTGCTAGGGCACTTCTAAGTGCCGCAAGGGCACTTTTAAGTTTCAGGGAGGGGGGTCCCGGTACGAGCTGCTGGACCCCTTAAGCCCCAAAAGGCACTTCCAAGGGCCACAAGGAAATACCGGTCCGAATGGTGTTTGGAAAAAATTTGGAAAGTAAAATTCAGGAAATTCCGCCGCCATCTCTAACCTGTACTGAAAAAAAGGCTATTTTAAATTGACCATTACTGGAAACTGTAACTGTTACCAACCACCACTGTACCTTTTTTGTTAATCTGTGTCCTATTTCGTTATATATCCAAATCTAAAACATTTCAACTGTCAATCAAGTGCTTTGCTCTCATTAACTATTCTTCTGTGAGCATTTTTGTTGTAGCTGGAATAGTGACAGAGTTTTGACAGTTGGAATGTTGTGTGCAGTTTTGACAGTTGGTTTGTGGGCATAAGTCGGGTCGGATGGAAGTGGGAGTGGTTAAAAGAGCAAAGTATGTACTGCATTGAAGGCATGCAGCAACACACACACACAGTATTTATTGATAGATTAAGATAAGAAAAGTAATTTTTTCAGTATAGTGTCCCTTTAAAAGCATAACTTCGCAAAGAACTACTTTTGGATCCATTCTTGTTTAAGAATATAAATTTCTGATTTAAATCTTTTTTTTTCAGGGCAAAGTAGTTCTCTCCTATATAATCAGGTCTCAGCACAATTTCCTTTCATGCTATGCAATAAAGATTTACAGTCAGTGGTTCATTGAATTTACAACATTTCTCCAAAGAGAGTAATTTACCTGTTCCATCCATCTGGAAAGTGAGATAACTTGGTAACCCCCATGGCTAATCAGAAACCAACAAGGGAGTCTTCTCTATGTTGTAGATGTCAACCAACATGTGTATTTTAAGTTGAATTGTAAGGCTGAAATATACATTATAGCAACATCCAGTAAGATGTACAGTGATTGGTAAACAGCACGAAGAGTCAGCCCCTCTACTGAAGAGTAAATCATTATATAGAATACTTATTCTTTGAAGGCATTACTTTTTCTGAAATCTTTATATATATAATATATATAATATATATATATATTATATATATATATATATTATATATATCAGAGTATCTTCACTGCACTGCACTGTGTATATGATGGCGCTTTTCTTGTGTTTTGATATTGGGTCTCTCGGATGTACCAATTGCTGCCTCAGTGTGTTGTTTGGTTTAAACCAGACAGGGATACGGTGTTTTTACTGAGGCAGCAATTGGTACATTCCGAAAGACCCAATACCAAAACACAAGAAAAGTGACATCATATACGCAGTGCAGTGCAGTAAAGAATGCTCTGATTTGTATGTGGGGGAGACCAAACAGCAACTGCATCAACGTATGGCCCAGCACAGAAGAGCAAATTCCTCTGGTCAGGACTCAGCCATGCACCTGCATTTTAAGGATAAAGGACATACCATTGAAGATTGTAATGTAAACATATTGGCAAAGGAACGTGACTGGTTCAAGAGAGGTGTTAAGGAGGCTATTTATGTGAAAATAAAGAAACCAAGCCTAAATAGGTGGGGGGGGTTCGGCACCAACTGTCTGCCATGTACATGCTGTTTTGACACCTTTCTCTGGGTGTTCCTATAACACCTCTTAGCCACTATCCAATCACCCCTTAACACTTGGCTGTGATATGCAATTGGGATTTTCCAGGGTACATAATTGCCACAGATTCTTGTACAAGTCATTCTGAATTGAGAAAGCCAGTCGGATGACTAGCGAAACGTCTTCAAGAAATAAACTTCAAGTCCAGTTGATCTAACTGAATACAACAGATATATCTAGTCACTCAAAATTACCAAGAATTTGCAAAATTCAGATATAGAACTACCTAAATTAAGACAGTCAAAACCAAGTTTTGACATCAAAATTTTGCAGTTATGACACAACATTTTGGTGTTAAAAGGCATATTCGCCCCAGGGGTGTTACTAGGGTTTTTGACACCTGAAACAACTTTTAAATGCCACCTAAGGGCAGACGTGTGGTGGCACGTGAAACGAGCGTGGCTTCATCAGGGAACATTGATGTGGCTTGTGGAGGTGGGTGTGGTGGGCTGACTAACACTGACTGGTGGACTGGAGGGCTGACTTTACACTGATTGGTGTACTGGTGCTGAAAAGCAGTATTGCAGGAAGGAAGATTTCTTTTAACTGCTGCCTTTTAAGTGTTCGGATTCGCCCTCATAATAACATTTACTATTCTGATAGAGAAGCCCCTAAAATCGTAGGATCATTATACTGACACTGCCCAAAACTACACACAAAGCTAATTATTCAGCCCAAACCCTGCATCAGATACTAGCAAACTCCTTACACTTCCTGGTTTAGCCATGATGGGCGATATTTATAAAACCTCGCTATCATTATCATAAAATAACGATCGTCATGTTCCGATAACGCTCGGTATTTACCGATACCGATCGGTATTTTACGATAGCGATTGGTATTTTGCGATATCAGAAAATACCGATCTCTATCGTAAAATACCGATCGTTATCGGAAAATGGCGATCGTTATTTTACGATAACGATCGGTATTTACCGATAACGATCGTTATTTTTGCGATAACGATAGCGAGGTTTTATAAATATCGCCCGATGTATGATGCCAGGGCCAATAACTAATGAGTGTACCTGAAGGCTTGTCAATTAAAAGCAGAGGAAAGCTCAACTAGCTTTGTGTGCAGTTTTGAGTAGTGTTAGTAAAATGATGTTACAGGGTTATTCAATAAAAGTTCTTATCGCTTAAAATGGTGCTAATTTTGCTAATCAGATGTTAGCTTTCAAATGTTAAATATGTTCTGATTGGTTGGGGTACAATTAGCACCATTTTAAATGATAAGAACTTTTATTGAATAACCCTGTATATGTTTTGGGGGTGAACATGCTCTTTATTGCTTGAAATTCCCTGTCCGGCAAACCTACCATCAGAAAGTAGAGATGGGATCCGGGTCCGACAGAATCCCGGATCTGACACGGAACCCCTCGGTTCTGAAATCCAAAAAATACGTCTGAATCTGAATGGATCCTCCGGATTTTGGGACTTCTGAACAAATTTTTGAAGATTTTTAAATGTACAGAGCTATTTTCGAAAATATCTTCGACCATTCGAAAATCCTCGAAAATATAATCAGAGACCACTTTTGAGTTTCCGATCGTATTTTCAAAATTCGAACGCTCGAGGCTATTTTCAAAAATTATCGAAAATAGCCTTAAACGTCAAAAATCATCAAAAATATGATTGGAAACTCAAAAGTGGTCTCCGATCGTATTTTCGAGGATTTGCGAATGTTTGAAGATATTTTCGAAAATTACCAAAAATAGCTCCCTACATTCGAAAAATCTTCGGATATTTGTTCCATTTTCGGATCTTCGGGATTTTCCCGAGATCCAGGAATCCAAAAACGGAACAAAACTATGTAGTTTCGGCCATCTCTATCAGACAGTATCTTTAAAGGGTAACTCCGGCCTCAAAAAAAACTTTTTTGATTTGAAAGCATTACACCCCAAAACCCAAGTTGCGTTTTATTCTTACCTTCATCTGACATTCCCAGAACAAAGAACAAATCTTACCAGTTTTCTCTCCTCTTATGGTTAAAGGACAATTATACTCACCTTCCCTCCGCTCCTCTTCTTTGTTCATTATCTTTTACCAAGGGTGAGGACCTGGACCGCTAGGTGCTCACCCCTAGGTTCGCGTAACTTACTGCAGAGTCTAAGAGCAATGCTGCTCTGGTAGGCTCTGCCCCCTCATCCCCGTCGGAGATGAGGCCAATAGGAAGGCACTCCCCCTAACTCTGACTCGATCATGGCCCTGACCCTAACCCTGCCTCTGTCACGCCCCTTACTCCATCACTTCCCATCTTCCGTGACATCACAGTGATATCTCTGCCCCACCCTCTCTGCTTGGGGAATGGACAAAATCTGGCAACCTTGCTTCCAATGAAAGAACCCAGGGTGAGGACCTAAAGCGCAAGTTCCTCACCCTTGGATTTAGTCTTTATAATTAGAATGAAGCTGTCAAACTTTGCTTGTCACCTTGATCCACCCTACATTAGGCCTGGGGCTGGACAACAAATAGGAAGCTATGCTTTTTGCATAGTGCATCTTCCTATTGGTCAGGCCACAGGACTGAAACAGGATGTGGAGTGAGGTAGCTGTACAAAGAAAAATATTACAGGTTTACTCGGATTAAACGGGCTAAACCCAGGGGTGAGGACCTAGCACTTTAGTTCCTCTCCCTGGGTACAACTGCCACGGGAAAAAAAAGAAGAGGAGCAGGGCTGAGGTCAGTATAATTGTCCTTTAATGTCAACCTTTTAATAAATCTGATCATATAGCTTCAAAGTAGTAGGGTGAATGTGTTTAGTGTGTGCTAGTTTAGGATTTAAATCAAATAATTAGAATGACAAGCAATATACCCAATATACCAGTGCTGCTGGGGTTTTGCCTACTGTGCCATTGAAAAAAAAACAGGTCAAAACTATTAAAGGGCATGGCCACTCCAAAATGATATTTCTTGTACAGATAGAGAACCCTACAAACCAAGAAACTGAATAATTCAGTCTGATTGCCTGACACCTGTACTCAGGGTCTCCCTGCTCCACTGAGAGCTCAGAGATGTATTAAGTAGTCTCATGGTGGAATTTCTATGTATATTCTTTAGTTATTGGCTGTGATGTTATATGTCATGGCATTGACTGATTGGTCTACCTGGAAGAGGCTGGAGATCCTGCTCACAGGCTGCAGACATCCTCCAAATTACTCCTTCTAGCTGCATTTTGGGGCAGTTTGAGTATTATGGGGGGCAAGACTAAAAGCCACCAGCTGAACAGACAGTGAACTCAAACCAAAGTGTCATTACTATCAGCATGATTTTGTTGATATAGTATTTATAAGATGACAAGGACAGTAGCAGGCAGTTCCCCATCGAACAAAAGAAATTACATCTTGTTACATTACCTATATTTTACTGTTTACTAACTAAGCACTAAACCATCACGACCTAAATTGTTCTCATGTTGTGTTCCTCTTGTTCATCATCAAATTAATGAGCTGCCCAATTAGAATGTGGTTTCTTGCATCAAGCAAGTTTCAGGGCCTCCAACCTTCTACATCCTGTTGTGTTCTATTTGGACGTAGAGCCAGTAGCAGATGATAGTTATGAAAACACAATGTCTTTCTGTAATATTCTTGTTATGAAGTCCGCACCATGGTTAGCAGAATCTGTCAAGCACAGTTATATCACAGTAATGCATAATGCGTCCAATCCCATGTATAATACTTCCAGAGAAAGCTTTTAGCTTGAATCATATTATAATAAATTATACTGTACGCTATGTCTCCATTAATTGTCCTCAATTCTAAGGTAACATTGTTTTAAATTAATGTAACACGAGCACTTGTTTTCACTTAAAGCATTTGAAAGATGTATCTGCTTCTTTGTTCTGTGGATTAAACATGCACTGGGAATTGTTCTTTTGCTATGCTCCTGTGATCTTTAAAGCTATAGTCCGAGATTACTAAAACCCTAACCATTCAATATGCCTTAAAATAAAGAAGAATATATAAATATAATTATAGCAATATCAAACGAGAACTATAGTGCCAAGGACCTGGAGCAGGGAAGTAAAATTAATTATTCCTACCTCCCAATATAGTTTCTGTGAGGAGCACCAACATGAAGAAAACTACTTCTGCCAGGCTTCCTCAATGCTTCAGCATGATCTAACTTTGTAGGGGACCCCTTTCCAACCCTAACCGCCTGCTTTAAAGGAATAGTTCACACAAAAAGTGAACTATTCCTTTAAAGCAGTGATTGAAGACCGGGAGGTAAAGAACCCACAATCCACCTCGGCTCCATTGACAACTGCCAACTGCTTCCTGGTTTAGTTTCACAATAGCGCACATGCGCAACATTGCACGATAGAGTCAGCCAATCACTGATGCGTCTGCTGGTCTACAGAGGGTGTCGGAGGATGGTCCTCTACATTATTTGAGGTTGTTTTTTTTTTTTTAAAGAGTCATCCGGATTGTGGGGGAGTGTGCACATGTGTGAGTCCTTTAGGAGGACAAGAAAGTAGCAGGCACTGGATTACACACAGAGAGGCTCCTCCTACACTTCACTTTTCTTGACTTTCAGCAGGCATTGTAGGACAACCATAAGGAGCAGAGGAGAAAGGTAGGGATTTTTTTTAACACTACACAGTGGGACAAGCAGTAGGGCAAATTTTCATAATCAATTATCAATCCTAATTCCCTTTTAAAAAAAAGTTAAGTTTTACAGTGTAGTTGTCCTTAATGTTCAGGAGATGCTGTAGAGAGCTTAATTATTTTACGTTGAAGGTAATACAAGAAGCAGAGGAGTTAACGAAAAAGTACATTCTATTTTATTACACATTTGTGGTAAGAATATTTGTACTATGTAAATACGTAATATACAAGATCCATGAATATCCTGTTAATTATATTCTTAGAAACAGTACGTAGCCATTCGATCAGTTATTATTGGTGCCTCCACATGCCTTATACAGTATTTTAAAGTAGGAGGTGCATCTCTATAACAGGGATTCTCAAATGGTGTGCCTCCAGATGTTGGAAAACTGCAACTCTCAGCCGTTTTTACGATATGTAGTTGAGAAATGCTGGAAGTTGTCATTTTCAAACATCAGGAGGCACATCATTTGAGATGTCAGTGTTTCTCAATCTTTTTATCTGTGGAGAACCCTTGAAACAATTTTCGTGTCTCGGGGAACCCCTACATAAAATTATGATTATATATTATTATTCTTCTTTCTCAATCATCAAAATACATAATTTATACAAATATAAATGATAGATCTATAAATATATCTCTATCAAATTCACCGCAGGGTGGGAACCCTTACATAAAAACATTACTTATTTGTATTTCTCTCTCAGACATCAATACACCAAACACATCTTTATACAGAATATTGATAAATATATAGAAATATATATCTGAATTCATTAAAATGGTGGATCCATATCATTTCTGTCAATCTCTTGAGGACACTGGACCATGTTTTAGGTGACGCACCTCCTACTTTAAAATCCACAACCTGTATAAAAAAGTCTTTCTCCAGCCTTTTATACGGTCATGGAATTTCCAAGAAGCTTTTAATTTCCTTCTATATTACAGTAGGGTGTTCATCATTCATTATAGCATATCGCACTATACGCATTATGGTGAACAGTATATCTCTTTTGCTCCATATTTTGTAACCATTTATTCATCAAAATGACATCACATAATATAAGTTAATAAATCCACAAGCTATTTTTAGACCACATTTGTGCCGGGTGATTAACTTTATAGATTAGATCAATCAGATAGAATTTGACTTGTTTTTATTTATGTAAATTGTAGTTATGAAAACTTTTTTTGCAAATTCTTTCTTAAAGGGATCTAGCATGGCAAATGAATAAGCTTTATTTTCACGATTTGGTTGTATGTTAATTATGTAAACATTGCAGCAGTTATGGAATTGAGCATTAAACATTGCTAGCCTCTATACTATACCATGTTTACCCTGCACTGACCATATGTATGTTCTCATAACAGAAATACTACAAAAGCCTTTGGGCCGTGTCTTCCATTGAACCTGTCTGATGGCTAATTGTGCCTTTTCTATGATAACATATTGAGAAGTTGGCACATTTTCACTCTTGCTGAGTGCCAGCTAATTAATCCACATCCTGTTTTGGCTGATAGAGTGGGAGTTTTATTTTGCTTTTTGTAACCTTTGAGTCAATATGCTTTATACTCAAGCAATCCATCCTTAGCGGAATTGTGTGTTATTTTTCTTTAATGACGGGTCCTGTTTGCGAAGGTCAATAAATGAACCAAGAAGGAGTCCCGGTGGTTATAAAAAAAATAGATTTTTTTCCCCCCTGCGGGCCTTGTAGCTGCAATGATAATATGAATTATCCATATCTAGTTGGCAAATAATGATGTTCTACCTATTGCAGCTGTAGCAGCTTGCGAGTTGAGCTATTGAGGAAAGAGACGAAGCTGGAGACCATATGTGTACAATGATGATTCAAGTACTTCTTTGTCAAAACATTTGTTTTCTCAGTGAAAATTGAATTTTTCCAATTTATTCAAACAACACATTCCCTATTTGTTCCTAAGGGGGCTTCAGTGGTTGATTGAGAGCTTTGTTCTAGCACCTTATATGTATTATTCATGACCATATGTCATAGGTATAGCCTTCCACCACCTACCCCCACCCCCCAAAAAAAAACACTCAGATATGCAATATGAGTTGCAAAAGTTTTTGCTGGTCTGTTATTATTTCTATTTCTATTGCTTATAGGAAATCTTAACATCAAAACCAAGTATTGATGGTCAAAATTTTGGGAATTTCGCCTTGAAATTCCAGTTAACAGACACGGAATGGGTGATTCCAATCTGAAACAAAGTTCAGGTCGAAACTCCAGCACGTCCCTAGTTAAACAATTCATAGCACTGACCAGTGGCCGGCTAACACTGTAATTAACCATTAAAGCAGGTTACTTGAAGTGCAATTGGCCGTGGTGGTCTAGAGCTTTTACTTTTAGTTTTTTCTTTAACCCCATAAATAATGGAACATTAACAACTTGAAAGTCTAACTGACTATAATCAAAAGACAAAGAGAAAAGGGACACATGCAGAGGAAGTCATATACAGCAACAGACAATATAATGTAACCATACGTAACATAACCATAATCGCACTGCACGGGGTTAACCATCTTTCTACTGTCCACAGATACACTGGTACCTGTCCTGTCACTGAGTGTTTCAGTTCCCTTTCATAACCTGTGGCATCATTCAATTAATTGTCTGCAATGGCTTATTTAAGACCAGTGCAGTAAACCCCGAGAAGGGGTTAGGTATGATAGCCCACAGCACGAATGTAATTAAAGGGATCTTTTATTAATCCAAGAGGGCTAACATAAGGGACTATGATTTATGAGCAATATCGTTGACATTTCCAAGAGTCATAAAGCCATTAAAATGAAGATCTTAAAACTATTAAGTTAGGAAGGCGGCTATAATTGGACAGGAATTCCTTGACTGTGGAGCATTTTGGTTTTCTGCTATTTTATTAACTCTTTTTGTGCTGTTTCTGCAAAATGCAGCTCAGCAATGGTGGGGAAATGATATTCAGCAATGCACCGATGTATTTTTAATTATAAAGAATGTAAAGTCTCTATTGCTGATGTATAAAGTGTCTGTTATTACATTTTGAAAGTTCGAATAGTCATAGGTTGACATTTGGATTTAGGAAAGGGAAATAGCTTAGACAGGGCAGTCCACTTGCATTTTAAAAAATAAATAAATACTAATGATAAATTCAGTCGTCTCCCCATATAGAAATGACATACACTGCTATTACTAGAAGGAACAAACCCTGGACAATTCGTCCAATAGAGAGGAGTCTTGGAAACGCACCTGGTTCCAATTCAGATTCCACGGTTCAGGGGGAATTTTCAGAAAGTCAGAACTTAGCAAAAATGTTAAAATCGCAGTCAAAATTTCGAAAATGAAAATTTGAAAATAATGAATAGTTGAAAAATCACACCAAAAGTCATAATTTCAACAAGTACATCTCAGCTTAGTAACAATAAAATACCTTGTTACCTGACCCAAAGAGCCATTTCACCTAGTACAGTATCTAATGTTTTTCCACTAATGCCAGATCACTTGGCTGGTAGTAGTTGAATACATTCGGCCTGTGCTACTGTTATTTATCCTTCTTATGCCCTCATTTATTTGATATTTTTTCAATAAACAAGTACACTGCCTAGTTAATGTTTACATGGAAGATGTGTCTGTTAATCATACATCTCTGTACACTCTAATAGAGACCATTAGATGAAAATTCAGATTTGTTAGGGCAGTGACTGTAAGCGACTCTCGATAGGATGGGAGAAAATCTGGTTGTCATTAGACCCAATCTGTCAGTTGATCTAATGGGTCAAATGAGGGCTGAACACATCCCTAGTAGTTAAAGTTTAAATATTTACAAGAAAATAAAAATCAGTGTAGCATTCATAGCCTATTAGGCCTGCAGCAGAAAAATAATGAAGTGTCTGTTTTACAGATGTCTGAAACAAAATATAAAGTCTGCACAGATTACTAACGTGCAGAACAGCAAAATCATTTGCTTGTCTGATTTCTTTCCCCGTGTGTTCAGTTGGCACAATAACATGTCCACCTTAACACAGAC
Source organism: Hymenochirus boettgeri (assembly GCA_019447015.1). NCBI lineage: Eukaryota > Metazoa > Chordata > Amphibia > Anura > Pipidae > Hymenochirus > Hymenochirus boettgeri. Next base: position 229,644,376 of record CM033471.1, read on the forward strand.
GGAACCATTGAATTTATCATGTTTGATTTATATGATGTGTCTACATGGACTGCAGCATTAAATGCATTTTATGTTCTGATTTTTAATTACTGTATGCAAGGAATGGGCAAACACAGCATAAAATAATGTATTTTAATGCAAATAAATAAACTACCAACACATTACACTTTACATAAATAAGGCATAACTTCCTAATGTTAATTAGTTAGTTAGCATGCCCAAAGGGCCAAAATAATATAGAGGAATAGAGTAGCATAGTAGCATACTGTACCTAGTAGGGGAAGCTGAATAAAAAACTACGCGTCCTCAGATATTATCTATTGGTGAGGTGAACAATCCACCAGTGTGGTAATTGTAAGGCTCATTAGTACATTTCTACAAAGTGATCATAATTCCAAACAAGCGTCTCCCCTAGTTTGAATAAAGCTGGGTACACACATGCCAGATTTTTGAAAGATGACAGACAGGATCTGCAAGATCATTCAGGATAGCTAGGTACACACAGCACCTATAAAGCCCTGATACTGTTGGAATGGTCCCACAGGGACGTGTACCCCGGACCAATTCCCAGGTCCCAGAACCATTTACGTTACCATTGCTATTTTGCCTAATATGTAGGCGGATATGAGCAGATGTTTTTCTTCCATTGACTTGAATGGGTTTTTCCACAAATGTTTAAATGTTTTCGAAAATCCGCAATTCCGCAGACGGAATGGATTTTAGCAGTTTCGCTCCTCTCCAGTGCTAACCCTAGCACATGTATTAATTTATGAATTATTTATTTATTAATGAATTCATTAGTATGGAATTCTAGCAAAATAATGTGCCAAATTTTTACAGCTTCCGGCTTGCCTGTGATTCCATTCTGTATCAAATGGTAAATACTTTATAACATTTTAGAAGTGGGATTTGCTTTAATCTGTGTGCAAATCTATGTTTATGAGTTTGTATTTTTTTAAACATTGCTGCAGAGCATAACATCAGCTAACAAACTGACAAATCACACTTACTGTACTGTTACTAAACACTCAACCACTTATCTAGGTCATCACATATTGTAATAAAAGCAGCTCCTCTCTCAATGTACACATGCAGACATACAGTACTTTATACAGTTAGCAATAACAAAATAGAACCAGGGACTACTTTATAGGGCATGACCCCCCCCCTAAAATTTAAGTTTTACATAACTAACCCCCAAACATAGACTTTACAAGGTTTAAATCTATCTGTCTATCTGCAAGGCTTCTTAGTATACTTACTAGCACTGGTTCCCTCAGGTTCCTTCTGCTGCTGCTCTGTGCCTTTTCCATGCATTTTGTCTGGAAGGCACATGCTAATGCTAATGGATAAAGATTGGTCTTGGTGCCAGGGACATAACTATCAGGGGAGCAGACCCTGCAACTGCAGAGGGGCCCGGAACCAGAGAGGCCCAATCTTCTTTATTTTCCTATGAGAGATATAGACTCCTCCCCCAAAAAACAACTGATTCAGCAGGGTTAGGGGCTACAACATAGTTCTTTTGGGGCCCCCACTAATTCTAAGTTACACCACTGCCTGCTGCTATCTCTTATAGGACATATGAATAAATATTTTATTTGTAGAGATTCACACAGGCGTTTTAAACAGTGATAAAATCCAATTTATTCAAACATAGTGATATGCAACATTTCGATTTTGTTCTGAGATTCAAGCAGGTAAAATCATGTGCAAATGTTCAAACCCATAAAAGAGGAAACCTCCCAACTTAGCGACATAAAAGGAAGTGACATCACGTAAAGTGAATGTAGTGCAAAATATGTTAAAATATCTGTAGTACTGGTTCAATATTAAACACCTGCACTAGTTACTCATTAGTCTTTTTGTTCTGACAGTTCAGGATTGGGCTAGCAGAGGCCACTGTGTAAAAATATAAAAAAGGAAGCATTCATGTGCTCAGTCTCTACTTCCTGGAGTTTCCCCAGAGGAGAGGGGATGAGCCTGGAACCTAGATAAACAGGTAGGCCCAGTTAATGTGAGATTATTTTGTTATAGATCACTCCAGGGGTGATAGATAGGAGTAGGTTAGCTAGTAAACAGCCTGAGCTCCAACAAGATTTAGTAAGGACAAGAGTCCTGGGTATATACCACCCAATAATAGGGACATAGTGCCAGATACAGGGGTTGAATTTTCCACTACAGTAGCCTGAGAGCTGGGGTGGCATTTACAAACTAACTGCTATTTATGCTTTTTCTGATTTCTCTGGTTTGTGAGTATTAGAGATAGCTGAAACCAGTTTCGTTCCGTGTTTAGATTCCTGGATCTCGGGAAATATTGTTCTGTTAACAGATAAGATACTGTTTAAGTTCAAGAACCAATGGCACTCATTTATTGCATTCTTCCTAGAGTGCTAGTTCAGCAACACCTTGCCTCCAACATATGTGAGGGCCCACTCCTGATAAAAAAAAAAGTCTTGTGCATAAATTTGGTAGGCTGACAGGTCTGTAGAAATTAAGTTCCCCCATTTTACTACACCTGAAAGTGCAGCATTATCTAAAATGCAATTCTCTGCAAATATATATGATGCTAGGAGATATTTCACTGATTTTATATACGTGTGGGTGTTGTGTATGTATATTAATATAATATATATATATATATATAATATATATATTTATATATATATATTATATATACACAAGTGACAACTGCACTGAGCCCTACTAAACATTTGTTCTTTTGACAATAAAAATCACTGAAAATTAAATTCCATGGAATATTATGAATGTTCAGCATAGTATTCTATTAAGCATCAAATGGTCCATGAAGTATTCCATTTGGATTCAAACTGTGTCAAAATGGCATAACAAATGTTTAGCAGGGCTCAGTGTAGTTGTCATTTGGTAGATGTACCACTGCCCTAATATGTTAATATCCATCTTGAAAGTAAAAAAAAAAAAAAAATTGTACCCAATTTTAAACTGGATCAAAAAAACAAGTAGAATACACGTGTTTTAGATTTGGTAATTATACCTGCGCACATGTTTCGCATCACAAGCAGACAACATCAGATAGGAAAGCATGTCAGAGTGCATGCGATTCGGAAAAAATAATTGGTGATTGCATGTCCTCCAAAAACAGGATTGCATCGCAACACAGCTCACCTAGCATTGTGGGTTACAATGTGGTATGGTCTAGTCCTTAGAGAGTGGGGGGAATCCACTAATTCAGACAATACGAACAATAGGGTAGATGATGATACATTTGTGAAGTAGGTACCAGAATTCCTTTAGGACTCAATTCAATCATCAATATTACAGGCTTTGTAGATCCACAATATTTCCCTCTAATTTTAAATCTTCTATGTGCACAAATATGTATTTTCTGTGAGCATACAAAATGAAATTTTGTGTTTCAGTGTTTACATTACAGTATGCGTACAATAGTATTATTTCCATTCTATAAAATGAACTGAAAACAACATCAAAATTAGCTAATGCTAAAAAGAAAAATTGTTGAACTGCTGTAATATATGTACAGTATATATATATATATATAAAAATATATATGTATATATATATAGTAAGAAGTATAATCAGTTACAATTAAACAGGCTAGATGTATAGACAGTGTTTTAGGGTAATAGAGGTACCCCAAAGTTCCAAAAAGCTCATTGAGCAGGGGCAATACATTAAATTTCTGGTTAGAAATGCATGTAGTGAAGTGCTGAAAATATCAGTTGGGGTTAGGGCCAATTAAAGTGGACATTTTTCTGTTATAAGGGTAACCATGCCTTTTAAGAAGTAAGTACAACATCCTATGGCAATTTACAAGGGATACTGTATATTCCCCTTAGAAATCTATTACTGTATCTTGAAGGTGACCTATGGTAATCTCGCTCTACAAGACTAAAATGCTTTCACTAGGCTGGTACAGGAAATGTTTTTTAGAGATGAACCACCAAATCCCTGGTCCCTGAGCCAATAACAGTTATTATTGCTATTTATACCTTAATTTTAGTCGGAATGTTCGGATCCTTTAACTCGCATTAACTTCAATGAGTCCTCTTGTGGATTTTCAAATTTTTCCCAAAATTCCCAAATCTAAAAACTAAACAGATTTCAGTGGGTATGGCCATCTCTAATGGCTATTTACAAATTAAATCCTGCATCTGCATATAAATATGAAAGAAGCCCAGAATGTCAAAAGTTGAGAAAAGGTCAAGGTAATACTGGACATAGAAATGTTATCTCCTGCCAACGTTTGTTTGTGTGTATGTAGTCTCGATTTGATGAAACCTGAGTTTATCAGGAAAACAAAGACACTGAATTTAACCACAGCAGACAACCTGACTTATTTCATTCTTGCGTACAAATATGAGTTTAAATCTCCTGGGTATTCATGCATCCCCATGTGAACTATCTGAAATAGCCATGTGGATTTGTCTTTATGCCTTGCAGCAAACCTTGGCATTAACCTGTCAAAGCAGGATGTTTAACAGTACATGATCCCAGTCTGGTTCTATCAAACTGAGCTGAAGTCTTAGAACTCTTATTGCAACATCGTGTTTCTTGTTATATTAGTGCTTTACCTGTGTCTTGAGTATGAATCACAATAAAACCAAGTTATCAACAGCAAATGGTCCTAGCACTGCCATCTGTTGGTTTTCTTTCTTCCTTTTTCTCTGTTTTTTTGTAATAAAATGTGATAAGCTTGAAATGCAGAACCTACATTGGTTATTTACTAAATTCCCTTGGGTGTAAAACTTGATAAACAAAGGCTGGAAATAATGAACTAGATATAATCAAGGAATCCTGATCTATTCTATTTCTCTGTGTTATGTACCAGCTTTGATAAATAAGGTTTCCTGCAGAGGGTCAAACTCTATAATTACCCAAGAGTGATCAAACAAAGAAAACAGTTTTCCATAACTCATTCCGTACACAGTATAATAGCATAGCCGTTATAATTAACATAACTAATAATGCAAAACATGTAACATGATTTTTTGGTTAGAGCCCAAGTAATTGCAGTGTGTGAACATTACTTTTTAAGGGCTGTCAGATTCAAAATCGTTCACAATCTCTCTCTTCTTCATTGCTGGGAAGATTTTATTTTTATTTCTGTATTCATTTATAAAATAAAAAGACTAAGATGATGTTGCAAAACATGTCCCTGCAGATAAATGCTGCTGTTCAATAAAAATGGGGGTTAAAGGAAAACTAACCCCAAATGTTTGCATTCCAGAATCTGAAAACATCCCCTCTAAAAAGACCAATAAACTGAAAAATTCCACTACAGTAAATAGAATGAAATTAAACATAACTCCTTATGTAACGACCATATCAAAATTAGAGGTGAGATACGGAAAAAACACTGATGCTTTAGTTGTTGCTAAATTGCTGTGCCGGGGACTTAGAAACATACTTAGAAATTTTGCTTTCAGAATTTACTGGTGAAATTTTGCCACAAAATCTCAAAATCAAAACCAGCTGTGAGACAAAATTACAGTAAATCTCTAATAAGAGAGTGAAGGAAGGTAAGAGAGACTACAGTTGTAGTCTAATTGGAATTACTCCAATTAGAAATGTTGTTCCCCAGTGCCAGGCAATGCTATCAAACAAAGTCCTAAACACCAAACGAACTGCTTTTAATTGTACTACAATTGGTGTTAAAATATGGAAGGGCAATAAAAATGAATGAACACATTAAAAAAATTAAAAAGGCAACTACATTACAGACATCCCACCCTGCCACTATGTACTTGCGGGCAGGGGGGGAGAGGGGGCGTGGCGAGGGCGCGTGGCGATGCGGCGTGATGTCATTTATGTCGCATCATGGGCATGGCACAAACCCAAGGAGGTGGGGGGAGGCGGAGTTATGGGTGTGGTGAGGGCGTGGTGTGGGCGGTCTGGAGGCATGGTGCATAAAAAGGGAGTGTGATGGGGAGGAGGTTCAGGACTCCTCTCTGGACCCTGAGATTGGGGTGGTCTTGCGGAGACCACCCCAATTCAAGGGAGACTCCCAGAAGATCCGAGAAGGGTGGGATACCTGACACTATAAAAATAAACTTTAAAAAAAATAAAACTATTTAGGACAGGGAGGTAGAATTATTTCTACCTCCCAATATCATTTAATTGAGGAGCGCCATCATGTACAGTTTTCATCTGCCAAGTCAGTGTCTTGGACTTTCCTGTATTAAAGATGCCCTATAGTTTTCTTTAAAACAAAATAATGACAAATATAACTAGTTATATATAGTTATGTCCTGACCAATCCTCTACTGCCCTTCAAAACTCCCTCAGAGGCGGCAACATGCCTGTCTGTCCTCTGCAAAGTTGCCACTGTCCACCCACCCTACTGACCCTACTGACCATGACCCTGCATTGACTGGTTTGGGATTTCCCATACTCTGTTGAGATCATAATGATCATGTTTTGGGGAGGACAGTGCAGATACACTACTTGTTGCAGCCTCTGGAGAGGATCTTAGAATTGGGGCTATTCTAGCACCTTACACAGGTTGGGTAGATTTTATGTTTTGGGATGGACATGCCCTTTGAATAGAACCTTTCTATCTTTCAACCCATATCTCTTTAAAGAGTATGTCCACCCCCCAAACTAATTTTTGCTATGTGCCTGCAAATGGTTATAAACCTCAACCTCGTGAGGTTTACAGCTTTGACAGGTAACCCCAAATGTTCATTCCCCCGATGCCTTCTGCTTGACTTCCGTGCCTATTCCATATAAATACATTGTATTTTTTTAAATAGGTTATGCTTTAATTGTAAAACAACCAAAAATATGTTTATATATTTTAATGTATAAAGTCCTGTACTGCATCAACTGGTTTTGGTCTGTAGAGTATTTGGTACCAGAACGCATAGATCATTTGTACAGTATAGTATATTCAATATATTGTACTTATTGACATGGATGGTCCGTAGAAAGTTGTTCTAAAAATGGAAACCAGGTTAATAAAATTGAACAAAAGAAAGGGCAATTATGGAGATTTGAACTAAAACAACACCCACTGACTAAATACATACAAGGAGTTAATCAATTAGAAATTTCAACGATGAGTCATTTTTAAAGATGGTGGAGGGGAATTAATTCTATATTTTTGATTTTATGATTTCATACAAACTAAGACTTTTTAGAACTCTCCAAACTACGAACTTTCAGGTTTTCCGAACTCGCAGACACTAAAGCTGTCTCTAGTCTTTTTGGCACCTGAAAAAAAATCCAAATGCTGCCCCCCCTTGCCATGCAGCCGGAAGGGGTGTGGTTTTATAATTGAAAGTGGGTGATGCTTTGTCCAGAAGTGGGGTGTGGCTTGTCCAGAAGTGGGAGGGGCTTTATACACAGGACTGGTAAATAATGTCCACAATATCTGGTAAAGGATGCCCACATTGACTGGTAAATGTCCAACATTGATTTTGGATTTTTGCAGGGCTGACAAAACTGATTTTGATCAAATGAATTGCCAGTCAGAATAGAGGGGGAGGAGTCATAGCCGCTTTCAGTTGTCCGATGAAAGTCATGACAGTACCTCCCGAAATGTGTATTTTTTACAATTGGCATTTTTTGGGGGCCTGGCATCTGGGCCCCAGGCACATGAGAAAATCATGTGCCTCAGGCAGAAGGCATGATTGCAGTTACCATTGCCATTTTAACTGTATTTTATCAGAATTTTTCTAACTAATTTTTTTGAACTCTGTCTGATAATGAATGAGTATTTTCCTGGTAAGGTGCAGAGAATTTTACCCCAGCTCTCAGCTCTCCCTAACACACTGAAAAGTGGCTGCTAGGATGTTGTTGGTCATATGTAACCAAAAGTTGTGTGACAAAACCAACTTTGCAGCAAAATTTCATGAAGGTAATAGGTACCCTTTTTGAATATGTTCTAATATCTGTACTTGTCTTTATCCATAGTAGGAATGAATATAGACTCAAATAATATTGTCTCAACAAATGTTATTTGATGGAAAACTCTTAAAAAGACTCTTGTGAGTCTAGTGGTATCAGATTTATATGGTATGTATAATAGATTTTGGAGAGTCGTGTATCCGAAACAGGATCACTCATTCCCACAGTAGATGCATTTTATACTGTTCTATATGAAAAAAAAGAGAGGATGCATTTAGTAAACTTTACTAATCTGCTGATGGCATTTCAAGGTCTGCATGAGTGGGTAATGTCTCTGACTTTGCTCTTTAAATGGATAACCTGTAGTTATGCTTAGTTACACATGCTTAGTAATATTGCTTTCTAATATACTGCTTACAAAGTACATGTTTCCAGGGAATTAAACAAGGAACATTACAACAACCTGAGAAGATACATTCCTATTTTATACCTAAAAAGAAAATAAGAACAAGTGCTGTTCCATCAAATATACTGCACGGTAAATACAAAATATGAATCTAAAATAAAACTGATTAAGTGAGTTTTTAGGATTAATTTTTCATTTCATCTACTCTTAAAGGACAACTCCACCCTCAATAAGAACATCTTTTAGAAAAAATGGCCTCTTTAAAATATGTTGATATATCATACTTTGTTCTATGAATTTATTACTGTATGTTCGCTATGCTTCTGGAGGCCTCATGGAAACTGAGCAATTTAGAAACTTGTACTGAGCCTGGGCATGCTCAGTAGAGGCAGACAGGGGATTAACATTCAGTCATTGGCTGTGGTGTCAACTGTCAAATCTATAACTGACAGTTGCTAACTGGAAGAACCAGGAAGCAGAAATAGGGGAAACAGGACATTGTGCAGGATTTCAGGTTAGGCATATATTTCAGATTTCAAACTCATACCGTTTAGGGTTTTGGTGGGTGATTTACTTACTTTACTTTATTTTTTTGTCTACCATTCACTTTGCAAACCCCCAGTTTGCTTTACCAGTAGTATAAATTAAATTCTCAGTTTGGTGTCTATTTGACTGTCTTTCTTTCTCACTTTCTGTCTGCCTACCTACCTATCTAGCTATCCATCCCTATCTGCCTAGCTAGTAAATATCTAGAAGGTGTGGCTTAAAACATATTTGTGCTACACTCAGTGCACATTTATCAATGTCTTAGATTTATGGTGCCCAGTAGTGCCCCACATCTCTTAAGATCCTAGAAACACCCCTGTTCAGTAGAGTATGGCCAGATTAACTAAACAAACATTGTATTATTTACAATTCCTCATTTTACAGGTTGTGGGTACACTTTTAGGTATTTAGAAGCACATAATGCTATTTTGTCACATTGAAATAATAGAAGATGCCAAATACTCTGTTCCCCTAGTATACCCCAATCTAACACCACTAGCTTCACCAATAAACAAACCCCCGTCTGTCGGGTGGCTTTTAATGCCTCACCGGATTTAGTTGCCCCCAGAACTTACAGTTCAGGGTATCTGAGCTGAGGCCAGTAATAAAAGCAGACAGGGAAAAAGTAGCAAAACTATAGACAAAGCGTTGTACAGAAGGAGAAGCCAAATCAGTCAGAAACTGAACCAAGGTCGGTAAATGGATAATCGGTCAACAGAGCAAGGTACAAGAGGGTAAAGAGCAAGCAAGGTCAGGGCAAGGTCCAAGGTCAGAGTCGGGAACCAGAAGAATACAGACAAAACTCACCACGATTCAGGGCAAGTCAATAAATATAAGTTGAATAGAGAGGGCAGAGCAATAAGGAGAGGGGCAAAATGAAACTAAGAAGAGGATAGGAAGATGAGGATTTGCATTTGCCTTCAAAACACTAACAGAAATCAGCTGCATCGTAGGAGAAGCAACTGCAAGAAAACCCGAACGCCAAAGATACGAAGGAGATACAGAGACAAAATTAGACGCAACCGAGGAGATAGACTGAATAGCGTGGGAGTGGAGGAAAGGTAAGTGTAGCATACCGACAACTAGTTATTGAAAGCTTGACACCAAGGACAAGGCCTGACTTAAAATACCCCTTTAGATTGTGATTTGTGAAGCTTTTTAAAGTGTTAATATGGGGCAACCATATCCAATTAATATCTTTACTTTTTGTTTTTTAATTACTTGCATGCTTAAAAAATGTCTGTGTGGTGGAACTTATAATGTATAATAAGAAGTCTGAATCCTTTTTGCTACAAATAAATTCATGTTTACGGCAACCCAATCAGAAATCAACTTGGACAGGTCTGTGACAAATTCAAATTAACCAATGAAAACAAATGTTGCCTTATTCCCTTAATTTGCTAGATTATAAGCCTGCCTTAATTGAAGGTGGCTTTGATATTTAGGTTCAAAGTTTATATTATATCAAATATATGGAACCATTACTCACTCTTGTTTCAGATTTAGATTAGGGTGAATGGACTCTACCATTTAAATTGATCTTTTAGTTTTCATGTATTATTTTAGTAGTGAAGAAGATGCTCCAACTATTATTCACTTCGCATCAAATCAATATTTCTTAAAATAGAAAGAGATGGACATTCAGGCTTATTGAACAAATGTTTTTATCGTTAAAAATGGTGCTAATTTTGCCCCAACCAATCAGATGTTAGCTTTCAAATGTTAAATAATATCTGATTGGTTGGGGCAAAATTAGCACCATTTTTAACGATAAGAACTTTTATTTAATCTCACAGATTGTTTCCAAAGGCACAATCTTTAGCTGTAAACTAAATGTCATGTAAAAATTAGTTTATTATTATTGTTATTATTAATATTGTTATTATTATTATTATAATTATTTTATTATTTATTATTATTCACCCTCATTATTTTCTGAAGACCACAGACAGACTGTTTTTATGTTTATTTTTGTGCTCTCTTAGATGTAATGTCTGCGTCAGTGACTCTTATCCAAGCAATAAAAGTAGGATAAAACTAATGGATTTGCTTTTCTATGAGCAGTTAACAGACCAATAACACAATAATCTGTATGATCTAACAATATTTCTCTGAAGTGGGTGGAACTGCTATTAACAATAATTTCTTTGTTTTTATGGGTTTCTTTGTCAATAATTATATTGTCCACAGTTTTCTTATTAACCATATGATTTAAATATATATATTAAGGGAAAACCTGTTACTCTCTAGAAATGCCAGCACTCTGTGATCATTCTGACATTTCAGATTTTAAAGGTCTGTTGAGTAGTAAATAAAATTATGAAACTGCAGAAAAAGAAAACCGCTAAACTATCTTTATTATTGCCCTTCAGGTTTATCTAATTTAAAAAAATAAAAAAATAAATCTAGATTCTGGTGTTTTCTTAATTTAACTCACTTTCTCTATATGCAGAGAAGAGGAGACGTTTGGGTGTGAGGAATCCTTAAAGTAACAGTGTAGAGAAATCACCATGGGATTTTACTACTGACAAAAGAGAGTATCCCATAATTCATGTATTGGGATGAGACTACATGTGTGTGATATCAAGGGAGGGGGACAACTTTGAATCAGTTTCTTTTTCTCACTGTATGTATCAATACTAGTAACATGGAACATTCTTTATTTTCAGAAACTCATTCAGCTATTTTTTGAAACTATCCAATGAACCTGCCATCACCATGGATGTTACCTTTCTCACAGTACCTCTTAAACTTTAAGACTAAACTTCTTTTCTTCAGTCTTAAGGGATGGCCGTGTGTCCTATGACATGTTCTATTAGTGAACAAGCATCTGTTACCTGTAATTTCACTTAGAAATTAACACAAATTGGAAGCTCCAGGAGCAAGTCTTGGGTGTTAAACCCTCAAAGTGCAGCTGCTGCTACTCAAGTTTTAGGCCTGTTTATCTTTCAATAAATGATGCAGCTTATTGCCATGCTTTTTGGAAAGAACCCCTTCGTAATGCTGTAAGGATGCTGGTAAACACTGGGAGCTGACCAGAGTGCTGAAAAGGAAAACAGTTGCTATACACTATAAAAATGTAAGTAAATTTGGTTTTTGTTTATTTATAAAGAGGTAAAAGTTCTTTGAACTGCTCGTTGCTAAAACATTTCTTTCCTCCACTTTGTAGCAGAATACATAGTCAGTGCATTAATATATTTATATTTAACAGTGTAACACAGCCAGATGATACAGTATGTGTTAATCTTTTCAAATGGACCAACTGTATTCTGCACAACTCTGCCTAGTCCAGTTGGAATTCACCCTGAATTACACCCTGGCCCATGCTGCTTCATGATTGGCTCCCTTTATAGGTTTTACAGCTGCAGTTCCTCTTTGCCCAATACAATGGTTAGCCTTGCAACTCTGCTCATGGTTTTTTCTTTGTTTTTCAGGTTACAATTTGGATTTGATATTGACGATTTCTATTTGCTGCCTGGACTGACCTTTGCAGATGATAACACTGTAGTCTTTTTCTCTTGTACCTCGCCTGTCTTGTCTAACCCCTAAAGGTGACTTCTGATCCATTCCTGCCTGTTCTTCCAGCATTTCTGTGTTCTTTGCCTTCTGCTGTCAGCTTTGCTCAAGTAACATTAGTTTGTTGACAACTCTTTGGTTTGCTCTAAATATAGATAAATATATATTGCAATTTAAGACTTGAGGGCAACTGTGTCCATGTAGACACAACTTTTTCTCTAGTAAATGGGGACTTGTCTATAGAACCCTGGCTTCAGATCAAAACTCACATTTCCACGAAATTCCACCGGTTGAAACTAATAACATACACAAAAATTCCACAGAGACTTCCAAAATTTGTTCTGTAGGTGAACAGATTGGAGTAATTGGACTGAAAGGAGACAAGAGATTATTAGAGCATTACAGCCCTGATGTGTTAATAGGAAATATTCTTTTGAAATCTATTTGGCTGTTTTAACCAGACATGGTATTTAGCCTAAGAGCATGTTTATGAATAAGAATAAATGCATTACATAGGGACTTTTTAGTGATCAATCAATGAGCATTTTGCGTTAAAAAATGAATGAAGATCCGAAAACCCAATGTTTGAAGAAAGAGACACTACTTAACTTCATTAAAATTGCATTACAACTAGAATATATATCCCTAGGTGATCTTAGGCTCTCTCTCTCTCTCTCTCTCTCTCTCTCTCTCTCTCTCTATCTATCTATCTATCTATCTATCTACCAGCCAATGTGAGTGGCACTTGAGACACTGATCCAAATAGGTGATTAACCTGGGTGTCTCCTATTGATTATCATATAATATTTCTATTAGGCACATATAATATTTCTATTAGCACTCCAGGATTTGTTCAACAAAATGTCTTTATTCAAACATAACACATACTGTAGTGGCAATGTTTCATGTGCATGCAGCCTTTATCAATCCATATGATTCAAACACAGTGTCTGTGATTTATAGGGATAAACTCCTCCCAGTGCTCAATGTGACAATTATAACAACTAATATACTTAACCCTTAAGAGTCAATCCTAGAACTGGGTTATCTTAGCTCATTTATAAAGTGCATTATAATAAAAGTGACTAGTGATTAAAGTGACTGAAGTGTCTAGTGGTTACTATTATATTATACGGACTAAAGTGCACCAAATAAAATGCTTGTAGTGTATTTAAAAGTTAAAACAGTGCTGGGACATGAAATATTAAACATGTGCTCTATAATTATTTCTCAATAATAAATTCTCAGAGCAACTTAAAACAATTATATATATATATATATATATATATATACAATACAAGGATTGTGGAAGCTCTCCAATTAGGCTAATTTACAACTACATTTCTTTTACTTCAATTACGATTAGTAAACTCCTGCATTTCCCACTCTCACACACTGGATCCATATAACAGGCTCTCTCCCTTCCCCCCCAGCCCTTCGGCCCTTTAAAGATGAGAGAAGAGGCCATCCAGTGCTTTATATTTAAGGCATAGGATCTCCCATGAAAGGGGCGTGTTGGGGGTGCTATTACCACATGGAGGCTTGACCAAGGGGGGAAAGGGAGAGAGCCTGTTATATGGATCCAGTGTATGAGAGTGGAAAATGTGGGAGTTTGCTAATTGTAATTGAAGTAAAAGAAATTGAAAAGGTTAGACGTTTGGACCTTTCAGACTGGGGTTACCTTGACGTGGTTGGAAGGCTTTTCATTCATGTGATCACAGTAATGTATACTAAAACCTCCTTTGTTTATAAATTATGCCAGTGTGCAGATAATATGATATTGTATGGGGCCTAGGAATGGGCATTGATTATCCTTTCTATGTTTGTATACATGTTTGACCAGATCAGTAGCACTTCCGCTAAATGTAGTTGTAAATTAGCCTAATTGGTGTGCTTCCACAATTCTTGTATTGTATGTATTTATTGGGAGGCTTGGTCAAGCCTCCATGTGGTAATAGCACCCCCAACACGCCCCTTTCATGGGAGGTCCTATGCCTTTAATATAAAGCACTGGATGGCCACTTCCCTCATTTTTAAAGGGCCGAAGGGCTGGGGGGGAAGGGAGAGAGCCTGTTATATGGATCCAGTGTGTGAGAGAGGGAAATGCGGGAGTTTGCTAATCGTAATTGAAATAAAAGTAATTGAAAAGGTTAGACGTTAGGACCTTCCAGACTGGGGTTACCTTGACGTGGTTGGAAGGCTTTTCATTCATGTGATCACAGTAATGTATACTAAAACCCCTTTATCTATAAAGTATGCCAGTGTGCAGATAATATGATATTGTATGGGGCCTAGGAATGTGCATTGATTATCTTGTCTATGTTTTTTTATATATATATATATATATATATATATATATATATATATATATCTCCAGCACACAATTATCATGCTTACATTTCTTTATTCAGTATAACGCCATCCATATATCACGTTTCGGAAAATCCTGGTTCCTTTATCAAGAAAAAAATGGCATACACATGTGTTACAGGTTACCATCATTTATACCATTTAACAGGAAATGACCTCATACAATAGTCACATAAAAAAAAACTATACAATCGTTATATCAACATACATACAAAAACTGACATAATATTTATTTATACAACCACCATACTTATGCAACCACCATACTTACCGTTGTTTCAATTTTAGCCATTTAAAAAATTGTGTGCTGGAGTCTCTGCATATATATTGTATAGGAGTGAAACAGTATACTCTATCTACTCTGCAGCACCAGATAACCGATTGCTACGGGTGAGATTGACGCAAATATATATATAATAATATATTTTAATATATGGTTTAATGTAATATTTTTAAAGAAAGGGTAAATATTTTGGATTTTAAAGTGATAAGATACTAATTCTATACATATTTTTATCTCTATTTTTTGAGTGCACATTTTTGAGAGGAGGGAGCTCAGTCCAGTTGGAATACAATTTTAATGAAGATTTAAGAATACAGTGGATAGAACTTTATAAGACTTCTTAACTTCAGATGACATCATTTGAAGCAACCTGTCTGCTCTGGCCTCTTCTTTCCCAGAAGATGTGATGTGACGGCGCTTGCCTACACCACTGGGGGAGGTGTGGTTCAGAGCTATAGGTGATGTCTGCGGTTGTTTCTTCTAACTTCTTTTTAGTTTTTGGAAGGGACGTTAAAAATGGTAAGACAAAGGAAACTGATTTATCACTGTTCCTGTATAAATATTGACTTGCCAACCAATACCATTTGGTTTAAAAATATAAATGTGCTAGAGGTAGAAAATTGTGTAGGATTTTCTAATTTTCAGTCTCCAGTCCTCAATAATTCTGTAGGCAGCAGTTAAATTTAAAGTTTAGACTACTGATCAGTAGAGATGGACTAGAACTCGAACTCAAACCCGAGCCGAACTATTTGAATTCGAACGAATTTGGACTTCTCGAACTATCCTGGACCCGGATTTTTGAGGTTTTCGGACTTTCAATAAATAGCGAATGTTCGACCGTTCGAATATGCGAGTAAAATGGCTATTATACCTATACGGGAGCATCAAATCCGCAAGTAAAATGTCCATGGTATCTAGGCGCGAGCATCGAATACGCAAGTAAAATGTCCATGGTATCTAGGTACGAGCATCGAATTCGCAAGTAAAGTGACCATTAAAACCTATACGCGAGCATCGAATCCGCGAGTAAAATGTCCATGATACCTAGGCACGAACATCGAATCCACAAGTAAAGTGTCCATTAAAGCCTATACGCAAGCATCAAATCCGCGAGTAAAATGTCCATGGTATCTAGGCGCGAACATCGAATGTTCGAACGCGAGAGCTAGAAAGTAGTGCGAGTGAGAGTAAAATCGATTTTTCGAAT
Organism: Hymenochirus boettgeri; assembly: GCA_019447015.1. NCBI lineage: Eukaryota > Metazoa > Chordata > Amphibia > Anura > Pipidae > Hymenochirus > Hymenochirus boettgeri. The sequence continues at coordinate 229,660,552 of CM033471.1, forward strand.
GTCCTGGATATTCGAACATGTTCCCCAGACCATTTCCCAGGTCCCACAGCCATTTACATTAAGTTACCATTAATATTTTATTTGTATTTCATTAGAACTTTTCGAACTATTTGACTCCCATTGACTTTAATGGGTCCGTTTTCGAACTTTCCGTACAGTTCGAAAGTTCGAAAACAGACCGAACTTTCGAAAGTTCGGCCATCTCTACTGATCATTGATAGTCTTGTGCTAATATTCTTGTCTGAATAAAAAAAATGGGTTATTTCCATAAGGGGCTTTACTGTCTGACATTGTTCGAAAGACATAGAAAGCAACAGCATTGTGTTTATTTTAGCATTTACTTGTCCTTCTAGTTCTCAGATAACCAAATAAAAACTATTAACAATATTTAATAAAAAGTTTTAAGGAAAAACTTAAAAAAAAAAAAAAGTAAATAATGATTTGTTTATGAGAGTCCAAATGATTTCCCTGGATTTCTTGGTTTGGGATTTATTTACAAAGAATTCCCTAAACTCATCAATAAAGAATTCAGACTATTATGATTCTCGCCTTTCTAGAATGACTTTGTCTTTGCCATCATTTAATCAGAGATTTTCTTTCTGCTTCCCCCATAACAGAAAACTGGCACTGACCTTCCCACCGAGGCATTCGGAGCATATCTGCTGTTTTACAAAACTCTCTAAAAATAAATTATATTTTCCACAGCATTTTGCTTTACAGCTGCTGCTCCTGGCTTGCACGGCCTAAGCACAGTTCCCATTATTGGGCTCCATCCAAGTAAAACATCTCAGGCCAGATGGTAACCCATGCATCACCACAGTGTCGCTTGGATTTTGTTGCTTTTTGTACAATAAGAATATGCCAGAGTTTAGACTCGAACCTTGTTCTGGGTCTGAGTTCCTCTTTTCAGAATTTTGCTGTTTGAAAATTTAGATGCGACATTACACCCAGAACCTGGTTTCAATGTTGACATTTCATAACATAGTTGTCTGTGGTTTTGAGCCAAGCAAATACTGAAGCTTGAAATACAGACACCCTGTACAAAGACACCCTTTGGGGTATTTCTATGCCTGACCTATTCTTTTATGTGCTGCACTCTAATATCTGTATTAGAGATGGACTAGAACTCGAACCCGAGTTCGAGCCGAACTATTCAAATTCGAACAAATTCGGACTTCTCGAACTATCCTGGACGTGGATTTTCGATATTTTTGGACTTTCGATAAATATCGAAATGTTTGACCGTTCAAGCATCAAATCCGCGAGTAAAATGTACATGATATCTAGGCGCGAAAACGAGCATCGAATCTGCGAGTAAAGTGTCCATTAAAGCCTATACGCAGGCATCGAATCCGTGAATAAAATGTACATGGTATCTAGGCATGAACATCGAATCTACGAGTAAAGTGTCCATTAAAGCCTATACGCGAGCATCGAATCCGCGAATAAAATGTCCATGGTATCTAGGCGCGAACATCGAATCTACGAGTAAAGTGTCCATTAAAGCCTATACGCGAGCATCGAATCTGCGAGTGAAATGTCCATGGTACCTAGGCGCGAACGAACTCGAAAAAAGCGCGAGTGAGAGTAAAATAGATTTTTCGAATGTCCTGGATATTCAGACATGTTCCCCTAGACCATTTCCCAGGCCGCACAGCCATTTACATTAAGTTACCATTGATATTTTAATACAATTGACTTTAATGGGTCCTTTTCGAACTTTCTATATAGTTCGAAAGTTCGAAAACGGACTGAACTTTCGAAAGTTTGCCCATCTCTAATCTGTATTATTGGAATGCATGGAAAATGCCTGAAATGTCATATACACCTGTGTTCCAATAACAGATTATAGCGCAGTGCACATATTGGAGCCACTCCAAATTGAATTGCATTGGCAATAAGAAACGTAAATATAGATGGAAGCCCCTATTGTAGATATAATAAGTATCTTTAAGTCACCTAGGGCCTCCCCTACACCAACATACAAATATGTCATGCCATATCGAGCAATTTGCTATGCACAATCCCAAGAGGCTTGGTCAACCCCCCAATGTAACTTTCAGCTCATACTAGGAAAGTGGTAAAGTAGGACTCAGCTGAATAAAGCCTTGAGATGATAGCTGGGCTTATTGAAGTAATATTTCTTATTTATCCATAGAGAAATGCAGGCTGGTAAAGCAGCAAAGCAGCGTTATAATGGGAATAGAGCATTCACCCCTTTCAATGCCCACCCATGGGCTTTTCTTGTCGGGAGAATAAATAGGAGAATTACAAATGTTTCGTTACTACTCTGTGTGATCAACAATAATATTCCAACTACTTTTTCTTGTTCCCTAAATTCTCCTTTCTTGGCTAATTTAAACTGTTACACATGTTAAGTTACTGTCGGTGGAATAACTGTCGGTGGAATCTGCTGACAAAAGGCAATTTAAGCCAGCAATCTAATGTGTGTGGAAGCTCCCATCAGCATTAGGGGTCCACCCAACTGGATATCTAAACAATGCAGGGCTGTAGGGAAACTCCTGCTCCCTCTCCCTATCATCTCTACACAACAGAACAGTCTTTCTGGAGATAGACTGCTGGGCCAATCACCTAGGAATCAGTCTACCATTTTTATCTAATATGTGAACAAGCCCTTAAGCTGGCTGTAAACTTACCCCTGATATTCTTGCTACATTCCCAACGACTGCCTGACCTGACAATTTTGCAGTCAATATTATAATCGGAATATCAGTATTAATTATGATCACAAATATTTTCTGGTCAGAAAACATTGTGGTAATATTAGCAGGTAAAACTGCTGCTTCTCGTTTCATTCGATTGGTCATTCATGTCTGAGCGAATGTCTAATCAGTGTAATCTATTCACATTATGCTCTTTCCCGAAGAACTTACAATCTAACGGGATGATGTAAAAAGGAAAAATGCACATCTTGCCTTACTGTGATCCCGCATTGCAGTAAACTCCTTTGCGAGACTTACTGCATCGTGGGATACCGGTCAGGTAAGGTGTGTGCTTTAAACCTCCATAAAAAAGCTATTTTGTGCAAAATGTTTGACTTTTTTTACATAGGTTAAGCAGTGCTAATTCTAAAAAGTTTTGGATATCGTGCTGCCACTACATAGGGTAGCGTGAGTTTTACACTAACATGTCTTTATGATTGTATTGGACATTGGAAACCCATGCAAGCACAGGCCTGGGCAATGCAAGGCATCAGCACTAACTACTGAGCCTCTATGGCACTGATGCCCATAAGTATTCAGCATTGTAAATGTAATTCACGTTGTGTTTAAATGGGCTAAAAATCACATCGCCTGTTGTTGACACTTTGTAAGTTTCAGGAATATAAATGTGTTTATGTTATTCAATGAACCTTAAGCTGTAAATTTCAGATTTTCTACTTCCCTTAGGTACAGGCTGTTGAAAATTTCAAAGCCGCTCACTATTTATTTAATGCAATACAAGTGAAAAGAGAGAGGAGACTATTTCAGACCTTAAGGCCTTTTAACAGGATCAAAGTCGAAATGCCTTGATATATCGCCCTAGGACTTGAACTCCTGAGGCTCTGTTCTCTTCTGTCTGTGTATATTGAAATATTTTTTATGTGCATCCTTAAAATATATATCCTGTATGCCTCTAACCTATAACATAAAAAAAACAAAATTATATATATATATATATATTACTGTATTTGCATCAAGCAAACAATAAAGGAAACTGTAAAGTATGTGTAAAAAAACCCCCCACTTAAATATATTAATTTTTAAAGGCCAACAAGGACAGTCGTAGTAAAAATAAATAAATAATAAGGTAAAAACCAAACAAGTGAGAGGTCAGCGTTTTGTTTTTCAAATTGCTCTTTACCTTGAAGCAACGATAAGGGAGCTGGGGGTGTCAGAGAGATAAAAAGTTACGGCGTTCAGATTGTTTGGTGAACTCATATTTACCTTGTGTTAGTAAATTATGAACTATCATGTCACACTTTATTACACAGGCTTGTCCCAGACAGAATGTCCAGCGTTCAATAAAATAAAAAGCAACCGTGTTTACGAGGCCTCTGGGTTGGGATTTTATGCTGCAGTAAAAAATATAGTGTTAGATGGTACACTGTGCTTTATGAACATGGTGGATGCACTTATTTCTTTGAAGTTTGATAGGGCAGTCACAGTAGGGTTCTGTCCTTTTTGTCAGGCAATGTTTCCTTGCTCTTGGTAAAGCTTCTCTGGATTAATGTGGAGTTCAATGCTTTGTTATATGGGCCACGAGTTTCTTCAGACAGCACAAGATTAAAATGACTACTTCAAAGTCAGTCAGCAGCTCTGTTCAAAGATATACAGAGACCTGCTCGCTCGGATACTGCCTAGATTAAGACCCTGGAAATGTGTGCCCCAGGTGTCTGTAGATCTGAGCTATCTCCCCAGATGTTCCATTGGTCTGGTTTAATCAATTATAAGTTGAACCACTTGAAAGGAGACCGAAATGATTTTGACCATGGTAGAAAAATGAACTAAGCATATACCAGTAATATAGCTCAGCACTGCTTGGCTTATTTTCCATTATGGCCATGTCACCCTTTCCTTTCCACAATTAGTAGGTTCACCCTTTCCTTTCCACAATTAGTAGGTAAATTACTAATTTAGGAAATCCACCCCTCTCACATACACACCAAACATATATAAAAGAATAAAAGTATGGTCGATAAATGTAATTAGATACCCAATATGCTATCAATATGAGATGGCTACAAGCAGATAAAATCCACAATGACCTACCAGGATGGAATACTGGTTTTACATAAACCTTCAAATGTATTGAACTTATGTATTGAATCTCAATACTTGTTCTAAAGCTTTATAAACATGTGTACCGACCCATGATGCAAGAGTTCTGGGTGTCTGCCTAAAGCTTATGTATAGGCTCTTGGTTGGGCTCATTGATGATTTGCTTGTGCAGCCCAGCGACTGCATAAAAAGGGTATTTTAACCCCCCCACCCTTAAAGGTAAACAAAAAAAAAAAAAAAAGACTGGGGGCATTTAGCAAAAGCAGCTGTAGCTACATCTATCTCTATCTCTACCTCTGGCCAACAGCACCCCTGATCTATTCTGTCCATGATTTATCCAACTCTACCCTTGCAACAGCTCTTCCTACCCATAATACATAAATTATTAACATTATCCTATTAAGTAATATAACTTCTCACAGGGTGCAACTAGATATGTGTTCAGGGCTCGTTTTATAGGTAAGACTTTTATTCAACTTGTTTGAACAATTAAACTATCAGGGAGATTGTGTCCAATTAGTTAAAATTTGTGAACAAGTAAAATATTATTTCCTTCATTGGCAGCAATAGAATTGATGCTTTTTCATGGTACAGGGCTTTAGAATTAAGGTTTTTCAAAGTTACCAACCAGATCAAGTTATAACTGAGCATGTTCTGTAGTTACAGTGTGTATATCCTGTGCATTATAGTACTAGTTTTATTGTGACCTACTGCCTTGATGTCTGCTTGTAGTCTTGAGAAGTTTTTTAATGCATTATGCTGAATGTTCAATGCTTGCTGCATGTGACCTTTGTGTATTTCCAAATTCCTAATTTCTTTGCTCCTTTGATGACCCTCCCTGGTATACCTGGGGAAAAACGACTGGTTTTGTTGACAAAGTTTATTTCCGTCAACATTTTGTTACTAAACCAACATTTTTATGTTTTCGGGGGGAGAATATAAGCTCAGAAAATCCGACACCAGAATTTATTCTTTGTGTATTTCTCCCGGTCACTGACATTGATTAAAGTCCGGGGGTTTTGAAATGAGACTGGTTTGGTAGGTCTTCTTTTGCCTTTTGCAAATTGCATGGTTTAAACCATTAAAACATGGCACATATGCTGTGACCTAAATAAAATGGGTGCTGTCCAAGGCAGCCCAATTCTATAATAGAATAATTGGTAGGAGCATTATTATTTTATAAAGTCCAAGCAGAAAAGAAATCAGTGAGTCTGATGATCAGTAACACTGCAGGGAAAAAGGCATAAGTTTCTCCATTCACTACCTTAATTATTGAGAAGATTGAAGTCAACAAGGCTAATCAGATTTATGAGAATAATTGAGGTCAACGTGTAGGCGACTGAGAGCGCAGGAATTACTTCATATTAAACACAAATGAAATTATAATCTTCTCTCTAGGAAAGATAACCACCGACGCTACATAACAGACTTATATTTCTTTATCAAAACAAAAATAGACAAGGGAAATAAATGCAGGGTTTTCAATCTCATTTAACTTTTCAGAGCTAAATTAAAAAGGAAAGCAGTATCAGACAAGGCTAGCCAGAATTCATTTACTGATTAAATAAGTTAGAGAAAAGGAATTATTCCTTGGTTTGAGGTCTATAAAAGTGATGTTACTTGGGCACACATTTTCTTACAAATAGCCCAGAACAGCTAAAGTAAAATCTAGGTAAAAACAAAGGTTTTACTCTATGCAGCATAATATATGTTTCCATCATGTGAGCAACCTCTGGGGCTGATGCACTAAGAGGGGCAAAAGTTTGCTAGTGCTATTAATCTGCATCAACCAATCAGATATAAGCTTTTTACTTGGTTTCTGCAGTTAGATTACATCTGTCCAATTTTTTGCACAGATTATTGCATCAGCCTATATATTTAGAGAGGAACAAACCAGGGTTAGTTCTACAGGCAGGTCAGCGGATCGGCACATACTGTAGTTTCAGATAGAAATCTCAACTCAAATTTTTACATTAAAACCAAGTTTTTGAGTGGTTCAGACCCAAAATCAAGTTTGGGTCTGAATACCAACACATCCCGACCTATATAGACTAAAGCTGAAAAATGTTTTCAAGATCAATAAAGAGGAAAAGCTTACATTGAAAGGGACACTATACATTAAATTCAGTTAAATATGTTATTATATCTATATATATATATATATATATATATATATTATATATATATATATATAAAAGGCTTGAGCACTAAACTGGCCATTAATTAGCAAGTAAACAGATAAAGGGCATGTCTACCAAAAATATTTATTGGCTAGAATATTGGCAGTAAATGGCAAAATAACTGAATGAATAATAGTGAGAGTAACAAATGGATCCATTGATATGTCAAACTGCCATTTGGGGTCAGAAATTAATTGTTCCTTTCTCAAGAAAATTGGAATTGCCTTCTGATAGATAGTTTAGGTTTTAAATGGCTTTCCCCTGGATCAGCTGTTAGATTTATTGGCATTATGGGTAGGGTAGTTAGAATAAATTAAATTATTTAGTCCAACAACTATGCTACTACGTTAAACAAACAAAGTAGATTTATGAATCAATTAAGGGAACTTTTCAAAACAGGTTAACTGTAATATTGAGATTCTGCTGCAAATAATAGCCAATGTCATGTACAAACAATTTATTTGGGTGTAAATCTCACTGAAAGGTTTGTGCTGAAAGTAAGTTTGTTATGTCTGTAATTGAGCATCCTTTAACTATTCTGCTTCATGAAAGAGCTTGTGGGAGAGGACACATAGGATTATAGTATGTGTAAACAGATAAGCATCTTTTCTTTAGACACTGTGTTAAGTTTGGCTGTTTTTCAGAAATGAGACAAATAAAGACAGTGGGATTTTTTAATTAGGCCTGCAGGATACATTTTGTGAATGCCAGGGAAAATAGAGAGTAATAATTACTTACTGGAACGGAGGAACGAGATATAGGGACACAAAGGGAAGAATTTGTACCTGGCATCCTACTGCTGCTACCAGTCCTGAACCTGTCTAACATATGAATATTGTATGAGCCATCCAAGCTGGAATGTTTAAAATATCACACAGTAAACGACAGAAGCAAGCTGATACATTCATTAACTCGAAAATGAATTAGAAAGTTTGCTAGCAGGAATGACTTTAAACTGGGAAGAACACAGAGTGGAAGGTGAATCATCTCCCATCTACTGTAGTGTAGGCATTAGAATGTGTTTAACGATCGCTAATGTTTATCCTTTGTAATTCTCTTTAGAGAATTGTGTTCAATTCTTTTACCTTGGCCCCTATGAAAAGAAGCTGTACTTTACTTTAGGTCTGTAAGACTTTGAATTTAATAGGAAACATCATAGCATTGTACTAAAGGGCATGTCCACCCCTTTTTTCAACTTTAGTTATATTGTAGTTATTGGTCCCATAGCCCCAAACAACAATATAAGATTTTTGAGAAAGTCCCCCGATAGTTACTTACCTTAAAACCGATAAATTTATAAACCTCCTAGAAACAGATTTACCCACAACCCTCAACTCTACAAATCTGATCACACGAGGATTAGCCGGAACACTGCCACCGAGCTATATACCTCCTTTACTACTGCAAACAATATGGGATTTAGCAATGAAGGAAATGAACATCCCCTTCATAAATAAACATACCCCACTTTGGTTTAATAAAAATCTTCCGGAATTTGTTTCTATACAACACTCTGAAATCTGGTATAAGTATGGCGTAACCAGAATATCACACATCATTTATGATGGTCGAATTAAGCTGTTTGATCAGCTAAAATAGGAGTTTAAACACCCAAACTCCCATATATTTAGGTATCTCCAAATATGCCATGCTTTCCAAACCGAATTTGGAGACTGGCACCTCGACTTGGAGACTAACCCAATAGTGGGGCTGATAGCATCCCCCAAAACCCACTAATATAAAACACTAATGTACACAAGCAGATGCTGCCCATCCAAGTACAACAAAGTGTGGGACAGATGGGAATCTTCATCCGCTACATGTGACGACTAATTAATAAAACAGATTGTGGGTGGGGCTAGACTCCAGGGGGGGACATAGTCCTAAAGAAAATATATAGCAACACATCTAGTACCTTAGTAACTACTAGGGAAATAAAAAATTAGTAGCAAAAGTTAAAGTTAATGTAGTTAAACTGTAGCAATATACTAAATACACACACCCGTAGAAACGTTCGAATATGTTAAAATTTATGAAGCAATGATAGCAAAAACCAGGCACTTCTTTCAATTTAAATTTTATTGTATGATAAACAATGTTAAATAACAACCTGTCAAATGTACAATTTAATGCTCTAGACAACCGATTGTTATACAGTACATATATCCATACTGTTTTAAAATGAAACGGATAAGGTTAGAACCCTTCGTTCCTTACTGATTTACAATGTTATTATATGCAAATTGGCATGTTGATAATGCTATTATTATTTCAATAAAATAATGAGGGGATTAAAAAAAAGAAAAATATCTGGTTACAAATGTATGTAATAAACTGGCAAAATTCACAGTTGGGGTTGCGAGTAGATAAAGTCACCAATTTTTTGTTTTAAGGGTGGACATGCGCTTTAAGTTCATTTTTATTTTGGGGACATTCCCTGTATTTATTATGTAGCTTGTAAGTCAATTGAGATGTGTTCTGTGTCTTTTGCTTTACTATGATACATTTTTTGTCTTTTATACGTGGATTTTTACCACATATAGTTATTGTTATGTATTCGATTAAGATGATTCACTGTTATACATGTAATGACTTACTCCCTAAATGTAGAGTGTATACTTGTTTGGAAATTTGTATAAATACATTAGATTCTGAATGTTTTCAATTTCTACAGGTATTGCTATTGGCTGTGTACCTATATGGGCTGATCTCTCTCCAAACAAAGTGTTCTAGGCAGTGGAAAAATTAAATGAGAGTGTGTACAGCAAAAAGAAGTGTCAAATACTAAAAGGGGTTTAAGCTTTTCATTGTTAATGGCTTATGTTGTCCTATTTTATACCATCTAAAATATTTGAGTTACATATTTGATGATTTTTGTATTTGCATTTTTTAGGTGTTTGGGAAAGGGTGACTGTCTGTTTAAAGGTCAAACCTCCACCACCACTACCACAGTAAAAGGAATATATACAAGCAAGACCACCCAAAACCCCAAGTTATGGACTTTTCCCCTAATGTCCCTAAATAGAGACACTCTGTTACCTCCTTACCAGCTCTGGTGATCTTCCTCCCAGTCCTTTCAGGTAGCAGCCTTCGGTTGTGTCCATGATGGTGACATCATGATCAATATCTTATAGCTGCTTACCATGTTGCCTCCTCTGCAGCTGTGCAAGCTCATAACGAGCTCCTAAGTATTGGGGTTTTTGGAGTTTGTAGGTCCTGCTGATATACAATATGTCAATTTGACTGTGGGGGTGGAATTATGTCATTTTAATAACAAATTAAAATAGAAAGAAAAGAGAAATAAAATTAATAAGTAAAATAAATGAAAAATTCACCAGTAGGACAAGAGAGAACTATGGATTCTGAGATGAGTAAAAAGGAAGGGGTTAAAATATGTGTTATGGATTGATGAACATTTTATTCTTTTGTCGGATGGAATCATGAAGACTAAATAAGATTTCACTTCTACTATACCTTTTAAGTCTCAAAATTAATTTTTTAGTTGCAGTTCCCAGTAGTCCATACATACCATTATAACAACAGCTTCATACTGTCAATGATTCTGCCTTCTGACACCATATAATTTATCCGCGGTATCACGTTAACTCAGAATATAATTTGGAAATAGCTTTCTGTGTGCAGCATTATGAGCAACAATGTAGATTCATGGACGACCAAGACATTTAAATGTTATTTGCTGGGTTGTTATCTTTCTCTTGAGCATTTCTTACTAGGTAGCAGGTAAAATAACCATAGAACCATCTGTATATCATTGGACTCCCTCTTATTAATCATTACAAAACAGGGCTTACGGGTCATTTAAAAAACCTATGCTTTCAGTACCAGCTTTTAATGTGCAATAGACACATTTAGTGCTACAATAGAGAGAGAATTATTGTGGGGATCACTCCATGAAGGGAATATCATCTCTTCAGGAGTTACAACATTCATATAAACCTCAAACTGAACCTTCATTTGTAGGTGCACCTGTAATAGGAAAGTGTTATTAAGATATACAGTATTAATAAATTGCAGATGAAACTTTCTTCAGTTAATCAATAGGCAGTGAGGTTTTTTAGTTTGCAGATTCTTGTGCGGCACAGGAAAGCTAAGGCAATAATTATGAATCATTTATAATAATGAGAAATTATTGAAAAATATGCTTAGGATGAAATAGTGTGTGGTTGCAGTACAGAAAGGGTTAGTGTGCACATTACTGAGGGTAGGGGCTATAAAAGTAGGAATGTAAATTGTGTGCGTGATGGGTACATTTATGTTTTTCCTCGGGAACTATAAAAGAGAAATGCATATATACCATGTTAATGGAATAAAAGGATATAACAGTACACAGGGTAATTAAAAAAGAGCAGTCTACGGTCATAGAGCCATAGCTGCACCTAGAAGAGCTGAGGTAAGAATGGGTATTACTGCCAACTTGAGTAAACTGGAAGGCCTGGGGGAAAATAAAAATGTGTTGCAGATGTAGCCATAGCCTATTTTAAGAGCCATATTTATATAGGGGCCTTTAACTTTCACAACAGTTGAACAATCACAAACTTCACAAATAAGCTCACAGTCATGAATTTATGATTGTGAATGTACAATTGTGATCGAGATCAGACATTTATGTCATAAAAATATTTTTATATAGTCAAGGACCTGCAGATCCACACACAAAACCTCTGTCACAGACAAAACCCCGACACACATAAGCCTTACTGTGCAGTGTTATGTAATGACCTACGCACAATCAGGGTTATTCAATTAAAGTTCTTATCGTTTAAAATACTGCTAAATTTTCCCCAACCAATCAGATCTTATTTAACATATGAAAGCTAATATCTAATTGGTTGGGGCAAAATTAGCACCATTTTAAAAAACTTTTATTGAATAACCCTGAATATATATGATTTGAAGCAGGTCAAGACTCAACATTCAAATGGACCATCCAGCCTGAAAGAGATATCAGAGGACCAGGAACAGGGAGGTAATCTTTGTTACTGCTGTCAGTATGTGATGATGATGAGAATGATGGTCATCGTGTCATTTCTATGGGATGATAGGTACTGGGATGGTACAAACGACAATGTCTCATTATGGGATGATGCACTTAAGTATCTGCCTCAAAGTTTGAAGGAAGCTGTGAGACTTGAAATTAGTGAAATAAGTATTTACTGCTCCATAGTGAAAAACAACAATAGACAACGTTTCAGGCGGTTCTCCACTCTTTCTCAAGCTTATACACATAGAAGTAGCACTCTGTTGATCCAGTCCGTGTCTATGTTTTACTTTAAGTATAATGTACAGCTAGCAGGACAATTGGTTGGATGAGATTCACGTCCAGCAAGTCTCACAGGGGCAGTGGATTGAACAAGATTACAGTGGAGATTCATTAAAAGTTCATATTGTTTAAAATGGTTCTATTTTTGCCCCAGCCAATCAGATCTTATTTAACATTTTGAAAGCTAACATCTGATTGGTTGGGGCAAAATTAGCACCATTTTTAACAATAAGAACTTTTATTGAATAACCCTGATAGCGTGTAATTTAAAGGTACAGCTTTGCAATAGACTGAATATTGATTTTTCTGTTGTCGAGTTTCTGATCATATTTTCGAGTATTATCCAATGTTCAAGGCTATTTTTGAGAATTTTTCGACATAACATTAGGATTTGGGAACCGAGGGGTTCCGTGTTGGATCCGGGTCCGAGTCGGACCCAGATTGCATCTTTACCATGAATTTCTAATGCTAGCAAATAGCTGACACTAAAGTCACACCAGTGGGTAAGACTAAATCAGGATTTATTCAAAGCCACAAGCATGTCAGGATTTCATTGCTTCTAGTTCTCATGAAAACATGAAAAAGACTTTCCTTATGTTTCCAAGGAGCATTGACAGTATGGCATCATAGAGCATTGATAGTATGTCATCATAGAGCATTGACAGTATGTCATCATAGAGCATTGACAATATGTCATCATAGAGCATTGACAGTATGTCATCATAGAACATTCAACGTATGTCATCATAAAGCATTGACAGTATGTCATCTTGGATGGGCAAAATTCCCAGAGTTACAACTGATTACTGTATCCATGTGTCTGCATATATGATTGGTTGTGACATAGTTCAGGTTTACCTGAGGCACATGGTTCAGGTGGGTGGCGAAAGCTGTAGTTTTGTTGGGTTTGGTGTGCTGGGTTTTCTATAGAGGTGATGAACTTGGACTTTTGTCTTTTTTCCAACCCAAAATATTTATGAAATTATGTGTGGAACTACGTACTGTACAATATGTTTATAATCCGTCAATCCTTGTTTTAAATAAATCAATGATTATACTGTAGTATAAGGTATAATACAGATTTCCTAGGCCTATTCTTCTTGCTGAAGTTAGGCTGGTTTATTGTTATTGTTATTATTAGGAAATCAATTGTTTCTGGTGTCTCTCTGACTCTATTTATATGATAGATATACATAGATGTGTGAAGTATATACATAACCCACATAAAGAACACAAGGCTAAAAAGCTTAATTGCTATGTTTGTTTTTTTACCGAAACATGCTCTTGTCTGTACCATAAAGAAAACATCTAAAAGCCATCAGACTTAACATATGTTAACAGAACATAGAGGTTGCTAAGTTAATGGTAGAGATGGCCGGTTCGCGGACCCGATCCGGGATCCGCCGCGGATTTATCCCGTCCGCGAACGGCGGATTATTCCGGATTTTCCGGATTTTCCGCCTTCCGAACTTCCGAACCGCGGATTTTTTTTTTTTACGAAAATTTTCGAAAATACGAGTATCTCCGCGATCTTCCGGGACCCGGAAAAACCGAAGATCCTTGTAATTACGCGGATTCTCGTAATTACGAGAATTTTCGTAAAAACGAGAAATTCTTGTAAATTCAAATTTTTGGGGATTATTTTCAAGACGGAGCAAGCCACATGACCCAAATTAGCCAATGGCAGCTAACATGATTACACGTTTTTCAGGAAACCTCGTTTTTCGGAGATCCGCGGGTTTACGGAGGTCCTCGTTTTTATGGAAATCCTCGTTTTTACGGAAATCGTCGTATTTTCGAAAAATACCATTCTCGCTAGCGGACTGTAATTTTTAGGTATTGTAGGCATTGATACGTGTTTCTAAGGACATTACCCAGGTCCCTGAGTGATTAAGTGTATATTACCAAGGCTATTTAGACCACTTTTAATGCGGATTTTGCCGAACTTTCATTTTAATACGTTTTAACGGGTCCGCTCGCGGATTTTCGAATTTACGGATTTTTTTTGAAAATCCGCGGATCCTCGCGCGGACCGGATTTTTCGAAGTTCGGACATCTCTAGTTAATGGACTTTAATGGCTACATTCACAAATAAAGGTATTCGCTGTATTCAAAGAATGTTTACTCTGCTTACTCTAGATATTATAATGTTTCCATTGTCTCCAGGTGCATGGCTGTGCCCCATGCTGCTCAACACAGTTAAACTTTGTCCCTACTTAATTAACATATTTGTATCTACAGGTTACATTTTAAAAGGCATGTCCAGCAATATAATGACATTTTACCAATAGGTGCAGCAAAAACAAACCCCATTTTTATTTTACTTACCTTCCCCAAAGATACCCCTGAAGATACTTACAAGACCTGGTCCCTTGTCACTCTTTGATGCTCTACTTACTGGTTGCGACTGTCAGTCTAAGGTGCTCTGGTTATGTCAAGGCCAATAGCTGACAGCTGCAACCAGAGAGCCCTTCACTGCTGCGCTGCTTGCTCGAAGCCAGCTTGCAACAGCAGTAAGAGGCGGCAACTGGGCAGCGAAGGACTGTGTCTTGTAAGTATCTTCAGGGGCATCTTTGGGGAAGGTAAATTAAAATGAAAATGGGGTTTGGGTGGGTGCTGCATCTATCGGTAAAATTTGGTTTTATGGCTAAGTATGCCTTTTAAATACAATAGGTGTGAAAGTGTCTTATGGGATAAGGAGGTCCTTTTAAGTAGAAGTATATCATAAATAATGACAAAACTGTGACCAATGTTGAAACTAATGAAATGGGGGGGGGGGGGGAATGAATTACCAAATGAAAATGATTTTTAAAAGCCATCCTTCTGTATATCCTCCTTGACAGAGTCTTTCTTTTGTTTTATTTCCATTTAGTCATGAGTCCCTGTGGGGCGGAATTGTTGGTTTGAAAGAATGTCTATCTGGGGGAAGTTTTGCAATTTCAAAAGGCAGAACTTTTTGGGATTTCATCACAATGAGATGTCGAAAATTCAAAAAAAATTTGTTATAAAGTTAAAAAAAAAAAATTGATCCTATTTTTATCAATTGGGCTTCATTCTACATCCTAAAAAAGAAACCGCTGAACAACACCAGCAAAGACCAAAGATGAGCCGAAGTTCCAGAAATCTCCAGCAATGGCTGATCACGGCAAAGATAGCAAAGCCACACAAGTGGGGCTAAAAAGGTATGAGGAAGGCGATCAGACAAAGTAGCTTCATGGGAGGAAGGTAAACAATGGTGAAACCTAGCAACACCAAGCCAATCAAATAAAAGTAGACAGCCTACTAAATATTTAGTATATTGTATGTGAGTGTGTGTTATGGGTGTGCATGTGGTGAGAGAACTCCTTTGCACCAAAATATATATGCTTAGCAATTTATACTACCCCACTGCATACTATGTGACGTAAAGACCATCTATTCATTTAAACAAAAACATTCCAGACTCTTTGTAGACCCCCTTATTTGTTGCCATGGTAAAGAGTCTTATAACATCCATACCTTTTGAATATTAAATATTCAAAGTGGGAGTGAACAAGACAGACTAACCTAATTAGTCTTCAGATTCTTTATTATAAAATCCTGCTGTTTGGTTGGGCATTGTTAATGATCCAACCCAGTGAATCATCGACATCCGGCCGTATGTCCATAGATGAACCTATAGTCTGTCCAAATGGCAGTTCGTCTTACAGTCATGAGTTGGCCACGTAGTTACATGTCTGAATAGGGCTTAATCCACGCATGCATATGTAATTGAAATATCATACTATATATGCCAATCTATTCATTCTGGCCCTCTATTTATAAGTTCATGTCCTTGTCTGTAAAAAATAAATATAGCATAGTGAACCTTCGCATTCTTGTGCTGCCACAAGTGCTGGCTTGTTTTAAGTTTTAGCCTCTTTCTGCATAATTGCATCACACAAGTCTTTAAAATGTCAATGACTAGTCTATCAAATCTAACGCATTTACCTGTCACTAAGTTGGATGAAGTAGAATGACACTACAACCTTTACTGTTGGAGATGGTGACTGTGTAGGTATGAAAAATTCTTAGGGAAGATCAGATTCTGGAAAACTATGCTCTTTCTTTAAGTGTAACAATGGTAATATTAGAAGGATTTTGTACTGAACTGTATACATTAAGACTCGAGATTCTAGAAGTAACAGTCCCAAGCATTGCATTTCTAGGTATCCACTGTCCATTCAATTTCAATAATTTGACTTAAAGGGGAAGTTCAGTGGAAATACATATGCTTTTCAGAAAAAAGAGCAGTATTTTTTCATCCCAATGACCTTAATCTGCCAATGCAGCATTTTGTCTGTGTATAAATAAATGCAACCGAAATTCTGACTTCCTGTTTGCAGGACCCCTAGTAGAGACAGTTATGGTCTTACCCTTGACCCAGCGCCTGGGTTGATTCAGTTGCTCAGTAGAGATCTGAGCATCTTATTTACTCGCGTATAGGTATAATAGACATTTTACTCGCGGATTCAAGAATTCGATATTTACTCGCTTATTGGTATAATAGACATTTTACGCGTATTCGCACCAAAGTCCGGGATAATTTGAGAAGTCCGAGTCCGTTCGAGCTCGAATAGTTCGGCATGAACTCGGGTTCGAGTTCGAGTTCTAGTACATCTCTACTTAAGATGAGTTCTGGTTTTAGAAATTTGAACAATACATTGAAAAAGTGTTTGAAAATCAAAAATTTCTTTGGAAATTGGGATCTAATATTCGAAAATTGTAAACATTTCTATTCAATTGGACAAGAATCAGATTTTCTTCCAAAGGTTCTGCAGAGCCTTTCTCTACTGATTACCCCTATTTTTGTCTTGTCTATTTTAAGGTAAAATGATTTCATGGTAAACTTGAATATAAACCAAAAATAACATGGTAAACTTTTAACCAAATGAAGAGTTTGTTATATAAAACAGCAGAGATATTCCCACATTAATAATTATTATTTGGTAGCCATATTGGGTCATGTGATACGTAAGATTACATTTATTACTGTACAATATGACAGCATAGGATTCATAACACAGATCAGTTTAATTACAGAATTCTTAAATTCGTAACACTCCAATGTTTTATATTTCTGTACAAAAAAAATAACAACAGATGCAAGCTTCATAACATACAACTCTAATAGTAGTACAGTAATATTGTTTTATGATACCAACTGACACAGCACAGCAATATTGTATTATTTCAGACTGTGATTTACAACCCAGTAATATTGTTTTATGGCAATATGTGATTAACAGCACCGCAGTATTGCTTTATGGCACAGAGGGATTCTCCTCAACAGTATTTCTTTATGACAGGATGTGACATTATTTGTGATTGTTGTTATGAAATCAGATTTTTCCAATATTATGGTTATTAAAAAGTGTAAAATCATGCATTAGTATTTTTTTTCCAAAGACACTCTATTTTACAAAGTAAAAATTCTCATAACTAATTTTTTTAAAGGAAATCTATTGACGCAAGAAATATTTTATCTCTTGGGAACATTTTTCATCAAGAACAAAAAATGTTTCTGTGAATGTTGCAATATTGATTATTTTCATGCAGTGTACAGTCTACATACATGATCTCTAGAAAAATATTGTTTTTTGCTGCCTGATGAGTAGAGATGTTCGATCAGAAGCACTTCGCTAAATGTAGTTGTAAATTAGCCAAACTGGAGTGCTTTCACAATCCTTGTATTGTATATATTTATTGGGAGGCCTTGTCAAGCCTCCATGTGGTAATAGCACCCTCAACACATCAACACACCCCTTTTATGGGAGGTCCTATGCCTTTAATATAAAGCACTGGATGGCCTCTTCCCTCATTTTAAAAAGCCAAAGGGCTGGGGGGAAGTGAGAGAGCCTGTTTTATGGATCCAGTGTGTAAGAATGAGAAATGCAAAGTTTGCTAATCGTAATTGAAGTAAAAGAAATGTAAAAAGGTTAGAAGTTAGGACCTTCCAGACTGGGGTTACCTTGACGTGGTAAGAAGGCTTTTCATTCATGTGATCACAGAAATATATACTAAAACCCCTATGTCTATAAAGTATGCCAGTGTGCAGATAATATGATATTGTATGGGGCCTAGGAATGTGCATTGATTATCTTTTCTATGTTTGTATAGATGTTCGAAGCTGTTAAGTTTCATTTCGTTTTTGAATTTTCGAAATTTTTTGAAAGTTCGATTTTCAAAAATCGTCTACTTTCGATTATTGATTTTCGAAATCGTCTATTTATGAAAATCGTCTACTTTTGATTTTCGAAAATTATCTACTTTCGATTTTTGATAATTATCTACTTTCGATTTTTGATTTTAAATTCGGGTTCAGTGAAATTCAGGAGTTCCGAAAGTTTCGTCGGGGCTTCGAAACCCTCAGATTCGATTCGAAACTGGGTTCTAATCTAACCCACATTACATCACTACTGATGAGTTGGACAATTTGCCATTTATTAGTAGATATAATCAAGGCCAGTTTCCTTTTCTTACAATTTCTCCTTCAGAAGACAGCAACAGTTATTCAGCAATCAGAAGGGCCCTTAGAGAACTCTTCAATTTCTATCAGCTCCCTTAGAAGTAAGAAATCTGGTCATTCTTTACTTAAAAATGGTAGGAAAATTATATCTTTTATGTATTTTTTCTTTTTTGCTATATCCTATAGAAAAATCAAAGTGACACGCTAAAGATACAAAATAGACACCCGCGTCAAACGTCTATTTCGGCTGTGTATATATTTGCTCTGGAGGAATTTATTCAGCTGCCATGGCTGATTGATGAACAAACACATTTACACGTGCCAACATTGCCCAAAAGGCCCGTTTGTCCCGCATGTGCAAGGGTTTTGGGCCTCGTCTGCCAAATCGGATGTGTTTACTTACTCAGCTTTACCCTTTGGGGTTTCTCCACCTCAAAGACTAAAAATGCAATAGGTACTCAAAAAATATCAGTCATTTGGTTTAATGATCCAATAAGAAAACATATCCTAATTTGTGTATACCTGTGTGTATAAATTATACAGAACAATTAAAAAGAAAGTTTCAGATTTAAGTTTGTGGGCTTTGTTATTACTAGAGATGGACACAAAACCGAACTCGAACCCGAGTTCGAGCTGAACTTTATGAGTTCGGACAAACTCAAACTCGCATTCAAACTAGTTCGTTTTTCCGGACTTGCGGCTATATTTTTGATAACTATCATATATTAGATAATTATTGAATTTATGGGCCGTTCACTAACCCAATAATATATCGTTCACTAAACCTTGAAAGTATAGTTCGTTTTCGGTAAACCTCGAATGTATGGATAGTTTTTGCTAACCCTAGAATGTACCATTCGCTAACCCTCGAATGTAGCCTTCAATTTTCAGTGACACTCGAATGTATAGTTAGTTTTCGGTAACCCTTGAATGTATGGATCGTTTTCTGTAACCCTCGAATGTATAGTTCACTAACCCTTGAAAGTATTGTCTGTTTTCGGTAACCCTCGAAAGTGTTGTTCGATTTTGGTAACCTTCAAATATATCTTTCTATTTTCGCTAACCCTCGAAAGTATCATTCGGTAAGCTTCGAATTGGCAGTAACCCTCGAATGTAGCTTGTGCAAAACCCGCCAATTGCCCACTCATGTTTAAGAAGTGTTTTAACAAGTTTTGGTGATAGTCACATGTTTCCCAGACCATTTCCCAGGTGCCACGGCCATTTACAGTAAGTTACCATTGCTAGTTTTGCTGTATATCTCCCGGATTTTTCGAACTATCACTCCCCCATTGACTTTAATGCGTCTGAATTCAAACTTTCGAACTTTTACTGAAGTTTGAAAGTTCGAAAACGGACTGAACTTTATGAAGTTCTGCCATCTCTAGTTATTACACACTCTTTACCTTTAAACATCTGACACAAGTTTTTTTTTAAACTGAAGTTGCCATAATTAACCAGGAAGAAAAAAATGTATTGATATGGTTTAGAAGAAAATGAGTTTCTGCCAAAATGCAAAGGGTTGCTCATGTTCTAAGGTTCAATGTATAGTGCTAATGTCCAAATTTCTTTAGATATATTTGGTTACTATCCTAATGGGCCACTCCAGCTCTAAAATCAATACCTTCCCGCCCCACCCCCCCAAATCCTGAGATCATCATACTTCATCACCTCACCACAGTCCAGGAAGCTTTTTACACTTACCTCTCTCTGCCAGTGCTGTTCTTCCTGGTTCTTGCCTCCTCTGCAAGCTCAATTAGCTCATGCTGCTACAGAGTAGGTGCAACAGTTTGATGCAGTAAGTCATTGTGGTGTGGTTTGGAAACAAACCAGGTTTTTGAAGCGGAAGTTTCAAAAATAGCCAGATCAGAAATCAAAAATGGAAGTTCAATCAAAGTTGAAACTTTGAAAACAGTGGGCTTGAAACAATATATTTGGGGGGGATTGTCAGAATTTCATTACATTCTGCAAAACATCTCAAGATGTCACTGACCTGGCTGTGACTGACAGTTCAAACCAGGAAGAAAGCCATCATCGGAAGAAATTGTCAACTTTACAACAGCAGAAACAAGCAGGTAAAAAGATCTGGGGACTGGGGAGAGGTAAATCAACCTTGGAGTTTGGGGTGGTACGGGAAATTTAGAGGTAGGGGTGGTCACATCCTTTACATTTGTACCTAAATTTATGCTATAGGAACAAGGTATAAATTGTATAAATTACAAGAAATGATGTACTCATTACTGATCTTATCTATAATA
Source organism: Hymenochirus boettgeri (assembly GCA_019447015.1). Taxonomy (NCBI): domain Eukaryota; kingdom Metazoa; phylum Chordata; class Amphibia; order Anura; family Pipidae; genus Hymenochirus; species Hymenochirus boettgeri. Next base: position 229,681,536 of record CM033471.1, read on the forward strand.
GGGCATATCATTTTTATTCAGAAAGAAGCATTTGTTCTGTTGTTTTATTGGCATTTACTGGGTTCCATAGTTCTGGATCATAGAATAAATGACAGCTGGCCCAAAATAAGTCATCTTTAATGTTCAAGTCAATGGGCCGAGGACAAAAAGGACAATAGCTTGCAGTGATGGCTATAACTGCTTTTAGTAATTAATCATGTTCCACTTTTGGGAAGACTGGGAATAATGGAGGTCTGCAGGTCCTCGTAACCAAGACAGACTTACAACAAATAACTTATGTTCTTTCTTTTATGGTGTGTATGTGTACCTTAAAACCAGTAGCTTCCCTATTAAATTGGAGGTGCAGACCAGTAAAAAGGTAAAATCAGATTGGTTGTTGCAAATTAACCGCAAGGGCAAATTTCTGAACATCTTATTAAATATGCCCATTAATGTATATCATCTTGTATTTGTGTAATGGTCATTGCTAACTCTACATTCAGTTTTCTATTATTAATATATACGTGATTCTAGGATTGCATTGGCTTGAGTAGGGTGCTATAGCATTGCAAGGGGCAACTAAGAAGCATTTTTTCACATTTTAAGATAATGAGAGACATATTTATAAAGCGTGGTGCCGCGATTTAGCCTTGTCAGAAGAAATTGTCAGGAGAAAAGTGAAGTAGATGAGACTGTGCATTCAAAGTAATGGTGTTCCGTGTTTTGCAGTAGATTTGGGAGTAGATGCTATGATGTGCTGCAGTGCCAATTTTAACGCTAAGAAATAAGAGAAATTCTCCAGACGTGTGCCTTTGGGCAGCATCATAAGGTGCTTCCCACATATAGAGGAGTAAATTATTAAATTGGTTCTTTTAAAGTCCATAAAAATGTAAGACACTGTTACATCATGCTCACAGCCAATTATATTCTAAAACTAGCGATGAGTCTTGGTTTAAAACCGAGCCTGATTTCATAGCAGAACTGCAGGTTTTTGAAATTCCAGGATCCTAATCTCGAAAGGCAGAACTTTGTAGAATTTCATTGAAATGTAATGCTGGTTGGGAAAGAGCACCAGGGGGTTTGAAATGTCATTAAATAATAAATGCTATGTATGGGGGAAAGTGGTGCCCAGTCTTTAATAAATAATACAACATTGTTTCATTCAGTCATCACCTCTCCCAGTGTTATACCCTATGAAAATAATCTCTATGTAAAATGTACTAAGCACAGTGTTGGAAATATGCAGTTAGTCCTTTGTCCACAAGATGGCTCAATGGGTAAAACTACTGGGATTGACTGCCATAAAATTATTAGTATGGTGCCAGCCTGGCTATGTGGCTGGATTGAGTTAAGTAAATACTGATTGGTCTGCTTTTCAGTAAGTCTGACTGCTAGTTGGTTATTTACATTTCAAAGGGAATTTGGGAATAAAAAGAGCAGCTTTAGTCCACATAGGGAAAGCACATAGACAAAGGAAGAGCTGGGATACATGCTGTGGCAATATCCTGTAGCTAAGAGCTGATTAACACTATCCTGCCCCTTAGCCTGAGAGCAAGGAATACAGGAGGCTAGTCTGCAGAAGGAAGCAGACTAGGGCCTGCCAGAAGGGAAAGCTGAGCAAGGGATAACAGAGCTAGGACACATGCTTAGTCAGTGTCCAGCAGTTCAGAGCTGTAGCACACTGCCTTATCCTTTTGCTTGAGAGCAAGAGATCCTGGAGCCAGGAAGGATTCAGCAGCCCAGGAGATACCAACAGCAGCCCTGCAGTTTGGAGCCAAGACAGTGGAGCCCAGAGATCCCAGGGACTGCATCCCAAGGACAGTGCTTGCTTGGTAGGATAAGGTTGTGCTTGACACTGGTACGTTATAATAAATCTCCTCCAATTGCAAATGAGCTTGTGTTGCCTGGTTTGCCTTATTTCCCGCAACCTCACACAGGGTGTCCTGTCACACTGAACATTTAAAATGCGGTGCTGAAAATTCCAAAATTGGGTTTAATTAAAATTTTCAGTATTGTGTATTTTAGACACATTTTGTGGAACTGCTGGCGAAATGAAACATGCCGATTTCTATTACAGTATCTCTAAACCACACGCAACAGAAAGACTAGATAAAAAGTTAGATTAGAAATGTTAACAAATATTTTAAGGAATCTAAGAGCAGGAATGTTATCCCTATGCGTTATACCAAACGAAAACTTTTTATATTTTTTGGACAAATCCACTGTAGTAAAATAATTACTTTTATTCTCCCATATGCTATTTTAGTCTTACACATTAACACAACAGTCTGTTTCTCTGGATTACTAACGTTCAGTTTTGCCCATGTGTCTCCTCACATCAGAAAAAAAACTTTTCTACCAATGAAAACATTGCATCATTTTCATGGTGACGTACAATATGCCATTAGAATATGTCCCCCTTATGGTGGCCAAATAAAATGGAGGCTTGTTAAAAAATCACTAATATTAAAACAAAAGTCTTTTTGTGTTGAGATTTTGAAAATTTGCTATTTTTAAAAAAAATATTTGACACTGAAATTTTAACTAATGACTTGAGGTTATGGTCAACTAATACTTGCAACGAGGCAAATGTCTGGAAGGCTTTTGACAGTGAAATAATAGTGAGTCTAAATACGTGGATAGATACATGCATACAGTATGTATAATTCATAGAAATTGGGTACAAACAGGTCTCTTTTGTGTGATACAACTTACTTTGAAGGATTATGTATTAATAATAATACATTTAATTCTGTTGAACAATAGTCAAATTTATTGTGCTTTAGCTGGCCGGTAGGTTTTACCATTGGTTTCTAAATCGAAAAAATTTCCTTTAACATTTTTTTAAATGAAAAATAGAGCGATGGGAATAGCCTAGATATTATTATATTTTAGATATTATTAGACTTAAGTTTGCCTTTAAAAAGCATTGCAACTTGCCATTCAAAGTTCAATTTGAACAGGTAAAGGAGTAATTATTCAGATAGAATGCATAAAAATATATATATTCTTATTTAAATGTTATAAAGCCATTTACGCAATGTATCAACAAGGAATTGTGAAAAAAAGCTAATGAAACCTTACATCCCCTTTGTGGGGAACACACACAATATTTTACTAAATATATAGTGATTAACACACCACCTATTGTAACATATAAAGATCTTAGAAGTCCCCAGGAAGTTCCATTCCATGAAAAGTAGCTGCAGGCCAAGCAATTTTAGACATTTAATAAAATTCTTGGTAAATTTTATATTATTAGATTTTAAAGTAGGGGGTGCATCATTATGACATAAGTAAGTGCATCATTTATGACATAAATAAGTAAACACCAAATATAACTAACGACATAGTTAAGCACTGTTTATAAGTATATATTACAGGATTTTTTATAGTCATTGTGTAATTTTTTTAAAATAAAAATTAATAATGATTATGTAGAAGATAAAAGAAAAAAATTAGATTTACCATTATGACTTGAAATATGCTTGTGAAGGTTCTCATTCATCCAGGTCATGTTATATCTGTTGTTTCAATTAGATCAACTGGACTTGAAATGTAGTTCTTGAAGACGTTTCGCTAGTCATCCGACTGGCTTTCTCATTCAGAATGACTTGTACAAGAATCTGTGGCAATTATGTACCCTGGAAAATCCCAATTAGCATATCACAGCCAGGTGTTAAGGTGTGGATTAGATAGTGGCTAAGAGGTGTTATAGGAACGCCCAGAGTAAGGTGTAAAAACAGCATTGTACATGGCAACGTTGGTGTCGAACACCTATACACCCTCTTAGCCACTATTAACACACCTTAACACCTGGCTGTGATATGCTTATTGGGATTTTCCAGGGTACATAATTGCCACAGATTCCAGAAGTCATTCTGAATTGAGAAAGCCAGTCGGATGACTAGCGAAACGTCTTCAAGAACTACATTTCAAGTCCAGTTGATCTAATTGAATACAACAGATATATTATGACTTGAACTGTAATTGAAAGCAAGCTCTAAATTCCAGGAATCAAATATGTCTGTTCCTCCCAATTCCAATGTTTTTAATCTCCATATAACAAAGCAATAGACAATTTGTGAAGTTTTCCTTCCAAGTACACGTGAAATGGAATACCTGCAGAAGTAGATGTGACAGACATATGAATACCAAATGCAAACATTATGTTCCCTGCAAATGCAATGAATATTAAACAAATTCCTAATGAGCCGCTGTAGAGGAACAATCTTTGTTCCCTTGCTCCCAAATTCATTTTCTGTATGTTATGAAAATGCTGTTCTTCTGACAAATTAAAGTTTAGAGACCTAAAATGCTAAAACTGAGAGGTTTGCTCTTGGTTTTTATTCACCTTGCGAAAGAATTCTGTTTTGTGGGATTGAGTAATGTATGTCATAAATTTGGAAGACCTTTTCTGAATTCAAACACTATCGTCTGTCATCATACTGATCACTAGGCCTGAAAACTATTATGATCTTTTTTGAACTGGTAAAGGAAAACTGAACAGATGAATCTAAACTTACAGACAAGGCAGCTAACCTGTAACCAGAACCCTGGATTGCTTCTGTAATCTATGCAAAATGTAAGTTGTGTTAAAGGTCCCCAGATAGTTACTTACCATGCCTCGCTCCTTCACCGCACTGAGAAGCCGGCAGACGCGTCCGTGATTGGCTGCCTCGCAGCCAATCACAGACACGTCTGCTGGTCCCACCCCCTGCTTGCATTTCCGTGCAAGCAGAGGGCCGGGCCAGTGCGGCGAAGGAGCGAGGCATGGTAAGTAACTATCTGGGGGGGACAAGAAAATTATTATAGCAGTTGGGGCTGGGGGCACATTTACTATTATATACTAAAAATGTAAATTAAGGGTGGACATACCTTTTAAGTTACAGTACTCACTTTGTGCTGCTGCAATTGAACTTGGGACTGAGTATGTACTGGTATATTCTGTGATACGGAGAATGAAAAACCACATGAGCTGCAGCCAGCTATGAGAGTAAGTAAGCAGGTTAACGCAGGAAAAGGTGGTGTAACGTGTTAGCCAGTCAAAATGTTTATAGGGTAACCCTTTTGAAATAAAAAATAACAAAAGTGCTATAAAGGTGATACCTTTATTGGCTAACTAAGATAATCATAACAAGCTTTCAGAACATTCTAGTTCCTTTTTCAAGCTGAATAGTATACAATACTATTCATTGAAAAAGGAACTAGAATTTTTGTTTCAAAATTGAAATGTAGCTGTTTTAATGTGGATTTTCAGCTGCCTCTTCTCTGCAAAGCCACAGTGGAACAAGCCCCAGTGGGACTGAGCATGCTCAATAAAGATTGTTTAAGAAAATCTATTCTGAGCAACAGACAAAGAAAAGCAGAGACCTATGTGGTAGCTGACCCATATTTGTATTAGGTAAAATCCCATCTGTAGAAGATGAATATGGGGTACAATAAGGATGAACAAACTCACAGGGGTTAATTCTGCTTCTGGGTTCATGGAACAGGCACATCAATTACACACCAATATATACATACACCTTAAAGCAAAGCGTAAACTGCCTAGATGATTCATTAAATCACCCAATGCTGATTGTTCTATAATATCACAAATGTCCTTAATTATTTGTGCAATCTGATTGGATAAAAAGTAGCATCTTGTTTTTAATGTGCTGCAGAATAGGTTTTATGTACATGCAATGTTAAACTAGTTGATGGTAATGTTTCACAGTGAGGTGTACAAAACATGAAACATGGGTGTGCTGCGTTTCTTTGAATACAAGAAAATACCAAACTGTTTCTAATCTTGTATCCAAGACCAGCTGTACTCATTGATTCAGACCATTTAATCTTGACTAATGTCATGTTAAAACACATTGTTAGTAGTTTTGTTTCTGTGCAACTTGTTCTGCCTTTGGGAGAAGTAAACAAAAATCCAATTGTAGGAAACCCATTATGGCCTCTCTTAATTTAACGGAAAACTAGATATTCCCAGAAGGCTTGCAAAACGTACAGGCCAAAGCTAAATATCTTTCCAGAGGCATAAGCAATACTGTTTAAAAAGTGACCTTGAGTTATGAAATATGGATAAACACTGGTTTTTATGAGCTTGGAAGTATTTCTTTTTAAAGAGAAATATGGAATGTTTGAAACATAGTATACAAAGTTGGATTATGAAAGTCATTTTATACAGTACCCTACACCTCTTCTTATATTGCAGGAATAGCAGCACAGTTCAACAAGATGTTGAATTGGGAATCTCATTGTCATTCTGTAACATGTACAATGCTGTTTTGACACCTTACCCTGGGCATTCCTATAACACCTCTTAGCCACAATGCAATCACACCTTGCATTCATAATGTCCTTAACACCTGGCTGTGATACGCTAATTGAGACTTTCCAGGGTACATAATTGCCAACGGATTCTTGTACAAGTCATTCTGAATTGAGAAAGCCAGTCGGATGACTAGCTAAAGGTCTTCAAGAACTAAACTTTAAGTCCCGTTGATCTAACTGAATACAACAACATATGAGAACCTCCACAAGCATATTGCAGTCCCTTAGATATCACACAGCAAAGATGATTGCTAAAAGCCCGCCTCCTAGACGGCCCAGGGCTATGATTAACATAACATTTGTCATTGGCTAATGGGAATGTCTGTTACAACCTCTCTCCTCCTCTGCCAGTAAAACAAACATGAAATGTCCTGTTGCTAGAATAAAGCCTACATAATCAAGCTGATCAATGGTAGGTGGAGTGTTTTCTCGCATGCTAGCTTTGAATGACAGTTAGAAGCAGACAGAATTGTTACACCCCCTTTAGGGGGTGGAAAAATCAGGAAAAAAATGTATGGGAAAGGGGCTGCATACTATTACTCTTTTTAAAGCAATTTTAAAAAATGCATTGAGACAGTACAGTTATCCTTTAAGTATGCCCATTTTTACACTTTTCTGCAAATATCTGAGGAACTACAACACAAAGAAAGGTGAGAGACAGCTCTGTTTAATTACTGTAGGTCTTTATGGTTTAGCAATCAAAAATGTTTTGTGGGTGAACACTTTCATTGTGATTAATGTCTATCTTATGCAAAAAGTGTCATCTTTATATCTAAAGTAAAGCAACAACTTCAGTTTAGTTAATTCACTGCTGTATGGGGATCTAAAAATGTACAGCTTTAAAAACAAAAATGTATCTAAAAAGTGATCCAATTTCTCATATTGCTCCCATAGTTCTCTAAGAATGAGAAAATTCTACTGTCTGTAGCAAATTATCTGTAACACTTACTAGAAGCCCTCCTTTAGCGCACATGTCTGCTCCACCTCCATCCTTCATTTACTGATAGTGAATGGGAAGGTGCTTTTCTCGCTGTGCGCATTTTCCCATATGCCACTTCTCGGACTGCAGTCACAAGGTGGAAGAGGAGCCATGCAGCAATGGAGCACTTTTACTTATTACTGACATTCTGTAAGATGTCCGAAGATCAGAAAATGGAATAAATTTTCGAAGATTTTTAAATGTACAGAGCTATTTTGGATAACTATCAAAAATATCTTCGAACGTTTGAAAATCCTCGTAAATACGACCAGAGACCGCTTTCAGGTTTCTGATCGTATTTTCAAAGATTTTCGAATGTTCAAGGCTATTTTCGAACATTATCGAAAGTAGCCTCAACCGTTCGAATATATGATCGGAAACTCGAAAGTGGTCTCCGGTCGTATTTACGAGGATTTTCAAACGTTCAAAGATATTTTTGATAATTATCAAAAATAGCTCTGTATATTCAAAAATCTTCGAAAATTTGTTACAAAGTCCCGAAATCCATAGGATCTGTGTCGGGTCCGGGTTCGTGCCAGACCCGGATCCCATCTCTGTTTAGGTCCTCACCCTGGGTACTCTTTAAGTGTGAAAGGCAAGGAGAGAGGGGGAGATACATTTTGTATTTCTATCAATACAATTTATAATATATAATTTTTGAATACAATAGAAACTTGACAGTTGAAAGCTGCATACAAGAAAAATAAGCAACTTTATATATAAAGTTCAAATGATTTACCAAGTATATATTGGGGTTAAATTTGAAACTTTGTGTTTTATTCGAGTTCGAACGGACTCGGACTTCGCGAACTATCCCGGACCCGGATTTTCGATATTTTCTGGACTTTCGATAATTATTGCGAGTAAATATCGAATATCGAATATGCAAGTAAAATGTCTATTATACCTATACGTGAATAAATATCGAATTCTCAAATTTGTGACTAAAATGTCTATTATACCTATACGTGAATAAATATCGAACTATCGAATCCGCGAGTAAAATGTCTATTATACCAATACGCGAGTAAATATCGAATTATCAAATCCGTGAGTAAAATGTCTATCATACCAATACGCGAGTAAATATCGAATTATCAAATCCGTGAGTAAAATGTCTATTATACCAATACGTGAGTAAATATCGAATTATCGAATCCGCGAGAAAAATGTCTATTATACCAATACGCGAGGAAATATTGAATTATCGAATCCGCAAGTAAAATGTCTATTATACCAATACGCGAGTAAATATCGAATTATCAAATTCGTGAGTAAAATGTCTATTATACCAATACGCGAGGAAATATTGAATTATCGAATCCGCAAGTAAAATGTCTATTATACAAATACGCGAGTAAATATCGAATTATCAAATCCGTGAGTAAAATGTCTATTATACCAATATGTGAGTAAAAATGGAATTCTCGAATCCGCAAGTAAAATGCCTATTATACCTATACATGAGTAATATATCATATATCATATTATCTGCACATGGCATACTTTAAAACAAAGGGGTTTGTTATTATATATTAATATATATATATATATATATATATATATATATAAACTGTCGGCAAAAAAAGTGGTTAATACAATGCAGGTTGCTATAGCGAAATTTATTACATCTCCCCCATAAATCTAATAGAAGAAACCCTAAAGGGTGGCACCTGACAGCTAGGGCTGAAGTCTGGGTCTGAGTCTGGAAATTATGGAATTTTTTCCATATTTTGGATACTTATCAAATTTTTCGAATATTGAAATTTAAATTGTTCCAAGAATACTTCTTGAAAATTATCGACTATACGGGCCTTTTTTGAAAAATATTTTGGAACTTGAATATAGGAGACATGGCGATTTTCGAATATTTGAAAATATCTCTCAGATCGTAACTCTGCGGTTCTGTTCATCTCTACTGACAACATTACTTATGTTCTCTTAAAAAACATAACCCAGGTCTTGTCTGATTCAATTAGCAGGCAGTTTCAGAACAAGATATCATTACTATTTATGCTAATTTGTGCAGGTTTTAAATAAATCTGTAGCTATCCTGTCATATTAGTGAGTTTGGATTCAAGGGGTTAAATACAAGTCTAGGCTTCTTAGTGAAACGGCTCTACATTCATTCCCATTCTTTATGTCATTATATTCTAATTCTCTTTGTTTTAAAGCATAGCTACACAGTAGAGCGTGACAGATATTCAATACACCATTCCCAAGCACCAGAGACAAATTTAATACAAATTTTGAAACATTTGACACAGGATTTTCTTGTAGAAAAATAAGTCTGCTAGCTGCTTAGAGTCTCCATCACAAGAGATGTAAAGCTTTGCTTTTACTTTAATGCAGCCCACAGGCAAACACTTTTTTGAATGGTATCTTTCCATAAAGGAGCAATCAGTTTGGCACCTTTTCATATATCTTACTAACAGAAATTCAGCTGTAACATTACATATGCTCTCCTCAATTTTCAGGCCAAGGTTCAAGTCCTGAGTTTGATTCCCAAAAAAAATTTTAAAATCTGTGTAAAATCCACATTAACCCGATGTAATATATGGTTAATGTCGGCTAACCAAATGTGCCCTAAAATAAGGTTGCCCTTATTTTAGGGCACTGTGACATTTCCAAATTTTGCGCAGGGCTTCTGATACAATTCCTTTGGTTAAGTTTTGTGCGAGCTTGTAGAGCAGAACTTAACAGGGCTTTGTATGGCAACTTATAAAGACTGAAAACCGCAAGGTCTTAGCTTTCCGTGATGCAATACCGGACATAATCACGTTACGTCCAGGATTGCATCACGGCATCACAGAAAGTTAAGACTTTGCAGTTTGCGATATTGAATCTCCTGGAATGTGCTGTACTCTAGCTTTCCAATCTGTAACTTTGTATTTCTCTGTGCTGTGGAAAAGAGGGCAAAAGAGTGTTTTGCTTTGCGAAATGTAATACATCGCTTTAATCAAAAGTTGTAGGTCTATGAGTCAACTCAATTGGGATTAAGTCTAAAGATTTTCTTTAAATGGAAAAAAGTCAGAAATTTAGATCAAGAAGTCAAAAATCATGCCGAGAGTGGAAAAATGTGGTTGAATATTTCAGTTGAAAAGTTAAAAATCAGGTTCAAAAATCTAAAAATTCTGCTTCTTTTGGATTCTAATCAGATTTTCAATAAATTCTGTGGAACTTCAGAAACCCACCGGTATCGTTCATCTATATTACCAGGTGATGTTGAATCTGACTTCCATTATCAGGGGAAATTGTAAGCCAACTAGACATTGTCTGTCCAATGAAAATACTATCAAGTACAACAAAGTTTAGGGGATGAAGGATTCCCAGTATGAAGTGAAGGTTACCAGAACACATTTCTTTACAACTTGGAGGAGACATTGTAAATGTATATAAATACATCCAAGGTCAAAACAGGGATTACTACAGGGAGATCTACATCATCAGAACAATGCAAGGGGCACGGATCATGTCTCAAGACAGAAACAGAAGTTTTTTTTTTATGATAAGGTACAGAAGTCCTTTACCCACCGAAGAAGTAATAACTGATTATGTAGGTGTATGTGAGATGTTGTCAGGTGGGTTTTTAGCTGCTGAGTGTTTCCAAGGTTATTGATCCATAAACAAGTCTGATTATTAATCCAGGGAGATATATTATTGCCACAATGAACATAGGAAGGAATATCATTTCCCCATGGAGACACATAATAATTTATTTTTCTAAAACCAAGGTAGACAGGCAGACAATAGATATTACAATGTATTATATAATAATATAAAAGCAAAGTTTTCCCACGTTACTGACGGCTTGAACTGCGATCTGCTCAATGTTGCACAATCAGAGCATGTGGGATTCACAATTTTTTTAAATGTGTGTGTTCTGAAAATGGATTGCAGCTTGTGCAATGTGGCCATCCACAATGACATGCACTGCAAATGTGATATTATATGCTAGTAATGGCCAATCCTTATAGGCCCATTTAAAATCAATCATTCTAATATGACTGTTAAAATTTTCTCTGATGTTTACATTTTCCAAGGGCCCATCACAAATTCATCAAATCTTCATGCCCAGGTTGTGTTACCAACCTCTACAGCGTGCCCTTATTAACATGAACGTATGTTATTTAAAGTTTTCCATACTGTGCCTCAAAAAATGATCTCTTTTTACCTACCACGTACATAACCGTGTTAACCATTAATTCCACCACTAACTACCTGTATAAAAGCAATTATAGCGTAAATCTGTTAGAAGCTTAACGGCACATTTCTTTCTTGCTATAAAGATTTATTGGGAATTAACTTCACATAATAATCCCAAAGGCAATCCTCTTAATAAGAACACAGCTCATTTTTTATTAAAAGAGAAAAAAAAAAACAACAGAGGGAACTTGGTAAATGTAAACAAAATCTAACTATTGCAGGTTGTCGGATTATTTTAGCCAAACCGCTATAGTAAAAATATTAGTAAGGCTAAGGACAATGACCATATATGCACACAATCCACAGATAACTAAAATTAAAATAAAATGAATTTGTTGTATTTTAGTTTTATGATTCCCATATTCTATGATGTTCCCTAAATGGATTTTTTTCCTTCTGTTTTGAGGGATGGTCTTTGTAGAGATTGGCACATCAGAGAACCATAATGAAATCATTGCAGTTCCTGACATTAGTAGGACAGGTGCTTTTACCTGGGGTACAATATCTGGCAGTTTCTTGTCCCATTGTCTCCTGATATTAAAAAGAAGAAATAACGTTGTTATGCTGTTCAAAGACATTCCTGAACTAATCTCCTAATGTTCTCTGTTCCTTCTTCTTTCCTTCCTTTTTTATTCTGAGTAAATCACTCACTCATGCTCCCTTGGAGCAGCCGCACCAAGGGACCTATGTATGTGTCAGATGTGAGTGCGTTGCCCATTTGGAATCTGAGGTCAGGGTGGATAGGGTGGTAAAGGAAGATAGATTTGTAAGGGTCACCAGGGGAAGTAGGGGATGGAAGGATGCTCCTTTCCAGCTTGTTGATCCCAACAGATTTGCCATTTTAGGGAAAGATGTGGAGGACGATGGCTCGGAAGTAGCATGTATGGAGCAGGCCTTTCCTTTAAGCACCCAGGGGACGGCCATCTCCAATACAATGGAGGGAAAACTGGGGGCTAGGAAGGATAGGCAGGTGATAGTGGTAGGGGACTCCATTATTAGAAGGGTAGATAGGGTAATCTGTCGCCAAGACCCTACATGCCGAACAGTGTGTTTCCTGCCGGGTGCTAGGGTTCATGTAGTGGATCATGTAGACAGATTATTAGGTGGGGCTGGGAGTGACCTGGCGGTCTTGGTTCACATTGGTGCCAATGATAAAGTTAGAGGTGGAGGTGAGGTCCTTAAAAATTATTTCCGGGCGTTAGGGGCAATGTTAAAAGTAAGGACCTCAAGGGTAGTGTTTTCAGAAATACTACCACAGCCACATGCTATGCTAGGGAGGCAATGGGAGCTTAGGAGTATAAATGCGTGGCTAAGAGGGTGGTGTAAGGAGATGGGGTTTGGGTTTTTAGAGAACTGGGCTGACTTTTCTGTTGGTTACCGGCTCTTTAGTAGAGACGGATTGCACCTCAATAATGATGGTGCAGCTGTTTTGGGGGAGAAGATGACTAGGGAGTTGGAGGAGATTTTAAACTTGGTATTGGGGGAGGGTACGTTGAACTACACAGGGGTATATAGAGAAGTTAGGGTTCAGGGGGCTAATGACACAACAGAGGGAGGGGACAGCATAGAGGATAAGGAGGCATGTACGTCAAAGCATGGAAGTAAATCAATTGATAATCTAAAATGTATGTTTACAAATGCAAGAAGTCTGGCTGGAAAACTGGGGAACTAGAACTAATAGCTTTAAAGGAAAGGTATGATGTGATCTGTATAGTAGAAATGTGGCTAAATGATTCATACAACTGGACAGTAAATATTGAAGGATACTCCTTATTTAGACATGACAGAGTTAATAAGAAAGGAGGAGTATGTATGTATGTATGTTAAACAGGAATTGAAGCCAAATCTAAAAGATGGAATAGATGGGGGTATAAATGATATGGCAGAAACAATAAGGGTAGAGCTGTGTACAGGAAGCAAGAAGGTGGGTAAATTAATTGTTGGAGTATGTTATAAGCCGCCAAATGCTGGAAAGGAGGTGGAAATGAATCTCCATATGCAGTTGGCGAGGGCTGCTGGTATGGATCATATTTTGGTTATGGGGGATTTTACCTACCCTGACATAGAGTAAGGAAACTGCCAGCACCTCAAAAGGTATAAAGTTCTTAAATTTCCTATATGAGCTCTTTCTTTCACAGATGGTAGAAGTTCCTACTAGACAGAATGCATTGTTGGATCTGGTGATATCTAATAACCCTGAGCTCATTTTGGAAATGAAGGTAATGGGAAGCTTAGGGAATAGTGATCATGACATAGTGTCATTTAATATAGGTTGCAAAAAAACTAAAGTGCACTGGATTAACAAAAACTTTTAACTTTAGGAAAGCTAATTTTATGCTGTTAATGGAATCACTCCTGCTCATAGACTGGGGGAAAATTTTCTAGGTAAAGCAGATGTGGGCACTTTTAAAGGAACATTAAACTATTACGTTTCTAAATTTGTACCTTTAGGGAACAAGTGTAAAAAATTAGGTCCACTCGTGAATGGCTTAACGCTCAGGTAAAAAGGGAAATGGAAAAAAAAAGAGGCTTTTAAAATTTTGGAATCAGAGGGAACAGAACAGTCTTACAGGGAGTATAAAAGCTGTAATAAAGAGTGCAAAAAAGCAATTAAACTAGCTAAAATAGAAAATGAAATACGGATAGCCGAACAAAGAAAGACAAACCCCCAATTTTTTTTTTTTTTAATAAATGGTAAAAAGATGAGGACTGAGAATGTGGGACCCTTAAACAATGGGGCTGAGATGGTTGTAGAGAATGCCAAAATGGCTAATCTGCTAAACCGTTTTTTTTACATCAGTTTTCACTACAGAGAATCCTAGTCCTTACAGTAGGGATTGTAATAATATGCAGGGGAGAAATGAGGAGTATTCACATTGGCTGACAGAGTATATGGTACTGAAACAATAAGACAAAGTAAATAGCAATAAGAGCTTAGTTTAGTTCTATCAAGACCACTGTTTCTAATCTTTTCAGATTGACTTTGGTCTGGGGATGTGCCTCTGGATTGGAAAAAAGCCAATGTAATACCAATATTCAAAAAAGGTAGTCGTTCACAGCCTGGTTACTATAGACCTGTAAGCCTAACATCAGTGGTAGGGAAGGTGCTGAAAACTTTGTTACAGGATTATATTCGTGACTTTGTCTCCAAAACTGATCTTTTTAGTAGTAGTCAGCATGGATTTATGAGAAATAGATCATGCCAGACAAATTTAATTGGTTTTTATGAAGAAGTGAGTAAGAATTTAAATTCAGGCACAGCAGTGGATGTGGTATACTTGGATTTTTCGAAAGCTTTTGATACTGTTCCACATATATGTTGCAATGTATAAACTGAGGACTGTTGGCCTAGAAGAAAACATTTGTTCATGGATAGAGAATTGGTTATTGGATCGCAAAACAGAGAGTGGTGGTAAATGGAGCTTCATCTATGTGGGCTAAAGTTCTAAGTGGAGTGCCTCAGGGTTCTGTACTAGGGCTGCTTCTTTTTAATCTGTTTATAAATGACTTAGAAGGGGGCATTGAGAGCAAGGTCTCTGGGTTTTTTCTGATGGCACTAAACTATGCAGAGCTTTGGAAACTTCAAATGAAAGCAGACTAGATAGATTATCAAAATGGGCAGCATAATGGTAGATGAGATTCAATGTGGATAAATGTAAGGTGATGCATTTGGGATTTCATAATCCCTGTGCCACCTACACCATAAATAACTCTGTGTTAAGTGAATCTGTAATGGAAAAAATTTTGGGGGTTCTGGTAGATAACAGATGTAGCTATAGCAAACAATGCTAGACAGCCACGGCTAGAGCTAGCAAGATATTGTCTTGTATCTTAAGAGGAATAGATTCAAGAGAGAAAAATATTATTCCCCCTCTTTACAAGGCACTGGTGAGGCCTCATTTGGAATTTGCGGTGCAGTTTTGGAATCCCATATACAAAAGGGACATCTTGGAAATGGAAGCAGTTCAGAAGGGCAACTAAATTAATAAGGAGAATGTAAGGGCTTAAATATGCAGGCAGATTAGACAATTTAGGGCTGTTTACATTGGAGAAGCGATGTTTGGGTGGGGATATGATCACCTTATACAAATATATTAATGGGCCATACAATAAACTCTCTGGTGCATTGTTCACGAATAAGTCATATCAGAGGACTTGTGGACATCCTTTAAGGTTGGAAGAAAAGAAGTTTCATCTTCAGGTTAGGAATGGTTTCTTTACAGTGAGAACGGTGAAACTGTGGAACTGTCTTCCAGCAGATGTGGTAATGGCAAGTTCATTGAATAACTTTAAAGGGCATGTCCAGCCCCAAAACCTACTTTTGGTTACAAGGTAGGTGCAACCTACCCCCAACCGCCTAAATTTTTTGCAAAATAATGCTCCCATGGTTACTTATGGACCATTCTCTCCCACGCTGTCTCTAATCCAGCTCCCTGCTTGCGGAAGCTGCAAGCAGGGGCTGGACTCACAGCCGCGTCTGTGATTGGCTAAGACGCGGCCAATCACAGATGCAACTGACGTCATTCAAGACGGCGCGGGAGAGAAGGGTCCATAAGTAACGATGGGAGCATTATTTACAAAAAATTTAGGCAGTTGGGGGTGGGAAGGGGGAACCTACCTTGTAACTAAATGTTTTCACGCTAGGTGCAACGGCCGAAAAGGATGGATCCTAATGGAGAGAGGGAGGGCAGTAAAGGGCTCCACAGCGCATGTCACATTCCTTGTCGAGGTTGAGGAATCAGCAAGGACCGGATGGCTCACAGACACCTCCTTCACTTCACTTTCCTGGACTTTGGACAAGCATTGCTGGAGAACCATTTGGAGCAGAGATGTAAGGTAAGGATTTTTGTAAACTACTTTGTAAAGCCAGTAATGGGTTAAATTATAGTTTTAGGGGTGGACATGCCCTTTAAAAATGGCCTGGATAAGTTTCTAAAACTAAAAAATATTGAGAATTACTGGTATTAATTCATATACTGTAGATCTGGTTGATCCATGGGTACTTTCCGATTGCCGTTTGGAGTCAGGAAGGAATCCACCACCACCGTCCCTTTTTTTTTTAGCTGGTTTTTTTTGCCTTCCTCTGGATCAACTGTTAGGAAGGGTTAAAAAAAATGAATAGGTTGGACTTGATGGACGTATGTCTTTATTCAACCTCAATTACTTAGATCACATTTTTTGAACAACTGGGTTTGTCTTAATATGCCCATTAAACTTGCATTTATTGTTCTTGACCTGACCTACCTCCTTGCTCAGAGTAGGTCATGAGCATTTCCATAGACCAGGCCTCTATCACTTGCAGCCATATAGAACTTTAATTAATACAGCGGTTGGTATGAACATTTCCTTATTGAATAGCTGGGGGTTTCAAGGTAGGAAACCAACCATTAGTATAACTACAACATGTCAATTGCAGTTTTTTTTCTTATTTTATTTTGTATAGGAACCACATTCAGTTGGTTTTCCATAAGCAGAGGAAAGAAATCTGCAGTACTTTTTCCCATCTCTGCTAGTTCCATTGCTTCTTTGTTTACCACCATCTTCGCATCCCCTATGTGTTGTAAGCAGCATGTTCGCTCCAAGGCCATTTTTATATTATGAAATTCTTGCAATTTGTAGATTAGGCCCGGAATTCCATTTGCACTCAAGTGTTATCTAAACATTTTGTTGTCTGAATCCAATTCTGCATTATATATCGGAGGAATGCAGAGCACCTCATCAAATGCAATTATGTAAGCTGTTTTACAATATCAACAGATGTGTGAATAATGCATAAATCTGAATGGCAGAAGTATTATGGCTTCTATGAATCGAAGCAAAGAAATGTTTCCTCAGACACATTGCACTATTTTCGAAAATTACCAAGGTCATTGGGTGGTTATTTGGGAAAATGCATAAAACAAAAAAAAAGAACAATTGAAACGAATTACATACTGTCTGCTGTACCTTGGAACATTCATTTTGAATGGAATGTACAATTTGCACAAATGTGCTGCAATTTACATGAATTGTGCCCTTAATTGATTGCAAATTTTTACAGTATGTGCCTGTGTCTAGAAGAATTTTATTAGGGGAGATAGTCTTAGTTATTCTACCTAGTGTTGTCTGTAGTTTTTATGTATTTACTAGTGAATGATAAAGACTTTTAAAGGGAAAGTTCAGTGGAAAGTATAATTATCTTTAAACAAATTTGTTTATATTACGCATAACTAGTTCTTCTACATATTCTCTTCTATTTTGAAAAATCTGTTGAATTTATACCCCTTGCTATTCCCTGCTGTTGACATTAGTGAGCTGACATTTCAGGTTCTGTTACGGTCCTTCTTCTTCCCAGAATGCACACTAACATGAAATATTCCCAGTAATTTCTACTGATTGGTTGTTGGATGGGTCAAACATGCTCAGATCTCTACTGAGCAGTTGAATCAACCCAGGCGCTGGGTCAAGGGCAAGACCATGCCGGTTTAAACTAGGGATCCTGCAAACAGGAAGTCCATAATTTAGAAACATTTATTTATACACAGACAAAAAGCTGAATGGACAAGTTAAGGTCATTAAGATGAAAAAAACACTGCTCTTTTTTCTTAAAATTATACAATTTTGCCCCAACCAATCAGATCTTATTTAACATTTGAAAGCTAACATCTGATTGGTTGGGGCAAAATAAGCACCATTTAAAATGATAAGAACTTTTATTGAATCTCCCTGTAAGTATATTAAATATCATAGATTTATAAATATAGGGGGCCCACATTTTGGGGGGTTGGGGGAGTGGGTTTAGGGGAGAACTGGGTAGAGTTCACTGTCAATATATATCTTTCAAATAGGAGAACCACTTGCAACCCTAAACAAAGCAGTGTTTACCCATTTGCAGCAATGTACTTGCAAACTTGAGCCACCTAAACTGGCAACCTGGAGCCTCTTATTATTTGCTAGAAGTGTTTATTTAATGCAGTTGCACCAGTCAAACCTCCCTTGACTGTGTCACTGGCTCTCCAGTTCAGACCTAAATGCAATTAGCACAAAGCAAGGGCTGCTATGGTCTTTTCCCTAATTATTATGTGTTTTGATTTTAGCTTTAGTGCTGAGTGAGATCAATACTGTTTTGAATTTCTGCTCTTTCTTTAGCATGACACAGACAAAAACAACATATGCACACAGCACTTCTCATCATAGCAATGCAGATATCACACAATATAAGGACAGTGCAATTGATCATTTTAAGAGGATTATTGAATTCATTTTTTTAATGGTTTGGTAATTTTTTGTCTGTTTGCAGAGTTGTCCAAGATCCTTTTCCAGCTGTTGTGCAGAGGAAGACAAACTGCATATTAAAGGGCTAGATACAAGATTTGATTTTGAACATGGACATGCTTTTAAAATAAGAGACATTTGAAGAACTCTGGGAGATTTGAGAATTTGCTAGTGGGAAACAGAAAAAAATTAAAAACAAATAAATTGGGATTTAGTAACCGTTGGCAGTGGCAAAACTGCAGGGACACGCCCCCCTGTGAAATTTGAGCCCCTGACACACACCTCTCCCCTTACCAGAGGTCCTGATCAGCTGTTTTGAAACAGCTGATCGGGTGTATAAAGTAAAGATACGCACAATCGGTTGTTTAAAATACCGAAACTGAACTCGGTTCAGTTCCATTTTTTTAAACAGCTGATAGCATGTATGTTTACTTCATAAACGCGATCATCAAAATTTAAAAACAGCTGATCGTGGAGGTTTGGGAAGATGATCTTGGGCCCCTTTTATCTCCCGGCCCACCCGCAGTCACGGACACTACAGGCCCTGACGTTACGCCACGACTGTTGGTGAAAATAGAGAAATTACCAATAAACTGTTGGGTTAGAGATGAAGAGTTTTTCTTTTATTTGCCAGGATAAGAATACCGTAGGAGAATTGCTAGGGGGAGATGTATTATCTTTTTAGGTAGGGGGTGATAGCTGAGATTGAGGATTGAGGGGTGTGGGGTAAGGATATGTTAAAAAATAATATAATGGAGATTGAGATTTGCAAATTGGCCAATTTGCATTATAAAGATTAAAGAAAAATTAGCACCATGAAATAAAGCGTTTCCTATGTTATTTAATTATTAGTGGACATCATGGTTGATCAGACCAGATGCCTTTTTTGTACATTACAGTAAGTCGCATTTAAACACTTAGGGTGAGGCCACACTAGCGCGTTTTTCACGCGTTTGCACAAGCATTTCACATGCGGGATTGTGCCCGCGATTTTCGCTAAAATGGAAATTGCGGGAACGTGAAAATCCCCGCGATTTCCGATGCGCATGCGATTGCGCGGCCATTACCGTTTTGGTAATGCATGCGTTCACCATTTTTGGTGCGTTAACACATGTGTTTCCATAACACAAAACGGCAAAAATGCATGCACAAAATGCGCGCACAAACACAAAACGCACAAGAATCGTGCACACAATTGCGTGCAATAATGCTCACGATTTTGTGCGCGATTCCTGTGCGTTGCAGTGTGGCCTCAGCCTTACTCATACCCAAAAGATGCTCCCTTACATGTACCCTCATTCATTGTCGTTTTCTTTTCACATCTCCCCAGGTTGAGTCTAACATTGTCTACACATTTTTTTTTATTTGTTTTATTTTTCCAATGCATTTAATATAGCAGTTACATTTGTGTTTACAATGATTAATAATAAACTTTTTGTAGAAAACTGTGTTTTGACATTCAGTCTATATTATAGAATTGGTGTATTTCACAAATAAAATATTATTAATAACAAAACATCAACAACAAGTGGTCTGCGTGGTCCTTTACCTGTTATCAGTATTCTTATTTCAGCTATTTCTGTATCTGTCCGTCCAGTGCCTGAGCCCCCTTGACCCCCAAACATCGAGGAATTTGACAAAATTATCGATGTGCCTTGATTATGGAAGGACAGTGTCGGGGGAATCAATCTACCCCGTCCATATTTTCCTAAATTTATTATCACATCCTCTGTGTTTATATATCATTTTGATTAGAGGGAGGTCATTATTTATCAATTTTATCCATGTCTTAACTTTGGGGGTTTTATGGGCTAACCATCACAAGACAATGGTCTTCCTCACATAAAATAGAGTTGCCTGCAGGACACTCATAGTTGGACCATATATCCTCTTCCATCACACCAAATAGACATGTTAGTAGAGATAGGGGTACTTGATGTGGAGAAAGAAGATTAAGCAGTTGGACCAGAAGGTGGCCACCCTAGGGCAGCTCCAAAGAAGGTGAGTAAAATTTGCATCTGCTTGATGGCATTTGGGGCAGTTTGATGTTCTAGTGTTTGCAAAGTGTTGAATTTGTCTGGGGGTGTAGTAAGTTTGATGAATGATGTTAAACTGAATCATTTTATTATTGACAGCAGGTGATACTTGCATATGTGAGTTAGCCAATTCCTGCCAATATTCCTTATTCATATTTATATTCTGCAGACATGGAGTCCATCTGTTTCTTATATGTGTTAAGTTACTTTGCGATTTGGCTTGCACTAGGCAGTTGTATAGTCTGGATATCATGCCCTGTGGGCCCTGTGTGCGTATTATCCCAGTTGCCGGGTGTTTAGTTATAGTCAGAGAGGGAGAATGTAATAGTGTTCTCGGGGCATGGTGCAGCTGCAGATATCTGAAATATTTTATATAGTTTATAGTTGTTTTGCAGCTCGCCGAATGAAATCATTGAGCCGTTCTGTAGGATATGTCCTAATGAGTTTATCCCATAGCTTTCCCATAGTGTTGTGCTCATTAATTCTTGTAGCTCAGGCAGGAGCTTGTTTTTCTAAAGGGGGTATATTCATACCTTCCCTCAACATCCATAATTTTGTTGGCTTGCTTATGTATTGTTGTACCCCTACCTATTATGTGTTGTTTGGGTGCGTCAAGGTATGCCATGAAAAGACCCGTTAGATATTTCATGAGCATATAGTCTGATGCATTCGGTTGGGAGGTGGGGGATACCCAGCACTGTAGGTATCTGAGCTGTGACACCCAATAATAGAGTTGTATATTTGGTAGTGCTAGCCCACCCATGGATTTTGGAGCTTGCAGTTTGTTGATATTAATCCTGGGTTTCCTGTTATTCCAGATGAAATATGTTATTATAGAGTTAAGTTTTTTAAAGAAAGATTGTGGGATATAGATTAGGGAATGTTGGATAGTGTATACTAATTTGGGAAATAGGAAGGTCTTAACCAATTGGATTCTTGCACAAAGATTAAGAGGAACGTGTCTCCACGCGTGGGTTTTGTTCCGTACAAAGTCCAATAGTGGGGAAATATTAAGGGAGTAGAACTGTTGGGGAGACTTTGTTTTTATGATGCTTAAATATTTAAATTGTGTTATTATGGGTATTTGGGCAGGCCAGTTTATGTTGTTTGAGCAGAATTGGACCATGGGGTCCGACTTGTCCCAGTTTATAGTGATTCCCGAATAGGTTCCAAATGCATTAATTAAACTGAAGGTGAGTGGTCTGTGGGGGTTTTCCAGAAACATGATTACGTCATCTGCATAGAGGCCCAAGCGATCCAATAATATACTAGCGGACAGGTGCACAGCCCAATTAAAAGTACAATGCCATGTAGATTACTATACATAGTGGTGCACAAAGGGGTAGAATTATATCAGAGACAACGAATCAAGGGATAAAAAAAGTTCCCTTTAAGAAAAAGACCCCCAAAATAAGGCACTGCAACTTGTGGCTAATAAATTGCTACACCGTTTATTAGTAACTGAGTGCATCCCAAGATATACAAAATCACAAGTAAATCATCCAACCACCTACCCTCATACCCGTATCCCCATAAAAATCCAACACCGGTAGTACCAACACTACAAATACACATAAAAAGTCACAAGCAACACTGCCGGGTGTCCCCGGCTAAAAGAAAGGCGGGAGATGATGGTAGGTCAGGGTAAACGGATCCCAATGGCAGTTTAAACGCACACAGCCAAAGGCTGACAGAACTAGACAGAAGTGAAAACAATTAGCGGGACTTAAAGTGAGAAGCCAGGACCAGGACCCGGTGCATACTTTACTGCGATCCCGGACGGACCAAACTCTTCACCCGACTCACGGTAATGCCTGCAGTGGACCAGACGTAGCGCCGTATCTCAGTGGTTCCATATACCTCTTCAGTCTCAGCATCTCCTTCAGTCTTAGCGTCTCCTCCGCGACTTGCACCGCACCCTCTATAACTCTTTATACAACTTCCAAATGGACATCTATATCCATGGTTTAGTTCGGCCACGCTAAAGGATCTCCTACCAAACTCTCCTTACCGACACATGTTTCGCCCATCAGCTATTAGCCACTTGGGCTTCATCAGGGTCATATGATGCCTGCTTCATTCCTCTATTTAACAGTCTGTCAGTTTAACCCCATAATGGACTCCCTTAAAGGGATACAGCTATCAAATACATTAAAGCACAATTTACCTATATACAGCTTACGGGGAATACAAGTGAAGGGTACAGAAGGTAACCCCTTACACAATTATCATAAAGTAAATCCCGGGACATATCATGGAAAACCCTCAGAGCATAATATAAATTATTCACAACATATCAATCATACAAACCAGAGTCGTATCTCCAGATACAAGGTATGTATAACCGGCGGAAGCCTAAAATAAGCCACTATACATCATTTATTATGCCCTATTTTTTGAGCATTAAACCCATTATTGGCACACAAATACCACTAATTTAATTTTGTGTGTCCCGTATGGAGCCCAGTTACACCCTCGAACTATAAGAAACAGGCGAATTGCATTTCTTCGTTTAGCCCCGTTGGAGTACATGTCCTCAATCTATAGATCCAGGAGAGCTCTCTCTGTAGAATTATTTTGACAAGTTTCCTCCTCTTATGCCAACTGATACTATTTTCCAACCCCATATAGGACCACTTGTGGCACTTGAGCACTGTGTTATCAATCATATGCTTGGCGAGTGCTGACCTTTCTGGTTGATCATTCAATACTGCTCTTCTGTGTTCTTTAATACGGGTGGACAGAGGACGTAACGTCTCCCCCACATATTTCATTTCACAGGAGCATGTAATTTAGTAAATTACATTTTTACTTTGACAAGATATAAATTGATTAATTTTAAATATCTTGCCACAGTCAGTTTTAACTTGATTAGTTTCATTCATGAATGGACACACCACACACCTTCCACATTTTTTATTCCCATTCCAGGACTTTTTTGTTAGCCATGAAGAACCCTTACTTTTGGGATCAATATAATGACTGGAAGATAGCTTGTCCTTAAGGTTTGGAGCCCTTCTTGAAGCGACTGACGGATACTTTCCGACAGCCTCACTAACATCTCTATCCAGGGATAACAATTGCCACTGGCATTGCAAAATATCCTTAATCAGATTTCAATCTTGGTTATACCTTGATATGAATCTGATCCTGTTGTCCTCAGAATTCTTGTCACCCTTATTTCTCCATGTAGTAAAGTGTTTCTACTCACTCTATTGGCCCTTCTCATTCCATTCTGAATGGCACTTTTGCTATACCCTTGTTAGCGAAATCTATCTGCCAATTAGAGGCCCAAGCGTTCCTCATACTGGTTTAACTGAAAGCCTTTAATCCTATTGTCCTTGCAAAGTAGTGTGGCTAATGGCTCAATTGTGAGAGCAAATAAGTATGGCGATAAAGGACAACCCTGCCGGGTGCCCCTATGAAAAAAAAGTTGAGGAGATACTTCCTTTGATTTGGATCTGGGCTAGGGGGGGGTAGCATATAGAATTTGTATCCATTTGATATAATTATTACCAAATCCAAAATGCCTTAAGACCTCTAAGGCATTCTATGCGTCTAGTGACAACATTGTTTGTTCTCCCGAATTGTCATGATCTAGTTGTGACTGTATTATGGTGCGGCGTAAATTAATTGATGTGGATTTACCTGGCATGAAGCCAGTTTGATCTGGGTGTATTATTGATAAAATTACTGATTTCATTATGATAGCAAGGATTTTGGCCAGCATTCTGTAATCTGATATTAATAAGGAGATAGGCCTGTAAGAGACGCATTCCATAGGATTTTTACCAGGTTTGGGTAATACCACAATTGTGGCATTGTATAATGTGGGTGGTAGGTGGCCGGTATGGTGTGTGTGATTATGCATATCTGTTGAGAAAGTCCGGGGTCGGACGAAACGCGTCCTGTTTTGTGCTGATTTTAACTGCTCCTGTGCTCCTGTCTGGTCATTTGATGGGCTAAGTATTTCCATTCTCTATCTTTTTAGCCTGGGGATCTGCCATGTGTCAGTGTCTCACTGCCTATTTGCCTTCACCTGTCTAGCCTATCTATGTCTTAAGCAAGGTTGTGAATATGTATCTGTAGCATTGGCTCATTGTGATATTCATCATTTTTGAATAGACGATATTACTATCACATATATAATGATACATATTGTTATTGTATTTAATTATAAGACTCTCTGCTATAATAATTGTAATTACTGAATTTATATGTATAATTCTCTGATATAAGTACTAGCAGGTGTGTGAACGAGTGAATGGGTATACCGGTATATCATAATGATTATGTTAATACTGTATCAGGAATAGCACAGGAAGTGTTTTTATATGCTGTTTTTTGCACTTTTTTATTACCCTCTAGGGTTGGCTATCTTTGCACAAATAAAAATGCCTCTTATTTGCAATAATCATTGTTTACGGTGTAATTGATTACCCTAATTACCACTTTGGTTGGGTGTGCCCTATTCAATCCACAGCTGTTCTCTATTTGCTTTGGTTGTTATTTTTGTGGAAGGAGCACCCTAACTTTATCGGGGATATGTTTTACCCCTGGATTTTTCAGTAGTGCCGGGCTATATATTGGTCTTTTCCTGATTATACATATCTAGCAGGGGTTTTAGGAGTTGTCTGATATCTTTTGTAAATCTTGATGGGTAGACCATCTGGCCCAGGGATCTTCCCATTAAGCACAGTGTCTATTGCTTCTTGTATGTCGTTAAGTGATCTTCATAAAATTTAACAAATGTTTCTAGTATTTGGGGGGTGGAGTGAACCTGGTTGTTTGAGGAGGATTGTATCGATAGTACAGTATTGGATTGCATGTTATCTTTGATCAAAAAGGACATTAATTTAGCTGAATGTCCTCCATTTTCAAAGAAATTCTGTCTGGTAAAAATTTTTTGCGGTTAGCCTTTTCTGCGATCATGTTGTTATATAGCCTTTGTGCCTGTAACCAGGCCAATTGGGTGTTCAGGGTGTTATATTGTATATGGTCCTTTTCTGCCTGTGTTAATATAGTTAATAAAGATTTCTCTTCCTGCTGTGATGTGCGCCTAATATAGGAAACAGTAGAGTGAAGTTATCCTCTGAGATAGGGATCTCTGAGTTGGGATTATGAGAGGATGCATTAATTTCCATATATTCCTCTATGTACTCATGTAGGGTGCCTGGCTGAGGGAGCCAGAAGGGGTTAATATTCCACATACATGTTGGGGTTTTTTGTGGCTCAAATATTATTTCTAAGAGTAGTAGGGAGTGATCCGAGATCCCTCGGGGAAGATGTGTGATTTGGAGTATTGGGGAACCTCTGTCTCCAAGCATCTATCCAATCCCAAGATTGTATAAGAGATGCTAATGGAGTGGAGTGCCCCTCAGTATGTTTTAGCCCTGAGATATTTGGTGTTCAAAATCGATCTTTGACGGGGCAGAGTACTTGATTGAAGTCTCCCATACATATTATGTGTGCCTCAGGGTATATTGTGAGAAGCGAGGCTATGGTTTCCATGACTGCAAGGCCAGTGGATGGTGAATAATACACACCCAGAAGCATGACTTGGACGGATCCGATCTCGGCCGCTACATATAGGTATCTTCCTTGAGGGTCAGGTTTAACTTGAGTTATATCTAAGTGTTTTCCTCAGAGCCGGATTAAGACCAAATGGGGCCCAAGGCACAAGTCAGAATTTTGGGCCCCCTCTAACGTTCCATTTCACAAATATCACTACAACTTATTTGGCATATCACCCTGCCGCATAGCAAAAAATATATATTTTGCTGGTACCACCAGCACATCCCGGTTGGCACCACCAGCACACACACCCTGGGCCCTGGCACCACACCAGCACATCCCCATGGGACCCCCAGCACACATACCCCTGACACTACCAGCATATCCCCCACCCCGATACCCCTGGGACCTGGCACCACACATGATAGATAGATAGATAGACAGATGATAGATAGATAGATAGATAGATAGATAGATAGATAGATAGGAGATAGATAGATAGACAGATGATAGATAGATAGATAGATAGATAGATAGATAGGAGATAGATAGATAGACAGATGATAGATAGATAGATAGATAGATAGGAGATAGATAGATAGACAGATGATAGATATATAGATAGATAGATAGATAGGAGATAGATAGATAGATAGATAATAGCTCTGCAGATAGTACTATATACCATATTATAGATAGTATGATGAGAATAGATTAGATAGATAGATAGATAGATAGATAGATAGATAGATAGTAGATAGACATGATGTATAGATAGATAGATAGATGAGATAGATAGATAGATAGATAGATGATAGATAGAAAGATAGATAGATGAGATAGATAGATATACAGATAAACAGACAAACAAAGATAGTGTTTGTGTAAATACTCATTAAAATATTTCCTACCTTTACTGGCAACTATAGGGATGATGGCAAACAGCGTTTCACCAGTAACTGACTGGAATAGGAACCCATTACAGCAGCAGCTCACTTGGAGGAAGGTTAGCGATCCTTTCCTCTCCTGCGTGAACCCAGCCCAGGTGGCCCGAAAAAAAGTACGCACCCCACGTGATGCACGCAGCCATAGCATTGTGATGCGCTGTGTGCGCCGACGCTGGAGGACTACTTTGACGCTGGAGCCGACTATCATTGAATTTGAATTGATTAGAAGTCAGGGCCGGGCCCCCCCACCAACTCCGATTCTATTTAAAGATAATCCACCAAGATTTGTAAATATAACTGGGGCCCCTGAACAGGTCCAAACGGGCCCCCCTGGCATCCGGGCCCCAGGCACTTGCCTCGGGTGCCTTGTGAATAATCCGGCCCTGGTTTTCCTAATATTGATAGATACTCCTCTAGAATAGGATGAGTGTACACTGTGTGCGGAACATCCCACCCAAGGATTCTGTAAATAGTGTGTTTCCTGCAAGCATACTATATCGGGATTGTATTTGGCTAGGAACGTGAAGACCTGGATTCTCTTGTTTGGTTGGTTCAACCTTCTAACATTCCAGGACATTATTTTAAGAGATTTAATGGACTCACCCGTTGCACGGCTTATGTTTATATCACATTTCTTAACTTATTCGTTGCAGGGTATAAATATATATATCCATTTCACCCCAACTCCAATGCATACTTTTAGGTTATCGTGTACTCTGGTTATGCATTGCGAAGATATCATTTCAGATAGTTATATACATTCATAATACATTCCAGTAAACCTGGATTTATTATCCCATTCCCACTGGTTCTAGAAGGTTAATTTACTTGGGATATCCCTGTCTTGCAGGGACACGATGAGCCCTCTCGACTGTAAATACAGGTGATAGATTACTAGGCCCAAATATCTCCTTGAACCATTTATCTAAAAATGCCTCCAGATTCCGTCCCTCCACACTCTCCTTGACCTCCAGGTGTATCTTCTGGTGACAGGACCTGTTCTCCAGGTCATCCGTCCTTGCTGCTTGGGCCTGGAGTTGTCGTTGTAGGGACATGAGCTCTTCTGGTATGGGTCTGATCATGTCCTCGGCCTGGATACACGTCCTTCCAGTTCACAGTCACGGCCTCATACATTATGCAGGTCCTGTTGGAGGAGGCCTTGACCTCCTCGATTAAGCGCCGTCTTGGTGTCCTGGATTGCGGATAATATTTGTGCAGGTGAAGGTTCTGTACGGTCTGTGTGGACTTCAGTATTTGTGTTCTCCTCTCGTGCAGAGGCCCCTTGTGTTTCGTCAGAGGGAGTCTCTTGTGAGGATGTAGCTGCTGCCACCGCGGCCTGCTCCTTGTTTTCGCGGGCAAACTTTCTGAGCTTCTTGGTGATCGGGGTTTGCTTATTTTGATTCCCGCATTTGGTCATCCTGATCCAGGGTATAATGCTGAGTAGTTAGACATATAATATGTCACCTGTCGAGTTGCAGGATGGTAACAGCAAGTTATGGCATGGGAGAGCTCCTTATTCCATGTCTGCCTAGACCACCATCTTGGCCATGCCCCCCATTGTCTACACATTTATATCACAATAAGGATTGGGTATTGCAAAGTCATAGGGCCTCATTTACCCAGATTCACTGGGCAAATATATGGAGGGAAAGTCACGCTAAACGGTTCACTACTGGTTAGCATGACTTTAACTCCATATTAGCGCCGGATGTGCAAAA
The DNA here is from genome assembly GCA_019447015.1 of Hymenochirus boettgeri. Taxonomy (NCBI): domain Eukaryota; kingdom Metazoa; phylum Chordata; class Amphibia; order Anura; family Pipidae; genus Hymenochirus; species Hymenochirus boettgeri. The sequence continues at coordinate 229,710,496 of CM033471.1, forward strand.
ATCACCCGCGCATCCAACGCTCGCGATTTAATATTGCGCTAGTTTTAGTGCAGGATTTTAACTCCAACAAATAGCTGGCATTAAAATCCCGCAGTGGGTAAATCCCTTCCTGGGGTAAATAAGCCTGATATTGTATTCTTGTCAATGGGACGTATCAGATCTTAGACACTTCTGCTGAAAAAAAAAAAAATGCTTGAAGGAAATATAAAGACTTCAAATGCGAACTGGCTCCTCTTGTCTGTGCATACAAGACATGCATGCATTGTAAACATGGAAATACAATGTTGTATTTTCCATCACTGTGCGTGAAAAATGTCCTGAGGATGGATAAAGCTTTGAGTGTGAAAGAGAAAAAACTATAAAGTGTGATAGTTCTAAAGCCATTTATCCTTTTACTTTGTAGAAACATGAGACAAGTCGCCGTGCCAGCATTTCAAATTAGAAAAAAGAAAAAGCTATTCTAAGCAGTTGTGTTAAGTGAATTAATTTGAGAAATGGCTCCCTATAAAATGCCAACAGAAGACAATAGTTAATGAGAGAGTGTTTGGACACAGACTGAGAAATAAGGCCAAGTTTTGCTTGAAGCTGTTTCAGAGCCTTCCCCGCATTACACTTTGATCTCTCACTTTGCAACATACACTTTCATTTCATTAGCTGATCTGCCTGTTTATAACATTATTGCCGGCCATGTAACATGCTCCTTTATTTATTTGCAGGCCACTTTCACCATCATAATCCTGAGAGCACCTAACTGGGTGTCTTTATAATGATTGGGATTATTTATCTGTGAAGGTGCATGCTCATTACATATTACATACATTTATTAAATTATCCTCTTGAATTCAGGATAATTACATTAACATTCCATCCTCTGTGCTCAGCTATTTCTGGCCTTCTACAAATATTTAATGTTAAAATGTAACATGTTGTGAAATTAAATATTTTAAATTTCAACTTGAGTAAATTAACTTGACAGCGGATAAAATATCAACAGCCTCTGCTTGGAAACTTTATTAGGATTTCAACCCATAAATGGCGAATATTCTTTTCTTCTTATTAATATGTGACTGTGCAATGTAGTTTAAGAGTAGGTTAATAAGTACCGTTAATACAATGTTTTATTATTCATGCTGTTTACATAAGGGGAAGTTCAGTGTAAATACATATATTTTTCTGTGCCTAAATAAATGCTTCCAAGTACTGTACTGTACTTCCTGTATGCAGGACCCATAATAGTGTCCTGCCCCTTGACCCAGTAGTAATCTGAGCATGTTTGAATCAACAGCCAGTGATCGAGAAATTACTGTTTAATTCAAAGAAGTGAGCTTCCTGGAAAGAAGGACCATAGAAAACTCAATACCAACCTCAGCAGCCCTTAGCAATCAGAATAAAAACAATTGATTTTTAAACAAATAAAATATGTTAAATGATTGAGATATATGTAAGCACTAACAGGGTTATTCAATAAAAGTTCTTATTGTTTAAAATGGTGCTAATTTTGCCCCAACCAATCAGATGTTAGCTTTCAAATGTTAAATAAAATCTGATTGGTTGGGGCAAAATTAGCACCATTTTAAACTATAAGAACTTTTATTGAATTTCCCTGTAAGTCTTTACTCCTGGGTACACCTCTATCAGCTTGTAATACGAAAGAAAAAAACCCTCTCTGGTCCAGTCTATTTACCCCTGTCTACCAGTCTCGCCAATGGGAAGGCACAATTCTTTTAGAGCATAAATTCCCATTGGTCTTGTTAATGACTCTGCAAGGTGGAGTTAGACCTGATCAGCAAGGGATTTTTTTATTATTTAGTATTACAGCTGATAGAGTTCTCAGGGTTGAGTACCTCATCCTGGGTACTTTTAAGGGCAGAGAGTGGATTATCTGATTGACTGTGTGTAATAAATAAAGAAATATAACTTTAACCCCTTTTAACTATAACTTAACTATAACTCAATTATAATTAGTGCATTAAAGAAATGTGATGTGCAGCCTTCTGGCCTCCAAACTGGAAATTACTCGAAATAGTGAGGCCCCCAGCATCGGCCAGGTTGGGCACTCCTGCTATAAATGACCATTGGGGCTCTCAGAGAGCTATTATTACTTTGCCAATCAAGAATGATGCTCAGACTCTGCAATAATAAAAAATGTGGTAAAACCCCAAACTACAATAATGTTATGTGGGTTCTGAAGTCAGGCATCCCACCCCTCCCAGGAGTCGCGGGACCCGACCCGCGACCCGAACTTACCTGAGAGTCCGCATCCGGAATGCCTTCTTTCTTCTGGCCATGCATCCTATGTGACGTAAATTATGTCACATGGGCCATACGCCCTAGCCACGCCTCTAATGTGATGTAATTTATGTCACATTAGAGGCATGGCTAGGGGCATAACTGGCCCCTCCCCTGACCCGCCCCGCCCCTTAAGTGACATCAGTGATGTCATATTACTCAGCCACGCCTCCTTCTCCCCACCCTGCCTGAAAGCCAGGTTCAGCAGGGTGGGATGTCTGAGATATGGTGTCCGAGGCAGACAATATTAGAAATAGGGTTTGGTTTTGGGAATTTTCAAATCAGGTTCCAATTTGTTTAGAAGATTCAAATTTGGTTTCAAAGATTCATGGAACTTTCGGAACTTACTAAACCAAAACTTTTTGATACTGATTATGGAATATCCAATACCGATTATTCGATAAATAATAATCGGTATTAAATATTCAATGTCTCTTATGAGAACACTACTCACGGAGTATATAAGCACCCCTTACTCCCTAATATGTTATTGCTCATGTTTTTAATAAGATATATTTCTGTAACTTACTGGTATATTTTGATTGAACGAAAACTCGTTTATTTGTTTGTTTGTTTGTTTGTTTATTTATCCAAACAATTATATGGTCCTGTTATCAGGGTTGAGTTCTTTTGCAGGGTAGCTTACCATCCTATCAGGGACTTTTTGTGGGCTGTATCCCGCATCAGTGCAATGTTCACATTTTAACATCTGTAAACACAAGTTATATTGTTGCTTCATGTTCACCATAGAAAATATGATGAGCACTCAGAAACCTATATATGCACTTTCGATACATATATGAGTCTATACAATCAGCGATTTTTTCCCCCTCCATCTCTTTTCATCCTTTGCTTTAACTTAAAAGAAATCCCTGTGTTATTTTTAGGAATCCATATCCTGCAAGCTCACTCAGACATTGCCATATCTTCAGCACGTATCATCATTCTATACTCCCTTGCAAACAAACACTTGAAAAACTCTAATCAGCATAATAATGCAGACAATAATGAAAAGCACGCTTGATTGCTGAGCAACAAATGATACCAGCAATGCAATGGGAATGGAACAAAGATTGTTGTAGAAAAATCTTGTTATTTTTGCCATAGAAACACAAGCACTATTAGTAGATATTTTTAACTATGGGACAAAGCAAATGAAACATTTTTATTATTTAGAAGGCTCTATATCATGGATTGACCAGCACAGAATTCTTTATATGCTTTGCCCTCTATTGGACGAATGCAAAAACAATTGCAAAAGTTTGCCCGTGCTGTTAATCTGCAGCAACCAATCAGAAGACTGGGTACACACCAGCAGATATTTTCGACCGACCAACTGAAAATATCTGCTGGTGTGGGGCAGGCGGCCGCAACCGACCTCGACCATCCGTTCGTCCGGATCGGACGTACGAACGATCGGACATGTCGGTAAATTCCGATCGATCGTGCGGTTCCCCATGGGCCGAATTTGCCGCGACTGACGAACATTTGTCCCGGCCAAGCGCTCGCTTTGTACCCAGCCTTACTGCGGTAACTCCAGTAAAAAAGTTCACACCAGATTGGTTGCTGCAGATTAAAGAGCAACTCCACTGTCCCTGGGGCAGGGAGGTAGGATTGATTATTCCTACTTCCGGTATGAAAGGAGGGGGATTTAAATTCCTTCCTGATTCCAAGTGACAATTGGAAAGTATCACTGTACCAACCAGAACTACAGTTTATGTATTAATACCAGTAATTCTCAATATTATATAGTATCCCCGTACCAACCAGAACTGCAGTATATGTATTAATACCAGTAATTCTCAATATTATATGTTAGGTACAAGACAAAATATACAAAATACTTAGAGAGCTGACATTCCTGTTTCAATATGGTATGGTCAAAATGGTAGCCTAAACCACACCCCTGTGTCTGCTCCATGTTAATACTGAAAGGAAGTGTAATCCAAGAAAAATTTCTGTCTGCTGCATAGGACTATAGATGGACTAGAACTCAAACTCGAACCCAAGTTCGAGTCAAACTATTTGAGTTTGAACGGACTCGGACTTCTCGAAGTATCCCAGACCCAGATTTTCAATATTTTCTGGACTCTCGATAATTATCGAATGTTCGAACATTCGAGGCATGCGAATATGCGAGTAAAATGTTTATTATACCTATACGCAGGTAAATATTGAATCCGTGAGTAAAATGTCTATTATACCTGTACCACAAGTATCGAATCCACGAGTAGAATGTCTATTATACCTATACGCGAGTAAATATCGATTTCTCGAATCCGCATGTAAAATATCTATTATACCTATACGCGAGTAAATATAGAATTCTCGAATCCGTGAGTTGTTCATGGGCTAATTATCGAATGTTCGAACATGAGAGCTCGAAAGTAGAGTAAAATCGATTTTTCGAAAGTCCTGGATATTCAAACGTGTTCCCCAGACCATTTCCCAGGTCCCACAGCCATTTACATTAAGTTACCATTGATATTTTAATTGTATTTCGTTCGAACTTTTCAAACTATTTGACTCCCATTGACTTCAATGGGTCCGTTTTTCAAACTTTCTTTATAGTTTGAAAGTTCGAAAACGGACCGAACTTTCAAAAGTTCGGCCATCTCTACACAGGACATGATGTGTATTGTAATGGACATATACACCAAGGCTCCTTATATACCACCTCCAGCCTGCAGGTGGTATCAGTGAGTAATAAAAGACAAGACATCCCTGCTCTCTATGGCTAGGAGGAGAGAAAGTGAGTGGTGTGATCCCTTGCACAGTGTAATGATTGACTGCAACACCAGATCCTGTGTATAAGATCCTGTTACCACCTGTTGGGAGGACAGATTATTGGACAGACAATTTACCTTATTGGATACAAATTGGAACAAAGTGCACTTTCTGCTTTGTGAAACACCACCAGAGTAACCCACTGTGTACCATGCTACCTATAATAATTTCATAAAGCAGTGATCTGGTACAAATTGGTGGCATCAGAGCTGGTAATACCATTTATTCTACATGTTTTCTCATTATATTTGTCCTATGTATTAAAGGAACTGTAAACCTAAAAAAATTAGGGAAAATAAGTGTTTGCCATTCGTTTCTATTATTCACAGTGAGGTGAGAACGCTTATTCTCACCTCCCTGTGAATAATAGTTTGCTCAGGGGACACAGCGGCACTTACCTTACCTGGCGCTCCGCTCGCAGGTTCTTCTGAACTGACAGCCGTGCTTTACTTCTCTCCTGACCGCGCGCCTATCTTTTGTATTGGCGCACATGCGCCAAAGATAGGCGAGTGGTCGGGAGACAGGGGCAACGCGGCTGTCAGATCAGAAGGAGCGAGTGGAGCGCCAGGTAAAGTAAGTGCCGCTGTGTCCCCTAAGCAGACTATTATTCACAGGGAGGCGAGAATAAGCGTTCTCACCTCCCTGTGAATAATAGAAACGATTGGCAAACACTTGTTTTTTTAGGTTTACAGTTCCTTTAAAGGGCATCTCCATCCTCGATTAATTAATTTTTGATATATTGCAGGGCATCCCTCCCACCCCCGACCGCTATCTTAGATGTGTAAAAATAAAATCCAAACTCTACTTACAGCCCTGCACTACAGCGTTCTTCTGATCTGGCTTCCTGCTTGCCAGAAGTACAAGCAGGGGAGGACCGGCAGCCATGGCTGGGTTTGGCTGAGAGACAGCCAATAGAGAACACAGTGGAAGCGAGGATCTGTAAGTACAGTTTTCGGATTCTATTTTTTACACTTCCTATGTAGCGGTTGGGGGTGGAAAAGGATGCCCTGCAACATGTATAAAAAATTTAACGCTACATGAAGGGCAGCTAAGGAGGGATCAGGAGGGTGGGAGAGAGGGGGGGAAAGGGCTTCCCTGTGCATGCCAATGTCTTCTCAGAGGACAAGGAGGAGGCAGAAACCTTTTGGACAGAAAGACAGCTACTACTCCTAAATTTCCTGGACTTTGGACAAGCACTACAGGAGAACCATAAGGAGCAGAGATGTAAGGCAAGGATTTTTTTAACTACTCAGTGGGGCCAGTAGTGGGTTAACGTTTAGTTTGGGGTTTGGGCATGCGATTTAATCTATGGCGGCTGCTACCGATAGTATTGATTTAAATCCTCCTGTCCTTGCATCTGCAGATGAAATGACCAATTAGTGTCAGTAGCTCTACCAGGCCCAATTGCCAAACCTTTTTTTAAAACTAATCCAATCAGTATCCTGTACCTACAGGCTGAAATGCGTAGGCCTCAGACCTACTTTCTTTACAATAAAGTTGTGTGATACACAAGTCCTTGTAGTGCTTGATACTTAGCCGCATATTGAACATTTTATCTATAGCACCCAGGCAGCTGATGTCCGGAACGGATTGCGGAGGACTCTACTGCTATATATCTGCCCATATCTTGAGAAAGAGAGCTGCGTCTCTCGAAACGTCACTGGTGTGTGGGCAGACGTTTTATTTATATGATATAAAAGCCTTATATCTGCATTTACTATTTGGTGTGCGACTCTAATTTCATCACTATATTTTATATATATATATATTTATTTTTTTTATTCAAAGGTTGTGATACTAGAGTTAAAGGTAAGGGGATGGGAGGGAGTAGTGCTTGACAAATGTCCTGTACAGGAAGATATAGCCCAGCATGCTGGTGGCAGGCAACTGTGGATCACATGCTGAGGAGGATGAGGGCCAGAATCTACTCTTTCAGGCTACAGCAACTAAAGCACTTCCTTATCCAGGTACAGTAAGTCGTTTCCCCTTCTATTGCAAGTTGTAATCTGCGGCAGCAGTGGCGTATCTATGCTAAAAGATTCGGGGCACGTGCCCCGGATCTTTCGCTCGGTGCCCCGAATCTTTTTAGTATCCCTTTAAAGCAGGTGGGGCGGGCATGTATACATACGTGTGCGTATGCAGCGACTCTGTCCACAAATGAAATACTGATTGGAAGGACAGGATAGGATGGATGTGCGGTATGTGGCACCAGCAAAGCTCCCAACCGTCCCGTTTTCGGCAGGTCTGTCCTGTTTTTGGGGTCCTTTCCTGCTGTCCCGGCACCCCCTCCCGTTTTCCCGCAATTTCCCAGTGTCTTGCCAAAAAAATTGAAAATCGGAAAACCGGAAGTGAATCTGCTGGCTTTAGGACCCTGCAGTAGACGTGAGTTGGAGCCTTAGTTCCTGCATGCTGGGGGCGGGGCTATCCTATTTGTTCAGAGTGGAGCTGCTGGTAGCTGGGGATACAGCATGAAGGGACAGTGCCAGTGGCGTATCTATGCTAAAAGATTCGGGGCACGTGCCCCGGATCTTTCGCTCGGTGCCCCGAATCTTTTTAGTATCCCTTTAAAGCGCGGTGCCCCGAATCTCCGCCGGCGCGTAGCCGTGACGTCACCGCGCCGCGCCACTTTTCAGAAGTAGGCGGCGGCGCGCAAGTAGGGACAGGGCAGTGTGGGGCATAGCTAAAGCGAACTTGAAGATGTTCCAGCTTGAGCAACTGTAAAGTAGCATAAGATTAAGAGGAATATTGCATTACAGATATTGCTGTTTTCTTTATATCCATTTACTGGGAATGGTCAGAAAAAAAAATCTTAAAGGGAAAAAAAAACATTAATATTGAAATTTTTTATTAAAAATGTATAGCTTTCATACCCTGAAATCTATCGATGGGGATTTCAATATCCCCATCGATACCAACACCTCTGCTGCCACTAAACTTCTCTCTCTTACCTCCTCCCTTGGCCTCTGCCCAGACCCATTGTAATGGACACACAGATCTGGTCTTTACCCGTCTCTGCTCCATATCTAACTTCTCCAACTCTCCCTTTTCTCTATCCGTTCATAATCTTCTCAAATTTAATCTCGTGTCATCTGTCCCGGCCGTAACCCCTAACAACCAAACGTACAAATGCAGAGACCTGCCTAATCTCAACCCCCATTCTCTCTCTGTACCTCTCCAACAAATTAACTCTATGCCCTCCTTCTCTGACCCTAACCTTGCAGCTGTCCACTACCATAACACTGTTTCCAATGCCCTTGACTCTGATGCTCCCTTATCCACCGGTTGCCTTGTTCGCAAGAACCCACAACCATGGCTTACGGACCAGATTAAAAATTCCGTATAGCCGAGCGATGATTGCTCAAGAGTAACAAAAATATTGACTTTCTTGAATTTAAAAGTGCCCTTTGTCGGATCAGAGGTGCTTTGTCCCTAGCCAAACAAAACTACTTTTCTTCACTCATATCCTCCCAATCCCATAACCCCAAACAGCTCTTCAAAGTATTCAACTCCCTGCTCTGTTCGCCACCTCCTCCGCCTACCTCCTGTCTATCGGCTGATGAAATAGCCTCATATTTCACAGATAAAATCGAAAACATCGGAAGTGATTTTCCTGTGCGCCCTAGCTCCTCCCTACAGCTTCCAACCACTACCATTACCTCCCTTAGCTGCTCACCCCTCCATCTCTACCCCTACCACTGCAATGTCTAGCCTCCCTTCATTGATTAATCCCTTTACTTGCCCCTTAACGAACTTCACCACTATAACAAAACAGGGTCTTTCATCTCTCCTATGCAGGACACGTCTCACCACCTGCCCCCTTGACCCCATTTTCTCACATCTTATTCCCCCGCTCTCCTCTTCCTTCATTCCAGCCTTAACCTCTCTCTTTAACTTGTCCCTCTCCACTGGTATTTTTCCCTCTATATTTAAACATGCCGTTGTATCCCCTATACCTAAAAAATCCTCCCTTGGGCCGTCTGCTCTTTCCAGCTACCAGCCTGTCTCCCTTCTCCCTTTTGCTTCCAAACTACTGGAAAGACATGTCTATGATGACCTGATTTATCACCTGTCTGCTAACTCTCTCTTTGACCACCTCCAGTCAGGCTTTCACCCTAACCACTCCACGGAACCTGCCCTCACTAAAGTGACCAATGATCTACTTAGTTCTAAATCTAAAGGTCACTACTCTTTGCTCATTCTTCTTGATCTGTCCTCTGCTTTTGATACTGTTGATCCCCCTCTACTTCTTCTGATCCTGGCCTCCTTAGGTATCCAGGACACTGCACTTTCTTGGCTATTCTTCTATCTCTCTGGTAGGACCTTTACTCTGAAATTAGCTTCACTTCTCGCCCCCTCCCTGTAGGGGTCCCGCAAGGCTTGGTACTCAATCATTTTCTTTTCTCCATCTACACCCATGACCTTGGACAACTCATCAGTTCATTTGGGCTCCAGTATCACCTGTATGCGATACCCACATTTACATCTCTGCCCCAGATCTCCCTACACTGACGTCCCAGGTCCCCGACTGCCTTAGTGCCATCTCTGCCTTCATGTCCTCCCGTTTCCTCAAACTCAACATGGACAAGACTGAAAGAACTGTCCTTTTCCCACCCTCATGATTTATTCCCCTCCCTAGCCTTACTATTAATATTAACAACACACCCATATTCCCATCTCCTCATGTCCGTTGCCTGGGAATAAAGCTAGATTCTGATCTTTCCTTCAAACCTCATGTCAATTCGCTTGCCAACTCCTGTTGGCTCCAACTCAAAAACATCTCCCGCATTCGACCCTTCCTCTCGAAGGATGCTACAAAAATCCTAGTCCATGCCCTAATCATATCCCGGCTAGAATACTACAACACACTCCTGTGTGGTTTACCAAACAACTACCTGGCATCACTTCAATCCATTCTCAACTCTGCTGCCCGGCTCATTCATTTCTCTTCTCGCTTTTCTAATGCCTCTCTTCTCTGTCAGTCCCTCCACTGGTTGCCCATCACACAAAGGATCCAGTTCAAACTGCTTACCTTATCCTATAAAGCACTATCCAACATAGCCCCTTCATATATCTCAGAGCTGATCCAGCGATACCGTCCCAGGTGCAACCTCCACTCTGCAAACAATACCCTCCTCTCTTCCACTCTGGTCACTTCTTCCCATGCCGCATTCAGGACTTTACTCATGCTGCCCCTCTGCTCTGGAACTCCCTTCCTCCATCTGTCTGTCACTCACCATCTCTTAACACCTTCAAACGTAACCTTAAAACCCACCTCTTTAGGCAAGCATATAACCTAGCCTAAACATTACCCCCTTATCACGGTATTGCTGTAAGAAACTCCTCACTCTGGTTACTTATATTATGTATTACTTGTGTATGTAATATATATGACTTTGTATAACATGTATTACCCTGTATGTACTGTATGACTATGTAATTGTAAAGAGCCACAGAAGATGTTGGCTCTATATAAATCAATAATAATGATAATAATAATAATAATACCCTGGTAGTGAACTAAATGGTCGTTCTACTCAGGATTAACACTTTCATGGAACATTTAGCAATTTCTACTGATTGGCTGTTGGATGAGTCAGACATGGTCAGATCTCTCTAAATTAACCCAGTGACTGAGACCATAACAGACACTATTAGGGGTCCTGCAAACATTGATTTAGACATGTAATGAGGAGCTTTTTCCTGGTACAGTCTGGTACAGAATTTCTGCACAGTGATCAGAATCTTCACCCTACTTCCTGGACACAGCGGCCCTGCTTATTTGTTATATTTTTAACTTTAGTAACATAGTAACATAGTAATTACGGTTGAATAAAGACATTCGTCCATCAAGTCCAACCTATTCACTTTTTTTTTTTTTTTTTTTTTTTATAATTTATTTTTTTTAACCCTACCTAACAGTTGATCCAGAGGAAGGCAAAAAACCCCAGCTAAAAAAGGGGGGAAAAATTCCTTCCTGACTCCAAACGGCAATCGGAAAGTATCCCTGGATCAACCAGATCTATATGCATTAATACCATATAGATCTGTATCTGTTGATTTAAAATAATGTGTTTGTGGGTTCTGTTCCTCCTCTTATGCCCAAGATTCTTGGCCATAGATGTAAAAATGCCATATCATGGTTTAAAATATAAATTTACAGGCTGTGTCAGAGCAGAATGGCATCATAGAACTGTGGAGAATAGGAGAAAATTTATTGTTTTGTATAATCTACAGAAAGTAGATTCAGGCTATTTATAAATAGTAATTGATCCCTTTTGTAGGGAATTCCCACGCTCTCTGCTACTATGCAGATAACAATGTTTGCTAGTGGACTGGCTGGAAAGCTGACATTTACCTTAGGTCTTCTTAACACATTACACCAACAAATAATAAGGGATAAAAACTTGCAAAACGCCTGCTGTGAGTTGAAACAGAGGGTTTTCTATTGGAGAATGGCAAACAATAAAATATCTGTGATTGCAGCCTTGCAGATAGTCACACTGGGCATGATGGTACTGTGGTAGAAAAATAATACACTTTAGTGATTTTGTTTATCTGCCACGTTTGACACAAAATGTTCGTCGGGATTGGAAACAGTCATTTCGGCCATACCCACTTTACTGATTAAGAGCCAATCCCATTGGTACCAACCAATCGGGAATGTGTGTACCCTGCTTTAGGTTTCATTAACAAACTCCTCTAACACACAGTGGCTGCTGTGAACACACACACACAAAATGTCTGCTGGGAGTGGGAATAAACACTAAACATACCAATTTATTGAGCTGCCCAAAATCATTATTGCTTTCATGTGTTCAGTTATTGCTTCACAGACATTTCATTTTTATTTGTATTAGGGGATCAAAATCTCAAAAGCATAATTGCCTAAAAACATAAAGGGGGAAATGTAATGTTTTCAACACTTCTCTTCTTACCTTCTGGGTTCTTGTGAAATTCACTTAGCGTGATTTACTATAAGAAGCATTGGCCTAACACTTCTATTCAAAAGGCATTTGTTTGGTTTTGCATCGAGTGAATGTCACCGTTTTTTGAAACAGCACGGGCCCCACAAAGTAGGAGTTAAACCCACGGCAACTTGATATTACATTGGGAAGTGTTGGTTTAGCTGTTAGCGGTTATTATTATCTCTCTGATAATGTATGAGTGCTATGTCATCATTTACATGTGTTGGGCCAATGACTGGTCCAGAAATGATAGAACGCAATGTTACTCCAATTATTGTAACATGGTGACCAAAATCTGATGCTGATTAAAAAAATCTTGTCTGATTAATTGGGAAAAAAAGCTTGGGCAATTGGGTCCAACTTTAAAATTCTTACATCCCGCTATCACAAAGACTTTTCAACTTAAGTTTTAAAGGTTGGCTTGGCCATGTAAATTCCTCAAGGGCAATCAGAAATCCCCCCCCCCCCCTACATGTTTCTAATTAACCACTTAATCTAGCTTGAATTACTGCATGGAAATCTTTTAGGTGTAATTGTCTGAAAAATCAGCTCTGTTGGTCGCCCTTGAAGACTAAACAGCACAATCCTTGATCTTGAAAAATAAGCTTTCGTTTTCATGACATCGCTGACACAAAAATCAAAATCTTTCTTTTTTTGCATCCTAAATACAAAGACTGCTCATTATAAGTCATGTAGGGTAATTGTTTCCTTAAGTATACAAAGTCAAACCTAACATTTACCAGGTATTCAACGCAACAATATGTGTTAGACAAAAGCCTGACTGGAATACATTTAACAATGCAATGATTACACACTTAGCACTGAGCTGCTGTAGACAAATATTTGCCAAATGATTGGATTAAGAAATAGAACCCGAATTACCATCTAAAAGTATACTGCCATTTTTACATTTACGTTGATAAAGTTGTTGACTTGACAATTATACTTAAAGGGAAATGTTCACCCATCTCTCTCATCTTTCTACGTGTTCTGGTTCCTGAGAAGAAAATTGTATGCTGTTTACATGATTGTGAAGGTTTCTATTCATCCAGGTCATGATATATCTGTTGTATTCAGTTAGATCAACTGGACTTAGTTTAGTTCTTGAAGACGTTTGGCTCCTCTGTGCTGGGCGCTCTTCACTGCACTTCACTGCGTATATGATGTCGCTTTTCTTGTGTTTGGGTATTGGGTCTTTCGGATGTACCAATTGCTGCCTCAGTGTGTTGTTAAGTTTAAAGCAGACAGGGATATGGTGTTTTTTGAAAATTCTTCTTAATTTCTTGATGACCCCTGCTACATATGGGATGACCATGTTCTTTCTCCTGTCTTGCTTTTCTCCTTCACTGTTGGTATTCATGTTCTTTCCTTTCCTTCTACTTCTTTTGACAAAGGCCCAGTCTGAATATCCACAAGTTTTAAGGGCTTCATTGAGATGTTTAATTGCTTTAGCCTTTACCTCTGCTAGTTGGGAAGTTCTCTGCTCTGTGTTGCAGGGTTCTTATGACACCCAGCTTGTGATCTAAAGGGTGGTGGGAGTCAAACATCAAATACTGATCTGTATGTGTTGGTTTTCTGTAAACTGTTTATAAAGAAAGCCCTGCCCCATTACACTTCTGGACAATCACACTTTAGCACTAATTAGCACTAAATGAAAATAAAATATCTTTAAAAACTACGTCAATCAATAAATCACAATGCAAACCTCATTTGGTATCTGCTCCAGGCTGAATATTTTTCACTGCTGCTAGAAAAAGCATAAGAAAATCGTTTGGCCTAGAGGTCAACTTAAAGGACAACTCAACCCCCAGAACAACTTTGAATCAGAAGGCACCTGAAACACGCTTGGCAATATGGCAGTGCATGTCAATGTAGTTGTCGATATAACATGAGCTGCATTCCATTTTCAAAGTGTATGCGATAACCAATGTTTTGCGAATTGCATGTGCTGCGTTAATGCAAAATTTCCCAAGTAGCAGCATAAACAGATGGTAATGCCAGGGGAAAATGTGCTTGCCCAGTGTGGCCTTAGCCTTACATGGGGTTTGTGCTTTATTTCCCACCATTCCAGTGTATGACAAAGTTTGCTCACTGGCCATTCTGTTCTATGTGCTTGCCCATTCCTAATCGCTACAGAAACTTGTTTAGCAGGCCACTCCCACTAATAGTTCTAGCCAATCCCTTTTACAGTCCAGATTAGAAAAGGGATCATGTGACTGAGGTCAGAAGGCATGGTGCACACACACATCCATTTCTTCAGGTGTAACATTCAGATTAACGTCATTTGCTGTAGTAGTATTTTAAAATTTCCTTGTTTTTTGGGGGGAGATTTTTAAATTATAGATTATAAAAACTTTATATTCCTTAGGAGTGATGCAAAGCTAAGGAAAAATAACTAAAAAAACCCACACCAAATAGCTAAGAAATCATAACTCATAGAAACGTGTGATGCAACTAATTGACTTTTTGTGATCTATAGTAATTTAAAGTTATTTTATAGATAAACATTTACTTTAAATTGAGAGTTGGTCCTTATGAATAAGAGAAGCGACCTCAGAAATGGCATTGTTCCATTTGCATTATATTATAGATGGTGGATAGATGCACAGCTCATCATGTGATAACTATGTGGAAAACCCCAATAAGGGTGGTGCTAAAGGGAGGAAAAACAAACAATATAATATATAAATGCCGGGACAGATAAAAATACCGTCCCTAAGAAAAAGCCATACCCCATAATAAGCACGTCCACATAATGGTTGGCAAAGTGAAAAAGATGTTTAATGTTCACGCCATACTAACAGGAATATACCTGATAAATAGCACCATAAAACAAAACCCACCACAATGAGCCCTACCACACCCGGATAACCCACCCCAACAAAAACCCAAAACCAGGCGTCCCCTGATGCACAGATACTCTGTAGGAGGAGAAAGGCAAATAATAATGTACACCAGTGTCAAGTTCCACAATGTTGTCGTCCAAGAAACTAGTATCGTACAGAAAATTCCTTAAACTAAACACCATAAAGTCTGGGGCTTTCTGTGAGACGTCAAGTCACACGGGTAAGAGGTATATTTAGTTCTATCCTGAGACACCCGATCCCAACAGACAGAAATATACTTATCTCCCCACCGTGGATGGACCAACACTCATCCATCAACAACCTCCCGGACCGACACATCTCCAATCGTGTAACCAGCAGAAGCTTGCGTCTCTCACTCCTCCCTCAGGGTAGAGCGGCACGTGTTTCGCATTAGCTAAAACTCCACCATTGCTTTCTCATGGTCACATGGTATCTGTAAGGGTGGATATTTTTAAACTCTCATACCTTTACCTCTCCCTTATATTACTTTTATTACAAAGAGGGCACTGGTAAAATTAATTACTGTAACGCAATTTTACAAATGTAATTATAAATCACTAAGGCGCCTATCACGGGAATTAAAGGGCAGGATACTCTTAGCATAAAGTATGTTGTATTTTAGAACCAAACAGGAAAATCCCTAAATTCAGAAACATTTTTTTTGTTTTAACCCCATATTATTAACGGGGAAGTGAGAATTAAATAGTCCCTATCTATAATAAGACAAATGAAGCACCATAATTTATAGAAAAACAGCAAATTGGAGCTCCTTGTTTTAATCCAAATGGGGAATATGTGCTCAGCTTATAATCCAATTGAGCTCCCTCTGTAATTTCACCCGTGGCAGGTTACCACCACGATCCCTAGCGTGACAAGTTCCAAACCATAGCAATGCCACAGGTTTTTCCCCCCATGCTTTTCCATAATATGTTTTGCTAGCGCTGATCTTTCTATCTGTTTTTTTGCTACTGCCTCCTTATGTCTATTTATGTGAAGGGGTCTTAATGCCTTCCCAATGTAGCACTTATTGCATCATATACACCACTGATTTTGTTTGGCACGATATAATTGATTAATCCTATGTGTTTGGCCATGCTCATCTTCAACTTGGTTAGTTTCCAACATATAGGGGCACATTACACACTTCCCACACTTCTTATTTTCTTTCCACCTTTTTGAAGCCAACCACTCACAATCCTCAACTCTTGGTTCGACATAATGGCTAGGTGAGAGCCAGTCCCTTAATTCAGGGCTCTCCTAGCAGACATAGAGGGTGTATTCCCTACTGTCTCCCTCAAATCATTATCTAAAGATAATAAAGCCAATGGGACTTTAAAATTTCCTTATAGAGTCCCAATCTTGATTAAAGCGTGTGATGAATCTTACTTTGGTATCTTGTTTATCACCCAAATCACGTTCGTAGTACACTGTAATAGGGTTTTTTCTACTGATTCTACACGCCTTTTGGAAACCTTTATGAATCATTTGTTCAGTATAGTCCCTATTTCTGAACCGGCAAGACAACTCATCATCTGCTTGCACAAAAAACTTTTTTATTTTGAGTTTCTTTTTATTCTCTGAAGTGGCCCTCGGGATCCCACGTATCACATTGGAGGGTGGTGACTGGTGGCTTCCAATAGAGCGTTAACCGCCATTTCTTTTCTGACGGTTTCTGTGTAAAGTGTTACCCATTTTTTGATCTTTAATTCCAGGAAACTCACTTCCACCGGATTTATTTCAGACGTAATTTTGATATTATACTCGTCATTTAATTTCGAAATAAAATTAATAAACCCTTTTGTTTGTCCACATACCTCAACCACAGACGATGTCCTCCCCCTCACTAAGGCTCAAAGTAGCCTCATTCACATGGTCCTTTTCCCACATGCCAGATGGAGGCAAGCGTAAATGGGAATGCACGCCGCCTCCATCGCTGTCCCTTGGATCTGCCAATAGTATTTTCTGTGGAAAACAAATACATTGTTGGTCAATATCAGTGAAAGTAAAAGAGATAATGAAATCACTGTGTTTTTTTAAACTTCACCCCCTTGGTTTGGAGGAAAGATATTACTGCCCCCAAACCCAACTTTTATTACAAAGAGGGCACTGGTAAAATGTATTACAGGTACCCAATGTTACCAAAATGTATTATTAAATCACTAAGGCGCCTTATCATCGGGAATTAAAGGGCATGATACTCTTAGCATAAAGTATGTTGTATTTTAGAACCAAACAGGAAAATCCCTAAATATCAGAAACATTTTTTTTGTTTTACCCCATATTATTAACGGGGAAGTGAGAATTAAATAGTCCCTATCTATAATAAGACAAATGAAGCACCATAATTTATAGAAAACAAGCAAATTGGAGCTCCTTGTTTTAATCCAAATGGGGAATATGTGCTCAGCTTATAAATCCAATTGAGCTCCCTCTGTAATTTCACCCGTGGCAGGTTACCACCACGAATCCCTAGCGTGACAAGTTCCAAACCATAGCAATGCCACAGGGTTTTTCCCCCCATGCTTTTCCATAATATGTTTTGCTAGCGCTGATCTTTCTATCTGTTTTTTTGCTACTGCCCTCCTATGCTCATTTATTCGAACGCACAGGGGTCTTAATGCCTTCCCAATGTAGCACTTATTGCATCATATACACCACTGATTTTGTTTGGCACGATATGAATTGATTAATCCTATGTGTTTGGCCATGCTCATCTTCAACTTGGTTAGTTTCCAACATATAGGGGCACATTACACACTTCCCACACTTCTTATTTTCTTTCCACCTTTTTGAAGCCAACCACTCACAATCCTCAACTCTTGGTTCGACATAATGGCTAGGTGAGAGCCAGTCCCTTAAATTCAGGGCTCTCCTAGCAGACATAGAAGGTGTATTACCTACTGCTTCCCTCAAATCATTATCTAAAGATAATAAAGGCCAATGGGACTTTAAAATTTCCTTATAGAGTCCCAATCTTGATTAAAGCGTGTGATGAATCTTACTTTGGTATCTTGTTTATCACCCAAATCACGTTTCGTAGTACACTGTAATAGGGTTTTTCTACTGATTCTACACGCCTTTTGGAAACCTTTATGAATCATTTGTTCAGTATAGTCCCTATTTCTGAACCGGCAAGACAACTCATCATCTGCTTGCACAAAAAACCTTTTATTATTTGAGTTTCTTTTTATTCTCTGAAAGTGGCCCATCGGGATACCACGTATCACATTAGGAGGGTGGTGACTGGTGGCTTCCAATAGAGCGTTAACCGCCATTTCTTTTCTGACGGTTTCTGTGTGTAAAGTGTTACCCAATTTTTTGATCTTTAATTCCAGGAAACTCACTTCCACCGGATTTATTTCAGACGTAATTTTGATATTATACTCGTCATTTAATTTCGAAATAAAATTAGATAAACCCTTTTGTTTGTCCACATACCTCAACCACAGGACGATGTCCTCCCCCTCACTAAGGCTCAAAGTAGCCTCATTCACATGGTCCTTTTCCCACATGCCGAGATGGAGGCAAGCGTAAATGGGAATGCACGCCGCCTCCATCGCTGTCCCTTGGATCTGCCAATAGTATTTTCTGTGGAAAACAAATACATTGTTGGTCAATATCAGTGAAAGTAAAGAGATAATGAAATCACTGTGTTTTTTAAACTTCACCCCCTTGGTTTGGAGGAAAGATATTACTGCCCCCAAACCCAACTTTTATTACAAAGAGGGCACTGGTAAAATGTATTACAGGTACCCAATGTTACCAAAATGTATTATTAAATCACTAAGGCGCCTATCATCGGGAATTAAAGGGCATGATACTCTTAGCATAAAGTATGTTGTATTTTAGAACCAAACAGGAAAATCCCTAAATATCAGAAACATTTTTTTTGTTTTACCCCATATTATTAACGGGGAAGTGAGAATTAAATAGTCCCTATCTATAATAAGAAAATGAAGCACCATAATTTATAGAAAACAAGCAAATTGGAGCTCCTTGTTTTAATCCAAATGGGGATATGTGCTCAGCTTATAAATCCAATTGAGCTCCCTCTGTAATTTCAACCCGTGGCAGGTTACCACCACGAATCCCTAGCGTGACAAGTTCCAAACCATAGCAATGCCACAGGTGGTTTTCCCCCCATGCTTTTCCATAATATGTTTTGCTAGCGCTGATCTTTCTATCTGTTTTTTTGCTACTGCCCTCCTATGCTCATTTATTCGAACGCACAGGGGTCTTAATGCCTTCCCAATGTAGCATATTGCATCATATACACCACTGATTTTGTTTGGCACGATATGAATTGATTAATCCTATGTGTTTGGCCATGCTCATCTTCAACTTGGTTAGTTTCCAACATATAGGGGCACATTACACACTTCCCACACTTCTTATTTTCTTTCCACCTTTTTGAAGCCAACCACTCACAATCCTCAACTTGGTTCGACATAATGGCTAGGTGAGAGCCAGTCCCTTAAATTCAGGGCTCTCCTAGCAGACATAGAAGGTGTATTACCTACTGCTTCCCTCAAATCATTATCTAAAGATAATAAAGGCCAATGGGACTTTAAAATTTCCTTATAGAGTCCCAATTTGATTAAAGCGTGTGATGAATCTTACTTTGGTATCTTGTTTATCACCCAAATCACGTTTCGTGTAGTACACTGTAATAGGGTTTTTTACTGATTCTACACGCCTTTTGGAAACCTTTAGAATCATTTGTTCAGTATAGTCCCTATTTCTGAACCGGCAAGACAACTCATCATCTGCTTGCACAAAAAACCTTTTATTATTTGAGTTTCTTTTTATTCTCTGAAAGGGGCCCATCGGGATACCACGTATCACATTAGGAGGGTGGTGACTGGTGGCTTCCAATAGAGCGTTAACCGCCATTTCTTTTCTGACGGTTTCTGTGTGTAAGTGTTACCCAATTTTTTGATCTTTAATTCCAGGAAACTCACTTCCACCGGATTTATTTCAGACGTAATTTTGATATTATACTCGTCATTAATTTCGAAATAAAATTAGATAAACCCTTTTGTTTGTCCACATACCTCAACCACAGGACGATGTCCCCCCCCTCACTAAGGCTCAAAGTAGCCTCATTCACATGGTCCTTTTCCCACATGCCGAGATGGAGGCAGCGTAAATGGGAATGCACGCCGCCTCCATCGCTGTCCCTTGGATCTGCCAATAGTATTTTCTGTGGAAAACAATACATTGTTGGTCAATATCAGTGAAAGTAAAGAGATAATGAAATCACTGTGTTTTTTAAAATTCACCCCCTTGGTTTGGAGGAAAGATATTACTGCCCCCCAACCCAAACTCATGGGGGATGGACGAATAGAGGCTCTCATATTAAGAGTTGCAAATATTACGTCATCATCAACTGTAATGCCTTCAATTTTGTGTCAAGCACAAAGGAACTTAAGGACCACAAAAACGGACATAAAATTTGGTCTACATATTTGCAAACATTTTCCAAAGGTCCACCTTGGCCTGATACTATGGGCCGTTTGTGGACCTTTGGTATCAGGTAAAATATAGTAACCTTGGGATAGTTATTATTAATATCTTAAGATATTAACCCTTCCTTTAAACCATAGTCCAACATTATTTAACATTTTTTCTGAATTTTAGATTCTCATGAAGAACCTTATATTGTGTTCTATCGGTTAGTTGTCGGAGAGCTTCTATTTTGTACTGGGTTTGGACATGACAACAACATTGCCGCCCTTGTCTGCTACCCTAATGACCAAAGCGTCACATCTCTCCAACTTTCTAAGAGCTTTAAATTCACCCTTTCTGAGGTTGGATTTACAGACATCATTAGACGATAGTGCCTCCATATTTTAGATACACGTTTCACAAATAGCCTATCTATCTATCTATCTATCTATCTATCTATCTATCTTATCTATCATATATATTAATAAATCCGCTTAGTGCGAAGTACCACAAAGATTTGTTCTTAAGACCTGAGGAAAAGACTCCCAAAATCAGAAGTGTCCTCTAGGATCTGATTCAGACACATTTTCATCAACAAATCCAGAAGGGACGCCCGGTTTTAGGTTTTTGTTGGGGTGGGTTATCTGGGTGCAGTAGGGCTCATTGTGGTGGGTTTTGTTTTATGGTGTATTTATCAGGTATATTCATGTTAGTATGGCGTGAACATTAAACGTCTTTTTCACTTTTGCAACCATTATGTGGACGTGGTATTATGGGGTATGGCTTTTTCTTAGGAACCGTATTTTTATCTGTCCCGGCATTTAGATATTATATTGTTCCATCTGCAGCAATAACAGATTGAGAATATGCATAATCAGACATGGGAATTTTGCTTTTTTTGCCCATTCTTCCAGGAAAATTAGCTTCAGATTAGCGCAAGTAAATGTCTGGCAGAAATGTTAAATGTTTTCACAAATTCTCACTTAGACACAGATTTGACAACGCAAAGTGTTTGGGATTTAGTTAGATTGTTCCTATTGGTCTGAAACAGTTTGTCTTTCTTTAATTTAATTGCCTAGACTCCTCAATTCATCTAGACTCAATCATTTAAAACTTTTTTCCCCCCACTTCACAGCTAGGTCACTTTTCGTGCTATGGACGATCTTTCAGTTCTGCTTTCCATGGGTCTTTTAAAAA
Organism: Hymenochirus boettgeri; assembly: GCA_019447015.1. Lineage (NCBI taxonomy): Eukaryota > Metazoa > Chordata > Amphibia > Anura > Pipidae > Hymenochirus > Hymenochirus boettgeri. Next base: position 229,732,049 of record CM033471.1, read on the forward strand.
TAATATCAACTTCTGCACCACTGTCCTACATACTGTAGGTTAATGTTATGATGAGCCATATTGTAACTGAAAAAGCTCAGTGGCTCAGGTAGCATCCAACAGTGATTGCCCATTACATCCCACCCATGATTGACTGCTGTACCCGGAAAGACCTGGAAGAAGACAGCATCTGTTGGTGGAGTCAAGAAGTATTGCTCTCTTCAAGTCAGATGGATCAGATGGATAGGTAAGTACAGTATAGTGACTTTTAGTTGGCGGGGGATCTGAAGTTAAGTACAGATTTTAGTGGGAAGAGTAGACATCCCTTGGAAGGAACTGGTTCACTTTAGGCTACTTGACACAAGCGGTGAAACTGAGCAGTTTGATGCTTTGGTAGCACACTCTCACTAGGAGCCCTGAATAATGACATCTTGCAAGCCTTACTTATGTGGAACACGGATTACATTTTAACCCCCATCTTTTTATTATTTGAATTTACTGTGTTATTTAAGAAAACCATCCCACTCCCCTGATTCACCATTCAGGTTGATATAATTGGCTACTCCAGGTAGGCAGATGTGTGTTCTGCTTTGGGAGCTAATAGTCTTTCCCATTGAGATCAGCACGCGGTTATAAGAAAACACAGTTCCATTATTTTAATTGGGGAAGGAAAAGAATAGAATGTATAAGAACACACTTATTTCCCACTCACAGGAGTGAGCCATTAGTGGAACATAGAGGTAATAGTTAAATAGTGTCATTTTACCAATCTCTCCCCCCAATTCAGAGTATATGTGATGATTGTGTGTTATTTTTAATCTTCCTTTAAGAGCTGTTTGTTCCCAATTAAATGACTGAATGTGGTTGAGATAAAATGTTAACCTAGGAAATGCTGGTTCTACTTTGCATATTTCACAGATTAAAACACCTAGGGCCTATTATAAAAGGGTAAAATATTCAAATGGCTTATTTATTTTTACTGTTTGGCTGATTCACCCATTTGCCCAATTAAATAGCTACTATTAACCCCAAATGCAAAACCTTTCTTCACCTGGTTTTTAACCTGGAAAAAAATATTCTGGTGAAATACAATTTGCCCACAGAGCAATAGAAATTCTTTTTTTTTGCTGAAAATCATGTGACAGTTCAGGCCAAGCTAAATTGAAAGGTTTCTTTTATTTTGTATAATTAAAAATAGAAATATTCCTTCTGTAATTTATGGTTATTTACTTTCTAAAATGCCAACAAAATGATATAAGGGGGCGCTATCCAGCCAAATCAGTGCAAAACCCACACTAATAATGTACTCTCGGGTTAGTGCGGGGTTCTAACTAATATGTCTGCGCCATTTCCACAACCTTTTGGAAATTGCACAGTGTAGCCTACTCCATAAAGGCTAAGTTAAGTTTTTGCTGACATTAAGCACAAAACGTAATGCATTTTCAATGGAGGTGTAAACCGCACAACTTACTGAAGGGATCCCGGGATGCAGTTGTATGTCTGATAATAGGATTTACAGCATGCGAGATCACGGTCAGGTAAGATATGCCAGTCGGTTACTACTTAGCCCGATAAGTTTCACCACGAATAGTGGTGCACCACACGGCACCACTACTGATCAAATGTCATGACTGACAACAATTTAAAAGTAATTTTATAGTAAGTTGTCAATCTTTCTTTTTTAAAAACTAATTTTAATTGTGTTTATTATTTGGCCCCTGACGGTAGGATAAGGCGATTCCAGCCATCATAAGGGACAGGATGTAGATAGGAATCACAGAGCCCCATAGGAAGATTTGAGATGGGTCCCCAAAACTTTAGGTGCCTACAGATCTCATAGTAAAGTAATCATTCAGGCACTCAGCACCCAGAATCCATCAGAAACCCACAGATCTCCCTGTCACCCCTAAGAAATGGAATCATTCAGGCACCAGTCACACCACAAATCTCAGTTCACCCAGTAAGCCCAGAGAACCCCCAGGCACTGTGTAGATTCCCAATTCATCACAGAATACCCAGACACCCCACAGATGACCCCAGGCACCTCTCACAGATATCACAGTCACCCATAAATCTCACAGGAACCCACAGAGATGTAATCCTCCTGGAACCCCACACACACCCCAGTCACCTCATTGATACCCATTTGCCCCAAAGATCCTTTAGGGCCCAAGGCAACACACACCTCTAAGTAGTCTGAGTTTGATTTAAATTTTAAACCACGGAATGTGTTGAAATTCCACAGCACAACCCTCATCAATAATGTTCATCTCTTGAAATATATCTTATATCTAGCATACATCACATTTTACCTCCGCAATCTTTACCAAAGATGACAAGAACATATTTCACGGCATTAAAGCTGCATACCATGAACCAGCTGGAAATGCAGTGGGACCGTAAATCTGCCACTACACCTAACACTGTGATTAATTCAACACCCCCTTGGTTTGGAGGAAAGATATTACTGCCCCCAAACCCAACTTTTATTACAAAGAGGGCACTGGTAAAATGTATTACAGGTACCCAATGTTACCAAAATGTATATTAAATCACTAAGGGCCTACATCGGGAATTAAAGGGATGATACTCTTAGCATAAAGTATGTTGTATTTTAGAACCAAACAGGAAAATCCCTAAATATCAGAAACATTTTTTTTGTTTTACCCCATATTATTAACGGGGAAGTGAGAATTAAATAGTCCCTATCTATAATAAGACAAATGAAGCACCATAATTTATAGAAAACAAGCAAATTGGAGCTCCTTGTTTTAATCCAAATGGGAATATGTGCTCAGCTTATAAATCCAATTGAGCTCCCTCTGTAATTTCACCCGTGGCAGGTTACCACCACGAATCCCTAGCGTGACAAGTTCCAAACCATAGCTGCCACAGGGTTTTTCCCCCCATGCTTTTCCATAATATGTTTTGCTAGCGCTGATCTTCATCTGTTTTTTTGCTACTGCCCTCCTATGCTCTTTATTCGAACGACAGGGGTCTTAATGCCTTCCCAATGTAGCACTTATTGCATCATATACACCACTGATTTGTTTGGCACGATATGAATTGATTAATCCTATGTGTTTGGCCATGCTCATCTCAACTGGTTAGTTTCCAACATATAGGGGCACATTACACACTTCCCACACTTCTTATTTTCTTTCCACCTTTTTGAAGCCAACCACTCACAATCCTCAACTCTTGGTTCGACATAATGGCTAGGTGAGAGCCAGTCCCTTAAATTCAGGGCTCTCCTAGCAGACATAGAAGGTGTATTACCTACTGCTTCCCTCAAATCATTATCTAAAGATAATAAAGGCCAATGGGACTTTAAAATTTCCTTATAGAGTCCCAATCTGATTAAAGCGTGTGATGAATCTACTTTGGTATCTTGTTTATCACCCAAATCACGTTTCGTAGTACACTGTAATAGGGTTTTTCTCTGATTACACGCCTTTTGGAAACCTTATGAATCATTTGTTCAGTATAGTCCCTATTTCTGAACCGGCAAGACAACTCATCATCTGCTTGCACAAAAAACCTTTTATTATTTGAGTTTCTTTTTATTCTCTGAAAGTGGCCCATCGGGATACCACGTATCACATTAGGAGGGTGGTGACTGGTGGCTTCCAATAGAGCGTTAACGCCATTTCTTTTCTGACGGTTTCTGTGTGTAAAGTGTTACCCAATTTTTTGATCTTTAATTCCAGGAAACTCACTTCCAACGGATTTATTTCAGACGTAATTTTGATATATACTCGTCATTTAATTTCGAAATAAAATTAGATAAACCCTTTTGTTTGTCCACATACCTCAACCACAGGACGATGTCCTCCCCCTCACTAAGGCTCAAAGTAGCCTCATTCACATGGTCCTTTTCCCACATGCCGAGATGGAGGCAAGCGTAAATGGGAATGCACGCCGCCTCCATCGCTGTCCTTGGATCTGCAATGTATTTTCTGTGGAAAACAAATACATTGTTGGTCAATATCAGTGAAAGTAAAGAGATAATGAAATCACTGTGTTTTTTAAACTTCACCCCCTTGGTTTGGAGGAAAGATATTACTGCCCCCAAACCCAACTCATGGGGGATGGACGAATAGAGGCTCTCTATATTAAGAGTTGCAAATATTACGTCATCATCAACTGTAATGCCTTCAATTTTTGTGTCAAGCACAAAGGAACTTAAGGACCACAAAAACGGACATAAAATTTGGTCTACATATTTGCAAACATTTTCCAAAGGTCCACCTTGGCCTGATACTATGGGCCGTTTGTGGACCTTTGGTATCAGGTAAAATATAGTAACCTTGGGATAGTTATTATTAATATCTTAAGATATTAACCCTTCCTTTAAACCATAGTCCAACATTATTTAACATTTTTTCTGAATTTTAGATTCTCATGAAGAACCTTATATTGTGTTCTATCGGTTAGTTGTCGGAGAGCTTCTATTTTGTACTGGGTTTTGGACATGACAACAACATTGCCGCCCTTGTCTGCTACCCTAATGACCAAAGCGTCACATCTCTCCAACTTTCTAAGAGCTTTAAATTCACCCTTTCTGAGGTTGGATTTACAGACATCATTAGACGATAGTGCCTCCATATCTTTAGATACACGTTTCACAAATAGCCTATCTATCTATCTATCTATCTATCTATCTATCTATCTATCTATCTATATATATTAATAAATCCGCTTAGTGCGAAGTACCACAAAGATTTGTTCTTAAGACCTGAGGAAAAGACTCCCAAAATCAGAAGTGTCCTCCTCAGGATCTGATTCAGACACATTTTCATTCAACAAATCCAGAAGGGACGCCCGGTTTTAGGTTTTTGTTGGGGTGGGTTATCTGGGTGCAGTAGGGCTCATTGTGGTGGGTTTTGTTTTATGGTGCTATTTATCAGGTATATTCATGTTAGTATGGCGTGAACATTAAACGTCTTTTTCACTTTTGCAACCATTATGTGGACGTGCTTATTATGGGGTATGGCTTTTTCTTAGGAACCGTATTTTTATCTGTCCCGGCATTTAGATATTATATTGTTCCATCTGCAGCAATAACAGATTGAGAATATGCATATATCAGACATGGGAATTTTGCTTTTTTTGCCCATTCTTCCAGGAAAATTAGCTTCAGATTAGCGCAAGTAAATGTCTGGCAGAAATGTTAAATGTTTTCACAAATTCTCACTTAGACACAGATTTGACAACGCAAAAGTGTTTGGGATTTAGTTAGATTGTTCCTATTGGTCTGAAACAGTTTGTCTTTCTTTAATTTAATTTGCCTAGACTCCTCAATTCATCTAGACTCAATCCATTTAAAACTTTTTTCCCCCCACTTCACAGCTAGGTCACTTTTCGTGCTATGGACGATCTTCAGTTCTGCTTTCCCATGGGTCTTTTAAAAATAATATCAACTTCTGCACCACTGTCCTACATACTGTAGGTTAATGTTATGATGAGCTCATATTGTAACTGAAAAAGCTCAGTGGCTCAGGTAGCATCCAACAGTGATTGCCCATTACATCCCACCCATGATTGACTGCTGCTACCCGGAAAGACCTGGAAGAAGACAGCATCTGTTGGTGGAGTCAAGAAGTATTGCTCTCTTCAAGTCAGATGGATCAGATGGATAGGTAAGTACAGTATAGTGACTTTTAGTTGGCGGGGGATCCTGAAGTTAAGTACAGATTTTAGTGGGAAGAGTAGACATCCCTTGGAAGGAACTGGTTCACTTTAGGCTACTTTGACACAAGCGGTGAAACTGAGCAGTTCTAGATGCTTTGGTAGCACACTCTCACTAGGAAGCCTGAATAATGACATCTTGCAAGCCTTACTTATGTGGAACACGGATTACATTTAACCCCCATCTTTTTATTATTTGAATTTACTGTGTTATTTAAGAAAACCATCCCATCTCCCTGATTCACCATTCAGGTTGATATAATTGGCTACTCCAGGTAGGCAGATGTGTTCTGCTTTGGGAGCTAATAGTCTTTCCCATTGAGATCAGCACGCGGTTATTAAGAAAACACAGTTCCATTATTTTAATTGGGGAAGGAAAAGAATAGAATGTATTATATGAACAGCACTTATTTCCCACTCACAGGAGTGAGCCATCGTGGAACATAGAGGTAATAGTTAAATAGTGTCATTTTACCAATCTCTCCCCCCAATTCAGAGTATATGTGAGATGATTGTGTGTTATTTTTAATCTTCCTTTAAGAGCTGTTTGTTCCCAATTAAATGACTGAATGTGGTTGAGATAAAATGTAACCTAGGAAATGCTGGTTCTACTTTGCATATTTCACAGATTACAACACCTATGGGCCTATTTATAAAAGGGTAAAAATATTCAAATGGCTTATTTATTTTTACTGTTTGGCTGATTCACCCATTTGCCCAATTAAATAGCTACTATTAACCCCAAATGCAAAACCTTTTCTTCACCTGGTTTTTAACCTGGAAAAAAATATTCTGGTGAAATACAATTTGCCCACAGAGCAATAGAAATTCTTTTTTTTTGCTGAAAATCATGTGACAGTTCAGGCCAAGCTAAATTGAAAGGTTTCTTTTATTTTGTATAATTAAAAATAGAAATATTCCTTCTGTAATTTATGGTTATTTACTTTCTAAAATGCCAACAAAATGATATAAGGGGGCGCTATCCAGCCAAATCAGTGCAAAACCCACACTAATCAATGTACTCTCGGGTTAGTGCGGGTTTCTAACTAATATGTCTGCGCCATTTCCACAACCTTTTGGAAATTGCACAGTGTAGCCTACTCCATAAAGGCTAAGTTAAGTTTTTGCTGACATTAAGCACAAAACGTAATGCATTTTCAATGGAGGTGTAAACCGCACAACTTACCTGATAGGGATCCCGGGATGCAGTATGTATGTCTGATAATAGGATTTACAGCATTGCGAGATCACGGTCAGGTAAGATATGCCAGTCGCGTTACTACTTAGCCCGATAAGTTTCACCACGAATAGTGGTGCACCACACGGCACCACTACTGATCAAATGTCATGACTGACAACAATTTAAAATGTAATTTTATAGTAAGTTCTGTCAATCTTTTCTTTTTAAAAACTAATTTTAATTGTGTTTATTTATTTGGTCCCCTGACCGGTAGGATAAGCGCGATTCCAAGCCATCATAAGGGACAGGAATGTAGATAGGAATCACAGAGCCCCATAGGAAGATTTGAGATGGGGTCCCCAAAACTTTAGGTGCCCTACAGATCTCATAGTAAAGTAATCATTCAGGCACTCAGTCACCCAGAATCCATCAGACATCCCACAGATCTCCCTGTCACCCCTAAGAAATGTAATCATTCAGGCACCCAGTCACACCAAAAATCTCTCAGTTCACCCCAGTAAGCCCAGAGAACCCCCAGGCACTGTGTAGATTCCCAATTCACTACACAGAATACCCCAGACACCCCACAGATGACCCCAGGCACCCTCTCACAGATATCACAGTCACCCATAAATCTCACAGGAACCCCACAGAGATGTAATCCTCCTGGAACCCCACACAACACCCCAGTCACCTCATTGAATACCCCATTTGCCCCAAAGATCCCTTTAGGGCCCAAAGGCACCACACATTCCTCTAAGTAGTCTGAGTTTGATTTAAATTTTTAAATCCACGGAATGTGTTGAAATTCCACAGCACAACCCTCATCAGTAATGTTCATCTCTTGAACATATATCTTATATCTAGCTATACATCACATTTTTACCTCCGCAATCTTTACCAAAGATGACAAGACAAATATTTCACGGCATTAAAGCTGCATACCATGAACCAGCTGGAAAATGCAGTGGGACCTGTAAATCTGCCACTACACCTAACACTGTGATTAATTCAATATACATGTTGGATCATACGTCGAATCAACGTGCGTCATTGTGTGGCCTGCTTTAGATCCCCTCATAGTGTACAAATTTGGGAGAAAAATCACAAGATTAATTAAGTAGTAGATTCAAATTCATTATTAAAATTAACCTTAAAAAAAAACCAACACAATTTATAATACAGATCTAAGGGCAGCACATTGCTCATTGTATACTGAAAACAAGCAGAATGAAAGGAAAAGGCAGCTGAAAGTTAAGGTTTAGAGAGAAGTTTGCTCAACAGCTAGCAAATGACATTGGAACACCTTCCCCATTCTCACTTAATTACTAATTTTGCAGGTTATCCTGTCTAGGGTAATTATCATGGCTGCTCATCACTCTCTTAGTTATGAGTGCTTTTTGTCATAGCTGTGCAATTATTGCTGTGTTCTTCGAGACAAGTATATTGTGTTCTTGGCATTTGCAAAGAACAAAGACAATAAGCAAGCATCTGAAGAAGCAATTTGTGCTGAATACTTTACTCAGGAGGAGTGTGTTGGCTTTTCCATGAAAATCTTCACGGCTGGTAACAACCTGGGCTTCTTGCCTGGGAAGATTATCCTCTGAAAATATAAGATTTTTCTTGAAATAAGTGTTGTAAAGGTTGTAAAGCACAGGATGGGAATTTTTAGCTAATATTAGTATTCCATCTAGCTTATCACACCCTGAAGACACAGATGCTGCACCCTAAAAATCTTAAGAAAGGTACAACAAACAATAAATACTTAATTTAACATTTAATGCTTTTATTATACTTAACCCAAGATGCTTATATTTCAGCAGGTTTTTGTGTGTGCACCTGTGTATGTAGGCCTGCTCAGATTCATATGCACTCACAAGCACAAAGCTTAGTGGGAACAGTACATTAGAACAATCCAATTCTGTCATTATTTGCAACGCTTTTATCAACTAATCTATTATCAATTTTGCAGAGTCCTTAATGTGGACTGTGGCCTTTCCATATCACCTCTGATTAAATGCAAATATAATTGTGAATGTTCAACATCCGCAATTTAGAAATCCATATGAATCAGAGAGCAGGAGATCGACAGTGCTGATAATTGAAGGGTAACAAAAGTCTCCAGACAACATTGCACAAATAGACAAAGCACATTCACAAAGTTACAAAAAGCTGTGTCTCACCTCTCCTTTTGCTGTGACTGTAGGGTAATTCATGAAATTAACCTGTGGGTACTAGGGGTCAGCTCCCATAAGCTACCTTATTTGGGCACACCCAGCTAAGCGTACACATAGTAACATAGTAACATAGTAACATAGTAACATAGTAACATAGTAATTAAGGTTGAATAAAGACATTCGTCCATCAAGTCCAACCTATTCCCTTTTTTTTTTTTTTTTTTAACCCTACCTAACAGTTGATCCAGAGGAAGGCAAAAAACCCCAGCTAAAAAAGGGGGGGAAAAATTCCTTCCTGACTCCAAACGGCAATCGGAAAGTATCCCTGGATCAACCAGATCTATATGCATTAATACCAGTAATTCTCAATATTTTTTAGTTTTAGAAACTTATCCAGGCCTTTTTTAAAGTTATTCAATGAACTTGCCATTACCACCTCTGCTGGAAGACAGTTCCACAGTTTCACCGTTCTCACTGTAAAGAAACCTCTCCTAACTTGAAGATGAAACTTCTTTTCTTCCAACCTTAAAGGATGTCCACGAGTCCTCTGATATGACCTATTAGTGAACAATGCACCAGAGAGTTCACTGTATGGGCCATTAATATATTTGTATAAGGTTATCATGTCCCCACGCAACCGCCGCTTCTCCAATGTAAACAGCCCTTGTCTAATCTGCCTGCATATTCAAGCCCCTCCATTCCCCTTATTAATTTAGTTGCCCTTCTCTGGACTGCTTCCATTTCCAAGATGTCCCTTTTGTATATGGGATTCCAAAACTGCACCGCATATTCCAAATGAGGCCTTACCAGTGCCTTGTAAAGAGGGAGAATAATATTTTTCTCTCTTGAATCTATTCCCCTCTTTATACAAGACAATATCTTGCTAGCTCTAGCTGTTGCTACCTGGCATTGTTTGCTACAGCTAAGTCTGTTATCTACCAGAACCCCCAAATCTTTTTCCATTTCAGATGCACCTAACACAGAGTTATTTATGGTGTAGGTGGCACAGGGATTATTAAATCCCAAATGCATCACCTTACATTTATCAACATTGAATCTCATCTGCCATTCTGCTGCCCATTTTGATAATCTATCTAGGTCTGCTTGCAGCACTTGCACATCATTGGAAGTTTCCAAAGCTCTGCATAATTTAGTGTCATCAGCAAACACCTTGACCTTGCTCTCAATGCCCCCTTCTAAGTCATTTATAAACAGATTAAACAGAAGCGTCCCCAGTACAGAACCCTGAGGAACTCCGCTTAGAACTTTAGCCCACATAGATGTAGCTCCATTAACCACCACTCTCTGTTTGCGGTCCAATAACCAGCTCTCTATCCATGAACAAATGTTTTCTTCAAGGCCAACAGTCCTCAGTTTATACATTAGTCGCCTATGTGGCACAGTATCAAAGGCTTTTGCAAAATCCAAATATACCACATCCACAGCTGTGCCTGAATCTAACTTCTTACTCACTTCTTCATAAAAACCAATTAAATTTGTCTGGCATGATCTATTTCTCATAAATCCATGCTGACTACTACTAATAAGATGATCTCTGGAGACAAAGTCAAGGATATGATCCCTTAACAAAGTTTCCATCGCCTTCCCTACCACTGATGTTAGGCTTACAGGTCTATAGTTACCAGGCTGTGAACGACTACCTTTTTTGAATATTGGTATTACATTGGCTTTTTTCCAATCCAGCGGCACATCCCCAGACAAAGCGAACTGAAAAGATGAGACAAAGTGGTCTTGCTAGAACTGAACTAAGCTCTTTTAAAATACCTGGATGCCATCCATCTGGTCCTGGCGCTTTATTGATATTAACTTTGTCTAATTGATTCCGTACCATATCCTCTGTTATCCAATGTGAAAACTCTTCATTTCCTCCCTGCACATTGTTACAATCCCTACTGTAAGGATTCTCAACAGTAAAAACCGATGTAAAAAAAAAGGTTTAGCAGATAGCCTTTTCGGCATCCTCTACAACCACCTCAGCTCCATTATTTAATGGTCCCACATTCTCAGTCCTCATTTTTTACCATTTATAACTTAAAAAACATCTTGGGGTTGGACTTGCTTTGTTCGGAAATCCGTATTTCATTTTCTATTTTAGCTAGTTAATTGCTTCTTGCACTCTTATTACAAACTTTGAAGTCCCTGTAGCCGTTCTTGCCTTCTGCTTTCAAAATTTTAAAAGCCCTTTTCTTTTTTTATTTCCCTTTTTACCTGAGCATTAAGCCATGCAGGAGTGGACCTTATTTTTTTACACTTGTTTCCTAAAGGTACCGATTTGGAAATGTTATAGTTTAATATCCCTTTAAAAGTGGTCCACATCTGCTCAGTATCTTTACCTAGAAACAGTTCCCCCAGTCTATGAGCAGGAGCGATTCCTTTAAAAGCATAAAATTAGCTTTCCTAAAGTTAAAAGTTTTTGTTAAGCCAGCGCACTTTAGTTTTCTGCAACCTATATTAAATGACACTATATCATGGTCAACTATCCCTAAGCTTCCCATTACTCATCTCCAAAATGAGCTCTGGGTTATTAGATATCAACAGATCCAACAACGCATTCTTTCTAGTAGGAACTTCTCCATCGTGAAAGAAAATGCTCATATAGGAAATTTAAGAACTTTATACCTTTTGAGGTGCTGGCAGTTCCATTACTCCAATCTATTTCAGGGTAGTTAAAATCCCCCATAACCAGAACATGCCCCATACCAGCAGCCTTCGCCAACTGCATATGGAGATTCATTTCCACCTCTTCCTGGCATTTGGCGGCTTAAAACACACTCCAACATTAATTACCTACTCTTGCTTCTGTACACAGTTCCACCATAATGTGTTCTGCCGCATTGTTTGCTCCCCCATCTATTCCATCTTTTAAATTTGGCTTCAATTCCTGTTAACATACATACATACTCCTCCTCCTTTCTTATTAACTCGGTCATGTCTAAATAAGGAGTACCCTTCAATATTTACTGTCAGTCTGTGAATCATTAGCCATGATTCTGCTATACCAATTACATCATACCTTCTTTTAGAGGATTATTTCAAGTTCGCCGGTTTTTCCAGCCAGACTCCTTGCATTTGTAAACATACATTTTAGATTATCAATTGATTTACTTCCATACATGGTCGTACATGCCTCCTTATCCTCTATGCTCCCCCTCCCCCTTCTCCTCCCTCCGTTGTGTCCCTAGCCCCCAGATCCCTAACTTCTCTATCACCCTGTGTAGGTAAACGTTCCCTCCCCCATACCTAGTTTAAAATCTCCTCCAACCCCCTAGCCACTCTTCTCCCCCAAAACAGTTGCACCATCACCATTGAGGTGCATCCGTCAATACTAAAGAGCCTGAAGCCAACAGAAAAGTCAGCCCAGTTCTCTAAAAACCCAAACCCCATCTCTCTACACCACTCTCTTAGCCACGCATTTATACTCCTGAGCTCCCGTTGCCTCCTAGCGTAGCACGTGGCTGCGGTAGTATTTCTGAAATCACTACCTGGAGGTCCTTGCTTTTAACTTGGCCCCTAATTCTCGGAAATCATTTTTAGGACCTCACCTCCACCTCTAACTTTGTCATTGGCACCAATGTGAACCAAGACCGCCGGGTCACTCCCAGCCCACCCAATAATCTGTCTACACGATCCACCACATGTCGAACCCTAGAGAAGGCAGACAAAACACTGTTCGGCATGCAGGGTCCTGGCGACAGATTACCCTTCTACCTTCTAATAATAGAATCCCCTACCACTACCACCTGTCTATCTTCCTAGCCCCCAGGTCTCCCTCCCTTGTATTGGAGATGGCCGTCCCCTGGGTGCTCAAGGAGAAGGCCCGCTCCATACATGCTGCTTCCGAGCCATGTCCTCCACATCTTCACCTAAAATGGCAAATCTGTTGGGATCGACCAGCTGGGAAGAAGCCCCCCTATCCTTCCGTCCCCTACTTCCCCTGGTGACCCTACAAATCTATCTTCCTTCTCCACCTTATCTGCCCATCTCCACCCACCAGTTTACTGGCCCCTGCCAGTACCTGCATTTCCCCCAGGTTTGCCAAGTCCTGCAATGCTGCAAGTTTACCCTTAGACTCTGTACCTCGATTCCAAAATGGGCAACCCACTCACATCTGACACATACATAGGTCCCCTGGGGCGGCTGCTCCAAGATCCCATACATGCGGCAGGATGCCATTGCGCGCCCCAACAAAACTGTCCATACTAAACAGCAATACACTCAGGACACAGCAGAGAAATAGTGTTGTTCTTAAACGTTTCTTGTTTTAAACGCTTTAGTTTTTTAACGCTGTCAATTCTCTTAAAAACAGAAAAATCTCTTTAAAACAGAAAATCGCTCAGAGCTAATCGCTCATGGGAAGTGCTTAAATGAGGTTCAAAACCAACCAGAGCCAACAGGCCTCAGCCAATTTAAACCAATTAGTTACACCCCATCCAATCAGAGAGAGAGAGAAAAAAAAAAAAAAACTTCCTTTGTCTCCTACCAGCCCCCGCTCCACAGGTAACAGTGTTTTTAACACAAGTATTTTGTTTAGTAATCCAGTGCTTTGAGTTTACTCAAACAATTCCTACCACCTTATTCAAGTAGTAAGTAGTAAAAAAAAATAAAAATACACTAGTGATTAATTACTTACACAGGCACCCTCCTAGAAATAAACAGTGTTAGGTTAGTACATTTACTAGGCTGCAACCACAGTTAATAAACGCTTTAGTTTTTTAACGCTGTCAATTCTCTTAAAAACAGAAAAATCTCTTTAAAACAGAAAAACGCTCAGAGCTAATCGCTCATGGGAAGTGCCTTAAATGAGGTTCAAAAACCCCAACAGTACAGTTAACAGGAAGCTGCAGCCTTGCTACCTAGAAGCTGACAGCCAATCATGTTACAGCTCAGAGATAATCCCTCCCTCTGACACAGAACAAAGATTTCAGTGCAGTTTTTGTATAGACATATATAAATGTTCCTGTCCATAACAATGATGAATTCCTTTGTTTTTCATACATAAAAGAAAAGTTATCTTTGCAGTTTATTTCTTAGCTAGCACGGATGTAAGAAATATATTAAAATTATTGTAAAAAATAAAAGCCTGGGGAATCAAACCTGCAACTTCATGTACTCTGTCTTGCTAAAAGCAAATAAAAGCAAAGTTTTCTACCACTATCCCATCACAGCTTCTATATCTAAAGACTGTATATGTATAAACTGATTATTTTCCTAGAAAAATAATTAAAGGAACAAAAATAAGCAGTAAACTCAGTCAGTTGAAATTCAAGGAAATTTTAACCTATGACCTCATATGCTGTGTGTTTTGGAAAAACATGGCATTTACATGTTGCGCCACGAGATCTCCCACATATACAGGTACATTCAGAAACTTTTTTTTTGCTAGAAACAACAGCAAAAAAAAAAAAGACATGGCAATAAAATCACCGGCCTATTTTATATTGTTTCAGGCTGTCAGTAATGCATGCTTGCTGAAAAATAAACTGCAGGTTAATAAGTAGCTTTCAAAGTGTTATCAGGGACTTCCATATTGGTGTGGAGACATCTGTATAGAAAACACTCTCAGGGTTATTCAATAAATGTTCTTATCGTTTAAAATGGTGCTAATTTTTCTCCAACCAATCAGATCTTATTTAACATTTGAAAGCTAACATCTGATTGGTTGTGGCAAAACTAGCACCATTTTAAACAATAAGAACTTTTATTGAATCTCCCTGTCTGTGCATAGAGACAGTGAATACTGGAGTTAGAGGGCGTGGTTCATGGGCTGTGGGGTGTACTGGCAACAACACAGAAGCCTTCTTAGTTACAGAATCCATTTCTCATATGTACTAAATGCAATTTATTAGAGAAGAATCTTACAATGTGTGAGTGTTTTGGGGACAAAAGCTTTTATATTAGAATAAAAAAAAACAAGTTTAGTTCTCCTTTTACTGCTGTCTCTATTTCTGCTTCCTTTTCACTGTATCTTTACTTATTTGGGACTATAGCCTGAAAATAATTTAACAGGGAAGAAATACAGTACTCTTTTCAGGGGGCGTGAACACTAAAGTTTTTTTTAATTATAGCAGTACCAGAGAATATTCTATATAGTTGTATACATCAGTAATTGTGAAAGAAAGAATATGTAAGAGATGATTTATCGTATATACTGAAGTAGAAACTGACCTGCATATAAACCGAGGTACTTATTTTTAACTGATAAACTAAGAAAACTGCTTGACTTGAGTATAAACTGTAGGTTGACTTTCTCCCATAGGCAGCCCTTTAGTTCCACAGACAGTCCCATAGAAAGTCCAATACACAGCCCCATAGAAAGTCCAATACACAGCCCCATAGAAAGTCCCATACACAGCCCCATAGAAAGTCCCATACACAGCCCCATAGAAAGTCCTATACACAGCCTCATAGAAAGTCCCATACACAGCTCCATAGAAAGACCTAAACACAGCCCCATCCAAAGCCCAATAGAAAGTCCCATACAAAGACCCATACACAGATGTGCCCTGCATCCCTTTCTTTGCTGCCTGAACACTTAAAGATTGTTTTTTCCCTATTCCCTTGCAGTTGGGTTACAGGGTACCCCAACATCAGCACAGACCCAAGTATAAACCGAGGGGAGACTTTCAGGATGATTTTAAAGGTAAAATATCTTGGTTTATATTTGAGTATATACGGTATTAGCTGTATTGTTTTGTGATTGAAAGCATGTCTAACCCCCACATGAAAAATCTTACTTACCTCCCCAACCCCCTAAAAACCTTAATAATGACTTTTCTCATTGGTGTTTGATCCTTCTCAAAGGTTGCCAACTCTTAAATCTGTATAAGCTTGATAGGAGCTTGAACAGGTGCAGACAGAGGAGGCAGTGTGGTCTGCAGAAGTCAGTCATTTAAAAAAAAAACAACTAACAAATATTTGACTACATGTGTGTAGTTATTACCAAGGGGATATCATAGAGTGGTTAGGAATAGTTGGAGTCATGGCTCCCATTTTCGTACCAACCCTGGTTTTGGGGACAGGGGCATAACTGTATCCCCCCCCCACGAGAGTGAGATTGGAGGCCTGGCCCTGCTACATGCTGATCGCGCATATGAATTAAAGATATGCGCAATCAGCTGATTCAGTCTTTAAACAACTGATTATCTCTCCTAACCTCCACGATCAGCTGTTTTTAAGCAGCTGATTGTACATATGAAGCAAACAGCGGATTGCGGTGGTTTGGGGAGATAATTACCCCCCCGCACACACATAGTCGCGGGCCCTGATGTTACTCCACTATTTGGGGAGGAACTGAAGGTTTTGAAAGTCCGTTGGTCTGGAAGAACTTTAGAAATCGTAAATAGCAGAATTTTGTTGAATTCCTTAATGAGATGTCAAAAGTTCAGCAATGAAATTCAAAAATTCCACTCCACATTGACTTCAGCTGGGTTTGATGTGAATTTTCAGTTCTGCTAAATTTTGGAAAGGAATTCACTGGCTTTGCTCATTTTTAGTCTAGTCAAGACTGAGTTGCCTACAGAAATAAAAAAAAGGGAAAAAAAAGGAATAAAAGGAATCCAAAGAGAAAGAGGTTTCTATCAAGAAGAAAATAGAAAAATTCAAAATTCAATTATTCTATTTCTTGGAAGTGTTTTTCTTCCTTTCATTTTATAGTCATTATAGTAATAGGAGGTAGAGACTTTTGTATGTAGTTAAAATACCATCTTTAGATTTGTCTCAACTCAAGTAAGCACCAAGAAGACTCTTGTTCTTGCAGAAAAGCAAATAAAAGTCCTTGCTCACATAAAGTTTTGTGTATTACTGATTATTTAAAGGAGATAAAAGAAATATGTGAAAGGGTTTAACAGTGAGGTTTAGCGAACCTCCTCTTCCTTTTACAAAGTCTATCGATAGAAAAACCCTGCCCACTGCATACACAGGTTATCGCCAAAGACACTTTCATTTATTCTTCTTATAAGAAGAAGGAGTCACAGATTTTCATGGGGGGGGGGGGGGGGTAATGTTTCACAGTTCGGGGAGGTCTCATGAATCGTCAGAAATCAAAAGGATAGCTCACAGTATGTTAAATGTTATCATATCCTTACTGCAGTATGTGTGCAGTTAATGTACCGAATAAATTCATTGTCACAGTGCATATTAAATACTCTGTAGACTTCAATCACCCTGGAAATGTGATGAAGGCTTAAGGAAACCATACATGATACAGTATATAATAGCCATTCTGAATGGGGTGACCAATGCCAAAAACATTAAAATCGGAACATTAAAATAGGCGGATATCTTTAGTATGATTAAGCATTTCAGATTTACGTGTGATAGGAGAAAATGTGGCTTTAGCTACTATGTGTAAAGCTGGGTACACACAGTAATGAAAAGCTCTGATACCGTCGGATCCGACGGTATCGGGGCTTTATCGTTACTGTGTGTACCTTTTTTTCCCGGCCGCCGAATGATCAGGTCAGGCGAATGCTTGTTCGGGAAAGACCGAAAATTTCCATCGCCCGCGCTAGACTCCCTATAGAGGAGTCTGCTGCAACCAAGGGAAACACACAGTCCCGAGCATTCTCCCTATTATGTTCATAGGGAGAACGCTCGGGACTGTGTTTCCCTTGGTATCCAGATAGTATCAAATGTTTCCATCTGATTGGTTGCTGCAAATAAACAGTTTATACCTCTTATTAAATAAGCCTGTAACAGGGGTATTAATGATCTGTAGTATACAAACATAGAAACATACTGTAAATGCCACAGGCTTTAAGAGAATTACACAAGCTGAGTTCAAAACCAAATTGGTTTTTACTTTGTTATTTCCTCAGGCACAAAATAGGCAAGTCCAATCTGGAATATGAAGCTCCATCTGCATAAAATAAAATCCCACAATTCTCCAGTCCTGGCCTTCTGATATGTAACCATATGTAAACTCAATGCCTACAAAATGCAAGTACAAAACCCAGCAGCAATTTACCTGGAGGATAAATGATAAGTACCATATAACCCTTTTCATTATGTTATGGAAATAAATGGATGGATGCATCCTAGCAATTTGAGGTTACTAGAAAAGGAGAATAGAAATGAATATAGAATCCAATTCTACAAGAAATAATACAATTATAATAGAATATATATTACTGAATGTAAAGGATAATGAATCGTGATCCAAGCCTGGATTTAAAGGGCATGTCCTTTTTTAAAAATTTCATATGTTGTAGGGCTCCTTTTCCCAGGCCCAACCGCATTATTTTTATTTTCAGAAAGTCGCCTGATCATTACTTACCTTCCCTCTATCCTCTGCCGCACTGTCACGGCCCTCTGCATGCATGAAACTGCAAGCAGGAGGCCGGACCGGCAGCCGCGTCCGTGATTGGCTGGCTGCCGGTAGTTCAGAACGCAGGAGGAGAGAGGAAAGATAAGTAGAGTTCGGGGGACTTTCTGTAAATAATAACAATGCGGTTGGGGCTGGGGGAGGAAGAGACAGGAGGCAGAGTCCTTTATGGACTCTGCTAGGCTCCTGGTGGACAGTTTTCTGGACTATGGAGGGATATAACAGGAGAACCATTTGAATCTGGGGTGTACGGTAAGGATTTTTATGCACTACACAGTGGGGCCAGGAGTGGGGGAAATAATAGTTTTCGGGGTGGACATGCCCTTTAAGATAGAACTGCAGGTCTCAAAAATGTGCAGATCTGGCCAAAGGCAGAACTGTGTCGAAAAGTCAAAATCTGATGTGGAAATTTGTTGTAGAAATGTAAGACCTTTGCTTCTATTGTTCCCGTCAGTGAAACAAAATTTAACGGGTTACATTTCTCTCCATAAGGAAAACAGAATACAGCAATAGTGCAGGAGGAACAGCAAAGAAGGCAGCCACCCTAGTCTGCAATATTCAGATATTAAAGGGCATGTTAACCCCCCAAAATAAAATTTAACCCCACTGTGATGTTTCCGGACCCATCCTCACCTACCCGATATTCTATCATTAAATCCTTTTAATATAAGGAAGCCCCCCCGCCTAACCCCAACTGCCGCATTAGTTCTTTAAAAAAACGAATCTGAATCATACTTACAGCCCTTCTCTCCTGCGGCATCTCCATTGCTGGCAGCTGTGTCTGTGACTGGCTGCCTCTCAGCCAATCACAGACGCAGCTGCCCATCTAGCCCGCTTGCAACTTCCTACAAACAGCGAGCTGCGAGGAGAGCGCCACAGGAGTGAAAGTCCGTAAGTATGATTTGGATTCGTTTTTTTAAAAAAACTACCACAGGGTCTGGGCGGGGGGGGGGGGCAACTTATATTAAAAGTTAACTTTTAGGGTGGACATGCCCTTTAATATTAGGAGAAAATACAGAAGCTAAAAAGTTATATGTCACTGCAATTTAACCAAAAAAGGAAAATGAAATGGATGATGCTTATTGTTTACCTGTATTTTCATTTTTTTTCTCCTTTAAAGACTAACAGGGAGATTCAATAAAAGTTCTTATCGTTAAAAATGGTGCTAATTTTGCCCCAACCAATCAGATCTTATTTAATATTTGAAAGCTTACATCTGATTGGCTGGGGAAAGATTAGCAACATTTTTAACAATAAGAACTTTTAGTGAATAACCCAGAATGTTATTTACATTTAAAATGTTTCATATTCTGGCTTAGTTCTACAGTAAATATGGATAACCTATTTTTGGGGGGCACATTGTATAACTTGGACAAAATAGGTTTTGCTTACAATACATATTAATTATCAGGTTGTTTGCTGATTCACTTATGATATATTATTCTCTGCCTCAATGTGCCATTTATTCTCCATTTATTAGTGTCAAGAAACAGAGCCAGCTCTGAACAGCACAAACATTCCAGCATCCATTAATTACAAGAAAATAGATTAGCAGCCCAGCTAACAAAGAACCAGAAAATGATAGGTGTGGGTATACAAATACAAAAAGTAAATAAATATATGTCATGAATCTAATAATCCTTAAATGTTACATTAGCCGTAGGCTGTAAAAAATCTGCTCTGCTAATCATCAAAAAAGAGATGGAAATTATAACTCCTACACTGTAGGTTGCAATAACCTCCCCCAAATGAACACAGAGCTTCTAGGTTAAGGGCTGGGTGGGATGGTCGGGCCAGAAATTTGAGTATATGAATGTAAGTGTGTATTACAATGTGTGTTGGTACATATCTACAGACTGCATTAATAAGTAAAAACTGGCAAAAAATGGGTATAAGTATAAGTATATGTTTCCCATACGGGACTATTTAATGAAGTACAAGTGACAATCAGTTAGACCCGGAATAAGAGAGGAGTTACCTCTCAAAACGTGCGTCGGTCTGTGGCCATATCTGGAAGTGAGCGATGGAGCGGAACAATTGTACACGAGGCAGTAATAATGCGGTGGTGATTATATAGCAGAATATGTTGCTTTCTTTTGAAGACGGTGAATAGCGGACGAATTGTGGCCAATCGGAGCAAGTTCTTCAAGGAGACTTAAGTATCATTGTTTTCGTTGTTACTATGTTTTAGCAATAGATACTTACCTGTTTATCTTTCAGGATGGGTTACCCCGACCCCGTGGATGAACGGTGGTTGCGCGGAGGGCCCGCTTCTATGCTGCCTATACATGCATACTAACCTTTTAATTCTGCTGCTGCTTAACAACCAATTTGTGTGATAGATATATACAGTGATACTGTTATTCTTTATTACACCTGGATATTATCTGCCATTTTTTAGTATTTTAGCACCTAGGGACGCCTAGGATGCAGATATTTTTGTATTAGATTTTATCTGGTGTTAGTAATGTTCTGTGTAAGATATGTTTAATTATTTCTGGCCTTATTAGGCATAATAAAAATCTGTTTATTAGATTACTGTGATTGGCTGGATGATTCATTTAGTGCAACACATTATCTGATCCTCCGACATTTATGTCTTTGAGGTTTATTATTTCCTATAATATATGCCATGAGAGTGCCCCTGTAGTTTTGTTACAGGGTAGAATGGGTTTCTTGGCTCTGGGTTATTCCCAACCATTACTTCTTTCTTTGCATTAATAAGTAAAAATGTGAAATTAAGGGGCATTTATAAACGAGCGTTAACATTTTGCGGTTGAGTTTCCTGCCATTTTTCGCAAAAATCGCTAATAACGAGATTTACAAAAAAGTCAACACCACGTTAACTTCGCATCAGTTTCCGCTCGCTTCTATTTATAAAGCAGCAGTAACTGATGCGCCATGTTAATCTCAACCGTTTAACTTGCGAAAACGGCTGAGATTACAGGGGGCTGGGAGGGAATGCCGGGAGAGGATCGCCCATCCCACCCTCGTCCCCCGCGGTGGATGCGACAACCCATTGCGACCCCTTCCAAGCAGTCCTCCCAGCCCCCCGCCCCGTACTCTCGTGGGGAGGGGGGGAAGGGCCCACTGGGGGGGTGGAGGGACCCTCCAGTGGGGGCACTGAAAAGTGCCTTTTGGGGCTTTTCCCGGGTCGCAGCTCGAGCCGGGACCCCCGACCCTGGCCCTATTATGGCATTTACAAGTGTCCTTGTGGCTCTAACAGGAGCCCTTTGGGGCTTAAGGGTCCCGCAGCTCGAACCGGGACCCTCTTCCCTGGCCCTATTAGGGCCCTTGCGGCCCTGAGAAGGGCCTTTGGGGCTTAAGGGGTCCCTGTTTCGAGCTGTGAGCCGGGAAAAGCCCCAAAAGGCACTTTTCAGTGCCCCCGCTGGAGGGGCTTAAGGGTCCCGAAGCTCGAACTGGGACCCCCCTCCCCGGCCCTTATAAGGTCCCTTGCGGCACTGAGAAGTGCCTTTGGCGGGGGTCCCGCAGCTCGAACCAGGACCCCCAGTGAGCGGCTCTTATAAGAGCCCTTTGGCGGCGTCTTCTTTCTTCCATCTGGTGACACCAGCTCCACTGAGGCCGTCGACCTCCGAGAGGTACCCCTGTGGGCGCTGGCAGCCTCAACGAGGCCGATGTTGCCATGACGTCTTCGGGCTAGCGACACCAACCCCACTGAGGACGCCGATTACAGCCAGGCTCACTGCGGCCGTAGGGGGCGAGGGTGGGGTTGCATCTGCCATGGGGGGGCGAGGGTGGGATCTCTGCATCCTTGTCGCAGGGGCAATGGCGGGAGTACACCCCCGCCATGCCCCTGTGATGAATGCAACTACCCACGGTGATCCTTTCCCGGCATCCCCTCCCAGCCCCCTGCTTCGTCTCGGGATTCGCTGCGTTATTGTACTTAGTGCATTGCGCTAAGTGCAGTATCAGATAGTTCAAATTACTGCCGCACATCGCGGGTGCAAAACATTTCACCGCGATTCTGCTCGCCATTATAAATATGGACATAGCTGTGTTTTTCCGCGGCGATGTGCGGCGGTAATTTTACGCAGCTAATATCGTCCGTTTATAAATATGGCCCTAAGTATGCAACCTGACTTTTGATTAGATCTAGAAACCTTAATTGTGTTGAGTACAGTAGAAGTGTGATTGTGGGAAACTATTAATAAATATAATTAGCAGGGCTGCATTGATTACAAAGGGATTGCATGTAATTTTAAACTGTATAATTCGTACTTAACATTGTTATGTGTGTATTTTAATATTTCTCCATTGTATTGCTAAACTTTCTAATCACCAGCTCATTGGATCATTGGCTCATTTTAAGGCTACGTTTACCGAATGTTTGAGTTAATTTTGCCAGCATTTTACTGTGGTTTCCAGCTCTGTTTCTAGGAAAATGTTGCATACAGCATTTTCCTAGCGGCAATGCTAAAAAAAATGCTGGTAAAAATATAAAACACCAAAAATGGTAGGCCTATCCTTAAAACATGGGCTTTACAAAAGTCAACCAAGGAGTACAATTTAATCAAAATTGTTTTCTTTCCTTCGAAATGTTAAATATACTTTAGTGTTGACCATACATTTAGCCTACCCATCAACACCCTTTGATCACTTTGATCAAATCTGCCAAAAATTGCTTCCCTGCAACTTCCCTGATCATGAGCTGCTCTATAGAAAGTCTGATCAGGAAAGTCAAAATCTTAGGATCGTTTGACACAAATATCCAAGATTTTGAATGAAATATCCATTGGCAAAGTTCAGCTTTGTACCATTGGCTGTTTATCTAGCAGCGCATGTCTAACTTTATCCACAGTAATTGCAGGGCAAAAAATAGTTTCTTTCCCCTTTTGCTAGGTTGGAAGCATTTAGTATTTGAAATGGCACTTCCACAGCTTAAAGTTTAGAAGATGTAGGCCATTGAATAGCTTTATGCTCTGAGTAAAAATACACAATTATTTATTTTGGCACAATAATCAGAATAGAAAATTGTTGTCCCTACCAGAGTATACAATTTAAGGGATAACTATCATAAAATTGAAAAATAGCATTGTCATACTACTTAAACCGCGAACCCTGCATTTTCCCAACCCAATCCACCCTCTTTTATTTGGACTTTTCTGATCTTCAGGTATAGATTATTATAGGTTATATTTGTAATGAACAAAAAAGTGAGATTGAGATGTGCTCGGGTAGCTTACACTATAGTTGAAATGTGAAATACACATTATTATACAGAGGATCAAAGATAAGAAGATTTTTTTTCCCTGCAGACAATAAACTAAATCGTCAAGTTGAGATGGAAATTACAGTGAAAGGCAAAAAGAAATCTCTCTGATGGTCTATTACACTTCTCAAGTACTTCGAACATTGATACACAAATAATCTGTTTCCTAAAATTTTCCTATCTCTACTTTTATCACTCTCAGGCTCCTAAATTGTAATATTGCTTTATTACATAAAGCACCAATGAAATAGAATGTAAAAACTGATATTGATTTCCTGTATACACTATGGGTGTCACTGCTAAATAGCCATCATGCCTTCAGCAGTACAAGGTTAACGCCAAGTAGGGCGACCTTTGACCATGTTTCTTTCTGCAGTAAATGTGCAACTCTTACAGGAACCTACTAACTTCAACCTTTTAAATCTTCATACAACCCTCAAAATATTAAGTGCACAATACAGAATAGGAAAATCAACAAAATTGTCATTGAAGGCAAAACACATTTGTATTGATAAACTAGAAGATATGTGTTTATCCACGTGGTCATCATGCCCCTTTGGCACAAGTTAGATACTTGTGTTCCTCAGTTACATGTATTTAACTATGACTTCACCATGCCACCTCCACATGGTATAAAGGGATAATGTTGGGACATATATAGTAGCATGTGCTCTTTAGGTGTCAGTTAGCAATATACTCAAAAATGTATAATTTTGGTAAAGCATTTTAGTTTCGATGGCTGTGATGGAAGATATGAGCCAAAACTTACTCTCAATCCATGGATCTGCTGGTGGAATGAATCCTGGCAAATTCATTCCTCCTTAGTTGCAAATTTCATTCCGTTTTCTAGATTTTTTTGGAAAAAAAAGTCCAAAGAATCTGAATAAAATAAGGGTATTAAAAGAATGGTAACTTACAGTTGATGGCTCTTGCACCTCGAACTTCCGGTACCCACAACCTATTTTCGAGGTACCAATCATATCTGTTGTATTCAGTTAGATCAACGAGACTGGAAAGTTTTTTTCGGATCATACTTTCGAGGGTTATCTAAAGTAGCCTCATATGTTAGGTAACCCTCGAAAGTATGATTGAAAACTGGAAAATACTTCAATAACCCTCGAAATAAGCTCCATACTTTCGAGAATTATCAAAAATTCTCAGAATTTTCTGAATCTGGCCCAGATCCCATTTCTAATCTAATTTCAACGCATTATTTCATCGCATTGCATCACTTTTTGTCAACATTGAATCTCATCTGCCACTCATTTTGATAATCTATCTAGGTCCTCCTGCAGCACTTGCTCATCATTTAATTTTTTCAATGTTATAGAGATCGACTAGAATTTAAACTCGAACCCGAGTTCGAGCCGAACTATTCGAGTTCGAACGGACTCGGACTTCTCGAACTATCCCGGATCCGGTTTTCTCGGACTTTCAATATTTTCCAAACTTTCAATAATTTTCGAATGTTCGAACGTTCGAGGCGCGAAAATGCGAGTAAAATGTCTATTATACCAATATGCGAGTAAATATCAAATCCGCAAGTAAAATGTCTATTATACCAATACGCGAGTAAATATCAAATCCGCAAGTAAAATGTCTATTATACCAATAGGCGAGTAAATATCGAATTATTGAATCTGTGAGTAAAATGTATATTATACCAATACGCGAGTAAATATCTAATTAACGAATATGCGAGTAAAATGTCTATTATACCAATACGTGAGTAAATATCGAATTATTGAATCTGTGAGTAAAATGTCTATTATACCAATACACGAGTAAATATAGAATTATTGAATCTGAGAGTCGTTCATGGGATAATTATCGAATGTTTGAACGGGAGAGCTAGAAAGTAGCGCATGTGAGAGTAAAATTGATTTTTCAAAAGTCCTGGATATTTGAACATGTTCCCCAGACCATTTCGCAGGTCCCACAGCCATTTACATTAAGTTACCATTGATATTTTAATTTTATTTCATGCAAACTTTTCAAACTATTTGACTCCCATTGACTTTAATGGGTCCGTTTTCGAACTTTCGAACTTTCCATATAGTTAGAAAGTTCAAAAGTTTGTCCATCTCTAGTTATGCATAGTTTTGTGTCATCAGCAAATACAGAGACCTTGCTCTCAATGCCCCATTCTAAGTAATTTATAAACAGATTAAATAGAATTTGTTCTAGTACAGAGCCCTGAGGCACTCCACTTTGAACTTAAGTCCACAAAGATTTTTTTATTTAAAGCAGGGGTGTAACTGCAGGGGCAGTGAGACTGAAGGCTGGGTCCCTGACCCACCCCTCTCCACGATCAGCTGTTTTTAAATAGCTGATAGCACGTATGAAGGAAACATGTATATTTCCTTCATAAACACGATCAGCTGTTTAAAAACTCTCTTACTGTCTGGGCCCCCCTGTGTTTGGGGGGTGGTAGTTACGCCAATGTTTTAAAGTCTAACAGACCTTAATTCACATGTCACCTATGTGGCACAGTATCAAAAGTATTTGCAAAATCTAAGTAAACCTAATTCACTGCTATGCCAGAATGTAAATTCTTACTAGCTCTTCATAAAAATCAAGCTAGTTAGCTTGACAAGATTTATTTCTCCAAAATCCATGCTGATTACTACTTATAGGATCAATCCTTGAAACATAATCCAGAATATGATCCCCTTTCAATGTTTCTAGTATCTTTCCCACCACTGATGTTAAACTTACAGATCTATAATTACCAGACTGTGAACAACTACCCTTTTAAAATATTAGCATTACATTGGCTTTTGTCCAATCCATAGGTAAATTACCAGACAAAAGTGAATCGGGAAAGAAAAGGAACAGTGGTCTAGATAAAACTAGATAAAACTTAGCTCTCTTAAGATCCGAGGATGGATTTCATCTGGTTCAAGAGCTTTATTGACAGTAACTTTGTATTATTGATTCTGCACAATACCCTTTATCAAAAAAAGTGAATATTCCTCATTTATACCCTTCATATTATTACAGTTTCTGCTAATAGTACTAGGTTTCTTCATAGTGTATAAAGAGGAGAAAATGGTTTAGCACATGTGCATTGCTTATACCTATTTTGTAGCCTACAGTACCATACTTTTTATCTCCCCACCTTGTCTTCAGGGAGGAGACCAAATTTTAACATTAATGGCCTAGATTTGCATTATCTGAATATTGACATCTGTTATTGTGTAGTGCAGTGGAAGATAAAGTAGATGCTAGAATTTAATTAAATTCAATAACAAAGATAGGCCTGATAAACACTGAAATTAAAAGTGGAAAAATAACCATTTCCTTAAAGGCATCAAATTTACCGATGAAGATGTCGGAAGTTTTTGTACGAATTACACCAGGGCAAAATACTAAATAAAAACGGCCAATCCCTAGACTTTAATTGAAATCAAAATACTGTATTTATAAAGAATTTAAAAAAAAAGTTTTGGCCATTAGTGCATATTTCCTATGCAATTGTACTTTTAATATGACTATTGACTTAGAAATACAGAATGTTGTTTATACAATTTCACCTCCCATTCACTTAAAGTACTGTACAATTATACTCCCCTAGACTCACCTAGGCCCCGCTCCTGCAATCCGTAACATCTCTACTACCCAGGGTGAGCATCTAAACCGCACTGTCCTCACCACTGGGTTAAAATTTTTAACTCTAACTTTAATCACCTGAAGTTTCCTTCGGTGCATCACTCCCACTTCCGTGTTCATTGGCCGAAGTTGCCAACAGACTCCAAGAGTGGAGCACCGAAGGAATCTTCAGGTGAGTAAAGCTAGAGTTAGAGTGCGAACCCATGGGTGAGGACAGTGTGGTTTAGGTCATCACCCTGGGTATGATGGGTTTGATGAGTACAATTTGCTCTTTAAATAGGCTTAAATGGGGGAGATTTCTCACAGCATTTGGGAAACCACAGACAAAATCATAATGTGCAATTTCCTTCATCTCTAACTCTCCAATACTTCATGGTGTTAAATGCCATAGATCAGACTACAGATATAAAAGTCTTCCACCAAACTACAACCACCACACACACACCCTTCCCCTTCCCGGCCTTTGTTTAAATAAATGTGTTCTATTTAAAAATGCAACTACAGTCGTGGCAGTTTCAGTTTCATCTCATGTTGAGTTTTAGACATTGTTCTCATTTGCTAAGAACATTTTCACTGTTCCACTTATTATTTTGAAGTTCTTTTTCTTTTAATTCCCACAAGAAGCAAAAAGAAACTCACTTCACTAACCTATTGCTACTTTGACCCAAAACAAGCAACCAAGCAACCCAGCAACTGAAGTTAGAATAATTAGTTCAGCTTTCTCAGAAAGAGGGGAAAATATATTTATATATATTTTCCTAGGTCAGCAAACACTCCCTGTTTTTGATAGATCTCTTCTATTACATCCAAGAAAATGAATTATGAGCTGAGAGTTTAGCAGAATATGTATATATGGGCACTCTGTCCCTTCGGGGATTTCCTTATTTGGCCCAGTAGCTGTTTAGATGGTGAAGGCAAGGTTACAGATAGCTAATATGCCTTTCTTCTGATATTGTTGTATGAGGTCATGTGACAATACTGGATTGCTGGACTGTGTCCATCAAATAGGAACTAATAATGAACTCTCCCACATCATACAATGTTTTGTAGTTTTGTAACTATAATTGAAAAGGCGAGTCATTGTCCTTTTTTTTTAAAGCCTTCTCCACAGAGAATTGCAAACAATGAGACTCAGTGTTATGCTGAGACATCAGTTAAACTTAAAGGATAAGTGCACGTATTTCTAACTTGTCGTTAGTGGGTAGCTGTAACTTCTTAAAATTATGTGGTGGTGTTTATTTATTATTTATGTTTATTTTGTGTATCCCCCTCCCCTTCCCTTCCAGCAGCTGTTAAATCTTCTTTCTCTGTGTTGATCTTCCTGTTGCAGGACCTCCCCCACGAGATTCAGTCAGCCAACTCCTGTGCTGAGCTTCCCAATCCTGTTCATTCAGTGTTGCACTGTGCATCACTGAATGAACAGGATTTGAGAGACCTAGTGGTGCATCCCACATATTGTATGGCCCATTTCGTGCAGGTGATGACATACACCACAAATTCAGTACTAGGTCTCTCAAATCGCGAGTTAGAGAGCACCTTAGAGATATTGTCAAACACAGTGAAAGGAGTCCTCTAGCTAGGCATTTCCATGTGTAATAGTGGTAGTAGTGATTACTTAGTAGTTCAAGGGATGCAACATTTACCTTTGGATTGTAGGGCAAGGAACCTTCAATCAATTCTACTCCAAGCGAAGTTCAGATGGATATTTAATTTAGATACAAGAATGCCTAAAGGGTTAATATCCCATGTTATATAGATTAATGTTCCTCTGGTTATGTAACTTTCTCTATACATTGTTGCAGTTTGTTTCTCTTTAACTATACATATTTGATGTACATTTATTACTTATTTTTGCCTCCCATCTATTCCCCCTGGACCGTCTTATAGTCTATGGACAACTAGACTATATTAGTACTTTTATTGTAAACACATAGTGTATTTGATGGCTTTTAAATCATTGTTAATTTTAATCCCCCCTATGTAATATCTGGCTTCTTTTAGTCTCATTAGATTTGCACTGCATTTAAACCGTTTATTATGGCTTTAGTTCTTTTTCCCTTTTAATGTAGGGGACCACAAAGGATTATGGATTTTTTGTTCATTTATAAGCTAGTCACTACTCTAGGCGGGTCAGCCTATGATTAAGGGTGGGGCTCCACTCAAAACACGCCATGTATCCCTGTCTAGCTTTTCTCATCATGTTCTGTGTTAAAGCTCAATAAAAGAAAGTTTTGTCAGTACCTGCAGTGTTCATGAGATTTTTCTATGAATGCATGCCTGTTTTTATCTTCTCTGATTGATTCAGGAACCTTAGCAAAGGGTTCGGGGCATGTCTGCACCCAGACCACTGAAGGGAAACAGTGAGTCCTTTCCTTTGTATCTCTCGCTGATTGCCATATTTACTTTATGTACCAGAAAGTTGCCAGATGGACAGAGAGTAATCCATCGAAAGGGGTTACCTGCCAAGAGAAGGGTTCAAGGCTTAAGCACCCAGACCACCTATACACAAATGTAAGCAGTCTGACAGTGTTTGGAAGTGCTTTGTGCTTCTGTATATTATAGTGTTGGTTTATCAATCTTTTTTTGTATTTTGTCTAGCAGATTTAACTTGCCCTTTAACCTCACCATTTTCATAAATATGTACAACACCTGTGATAGTATAATAGTATTACATTGTATTAGCATTAATACAGCCCCATTGGTAAAACTAACCTATAATGTTACACACCGTTTTGGATTAGAACAATCAGAATCATATAGAGCTGTCAATTACCAAAGTAGTAGGAAAAGAGATAGTGGAAAGGTAAGTCACTTACCTTCTTCATATAAACACCAGGAAAATGTGCAAATACATAGGTAGAAACCATAGGCAGCCCCTTACTGTAGGTGTCTTATTAACATATGGAAATGGTTCCTGGCATATAGATAATACCTGTCTCTCTCTATACAGTTTTTCAAGAAAGAATTTCAGTGATTTATAGTGACGGAGTGATATTGTGAAATAGCACGGACATGGGAGTTTTCAGCTGCCAGTGTCCTAGACGCTAACCGGTAAGATGGGAGTAAAGTTACTTAAATTTTATTTTAGTGACAAATAGAATATGGTTTGTCTGTAGGAAGGGCTATAATTTAAAGAGACCCTCTCATTCCTAATAAATTGAATGGATATCCCAGGTGTGCCAATGAAACCACTTTCTTACCCTAAAGTACAGATCTTATTTGATCCCATAGTGTGACCATTACCATTGATGCTTTAGATTTTCATAGATATTAATCAGGCTTGTGGGATTTTATAACTAAGTTGATTGAGACTGGAATAAACACCATGTTATATATGATAAATATTAAAGATTAATATCTAGAATCTCCATTTGGCTCATTATGTTTCTTCATACTTTCTAGGAAAATTATACCATCCTGTTTTCCGAGTTGTATAAAGTGAGCAGAATAGAGGGGGATGTGTGTGACTTCCAAACACTACGAAGCTGTTTCCCAATTATCAACACTCTACCCTACCATGATTTATTCTACCCCATCTATTTCATTACCAGAGTGTAATTAGTTAGCAGCAGGAGTCTCCAGCTTATTCATTTAGCTTGAAGAGCCAAATTTCTGCTCTTTCTATTTCTCCTTCCGTTTTTTTCTTCTGCTTTTTTGGACTGTATCTCCTCCCACAGTTTTTGAGCTAGAGACACGAAATTCTGTACAGACGTGCGGGACACATAGGAGAAGTGTGCTATTACCTATCTAAGGAATCCGTGGAAGTGTTACATCGTTATCATCAAACTAGGACATTTTTGAGGTTTCAGGGTCATGTGAACAAAACAGTTTTATGGTCATAAATAGAGATGGTTGAACTTCCTGAAGTTCAGTTTGTTTCTGAACTATAGAACTTTAGTAAAAGTTCTAATGTTCTATTCATTGGCAAGCACAGGATTTCTGGGGGGGGGGGGGTGTTCTGAATGGGTTACCACTGAACAAGTTCCCCCACACAACTCAGTAAGCCTGCGCATACAGGTTAAAGGGAAACTGTGGTGCAAAATGATTTTGTCTGATTATGTTCCTAAGTGTGCACTTACCCCTCTGGCATACTATTGGTCATACTATCTTACTTAAACCCTCTGGATTTCTTGTCCATTTGGTTCTCCATTTCTCAGTTTTAGGACTGGGAGCAGCCATGTTTCTTATGTGCACTTCCATACTAGGATCCCTCTCTTCCAGTGATGTCATCTTGGAGGTGTGGCACACTCTTGTGCAATCAGCAGTACCCCATGAATATACCCTGCTTAACTGCACGACTGAAATAGTATTGGTGGAGCTCTGAGTCTCCTTGTCAAACCTTTCTCCTAGTCATACACTCTGTTCTCCCCTGAAGTCCCACCTCTTCCTGTATGCTTTCATTCACAGAGATTGTTAAAAATGTCTCCATTACCTGCTCTGCCCCTGTAAAGTTTCTCCCTGCTGTGGGCAACTCTCCCCCTTCCTCCTCTGTTTGCTTTGATCCATGTAG
Source organism: Hymenochirus boettgeri (assembly GCA_019447015.1). NCBI lineage: Eukaryota > Metazoa > Chordata > Amphibia > Anura > Pipidae > Hymenochirus > Hymenochirus boettgeri. Next base: position 229,763,771 of record CM033471.1, read on the forward strand.
TGTTCGGCTCATTCATTCACAGCAGATTACAGGAAGATATATAATTAAGATTTATAGCGTCACCTTCTATTTCTGTGAATATCTCCCACCAGAATTACCTTCCATTACCTTCCACTCACCCACTGAAAACTACAGCTCCCAGCATACCCTGGTAGCAGTATGCAGACATGGAATGCTGGGAGTTGAATTATTCAAACACCTGCTGGGCCATAAGTTTGACACCTATATGTTAGAGGGAACTACAGATAATTAGCAGTGGGGAACAATAGACTGAAGCATATGTTTGCTGGATGTTTAATAAGGGGTTCATATAGTATCGATAAAGGGCAAATCCTGTCCAGTCCAGCGGGATTGGCTCACAATCCAATAAAATCACAAGATCTTAATTCTGGGTCTGTTCCCCTTTAGATTAGTTAGCGGTGGAAAATGCAATTTTCAGTGGATTATTATGGATAGGGATGGCCGGTTCGCGGATCCGAACCCGGATCCGCCGCGGATTTATCCCGTTCGCGAACGACGGATTTTTCCGGATTTTCCGCCTTCCGAACTTCCGAATTGTGGATTTTTCGTATTTTCGAAAATTTTCGAAATTATGAGTTTTCACGTATTTTCGAAAATACGAGAAAACATGTAAATTCGAAAATTTTTAGAAAATACAAGGATTTCTCTTATTTTCATTAATACGTATTTTCTAAAATTTTTCGAAATTATGAGGATTACTCGTATTTTTGAAAATACATATTTTCGAAAATACTAGTTTTCTCGTATTTTCGAAAATTCTTGAAAATACGTGAAAACTCGTAAAATTCGAAAATTCGCGGATCCTCAAGCGGACCGGATTTTGCGAAGTTCGGACATCTTTAATTATGGATAGATTGTCTTACGATAGAAGAAGCTAATACAGCCACATGTAGTTAGAGCTGACTGAATGTCCAGTAGCACCTGTCGCCTGAGTACATTATTCCCTGCGAGAGGCACAAATAGTTGGAGAAACAGCTGAGATTCTATTTAAACAGACATCTCACAATCCCCAATGTAACTTCTATATTTATTATTGTCAATGATTATTATGATATTAGATCACAGATAATGGATCAGTATGACAAAACTTCTCATGTGTAAACAAATTACACTGAACCCCATTGGTCATGGCTGTGTCCCCATTGTAAATAAACCCACATCGCTAACAAATCACCCAGCATTTGGAAGGAGTGGCCTTACCACCCTGTTCCACTTGAAACCCCAGGCCACCACTCAGTTTCCCCTGCCATTTCCATTCCCCCCAGGACAAAGATCATAGGTCCATGACAGTATGACAAGACCCCAGAGCAGGAGTGGGAAGAGCAGAACACTTGGGAGGTATGGACAAAGAATTGATTATAACTGATGACATAGCTTAACACTGATTATAACTGTTGACATAGCTAAACATTAAAGGGCATCTGTACCAAAAAATAGGTTATTTTAAATTGACCAAAACTGGAAACTATCATTCTTCCCAACCACCACTGTATAATTTTATTTGTTGATCTGCACCCTATTTCTTTAACCATTCTAAATCTTCTTATATTTCAGCTGTCAATCAAGTTCCTTGCTCTCATAAACTATTCTTCTGTGAGTAGTTTTACTGTAGCTGGAATGGTGACAGAGTTTTGACAGTTGGAATGCTGTGTGCAGGCTTGGCAGTTGGTTTGTGGGAAAAAGTCAGGTCGGATGGAAGTGGGAGTGGTTAAAAAAGGGAGGGGGGATACTGCTCCTTAACAAAATGTGTGCTGGATTGAAGGCATGCAGCAACACATGCAAATCAGAGTAAGTGCTACTTACATGTATTCTATTATAGATTAAGATGAAGCAAAGTAATTTTTTCAGTATAGTGTCCCTTTAATTATAACTGATGACACAGCTAAACACTGAATATAACTGATGACATAGCTAAACACTGATTATAACTGCAGGCCACGGAAGATTTTGGTGCTATATAAATCAATAATAATATAATAATAATAAGATAGCTAAACATTTATTATTACTAATGACATAGCTACACACTGATTATAACTGATAAGATAGCTAAACATTTATTATTACTGATGACATAGCTAAATACTGATTATAACTGATGACATAGGTAAATACTGATTATCTAATAACAACAACAAACAGTACCTTCCACACACTGTGGCAATGTGTTCCTTTGGTCTTCTATGTATCCATCCAAATGCAGGAGGAAGGAACCAGGCAAAGGCAGAATACAGTATGCTGCAAACATGGTTTGTTTTATTTAATCACACAACATGTTTTGGGTACAAGACACATTATCAAGTCTTGATAAAGGGTCTTGTACCTGAAATATGTTGTGTATTTAAATAAAACAAGATAAGGTTGCAGCATATTCTATCTTTGCCTGGTTCCTTCCACCTTCTCGTTTTTGGATATTGTATAAACACTGGTTATAACTGGTGACATAGCTACATACTGATTATTACTGATGACATAGCTACACACTGATTAGAACTGATGACAAAGCTGTGCTGGGGGCTGTGCTGGGGCCCATTAGGTGACCCTATAACAGGCTGTGCTGGGAATATCTTAAAGGAGAACTAAACTTAATTTTTTAAAATCCTAATGTGAAAGCTTTTCTACCCAGAACACCTATACATTGAAATATTCTTCTCTAGTTATTTGCATTTAGTAGATATAAGTAATAGATTCTGTAACAAAGGAGGCTTCCATGTTGTTGCCAGTACAACTCATAGCCCATATTGGCTATGAGCCATGCCCCCTGACCTCAGGATTCACAGTCTCTATGCACAAAGCTTCTAGCTTCTCTTTCTAGCCAAAGATGAAGTTTCTAAATGTACCAGAGATCACAGTCGAGTTGCTGGTGGCGCACCATGTAAATGCTGTGTTTTTAGGAACAAACACACCAAGAAGTTCCAATCCTCTAGTTTACTTATGAAACAATATAACATAGTTTACTGCCTGAGTTTATTGCTTTTTTGTTTGTTTCAATGTTTCTAATAATATATAAAGTTTCTACATATGTACAAACTTTATATACAGCAGCTCTGTTATTTATTTACCTACCGGCATGAATTGCTGACAGTCTTCCAGTAGCAATACAAATAGTGAACTGATTTTACTGACATTTACTGAAATGTACATCAATCTATTGCAAGTTTATTGGTAGCGCTTTCTGCTAAAGATAGACTATTGGGGCACAGGTTTGATTCCCCATGCTCCCTTTGTTTTTATTATGCATCTAGCAAAAGATAAAGATTCCACATGTACTAAATACTTACCTATGAGCCATTGTGCATAGTGGTAGAAAGCTTTGTTTTTAGAAAGACACAGTATAGAAGGTTGCTGGTTCGATTCCCCATACTTACTTTTATTTTTTGCTGAAATGTTAAATGTTCTGTTTCTTTCATCCATGCTAGCAAAGATATACACTGCAAAGATTACTTTTCTTTTTTGTATGAAAAGCAAAGGAATTTATCATTGTTAGGGACATGAGCATTTCTAATGTGTTCACAAAAAAACTGCACTGGAATCTGAGTTCTGTGTCAGAGGGAGGGATCTCTGAACTGTAACACGATTGGCTGTCAGCTTCCAGGAAGCAAGACTGCAGTTTCATGTAAATGTGTACTGTGCACACTTAGCGGGGTGTTCCCAGATAAGGTGAATTATGGGAGCTGACCCCTTGTACTCACAGGTACCCCTTGTACTCACAGGTTATTTTCATAAATCACCCAGCATCCACAGCAAAGGGAGATATAAGACACAGCTTGTTGTGTGTTTCTGAATGTACTCTGTCTATTGGGACAATGTTGTTTGGGGACTTTAGTTCTCCTTTAAATCAGAGGAATGGCTGCATGTAAGGAAAAATTGTAAGTTGCTTCTAACTAATTTACTGAAGAACAAGGAGGTAAATGCACCTGTTAAAGAGCAAGAGGAGCACACTACTGTTTGACGTCACAATTTTTTTGGCAAAAACATCAAAACAACATTTCAGGGAGCTTGCTGCCCCCTCTTAAAGGGTATGTCCAGCAAAAATGTAGTTGTTTCTAACTGATTTACTGAAGAACAGGAGGTAAATGCACTATCTCTTGCCTCCCATTCTTCAGTAAATTTTACAGGAGAGGAGGAGACACTTATCCGCAGACCCGCTCCAGTGCGGAAATCCCTGCTGCCTCCGACGCATCTCCAGTCCTTGCTCTGTGCATGCATGCACACAGTGCGAAGGAGCAAGGATGCATCGGAGACTGTCAGTGAAGTCGGCGCGGAGCGGGTCTGCGGGTAAGTGTCTCCTCCTCTCCTGTAAGACTTACTGAAGAATGGGAGGCAAGAGATAGTGCATTTACCTCCTGTTCTTCAGTAAATCAGTTAGAAACAAACTTACATTTTTGCTGGACATACCCTTTAAGAAGGGGGCATCAAGCTCCCTGAAATGTTGTTTTGATGTTTTTGCCAAAATAAATTGTGACGTCAAAGCAGTAGTGTGCTCCTCTTGCTCTTTTAATTTTTTGGATTACCTTAACCCTCTGGGTAGGGGTGTGGAAGATTGCACCTACCAAGCATTAGGCCAAGGCCAACACCAGTGTACTAGAGTGAACCAGGACTACATGATCCATTGGGTGACCCTATTGCAGGCTGTGCTGGGTGACCCTATTGTAGGCTGTGCTGGGTGACCCTAATGCAGGCTGTGCTGGTTTGACCCTATTGTAGGCTGTGCTGGGTTACCCTATTGCAGGCTGTGCTGGGTGACCCTATTGCAGGCGGTGCTGGGTGACCCTATTGCAGGCAGTGCTGGGTGACCCTACTGCAGGCAGTGCTAGAGTCCATTAGGTGACCCTATTGCAGGCTGTGCTGGGTGACCCCATTGCATGCTGTGCTTGGTGACCCTATTGCAAGCAGTGCTGGGATCCATTAGGTGACCCCATTCCTGGCAGTGCTGGGTGAACGTTTTTTTAGGTTGTGCTGGGTGGGTGACCCTTTTTTCAGGTTGTATATATATTAGGACATAGGATAGGATATGAGGCAGATCCACTAATTATTCCCACACACACCCTCCAGTCATGCACCTGGACTGAACACAGGTTAGGAGAGTTCTGGGAGTCATGTTCCTTCCTCAATGGCGGAAACGACTCCAGTTGCACTTCCGCCCACAAAATAAGATTTCCCTGTCTGTCCACTAACACAGGCTTCATAGTTGGTGTGACTAGTATCACTGATCCGTGTCCCCTAAGTCATTCTATGCACTGCTGAATAATACAAATAATAAAGTTTATTGCATAGGACCTAAAGAAAAATTTTAAGATATCATTTTTCTTTTTAAGATTTTCTCCCACTTCTTTTTATAGAAGGCATATTTTTCTTGTTAGTTTTGTACTAAAAGTAGGCAGCAAGAAATCATTAACTCATAAATTCATGAATTAAAGACTCCACATAAAAAAGGTTGACAGCAGTGCTCAGTTGCATCAGAATGCATTAACATCCCTTTAAGAAACAGATCACTGGTAGAGATGAATCCCAATGTCAAAACTGACCTGGTTTTGAACAATTTTTAACTGCTGGTTTCCAAACTCTACAGATCCAAAAGATTTTTCAAAAGTTTCAAAACTCAGAACTTTTCGTTGAAAATGTGAACAATGAAAATTTCTATAGAAAATTTTGAACATGCCTATTGAAAATTCAAAAATGATATTGAAAATGTAAAAATTCCGACTCAATTGAAATTGTCGGAACTTAATAGGTTCCGCAAAGCTGCTATCGGAACGAAGCTCCCCAGTTTCATTCATCTCTAATCACTGTCAACAATGTGTCCCTTAAAACAACTTGGATCATCTATCTAGATACATCTTTTTCAAAGGTCTCACCATTTCTGTGTGAAAACATATGTTTCATAGTTACAAGTTATAATGTTGGGTTCCTGCATTATTATTGAACACTTTTCTCCATTAACAGAAATGGTGGACCATAATGAACACCATTCCTTGTTGCAGAGAAGATGTTTTAAATGTAAAAAGTATGTAGTATCTCAGAATTTTTGTTTAATAGGAAAAGTTCTGCGACATCTTTCTACCTTAGATCCCTTAAGCAATTTGTGACATTTTGAAGATAAGTACATGGCTTCTCTGTAAAATGGACGTTTTGCTGTCATCCTTTCTAACCCTTTTGATGCTGTCCTAAGGTGTTCCAATCCCCATCTTTTTTCTTAGTTTTTCCATACTATTCTCATGCAATTAGAATGATTCTTGGCCTGTTCCAGATATAATAGCATCACAGTATTTCAAGGATTTATTTGATTTTGAAAAAATGTACATCGCTAGCTAGTAAAAAATGTATTTCCTATTACAGATTCTATAACCAGACTTACACGATTAAACTAGCCCTTAGAATTGAATGTTAGCACTTCAGTTCCAGCTTTCTTTTATAGTAAGAATTTAAAAATGTGTATTTATTATTTATGAGAATATGCATTTGGATAACAGCATTTTAATGCACTTTAAGCACATTGAAGAATGTATTTAAAAAATTTTTATATATGACTTTATATACATCTCATAGATCTTTTTACATTTTGTGATTTGAGTTTACTGTAATATATTGATACATCATTTTAACACTCTTAACCTTGGCACATATACTGGGAGATTCAATAAAAGTTCTTATCGTTTAAAAGTGTGCTAATTTTGCCCCAATCTATTAGATGTTAAGCTGGGTACACACATTAATGATTAAACCCCGATACCGTCGGATCCGACGGTATCGGGGCTTAATCGTTACGTGTGTACGTTCGTTTCCCGAACGAGCGCGTGGCCGCCAAACGATCGGGTCGGCCGAACGCTCGTTCGGGAAAGGCCGAAAATTTCCATCGGCCGCGCTAGACTCCCTATAGAGGAGTCTAGCGCGGCCGATGGAAACACACAGTCCGAGCGTTCTCACATAGGAGAACGCTCGGGACTGTGTGTATGCAGATCTTTGAAAGATGGCAGACAGGATCTTGCAGATCCTGTCTGTCATCTTTCAGAAATCTGTACAGTGTGTACCTAGCTTTAGCTTTCAGATGTTAAATAAGATCTGATTGGTTGGGGCAAAATTAGCACCATTTTAAAAGATAAAAAGCAGGGTTATTCAATAAAAGTTCTTATCGTTTAAAAGTGTGCTAATTTTGCCCCAATCTATTAGATGTTAGCTTTCAGATGTTAAATAAGATCTGATTGGTTGGGGCAAAATTAGCACCATTTTAAAAGATAAAAAGCAGGGTTATTCAATAAAAGTTCTTATCATTAAAACTGGTGATAATTTTTCCCCAATCAATAAGATGTTAGCTTACAGATGTTAAAGGGCATGTCCACCCCGAAATTTAACTTTTGATATGCGGTAGGGCATGCTCACCCAGCCCCAACCGCATTAATATAATTGTTAGAAAGTCCCCGATTCTTACTTACGCCTCTTCCTCTGCCACAGTGTTCCAGCCCTCTGCTTGCATGGAATTGCAAGCAGGGGGTGGGACCGGCAGCCGCATCCGTGATTGGCTGAGAGGCAGCCAATCACGGTCGCGGCTGCCAGGAGTTCTGAACAGGGAGGAGAGAGGAGAGGAAGGTAGTAAAGATTTGGGGTCTTTCTAACAATAAAAAATAGCGGTTGGGGCTGGGGAGCATGCCCTTCCGCATACCCAAAGGGTTTAATGTTAGGGGGAGGGAGAGAAAAACAGGAGGGAGAGGGAGGGAGAGGGAGGGGGAGGGCTGCACTGAGCATGCCTCAACCCTGACGAGGTTGAGGAAGTCTCAGGCACAGCATGAGTCACACACTGCTCCTACACAGCAGTTTCCTGGACTTTGGCGGGGCACAGCAGGGGAACTATTTTGAGCAGGAATGTATGGTAAGGATTGTTTTAAACTACTTGATGTGGCCAGTAAGGGGTTAAATTTTAGTTTTGGGGGTGGACATGCCCTTTAAATAGCATCTAATTGGTTGGGGCAAAATTAGCATTATTTTTAATGATAAGAACTTTTATTGAATCTTCCTGAAGAACTTTTATTGAATCTCCCTGATAGCACTTTAAACATTATGGAATGGATGCCAGTGGTTCCGTTGGTGGACAATACTATTTATTGGATACGCTAAATGATCGTACTTTGTGTTCAAGTGAGGTCCATCAATGAACTTAATGCGTATGGTGATCTCCCTTTAATGTATCTATTGTGAAGTAATAATATCCCAGGTTGGCTACGTAGCCCTTTTCCGGAGACATAAAAGGGACTCCCATCTTCAACATGGAATCTAATACTGATGCATCAATGACATCACTAGAGGGAGGGGAGGTTACCAGTATTCATTCACTGAAATTACGTGCGTTAACTGTGTTGAGAACAGCCAAGACAGGCTTGAAACGCGTCAATGAGATGTGTTGTTTATATATAATAAAATACGATTGTTAAATCCCAGGAGTGCTCCTTCTCTACTCCTTATATTTCCTACAGAATACTTTTATTACTGCATCAGCAGCAACTACACTTAAGTAAATAAACTTCTGAAACTGTGAAGCCTGATATGTAAATCACCCTACTGTATATTAATACCTTTCTTCTCTTAACAGTGTAACATAGTGTTAGACAATGAATGAAGACATACTACCATCATATTTTTCTTTAAAAAAAAAAAAAAATTTTTTTAAAGGGTATCTCCACCCAGGAAAAAAAGTTTTTCTGTAGTGTAGGGCACCTTACCCCACCCCAAGCAGCAGAAATGTACTTACATTGCTTCATTCCCTCAGGCCCTCTGCTTGCCGGATCGGCAGCTGCGTCTGTGATTGGCTGCTGGCAATGAAGAGCGCCGGGGGGACAAAGCAATTTCTGCTGCTTTTTTAACAAAACAAACATGGCGGTTGGGGGTGGGCTAGGGTTCCCTACACTACAGAAAAAGGTTTTTATAGGTAGGGCACCGAGCAGCAAAGATGGATCAAAATGGATGGAGGGAGAGGGGGGGCTCCCCTGTACATGCCTGAAATCTCAACAAGGACAAGAAAGAAGCAGGGACCAGATGACTCACAGACAGCTCCTACTCTTCAGGTTTTGGAACTTTGAACAGGCACTGTAGGAGAACTATAAGGAGCTGAGTGGTGAGGTAAGGATTTTTAAACGCTACTACACAGTGGGGCCAGTAGTGGGTTTATTTATAGTTTTGGAGGTGGACATGCCCTTTAAATAACAAAAGTGTGGATTGCATGAATTACCTTAATTGGAAGAGGATGTCAGCATTCATTTTGAAACAATAGCAAAATATACCAATTATAAATCCTTTTTCCTGGAAAACTTTCTGCAGATGCCACATATGTGGACTCGGTCCATCAGCATTTTATTATGTCTCTTAGCTGTTGTGAACTGAATGGACCCCACACATGCATTGTCATATTTTTAAGATATTTTCCAGAAGTTTTTCTCTTACCTGCTAAGCAAAAGATTTTAATTGTATAAAATAAGTATAAACTGTTTTATGTTACTTTAAAGGCAAAACAAAAAGGGTAAACATAATAAAACTTACAATTACATATTTAAAACTGCATATAGGTAAGGCCCACAAACGTCTATTCTCTCAGCACCCAGTACAACCTGAAGCTTTGCTTAATAATGGTAAAGAATTGAAACCAATTAACCTCATGTCATTTCCTGTCACCCAGTGTTCCAAGAACTAATGTTGACATAGCGTATAACCTAAGCAGCAGGGATAAGAGAAGTCTGTAGGAAATGTCAAAATTCAAAGGCTCTCCATGGGTGAACCAAAATTGTTAAATTATTCAATGAGTCTGGACAATAACAAATTAAAGATGGATGGTGTCAGAAGCTGTTATTTTTGTATGTGAACTTGTTATTCAACCTGTTGGTCTCCCACAATCCCTTGGGAGCTGCACTACAGAAGTCAGGGCATATACTTTATATATTTTCAGGTCCTCTCTACCAACATTTAGCCAACTAAGAAAGTATCTTGGGATGTTTATCATTGATTCACTAGCTGAAATAAATACAGGTGTAGGAATAATAGAAATACATAGATAAATCTGGATGTTTGTACAGTTTGGTAATGACAGTTCTACACAGATACAGTATGAGTCATGTTATATCAGGGTTAGAAAAAGGGCAAAATGTTCCAGTAATAGAAAACAGCAATATGTCGTGTGGTTTTGCAATGACTTTTGAATCTGCTTATAGAATTCAAACGATTTAAATGAGAATTAAAGCCAAACTATATATAATAATTCTTAATACATTCTAAAATTAGTAGCATTGTGACAAAATCATCTCTAATTCAGCAGGTTATGTAATGCCTGTTTTTTTGTCACCCTCCTTCTGAGTTAACACAATTGGTTTACTGAACTAATTACAGAGTGGTCGTGGACAGATCACCCAGTAGTTGATTGACAGCTCTCAGCACACACTGAGAGCTGCAGCATTCAGAAAAGGACAGAAACCTGCAGAGGAAATACCACATTCTATTAGTAAAGTAGAGAAGACAGCTTGGCGACAGCACTGGTGGCACCCAGTATCTAAGAAGCCCTCACTTGCAGTGTAATGTGAGTTAAAGGTGTGCAGGATCATTTCTTTTCATTGATATGAACAATCTATTAGTTAGGAATTAAATAATTCACCCAGGCCTATTTATATTTTAGCTTTAATTCTCCTTTAAATTAAAACAATCAAATAAGGAATAATCAGTACACAACATATTAACTAACCAAGGGAAATTTTGGTCTTACTGAAAACTCTCTGGTTTATTGTTCACCAATAGATCGTATCAGAGTACACACCGTCAACCAAAATGGGAAAATATTGTTATTTTTAAAATACTTACAGGGTTATTTATTAAAAGTTCTTATTGTCACTATACTCACTGAAACAACTTTACATTTTCTGAAACTATAATTTGAGACAAGTAAAATGATGGTACTCACATATTTATCTGTACTTGCTTTGTCATTAAATTATTAATGTTTAGTGAGTGCTCCTAATTCCCCCCACCCTCCCTTACTCACTGCCTTCTTTTAGTGTCTGCGACACTTATGTGTTCTGCACAGCCTCACCATGGACGCTGCTCTGCTTATACATCTCCCCCTCCCTCCGACCTGCTGTTTTTTTTCTGCTGATTCTCTTAAATGTTGCAGAAAGTGTGCTGGCAGCCAGGCAAAGAGGTCAAGCATGGGGCACATATTATAATTTCTGCTTCTGGAGTGACAGGTCTTTTTGTAGTTTTCGATTGTAGAAAAAATTAGTTAAATATCTTAAAGAGTGTGTTTTTCTACAATCAAAAACTACAAATAGTAAACAACTGCTAGTGGTTAGCAGCTACAGGAAAATAGCACCTTTAAGACAACAAATGTGACGATAAGAACTTTTAATAAACATCATTAAAATTTCAAGTGACAGGTCTTTCCCAGTAAATGCTGTGATTAAAATGATGATTTCTCAGAATCTACTGCTCAGATTTAAAATCTGAAAAAAGTTTTGGAGGAGGGAAATCTTGCTGTATCTAAAGTAAAAATACCCTTTAAATTGGGAGGTAAAAAGCACCAATCCTACCTCCCTGCCTCAGGTACTTTTTATTTTAACTATTTTTAAAAAAACTTTATACGCACTATAGTTTCCCTTTAATTACTGTACTGAATTTTTATTTCTAAATATAATAAGATAAAGGGCCACAAAACACTCCCTGTCACCAATAGAGTTGGGAGGATCCAACACAGAACCCGTCGGTTCCGAAATCCGAATGTTTTGTCCGAAACCGAATGTTTAGCAAACGTTCAATCGATTTTGGAGAATTTTAGACAATAGCCATAAACGTTCGATAATACTCGAAAATACTGCCGGAAACTCAAAAATAGTTTCCAATCGTATTTTCGAGGATTATTGAACATTCAAGATTATTTTGGAGAAATTTCTATAATAGCTCGAACGTTTGATATAAATCGAAAATGCAATCCAAAGTCCCAATTTTAATTTCCATTTTTGGATTTTCGGATCTTCAGGATTTTCCCGAGATCTGAAAACCTGAAAATGGAACAAAACCCGGCAGTTTCGTCCATCTCTACTCACCGATAAAAATAATGATTTTCAAAATGGCTTACTGTTGCTCAGAATAGAAAGCTGACTTTCTCTTCATAAGACAAAACAATTAAACTCATTCATTCAGTCTACACACTATTAAAATAAAGCCGTTCTCTTTCCACCCATAATTTTTCAGGCTAGTAGCTGCATGTGCCATTTTTTAATGGATACACACAAGTGCACGAAAACATGCAACTTGCAGTCCTCCAGATGTCCTGACATATCATATCCTGATATATCACTACATTTTTGTCTTTGATAAAGCTAATACTAACTTTTGGTTATTCAATTATGAGCACTACTATTTTTATTGTTCCCAAGCTAGGATAATTTTTTTTGTTGGTTTGCTATTTAGCACCTTTAACAGTCAAAAAAGGGAAAATTTGATCTTGGATATCAGATAATTGTGTCAAGATAAGATTAGAACTCACTGAAATCCATTTTGTTTGCATATTTGTGGATTTTCTGCACCCATTGAAGTCAAAGGGAGTTTAGAAATCTGAAAATTCCGCCTATAAGGTATAAATAGCAATGGTAACTTACTGTAAATGGCTCAGGGACCTGGAAAATGGTCTGGGGAACACGTATCAATGGCCGAAAATCTTTAAAAAACTTCATGCACTTTCTGTTTTGGTTTTCCGCATAGTATTTTTAGATTTCTATTTCTAGAAATTTTTGAGAATTTTCTGAAAAAGTTCCGCAAAAGTCCGAGTTCCAGTGGATATGTGAAATCTGCTTTTTAACCGGATTGAGGTTTGGATTCGGGTCCACCTCTAATTTGAACCTAAAAATATGATTCATGTGGATAAGATGAGGGGATATGCTTAATCTACCTAGGCCTAAGATGTAAAGGCATATGTGTACTGCTGGATTCCCACAAGAGGCTAAGAAATATGATGGGCTACAATATATTAAGAAATTGGTACTCTGCCAAGCAAGAAGGCAAAAGCCCTATATGAGAAAACATAAACCATGTAAAGCTGAGGGTAATGATACATGCTATAGGATTCTATGTATCTACTGCAATTGAAGCCTGTGCCTTATGAGAATGAATATTTCAAGGTCAATTTAATGTGTAACACAAAACCTGCATTTTTGATAGAAGATTCAACAGGAAGTATTTGTTATCCATTTATCTGGATCTATTCAAGCTGTGGAAATATAGTTGTTTCAATGCAAATCACAGCACTGACAGATATCATACAGTGTTAGGAAAGGTACTTACCTTGCCACTCACTCCGGTCCATCCAAGATGGTGCTCCCCAGCAGGTCCATGCATCAATGTCATGTGACGTCGTGCAAGGACATCAGCCCTTTTGCATTGATGCATTGATCGGAAGGTGCCAGATTATAGCATTGCTGATCCGCTGTCTTCTGTGCTGGGTTCCTGTTTCTACTATATTCTAGTCCTGTTTGGTATATTGACTTTCTTGAGCTTGCATCTAGTTTTCGTACCGTTGCTTTTCAGTTTCCTGCTATCCCTGCCTGCATCCTATTCCACTGGTTCTTCTTGGACTTGAACTTTGTCTTTGTCGCTATCCATTAAAGTATAGCCAGTTCCTGTTCAGCTGTGCCTCCAAATCTCCTCTGAGAATTCTCCCGACTTTGCCTGGCATCAGGTACCTTACAAAATAATCGGGCCATGGACAATCCCAAAAGAACGTCCATAGATCTGGGGAAGATATTACAGCATATGGCTCCATGAATGGATGCCTATGAGGACCGACAAAATAAAATTGGTCAAACGCTGGATGCTCTTCTCACACGCACCCTGGCTACTCCTCCGGGTGCCAGCGCAGCTCCCGTAGCCCAATTGGTTCCCTTGCCACTGGGGAACTCTAAAGAACCACAAACCCCTTTTGCTTATGCTGGAGGTCCTCAATCTTGCAGAGGATTTGTGAACCAGTGCCTGATCCAGTTTGAGTTACAGCCATCACAGTTCTCAATCAGAACATGCCAAGATGGGCTACATCATTTCTTTACTGGAGGGAAAACCACTGGAATAGGCTTCACCTTCGTGGGAAAAGGACTCTCCCCTTGTTAACAACTCTTCAGACTTTTTTCGACTATTGAAATACTCCTACAGATTGGTCCCCTTCACCAGGGATATATTAACTTTTTCATTATTGACTGTCCTTCTACTCCTTTTGTCCTGGGCCTTCCCTGGCTTAGGCACCATAATCCCATCATTGACTGGCTCACTAATCATATCTCTTAGTGGAGTCTCTTTTGCTAGAATAACTGTCTTCATTCTCCCTCTTCTGTTCTTATCAATTCAATTAAAACTAGTCTGTTGCCTTCACACTATAAAGAATTCTCAGATGTATTCTGTAAGAAAGCTGAGGAGACTCTCCCTCCTCATCGGACTTACAATTGTCCCATAAAGCTTTTTCCTGAAACCACTCCCCCAAGGGGCCGTACTTATCCTTTGTCTATTGCTGAGACTCAGTCAATGAAAGAGTATATTCAAGAGAATTTACAACAGGGTTTTATTCGGCCTTTCTCTTCGCCGGCAGGAGTGGGTTTCTTTTTTGTCCAGAAGAAGGATGAGGGTCTCCGCCCTTGCATCGATTTTTTTTATTAAATAAAATCACAATCAAGAACCGATACCCCTTGCCTTTAATTTCCGAATTATTTGAACAACTACAGGGAGTCAGAATCTTTACTTAACTGGACTTACACGGTGCCTATAATTTGATCGACATCCGTTCTGGTGATGAATGGAACAGTTTTTAACACTCGGGATGGGCATTATGAATATAACCTGTTGAACACAATATGATTGGGCCAATATTTCCAACATGTCTGATTCATTTATTGTCCATTTTTTCTTTAAAATGGTGGATATTTTGAGCAATATTTCTACCCAACCAACCAAAATATTGCACTTGATGGTCAGTCAGTTGGCCTTAGAGCAAAAAAAGTGGCAAAATGTTTCAATTTAGCAAATGTTGGGGTTTCATTTGATCAGCTTTAGAAGTTTTGTCTGTAAATATGTGAAGAAAACATGGGAGAAATTACACAAGGTCAGTTGGTTGCTGCAATAACACATAATTCAAGCTCCTTTGGTCCATGCAAAAATGAAAAGCTATGTATCAATGATATATCAAGATCTACTGTAGAGTGTGCTTGTGAAGGTTCTCATTCATCCAGGTCATGGTATATCTGTTGTATTCAATTAGATCAACTGGACTTGAAATGTAGTTCTTGAAGACGTTTCGCTAGTCATCCGACTGGCTTTCTCAATTCAGAATGACTTGTACAAGAATCTGTGGCAATTATGTACCCTGGAAAATCCCAATTAGCATATCACAGCCAGGTGTTAAGGGTGTGATTAGAAAGTGGCTAAGAGGTGTTATAGGAACGCCCAGAGTAAGGTGTTACATAATTGCCACAGATTCTTGTACAAGTCATTCTGAATTGAGAAAGCCAGTCGGATGACTAGCGAAACGTCTTCAAGAACTACATTTCAAGTCCAGTTGATCTAATTGAATACAACAGATATACTGTAGAGTGTGCTAGATAAATCAATGATAGGCACCCTTATGTAGGTATCAAAAAGGTTAAGGTGATCCTGAAGGCATTTGGCAGGTTGCTGTTTGAATAGCAGTTCAGACATGGGTTGTGGTGCTATGGCCACACATCACAATTGCACCTGAAGAAATTTTAATTAAAGGGGAAGTCAGGTTTGAGTCATGTTACAGGTCTGCAGTTTGCTTATAAGGTTTTTAGGGGGTCAGGTCTGGGTCTGGGTCAGTAGATTGCAGGTGTTAAAAGGAATGCAATGGTGTATTTTGGAACCTTTCTTAGACCTTTACTTTTGCTTTTCCTACTTTGGCTATTTTTACTCGATTTTGAAGTTGGTTCAAGCCCTGCTCAATTAAAAGTTGGTTTCACATGGGCATACACAAGAACTGTAATAACAACATTTGCTCCTACTACAGTGTAACACACCTACTATAAATAGGAAATGTTCACTCAGCCAGGATAAATACAGTCTTGTACATTCCACATCCATAATGGAAAAATATAGGAAAGGTTAATGACAGATCGTGTTCAGGAATATGTACTATGTTTTCAACCGCAGTCAGCAAAGATTTGTGACAGGCAAACATTTTTTTTAATTGAAACAAGACAGCAAACCATGCATTGGAACTGTTGCCCATAATGTTTCAGGTGCTGGACCTATCATGAATGATGATTGAATGTTAAAGGAGAAATAATGCTAAAATGTAATATGCCTTAATGGATTGTATTGTTCCTAACAAACCAATAGCTGTAACTCTCATCACTGAAATCTGCAGCATTTTGGAGAAATTAATTGTTATTCTGCAGATGTAGGACATTTGTTGATTTCAGCAACTTTCCTTCTCATTAATTTATTACTGGTCATTTGACTGCTCAGTCTTAATGACATAGAGGTCACAGGAATGCCAGACAGTAGTTACTGAGCATGTACGGCTATGTAAGCTTGTTCTGGGCACACTCTGGTAGGAGGGCTCTAGAACTCAGGACATGCCAGAAGCTTGTAGAGTTGTACAGATAATTTGCTTGATTCACACACCTAAAGGAATTTTACAATCAACTACTTTGTATCTCCTTATGATAAAGGGAGTGGAGGATTTAGTTGAAAGTGGAAGCAGGAGAGGCTTTTTGTAGTGAACAATTTTACCAAATTAAAACAGATATATGTTCAGTTAGGGATCACATAGAAAGACAAATGATCCATCATTTTAATTAGAGATGTTTGAAACTGTGGGATTTCGTTTTTGAATTTTTGAAATTTTTTTGATTTTCAATAATTATCGATTTTCGATAATTATCTACTTTCGATTTTTGATAAAAAACGAAAATTTCGAAAAATTCAGGTTCTGTCCGTGAAATTCCGGAGTTCCGAAAGTTTCTTCGAAACCTTCAGATTCGATTTGAAACTGGGTTATAATCGAACCCACATTACATCTCTTATTTTAATCTGCAGTTTCTGACCTTAAACTTTTGGATAAACTTCTCATTAAGCGAAGTGAAGAAATAGTTTAATCAGACTGCAGACACCAAATTACAGCAAATAAATCTTGTGAAATATTACGTATAGTGACGTACATGTCGTTTGTAAGACACCCATCACTAGGAATACACAAACACTGGGTTTAGTTCCATCAGCAATTTTACAGTCTAAATCCTAAAATTTCCATGGCAGTACCTGTATCTTTGACCCTAAACTAGGTTTGGGTTAAAGCTCCAGTACATCTCAACTTATCAAAAAGACTTACACAGTAGCTTACAGTTATTGGCTCCCCGGAACGCTATTGCAGCAAGAGGAGAAATGACAGAAAGTTGATGTACAAAGAAGATTAGTCCTTTTTCTTAAAATGCAGAGATTCACTCATCTAATTGTCTAATTCTAATTAAAATGGATCAGATCAGCCCCAGTGGCCATTCATACTTCCGTAACAAGGTAACAACTTGGCAACCACTGATATTTTCTCCAGCAGATGTTGATTAGCATTGTGCGTGTGTGTTTTTTGTTTGTTTGTTTTTTGTAAACCTGTCTGAATTATTAATATCTTTCTGAAAAGTTTATCTTTCACCCCCATCCGCTGGCTCTTTCTCAGCAGACAATCTGGGGAAATATAATTTCATTTTCACACATGGCAGAATATCATCTTCCCAGCTCCCAGGGACAGGTGGCTGATCCACTCCACTACTTCTCCATTCAGACTGAAGCTTGTGCACTTGTTTGTAACATAGGATGGACAAATGGGGGAATGACTGGGAATGATATATAGTAGGCAGAGGATTCAATTAAAAATGGTGTCAATGGAATCACAGTGACCTTATAGTCTAGGAAGAGATGAGATAAGAAAGAAAAAAATAAAATAAAAACCTATTTCCATAAACATCTGTACAAATCCAGCAGTCCGTTTTTTAACTATAGTGTGGTTTAAATAACGTAAACGGCCCCCTCGCAAAATAGTACCCAGGAGAAGGACCTAAACCTCTAGGTCCTCACCCCTAGGTTTGCACTAAATCCAGTACACCATACCTTAAAATACTGGATTTACAATGCTTGTCTAGCCCCCTCTCAGTTTCTGGCACTCTATGTAATTTATTAATTAGCCCAATGGGTAAACATGTTCTGCAAGGAAGGCACATTCCCATTGGACAGCCTGGAAAGTGTCCTGGACTCTGAGAGGAGGCAGGGCTAGAGCAGCATTACTTTTGAGACTTGTTTAAGATTTAGGGGGGGTGCAGATTTGGAGTAGAGATGGGATCCAGGTTCTACACAAATCCGGACGGAACCTCTGGATTTCGGGACTTTGGAGATATTTTGGATAATTTTCAAAAGTACGAGGCTATTTTTAATAATTTTCTAACGTTCAGAGCTATTTTTGAAAATTTTTATAAAAAAGCCTTGAACATTCCATAATCTTCGAAAATGTAATTGGAAACTCAAAAATGGTCTCCGATCGTATTTTTGATAGTTTTCGAACGTTCTCGTACTTTCGAAAATTATCAAAAATTTATTTCGGTTTCAGATTTTCGAAACTTCTGGATTTTCCTGAGATCCGGAAATCTGAAAACGGGATGAAACTAGTGAGTTTCAGCCATCTCTAGTTTGGAGTAACCATACCTGCTTGTCTCTTTATATAGTATGACCTCTTCCAGGCAACCACAACCACATGGGCTTGCAGAGTTTACAAACAAACCTCCCTTCTAGCTGGACTGCCCATTAAGGGGCAGAAAATCAATATAAATAGGGAACAAACATAAAATAGACCTTAGTCACTTCTGCCCTTTATGATATACAAATACAAGAATTTCCAGTACAAACCAGATACTTCCTGGTGTGGTGCAAAGGAGGAACGCCAATTTACTGTATATGTATACATTATATATGGAATATTTTAGGTTCCCACCCAAGAAGAATTATTTTGCCTTAATTTTTTTGTACATTCCTCACCCTCTTCAAGGACAGCTATATATGAATGGAAACCTTGGCTGGAAAAGTCCCATCAGTACATGTACTTAAATCCCCATTGAAATAGCTTTTCAATTTGAGCAAGCATAACGTGTGTGCATACAGGATGCATACAAATCATTCTGGAATTGCTCGTCAATGGAAAAACCATTAGATTTTAAACGTAAACATGATGAATGTGAGTCTGTCTTACAAAAACTGTCGTGATTTAAATGTAACAAAGTGCAAATCAGAGAGTCTGTATGGTCTGGGCCTCATAAGGATGAATGTCATTATGGTTCCATTAATTGGATGGCTTAATTGTCATATGATTTTGTAGCTATGTGATGGTAATTGTTGCTAGGGTGGATTTAAAAATGACAATTGAAAAAGCATGCAGCTTTAGAATAATGCATAGGTAAGATGAATAATGTACCCCCTATTTCAAAATACAGTATCAAGATACTACAAGTCAAGTTCAAGCAGTTCAATGACCAAGGTATGGGGTACATTATTGCCTATAATACACCAGTTAAAGGTAATTTTATCCCCCTAACAAAGTGTTTAAACACACTCTTTACCCCCATAACCCCATTTTAGCAATATTAAACTTTCACCCCAGTTCTCATCATTGAAGATATCTTACCTTGAAGTCCTCTTGTCCCTTGCTCCTCTCTGTCACCTTTTTTATGGCTTTGGGAGCATATAAAACTTGCATAGCCATAAAACCAGAAAGCTTGTGCAGCTGTCATTAGATATCACTGTTATGCCTTGGCTAATGGTTAGCAAGGGTTGGTGGACTTCAAGGTAAGATATCTTCATTCCTGAGAGCTAGGGAGAAGAAGAGAAAGCATTGCAAAAATGGGGATTTGGGGATGCTGGAGTGTATATTATAAACTTTGTTAGGGGTGAACATGCCCCTTAATGTGAGTCATGTGACACTGATGGCACAGCTAAGTGCCATTTATAAGGATATAATTTACAGCTTATTTATGGCTCAGTATATTGACTCTTTTCTAACCTAAGCACATGTGTTGGCAGAAGATGAGCACAGTGAAATGTAACATTTAATTTTCATATAACTAAATCATATTGAAATGTATAGTCACTGGTGTTAGTTAGTTGCCTATATCTTCATCTTTGTTGCATTAATTTACTTTTCCAGAAAGCCAGGTCAGATGGAAGGAGGTGTCAGTTGTGAGTGGGAGAGGATCACTCAGCAAAACAAATAACAGATTAAACGATTGCAACTTACATCTGTTGTATTCAATTAGATCAACTGGACTTGAAGTCTAGTTCTTGAAGACGTTTCGCTAGTCATCCGACTGGCTTTCTCAATTCAGAAGGGAAATTGAATTGAGAAAGCCAGTCAGATGACTAGCGAAACGTCTTCAAGAACTAAACTTCAAGTCCATTTGATCTAATTGAATACAACAGATATACCATGACCTGGATGAATGAGAACCTTCACAAGCAGATTGCAACAGTTAAATAAGTAATTGTTTTTGTTATAGTTGCCCTTTAAGGTACATTTTATATGTGTTAAATATTTCTGCATTTGTCTGATACACTACCACTTAGATTATCATTTTCATCATAAAAACAAGTGTACGATACAGGTGCCCTGGAACTCAGAGGCTTTCCATTTTTCTGACTTTCATAAGCTGTAAAAAAATACTATAGTTACAGAAATTCATGCAGTCCTCAATATACTTATATTTCATATTACCCCCTTATATTACCCCTTGCATGTACAGTCAGCCAAGCATGTGTTCAAATAAACTTAAATTATATTTTAAAGTACAACTATATAACTGTGTTTTTCCCCCTAAGATATTAGCTATGTGATGGCTGCCTAAAAGGACATCTGTTTAAGTTTCTTTATATCCTCCACCACAAATACATTAGCCAAAGCTGTTTTGGCTACACAATCAGAAATGAGAGTCTGAAATATATCAAAAATGTTTCCTTATCGTTATTCACTGAAGGTCATCAGTATTGGTGCACAGTGATTTTGTACTGCATATTAGGTAAGGGCTTAAGGGTCCCCGCTATAAAGAGAAAAAAAATACAAAGGTCAGCTAAACTGAGTTTGATATGATTGGAAAAGTGGTGATTAAGGACAAGAAAATATCTGGGTCCATTGCAATAACCTTGTCAATACAATAGAAAGTTTTAAGAAGTCTGTATATCTTTATCCAAAAAACAAACCCCATTGGAATTGGTAGGTCTGAAAGAGCAAATCTATGAAACGGCATAAAACTGGGTGGAAATGGTCAAAACTTTTGTTGTTCTGTGTTGAAATTCAATCGGTTAGAAATTTGATTGCAGAAACCTTAGGGTTTTACCTTTTTCTAAAAAGGAAAGTCCAGGGAGGGGAAATGGATATTATTTCAATAAATTATGTATATTACAGATAGCTGGCTATTCTATATATTGTCTTCAGTTTTGAAAAATTAATTGAATTCTCACCCTTTGCTGTGGTGATTAGTGATTGTGAACTGCTTTTTCAGGTTCTGCAATAGTCCTTCCTCTTCCCAGAATGCACCTCTTCCTTGGAATGTTTCTCCAAGGAAGTGGTGTATCCTGTAAAGAGACATTCTCAGAACTCTACCAAGCAACTGAATCAACCCAGGGACTTATTTCTGCCACTCAGTGGAAGCATTTATGTATAAACAGAGAAATCATTGAACAATAATAAGCAGATTATTTAAAAAAAAAAAAAGACATAGTAGTTAATAGTATTTGAGGTTGAATAAAGACATACGTCCATCCAGTCCAGCCCATTTAGCAATATCCTCATTTCCTGCCTAACTGTTGATCCAGAGGAAGGCAAAAAAAAAACCCACCAAATTTATGAAGGGGGAAAAAATTCCTTCCTGACTCCAAGTGGCAATCGGAAATTTCCCTGGATCAACTCTACTTTATGAATCAATACCAGTAACTTGCAACATTCCTTGTTTGCAGAAACTCATCCAGCTTTTTAATAAACTGACCAATGAACCTGCCATAACAACGTCCACTGGAAGACAGTTCCATAGCTTTACCGTTCTTACAGTGAAAAACCCTTTCCGAGCTTGAAGCCTAAACCTTTTTTCTTCAAGTCTTAAGGGATGTCCTCATGTTCTTTGACATGTTCTATTGGTGAACAAGGCCCCAGATTTATGGTTTATTGTATGTCCCGTTAATGTATTTATATAGAGTAATCATATTGAAGCTCCCCCAATCCCCTTATTAATTTAGTTGCCCTTCTCTGAACCCTTTCCATTTCAAAGATGTCCGTTTTGTACACAGGATTCCAAAATTGCACTGCATATTCCAAATGAGGACTTACCAATGCTTTGTTACGAATCTAATGCTGGAGTAACTGTAAGTAAGAAGGAAGGGGCTCTGCCTTTGATTTTAATGCTGTCTTCCTAGGCCACAGCCTAGGTGGCTTAGAGAGAAATTTGGCTTTGAGTAAAAATACAAAATGTTCATTCTTTTAATGCTTTATGATAAACAGACATGCTCTTCTTGTACAGAAGAGTATATCATCCTAAAATGTTCATTTACCAAAAGCCTAAAGGGGCTCTGGTAAAATTGTGTTATGGATTTTACCATTGCATGTCCACAAATGTGATATTACTTTTTTTGCGTGAGCTGCCTGTGTTAATTTTCCAAAACGCAAGCAGCCCTCAAAATAATCATTTGTTAAGTGAGGCTAACCCATTGTAAATATTTATATTTGTGGAAAACAAAACTTTTAACAGCTCTATAACAATTATAGTCCTTTTAGGACACATTTGGCAAGATAGTTTTTTTTTTTTATCAACAATACGGAATAAGAAAATAGAAACCTTCACTATATACTATATATACTGTAGTGACTGTATCAATCAGCTAATATATGCAATTTAATGTTCTTTTCATTTCCCTACAAATATAAACTTGTAAATCATATTATAGTGGGAAAATGTGTTATATAGTAACTAGAGATGGGATATGGGTTATACACGAACCCGGATCCGACACGGAACTCCTCAGTTCCGAAATCCGAAAGATCCATCCGAATCCAGATGGATCCTCTGGATTTTGGGACTTTGGAAGTCATTTTTGATAATTTTCGAATGTACAGGGCTATTTTTGATCATTTTCGAAAATAGCCTCGAATGTTCGAAAATTATCGAAAATACGATCAGAGACCATTTTCGAGTTTCCGAACGAAACTAGTGAGTTTCGGCCATCTCTAATAGTAAACCCTCTTATTCAATTCATGATTAGTGCTAAATGAATGGATCTACAAATTCCAGAGAAGATGAGATTTGTAAACATAGCACTTCAACATTTCAAAGTAAATCTGTGCAACATAAGGGAATGGAGTGATTTAGCCATTTTTAAATTTGGAAAATAGTCAAAAACTCTACCTAGATTCCAGCCAAATATCGTATCAAATTAATATCTATTTTCACATTTCTGCTTAATTACCTAAAATAAATAAACAAACTAGAAGTAAACATGTAAAAACGTCAACATTTGCAAATATTTATTCTCCGGGCTATTTGTATGATCTCAGGTGGTTGAAAGTCATTTGAAATCCAAGTTTTGTATTTCATGCCAACTTCTGTTGAATACAAAATTATTCAGAAACAAATGGGATCTGGCCACATCCCTAGACACAATGAAGAAGCTATTCAATGTGTAAATGATGGTTGTAACGCTCTGGATTACCAAGTATTCCTTCAGTCCGAATATCCCAATCTACAACCACTATCTTCACCAATAGACAAGCCCCCGTTTGCCCAGTTTTTATGCGGATTTTCGAATTTTCGAATTTTCCCGAAAATCCGCGAATCCACAGGCAGAACTGATTTCGCAGTTTCGGCCATCTCTAATTCATGGATAACAAAATGTACATGTAAACAGGTCATATTAAAGATTTAATGTTCTAGCACAAGCATTTGGACTTTATCGAAAACAAACTTTTCTCCACTAACTCCAATTGGTCAATTAGGAATGTGTAGAATTTTGAGTGTTGCCCCTATTATGTTTTTGCAGTTTCTTGGTAAGTCACTCAGATTCAATAAAAGTTCTTATCATTAAAAATGGTGCTAATTTTGCCCCAACCAATCAGATATTATTTAACATTTGAAAACTAGCATCTGATTGGTTGGGGCTATTAGCACCATTTTAAACAAAAGAACAATTATTGAATAACCCTGCATATGTTTAAAAATTCCATAAAATAATCTACAGTAAATCTCTACTTTCCCACCACCCTCTACCTTCCACCATCAAACCATCATTATTTCCTTTGAAAACATATTTAATTTAAACATTTGAATTACAATGATTGCAGATTATTCTGATGTTACCTAAACCCTAAATTTTCTTCTTTGTGTCGCTTCTCCATTTGAAGAGGATCACTTCCTGTTTTATCGCTTCTCGCCCTATGAAACACACTTCCCTTTAGCAGTTTGCGGAGTTCTAATGAATAACAGGTGCTCAAAACCTTTCTAATGAAATGGTTAGTTAATGTGGTCTCAGCATGCACAACGTGCCAAAACAGCCTGTATCAGCCATTAAAGCTTGAGATTTGTGTGTTACATTTCTAGCTTTTTGAAACCACATCTCCAATTAGCTTGTGTTTCAAATTAAACATTAATATGATAATTAAATACCAAGTGATAGTTATAAAGTGCTTATTTTTTCTTAATGAGTGTAGGAGGAGAAAAAATGTTGACTGCTGAGCAATAAAATTAAACTGCTTTCATAATAAATCCTGTATTTTATTTTTATTAATCCATAAAAAGTAAAAAAAAAAAAAAAAAATTAAAGAAAATAATAATAATAGAAAAATACTGTAGTCCTTACTATTTGGGAATACATTTTGTATGGCATATTGAATTATTTCGTTCCTTCTTCCAAAGTCTGGAAATTTTGCTCCTCACAAATAAACAAGATAGTACAAACCATGTATTCTTAAAACAATCACGGAGATTCAATAAAAGTTCTTATAGTTTAAAAATGGTGCTAATTTTGCCCCAGCCAATCGGATGTTAGCTTTCAAATGTTAAATAATATCTGATTGGCCGGGGCAAAATTAGCACCATTTTAAAAAATATGAATTTTTTAAAGAATCTCCCTGATTGTGTTTTATTTATCAGATAGGATAGTGTAAACTGGAAGGAATTCAACAGCAATTTTAGATAATTATTTCCTAAACAAAGAATAACTAAAGCTGAAGAGTGTTGTTATTTAGGACTTTGAAAGACTTTGAAATATTTACCAAACTACAATATGCTGCCACATTTTATCCCTCTTTCTCTGCAACAAAAACATCCTATTATGTGACCAGTGGACAAACCGTTAAAGTGAAGGGGATGGGGTAGTCCAGCTTCACAGAGAAAAAAGAAAGGCAGAAGAGGTTAGGGGATTTTTATTCTTAACATAAAATGGCAGCTTAGTTCTCATTTTGGTGGAGAATCAGCTTATATAGAGTTGTTTAAATTTTTCCTTTACTTTAAGTCTTTTTTTTTACAAATTAAAGTAACAAAGGAAAAAAGATCCTTTAAGGCTCAAAAAATAAAAGAAGTAAAACTGTAAAATGAAACAAGATTCACAAAAATGTTTGTCATGTATAAAACAAACACTCCAACTAGGGTCACCAGGGCAAATAATGGGTTTATATCTGGATTTATTAAAGTCAGAAATAAAAGTAGCTCTATTGTTAGAATTAAGGGACACTTGTTGTTTCTCTGCCCCTTTTGGCCCGCTTTAAGAAGCGATTCTATCCATTGGATAGATCCCACACTGAGGTGAAGGTGGGGTCACTAATTAACCTAAATATTGCCTATAAATAGATGGTGCTATTAGCAGGCCACACCCAGCTAGACAGAAACATATTAAAATAATAGCCCTGGCAGATTAAATGTCTGCCTTGATTGGGTTAATACTATTTATTACACAGTATTGTTCATAAATATAATTCATAGTAAACCTACATTGTGATACTCATAAATTGTTTAGTGACTTAATGCCACTGTTATTAACACATAATTAGAGTTTAGTAAGACACTAACACTGCACAAAATATAAATAACACTATCTTATACAAACAGATATTTAGAGGATTAAATACACCGACTAATTCATACGAGTTTCTTTTTGGTATATCATCCAGCTGACTCATCTTAAAAATACTAGGATTGTCCTGGTCTTGTCTTCAGTTGCAGAGCAAATGTCCACTGATACACTACATTAGTAGGATGCTGTAACTTTGACCCTTACACACTACAGATGTCCGAAGTCCATTCTGCTTGCAGATTCACAAACTTTTGAAAAAAGTCCAAAAATTTAGAAATGTACAGTCATTCTACATGTAAAGTCAATAGGAGTTAAAAAAATCTGAAAATTCCACCTCAAGTATAAATAAAAATAACTTAACTTATTTTAATAACTTAAAAATAACTTTGTAGACATTTTAAAAAATGTAGATTTGAAATGTCTGAATTCCACAAAGCTCGAGTAAATATTAATGTTCACAACACAGACTGGTAAATATAAATGGCCACAACTAAGACTGGTTAATATAAGTGCCTACACAGACAATATAAGATGCCTAGCCCACACAGATTGGTAAATATGAGATGTCCACACAGACTTTTAAATAAGATGCCCAGTCCACCTGGACTTGTAAATATAAGATGCCCAGACAGACTTGTAAATATAAGAAATGCCCACAGACTCTTAAATATAATTGCCAATACTGGTTAATACAAGTGTCTATAGATTAGAGATGTAATTTGAGTTCGAATAGAACCCAGTTTTGAATCGAATCGACAAAACTTTCAGAACTTTTGGATTTCACAGAACTTGGATTTTTTGAATTTTCGATTTTTAATGAAAATCGAAAGTAGACGATTATCGAAAACCGAAAATTGAAAGTAGACAATTATCGAAAATGAAAAGTAGACGATTATCGAAAATCGAAAGTAGACAATTATCGAAAATCAAAAGTAGACGATTATTGAAAATCAAAAGTAGACAATTATCGAAAATCGAAAGTAGATAATTATCGAAAATCGAAAATTGGAACAAATCTCAACAATTTCGAACATCTCTACTATAGATAAATATAATTTATAAATTATATTTATAAATATAATTGCCCACACAGACTGGTAAATAGAATCTCCAGCTGTTCGGGGGTTTTCGGAAGAGACGAAGAGCCCGTTTGAGGCGTGCCGAATGTTCAAAAATCCTTGTACATTCAAGAATTCTCAAATGTTCAAGGATTTTCAAAAATAGTCCAGCAAAAATCGAACTAATTCGAGTTCATCTGCACTCATAAACTTCGTCTTGAACTCAAGTTTGAGTTTGGTTTTGGGTCCATCTCTAGTTAGATCCAATTGCAAATTACCCAAAGCCATAACTATGATATTGAATCCCCATGAATTACCCCAGAGATTGCAGCTCTGGGTAAATGTGCCTGATTGTTTTCTGTTTGTTTATAATTTTGTCACTGTGCCTTTATCTGCTCTCGCTGATGTTTGAAGGACGTTGGAATAAGGGAAAATAAATTTGGGTACAAGGCAAGGGAGATAATTGATATGTCATTGCAGGCTCAATACTGTTTTCTAAACTAACCTATTTCATTTTTGAGCGATCATGGTTTGAAAAAAAAAAACTTTCCACTTCATTTTAATTTCCATTGTGAAATCAAGATTTGCTAGTACGAGGAGCTTGTTTTCCCACTTTGATTCACATTTTTATTGTCAATTGGAAAAGATAAGCTTTGCATAATTTGGTTGTTCTGTTAAAGTTCGTGTTTCTTTCTTGATAATTTGCATGCAGAATCAGGCTTTAAAATGTATTCTAAAGAGCTAAAAAAGAAATCTAATTTGTTTCCAACAGGTAAACTTATGCAAGGCTCCACTTAATGACTTGTAGGCTGCATGCAAACATGTACTAGTTCATGGACAGGCTATCTTTAGCTATTCAGTAGTACAACTGCAACTTCCAGTGTGATCTGTCAGTTTATTATGATGGAGTTCTGCAATAACAGGAACAATAAAGGTGAAGCATATTTTTACTGCTTCTATCTGGCTTTTTAATACTTTTTTTTTAATACTGCCGGGCATAGTGGACCTGAAAGCCAAGATACTCAGCAGATTAAGTAGTATGCATTTTTAAAACCAAGGCAATGACATAAAACTATACCATATCCCTGGCATCAGCAATGCTGTATATTGCATTGGTATTAGAAGAACATTAAGACCTCAGAAACATACCTATCCTATAGCCTTTCTTGGCCAATATTCAAGTTCCCACAATTGTGATGCGAGAACTAGCTGCTTATAAAATTAAGATATATTAGTATACAGTAAGAATTAGCATACCAACACAGGGGAAAGCCAGGTATGGTCAGGGCCCATTGAATCTCTGGCCAACACCCAGGACAGCCCAACTTTTCCTCTGATCTACCCAACCATCTCTCTGGAACTTCCAAGCCCCAACTCCACTGGAAAAAGTTTGGTCCTGGACATCTGGATATAAATGTAATTATTTGCATATAGATACACATATCCTATTTAGCTCTTTTAGTGATTACCTTTTCTCAAGCACTCGATTAAAAGATGATACAGGTAATTTCCATTGACCCCATGTTCCAGCATGGGGTCCGATAACGTTTCAGTTCTGAAAATCTGGTTGAAATGGAATTTTTTCGAATTTTCGATAGAAATTTTTGGTTTTTCAATGGAACGTTTCTATTTTAAATGGAATTTTAGAATTTTCGATGAAAAGTTGAGAGTTTTAAAAATTTAGAAAAAAATCTGTGGATTTTCCAAACCGACATTTCCAAATCAACACCAGATTCGTTTTGAAACAGGGATTCTTCTCTATGTTCCAATCCATATCCTCAGCAGATTTCAAGTTTTAATCAGGCAGAATCAACCCGTGCTTAACCCTAAGGATTTTGGCTTGTACTTGGACACACGTATTTTAGAAGCTGTTACATTTTCTTTGAACTGATTTCATTTTTTCTTTTAACTGTTCTTTACATTTTCTTTGAACTGATTTCATTTTTTCTTTTAACTGTTCTTCCTTTGTTTTCTCTTTTATTCTCCCAACATTTAGACTTTTTAGAATCGCCTTACTGTCAGTGGTGGGGGAAATCTATTTAAAAACATTTCTGATCTCCTTAGTGAAAGGATCGTTTACTTAAAAACCAACACCACTTTTCCAATCCCCAGGTATTAGATCTATATATTCCAAGTACAAACACTTTTATAATATGGAACTTTGAAAGACTCTAATAGGATTTTGTTAAAATCGAATACGGATAACGTGTAGAATCCTAGTTCATTTTCATACTCCGGTCTCTGCCGAATAGAACATTTTCTTCACATTCAATTAATTATATTGAGATAACCGCACAGTCAGGTTCTTACAGCTCATTTTAACAGAGGGAAAAAAATTGAAGGGAATTAATATTTCTGTAGATTAATAAAATCTATTGATTGCCAGGACATCTACGTCTCAGTACCTCATTTGCCTCTCAATCACCAAGACCTCCCGTCCAGTTGCAGACACTGGATTACAATGCTCTGTGTTTCCAAGGCAACCTGTCCTAAGACTTTAATTAGCTTTATCTCCTCATAGTGGAATTAAAGTGCCATAAGAAGCCAATCAGTGGGGTAGCCTTATATTCAAATACACATTCATTTAAAAAGCAATAAAATAAAAAATAATAGAAATAGACATCTATTCATTCCTCACCGTCTCCTTATGAATATGTTAAGTGAAACTTTGACACAGTAAAAATATAAGCAAATGTGCCTTGTCACAAGTAGCCGAAGACAGAAGGTCAGTATTTTGACCTGAAGAAGCAAAATCTCTGTGTAGAAACCACATTGTAAAAAGATATTCCAGTTATCAGTTATCTGTGATTTAGAAAAAAATGTGTTTTACCCTGTAGATTCCGTTTAACTCTATGAGACATCATTTCAAGATATCAAATATGTATGAAGAAAAGAAATGAATAGGAATCACGTTCAGTGTAAAATAGATTTTGACATGCAATTTGAAAATGTTATCTCCATCAAACGAAAGGCAGCCAGTAAAATGCATATTTAAATTAATCCTTAGTGTAATTGGGACACATCTGCTTTGACACTGTCAAATCCATTTTCTATCTGCCAATGTCCAGTTAGTTTTCTTTATGTAAAATGTGTCTCATTCAGTGTATACATGATCTGGAAAGGTAATAAAAAATAAAATTATAATATATCCCTCCTTTTTATTGTATAAGAATATTTATATGTTTATAGGAGATTGAAGTTTTTTAGGAGCTACCAAGGGGTGTGTGTGTGTGTATTTAATATTACATATAGGAAAGGTGGCTCAGTGGTTAGCACTGATGCCTTGCAGTGCCGAGGGCCTGAGTTCGATTCCACCCTTGGACACATCTGCAAGGAGTTTGTATGTTCTCCCTGTGCTTGCGTGGGTTTCCTCTGGGCACTCAGGTTTCCACCACAATCATAAAGACATACTGATAGGTTGTATATGTACATAACGTGATTAGATTGTAAGCTTATACTGTAGTTCTGGTTGGTACAGAGATACTATATAATATTGAGAATTACTGGTATTAATATATGTACTGTAATTCTGGTTGGTACAGGGATACTATATAATATTGAGAATTACTGCTATTAATACATATACTGCAGTTATGGTTGATCTAGGGATACTATATAATATTGAGAATTACTGGTATTAATACATGTACTGTAATTCTGTCTGATCCAGGGATACTTTCCCTGGAAAGTATTGCTGTTTGGAGTCAGTAAGGAATTGTCTCCCCCCTTTTTATTTTTTTTTTATTTTTTTTGCCTTCCTCTGGATCAACTGTTAGGTAGGGTTAAAAAGGAGGGTGAAAAGGTTGGACTTAATGGACATATGTCTTTATTCAACCTCATTTACAATGCTTCTATGTTACTATGTAATGTTAATAACCATGGACTGTGTTGTCCAGAAAGAGAATATTAAGGAATACAAACATAGGAACATAGTAATAGAGAGTGAAAGACATACATCCATCTCTAATGTAAACAGCTCTAACTTGTCTAATAATCTGCATAGTGTATCCCCTCCATTTCCCTTAATGTGGTTACTAAAGTTTAGGAGATTTCAGGAGATAAATGGTGCATGTAAATATAAAGTAACAGAGTTGTTATTACTATGAAAAAGCGTAACAGTAAGTTTGCTTTTAATTATTCAGGTTGTGTTGAGACTGTGATGCAGTTTTCATTTAGCGAGCACGTAATGTGACGGTAATTGTAACCTCGTATCGCTGTATGTGATGGTTACACTGGGGAAAGTTCTTTACTGACGGTGTTGACATCAAAAAGTTCTCTGATTAAGACAAATTAATTAAAGAAGCTATTTAAAACTCATTAATGAGTTATCAAATAGACAGGAGCATATTCTCTGCAGACGGGCCAAATATTTGCTGATTTTCTGTGAACAAGCCCACGTCAAATTATTTCCTACAGTAATAGAATGTGATGCCTTATTAAAGACAAAAGGCGTTTTAATAACGAGAAGTTGCTTTACTGCTATTTAAGAAGTTGAATGAATAATTGATATGTGTCCATATGACAAAATTGAGCAAAATTGTTTTCCTAGAAAGGGATGTACAGTGATAAACCTAAACAGCTAACGAGATGTCTCCATCAAAACAGTTAAACCTAAACCACCCATAGATGAGTAGGGATGTGCGAGCGAGCGTGCGGCACCA
Source organism: Hymenochirus boettgeri (assembly GCA_019447015.1). NCBI lineage: Eukaryota > Metazoa > Chordata > Amphibia > Anura > Pipidae > Hymenochirus > Hymenochirus boettgeri. The sequence goes on from CM033471.1 coordinate 229,795,617, forward strand.
CCGCGCGAGTGACGTCACAACATGATGTCACAGAGTCGTGCGCACATGACGTCATCATCATGCCTCACGCACAGTACAAGCTAACCGTCATCACGCCGCACGCGCTGGCACAGAGGAAACTGACACTGCATATTTGGACACAGGCAGAAACGAGGTCCAGCAATTCTCGTGGGGCGGAGCATACCTGACAGCACACAGTATCCAAGTTAGCCAGCACTTTACAAGGGCACAGTTAGGCTCTGGAGAGACCTAAAAAAAAACAGAAAAAGGTTAATTAGGGATACAGCTTTTATTTAAACTTTATTTGTTTTTTGACTGTACTTATCCTTTAAGAATGTTGCCAGTTTTAAACTATCAATGGAATTCCAACACGAAACTACCAAAATGTTGCTGAAGCCTGGTTCCTACATCAACATTTTGACATTTCTTAATTTTAGTGCAAAATTTCAATGCACGTGTGAATTAAAACAGTAGAACTGTAGTCAAGTTTAACTTCTATCACCAAGTCCCTAGTAACTGAAGAATAAAGCAGTTAAGTTATTGTCTGGCAAATCACCTTAAAAAATGTAATAAAGGAAACTCAATAGGGATGCACTGAAGTTCTCTTCTGTGTTGAATTAGCTGCAAGCTATTAGGTTCCTAGTTTCCACTCTCAGCCAGGGGAAATTTTCCTCTCCATAATACCCATCCTAAATCTTAAACCCTGGTCACCTTGGCTTTAATATACAAGAATGTGTACTTATGTATGTAACAGCAGCCTTAACATAAAAAAATCATGTTCCCAGCCATTTGCCAAAACGAACTGCATTTGTTTGTGTTTAGGATAGTTAATAGTATAGAATAGTATGGCTTTTAGACTTTAAGTTAGAACCATTGACTTTAATGGTGCTTACTAGAGATGGCTCACTACTCACTAGTTTTGTTCCATTTTCGAATCTCAGGAAAATCCAGAAGATCCAAAACGAGAACGAATTTTTGATAATTTTCTAAATGTTTTAGGCTATTTTCGAAAAATTATCGAAAATGTCTTCCGAAGTCCCGAAATCAGGAGGATCTGTCTGGATTCGGACGGATCTTTCGGATTTCAGAAACCAAGTGGTTCTGTGTTGGATCCAGGTTTCGTGTTGAACCCGGACCCCATCTCTAGTGCTTACAAGCTTTTTTGTTCATCACCAATTCAGAAAACCAATGTGTCATGTGACACAGTTGACATAACTAAGCATTGATTGCAGTATTGTCATAACTAAGTGCCATCGATAATTTATTTTGAAAGATTTTAATTTTTTTTTGTGTATTGCATTTATATCTATCTATATGTGCTGTGACAGGAGATCTGGTTATAGAGGGAAGATATACAAGTCCCGATTTGCTGTGCAGCGTCTACCCTGAAAGGTGGAATAATAGGCGCAGAGAAATGTGTGTGTGTGTAGATGCAGGTTGAATTTGCACAGACAGTTTAGGGTCTCTGGGTCTGGAACAAATGGAAAGCGGGTGGGCTGTTTATTCCATTCCACTGGTAATCCTGCACAGCTCTTTTTGGTTAAGCCCTGAGAAGCCAGGTAGCTGTTACACCTGTGCTAATCAGGACTGTTAAAACAGAAGTCTGGGGTGTGTCTCTCTCTCTCTCTATCTGCACAGAGGCAGGGAGCTGTGGAGGGAGAAATCAGAACCTCACAAGTAAGGCACTGTGTTTGGAACTGAACTCATTTTGTTTCCTATTGTGTTATTTAGTTGTTGGTGTGGAGTAGCTACCCAACAATAGATAGCTTGAACTGTATAGCCAGCGCTATGGTGCAAGGGTTTTGTTTTGTTTATTTTGTTTTATGTTAACACCAGTGAAGACCATTAAAGACCTTAAATTGCCTTTAAGCCTGAACTGTGTTGCTTCCTTCCCTGAAAGACTGTGGAGTATTTCCCATAACAAGGCCCAAGCAGCTCTTAAGGGCCAATCTGTCACAGTGCATATTCCTTTCGTACTATGTTGTTGGTAAAAAGTGCCATGGTGCTATCACTTTCTTAACAAGAAAAATGAACCCTACCCTTTTATTTGAATTATTCATTGTTAAAGGGCAACTATAGTGAAAAAAATACTTTCTCTCATATTAATCTATAAATTAATACATACAGTAATTATGGCTAAGGCTCAGTATCTCTCCTCCCTTTCTTAACTGACACCTTTTTACAGCTGACCTGACTATCTTTAAGGGCAAGCATGCTTGCAAAAAACTTTGTTTTTTGTTGTAGTACCATAAAATATGATTGACTTTTAAAGAAACTATAATATATTGCCTTATTAATCTGCATTTTCAAGCAGAATTCAAAGTATAAATTAAATATATCCTTTAGATATATCATTCATTATGTATTTTTTATTTTAATTTGCAGGGGAATCTTCTTCCGACACCCCACCACCGTCCCCGCCAGACGAAGAATGTAAGTGAGCCTATTGAGATTTTTTTTTTCAAATTTTTAATTTGTCCACGCCACATTACAGCGCACACGAGCGCTCCAGAAACAAGATACAAGCGTGTGTGTTCGGTGCGCTCATGTGTATTGCCGTGCGAGTGCAGTACGATAGCATAATTGTGCAAAAATTGAGGATCACATTAATTCTGCCACACTATGTGTGCTTTTAATACGTTGATGTGTCCAAGCCCTTTATCCAATGTTTGAATCATTTTTGACAACTTCTCCGAGAATTGTTTAGGAAATGTATTCGAACATTTAATGACAGTGAGAGTTAAAATAAATTTCCTTTTTTTTTTTTTGCACTACCACCAACTAGCCAACCTGGCAGCCCATTGCCCCCTCCGGGCAGTCCACTGCCCCCTCCGGGCTCTCCTTCGCCCCACCGGGCAGTCCGCTGCCCAAGTGGAGGCACCTGGCACCAGCCAGACACGTAAGTGCATCCTAAGCAATTTTTTAAATCTTTTATGACCTTGATTGTCAGCAAATAATTAGTGAAATTATCAGTCATAATTAAGTGAATTTTATTATTTCACTGATAAAAAATTTTGTTAAAAAAAATGCAACAAATCTATTAATTTGGCTGAGAGACAGATCACAGTTCTTCTCATTCTCACTTCCCATTTATTGTCCCCGACTCTGGGCTGTATCTTGTCCCTCAGTTTTTGAGCTTAAGTTACGAAATTCGGTCCAAAATTATCCAAGAAATGTTCATACATAGCCTTTTAGGAAATGTTCTTATACATGTAATATATACTAATGGATTGGACAGTGATTGTTGAAATAAAACATTTTTTTTCTAGAAGCAGGACCAGCCCTTACAGGCCCTCCACCTTCTCCATGCCCTCCACCCCTCCAGCCCCTTCAGGCTCTCCAGCACCTCCAGCCTCCCCAGTCCATTGGCGGCCATGCTTGAGAATCGTAAGTAAATCAATGCAACGTTAATAAAATGTTATATACAAGACTATTAATATCTGTATTTTCCCAGTGTAAAATCTACTTGATGCAACATTGGGTACTGTGGGTTTGACAATGTTTATGGGGGCTGCACCACTTCCAAAAAATTTGTAGCACAGTCCTAGTGATACAAAACCAAGAATGTTCTGATACAATTTAGCAATAAACGTAATGTTTATGCAGCATTACCTACTGCTGTTTATCAGTGATCCACCATGATGCAATAATATCGCTTAAGTGGAAGTTCAGTGATAATATATATACTTTAAGAAAAAAAAAGAGCGTATTTACCATCCCAATGACCTAATTGCCCATTCAGCATTGTGTCTGTGTATAAATAAATGCAACGGAAATAATGACTTCCTGTTTGCAGGACCCCTAATAGAGACCGTTATGGTCTTGCCTTGACCCAGTCCCTGGGTTGTATTCAGTTGGTCAGTAGAGATCTGAGCATGTGTAAACCATCCAACAGCAATCAGTAGAAACCACTGTTACCATAACGAGTATGCATACTAAACTAAGATTTTAGAAATAATATCTTATACTGAGCTTTCCTTTTTATGACATACCGCAACATCATAGCATTGCAGTACCATGTATGTGTAAGTAGTTATCAGGTGCAAAATTGCATCTACCGCATGGTGCTTTAGGAAATGTGCTCGAACATCTTCCACACAATTCTCTAATATATTCCTTCACAGAATTACAGGGCATGCGACGGGAGATGCGCCGCCTGGACAGCCGCCCTGACCAGACTGGGGAGGAGGGAACCCCAGTGTTTTTTTTTGTTTGTTTGTTTTTTTATGTACATATTTTTTTTATATATTATTAGACATAAAAACTGTTATGAAAAAAAAATATTTTTGGGCTTTATTTTTCGATATATCAAATTATTCGATGGATTCATAATCAATTTTTATTTGAAAAAATTACAATATACATATCTATTTAGCTAGCTATATGTCTGGTACTATAATTGTATATACCTTACCATTAATGCCATTACACACACCACATTGGCCAATCCCCTATATAGTAGTTTGCACACAAACAAGGGAAAGAAGGGGATGATGGTACTGGGTTACATAATGTCCACTGCGGTTTGCCACCATTTTTGTGGGACCAGGCAGGTTAGCCCCACTGGACATACCCTCACCCCATTGGCTACTCTCCTCAGAGTATGCTTCGTGCAAGGGAAAGCAGGTGAAAGGGTAAGGCTTCATAGGAACACACACATTGAGTTACAGCAGGCCCACTGCAGTTTGCCACATTGTTGAGAGCCAGGCAGGTGGCCCCACTGGACATACCCTCACCCCATTGGCTATCTCCTCAGAGTATGCTTCGTGCAAGGGAAAGCAGGTGAAAGGGTAAGGCTTCGTAAGAACAGCACCATTGAGTTACAGCAGGCCCACACTTGTGTAATATGGAGTACTGCTCTCGGGCCAGGCAGGATTGAACCAGAGCTAAAAACATAGCCACAGAGTAGCTGTTGCGGCGTGTATGAGATGGTCAGAGTAGGTGACACCACAAAGGTGCCTCATGGAGAGAGAAGGAAGAACAAAAATGGAGTACTGCTCTGGGCCAGGCAAGATTGACCCAGAGCTGAAAACATTGGCCACAGAGTAGCTGTTGCGGCTGTATGTGATGGTCAGAGTAGGTGACACCAAAAGGTGGCCTCATGGAGAGAGAGAAGGAAGAACAAAAATGAGTACTGCTCTCGGCCAGGCAAGATTGACCCAGAGCTGAAAACATTAGCCACAGAGTAGCTGTTGCGGCTGTATGTGATGGTCAGAATAGGAGACACCACAAAGGTGCCTCATGAAGAGAGAAGGAAGAACAAATATGGAGTACTGCCCTTGGGCCAAGTAGGATCGACCCAATCTTAGAAAAATTAGCCACAGAGTAGCTGTTTCACAACCTGAAGCAGTAGCGAAAGGTAGGACCTATATGGCCCTGCCATAAGAATAATTTGCCATTGCCAGCTAAGTGACAATCAGCTAAGCCTCTAAGTGGAAAATGAGGCGGAAGGGCAGTACGGGTGGCCAGGGGCAGGAGGCCTTCAGTCACAGGCATCAGCAATAGGGTGCTGTACTGAGATGTGATCCACGCCTCATTCATCTTGATGAATGTAAGGCGGTCCACATCTCAGTGGAGAGACGGGTCCTCCTCTCGTTACAACACCCCATGCCGCACTGAAGGTCTCTCCCAAAGAACACTGGATGACGGGCATGAAAGGACCTCGATGGCATTGTTAAGCAATTTGGAAGGGAACAGATAATTCCTGGACTTAGTTTAGTCCATAACAGCATACTGTGCCAAATCGGGCCAGATATCAAGCCTCGCCACCAGTAGTCCAGTGGATCCTCAGTCTCTGATGTGGCTACATGGCCCTGGATCCGATGTAGTCGGTGACCTGGCGGACTGAGATGTTGCCTGGTGGAGTTGCCAGTAGATGGGCCTGGCAAATGTGGCTGGAAGAACAGCCTGAAGTTGCCGCGATGCCGCCTCTAGTACTGCTGCTCCTCCTGTCAGGCACAGGGGGACGTGAGCCCTGTTGATCCAACATCAGGTGCTGTAGGCCTGCCAGCATCTGGGAAGGCAGAACATAGGCAACATAGCAGTGTTGCCTCATAGTGCTGCATTCTACCTTCCCTTGAGATGCAGGGATAAACTCCGACACTTACCCTTATATCGGGGATCTATAAGGGTGGCCACCCAGTACTGCTCCTTCTCTTTGATGGCCTTAATCCTGGGATCCTTGCGCAGGCATTGCAGCATGAACGAACCCATGCGCCGCAAACTGCCTGCCGCAGAGGACCCCATGTCCTCGATGTCACTGAGGACAATAGTGTCGGGCAACCTTCCCCAACCACGAATGGCGTGGTACTTGGGAGGGTTGAGATGTCCCCCTAGAGGAATGCCCCATTTCCCTTGGTCCAGGTCACCTAAATCCCCCTCCTCATCATCGTGATATTCGGGCTCGGAAAGCATCACGGTGTCTGGTCCTCCTCTTTCAGCGCGTGTGCTCGACAGCAAGTGCCCTGTGAGTATGCCGCGCAGAGTGTGTCAAGGAGTAACACCAGTGGGATGGTATCCGCAATGGTGGCATCATTGCGGCTTACATCCTGGTTGCTCCTCAAATGGCGGAGCACACGGCAGGCATCGCTATCTTGCCTCGTACTCGTACAAGTAGTCTATGATGGCTCGCCTCTGCTGGAGCAGCCTCAGCAGTATCATAAGGCTAGAGTTCCAGCGGGGGGGGGGGGTGCACAAATCAGGCGGTTCTGCGGCAGACCATTCTGCTGCTGAAACTCGGCCAGACGAGCTGTGGCCGTGTATGACCGCCTGAAGTGACTGGACACCTCCTAGCCATCCTAGTACCTCCTGGAGACCAGGGTACTTGGTGAGGAACCGCTGGACGACCAGGTTGAGAACGTGTGCCAGGCAAGGAACATGTGTGACTCTGCCCTGCGAAGGGCAGACAGGATGTTGGTGGCATGTCACACAGTCCTTGCCTATTGAGAGGTGGTGTGGGTCAGCCACCTCTCAACACTGCCCTTGCAGTGCTGCAGCAACTCTGCCCGGTTGTGGCTCCTATCACCGAGGCACACAAGCTGCAACACTGCATGGCACTGTCTCGCCTGGCACGAAGCATAGGCTTGGGGGGGCATGGAGCTGTCCGGGAAGAGGGCTCACCGGATGAGGAGGGGGGGTGGAGACTGGCGTATCACACAATGCGTGGTGGTACCACCATCTCCCCACTGCGCTCCGTGCCGCGTCTCTGCCGGCTAGCAGAGTGACCCATTGGGCGGTAAATGACACATACCACCCCTGGCCGTGCTTGCTGGACCACGCGTCCCTAGTAATGTGGACACACTTGCCCCACATGTGGTCCAGCGAAGCAGATATATTGCCCTGCAGATGGTCGTGCAGGTCTGGTACTGCCTTCTGGGCAAAGTACCTACGGCCAGGGACCTGCCACTGTGGTGTGCCAATGGCCACAATCTCCCTGAACGCTGCACTGTCTACCAGGCTGAAAGGTAGCAGGTGCACCGCCAGGAGTTTGGCTAAGCCGGCAAGTAAGACGCTGTGCTTGGGGGTGACTGGGGGACAGTTCTGCCTCCGCTCCAACAACTGGGGAAGAGAGACCTGCCTTTTAGCTGACGCTCCAGCAGCAGTGTCAAGAGGCCTCTAACACCACGTACTGTGGCCAAAGGCTGCCTCTCCTCCCTAACTTCACCGAGGAAGCAGCTGATGGGGCCGGAGGGGGAGGAGGAGGAACGGTGGCTACCTGGGCACGAGGTAGGGAACGTGTGGGTGCCTGCACGTTCCTGTCCACTGCTCCCACCGGGCAAAGTGGTGCAGTATCATATGTCTCCTCATAGAGGAGGTGCCCAAATGTGATGTGGTCTTCCCATGGCTAAACGTTGCAGGCACAACTTGCACAATGCAACTGTGCTGTCACCTGGAGCCAGTGAGAAGAACTCCCACACCGCTGAGCCACCAGCACGACTCGGAGCAGAGGTCAGCTGCTGCTGTGGGGCTCTGGCACAGATCTCATTGGTGCCGTACCCCACATGCACCACTAGGTGCACTGCCTCTGCCCCAGTCCTGCCTCTGGGTTCAGGATCATAATCATGTCTCTGAGGGACATCCCTCAGAGACACTATCCTCTCCTCTCTCACAGAGGGCACCCATGGACGATCGGTGACTCATCGTCCACTTCCACCTCCTATACATGGAGGCTGCATCACTAACAGCAGCAGCATCGGGACCTCACCCCCTGCATTAGTTCCTGGCTGCTTACAGACTGCGCGTGACATCGTCAGCCTCCTGATTAGGTTCATGCCCACAGTAGGAGCCTTAGGGGAGGAAGGAGCAGGCACCGTATCTACAGTAGAGCTCGGCTGCTCGTGCCTGTGAGAGTGGAGAGAGGATGAGTGGAGATCGCCTGGGTAATCCATCTACCCGCCTTCCTTGATCAGAAGGGATAGCCTAGCCCGGCTACCCCCTAAACATATCGGGTACGGTAACCCGGCTGCCCTGCGAATGGCCAGGGAGCTCCTGGCCAGAGCCTTCAGTAGGCTCTCCTCTGCCTCTCCCTCTCCCTCCACGTGCAGAAGCACCCCTGCTCCTGGCTCTCCCTCTGCCTGCCAGGCATTTCCCTCTCCCAAATATTAAAAAAAAAAAAATTATATATATATATATATATATATATATATACACACACACACAAACACAAAAGACAAAGCAACACAGAAGCAAACAAATAAACACAGCTTTTTTTTTTTACACTAAAAGCACAAATAGGACACAGCCACAACTGACAGCAAACAGCAGATCAGACGCAAAAGCTGCTGATTGCTGCTAAAGGCAGCACTGTCACGACTACACAAAACACACAGACATGACACTGACACCAGATACAGAAAGACAAACAAAAAAAAACAGGACACCTAGACCTCTAAAGGTCTAACACCTTTAGGGGGTTATAGGGGGGTTAGTCCTTAAAAGACCTTAAAAGGACTTTTGGGTCTCACAAAGTTAGTCCTAAAAGGACTGTGGGTCCAAGATGTGTGAATACAGGGGTGGTTAACTCCTACACTGTCAGGTCTCCACAAACACACTCCAACACACTGACAAAATGTCGCCTGTGAAGCAGCCTTTATACCCAGGGGGCTGGCAATAATCATGTTAGCGCCATTGGCTAATTTGGGTCATGTGGCTTGCTCCATCTTGAAAATAATCCCCAAAATGCAGAAATTTCGCGAATTTACAAGAATTTCTCGTTTTACGAAAATTCTCGTAATTACGAGAATCCTGTAATTACGAGGATCTTCGGTTTCTCGCATCCCAAAAGATCGTAGATTCTTGTAATTACGGGGATACTCGTATTGCGAAAAATTTCGGGGAAAAAAAAAAAATCCACGGTTCGTAAGGTGGAAAATCATGAATAATCCGCCGTTCGGGACGGGATAAATCCGCGGCGGATCCAGGTTCAGGTCGCGAACCGGCCATCTCTAATAAAGACTGCCCATTAAATAGTGAACCCATGCAATGTAATCTAAATTACAGTGATGACCCATATACCTTATTGTCTAACTGTGTTAATTCTGCTGGGGGAACCTGTCAAGGGGACAATGCCCAGGGATGTGTAGTTAAGGTAAATGTGTAAAGAGGCACAGGGCATTGCTAGACTGGGTAGTATGGTAGCCTTGGTAGCCAGGGCTGTTACCTTGATTGATGCGAGAGTTATGACAAGAAAGTTAGGGTAATTTGCATTCATGGGGATAGAGCAGGATTATCCCACAGCCAAGGTGACCATATGTACCCCATCTGGTACCACTAACCACCATGTGGGAGTGGTACCCAGACTCACTTATGATGTGATATGGGAAGTGATTCCCGTTCTTTTTTGATTGTGGGCTACTGTTAATTTCAAACCAAAAGAGCCATTACAAAGGACTGGTGATCCTACCTTTTCCTTTCCCTTGCTAATGTACAGAGTGATGAGGAACTGTCCGGTTACATGCTTTTTCGGGGGAAAGTTAAGTCAAGTTATTGGTCCCAGCACCTTTGATGAGCTGGGAAGGGAATTATAGATTTAGAGGCCAAACATGTTAACTTAAAAGTGCTCAGTGGAGGATCCTACTCTTGGAGGAGCAAGGGCTAGTATACAAGTTGTAAATGGTAAAGTTAATAACCCTGACAGGCCATTGCCATATCCACATTTTGAAGTAGACAATGACCCTTTATATCGCATAGAAAAGAAAGGTACAGAAGGAAATAAACAATATTAGTACCACAAGAATTTCGGGATACAGTGTTGAAGTTGGCCCACAGTCACGTATTAGGTGGTCATTTGGGATCTGAAAGGCAAAGGAGGCGGGTACTGAGGTTTTACTGGCCAGGTGTGTTGGCTGCAATTAACAACTACTGTAGTTCCTGCCTGAGTGCCAGCATACTGCTCCTTTAAAGCTTTTCGAAGTCCACTGTACCATTACCAATAATTGATGTACCTTAAAAGGATAGCTATGGATTGTGGGCCCATTGGTAAAGACTACCAGAGGTCACCAATACATATTAGTGGTGGTGAGATTATGCTACCAGTTACCCTGAGGATATCCCTCTCCGTAACATGTTGGCAAAATCCATAGCAATGGAATTAATGTTAATGTTTAGTAGGGTGTGGTATCCCAAATGAAATTTTAACGGATCAGGGGACACCATTTATGTCCAAAGTAACAAGAGTTTTGCAAACTTTTACAAATAAAACACTCAGAACATCCGTTTATCACCCCCAAATGGATGGTCTCGTTGAGAGATTTAATAAAACTTAAAGACTATGCTTCGTAGAGTAATTGATAAGGATGGGTAAAAATTGGGATTTTTTGCTTCCTTTATCTAATGTTCTCAATCAGAGAGGTCCCACAGTCCTCAACTGATTCCACCATTTGAGCTGTTATAAGGACGCCATCCAAGGGGACTACTAGATATAGCCAAGGAGACCTGGGAGCATGAAACTGCTCCACACCGTAGTGTAATAGATCATGTGGCTGAGATGCAAGACAGGATGAGGGTGGTCCGCCTATTGTACGTGAACATCTTTTGAAAGCTCAGGAAGCTCAGCGACACTCTTATAATAGGAATGCTAGACTTCTTGTGTTCCAGCCAGGGGACAGGGTGCTGGTTTTATTGCCAACGTGGAGAATAAATTTTTAGCAACTTGGCATGGTCCATATGAGATAATTGGGAAAGTTGGAGAGGTCAACTATAAAGTCCGACAACAGACAGAAGAAAAGACGACGAACAATTTGTCAATTTGCTAAAGCCTTGGAAATACAGGGAGGTACATATGCATCCCAGTCGTTCTCCGTAATAATAAAATAGAAAAAGGTCCAGAAGTCAATATTGCTGAGACTCTGTCAACTCGCCAAAACAAGAAGTAAAAAGAATTTGTTGTGCAAAACAGGGATGTGTTCTCCAGTGTACCTGGCAAAAATAATATCATTGAACATGACATAATTACAGAGCCTGGGGAAAAGGGACACTTAAAACCCTACAGAATACCTGAAGCACGTAGGGAAGCCATAAGTAGCGAGATTAAAAAAGATGTTTGAACTTAAGGTGATTGAAGAATCACAAAGTGATTGTGTAGTCCAATGTCCTTGTTCCAAATCCCAATGGTGAAATCAGGTTTTGTAATGATTTCCGCAAGTTAAATACTATATATAAATGATGCTTATCCAATGCCAAGAGTTGACGAGGTAAAGCAAAGAAAAAAAACTGCGTTCTTACCCCAGAAGGGCTTTTCCATTATAAGGTTTTACCTTTTGGTCTTCATGGCGCTCCAGCCACGTTCCAGATTGATTGACAAAGTTCTAAAACCCCATGTTCGTTAGCTGCTGCCTACCTTGATGACATTGTTATACACAGTACAGACTGGGAGTCAGACTTGCCAAAAGTACAAGCAGTGGTCGATTCAATCAGGACTGCAGGTTTGACTGCAAACCCTTCAAAGTGTACTATTGGTCTTGAGGAGGCAAAATATCTAGGGTTTTCTATAGGAAGGGGCCTAGTTAAGCCACAAATGGAATCTATTTAAAAAATGGCCCTCGGCCTTCCACCAAGAAACAGGTTAGAACTTTCTTGGGCTTAACAAGCTGCTATAGAAGATTCATACCAAATTTTGCCACCTGCTAGTCCGTTAATGACCTTACAAAAGCAAAGGCCCCTGTAATGGTTAAGTGGGACTACGGAGGCAGAGAAGAGCTTCAGTAAGTTGAAAACAAGTTCTCTGTGTTCATCCAGTTTAGTAGCCCCGGATTTTACAAAGGAGTTTGTTGTGCAAACAGATGCCTCAGAGGAGGTTAGGAGCAGTTCTGTCCCAAGAAGTAAATGGCGAAGAACACCCAGTGTTTTATTTAAGTAGAAAACTTACGGTTCAGGAGAAAAACTACCCAATTGTTGAAAAAGAGTGTTTAGCTATTAAGTGGGCTCTGGAAACTTTAAGATATTATCTGTTAGGTAGACAGTTTCGTCTTATTACAGATCACGCTCCCCTCACCTGGATGAGTCAAAATAAGAGAAAAATGCAAGAGTTACAAGGTGGTTCCTTAGTCTGCAACCATACAAGTTTACAGTAGAACATAGGGCAGGGGTATAAAGCACAGTAATGCTGATGGTTGTCCAGAGTTTACTCCCTTGATGTCCATGGTCGCTCTTCCCACAAGGTCGAGCTGGGGGGAGGGATATGTGACAGGAGATCTGTTGTTTATTTTGTTTTATGTTAACACCAGTGAAGACCATTAAAGACTGTTAAATTGCCTTTAAGCCTGAACTGTGTTGATTCCTTCCCTGAAAGACTGTGGAGTATTTCCCATAACAAGGCCCAAGCAGCTCTTAAGGGCAAATCTGTTACATATGGTGTTTGGATGCGGGCACTCCACTAAAGTCTGAGGGTGAAGTGTGTTTCAATATGGAGGAAGTTTTAAAGGCATTGATGCATTCCACTTCTGTGCAACAAGAAACTAACAGGCAAGCTGCCCAGAATGTTAAAGTGGTTATACAGCAAGGAGAGACTGTTGCAGCCCTTGCCAAAGTCCAGAGAGAAAGCACTGAAGCTTTAGTGCGACAGCTGGCACAGGTTCAGGCAGATGCAAGGGAGGAGCAAAAGATGGCGTGCGAAGCTGTACAGCGGGACATTCAAACCCTTACTGAGAGTCTCAGTGTCATACCAGAGGGTGCATCACCTGGTAATAAGTTGATTTGTGCAAGTCATTACCTTCAAAAAATGTCAGCTTCAGATGATGTGGAGGCATATTTACTAGCCTTTGAGCGTACGGCTGAAAGAGAAGGTTGGCCTGCTGGGGAATGGGCAAGTTTACTGGCACCATTTCTAAGTGGTGAGGCTCAGAAGGCGTATTTTGACCTGGACCCTGCGCTAGCTAGTGATTATAACAAACGGAAGGCAGAGATACTCGCTCGGCTGGGAGTGACTTCAGTTGTTCGTGCCCAAAGATTCCATGCTTGGAGATTTTGTTCCTGACGAGGCTGCTCGCTCACAGATGTTTGATTTAATCCACTTGGCACGGAAATGGTTGCAGCCCGACTTTAACTCTGCTAAGGCTGTTGTGGAGATGCTTGTAATGGATCAATTCTTGAGAGCCCTACCATCGCCTTTGCAACGTTGGGGACGTCAAAGTGACCCCCAAGATGTTGATAAACTTGTTGCCCTGGTTGAAAAATATCTTGCTGCAGGTGATTCCCCACACTTACCAAGTACTGAGCGGTTTCAAAATCCCAAGGTGCAACGCCAGGCTAAAATTGGTAAAAATGCTCCAAACTTAAAGGGAGATGGTGAGAATCGTGACTCACTGCAAGGGAACTATGGAAAAGGGGCCAAGCAGTGGTCTGATAAAGCATATAAGTGTTTTAAGTGCTATGAATATGGGCTTATGTATAAAGACTAGAGATGTCCGAACTTCGAAAAATCCGAAAATCCACGAGCGGACCCGTTAAAATGTATTAAAAGGAAAGTTCGGCAAAATCCGCATTAAAAGTGGTCTAAATAGCCTTGGTAACTTACACTTAATCACTCAGGGACCTGGGTAATGGCCTTAAAAACACGTATCAATGCCTACAATACCTAAAAAGTACAGTCCGCCAGCGTGAATTTAAAAAACGGTATTTTCTTGAAAATACGAGTATTTCCGTAAACCCGCGGATCTCCGTAAAAATGAGGAATTTCGTAAAAACAAGGAACCGGAACTTCCTGCCTGCAAAATGGCGTCTTCTGTTAGGCAGCTGTATGCCATGAGGTACCTCCTGTCCAGGGGGTATGACTATTTCCCCCCTGGAACCTATCGTGTGCGGCGCAAAAAGCGCAGGATCATGGAGGGGCTGCAGCGATGGCTCCTGCGCCGCTTCGGCTACCAGACCACTGTCTCTACCCTCCAGAGACAGTGGTTGGATCTCAAGAGGCAGAGGCCTCAATATGTGGCAGCCGTACGGCAGATGATGGAAGGCAAGTATACTTTTTATTATATTACTGTATTGTAATAAGTAGTAAAATATTTTAATTCACTTCTGACAAAAACATATTTATAGATTTTTAAAAACATCAATAATCCTTAAATTTGGCTTGAGAGAGAGAGAGAGATCAGAGTTATTTGTATTTCTCATTCACTGGTTATTATTACATTATTATTCAATATCAGCCCTATTTAAAGGGTAAGTAAAGTCAAAAAATAAATCACTGAAAAGTGACTATTTAACATATCACCTATAAATTCAAAATGATACCCACACATAGACACAGGTAAACACACTTGGTGGCCCACCCTTCCATTTCCATGGCAGCCTTATTTAAAGGCTAAAGTTAAAAATGAAATCGATCATTAAAAATTGATTTCTTTTTCTTATAAATGCACACGGATACCCACACATAGACACAGTTAAACACACTTTACTGACCCACCCTTTTAGTTACATGGCAGCCCTATTTGAAGGGAAAGTAAAGTCAAAAATAAAATGTTGATCAATTATTAAAAATTGATTTTTACACTCCAAAATTAAAAATGTTGTGTTACCCACAAAATCTAGATACACACAGCTACTGATGCTCCCCTACACCCAACCAACTTTTCCCTTTCCATGGCTACAATACACACAATAAAAATATAATTACTTAGCCAGAATAAGGTATGAAATCATTGCCATAGAAACTATGATTGACTTTTAAAGAAACTATATATAATTGCCTTATTAATCTGCATTTTCAAGCAGAACAAAGTATATAATTAAATATATCCTTTAGATATATCATTCATTATGTATTTTTTTATTTAATTTGCAGGGGAATCTTCTTCCGACACCCCACCACCGTCCCCGCCAGACGAAGAATGTAAGTGCAGCCTATTGAGAATTTTTTTTTTTCTAAATTTTTAATTTGTCCAAGGCCACATTACAGCGCACACGAGCGCTCCAGAAACAAGCATACAAGCGTGTGTTTCGGTGCGCTCATGTGTATTGCCGTGCGAGTGCAGTACGATAGCATAATTGTGCAAAAATTGAGGATCACATTAATTTGCCACACATTGTGTGTTTTTAATACGTTGATGTGTCCAAGCCCTTTATCCAAATGTTTGAATCATTTTTGACAACTCTCGAGAATTGTTTAGTAAATGTATTCGAACATTTAATGACAGTGAGAGTTAAATAAATTTCTTTTTTTTTTTTAGCACTACCACCAACTAGCCAACCTGGCAGCCCATGCCCCCTCCGGGCAGTCCACTGCCCCCTCCGGGCTCTCCTTCGCCCCCACCGGGCAGTCCGCTGCCCCAAGTGGAGCACACTGGCACCAGCCAGACACGTAAGTGCATCCTAAGCAATTTTTTAAATCTTTTTATTGACCTTGATTGTCAGCAAATAATTAGTGAAATTATCAGTCATAATTAAGTGAATTTTATTATTTCACTGATAAAAAATTTTGTTAAAAAAAATGCAACAAATCTATTAATTTGGCTTGAGAGACAGATCACAGTTCTTCTCATTTCTCATTCCCATTTATTGTCCCCGACTCTGGGCTGTATCTTGTCCCTCAGTTTTTGAGCTTAAGTTACGAAATTCGGTCCAAAATTATCCAAGAAATGTTCACTACATAGCCTTTTAGGAAATGTTCTTATACATGTAATATATTACTAATGGATTGGACAGTGATTGTTGAAATAAAACATTTTTTTTTCTAGAAGCAGGACCAGCCTCTACAGGCCCTCCACCTTCTCCATGCCCTCCACCCTCTCCAGCCCCTTCAGGCTCTCCAGCACCTCCAGCCTCCCCAGTCCATCTGGCGGCCATGCTTGAGAATCGTAAGTAAATCATATGCAACGTTAATAAAATGTTATATACAAGACTATTAATATCTGTATTTTCCCAGTGTAAAATCTACTTGATGCAACATTGGGTACTGTGGGTTTGACAATGCTTTTATGGGGGCTGCACCACTTCCAAAAAATTTGTAGCACAGTCCTAGTGATACAAAACCAAGAATGTTCTGATACAATTTAGCAATAAACGTAATGTTTTATGCCAGCATTACCTACTGCTGTTTATCAGTGATCCACCATGATGCAATAATATCGCTTTAAGTGGAAGTTCAGTGATAATATATATACTTTTAAGAAAAAAAGAGCAGTATTTATCCATCCCAATGACCTTAATCTGCCCATTCAGCATTGTGTCTGTGTATAAATAAATGCAACGGAAATAATGACTTCCTGTTTGCAGGACCCCTAATAGAGACCGTTATGGTCTTGCCCTTGACCCAGTCCCTGGGTTGATTCAGTTGGTCAGTAGAGATCTGAGCATGTGTAACCCATCCAACAGCCAATCAGTAGAAACCACTGTTACCATAACTAGGTATGCATACTATAAACTAAGAATTTTAGAAATAATATCTTATACTGAGCTTTCCTTTTTATGACATACCGCAACATCATAGCATTGCAGTACCATGTATGTGTAAGTAGTTATCAGGTGCAAAATTGCATCTACCGCATGGTGCTTTAGGAAATGTGCTCGAACATCTTCCACACAATTCTCTCAATATATTCCTTCACAGAATTACAGGGCATGCGACGGGAGATGCGCCGCCTGGACAGCCGCCTGACCAGACTGGGGAGGAGGGAACCCCAGTGTTTTTTTTTGTTTGTTTGTTTTTTTATGTACATATTTTTTTTATATATTATTAGACATAAAAACTGTTATGAAAAAAAAATATTTTTGGGCTTTATTTTTCGATATATCAAATTATTCAGATGGATTCATAATCAATTTTTATTTGAAAAAATTACAATATACATATCTATTTAGCTAGCTATATGTCTGGTACTTATAATTGTATATACCTTACCATTAATGCCATTACACACACCACATTGGCCACATTCCCCTATATAGTAGTTTGCACACAACAAGGGAAAGAAGGTGATGATGGTACTGGGTTACATAATGTCCACTGCGGTTTGCCACCATTTTTGTGGGACCAGGCAGGCTTAGCCCCACTGGACATACCCCTCACCCCATTGGCTACTCTCCCTCAGAGTATGCTTCGTGCAAGGGAAAGCAGGTGAAAGGGTAAGGCTTCATAGGAACAGCACCATTGAGTTACAGCAGGCCCACTGCAGTTTGCCACCATTGTTGAAGAGCCAGGCAGGCTTGGCCCCACTGGACATACCCCTCACCCCATTGGCTATCTCCCTCAGAGTATGCTTCGTGCAAGGGAAAGCAGGTGAAAGGGTAAGGCTTCGTAAGAACAGCACCATTGAGTTACAGCAGGCCCACACTTGTGTAATATGGAGTACTGCTCTCGGGCCAGGCAGGATTGAACCAGAGCTAAAAACATTAGCCACAGAGTAGCTGTTGCGGCTGTATGAGATGGTCAGAGTAGGTGACACCACAAAGGTGCCTCATGGAGAGAGAAGGAAGAACAAAAATGGAGTATGCTCTCGGGCCAGGCAAGATTGACCCAGAGCTGAAAACATTGGCCACAGAGTAGCTGTTGCGGCTGTATGTGATGGTCAGAGTAGGTGACACCACAAAGGTGCCTCATGGAGAGAGAAGGAAGAACAAAAATGGAGTACTGCTCTCGGGCCAGGCAAGATTGACCCAGAGCTGAAAACATTAGCCACAGAGTAGCTGTTGCGGCTGTATGTGATGGTCAGAATAGGAGACACCACAAAGGTGCCTCATGAAGAGAGAAGGAAGAACAAATATGGAGTACTGCCCTTGGGCCAAGTAGGATCGACCCAATCTTAGAAAAATTAGCCACAGAGTAGCTGTTTCACAACCTGAATGCAGTAGAGCAAGGTAGGACCATATATGGCCCTGCCAATAAGAATAATTTGCCATTTGCCAGCTAAGCTGACATCAGCTAAGCCTCTAAGTGGAAAATGAGGCGGAAGGAGCAGTACGGGTGGCCAGGGGCAGGAGGCCTTCAGTCACAGGCATCAGCAATAGGGGTGCTGTACTGAGATGTGATCCACGCCTCATTCATCTTGATGAATGTAAGGCGGTCCACATTCTCAGTGGAGAGACGGGTCCTCCTCTCCGTTACAACACCCCATGCCGCACTGAAGGTCCTCTCCCAAAGAACACTGGATGACGGGCATGAAAGGACCTCGATGGCATTGTTAAGCAATTTGGAAGGGAACAGATAATTCCTGGACTTAGTTTAGTCCATAACAGCATACTGTGCCAACTCGGGCCAGATATCAAGCCTCGCCACCCAGTAGTCCAGTGGATCCTCAGTCTCTGATGTGGCTACACTGGCCCTGGATCCGATGTAGTCGGTGACCTGGCGACTGAGATGTTGCCTGGTGGAGTTGCCAGTAGATGGGCCTGGCAACTGTGGCTGGAAGAACAGCCTGAAGTTGGCCGCGATGCCGCCTCTAGTACTGCTGCTCCTCCTGTCAGGCACAGGGGGACGTGAGCCCTGTTGATCCAACATCAGGTGCTGTAGGCCTGCCAGCATCTGGGAAGGCAGAACATAGGCAACATAGCAGTGTTGCCTCATAGTGCTGCATTCTACCTTCCCTCTGAGATGCAGGGATAAACTCCGACACTTTACCCTTATATCGGGGATCTATAAGGGTGGCCACCCAGTACTGCTCCTTCTCTTTGATGGCCTTAATCCTGGGATCCTTGCGCAGGCATTGCAGCATGAACGAACCCATGCGCCGCAAACTGCCTGCCGCAGAGGACCCCATGTCCTCGATGTCACTGAGGACAATAGTGTCGGGCTCAACCTCTCCCCAACCACGAATGACGTGGTACTTGGGAGGGTTGAGATGTCCCCCTAGAGGAATGCCCCATTTCCCCTTGGTCCAGGTCACCTAAATCCCCCTCCTCATCATCGTGATATTCGGGCTCGGAAAGCATCACGGTGTCTGTGTCCTCCTCTTCCAGTCGCTGCTGCTCGACAGCAAGTGCCCTGTCGAGTATGCCGCGCAGAGTGTGCTCAAGGAGTAACACCAGTGGGATGGTATCCGCAATGGTGGCATCATTGCGGCTTACCATCCTGGTTGCCTCCTCAAATGGCGCGAGCACACGGCAGGCATCGCTAATCTTGCCTCGTACTCGTACAAGTAGTCTATGATGGCTCGCCTCTGCTGGAGCAGCCTCAGCAGTATCATAAGGCTAGAGTTCCAGCGGGTGGGGGTGTCACAAATCAGGCGGTTCTGCGGCAGACCATTCTGCTGCTGAAACTCGGCCAGACGAGCTGTGGCCGTGTATGACCGCCTGAAGTGACTGGACACCCTCCTAGCCATCCTCAGTACCTCCTGGAGACCAGGGTACTTGGTGAGGAACCGCTGGACGACCAGGTTGAGAACGTGTGCCAGGCAAGGAACATGTGTGACTCTGCCCATGCGAAGGGCAGACAGGATGTTGGTGGCATTGTCACACACGTCCTTGCCTATTGAGAGGTGGTGTGGGGTCAGCCACCTCTCAACCTGCCCTTGCAGTGCTGCCAGCAACTCTGCCCCGGTGTGGCTCCTATCACCGAGGCACACAAGCTGCAACACTGCATGGCACTGTCTCGCCTGGCACGAAGCATAGGCTCTGGGGGGGCATGGAGCTGTCCGGGAAGAGGGCTCACCGGATGAGGAGGGGGGGTGGAGACTGGCGTATCACCAATGCGTGGTGGTACCACCATCTCCCCACTTGCGCTCCGTGCCGCGTCTCTGCCGGCTAGCAGAGTGACCCATTGGGCGGTAAATGACACATACCACCCCTGGCCGTGCTTGCTGGACCACGCGTCCATAGTAATGTGGACACACTTGCCCACACTGTGGTCCAGCGAAGCAGATATATTGCCCTGCAGATGGTCGTGCAGGTCTGGTACTGCCTTCTGGGCAAAGTACCTACGGCCAGGGACCTGCCACTGTGGTGTGCCAATGGCCACAATCTCCCTGAACGCTGCACTGTCTACCAGGCTGAAAGGTAGCAGCTGCACCGCCAGGAGTTTGGCTAAGCCGGCAGTAAGACGCTGTGCTTGGGGGTGACTGGGGGACAGTTTCTGCCTCCGCTCCAACAACTGGGGAAGAGAGACCTGCCTTTTAGCTGACGCTCCAGCAGCAGTGTCAAGAGGCCTCTTAACACCACGTACTGTGGCCAAAGGCTGCCTCTCCTCCCTAACTTCCACCGAGGAAGCAGCTGATGGGGCCGGAGGGGGAGGAGGAGGAACGGTGGCTACCTGGGCACGAGGTAGGGAACGTGTGGGTGCCTGCACGTTCCCTGTCCACTGCTCCCACCGGGCAAAGTGGTGCAGTATCATATGTCTCCTCATAGAGGAGGTGCCCAAATGTGATGTGGTCTTCCCATGGCTAACACGTTGCAGGCACAACTTGCACAATGCAACTGTGCTGTCACCTGGAGCCAGTGAGAAGAACTCCCACACCGCTGAGCCACCAGCACGACTCGGAGCAGAGGTCAGCTGCTGCTGTGGGGCTCTGGCACCAGATCTCATTGGTGCCGTACCTCCACATGCACCACTAGGTGCACTGCCTCTGCCCCCAGTCCTGCCTCTGGGTTCAGGATCATAATCATGTCTCTGAGGGACATCCCTCAGAGACACTATCCTCCTCCTCTCTCACAGAGGGCACCCATGGACGATCGGTGACCTCATCGTCCACTTCCACCTCCTCAATACTGGAGGCTGCATCACTAACAGCAGCAGCATCTGGAACCTCACCCCCTGCATTAGTTCCCTGGCTGCTTACAGACTGCTGCGTGACATCGTCAGCCTCCTGATTAGGTTCCATGCCCACAGTAGGAGCCTTAGGTGAGGAAGGAGCAGGCACAGTATCTACAGTAGCAGCTCGGCTGCTCTGTGCCTGTGAGGAAGTGGATGAGGAAGGCTGGGTAATCCAGTCTACTACCCGCCTTCCTTGATCAGAAGGGATAGCCCTAGCCCGGCTACCCCTAAACATATCGGGTACGGTAACCCGGCTGCCCTGCGAATGGCCAGGTAGCTCCTGGCCAGAGCCTTCAGTAGGCTCTCCTCTGCCTCTCCCTCTCCCTCCACGTGCAGAAGCACCCCTGCTCCTGGCTCTCCCTCTTGCCCTGCCAGGCATTTCCCTCTCCCAAATATTAAAAAAAAAAAAAATTATATATATATATATATATATATATATATATATACACACACACACAAACACAAAAGACAAAGCAACACAGAAGCAAACAAATAAACACAGCTTTTTTTTTTTACACTAAAAGCACAAATAGGACACAGCCACAACTGACAGCAAACAGCAGATCAGACAGCAAAAGCTGCTGATTGCTGCTAAAGGCAGCACTGTCAGCTACACAAAACACACAGACACTGACACTGACACACAGATACAGAAAGACAAACAAAAAAACAGGACACCTAGACCTCTAAAAGGTCTAACACCTTTTAGGGGGTTATAGGGGGGTTAGTCCTTAAAAGGACCTTAAAAGGACTTTTGGGTCTCACAAAGTTAGTCCTTAAAAGGACTGTTGGGTCTCAAGATGTGTGAATACAGGGGTGGTTAACTCCTACACTGTCAGGTCTCCACTAAACACACTCCAACACACTGACAAAATGTCGCCTGTGAAGCAGCCTTTTATACCCAGGGGGCTGGCAATAATCATGTTAGCTGCCATTGGCTAATTTGGGTCATGTGGCTTGCTCCATCTTGAAAATAATCCCCAAAATGCAGAAATTTCGCGAATTTACAAGAATTTCTCGTTTTTACGAAAATTCTCGTAATTACGAGAATCCTCGTAATTACGAGGATCTTCGGTTTCTCCGCATCCCAAAAGATCGTAGATTCTTGTAATTACGGGGATACTCGTATTTGCGAAAAATTTCGGGGAAAAAAAAAAATCCACGGTTCGTAAGGTGGAAAATCATGAATAATCCGCCGTTCGTGGACGGGATAAATCCGCGGCGGATCCAGGTTCAGGTCCGCGAACCGGCCATCTCTAATAAAGACTGCCCATTAAATAGTGAACCCATGCAATGTAATCTAAATTACAGTGATGACCCATATACCTTATTGTCTAACTGTGTTAATTCTGCTGGGGGAACCTGTCAAGGGGACAATGCCCAGGGATGTGTAGTTAAGGTAAATGGTAAAGAGGCACAGGCATTGCTAGACTCGGGTAGTATGGTAGCCTTGGTAGCCAGGTCCTGTGTACCTTGATTGATGCGAGTTATGACAAGAAAGTTAGGGTAATTTGCATTCATGGGGATAGACAGGATTATCCCACAGCCAAGGTGACCATATGTACCCCATCTGGTACCACTAACCACCATGTGGGAGTGGTACCCAGACTCACTTATGATGTGATATTGGGAAGTGATTTCCCGTTCTTTTTTGATTTGTGGGCTACTGTTAATTTCAAACCAAAAGAGCCATTACAAAGGACTGGTGATCCTACCTTTTCCTTTCCCTTTGCTAATGTACAGAGTGATGAGGAACTGTCCCGGTTACATGCTTTTTCGGGGGAAAGTTCAAGTCAAGTTATTGGTCCCAGCACCTTTGATGAGCTGGGAAGGGAATTAATAGATTTAGAGGCCAAACATGTTAACTTTAAAAGTGCTCAGTGGGAGGATCCTACTCTTGGAGGAGCAAGGGCTAGTATACAAGTTGTAAATGGTAAAGTTAATAACCCTGACAGGCCATTGCCATATCCACATTTTGAAGTAGACAATGACCCTTTATATCGCATAGAAAAGAAAGGTACAGAAGGAAATAAACAATTATTAGTACCACAAGAATTTCGGGATACAGTGTTGAAGTTGGCCCACAGTCACGTATTAGGTGGTCATTTGGGATCTGAAAAGGCAAAGGAGCGGGTACTGAGGTTTTACTGGCCAGGTGTGTTGGCTGCAATTAACAACTACTGTAGTTCCTGCCCTGAGTGCCAGCATACTGCTCCTTTTAAAGCTTTTCGAAGTCCACTTGTACCATTACCAATAATTGATGTACCTTAAAAGGATAGCTATGGATATTGTGGGCCCATTGGTAAAGACTACCAGAGGTCACCAATACATATTAGTGGTGGTAGATTATGCTACCAGTTACCCTGAGGATATCCCTCTCCGTAACATGTTGGCAAAATCCATAGCAATGGAATTAATGTTAATGTTTAGTAGGGTTGGTATCCCAAATGAAATTTTAACGGATCAGGGGACACCATTTATGTCCAAAGTAACAAGAGTTGTGCAAACTTTTACAAATAAAACACCTCAGAACATCCGTT
This sequence comes from Hymenochirus boettgeri, assembly GCA_019447015.1. Lineage (NCBI taxonomy): Eukaryota > Metazoa > Chordata > Amphibia > Anura > Pipidae > Hymenochirus > Hymenochirus boettgeri. The sequence goes on from CM033471.1 coordinate 229,819,335, forward strand.
TATCACCCCCAAATGGATGGTCTCGTTGAGAGATTTAATAAAACTTTAAAGACTATGCTTCGTAGAGTAATTGATAAGGATGGTAAAAATTGGGATTTTTTGCTTCCTTATCTAATGTTCTCAATCAGAGAGGTCCCACAGTCCTCAACTGGATTCTCACCATTTGAGCTGTTATAAGGACGCCATCCAAGGGGACTACTAGATATAGCCAAGGAGACCTGGGAGCATGAAACTGCTCCACACCGTAGTGTAATAGATCATGTGGCTGAGATGCAAGACAGGATTGAGGTGGTCATGCCTATTGTACGTGAACATCTTTTGAAAGCTCAGGAAGCTCAGCGACACTCTTATAATAGGAATGCTAGACTTCTTGTGTTCCAGCCAGGGGACAGGGTGCTGGTTTTATTGCCAACTGTGGAGAATAAATTTTTAGCAACTTGGCATGGTCCATATGAGATAATTGGGAAAGTTGGAGAGGTCAACTATAAAGTCCGACAACCAGACAGAAGAAAGACTGAACAATTTGTCAATTTGCTAAAGCCTTGGAAATACAGGGAGGTACTATATGCATCCCAGTCGTTCTCCTGTAATAATAAAATAGAAAAAGGTCCAGAAGTCAATATTGCTGAGACTCTGTCAACTCGCCAAAAACAAGAAGTAAAAGAATTTGTTGTGCAAAACAGGGATGTGTTCTCCAGTGTACCTGGCAAAACTAATATCATTGAACATGACATAATTACAGAGCCTGGGGAAAAGGTACACTTAAAACCCTACAGAATACCTGAAGCACGTAGGGAAGCCATAAGTAGCGAGATTAAAAAGATGTTTGAACTTAAGGTGATTGAAGAATCACAAAGTGATTGGTGTAGTCCAATTGTCCTTGTTCCAAATCCCAATGGTGAAATCAGGTTTTGTAATGATTTCCGCAAGTTAAATACTATATCTAAATTTGATGCTTATCCAATGCCAAGAGTTGACGAGGTAAAGCAAAGAAAAAAACTGCGTTCTCTACCCCAGAAGGCCTTTTCCATTATAAGGTTTTACCTTTTGGTCTTCATGGCGCTCCAGCCACGTTCCAGATTGATTGACAAAGTTCTAAAACCCCATGTTCGTTATGCTGCTGCCTACCTTGATGACATTGTTATACACAGTACAGACTGGGAGTCAGACTTGCCAAAAGTACAAGCAGTGGTCGATTCAATCAGGACTGCAGGTTTGACTGCAAACCCTTCAAAGTGTACTATTGGTCTTGAGGAGGCAAAATATCTAGGGTTTTCTATAGGAAGGGGCCTAGTTAAGCCACAAATGGAATCTATTAAAAAATGGCCTCGGCCTTCCACCAAGAAACAGGTTAGAACTTTCTTGGGCTTAACAAGCTGCTATAGAAGATTCATACCAAATTTTGCCACCATTGCTAGTCCGTTAACTGACCTTACAAAAGCAAAGGCCCCTGTAATGGTTAAGTGGACTACGGAGGCAGAAGAAGCCTTCAGTAAGTTGAAACAAGTTCTCTGTGTTCATCCAGTTTTAGTAGCCCCGGATTTTACAAAGGAGTTTGTTGTGCAAACAGATGCCTCAGAGGTAGGTTTAGGAGCAGTTCTGTCCCAAGAAGTAAATGGCGAAGAACACCCAGTGTTTTATTTAAGTAGAAAACTTACGGTTCAGGAGAAAAACTACCCAATTGTTGAAAAAGAGTGTTTAGCTATTAAGTGGGCTCTGGAAACTTTAAGATATTATCTGTTAGGTAGACAGTTTCGTCTTATTACAGATCACGCTCCCCTCACCTGGATGAGTCAAAATAAAGAGAAAAATGCAAGAGTTACAAGGTGGTTCCTTAGTCTGCAACCATACAAGTTTACAGTAGAACATAGGGCAGGGGTAAAGCACAGTAATGCTGATTGGTTGTCCAGAGTTTACTCCCTTATGTCCATGGTCGCTCTTCCCACAAGGTCGGAGCTGGGGGGAGGGATATGTGACAGGAGATCTGGTCTGGTTATAGAGGGAAGATAAAAGTCCCGATTTGCTGTGCAGCGTCTACCCTGAAAGGTGGAATAATAGGCGCAGAGAAATATGCATGTGTGTAGATACAAATGCAGGTTGAATTTGCACAGACAGTTTAGGGTCTATGGGTCTGGAACAAATGGAAAGCGGGTGGGCTGTTTGTTCCATTCCACTGGTAATCCTGCACAGCTCTTTTTGGTTAAGCCCTGAGAGGCCAGGTAGCTGTTACACCTGTGCTAATCAGGACTGTTAAAACAGAAGTCTGGGGTGTGTCTCTCTCTCTCTCTATCTGCACAGAGGCAGGGAGCTGTGGAGGGAGAAATCAGAACCTCACAAGTAAGGCACTGTGTTTGGAACTGAACTCATTTTGTTTCCTATTGTGTTATTTAGTTGTTGGTGTGGAGTAGCTACCCAACAATAGATAGCTTGAACTGTATAGCCAGCGCTATGGTGCAAGGGTTTTGTTTTGTTTATTTTGTTTTATGTTAACACCAGTGAAGACCATTAAAGACCTTAAATTGCCTTTAAGCCTGAACTGTGTTGCTTCCTTCCCTGAAAGACTGTGGAGTATTTCCCATAACAAGGCCCAAGCAGCTCTTAAGGGCCAATCTGTCACAGTGCATATTCCTTTCGTACTATGTTGTTGGTAAAAAGTGCCATGGTGCTATCACTTTCTTAACAAGAAAAATGAACCCTACCCTTTTATTTGAATTATTCATTGTTAAAGGGCAACTATAGTGAAAAAAATACTTTCTCTCATATTAATCTATAAATTAATACATACAGTAATTATGGCTAAGGCTCAGTATCTCTCCTCCCTTTCTTAACTGACACCTTTTTACAGCTGACCTGACTATCTTTAAGGGCAAGCATGCTTGCAAAAAACTTTGTTTTTTGTTGTAGTATTTGAAGGAGATATATATATATATTAGATATATATATATATATATATATAATATATATATATATATATATATACACCAAAGTAGTGAGTCAGGCGCACTCCACGTACTTGACAAATCTTTATTAAGTAAAATGGTAGGCCAAAGCAACCATTGGCCTACCATTTTACTTAATAAAGATTTGTCGTCCGTGGAGTGCGCCTGACTCACTACTTTGGTATATATCCTTCTGGCAGCACCCAGGTAATCTACATGCAACGGAGTGCATCGGATCTCTACCTTATATTTATATATATATATATATATATATATATAAATTTCTGCAGTCCAACGAAACAACTAACCATCTACTTGCAAATCTCTAGCCTAAAATACAAAGGCAAGACCTGCTAGTTTGACTGCAAATTAGAAACTGAGCTTCTCTGGGGATTTAATGCTGTTTTATAGTGTCTCGTAAACATACCCCAAAAATCTGATTGGTCTAGAACAAATCTTAAATATGATTGGCTCTGGTATTATTGACCAATCATATTTTAGGGGTGTGTCATTGAGTCAGTATAAAACAGCTACAGGCCTTCATCAAGGCCTAGTTCTGTTTTAGTAGCAGAGCTGCCAGTCAGATGTTTGGTGTCCAACTGAGTCGTCTAAATGTACTGGTTTGGTGCCTGGTATTTGCGGTGTTGAGGCGCTCTTTTTCACTACACATCATTTTGTGTTTGATGCTCAGTGTCTAAAAAAAATAGTTTATAAAGTTATTTCAGCATTTAGTTGCTATATATGAAGCATGTGTTTTCCTCAGCCTGATCAAATGCACTGTACATGCTTTGAACAAAATTATTGTTGGTGTAGTTGAATAACATTTACCACCATTTCCCTTAAATACACTCTCTAATAGCGGAGGGCAGTCAGGAAATGGTTGTAGTTGTATTAGCCAGAGGTTAATCAGGTAAAACACATGTAGCCAGGATGAGTCAGAATGATCACAGTATGAAATTCAATAAATTTACAATAATGCGACCCTGTTAATTATATTATCTGTCAATCTCTGTATAATACAATGTTTATTACCATATAACTTTTAGTTATGGCTTTTACATGTGTGTGGGTGAAGAAGGGAGAAAAAAGTTTTTTCTTTGATTAGCGAGTTTCTGAGAGTTTCATTAAGTATTTCCAATTATAATTATATAATTATAATTGTATTGTGGGACTAGTAAAGACATCTTGAAACTTTCTTCTTGATCTGCCAGTACACGTTTGTCCTGCTTACTCTTACTAATAGTGGCAGCATCTGTACTGTTTATAATTAGAGTCAAATGGTATTAAAAGATCTTCCGCACATGTATATTAAATGTTGGTATGCTGGGTGCTGCCCAGGAATTCCTATAGCCAATGGTAAGGTAGATTCCACTCAGATAAAAGTAATCCTGGACACACACCAGTCTTGAAAATCAACAGTGTTTTTTATTTAACATGTGACATTTTGGTTTACTGGTACACCTTCCTCAGACGAGCAAACAAGTGATAAAGTGCATAGTGCTAGCTTAAATAGAAAGAGGGAGACCTCTAGTGTTACATTCCTAAAAACAAACATTATGTTCCAATAAAGTGCAACAATTTTCAAATATAAGGTGTGCATTATATAAGGGATAATACGCTATCTACAGTGTAATATAAGGATATTACGTTACAGAGGAGTTCCCTGACCATATAAAACCACAAGGCTGTTAGGCCAAGTGTTTTTATACAGGTCAGGGAACTCCGAGGTCCTCCCTATGAATAAATTTAATTAAAAACAGATAAAAGTAATCCTGGATGCACACCAGTCTTAAACATCAACAGTGTTTTTTATTTAACACGTGAAGTTTCCGTGTACTGGTACACCTTCCTCAGACGAGCAAACACGCGATAAAGTGCATAGTGCTAGGTTAAATAGGGTGGAGGAAATTAGAAAGAGGGAGACATTCCTGTGTTACATTCCTAAAAACAAACATTGTGTTCCAATAAAGTGCAACAATTTTCAAATATAAGATGTGCATTATATAGCAACATGGCATATCATTACATCAGCAACATAGTATATTATTACATCCTGTGCATTAAATTACAAACCCATTAGACGTATAAAACATTTCTGTGTATCATATATATAAAATACAAATATTCCAAATATATGTGAATAAAGTGCAAGTGTCACCTAAAATAATGTAATAGAGATACTTAAAAACAGAGGTTTTCTTTAAAAAAGGAGCAGTATTACAGCATTACATGTTGTTAACTATAGACATAGAATAAAGCCTTTCTATGTACGAAAAGGTTAATTAGATCAGTAGGAGGGACAGTCTCATTATAATTAATTAATCTTCATTTCAACCCCAAATTGGTGTTTAACCCCTTGGGTTGTAAGATGCCTAGTGTATAGATCGAAAAGGATTCTTTATGTAGAAGTGCATTGTTTCTATTGCCACCTCTTTTAAGTGCAGGAATATGGTCTATGAGGTCACAGGCCATATGTTTGGCTTCAACAAAGTGGGTGGTCACGGGTGGTATGTCCACTTTTTCAGATTCAATTTTATGAATCCTTTCAAGTGCTAACTTGATATCGCTTTTGTGCCTCTTCTTGAAAGGTCCCATGGTTTTTCCCACATATACCTTGGAGCAAGGGCACTTGAGTAAATATACACAATATTTTGTGTTGCAGTTATAAAATTCTCTCCTTATCAGCACAGTAATTCAGTCAGTCAGTGTAACGAACCAGAACTGCACAGAGTGAGAGCCAATGTTTATTGTCTTCTTTTAGTTTGAGATAGAAATGGCGGTTAATTATTTGTATTTACAAAAACAGGCTTGTTATCTACATTACTAATACAGAGAGAGGGGAGACAGGGTGGGGTGAGACAGAGTGCCTGTGCTGGATTTTTCTCTTTTTGACCTTATGTATTATATAGAATAATACGCGACCTAAAGAATAATATAAGGATATTACTTCACCTCGGAGTTCCCTGACCTCACTAGCGGCCTCGGGTTTTAATATGGGCAGGGAACTCCTCGGTGGCGTAATATCCTTATAATACATAAGGCTAGACATTTTCAATGGGAAGGTGCAGCAGCGAGAATCTATATTGCAATCATTCAGTGATGTCACTGAGTGACTTCCTGTATTGTACTGCCCCTCCCACTGTCTCCCCCTCCCTGTATTAGTCATTTATATATATATATATATATATATTAGTCATTTATATCCCTGTTTATTCTTGACAATGTTCAGTCCTTCTTTCTCTTTTCAATAGGAAAGGTAATTAACTATTTATACATTAAACAGGGATTCCTATATAAATGACTAATACAGGAAGGGGAAGACACAGTGGTAGTGTGCAGGTTATTTTTTTTTTTTGGCTGGCCTTATGTATTATAAGAAATAATATGCTACCTACAGTGTAATATATGGATTTACTTCACCTCGGAGTTCCATGACCTGTATAAAAGCACTCGACTTGCGGCCTCGTGCTTCTATATGGTCATGGAACTCCTCAGTGGCGTAATATCCTTATATTACACTGTAGGTAGCGTATTATCCCTTATATAATGCACATCTTATATTTGAAAATTGTTGCACTTTATTGGAACACAATATTTATTTTTAGGAATGTAACACCCTCTTTCAAATTTACTCCACCCAATTTAACCTAGCACTATGCACTTTATCACTTGTTTGCTCGTCTGAGGAAGGTGTACCAGTACACGGAAACTTCACATATTAAATAAAAAACACTGTTGATTTTCAAGACTGGTGTGCATCCAGGATTACTTTTATCTGTTTATAATTAGAGGGATATGGAAATTTATTCATAGGGAGTACCTATGAGGATATGGTAATTCACAGCAGTAGGAGGGCATGACTATACATGCCATTCACGTTGATTGATATTTCCTCCCTCTAAATTGTTAAAACTTATAAATCTAATATTTACAAAACGGGTGGATGGATTGGAAAAAGAAACACATATTGGGGATAAGGGAAATTATAGTTTAATAGTATGAGGTTTTTAAAAGTTTGAATTTGGACACCATAGACGCGGCTGACGTCATGAGAAAGTGCCGTGGGAATGAAGGGGTGTAAGTACTGTTACGATTATTATTTTTTTTAAAAATACGACATAATGAACATAACTTGATTTTACAGTGCACTTATCCTTTAAATAGCTTCAGAAAAGATAATTTTTTGGGGAGGTGGGGCTTCTTAAATGGCACATCATCTGTCACATACTTTCTTGTTTATCCCGACTGTCTGAGTGTAACTTTAAAAAGTCTATAACTGAAGACCAAGAGAAGCTAGATACATCATACTAGGCTTGTTTGAAAGGTATGAGAGTACTCTTTTAAATAGAGGATACTTGTATGGAGACCACAGTTACCCTTTAAGTGCTGAAATTTCGTCTCCCATAGACTTCAATAGATTTCAGTGGAAGTTGTGAAAATCCCTCACAGGTAAATTATTTTAGTGTCCACAGCTGGACGTGCCCAGGGATTCTTTGACCAGTACTTACTTTACAAATGTAACAGGTCCAGCTTTCCTGTGCTCACTCACAAAAGGTAAATATCTCTGTCTTGTTGCAAAATGCTTACGGGAACTTCGATTTTAACTGAAACAATTTAGAACACAATGAAATTTTATCTTGGGTCGTAAAATCGCCATTTCATTTGAAGAGACTGTGACTCCTGGGAATAAGGAATTATAAGAAACTGAACATTTGTTAAACACTTGACCCCTCATCTGTAATGGAAAAAAAAAGAACACATTTATTTATTTTTTTCCCTTCCCTGTTTGCATGCTACCACAAAGAACATTGTTCATGGACAGTAAAGTTTTTGGGTCAGTTTATTACTATATCCCATTTCTACTTATTAGAGTTTAATTAGATTTTGCCTGGTGCCTACAGACACTATTCAATCACATTTGGCAATCCGAGTGTAAAGGGAATGCTTTAGAAAGAATGGTATTCGGCAATACGAGCTAAAGTCTAACTTAGAATGGGAAGAGTAATATTAAAATAATTCTTTTTCACTGCTGGCACAGAAATCCTTTTAAAGCAATCAAAGTAGCCCTCTGAATGAATACTAAGCATGCTGAGATATCAAGAGATTAAAGGAGAAGTTCAGACTAAAACACATTTCCTGATTTATTGTCCTGAAACTGGTGAAGTATCACTTGCACTACCACAAAGTCATGCTCCCCAATCACCACTCAACCCTCCTTCTCTCTTTCATATAGGTTGAATCATGCCCAATGTGCCTACCATAAAAAAAAACCTCTTTCCTGCAATACCACATTTCAGCCCCAGTCCACAAATCAGTGTTAAGTCAGCCCTCCAGATCACCAGTCATTGTAAGTCAGCCCACCGTACCACCACCACAAACATGCCTATGTTCTATGAATAAGCCACGCCAACTTCACGTGTCACCACCCCCCCCCCACAACCCTCCACACCCGTCTGCCGATAGGTGTCAAAAACTTTAGGAACACCCCTGCTGTTAGTTCACTAAATGATGTCATGAAGTGATTGTTCTCCTGTGCTGATGGCTCCCCTACACACAGTACAGTACAGTACAGTACAGGCTGCTCGATTACTGCCATTCAGCTTGTCCAAATGGGAATTATTAGATAAATCCCATTTGTAACCATTGTTTAATGATCAATCTAAACCAGTATTGTCTAACGTGTGTAAAAGGCCCAAATGTCCATTCACATATGTGACTGTGGGGCCGTCAGGCCGGCGATCGCACCATGTGTACAAAGCTTAAGATGGTAACTGTTATTTAATTTAAGTTATTTTAAATAAGTTAGTTTCATAACTATACATTAGGAAAATGCTTTTAGCCTGGATTATTCTTTTATAGAGAACTGCCACCCCCTGGCACCACCAGAACACCACTAGGATGTTCTGGTGGTGCCAGGGGGATGTGCTGGTAATGCCAGGGGGGATGTGCTGGTGTTGCTATGTGGTATGGCTGGTGATGCCAGGGGGGATGTGCTGGTGGTGCTGGGAGGGATGTGCTGGTGGTGTCAGGGGGGATGTGCTGGTGGTGCCAGTGGGGATGTGCTGGTGGTGAGGGGGATATGCTGGGGGTGCCAGAATGGATCATTCCCACTCTCACCCCCAACACATCCCCCCAGCACCACCACCATATCCCCCTCCCCAAACCCTACTGGGCGATGCTGCATACCATCCCATCTGATTACTGTTATACATGATTCCCATCTGATTGATTGCACACACACACACCCCAATCACTGCCGGACATACAGATTAAGTTTGCATAATATTATATTGATAGTGATGGTCCCGGTGTGCACTAATCGTCCAGTCTAGCAACTTACTTGGGAACTTCTTGCACCCAGCCCAGCAGCAGTCAATGTCACTTGGCAGTGGGAAACGTAGCACACACGCAGGTGCACGGCAGTGATGCGCTGCACGCGGTGCCGATGGCCTGACGTCAAGCCAAGGAGCTGAACCACCAATCATTGGTTAATTCATTCTTCCAGACTGAAGTCCTCATTGGATGTCAGGGCCGGGCCCCCGGTCCAGATTACAGCAGCAGCCGGTGCTACAGATATACAGAGGTTACGGTAATCTAATCATCATTCTCATGCCCAAAACTTTTATTGATACTGGTGTATCCACAAGGCACCCTGGTGCCTTGTGGATTACCCGGGCCCTGCACCTGGGGATGCAGCGCTGTACAGTAACAAAATACAATAAAGTCATACAAGGGGGACAAATACATAGATATTTTAATGCATAAATATTTAAATAGAAGTGCTAGAGCTTTGCCACAAGAGGAAAAGAGGTCCCTGCCCTGTAGAGCTTACAATCTAGTACATCTACATCTATCTACATGACTTCCCACATTTTAATAGAACTGCATATTAGTGGGTAAATTTTCATTGCCAAAACGTTTAAACGTGAAAATTAGCCATGCTAAAAATTAGCTGTAAATAAGCATGGCAATCCTGTATAATGCAAGTCCATGGTGATGCTATCCCTTTCGGCTCACTGCCATTGATTTCTATTGTAAGGGGAACGGTGCCATGGGCAATCTGCTCCTAGAGCCACTTCCACTAGGAATACTACTGTCTGCCCATACAGCAATTCTTTGTCCGTACTATAAATACATCCAAAGCACTGGATTCCTGTTTTTGTAGGATCCCTAATAGTATATGTTTTGGATTATTAATAGTCTAGTTTCACAATCTTATATCCTAACCAAAGGCTGTGGATATGCACGGACACCAGACGCATTTGCACGAGCACCATGTTATTCAGGGATTGGAGAAAGTCTGGGGGGGTGGGGGGGTTTGGTGATGTGCACACTTGCAAGGTGCGTGAGCTAGGGATTTGCTAGTACTACAGAATAAAAGATATTAGTGGATTGCTAGAGATAAAAAAAAAACAGATTATTGTGTCTACTCTATACCAGCAATTGGACAAATACAAAAGGATACAGAAGATAATGATCTTGCAACATCCGTATATTAGTGAAACTCTTGGGGCAATTCTGGGAATTGAATAAAATGGATTTGTTCTTCTTTTCTGTCCATCATTGTGAGTGGACCTGTTTGCTATTCTGTAGAAGACGAATCTGCATGTAGAGATGAAACCATCAGGGAAATTACAAAATGAATTAAGCGATCGTATAGTCCTGCACACAAATGTTAACATGCATAGGGAGTAGTCAGAGAGACAGGGAAACAATTCCTCAGTCTACGACTGGAGTGTGAAACATGCTATGTTATTAATTATAAGCCAGAATATTAAAATGATAGCAGAGCTGTTTAATGTTTAAGAGATGTAGAGATGGCCAAACTTCCTAAAGTTTAGTTCGTTTTCGAACTGCTGAACTTCAGTAAAAGTTTGCGAGTTCGGAAACGAACCTATTAATGGACAAACTCCCATCGGAGTCCATTATTTCAAAAAGTCTGGATTAAATACAGATAAAATAACAATGGTAACTTACTGTGCTGTGGCACCTGGGAAATGGTCTGGGTAACATGTCCATCTCAACAAAACTTGTTTAACCACTAACTTCCCCCACGATCGGGCAATTGTCGGGTTTCTGCACGCTACATTTGAGGGTTACCAGATGATACATTCTAGGGTTACCGTATGATACATTCAAGGGTTACCGTAATTGAAGGCTACATTCGAAGGTTTCTGAACAATACATTCAAGGGTTACCATAATGGAAGGCTACATTTGAGGGTTACCAAACGATACATTCAAGAGTTACCGTAATTGAAGGCTACATTCAAGGGTTTCCGAATGATACATTCAAGGGTTACCATAATCGAAGGCTACATTCGAGAGTTACCGAACGATACATTCAAGGGTTACCGTAATGGAAGGCTACATTTGAGGGATACCGAACGATACTTTCAAGGGTTACCGTAATGGAAGGCTACAATCGAGGGTTACCGAATGATACATTTAAGGGTTGCGGTAATCGAAGGCTACATTTGAGGGTTAATGAACGATACATTCAAAGGTTACCGTAATCGAAGGCTATGTTCGAGGGTTACCAAAATCAAAGGATATATTCCAGGATTACCAAATTCGAATGTTACATTCGAGGATTACCGATTAGAGAATTCGATAATTATTAATTTTTTCGATAATTATTGAAATTAATTAAGAGAGTTCGGGTGAACTCATAACGTTCGGCCCCAACTCTGAGGAATCATGTTCGGGTCCATCACTAAATAGGAAATGTGCCCATTGTAGAAATATTTTGGACTTGCTAGTATTAAGACATGTAACACCCCTCAGTGTTTCTCAAATGCTATATATGCAAGTAAAAATATATATGGAGTTTGGCAGCCAAATCTTTTTTCAAGTCTAATATATTGATAAAATACACTGTATAAAATACAAGACATTTTCTGATAATATCACTGGTGTCCGTGTAAATTAGAAAGCCATTGTTAAGTGGCCGCAGGCAGATAAAGTTTGAGAATCACTAGTGTAGATTGCAATGTACAAAATGTTCTGTGATAACTGTATAAAGCATAATTTTAATTTATTATTAATATTATTATTATTACCATATTATAATTATTATTATGGATTTATATAGTGCCAAGATCTTCCATGGCGTTTTACAGTTGCATTAATATACATGAGGAAAACATTCATGTTACATACAAGGGTAGTGCAAGTAATACAAAGTGCAAATAATTCAAGTGCTGGTCCAGCAGCATTCAGTGTGGTAAGTAGAGATGGCCGAAACTCACTAGGTTTGTTCCATTTTCGGATTCCACAATCTTGGGAAAATCCTGAAAATCTGAAACTGGAACGAATTTCCGATAATTTTCCATTGTACGGGTCTATTTTCGATAATTTAGGAAAATTGCCTCGAACATTCAGAAATTATCGAAAATTTGACTGGAGACCATTTTGGGAAAAGCAAAAATGGTCTCCGATCATATTTTCGATAATTTTCGAATGTTCAAGGCTATCTTCGAAAATTATCAAAAATAGCTCTGTACATTCGAAAATTATTGAAAATGTCCCGAGGATCCTTCTGGATTTGGACGGATCTTTTGGATTTCAGAACTGAGGGGTTCCGTGTCAGATCAGGGTTTGTGTCGGACCCGGATCCCATCTCTAGTAGTAAGTTACAGCATTACTGTGGTACAATAGGAAAGAGGGCCCTGCCCGAGAGCTTACAGTCTAGAGGAGATGGGGATGAAACATAAGGTGAAGCAGTCTATGAGACCTATGCTTTGAACAAAAGGATGTTGTTCCCTGTAAAACAGATCTTGGAAGGGAAGTGCCAAATAAATTTTGTCTGATGGGTAACATTTTCATTCCTACAACACAGCATTTTAAGAATTATCTCATATACTAGCCGAAGGCTGTAAATATGCACAGACGCATTTGCACAAGCGCCGTGCCATTCATCATCTCCCTCATAGTGGGAGGGATTTGAGGAGGTGTGCGTGGGAGGATGAGTGCGGCAGTGGGTGTACGTGCGCGGGGTGGGGGGACTGCTAGTTGTATCTAAGAGGTAACAATGCCCTAATGCTCCCAGTCATCATTCCATACAGGAGGATTCTGGTTTATTTATAGATTTTCCATACGAAAATAATAATAAATTCTGTCATTTTGTAGATTCTTGTTACAGCAAACAATTCCATTTTTACAGATGTTGCTGCTAAAGCTCTGTCATTTATAAGGAGTGGGTAACTCCAGTGAGACTGGGTAATTCCTAATGTTTAAAGGAAATTAAATGCGTGTAATGGGCAACACAGGGCAAAAATTAATGCACCAGTAACTACAGAACTTTAATAAATCAATCTTCATCATCCACAGTTCCAGGACTTGTATTTCAGTAACATCTAGAAAGCGATAAGTTTTTCTGTATAAATGTGTTTAGAATAGAGGAAGAAGAGAGGATGATTAAAGAAGAAAAGGAGAATTAGTAAGAACTTAGAAGCAGAGTCCTGGGATTTAAAGTGAGGAGTTTAAGTAGAGAAACTGAAATTAGCAGTTTTCCTCTTGAGTATTTTTTCAGCTTGTTCTGCATCTGTTATCTGGGGGGTGATCAGGCAATCACTGTGATATTTTCTGCAGAGGAAACTCATTTCTGAATCTTTGATTTAATTTAATTAGAAGAAAGAAGGAAAAGAATTGTGGGCAGAGTGCACACATACAAAGTCATTTTTATCGGGTCGCCTAATTACAGCATTATTTCAATTTGCAAGAGCATCTGTTGCATCTGCAACTTCTAATTGTCAGAGAGCAGCTGCCTGCTAGGAAAAGTATTACGTATCCTTCAACGAAATGCACAACACCGGAAAACTCTGTTCATAGTAATGGATGGTAAAGGTTCTACATCAGTGTATTTGATTCAGTATCAATTAGCTATGAGTCTCACTGGAGTGAAAATCTGAGACGAAAAACAATCTGTTCGTCTTTATTGAAATTATGTTTTCCCCAATATATAAACAAAATACCTTGAAATGACTGATCTGTCGATAGTAAAGTGAAATGTGAACGATTGTACATGCTATTGTGTTCATTATTATAATTATTGTGGATTTATATAGCGCCAACATTTTCCGTAGCCCTTTACAATTACATTTATACATTCACATTAGGCCATGCCCCGAAGAGCTTACAATCTAAACACACTTTTTTGACACATACAGCCTAACAGTATTTTGCGCTTTATCACCTGCATTACTAACCAGATACTTAAGGATAATAATTGTGTCTATTCTGGCACAGTAAACTGGTCGAAAAATCTTCGAAAATACGTTCGGAGACCACTTTTAAGTTTCCCATCATATTTTCGAAGGTTTTCGAACGTTCAAATCTATTTTAGAATATTAGCGAAAATAGCAGCAACCAAAAAATAAAAAAATGAAGGAGCACATTACAAGTGTGATTACTAGAATTTATTTAGAAAAACAACATACAAAGGGCCATATTTATAAAGCCGTGGTATCGCTTTTTATCGATACCGCAGGGTAGTTATTTTACGATTGCGATCATACATTTATGACTGAACATTCGGTTGTAGAATACCATGCAGTAGTAAACTACCGCAATGGTATTCTATGGGGATCGTAAATCTACAATTTCGTTATCATAGATTTACGATCGGTAAATCTAAGATCGTAAATTAATGATAAAGATTGTAAATTAAGAATTGTTAAGCTGATCGTAAATTAACAATTGTTTTTTACCGATCGTTAAAGGCACGGTATCGATAAAAATCAATACCGTGCCTTTATAAATCCGCCCCAAACTTTTGGGACTACATTGTCCCTTGTAGGTTTTTTTTCTAAATAAAGGAAGGGACGTAGTCCCAAAAATGTTGTATGTAGAGTTGGGATCCGGGTCCAACTCGGATCCGACCCTGAACCTCTCGGTTCTGAAATCAGAATGATCCATTCGGAACCTATTTTCTATAATTATCGAACATTCAAGGATTATCGAAAATAGCTTTGAACGTTCAAAAATACGATCAGAAACTCGAAAGTAGTCTCTGATTGTATTTTCGAGGATTATTAAATGTTTGAGTCTATTTTTGATAATCCTCGAACATTTGATAATAATTAAAAATTCGTTTTGGATTTTCGGGATTTTCCCGAGATCCGGGAATCCAAAAACGTAACGAAACTGGTGAGTTTCAGTCATCTTTAGTTGTATGTAGAGATGGGATTCAGGACCAATATGGTCCCGGATTTCGGGACTTCAGAACATATTTTCAAAGATTTTAGAATGTACGGAGCTATTTTCTATAATTTTCGAAAATAGATTTGAACGTTCAAAAACCTTCGAAAATATGATCGGAAACTCAAAAGTGGTCTCTGAACGTATTTTTAAAGATTTTCGACCGTTCAAATCTATTTTAGAAAATTATCGAAAATAGATCTGTACATTCGAAAATCTTTGAAAATTCGTTCCGTTTTCTGATTTTTGGATCTCCGGGATTTTCCCGAGATCTGGGAATCCGAAAAACGGAATGAAACTATTGAGTTTCGGACATCACTAGTTGTATGTTGTTTTTCTAAATACATTCTAGTAATCACACTAGTAATCTAGTGTGCTCCTACGTTTTGTAGTTCTCGAGTACAATGTCTTACAGCTTCCTCCATTTTCTCAGTTTCCTTTTCTGACATACAGTACATGCATGCATTCATATGGTAGAAATAAGGAAGGTTGTTGGCATGATGGGTCAGTGGGAGAAGCTGTGGAATGCTGTTCTGGCTTCTTTTTATTATGAGCATCCTATATATTAAAACCCTAACTGCTGACTATGTGTGCGTGTCACTGCAATCACTCCCCTGGTGACTAGATGTCCCCACTCCTCCCACATAGTGTAACTGGTGAGTGGTGCGCCCAATCGTTTCTGTTCATCTTAACGGTGATGTCACTCCGGTAATTCCTTGACTAACTAAGTTGCCGGTGCCAGGGTAATCCATTGTGCTGTTGCTGTAGATGATCATTTGGCCAAACAGGGGCCGGATTGCGGCATCCTATGTAAGGAAAGCTGAACTGTGTCGCTTCTGTGCATGTGTATGGATAGTGAGTTGTAACATCCGATACCTATTGGACACTTTCTGGGGGGGTGTTGAGGAGAGAGAGGGGGGGAGGAGGGAGGAGAGAGGGAGGGAGAGAGAGAGGGGGGGGGAACGAGAGAGAGAGAGAGGGGAGAGAGAGGTCTAATGTCTAGTGCCCCTTATTTAACAGGCTTAACTGACTAATTTTAGAATAAATAGTTAAAAGATACATTTTTAAAAAATCTGTATATTTAGAAGGAGATGTTTAGTAAAAATAATTTATATGTGCAACCTATAGTTAAGTGGCAGCTAGGAGTAAGCATCCCTACCTCCTGTTTGCCTTTTGAGTAATTAAATGTTTAAATTTACTGCATTTGCTCATACCTGTCAGATCTACTTAAAACAAACATAGATAGGTGTAGAGATGAATAAACTCACTGGGGTTCTTTCATTCTAGAGGGTCTTCCAATCTGAAAATAATTTTGCCTCAGAATTTCACATGTCAAAACCAATGTAGTCTCACATAGAAATTACTGTAAAAGTTACAACTTGGGGAATTCCAATAGTGCAACCGGGGAGTTCCAACCCCAAACTAGGTTCAGGATGAATCTCTGGCACATCCCTAATAAGAACAAGCCACAATACAGAGAAGAAACCAATAACCATTAGCTATTGCTATACCCCATTGCTCAGATCCCTAAGAAAAAAAGGGAGGTAGGAATACTCACTCCTACCTACTATAAAATTATAGATTGCATGTACAAATTCTTTGAAAGGGTCAGGCTAAAATTAAAGGGAATGTCCACCCCTCTATAAATAAAACAGTATATTATGCAGGACCCCCCTAAACCTAGAGTTCCTTTTGGTTACACTGTTTAATTCAGCTCCCAGCATGAGAAATCATACTCACAAGTTTGTGATCCACCGTCGCTTCCTGTCTGTCAACTCCCTCTCCACTGCGGCTGCTGTGTTTTTTTTCTGTTCCTGAGCAGCCGCAGTGAAGACTCGTCAGGGAATAGAGATGTAATGTGGGTTCCAATAGAACCCAGTTTCGAACCGAATCTGAGGGTATCGAAGTCCTGACGAAACTTTCAGAACCCCCTGAATTTCACGGAACCCTGAGATTTTTAGAATTTTCGATTTTAATCGAAAGTAGACGATTATCGAAAATCTAAGTAGACTATTTTAGAAAACCGAAACTCCGAAAATTTGAAAACGGAACGAAACTCAACATTTTTGAACATCTCTATATGGGAATAGCAGTCAGTGATTTGCTTTGATGTCTCTGTCTTGGCCGAGACTGACTACCTTAACCGGGAAGTGGAGCACGAAGTGCAGAGCCATGGCGGAGCATTGCGGAGATCTCTTGCTGGGAGCAGATTTAAACAATATAACCAAAATGAACTCTAGTGTTAGGGGGTCCTGCATAACATACTAATTTTTTCCCAGAGGGGTGGACATTCCCTTGAAGATTGCTGTAAAGAAATTCTATAGTCTATATAATCATTTGAATGTCCAGGAAAGTTTTTTTGTAAAACGCTCTGCAAAGGAGGTTGAAGAGAAAGAAAATCACGAGGAAGAAGTTGAATTATTCCATTACAGATTCATTTTTTTTGCTTGTTTCAGCTGGTTTTCTCATGGGGTAGATGCAAATAAATCTTAGTTCATTTTTATATTTCATTTCTGAATTAATATTACCCAGGAGAACATACATCACATTCAAATACGATTGTTAACATACTTAACAATTCACTTTGCTTGTGGGTCATGTTACTGATATTATTCCAAAATTCAAAATGCCCCCCAAAAAAGGACATTCTACTATGCAAAAGCACAGAAAGCATTTTTTTATGTTCCAAAATTGTTTTATTAAAGGGCATGTCCACCCTTCCTAATAACTTTTGACATAATGTTCTTCTTGCTCCCCCTGCCCCAACGCTATATTTGTATAGACAGAAAGTGCCCCGATAGTTACTTACCTTCCCTCTTTCCTCCACCACACTGCCAGGCCCTCTGCTTGCGCGAAAATGCCGGTAGTCCTGAACGGCGGAGGAAAGAGGGAAGGTAAGTTACTATCGGGGCACTTTCTGTCTATACAAATATAGCGGTTGGGGCTGGGGGAGCAAGGAGAACATTTTGTCAAAAGTTTTTTGAGCTAGGGGGAGGGAGACCAAATAGGGAGGGAGAGAGAGGGAGGGAGAGGGAGAATGGCTGCAGTGCGCATGCCAAAATTCTCCCAGAGGAGAGATAGGAGGAAGAGTCCTATATGGACACTGCTATCCTCCTGGTGGGCAGTTTTTTGGACTTGGGGGGGGGGGGATTACAGGAGAACCATTTGGGGGTGGACATGCCCTTTAAATAATAATAATCTGTAACTTCAGAGGCAACTGCTTCCAGAATATCTTTCAATATTATTTGCCTTTAGGCTGCCATGTCCACAAAATATACATAAAATCATAAATTAAACAAATGAAGAAATAAAATACATACATACATACTGTACATACATAAAGCTTCCCAAATAAGGATTCTCAAGCAGAGTATCTTGGGCCACTATGTTTTAAAGGAACTCTTACAGATTTGTATTTTGTTGAAAAAAACACATTGCCCCTTTGCAAAGTTAAATTCATGTACTCTGTGCTGCCTTAATCCTATCTCTTGTCAGTGACTGTGTTTAACCATGGTGTCAGATCTGTCTGCAGCACTCCCCCCTTCCCCCTCCCCTCTGTTACCTCCTCCATGTCTCAACTCCGGCTAACTGACAAGCTTATCATGTACAGTAGTAGTTAAAATTTCAACATCCTGAAAAACACACCCACGCAAAGTGGCCAATAGAAAGCAAGCTGTCCTGGAGACACGGAAGAAGGAGAACAGTACAGTTTAAAATGGTGCTAATTTTGGCCCAACCAATCAGATGTAAGCTTACAAATGTTAAATAAGATCTGATTGGTTGGGGCAAAATTAGCACCATTTTAAATGATAAGAACTTTTATTGAATAACCCTGTTTGTTTAAAGCAATCCTCTTAAAGGAACACAATTACTAGAATAGGAATTTACTTAAAATGTTTATTTTCCCTCATTAAGTGATTTCTATAATTTCCTTTTCTTTCTTAACTTCTGCTGTTTGAACCTTTATTGAATCTCCCTGTAAATGTGTGGTCTACATACAATTTCCCTTTATTGAAAAGACCAAAATTGTGTAAATTGTGTAAAAACAACCCTTATCTTATTCACACGATCAGAAACTGGTATAATGTTATGGCGACTTATAATTTACAAAACACCCCATATACTTGATGGTACCAATCCTCAACAATCCATATTTTATACCCGGTTCCTCACACCATGATTGGAGCGGTTGGATGGAGGGGAAGATATTTAGAATGAATCAGTTAATTTCAGGAGTATTTATTATCCTGTGAAATGGTTCAGAATCAATTTAAACTACTGGCTACAGAATGGTTGCTCTTCTCCAAGATACAACACTACACTACGAGAATTTTGTCTCAACAGTTGACAAAAGGCCTTACAACATTTTAACAAATGTGTTATTATAATAACCCCTTAGCCTTGGTAGAATATCTTCTATCTATACCTTATTGAACTCTACTAGGCATACTTTCAAGGTCTCCTTTATGACTAAATGGAAAACTTGGCTACAAGAATCCTTAGAGGAGGGTCAATGGGTGGAGATCTTTGAGTCACTATGGAAATGTTTCCCTAATATAATTATCTAAGAAGAAAACTTCAAGATTCTCCACCATTGGTACCTATCTCCTAGTCAAATAGCCAAAATATATCAAAGAGCATAACTTGTGTGTTATAGAGGATGCCCATTACAGGCAGATCTCAAACATTGTTGGTGGGACTACTTTGATGAAGGGTGGCTAGACCCCCAAAACGTAATTGTGTTTGTTACACTTTCAATAAATGGGTTAAGGACCCTTTTCACTGATTGGCTGAGTGTGGTCATTATTCTTTTAATTTACCTCACTAAGGACATGGCAGAACGTTCAGGTGACCAGCACCACCAGGAAATCAACCAGTGGCACATGCTAGTGTCTAGGGTGTGCAGCTTCTTTTCTATATAATGTTGGTGGGACTGCCCAGAAGTCCCACAAACAAATTATCCCTAATACCCTGGGCAGTACTGTTTGATAGACCTATAACTTCACTTTCGCTACCAGCAAATAAATTGTTACACAGATTCTGTGCCGCAGCAAGAACCTTAATAGCATCAACTTGGAAACAATCTGCCCCTCCTATCACTCATCTCATTTCCAAAATTTGGTGGATGTGTGAGAATGAATGGGTATTATGTAAAGTAAGGGTTTTTTACAAACACTTCGACCAAGTTTGGAACCCATGGATTTTAACGAAGTAGCCATAAAGCCACCCCAAGGGGTACAGTGATACCCCTCTTACCATACCTTAATAATATCAATTAGAGGTTCTTCCCCCTTGTTTTTCTTAAATAGCACATTATGTGACTCTCACACACTTCCTTGTTTATCCTGACTGTCTGAGTGTAACTTTAAAAGCCTATAACTTACTGTAACAACCAGAGAAGCTTGATACATCACCCGAGGCTTGTTTGAAAGGTATGAGAGAGTTACCTTTTAAATTCTTCCTTTTACACTATTTTGTGACCTTAATTAATATGGACAAGTTGTTTGAAAGCTTAAACACATATTTATGGTTTTATAATTCATTTTAACTTTTATTATGATTTATTTGGAAAGCGTCAAGCTTTCGTATTGTTTAATTTAACAATGTCAATCTTAATACAAAATATGTCAACACTGTTTAAAATCTTTCGGCTTCCATTTTGAGTACCTAGTGTGGGGTTATCTTTTTTCCTTTTTTCTTTCTTTGATGTAGGGATTTACTGGGAGCCTCAAACCACTAAATTCTGTCTAAAAATCACCAATTTACTAAACATTAGTGTGACTTACAGACGGGATTTTCACTTTTTGTAGGTAGTTTTGGTATTGTGTTGATGTTGCACTTTGCCAAGCCAAAGGGCGCATTGATCCTGATTTGGAGTTTAAGTCACGCTAACTGATCTTATATCGGTTAGCGTGACTTAAACTTCTTCCTTGTGGTGGCTGCGTGGCTAACGCGAAAGTTAACAGCGCAGCCACTGCAAGTGATGTTATATGGTGAAATCGGCATTTTATTGTGGCACTTTAAAATCCAGCTAATAGTTAGCGTTGAAAGTGCTGGAATAGAACAGCGCCAGGTGGTTCCGAGCGGTGCTATCGGCATAAAACATCGGCAGGCTGTTTGCACTGGGTTGCCGATAGCGCCGCTAGGTGCATCACCCTGAAAGTGGCTCATTAACCCAGAGTCGCTGGGCAGTCTTATGGAGATTCAATATCGGTTAGTGTAACTTTAAATCCTTCTTAGCGATGCACATGTTTGACTATAAACACCCCTGCATCTGGCACTCGCGATTCAATAACGCCAGCTATTATTAGATTAAATTTACTCACAGTCGCAAACTCGATATTGATTTAAAAAAAGAATAAGATTTTTTTTAACAAAAAAGTTTAATTGAATTAAGTAGACAGAGGGAGAGACATAATTCTCCTTTACATTATTGCTAATTGCACTGTACTTACAATCATAATTCTATATTATTATACACACATGGAGGCTCAGTATATCCATAGAATACAATAAAGTGTTTAACTTTACTTATTTAAGATGCCCTCAACACAGTGCAATTAGGCAGCTTGTCAGGTTCTTAATAGACTGCATGGACTGCTCTCTTCCTTTCTTTTAGCAAATTATTTATGAGAAGTCACAAGCTGTTGTGTTCTAGAAACAAAAGGCAAAGCATTTGTTTTGTATCCTTGGACCAAGAATAGGTCAGACGGCTTCTTCAAGCAGAATCCCGAGCAGTAAATTTATAGACTATTAAGAATAGCTAATACGAGTATTCCATCTGCCCTTTCCACACCTTCTATAAAATGTCACATTGTGTTTGATGCTAAGCATCTTTTATGTTCCCTTTTCAAGTATATTTTAATTAGATGGTTGTATAAATCTGAACCATCTCTGCTGGACAGCTCTTCCTTTAAAAGACCAACTTCTCAGCAAAGCTCTACTTCCTCTCCGTAATAAAAGGAATTTCCTACAGACAGGCCATATCTCTGTTTAAATGCATAAACAGAAAACCAGTTCTGCATTTGACATCTGCATCATCCTGGGACAATGCCTGGCTAGGGGAAAAGTGAGTAGTTAATGGCTAATACACATCAAGAGTTTATTCCTGAACAACATTTTAATAAAGGATGGAAGGTATTCATGATGTACTACCTGCTTAATCCCACCACATTACTGTAGACAGTATTCAATCAAATGAATTTATGGAAATGGGAATTGGATTCATCACAACAAGTGTTGTTGTCGTGTTAGAAATATGTGTAAGTTACAGTATTTAACCGAGATATATTGGCTCTATATAGTATATAGCTTCCTGGTGCAGACTACTTTAGAAATTAGAATTGGAGAACATTAGATTTAATTAGATGATCTTCTCCTTTGCAGGAGCCTAATGTCTAATTTTAAAGGCTACATACTAGCTACCAATTCACTATGTTGTGACTTGTTGGGCAATAATGTTTGTTACTGAATAAACAAAAATATTTTGTTCTGTTGCCTATGAAATTCTTTGTTCTCTGTTAGGCTTCTATGAGTCTTTCTGGCACCTGCTGATGTATCAAATAAATAAAATGGCAGTTGTTAATTTTTAATACTAAATATAAATGAATCTAGCAACAGTTGATTGAAGGCACTCAACTAACCAATGGCCAATCATATCCTTTGCATTTGTGTAGTGATACAAAACAGGCAAGAAAAGAAGAAATCTTTAGCTTTTCCGTGATCTTTTTAGCAGTGAAAGCACACAAAGGGTTAAGCAAAACTGTGTCTTGCCTACCATTTACAAAGTAACTGTATGTGCGAAGGCTGAAATAACAGGCAGTAAGCAAACACCCATGGTTGAGCCTTGCAGTAAAGGCTGATTATTATAGTGAAAGTTTAATTTTACACTTTATTGATCATTTAAATATTATTATTAAAATATATTTACTTGCTATCTCCTTAAGTAAAAGACAAGAGAACTCTGATGATAGAGCATCTATGATCTGCTCTTATGAAAGAAACACTGGTCTCCATGGAAACTCAATCAACAAAACAAAATGGAGGTAATTTACAGAGATCCACAATTGCAAAAAAAAAAACCTTAAAGGAAAATTAAAATCTATTAAAATATTTAGTTTAGATGATTACATATGTATAAATGATCTGATCTGCATAAAAAAATCCATACAATACCATGGCCGCAAGATCTGTCAGTCACGGTTTAAACATTTCCAGCAGCACCCTATACTAATATAGGGAGCCGAAAAAGCAGCCACTTGCCACCAGTACAATCTCCCTATACTTTGTACAGGCAGATTGCTGGTGCAGTGTGCACCCAGATCTGCAGCCAATGACTGTCATCTTCCAGTGGTATCTACGGGCCATATTTACAAAATGCGGTATCACAATTTAGCCATACCACGCTTTATTGGTAATGTATGACAAAGATCATTAAAGGCGCTGTATCACTACTATTCGATAACGCGCCTTTACAAATAGGGCCCTATCTGGCTGTTACCGACAGGGATTCCTTTCAAACCCAGTTTAATTTCAAAATTGCTGGTTTCAAAGTTCTAGAGGAATTTTCGTAACTTTTCGATGAATTTATTAATTACTTGATAGTGAATATTCAATAGTGAACATCAAGAATTCTATATCGAACTTTGAATATTCGAAAACAGAAACCGATAGGAACCTAGGCTCTCATTGACTTCTATTGGGTTTGTTTTCAAAAACTGAAACAGCTCTATTGGCTATAAATATGTACTTTGTGGGCTGAGCTTAACTGGCAACATCTTATGATGGCCTAATTGGAAAACTTAGGGGTAGAAAGATACACTCTGGTTGAAGTAGACAGCCAGGGAGAAACAGAACATTGATCTGGAACACTCAACAGCACAGGGAAAAAAACAGAACATGACATGATCCAGCTCAATCTCACTGCAAGATAAAACGTTTTCAGTTGCGTTAACAGTTGAGGAATGTGATTACATATAAAATCTGAGCTCAATGATCACAATGATCTGAAGAAGGGCTGACAGCAAGCTAAAGGGTAAAAAAAATTACGAATTGTAAGCAACTCAGCCTCAGTATTGGACCTGCGTTTAAAGGAACAGTTTGGTTTTATGTCTGCATTAAACCTCTTCATGACACTGTTCACTGTATTTAAATCAAACATGTCATTGTTTCCTTTAAAAAATGTTTGTTAAAAAAATGTTCACCAAAAGCCCTTCCATTTGGATGAAAAAAATAACTGACAGCCCATGTTAAGCAGCTTTCACACAAGCGGCACATTAACGTTCAGCCGTCAATGAAGCTGGCGGCAAGTAACTGCTGATGCATTTTTGTTGCGTTTATTATGCAGTATTTATTAATACGCTCAGTATTAAACCAGTGTGTGTGTGTGTGGGGGGGGGGTTATCTTTGAATGTACCCTTTTTTTTATTCCAATCATCAGACTAGAATGCTAGATAAAAAAATTCTGAACAAAAGTCATTTAAACGCTCATTGTTAAGGTGCAAATCAATTCAAATCAGTGTTGGAATGATCCAGGGGGCTACAGGGGAATCCCCTGGTTGGCACACAGCCCACTTACCCAATAATACAAAGAAAAATTCTAAAACGGAGCCAAAGGGACAGTAAGAAATGCATTTTAATAACCAATTGGAGTCAGTAGGAGCAATACAGATCTGTAAATGAGTGATAACAGATATGCTTGTGAAGGTTCTCATTCATCCAGGTCATGGTATATTTGTTGTATTCAATTAGATCAACTGGACTTGAAGTTTAGTTCTTGAAGACGTTTCGCTAGTCATCCGACTGGCTTTCTCAATTCAGAATGACTTGTACAAGAATCTGTGGCAATTATGTACCCTGGAAAATCCCAATTAGCATATCACATCCAAGTGTTAAGGGCAGGATTGCATAGTGGCTAAGAGGTGTTATAGGAACGCCCAGGGTAAGGTGTCAAAACAGCATTGTACATGGCAAACAGTTGGTGTCGAACCCCCCCCACCTCTATTAAGGCTTGGTTTCTTTATTTTCACATAAATGGCCTCCTTAACACCTCTCTTGAACCAGTCACATTCCTTTGCCAATATGTTAACATTACAATCTTCAAAGGTATGTCCTTTATCCTTAAGATGCAGATACACGGCTGGGTCCTGACCCGAGGAATTGGCTCTTCTGTGCTGGGCCATACCTTGATGCAGTTGCTGTTTGGTCTCCCCCACATACAAATCAGAGCATTCTTCATTGCACTGCACTGCGTATGTGATGTCACTTTTCTTGTGTTTGGGTATTGGGTCTTTCGGATGTACCAATTGCTGCCTCAGTGTTTTGTTCGGTTTAAAGCAGACAGGGATACGGTGCTTTTTGAAAATTCTACGGTGTTTTCTTTTGAAAACACTGTATCCCTGGCTTTACAGTCCTACTTTGTAACAATAAAATACTTAAAATGAAGTCCTAGGAGTGCTCTGCAACTACATTGAGTCGTGTATGATACATTACAGTAGCACCCAGGCGATTGTTTGATAGCACGGAGTTATATATATATATATATATATATATATATAAAATTGTATATCAATGGAGCCGCACACTAGAGATGAAGATAAATAAAGTTAGTTTATTGACATGCTTACAAGTATATCAAGCCAACATTTCGGGAGTACATCTCCCTTTCTCAAGATTGTAAGACCTGCTTACACACTGGCATACTTTATAAGAGGTTTTTAGTATGTGCATTACTTATATACTACTATATATATAATATATAGATATATATATTATATAGCTATATATATATATACTCTGTATTTTACAATATACAGCGCCTGGCCTGGCCAATGAGAAGACGTGCTTCTTGACAGAAGTGGAAGGGACTAGTTAGGTGCGTAAAATTCAACTTTAAAATATTTTAAAGGAAAACTAAACTTAATTTTTTTTAATTAGAAAGCTTTTCTCCCCAGAATACCTATACATTGAAAGATTCTTCTCTAGATATTTGCATTTAGTAGATATAAGTAATAGATTCTGTAACAAACAAGCCTTCCATGTTGTTGCCAGTACAACTCATAGCCCATGTTGGCTTCAAAGAGCCACTCCCCCTGACCCCAGGATTCACTGTCTCTATGCACAAAGTTTCTAACTTTTCTTTCTAGCAAAATATAACGTTTTTTAATGTACCTGTGATCACAGTCGAGTTGCTGGTGGCACACCATGTAAATGCTGTGTTTTTAGGAACAAACACGCCAAGAAGTTCTAATCCCCTAGTTTACTCATGAAACAATTTAACATAGTCTACTGCCTGCGTTTATTGCTTTTTTGGTTTGTTTCCATGTTTCTAGAAAAATATAAAGTCTCTGCATATGTACAAACTTTATATATAGCAGCTCTGTTATTTATTTACCAACCAGCGTAAATTGCTGACAGTCTAGCAATACAAAATAGTGAACTGATTTTACTGACATTTACTGAAATGTACTTCTATCTGTTGCAAGTTCACTGGTAGCACATTTGGCTAAAGTGCTGGGTTAGAAAAATTCAGACTATTGGGACACAGGTTCTATTCCCCATGCTTCCTTTTTTTGTTTTTATTATGTGTCTAGCAAAAAATAAAGACTCTACATGTACTAGTTTTTACTTATTAGCGCTTGCAGCATAGAGGTAGAAAGCTTTCTTTTTAGCAAGACACAGTATAGAAGGTTGCTGGTTCAACTCCCCATACTTACTTTTAGTTTTTACTGAAATATTAATATTCTGTTTCTTACATTCATGCTAGCAAAGACATACACTGCAAAGATGACTTTTGTTTTTTATATTAAAAGCAAAAGAATTTATCATTGTTAGGGATAGGAGCATTTGTAATGTGTTTACACAAAAAACTGCACTGAAATCTGTGTTCTGTGTAAAGGGAGGGATCTTAGAGCTGTAACATGATTGGCTGTCAGCTTCCAGGAAGCAAGACTGCAGTTTCCTGTGAAGCTGGGTGTTCCCAGATAAGGAGAATTATGGAGGCTGGCCCCTAGTACCCACAGGTTATTTTCATAAATCACCCAGCATTCACATCAAAGGGAGAGATGAGACACAACTTGTTGTGAGTTTGTGAATGTGCTCTGTCTGTTGGGACAATGTTGTCTGGGGACTTTAGTTATCCTTTAAGAACCTACTACTCTATCTACAAGTATCAGTAAATTTGGAACAAGGGGCAAAACTAAAAAAAAATATTTTTCTTGAGCAATTCCATCTTTTTACACCTTGAAAATGAAAACTCCTTCTACAGATAACTATCCTGCACTACCTGAGATGCCAGACTTGGATACCTAGTTATCCATCTGATTATGAATAAAAATGTATACACATCAATTGATATTGATCTGAAAAAAAACTGCTACACATGTACCTACTGAAAGAGACAGCAATAAAGACTAAAGGAGAGTTAAGGGGAGACAGAAACATCACCTGGGATCTATCATCCATCTATTTATATTTCTACATCCTTTCTATGGCACAGGGCTTAGCTAAACACAGCAGGCTTATAAGATTTTGGCATTTTTGTTCATTTCTATTACGTAGTTACAGCAGGTGCTTGAACTTGGGAAGATTGATATGTTCTTTCCTTATTGCATTCTTGAGGTAGAAAATCGGTCGGATGATTAGCATTCCGTACAGCAGGAAGGAAAGCTTTGCGTGGAAAAAAACAAAAACCTACAGTACATTTTCAACTAATTACACTATGTGGTGTTAATTATATAACTACTTAGTGTTTTTCTTTTTTTAATGATTGCAGCTGTTTTTTTTTGTCCAGCAAGGAAAACTTCCTCTTGCAAATTTACTAGACGGGCATAAAATTTTAGGGGCATGAGACCACCCTGAGGAATGATAGTTCACTGCACCTAGAACGTGGTACAACTTAACCCCTTACGAATGGAAAAACTGAGTCATGCGTGACTATGTCTATAAAACCAGAATATGTTGAAAGAATGTATGGGTTCAAGGCTGCCCGCTAATGATTTTCTAATATACTAAACTATAAAAGATGCTGCCTCTTCATGAAAAGTGAAACATACTATAACCTTATTTTTTGAGCAAGTTTGAGATAATTGGAGACCTCTGTTTAGAGCATTTAAAACCTAAACGTTATTGTATATCCAATATACTATCAATATTTTATTTTACCACCAAAATTTATTTCTACTATTTTATAATTGTGTAATAATGAGGCACTAGGGACCATTTGAAACGAAAAGTTATTTACATTATTTCACAGCAGCTCATATCCAGGCTCATATGAAAGGTACATTTATACAGTATTTTAGATCCATATAGTTTCCCACCAACTCTTGAAAACTGTGGGGGCGAGGCAGTGAGCAAAACAGCGCATCTTACCTGTCTAAGATTCCGTATTGCAGTAAATGCCTTTAAGAGATTTAATGCATGGCAGGATCCCGATCAGCTAAGGTTTGCAGCTTTGTGACTCCATTCAAAAAGCATTACGTAAAACTTAACTTAGTCTATGTGGAACAGGTTATGCCGTGCTATTTCCAATGCATCACCTTGCATATATCATGTACAAATGGCTTGAATAATGCAAAAATCTCTTTTTAAACTAGTTTTAAGAATGATTTGAAATATGCTTGGGAAGTTTCTCATTCATCCAGGTCATAGAATATCTGTTGTATTCTGTCTCAACTTAGTTCATCCAACTGGCTTTCTCAATTCAGAAAGACATATGGTATACAAGAATCTGTTGGCAATTAAGTAAAGACCTTTGAAGATTGTAATGTCAACATCTTGGCAAAGAAACAGGACTGGTTCAGGAGAGGTGTCAAGGAGGCCATGTATTTGAAAATAAAGAAACTAAGCCTGAATAGAGGTGGGGGGGGGGGTCCAACACCAACTGTCTGCCATGTACAATGCTGTTTTAACACCTTACCCTGGGGAGTTTCGATAACACCTCTTAGTCTCAATGCATCCACACCTTGCATTCAGAAGGTCCCTAACACCTGGCTGTCATATGCTAATTGGGAATTTCCAGGGTACTAAATTGCCAACAGATTCTTGTACAAGTCATTCTGAATTAAGAAAGACAGTCAGATGACTAGCAAAACATCTTCAAGAACTGAACTTTAAGTCTAGTTGATCTAATTGAATACAACAGATACAGTCTTAAGAATGTCTCCTAACTAGTTGCTTGCCATTCAACATTCAACATTCAACTGATAATCAAAGAATAGTTATTTATAAAACTTTGCAAATTTAATATATCATACGTTAAGTCAAGCAAAGATGAACTGGCCTTAACTAGAAATACCCATACTTCCTAATAAATGGAAGTTTAGAAATCTGTAACTTGGTAGTAAAATAACCTTGAATTAGTTGGTTGGTTAAAGGGAATGTCTTCCCCTCTTACAAAAATTGTATATGTGACAAAACACCCACCAAAAGCTAGATCTGTGTTACATACATTTAGTAAAGCTGCTCCCAGGCTGAGTAATGCTCCTTAGAAACCCACGATCCATGCAGCGGATCCCAGATACTTCCTGGTAACCACCGTTAGTTACAGTGATGTCACGGCCAATGGCTGACAGCCATTACTGGATGAGCCTCTGCTACTGCTGCTTGTGTAAAGGGCACGTGCAGCAGAAGCGTGGACTAAGTGGCCCTGGATTGTGAGTTTGTACTCTGGGAGCATATTTCTTAAATGTAAGTAACAAAGAGCTATCTTTTGGGGGTGTTCTGTTACATATTACATTTTTGTAAGAAGGGTGGACATGCCCTTTAAGTAAATATTCCCATTAAATTATTTGATTAATATTGGTTGAAATCAGTAAGATTAGTTAAATCAAGCTGTCTAGGATTCAAAATGCTAAAAACGTTAAGAGTTAGGCAAGACCTAACACTAGATTTACCAGGCCTGCGCAGATTTGCGTAAATTCCCTGGACCTCATATCTACTAGCACCCCTGCTGAGTTGTTTAACATGCTATCAGCTCCATTGTTCTCTTTCTTTTGTTCTGAAAATACACCCATTACCTGTGAGGCCTGGCACATTTGCATTTGTTAGCTTGAACCAAGGAAGGTTGAATCTTTGTGTGTGGAAACCTTCAGAAATGCCTGCCATATTTATACAAAAGACACATTCACAATACACAAGTCTGTTTTACTTTTAAGTGTTTCAAATTTAACAGAGTTTACAGCGTTTGCAGACCCAGTGTCCATCGTCCCTGCATTTGGCACAGGTGAATTTCTGACATGTTGCACAGGTAAACCTGCTGTGATTCCTGTTGCAGCTCTCTTGGACCTGGCACAGAGTTGTCTGTACAGTCCCTGGCACAGCAGCTGCAACAGCTTCAGCAGCCCGCCTTTGTGCCAATATTTCCTTGTGCTGCATGAATCGGCAACGGAGTTCTTTAGCTAGAAGACTCAGAAACAATCTTCTTTTGCCTGTCTACCCTGTACATGCCTTGTACAAAATGTAGGCATTCACCGCTGCCAGGTCCAGCATATTGTAAAAAACTGCTACTGGCCACCTGCGTGTTGCTGCTCTTACGGAATATATCCATGCCATTTGGTCCAACATGTCTACACCACACTGATTTCCCCACAAAATGTTTGGGTGGGAGGTCCGAGGTCCGTGGGGTTGGAAGGTCGTGGGGGGGCATCATTTTTTTTTGCTATGGGGCCCAGTCATTTATAGCGACGCCCCTGGCTAATACTGTACTTACTGAAAGTAGCAGGGATCAGCATACAATACAGCTGGTTTACAATCAGTAAAGGCACACAGTTAGGTAGTGAGTGACAGCAGGGACCCCCGTTAGGTAGCGAGTGACAACAGGGCCCCCCGTTAGGTAGTGAGCGACAGCAGGGACCCCCGTTTGATAGTGAGTGAAAGGGACCCCAGGTTAGAAGTGAGTGACAGGGACCCCCGTTAGGTAGTAAGTGACAGGGACCCCCATTAGGTAGTGAGTGACAGGCGCCCCCTCACCTCGCAGCCAGCGGCGTCAGACCTCGATAAGCGGGCGGCCCGACCAGTTAGAGCGGGCGCAAATATGCGGCCCGCTCTAACATGTACAAACATACATTGGAGACTGAAGTGTTAGCAAGTTTTCATTGTATTCATGTCATTGTATCAGCAAGTTTTCATTCTGTTTTCACACTATTTTTTATAAAAGACTTGTGTTTCCATATATTGTGAATGTGTGTCTGACATGTGGGGGACATTTTGTATAGATGCAGGCATTTCTGAGGGTTTACACGTCTCACACACAGGTTTGGATCTGAGCTACTCTGAGTAAAATGCAAATGTGCCAGGCCTTACAGGTAATGGGTGATTTGCACAACAATAGATTGCAGATAATCAACCTGAAGACTGTGAAAATCTCAGCAGGGGTGAGCCTTGCACCAGAAACTAAAAAAGTTGGTAATTCTAGTGCTAAATAAAGAATTTCATACATCAGGGTTTAAACTGACTACAACAAATAAAGACAATATGGCAGACATGCCATGTACAACAGCCAAGGAATATGATAATTTGATTGGCTCTTAATGTTAATCTATTAAACCAAAATGTAAAAAAAAATTACATTTTCTAGATAAGAAGGTTAAACTGGTAATAAGGCTAATTAGATTACAAAGCAATGGAAAGACCCAGTTTAGACCTTTATCTAATGTATCTGAATGGCATCACTGAACTTACACAATTAATTACTCTGAGCCTGTTTTGGATCATTGAACTAGTCAAGAGGCAAATATAGCATAGTGGTAGAATAGAATTATTTAAAACCCACTGGTATTATTAACCTATATAAACCTAATTGGAATATGAAGACATCCATATGGAACACGGAGCTTGGTTTAATGCAGCTTCTCTAGATATAATTGAGTATATTAAAAGAAATATGGATTTTGTACACGGTTGCAAGCTCAATGCTTCTTATGAAATGAAGGCATTCAATAAATTGTTTATTAAATATAACAACCTTTTTATGATTTAATTTAACATTGTTATCATTGATTTCTTACAAACAGATACTGTATGGTTTGAAGATTAAATAAATATGGACTCACCATTTTTTACTAACATAGAAATAGTCAGTCAACTTTCCACCACAATAAGGGCAAACCAATCTCCTGATATGTGCAGTTTTCTTGCAGGGAACTGCATTAACTTCAACCATCAACCATGTAGATCACTTCATACAAGTCTTTCTATAAGGCTGCCTTAAATCTGCTTACCCTGGAAACTTTATGGTTCAGGAACCTCATATGTTGGTGTCTGTTTACTGATTCAATCTCATTTATTAAGTGGCCTTTGCAGACAGTTAATATGCTTGTGGGGTTGTGTCATATTATCTGAACATCTTGAGCAGTGATGAATGAACAGCTTGAGATTTGTTTTGAGAAAACAGTTAGGGAAAGAAAATTATTGAGCCTCTATTAACTGATTGTTTTTTTGTAATACCTGTATGTATATATAGAGCCCATAGTTCCAGTTGCACTTCACCATGTTTATTTGTAACTGCCTGGGTGCCACAACCTCTATACTGTAGACAAACACCAACTATCAATGAGAGGCACACACAGGACTTAGAGTTACACAGGACTTAGAGTAATCAATAAAAAGTGTTGGAACCTTGATCAAAGCATTTCAGCCTAGTTTTGAATTTGAGTATTTAGAAAGGATTGATATAGGTTAAGTCCGATATTAATTTTTTAGCATGCGGGTGTTATTTTACAATGTGGGTGGTAAGGAGTAATGCCGCAATCTGAAAATACTTATACATTAAAGGCTCGTACACACATGAGATTGTGGGTCACAGCCTGCGACACACGCTGTGTATGAACGAACGTTTCGCCCAATAATCGGCCCGTGTGTAAGCGCTTTATTGGCCGAAACAGTTGTTCGTTCAGAGATCCGCCAAGTCGGTCGTTCAATGATCCCCATACGAACGCCAATTATCCCCATACGAAGGCCAATTATCGGCCTAAACGTTTGTGCGTACACATCTTGCGTCACGGGTCGGTACACGTGATCACACGTGTGTACGAGCCTTAACATTCATTTCCAATAACAGTATTAATGATAGCCATGGGGCCATTAGCACATGCTAGATAAATACTGCACAGTATTGATTTACACCGCCATAAAACAATGCTGTGATTGTACAATGTAAGATCAAT
Source organism: Hymenochirus boettgeri (assembly GCA_019447015.1). Taxonomy (NCBI): domain Eukaryota; kingdom Metazoa; phylum Chordata; class Amphibia; order Anura; family Pipidae; genus Hymenochirus; species Hymenochirus boettgeri. Next base: position 229,852,638 of record CM033471.1, read on the forward strand.
AAAGTATCTATATTGTGATTTCACAATATTGATCCTTTATAGATATTATCCTATATAAATCATTTTAACACATAGGTAATACATACAGCTTGTGTAATTGTTAGCTATGTCCCCAAAAAGTATTTCTATTTCATTTTGTTTTACTCTATGCAATGACAATAAACAGTGATGCTAACAACGTCTGCATGGAGGCACATATGTCAGTAGCTATGTAGCTTTGACTCCTAAAACAAGCCCCCGTAGAAGAACCTTCTACAGGATACTGTAGTATCCAGTCTAAACTGAGTCAAACACTGTTTTATCATTGTCTGTATATTGTATCTAATACCCCTGTGCTGCATTCTGTGTTGAGATTGTGCCTGTTATATTTCTGTATGTTCCTGTCATTGTTACTGTGTATTAAGTAGGTTCCGTACTTAAAAAAGTGAGACCCTCTGGAGAGATCCTCCCCCTCCCGGATACCCAGTCCGTACAGAGTATTGGTGAGGATCACATGACGGGACCCGAGGACGCCATGAGTTTAAAGTTTTTCAAAGACCGCTGAGACGTGCAGCTGCAGTGGACCGTATTCTTGGAAGGTGGGAGCTGGAGATCCCTTGGCCCCGCTGCTTACCTGGAGTCCGTAGTCGAGCTTGGTTGGGGTAGCGGTTAAAGGGGGGGGGTCCAGTACACATGGGGTTCACTCCCAGAAGACGTTTGGCACCGAGGTATCTATCGGAAAAGGCAGAAATATATATATATATATATATATATATATATATATATGTGTGTTTATTACATACTGTTGGTGGTTTTCTACTCTATCTGTTCAGTACCCTTTGGACTTTACTACGGGTACGTGCTTCATTATTACACTCTGCGATCACTCCTGTTTGTATTGGATAAGAGTTTGTAATGAGGGACACACTCACATTCTTTTCAAAATATTTATTGTGAGAGATGTGAACAACGATATGTACACGAAACGTTGCGCACATATCTCTCAATAAATATTTTTAAAAGAATGTGAGTGCGTCCCTCATTACGAACTCTTTTGGAAATAACAGCTGTAGTGAGCGGCTGTCAGCGCAGAAGCAGCTGCGAGTGGAGCAGCGGTAAGGTAAGTTCCAGGTCCCCCGGGCGTTCTATAATTCACAGGGAGGTTGGAATAAGCGTTCTCACATCCCTGTGAATAATAACAGATGGAATATACTTACAAATATGGCTTTAGTTTTCCTTTAATATATCAGCTTTTGTGATTTTAGATATACTGTTTATGTGATTTTAGTCATATCTATGGTATTCTATTAAAGGATTATTTCAATTTATATATATATATATATATTGTTATTTATTGGTTTTCCTTGCTAAAGTATCTATTTATATTTGATTTCTAGGATAGGTTTTTATCTATCCTTGTTGCGAGGTGCAGGACCCACCTTGTTTTTTAGCAAGGTTTATTGCACAGACTGTTGCTCCTATTAGTGTATAGTGTACATGTTCCCCAGGCCATTTTCCATGACTCACTTACACTAATTTACTATTGCTTGTAATACTGAAAAAGGTCTCCATACAAGTGTCCTCTATTTAAAATCACTTTCTCCTTTCAAACAAGCCTAAGGTGATGTCTCCAGCATCTCTGGGTCTTTAAAGTTACATTCAGACAGTGATAAACAAGGAAGTGTGTTACAGTCATATAGTGCGCTGTTTAAAAAGAACCACTCCCAAAAATACAATATTTTCTGAAGCTATTTAAAGACCTGCTATTTTCCATTCCTCTAACTAATTTTCTTTTTTGGCTTGTTGCTAGCTTAAAAAATGATGAAGACATTTGGGGCTGGGACTTTTGATGCAGCAGATAATGCCCTTTTACAGCAGTAGGATACAGCTGGGCATGCTCAGTGCCTGTGGCAGTGGGGGCAGAGCAATGGAGCTGGCCATGTGCTAGCTGGCCAGCTATGTGCTCTTCTTAATAAAGGAGAACACAGTTAACCATTCATTACATTTAATCCGAACGTTCAGATTTTTTTAACACCCATTGACTTCTATGGGTCCATTGTTGTAAAGTAAATATTGAAAAGACTTAAGCTCAGTACACATGCTCTATTTGCCACACTTGTAATGAATGAGCATGCAACAAATTACCTTTTTGAGCAATAATCACATGTGAGTAGTAGAGATGTACTTTGGGTTCTAATAGAACCCAGTTTCGATTCTAATCCGGCGGTTTCGAAGTCCCGACGAAACTTTCGGAACTCCCGGATTTTTCGAAACTCGAATTTTCCGAGTTTTCGATTTTTATCGAAAATTCGATAATTATCGAAATCGAAAGTAGATGATTACCGAAATCGAAAGAAGATGATTATCGAAATTGAAAGTAGATGATTATCGAAAATGAAATCGAAAACGCAATAATCATCGAATCATCATTTATGGAAATGACACATGACCTAAATTCACCAACCACAGTAGTGCCAACCCCCTGGGTATAAAAGGCGACCTTTCAGACACCATTTTGTCAGTGTGTTGGAGAGTTTAGTTGGAGAGCTGATAGTGTTGGAGTTTGGAGAGATTTTTTTCGTGTTTTGAGCGAACTTGAGCTTTGATTGTGTGGATTTCAGTGTGGTGGGTTAACACTTGCTGTTATCCCCCCCTGTGTTCACACATTGATAAAACCAAAAGTCCTTTTAAGGACTACTGTGAAACCAAAAGTCCTTTTAAGGACTACTGTGAAACCAAAAGTCCTTTTAAGGACTAACCCATCCTTTTAAGTCCTTTGGACAATTTTCTGTGAGTCCTTTTAGAGGGCTTTGCGAGTTTTATTTCTCTCTGTCTGTATTAGTGTATACAGTATATATACATACAGATATATAGGGAGAGCAAAATGCCAGGCAGGGCAAGAGGACGAGGCAGAGGCAGAGGAAGAAGTGCCTCTGCACGTGATGTTAGAGGCAGAGGTGGGCCCATGCAGTCTGCTGCTGCTGGGCAGGAGCCACCTGGCCCTTCACAGGGCAGGGCAACACTGCCCAATATGTTCTGGGGTAGCCGGGCTAGGGCTATCAATCCTGATCAAGGAAGGCAGGTAGTCGACTGGATTACCCAGCCTTCCCCTTCCACCTCCTCACAGGCACAGGACAGCCAAGCTGTCACCACTGATAATGTGCCTGCCCCTCCCTCCCCTGTGGCTCCTACTGTGGGCATGGACCCTGATCCTGTCTATCAGGAGTTTATTGACCACATGGTCCGAACCTTCGGGGATCCAGAGGAGGAGTCAGAGGAAATGTTTTCCCACACCATGTGTGGCGCTAGTGTGGTCGAGGAGGAGCTTTGTACTGATGCACAGTCCTTCCTGACGCCTGTGGCAGAGGAAGAAAGTGTTCAGTGCACAGGGGGACAGGAGGCTGAGCTTATCATGCAGCAGTCCAGAGATAGCAGCCAGGGAACTAATATAGGGGGTGAGGTTCCAGCTGAAGCTGCTCATTTTAGTGACACAGCCTCCTGTGATGAGGAGGTGATCGTGGACGATGATGTCATGGACCGTTCATGGGTGCCACAAGTGGGAGAGGAGGAGCAGGAGAGTGTGTCTGAGGGAGAGTGCTCAGAGCACGAGCCTGAACCCAGAAGCAGGACTGGGGTCAGGGGCAGAGGCAGCAGCAGCAGCGCACCTAGTACTGTGCATGGAGGCAGGACACCATTAGCATCTGGTGCCAGTGCTCCACAACAGCAGGTGACCTCTGCTCCAAGGCGGGCCAGTGGCCCAGCAGTGTGGGACTTTTTCACCTTGGCTCCAGGTAATGCCACGGTTGCAGTGTGCAGTCTTTGCCTGCAACGTGTTAGCCATGGGAAGACCACCTTTAACTTAAGCACGACATCTATGAGGAAGCATATGGTGCTGCACCACAGAGCTCGGTGGGAGCAACATACAAAGAATGTACAGGCACCTGCACGTTCCCTTCCTCATGCCCAAGGAGCCACCACTCCTCCCCCTCCAGATTCATCAGATGCTTCACCAGTGGAAGTTAGGGAGGAGAGACAGCCCTTGGCCCCAGCAGGTGGTGTTAAGAGGCGCCTTGACACAGCTGCTGGTTCATCCACTAAAAGGCAGGTCTCTCTTCCCCAGCTATTGGAGCGGAGACAGAAGCTATCCCCCAGTCACCCCCAAGCACAGCGTCTCACTGCCGGCTTAGCAAAACTTCTGGTGGTGCAGCTGCTACCATTCAGCTTGGTAGAGAGTGCAGTGTTCAGGGAGTTTGTGGCTATTGGCACACCACAGTGGCAAGTCCCTGGCCGTAATTACTTTGCCAAGAAGGCAGTACCAGCCCTGCACGACCACCTGCAGGGCAATATAGCTGCTTCGCTGGACCACAGTGTGGGCAAACGTGTCCACCTTACTATGGACTCGTGGTCCAGCAAGTATGCCCAGGGGCAGTATCTGTCTTTTACAGCCAAGTGGGTCACACTGCTAGCTGGCAGAGATGCAGCACGGGGCACAAGTGGGGAGATGGTGGTACCACCACGTATTGGTGATATGCCAGTCTCCACCACCTCCTCCTCATCTGGTGAGTCCTCCTCTCGGACAGCCCTGTGCCCCCCTAGAGCTTATTCTTCCTGCCAGGTGAGATGGTGCCATGCAGTTTTGCAGCTTCTGTGCCTTGGTGATAGGAGCCACTCTGGGCCAGAGTTGCTGGCAGCACTGCAAGGGCAAGCTGAGAGGTGGCTGACCCCCCACCACCTCTCAATAGGCAAGGTCGTGTGTGACAATGCCACTAATATCATCTCTGCCCTTCGTCACACATGTTCCTTGCCTGGCCCATGTTCTCAACCTCGTTGTCCAGCGGTTCCTTAGCAAGTACCCGGGCCTGCAGGATGTACTGAGGCATGCTAGGAGGGTGTCGAGCCACTTCAGACCATCATACACTGCCACAGCTCATCTGTCAGAGTTCCAGCAGCAGCACCAGCTGCCGCAGAACCGCTTGATATGCGACACCCCCACCCGCTGGAACTCTAGTCTCATGATGATGCTGAGGCTGCTCCAGCAAAGGCGAGCAATCATGGGCTATTTGTACCATTACAGTACAAGACCAGGCTCTGGGGACATGGGTTTCCTGTTATCCAGGCAGTGGCGGCTGCTTAGGGATGCTTGTCGTGTGCTTGCGCCATTTGAGGAGGCCACCAGGATGGTAAGCCGTGATGATGCCACCATCTCGGATACCATCCCTCTGGTGTTCCTCCTCGAGCACACGCTACGAGGCATCCTTGACAGGGCACTAGCCGCAGAGCAGCAACTACGTGAAGAGGAGGATGACGATACCGTGGCTCTTTCTGAGCCCAGGGATCACGGTACAGAGCAGCCGTCTGATAATGAGGAGGAGGAGGATTTTGTTGACCTGGAACCAGTGGAAATGGAGCGTTCTTCTAGGGGGACACTTCCACCCACCCAAGTACCACATGTCATCCGTGGTTGGGGAGAGGTTGAATCCGACACTGTAGTCCTCAGTGACACAGAGGACATGGGGTCCTCTGAGGCAGGCAATTTGCGTCAGATGTGCTCCTTAATTTTGCAATGCCTGCGCAAGGACCCCCGGATCAAGGCCATCAAGGAGAAGGAGCAGTACTGGGTGGCCACCCTTGTAGATCCCCACTACAAGGGTAAAATGTCTGAGTTCATCCCCACATCTCAGAGGGAAGGGAGAATGCAGAACTATGAGGCGTTGCTGTTGCGTCACCTCTGTTCTGCCTTCCCAAGTGCTAGCAGGCCGACAGCACCTGATGTTGGGGATGCACAGGGCTCACGTCCCCCTGTGCCTGAGAGGAGGAGCAGTACTGGAGGTGGTTTCGCAGCCAACTTCAGACTATTCTTCCAGCCGCAGTTTACCAGGACCATCTACTGGCAGCTCAAACAGGCAATACCTCAGTCGCCAGGTCACTGACTACATCGGATCCAGGGCCGGTGTAGACTCTTTAGAGACTGAGGATCCACTGGACTATTGGGTGGCGAGGCTTGACATCTGGCCTGAGTTGGCACAGCATGCCATTGAGGTCCTGTCCTGCCCGGAATCAAGTGTCCTTTTGGAGAGGACCTTCAGTGCAGCAGGGGGTGTTGTTACGGAGAGGAGAACTCATCTCTCTACTGAGAATGTGGACCGTCTGACATTCATTAAGATGAATGAGGCGTGGATCACATCTCAGTACAGCATCCCTGTTGCTGATGTCTGTGACTGAAGGCCTGTTGCCCCTTGCTACCCATACTGCTCCTTCCCACTGCAGTATTGCTTGAGGCCTAGCTAATGCCAGCTCAGCTGGCAAGTGGCTAATTTTTCTATTTGGTAGGGACATGTATGGTCCTACCTCACTCTACCTCATTTAAGCTGTGTAACGGCTAATTTTTCCAGTGTAGGGTCAGTTATGTGTGGCTCTATTATCATGGCTGACTAAGCTATGCTAAAGCTAATCTTTCATGGTCACTAAGTTAAGAACAGCTGCTCTGTGGCTAATGTTTCTTACCTGTGGGTCAATACTGCCTGGCCCATGCCAAATGTTTACACCTTGTGGTGTCACCTGATCTGACCATGTTATACAGCTGCACCAGATACTCTGTGGCTAATGTTTCTACCTGTGGGTCAATCCTGCTTGGCCCATGCCAAATGTTTTAAACCCAGCTACTCTGTGGCTAATGTTTGTACCTGTGGGTCAATCCTGCCTGGCCCATATATAACAATCAAAGCAGAAAAAAATGGCTAAAACTGTGATACTTGCCTTCTGCTCTCTTTGCTATGTCAGCAACATAGCTGTCCCTCTGCCTCTTCAGGTCAGACCATCTCCTCTGCAGCTGGAAGATGGTCTGTGAAACATTAAATTTAGTTTGCAGCTTCCGCTGAAAACTGCGCATGATGCGCAATTTGCGCAATTTAATATGTGGGGTGCCAGCCGGCATCCCGTCATACCTCTTCTTGGCCAGATAGGCCACCATATAACACTGCCATTCCATGCTAGGCATTATGGCTGAAAGTGAGGCTGTGATGCAGATTCTTATATAGTGGGGCAAACAGGAACAAGTTGCCGAAAACAGGAAGTAGATTCTGAAAAGCAGAACGGCCGCTTTCGGTAACCCGCGGAAGCAGAATGGTCGCTTTCGGTAATCCACGAAACCGCACGCCGATTTCGGTAATCATCGAATGTACAGCGCCCACAACCCTCGAAAACAGTTATCGATTTCGGTAACCCTCGAAAGCACGGATCGATTTCGGTAACCATCGAAAAATTGTATCGTAAGTGGGGATCGATTTCGGTAACCCTTGATAATTGTACGAATCCAGGTAACCCTCGAAATCGTAAGTCCGTCAACCCTCGAAAAGTAGCGATTGATTTCGGTAACCCTCGAATGTATGTGCCGATTTCGCCAACCCTCGAATGTACAAGCTGATTTCGGTAACCCTCGTATTGGTGATATCGGTAACCCTCGAAAGTAATGTTCGATTTTGGTAACCCTCGAAAACAGCCCGCGAAAGCTCGAAAACAGCCCGATCGTGAGGAAAGATCGATTTTAAATGATTTTTACTTATATTTACAGGTTCCCCAGACCATTCCCCAGGTCCCTGTGTTATTTACAGTAACCTACTATTACTATTTCACCCTTTAAATTGATAGAAACTTTCGAATTTTTTTCTCCCATAGACTTCTATGGGTCCGTTTTCGGATTTTCGGATTTTCTAATTTTCCCGAAAATTCAAAAATCCGAAAACGGGACGAAACTCATCAGTTTCGAACATCTCTAGTGAGTAGTGGTTTAGTCGTGCATTGCAGGTAATGTACCCTGGTGCATCAATGAAACTGCCTATTCTTCACATGCCCGTTGATGGATGTTGGGGTCCAAATCAAGTGTTTTTAAGCAGCTTTAGGAACCTCAATTCTTTAAGCATGTTAGAAATCTGCATTGAACGCTACTCTTTATTTGCTAACCTGCTTGTTTTGCTAGGATCAAGTTTAATAAACAAGAAGTATACACAGTAATAAACAAAAAGTATACACAGTAATAACAAGAAGTGTACACAGTAATAAACAAGAAGTATACACAGCAATAAACAAAAAGTATTTAATAAACAAGAAGTACAGTATACACAGCAATTTACAAGAGGTATACACAGCAATAAACAAGAAGTATAAACAGTAATAAACAATAAGTATACAAAGCAATAAAAAAGAAGTATACACAGCAATAAACAAAAAGTATGTAATAAACAAGAAGTACAGTATACACAGCCATAAACAAGAAGTATACACAGCAATAAACAAGAAGTATTCATAGTAATAAACAAGAAGTATATACAGCAATAAACAAGTATACATAGTAATAAACAAGAAGTATACACAGCAATAAACAAGAAGAATACGCAGTAAAAGACAAAAATAATTTAACTAAGTTATGATTCAAAAAGGTCTAATATGGAAAGAATCTAATTTCATTATTTTTTATAAATATAAATTGTATATATAAATTGTACCTAAGCATTTACATGCAAGTTCAGAAAATAATACTGTTTCCCCGATCTTAATCATTTTAAGGGATTATGTTTTAAAGGTTACATATTTCAATCAAGTTATAATCTGAGAAGTGCTTCCTTTAACAGATGTCTCTTTGTGCACTCAGGAAAATGGAACTTTCTATAATTTATACTGGTTCCGTCACATCTATATTTAATGCAACTTTCAATGTCTTTCACAATGTAGCATTTATTCATTTACAGACAAGGTTTCCAATTTATCAAACCAATCTGGTATATTTTATAAGCTTGCGGCTTTTAAAACAGATTTTTTTTTTTCCGTGTGAGCCATTCTCAGAGTTCAAATTCTTTCCACATCTAGATTCTTTACTGTATATCGAGTAGTAAAAGAAAATTGTTCCCACAGCAGGGGAAAGCAATTATTTGTTTTGGTTGGGGAAACTTTAACTTTTAAAGAAAATTATTACAACTGCTAAATTGGTAACTGCAAAGCATCTGTGGTTAATAGTATCAGGTTTTGCCTATTACTGGTAGACATAAAAAAAATTATAATAGCCACACAGCAAAAGCAATTTGGAAACTAGAAAATGGATTATTATGCAGGGGGGGCATGTCTGTAGATAATCTATGATGTTCCAATAAAACAATTTAACTTGTGATAAGATTAGGCGGCAAGTAACAATTTATGAGAAAAAAAGCAGAGAACTAGAGTATCGTAATCGTAAAAGTAGAGATTAATTAAACCAACAAATTTCAAATGGGATATTTTGATTTTGTATGAAAATTTTCTACATTGAATTTGGACACACATCTTGAATTTCTACACCAAATTTTAAATTTGTTGACATTACATTTCTAATTTTGACAAAATTACCCTTTGATATTCTAAAAGTTCTACTGGATCCACAAATTTTTGAAACCCCCAGTTCAGACTCAAAACCGTGTTTGAACCCGTAGCGAAACTGTGACTCCACTATTATTTGAACTTGCAAATTATTTTTGCTGACAAGTTTTCAAAAAGTCTAATTCCTCTATCAGGTCAAAGTAGGAGAAGACCTGAATTGAAAGCACCATATGATTCATGTAATTAGAATATTTTTCAGTAGAAAAATAACCAATCCAAGAGATGCACCAAGAATTAAGGAACAGAGGAACGTTCTTAATGTTAGAAGATTACGATGTGATCAGAATGTTATATGAAGCTCAGTGGACTTACTGAATTGCAAATTACCCAAAGTTCTAATAAACTACCTTACATAGTTATATTTCTATAATAAGGTAATTCAATGTTAATTAATATGTTAATCATGTCTAGCTCCACATTTTCTGCTTTTCACAAAGATAACTTTAATAATCTACTGCTAGATCTACTGTTGAAAACAGTAACTTCATATGTAAGTTCCTTCTCTATGGATGAGGTAACAGCAATCTATTTCTGCTTCTTTTCTTTTCTACATGCAATGAATATTGTATATTTAAAGCTCTAAGACATGTTTCTAATGAAATATCAATAATTCATTTTTTATACAGTCAAATTATTATTATTATTATTAAAGGTTTCCACCTATAAATGGGTTTGTAAATATTTATTTTGGGCATTTATTAATAGAAAATTATTGCTAGAAAACGCCTTATAAATTCTTTCTCTAGTTCATTATGTTCTATTATGAAATGCAACAATCCTCCAAATATTTGCCCTGATAAACTTCTGTGTAATACTATCCATGCACTAATCAACAGATCTTCCTGTAATGCCAATTGCAAATGAATCCCTGTAATGCCAATTGCAAATGAATGCTTTAGGCCGGATACAAGTTATACACTTATTCACCTCAAAATTTCAATCCAATTTTTATTTGTAATTACTGTTGGTTTCAGCATTGTCACCCTATAGGACCTGGTGATTGGACATAGAGATGGATTGTGACTTTATATTATTTTTATTTGATTGCCATATTGAAACTACATCCAAATTTGAAGATTTACCTGCAAATCGTGCATTCATTAATGTGCATCTGCTCAGTGTAATTTCTTTTTTAGCTAAAATTGTAAAGAAAAGCTTAAAATAAATATTCCTGGTCATGTTAAACGCTGCTCATTTCTCAATGGGTAGAGTTTTATGCTTAATCCCATGACTGCCTATTTTGTTATGATGTCCTTTTTATCAGAGCCATTAATTAATTAATTAACTATTACTGCTATTTATTTAATTAGCTACATTTAAAGACTGTCATGTCTTGGATGCTATGCAAGCCAACTTTGAATAAAAATGTTTAAGACATAAAAAAAAAAATCTTTTTAAAGCTCTTGGTGGAGTTTGTCGTTTATTCACTTTTTTGTGCAGTAGAAAAGAGTTCTATGTAATTTATTTTTGTAGGAAAATACTTAACTGCTAATTCCCCTATGTCTCATACCAATTGTCATAACTAGAGGCGGTTGAACTTTGCGGATCTGCCATTGGACCCATTGAGTTAAAAAATCTGAAAGTTCATCCTAAAATTAAGGTAGAAATAGCAATGGTAACTTACTTACCTAGAAAATGGTCTGGGGAACACATATTAATCAATACCCACAATCTTTAAAAAGAAAAAAACATCCATTACTTTATGTGCTTCATGTTTTGGCGTTCCGTGTGGTATTTTCGAGATTTCTAGAAATGTCTAAAATGAAATTAGAATTTTTTATAAATATCAAAAAAGTTTGATTTTTTTAAATTTGAAAATTCTCAATTGACATATAATTATAGAAAACAGTTTCACATTTCAGAAAAATCCAAAAAAGTCAGAAACCCTCAAAGTTCAAGTACTGTTGGATCTGAGAAATCCAATTTGGGTTCGGGTCCATCTCTAGTCATGACCAGGGTCCTTCTCTTTTCCATCAGCCATTCTGCATTGTTAATACAGGGCTCTGTTAAGAATTAAAGCCTTACTTATGGTCAACTTATTTTTAATCGAGAATAGTGCACAATCTTATGTCCAAGTTATAATTTTCTAGTTGAAGTTTATCCCCTTTTGACTACAGTTCATGTTTTCCAATGCATGCTAGGTAAAATGTGAAAATGATTAAAGGGAAAAATATGGCAGATTGCATGAAATCTGAATTTAGCATCTTGTAGTGCTTTGAAAAATAGGCTTCTTATAACAAATATAATAGAGCTCCCAAACTAAATCCCAAACCATTACCTTCTGATGAATCCAGGATAAGGACATAAAATGGCATATTTCATGATGCAACAAAATTAAAATTCTTTAATGGGGGTCAGAGACTAGTACATGGCATCAATTGGCTACATAAATTAAACTGCCTTGAGCAGTAGGAAATTATTCCTTGACAATTTTGCTCATGTGATGGCGGATAGTACAATGTAGGAAAAATCCATTGTGTGTGCTATTGGTATGTATAAGGTTGTAGGAAAAAAATATGGATAGCACACAAAGGTTAAACATGATTGATATACATATAATATATATCAGGGTACCTAACTTTGGCAAGCTACAGTATAATGGCCACACTAGCAGCCCTTGTTTTATTGGAAAGGGCTGCACATAACACGATCAGATCATTTTAAAACTATGCATTAGTATTTTTAAAGGAAAAATATAGTATATATAGGTTCAACCTATATAATGTTATATAGGTACCCCCCCCCCCCAAAAAAAAAATCTAATAATAATTAATAACAATAATACACTACTTTTGAGTCAACATAAGCAATTATGTTAAGGCAGATTTTCTCTTTTATTTAAAACAAAGCCTGGATGAACTTTTTAGTTTCAATGAATGAGAATTGTCAGAAGGAGATTTACATAGGGATTTTAGTCATACCTGTGGGAATAACTACATTGTAGTTTAGCACTTTTTCAAGAAAGTTAAGACTTATACATTACAGCGAATCTAAATGCCGATATCATTAATTGAAGCTGAAATAGTGGAGAATTGAAGTTGAAATGTGATCTAATTTGATTTGTCGAGAAGTTAAAGAGCCAATTAATTTAAAGAACTTTTGACAGGCCCAGCCTTTTAAAATTGCTCACTGTTAAATTCTTCTCCAAAGTAAATCATTTAAGTTAAATTATTTACAAGGAAATTTCCGTGGGAGAACTCCAGAAACCCTTCGGGCAATTAGAAAATGTTCTAGCATGTTCAGGTCACAATTTGTCCTGGATAATTACCTCTTTTCCCATAGGTCTCTTGTGCTATATTCTACAGCAGATGATACTAATGTCTGAGACCATCTTCATTATATCACTTTATAAAGATGCATAAAATAGAAAGATACTTTCTATCAAAATCCGCAAAATAGAAAATTAGAGCAAATAATCACATGGACACTGACTATTGAAAAAACTGCCATTTTGTTTGCAAAGGACCATGTGGGAAATATTTTACACGTAACTATACTGAAAGGCCTGTGCATATACCAGACAGTTTATTAAGGAATCATTTGCTCTGTCTAGATGGCTGAATGTAATGCATGACTGAACAAAGGAAGATCGTTTAGTAAACATTGAAGCTAATATTTATCTAGGTTCAGATTACATTTTTTATATTTAATTGTAATTCTGTGAGCTATTCGATGAGCAGAGACTTTGAAAAGGTTAATTTGTTTGGTTTCTATATTTAAAGAGTATGTTTATGTGTGGCTCTCACAAAGTATATATGTTACAATTCTAATTCCTGGATGAGTAAAAAGAGGAGCTGAAATATATGAATAAATTTTGTTTCATAATTGTAGGCGTGGCTGTTTTCCATAATAGTAAACTAGTTGGATTAACAATTTTTTGTTGTTTCTTAATTAAAGAGTGGTGCAATCATGCCTTAAAGCCCAGCCATCACTTCCTCCACCCCACCCCTGGCTTCCCGTTCTGTGCACTGCATCCACATTATAGGAACAAGAAGGGTAGGGAAGCAAACAGTGTGGGAGTGGAATGAAGGAAATGAGAGCTGGAAAAAGATAACTCTGCTAACAAAGTCTAACAATGTATGAAGCTTGGGCTACTCAAGCCTATTGCCCCTATGGTTATAAAATATAATCACTGGATTTTTAAATTTGTTGATAGTGAATATAATGCTCCTTCACAAATTTCAGGGTAAATAACTAAATAATCTCCTAAAAATGTGTTATTAAAATTGAGTTTTACATCACCCCTTTTAATAAACCTGTATGAAGTCAAGGCCACCAATCATATTTAACTCCTAGGGGGGATATTCTCTTGTGGGTAATCTTTAATGTACTGGCAAGACTGTAAAGTTACAACTGATTGCCCATATTGTATAGGCCAGCGTACAATTGTATGACTCCGATCGTAACATTACGATCGCAATCGTAATTTTAAACTTGTGATTATGATTGTAAGATTACGCAGTCATTACGCAGTGATACTGCGCCTGTATAAATATTGCCTCAGAGAGCAGTTTATAATTTCAAAATCCTTCTTTACATTTAAAGATGGACAAATTAGAAAAGTGAGTGAGTCACAGAAAATAAGTGGTACTGTACATTGTTTAGACCAGTGGTGTAACTAGGAATCACTGGGCCCCCCAGCAAAACTATGATGGGGCCCCAATTTCTGCTTCATCCACAGGAAGGAGGCTATATCTGTCATAGGAAAAATAAGAAGATGGGCCCCCCTGCGGTTGCCCTCCCTGCTCCCCTCTAGTTACGCCCCTGGTATAGACCAAGTGTTTCTGGTGTAAATATTAATGGAATTGTGTTTTAGTCTTTAGCTATCCTTTATTATATTTTACAATTATATTTGCTACATGTCTAGTAAGATTTTAATAAGTATTATTGCATGACTGTAAAGAAGGTGACTGCCAATATAACAAGATCCAATGGCCAACGGTATTAATCATCACTCATGAAGGACAGCTGGGAATTAGAACAGTGAGGACTATATAAAGTAATGTATCGTTTGTAGTCTAGGTTTTTTTTTTTTTTTTTTGGAATTTAGAAAAATAAGTTCATTTGTGAGTCAATTGCTAGGGGAACTACAATATAAAAAATGATTTGTTTAATACAAAGGACACGTTGTTACCATTAAAACTAGCCCAGTCTTACTTATGTATCTTGCTGTTTCAGATGTTGTAGTTAGATGAATGAAACAGAAAGCTCCACTCCCAGCAATGTACCTACATAGATTTTGCTTTATGTTACCCAGTTCTATGAAGTGCTTGCATGCGCTCATCACATATGTTCTTTAATCTGCAGTGCCAATACACTGGAGTCCAAAATGTTCATCTATGGGCACTTCATCTGATCATGGTAGGTCTGTAAAACTGGAATTTGTAGAGTAAACAGTGAAAAACAGAAAGACCAGCATACAGTACTTACATACTGGATTACTGGTTACTAGGACGACTAGGGTAAGGGAACCCTTAGGGACAATTGTGTTCTAAAATTTTTCTCCCCACGGTGTGTATTAAACATATGTTAGGTTATTTGTTCACATACATAGGCTGTAGAATAGATTTATCAATTTAAAAACACAACTGCTGATACTATTGTTGCTGCATATTAGTGAATCCCAAGGACCCAACACTATTTTTGAATCCTTTTGTTCTGCTGTAAGTGGTTGGAAATATCTTGAGTACTGGCAGAAATCAAATACTGATCCAATATCAAAGAAAAGTCTCATTTTAAGAGACAGGATGAACTTACAATGCTTTGGTTGAATTCATTGTTTCATTGACATAAATCCATAGTTTCTTTTTGTCATTTTGCCAATAAAATGAAATTCATTTACTTTAAATAGAAACATTCTCATTGGATATAATTAGAATATATTTTATCTGTGACATTTTGTGGATGAGAAACATGTGACATCTACATTGGGAGCCGGATGATGGCTTAAAAATCAGTCAAGATCTTAAAAAAAAAAAAAAAAAAAACTCAGGGTGGCATTAGGCAGAAAAATAATCACGCCATTGCAGAAAACTGTGATAAGAGACATTTATTGGGAATTTATGAACCAAAGGTTTCTTATTTGTCCCACTTCTTTCAATTTATCAATCAAAGTTTAATATATACAATACATTCTTATTATACTGTAAGATTATTTATAAGTTAATAAAAATCTTTCATTTAAGATTTTAGGAGCTACCAATGAGGAGGGAAGTATAAAATAATGCATATAGGAAAGGTGTACATGTATGTGTGTAATTTCTCATTAATTACAACTAGGATCGCCTGGATTTTGGGACTATGGAACATATTTTCGAAGATTTTCGATAATTTTCGAAAATAGATTTGAACGTTCGAAAAACTTTGAAAATATGATCAGAAACCCGAAAGTGGTCTCCAATCATATTTTCGAATGTTCAAATCTATTTTCAAAAATTATCGGAAATGGCACCATACATTCAAAAATCTTTGAAAATTCGTTCCGTTTTCAGATTTTTGGATCCGGGAATCCAAAAAAGGAATGAAACTATTGAGTTTCCGCCATCTCTATTAACTAAATAACCATAAATGATGCTTGGAAAATCCATGAATGCTGGGATTGAAAAATAATTCTTTCTTGGATTATCTGGACAACACTATTTTTATAGCATGAGGCTGTGAAGAACCTTCAAGCTATTTTGGAGGCTCCGTATTGAATATTCAAGGGCTCACGGATTTGGATTTGAGGGACAGTAAATCAAATTTTTTTACTACTACAAGTGTTTTTTACTACTAGTCATGAATCACGATCTCCTAGCCAGGTTAACATTCTGCTGAAGCAAAGATCTAAGCACTTGCAGTCCTCCTCCAAGAGCTACAGGTAATAGCAACATTGTATCTTTTACTTCAAATGCTGATTAGTAAGGTCAGCAACTGAAGTTAAATACAATGTTGCTATTACCGATAGCTCTGGGAGGGTGAATGTGAGTACTTAGTGCATTGCTCCAGCAGAATGTTAAGCTGCATACACACTGTTAGGATCTTTTAAAGATGAAAGACAATATCTTTAATGTTCTGTCTATAATTTTGTAAAGATCAGGCTACGCACAGTCACAAGCAATTGGGACTGACACGTTATTATTATTGTGGATTTATATAGCGCCAACATCTTCCGTGGCGCTTTACAGTTGCATTAATATACATGAGGAAAACATACATGTTACATACAAGGGTAGTGCAAGTAATACAAAGTGCAAAAAATTTAAGTGCTGGTCCAGCAGCATTCAGTGTGGTAAGTTACAGCATTTCTGTAGTACAATAGGATGGAGGGCCCTGCCTGAGAGCTTACAGTCTAGAGGAGACATAAGGTGAAGCAGATCAGTAGCTGTAACTAAGTTGCCAGTGGAGTATAACTAGCGGGTCTGTGATGGGTCAGTTAGAGGGGTAGAAGTGTCCAGGCCCAGATTGTAACCTTGCCTAAACAGATGAGTTTTGAGGTTGTGTTTGAAGATATGAAGTGATGGCAAGTGACGTATAAAGCGAGGAAGAGAGTTCCAGAGCAGAGGGCAGCACAAGAAAAGTCCTGTATATGGGTGTGGGAGGAGGTGATTAGAGCGGATGAGAGGAGAAGATCATTAGCAGAGCGGAGGTTACGCCTTGGGTAGTATCTGTTTATTAGATCAGAGATGTATAGGGGAGCTGTATTGGAGAGAGCCTTGTAGGATAAGGTTAGCAGCTTATATTGGATCCTTTGGGTGATGGAAAGCCAGTGGAGAGATTGACAGAAAGGGGAAGCGTGTGAGAAGTGGGAAGAGAAGTGAATGAGCCTGGCAGCACGTTCCCTTTAGCCATGGCCGACTCCCTATACTTTTGCACAAGGGGCCGAATGGGGCCAAGGGAAATTTAAGGTCAGGTCCAAGCATTCCTGAGGCCGGCGGTGAACGGTTGTCAGCCTCAGGAACGCTCATTTTTGCACAACACACTTTAATGATAAAGGGGACTGTGTGTACCATGCAAAACATTCCAGCTTTTTATGTGAGGGCTCAAAGCAGCCAGTCAGGTTGGTGACAGTCACTTGGTCCTACAGAAACCTAAAATAACCAAGGCAATGATAACCAAGGCCAAGGTGTAGTCACTTTCACTTGCAATAAAAGGACCATTAATATTAACATGGCAGGAAATCTTAGTTCTTTTTTAAATTTGATACATTCTTATTCATATTTTTTTTAATATCATTTGTTGTATATTTAGTATACGGGATGTACCATAGGGATGTCAGAACTACTGGTTTCACTGACAAGAGTTTTTGGGTAACTATCACCAAAAACGTAAACATGGAACTGCTGAATTTTTTGACCAGCAAAATCTTGTTTCGACCCCGATATTAATTGCGTGTTTTTATCACTAGAGATTGCACAAACTCAGTGGGTCCATGGAACACAGAGAAATTCGACAGCAGAATATAGATGGAAAATCACTTGACCATCAAATCTGTTTGTGTACTGTAAGGTAAATTTGTGACAATAAAATGTAATCCATTAGATTGGTCAATTTGCCTTGAAATTATGTTTCAGAAAAAACAGTTGAATCCCTAGTTATCAAAGAGATGGACGAGCTCTGTACTATTGTTTGCACCATATATAGAAATCAAAATTGGAATATTAATTCATATTGAATTGAAATTATTTACATTCCATATTCCCATTTTTGCTTCATTATAATCTACTCTTTAAAATGGATCAATGAGAGCAGTTGGCTTAGGAACATTTTACAATAATCTCAACCACAGGCTTTTCGATATTAAAGTGTTTCTGCTAGATGGGTATCTTGTTTCCTAGAGACTGCCTGATTGCCGATTTTCTCAGTTGTGTCTTACAAACAAATTGGAATATCAAGGTAGCTGGATTAGATTCAGCTAATAAAAGTGTTTCATTATTGTTTTCAGCCTTTAGATCCCTAATTTGCAGATAGTGGTGTGATTGAGGTTAAGCAGGACTGTGCAGAGTTGGAGCCATGGATTGTCTGGGTTTGGATGTGCCCCTTCCTTGCTGCCCGACTCCAGGCAGTATGATTAATAATATTTTAAAGGGCATGTCCAGCAATAATTTTTATTATAATAGTATAATTTATAAGTGCAGCACCCCCAAACCCCATTTTCTTAAAACATATGAGCAAGAATAAAGCATACATAGTGCTTAGTTTTAATATGTATGACTAATTAAAAAATAAATATACCAACTTTATTAATTGTGTTTCAATTAACTTTTGATCTATATAAAAATATAATGTCAACTATAGTGTTAACCTGTATTCATGGAAAATATAATTATAAGAATTCCCTTTTCCACCTAACCAGAATCTCCTGCTGCTCCTGTTTAGAAGATCTCATTTTATAAATAGCAGACATTGTTAGATGATAAGAATATCTAGATTTTTTTCTTGATTCTACTTTTGGCTCACATAGCTAGTAGAGGAAGATAATTGGCACCCAGAAAGTGGCTCATGCTCAAAGTGCTGTAAAAAATAAATGTACAGGTCAGGCTTACCGGTCCACTGAACATTTAAATAAAAAATCCATTATTTAAATTTAGTATTTATACCTTCTTATATATACTGAGTCAGTTGTCAGTTCGAGTTCTGTTAAGTTAAAGAACCAAACTGTGGTATGTTTTGGAGGGAGAATCTAAAACAAATGTAACATTGATAATAACCACATGGTATTGGTATTTAGTAACCTCATCATTAAATTCTGCAAACCCACAGGTGCCGGACTAGCAACATTTCGCAACCACTATTGTGACAAGGAGAAGGATTGTCATGGTTTTTGAAAGCACCACCCCAACATGTAATTTGTCACACCCAAGTTAAGCCCAACATTTTTGGGGTTCATAAAGCCCATAGCTGTGCTGTGGCTGCATGAGAAAAATGGGGGGGGGGGGCAGAGAGAAGAAATATGAAAAGATAAAAGAACAAATGAGAGGGTCTTAAGATGGATCATGCAGATCCTCTACAGTTCTTTTAAGAGAAATGTAGGACTGAATGTTAATTATTTAATAAATACACATAGTGATAAGTTAATATTATTTGTGCCATTTAATGCATCTGGCAGTGCTCAGCAATATGTGTTTTAAATACTGCCTGGTAGAGGTGTTTATTGCTAACCCAGCACCATTGGTGTTTAGTGACCATGTTGATAAAGACTGCTTGGTAGTGGTATTTTATTCACTTGCACCATGTTAAAAAATAATGACCCGAAATCATGTACAAATTCATTGGACCAACAGTAACGTATACTTGTTGTGTATGCCTTTTTAATTAACTATTATTCCAAGAAGTTGGGGTCAGATAGACAAAATGGAGGGGTGGAAACTTTAAATTGAACAAGCAGGAATAGATGAATTGAAACTGGATCAAAAAAGTGAAGAAAAGAAGATGAAACCTTTCAAAATGTATCTAATTCAAACTGTGATCCCATGTGTAACGTTTCTTGGTGGAGCCTCAGAACCTCTCTCAATATTAGACAGTTTAGTCACTAGCTGCAATAAGAAAGCACAAATGATTTTTGTTGACCTCAAAAAGGAAAAAAGTCAAGAAGTTTTAAAAAGTTGCCGAGAGGGAGACCCAAGAAAACTTTAGTTCTCGTTGAAAATTGAATTATCGGGCATTTCATTACAATGAACAAGTCTGGTGTGTCCAGGCAGAGGGACACGGATCCTGCTGAGCCTCTGTGCCTTATACATCATCGCGCCTCTTTACAGATTAAAGGGGTTAATGGTTTTTTTGACTGCAGCGTGTTGGCAATAAAATTTCTCATTACTCCTGAGATATGCAAATCCTTCATTTCTATCACTGTTACTTTGATGTTTCTTTGAATTCCCAGTAGATTCATTGATGTCAAACTGATGTTAAAGCCTTTTGAAATTGACAAGGGCCATGAAACTGATAGATTGCCGCAGATGCAAAATTATTTAAGGTTCCTGATGTTGTAATTGATTCTACACTAACATACAATTTTTATTCTCCATTTTTTTTTTTTTGTGTATTTTACCCAGTAGTTTTTCTCTCTATAAATAATACACTTTTTGGGGGAAAGAATCTGTTAAATAAGATTTAAAAAAAGCACTGGTGAGCAAGGTAGATCAGTTACTGATCATGTTCTATTATTTGTGGCAATGGTTCACTTGATATCTCTAGTCCAAATGATTGTCTGCACTCTCTTAGCTTCTAATGTAAAGGTACCATTAGTGTAAAAGGGTAATTATACACTTCCATTCCACCCCTCACCAGGGTGGGGATCTCAACTTTGGGGTCCTCATCTCTTGGTCTTATCTTGTTACTGAGAACGAGCCCTGCAAATTTGGTCCCGGACTTTGGCTGACCTATGGAAGTACACGCTCCTTGCAGAAGTTCAATCCTGCAAAGCGGACGGGGCAGGTCCAAAGGTGCCTTTCAAAAGATGACTTTAAAGTGCTTATTTTCAGTAACAAGGTAAGATTCAGGAAAGAGTACCTAAACCACTTGATTCTCACCTTAGGTACTATAGACTGGAAAAGGGGTGGGAGATAAGGTGTGGTGGCAGTAATTGTCCTTTAAAGAAGACATTAGCTTGGTATTTATGCCACTGTAAAAATATTTTTTTTAAGCGCCCATGTGACTAATATTCTGACTGGTTTAGAATTTTTTTCTATTAATTCACAATATCACAGTGTAACCTTTATAATTCCATATAGTAATATTGTGTATTATCATGATAAAAATAAAGTCATGTATAAACAGATTAAAAAAGAACAGATTAAAAAAGAAGTGGCCTCAATACAGAACCCTGAGGCACTCCACTTAGAACTTTAGCCCACATAAATGTAGCTCCATTGGTCACCACTCTCCGTTTGCGATCCAATAACCAATATTCTATCCATGTACATATCTTTTTTTCTAGGCCAACAATCCTCAGTTTATACATTAAACATATTTAAACAAAATAATTATTACATGAAGCTTCAAGCAAATAGGTAAGTGGATCAGGAGGATACCTGCAAATTCCTACTTATCCAATTGTTTAAAGGGGTTAGACCCCTAGAACCACCAATGAGATTGTTCCAAGGGGCTTTGGGAAGGGGCTTTGGGGCACCCCCACAATTAATTTCAGGGGCAGACCCTTACATCATTGGGATTATCTCCTAGGCACCTGGACTAAGATAAGTAAATATTTTAAAAATCTTTCTTGTACGAAGGTTTTAATCACCCATTCATTTTCTAGATTGGGCAAACCTTTTTCCGAATACTCAATGGGAGATTCTTTTTGTTTTTTTAAACATAACTTTTTCATTTATTTAATCCAATTTTCAATTATCTAATATTGTTATATTTGATTTTTCAATGAAAAGTTTTAAAAATTTTGAAAAATCTGTCAGATCTGGGGATTTTGGAAATATGTCAGTTCCGAATCACAGCCAGGTTTGTTTTTAATCCAGGACTCATCGCTACTGAGGAACAGAAGAAAAATGGTGAATCTTATGTCAAATTGTTCTAGAGACAGTATCAGTTAACCCCACTAATCAAACATGGTTTGGATCCACTACCTAGGAGGGAAAATCCATCCACCAAGAGACTAAATTAAGTTTTGGCTTGATTTTTAAATAACTTTTTTACTTGATGTCATTTATCTACAGAGGTGCAGAGCTGCTAAATCTTTGTACCTTTCCTGGGTGTGTTGCCTATTCATTCCTCCATGGGGTACCTGTGCCTGTCTATTAATCCACTGGGGGAACGTTGAGTGCAATGGCTTTAAATCTAGGTAAGGCCTCTGAATTTTCAGCTTTACGAGTATGAATCGCCTAAATAAAGGGATTTCCCTTTAGAAGAAAATGTACAGTACCTTTTTTTAAATAAGGAACAGAACCACACAGGGAAGTAAAATAAGTTCTCAGAAACATACTGTGGAAATAGTTTAGTGGATTGCCGAACAGTTAAACAAATAGAAGAGAGCATTGTTAATAAACATTTTGTTTTGCAGAATCTCTGCGTCATTTGCCCGATTTTAAGACATCTTAGAAGCCGATTGTTATTTGTAATAATAGTAATATGATGGGCTGAGAGGCAGAACAATGGAAAATTTGCACAAAGTAAGAGGGAAGCTGGAATCTAGCAATGTTAAGAGAGAGAATGCACTCCAGGCTAAATGTGAACTATGTGAATTATGAAACGGTCCTTGTATTGGGTAAACAATTTACTGTCGCACCAACTGGATGAATTGAACAGGATTTATAAAATGATACAAAAGAGACTGATTTTTTCATCCAGACTTACAGCGAACAAATAAATACTGTATTACTATAGCAATCTGGGATTTCAATTAGTGTTCTAGGTCACCTAAAAAAATACCCAGAAATATTCATGAAACTCTGAATAGCTGATGTATACGAGGCAAGAAAAGGCAACAAAAGTATTTTTAATGCAATTATAAAGAAATCTGTAATTAAATTAAAAATGTATTAATTATCGGGATGTAATATGCTACAGAGATCTTCAGTGACTACAGTAAAGTATAGAACGGAATGCAATCTTGTCCTATATATAAGCAGGGTATAGGACTAGATTAGGGATAGAGACAGGAAAAGGACCCGGATTCCGACACAGAACCCCTAGATTCCAAAATCTGAATGTTCTGTCCGAAACTAGGCAGATTGTTTGGATTTCGGGACTTCGGACTGCATTTTCGATGATCATCAAATATAAGAGGTTATTTTCAGTAATCCCCAAAAATATTCTCAAACTCTGATCATTATCGAACGTTATCGAACGTTCAAGGTTATTTTCAAGGATTATTGAAAATAAACTTACATTTGATAAACATCGAAAATGCGGTCCGAAGATCTGATATTACGTTCTGTAAACCCTGAGATCCATAAATCCGAAAACAGAATGACACTTACCATTTTCGGCCATCTCTAATTAGGGATGGAATAAACTTCATCATCACATTGGGTTTGAGGCTACAATCACTTGCAATGGTTTACCGGGATGGGGGTGGGGTCAGCAGGGCTATAATATTAAATTGTAAGGGCATGGGCACACTGCATCACAAACGGAATCGCTCACTCTATAGCACTGATTGCATGTGCAATTCTGGCACAATTTACATGTGATTTAGGTGCAATTGCACTTTCGTCTTTTGAGATAGAGAAACACATGCAATTGCTCACAAAAATGCAGAGCGCATACAAGTCCATATCGCGAACAGATGCGCAATAGCAATGCATCCAAAATTGCACAATTTAGATGTGTTTGCGGGATTTTTGCTTTTTTGAAAAATTGTACACCCTCATTGTAAAAAACTGATGTTCCCAGGAGTAGAATAATAATAGGGAACTGAGAGTGGTGCAAGCTGAGGGAGGAATTGGGGGTGGGGGGTGGGGGGCGTGCGGGCAAGGAAAAGCTCTGCCCATGTCCCAGTTATGATGCTGAAAAGTTGTGTGGTAACCATCCATTGGCTGTAATATTGTTTGGGGTAAACTACAATCCAAACTATCTTTGTCCGTCGCTAGCCTTGATAGATATTCATATTTTTCTTCATTGTGCAGCACACACAATGTAATGTACCCTGACCCCTTTTTGCCATTTGTGTATTGCATTCAATAACCAGCATGGCATCTACAGCAAATTAATGATGGAAAGTCTAATAAATCACAATTGATAGACTTACATATTGGTACATACCCATTCTGTCTAAGCTATTGATTAAAACTTAGTTGATTATTTGCAATTAGAAGAGGCTAAACTTCCAAAAATCCAGTCCGACAAAGAGTTCAAAAAGTTCAGATAAAATAAGGTGAAATAGCAGTGGCAACTTACTGAACATGGCTCTGGGATAGAGATGGACTAGAACTCAAACTCGAACCCGAATTCAAGCCAAACTATTCGAGTTTTAATGGACCCGGATTTTTGATATTTTCCGGAATTTCGATAAAAATGACTATTATACCAATACGTGAGTAAATATCGAATTATCGAATTCGCAAGTAATATGACTAAGTAATATGACTATTATACCAATACGCGAGTAAATATCGAATTATCGAATCCGTGAGTAAAATGTCTATTATAACAATACGTGATTAAATATCTAATTCTCGAATCCGCAAGTCGTTTATGGGATAATTATATTATATTCAAACATATTCCTCAGACCATTTCCCAGGTCCCACAGCCATTTACATTAAGTTACCATTGTTATTTTAATTGTATTTCATTAGAAATATTTGGGTCCGTTTTTGAACTTTCCATATAATTCGAAAGTTCGAAAACGGACCGAACTTTCGGAAGTTCGGCCATCTCTAGTGGCCATGCAAGGACTGATAGTATCAGCTCCCTTTAATTTAAGTAAAGGGCGATACCAACTGATGTGGTCCCTACACACTGCAGATACTGTTATCGTTAATTATTGTTTATGTGTGTGGACACTTTAATTTCTACTGATTGGCTTTTGGATGGGTCAAACATGCTCATATCTATACTGAGCAACTAAATCAACCCAGGTGCTGGGCTGGACGAGAACAGTCTCTATTTTGGGCCCTGCAAACAGGAAGTCAGTATTTTGGAAGCATTTATTTATACACAAACAAAATGGAGAATGGGCAGGTTAAGGTCATTAGCATGGGAAAATACTGCTCTTTTTTCTTAACAGCGTACCGTATATACTCGAGTATATACGGTATGTATTTGCACTGAACTTCCCCTGTAAAAAAAAACTGTATTTTTGCAATTTGCATTATATTTGCATCATATAGGGGAAAGCAGGTCAAAATTTTAACACTACGCAATTAACCCAGAGGGTTGACACTACTAAAATTAGCCGTTATTGGTGAATTTGAGACACATGATCATTTCCACAAATTTAATAAAATCCTCGAAAATTCATAAATCCTTAAAAAAATCAAAAAAAATAATTCATTGTTCAAAATCCGAAAAGTCAGAGTTTGTTCAAACTCGTAAAATCCGTTTCGAACTCGATTTCTAATCCATCTCTATTTGCAACAAATTAAAATTTGAGAAATTGAGAGTTTTTACCTGCAGAAACCCAGAAACCTATTTATTGCACCTATAGGGCAGGGATTCTCAAACGGGGTGTGGCTCCAGATGTTTGAAAACTACAACTCCCACCATTCCCTGGATTCTCTCTGTAGTTTAAGAAATGCTGGGAGTTTTCAAATATCTAGAAGCACACTGTTTAAGAATCCCTGCTGCAGAGAATTGTTACAATTCTCCTGTTATGATGAATCTTTAAATCATCTCAGATCTGCTTCCTACCGAAAATTGTTCTTTAAAACAACAACATTAACATTATACTTCCTTGTGACACTATTATTACCTTTGCCAGTGATGAAAGGTCTAAGATAACATCAAACATCAGGGGGAAGAAAATCAAGAAGAAAATGCTGGAAGTCTCTGTGATGAGCTCAGCCTTCTTAAGCAATAACATTCAGCCCATGTAAACTGAATAGCCCAGCAAATGATTTGGTTATCTGCTCAATTGGTTTTTATTTTGTAGTTGGAATGTCCCTCCACCAATTCAGATGACGAGGATGAAGAAATATGTTATACCATTTGTTTGCTTTGCGTACGTCAAGGGCTTTTAGCAGCTAATAGGAGTTGTTCTGTCTGGTGTAACATCTCACTTTCAACTATCACTATTTCTCTCCAATCGGACTATTTGTTCTAGTCTTAGTAACACTTGCAGTTTTATACAGTAAAGTGCTCAGTGATCTGGGTAGTTTCCAATACCACTTTTCTTGGCCTTAGAGATTGGCAGTAATGTCGCCCTTAAAGGGCATGTCCACACCTTGTCCAAAAATGTATATGTTAAAGGGCATCTATCCTGAAAAAAAAGGTCTTTTAATTTGACCATAACTGGACTCTATAACTCTTCCCAACCACCACTGTATGATTTATTTTTTTAAAGATCCGTCCCCTATTTCTTTAGATATCTAAGATATCTTACATTTTAGCTGTCAATTAAGTGCTTTATTATTATAAACCATTCATCAGTGAGCAGTTTTGCTGTAGCTGGAATGGTGACAGAGTTTTGACAGTTGGGATGCTGTATGCTGTGTGCAGGTTCGACAGTTGGTTTGTGGGGAAAAAGTCAGGTCAGATCAAGTGGCTAAAATAGGATACTGCTCCTAAGTAAAACTGGATGTGCTGGAAGTTATGCAGCAACACACACATCTGAGAGTAAGTACTACTTACAAGTATTTATTTATAGATTTATAGATTAAAATTCCTGTAGTGTAGGGTACCCCAGTCCACCGCTAACCACTGTGTTAGTTTTCTAAAATAAGCCCCAGAAACAGACTTACCAGCTGACAGGTGGTCACCTACATATTGTGGGTGGTACAGGGATACCATTAGGGACCCAATGTTCAATAGGAAGTGTTTACTATTTACTATGGTTACCTTGTACATAAAAGGTAACATCCCACCTCTTATAATCATTAATTAAGATAGGGACAGGACAGATGAATGTGAGGCAGGGAATGGAAGGTAATTTCCCAAATCCAGTTCCTACCTGTCACATGTGCACCACAAGGGTGGCACATGTTACAAAGTACCTGCCAGGGGATCACAGTCATCTGAATAGGTAGGGTGATGGTTTGTGATCGTAAATCACGATCAAGAGGGGGGAGTGACAGGTGGTCACCCAGGGTCCCTGATATAGTTGATAATAATGTATAATTATGCCCTAATCAGATATATCTAATTAATGGCCAAAGAGTTAAAATGGTTAGGACTACAAGGCTTTAGAGGTATTGGACTACAAGGCTCTAGAGGTATTGGACTATAAGGCTCAAGAGGTGTAGGACTACCAGGCTCTAAAGCTATTGTTTAGAACCAAAGTTTAAACGGAGGAAATCTGGATTCAAGGTATAGAATGGAGAAGAATTTGAGGCTGGAGTGAAGGGGTTAAAGTTATAGGTTCTACGTCTCCTTAATGAAAAACACATATAGTGCTGGGAGGGGACACAATACCTCTTCTGATAGGTCTCTTTGTTTCCATGAATGTACGCTTAACATGTGTTATGGATTAGGTAACATTCCACAGTGTGATGTCATTTTGCCTATATAACCCAGTGAGCAAACCTCTGTAATTTAGACTTGCTACACACTCAGAGTAGTGCGTGGCCTGTCTCTGCACGTGCAATAAAGGACCTCCTTCTTTTATCAATTTGGTCTCTAGATGTGACATCAATCAATGCCAGGGTGACAAACAGGTACCCTGTGTGGACTGACTTTCACCAGCTTTTCATTACCTCTGCACTCTGCTCTCTGTTTGCTGGAAGCTGCAAAAAGTGACTGTCACCCATGTCTATGATTGGCTGAAAGGCAGCTGAGGGAACATGGTTGGGTAAGTCTGTTTCTGGAGCTTGTTTACACGGCAGGTGGGGGTGGGGTGGGTCACCCTAAACTACAGAAAAGCTGTTTATAGCTAGGGGATAAGGCAGCCATGAAGGGATCCGGAGGGTGTAAGGGGTTCCCTGTGCATGCCTGAAACCTCAACAAGGACAAGGAAGAAGCAAGCATCCAGATGACTTACAGACAGTTCCCACTCTTCCCTTTCTGGGACTTTGAACAAGCACTGCAGAAGAACCATTTGGAGCAGAGGAGTAAGTTAAGGATTTTAAACACTACACAGTGGGGCCAGCAATGGGTTAGATTTTAGTTTTGGGGGTTGACATGCCCTTTAAGATGAGGAAAAGTAATTTTTAAAGTATGGTTCTCCCTTAAAGGAGAACACCCCAAAACTCCAGTTGCTTTGTTCTTACATGCTCTCATAAAACTCTCAGGCTGAGGAATTAAACTTACAAACTCCATGATCCCCAGCCAATTGCTCTGCCCCCTTTTCTGTTCAAACATATACTTTACATTAACAAGCAGCAGAAGTGGAGGCTCAATCATTAATGTCCGTCAGACTTTGGCCGTGATATCACTGTCATGGCCATAACTGAAGACTTTACCAGGAAGTAGATGGGCAGTGGATCATGAAGCTGGTAAGTTCCCAGGTTAGGTGAGCATAGTTGTCCTTTTAGAACCTCCCAGGTTCTGTTAGAAAGGTTAGAAACATCTTTACAAAAGATGAATATAACAAAAAGTATTTTTTTTCTGGATGCTTAAACTATATACAAAGTATAGTTAAGAAGTGGAGATGACTTTGAAGAGTAAACAAATTCATGTACATCTGCAGCTTAGAGTTTTACCTAACTTATTTCTAAATAAAGTAAATTAGCCAGGTTGCCTCTATTCATTTGAGAAAAGGTGAGAAAGTGATCAGATTCCTCAGTAAGTTAGAATTAAGAAGTTTGATTGGATTGTTGTTTGAGGTAAAAAAACAAGGTCAGGTAAGTATATTTCTGTGCAGATTTTTAGAATTTCAAGCTGGCCTTTAGGATTGGGGGGGTCCCCTTTAGTGTAATAATAATAAAAAAATAAGATGCAGCACCAAGGGATCCATTGGGGGGCTAGGAAGGGATGGATGGGGGGGAGCTCAACTGTGCACGCTAGAGTCTACAAGGAGGACAATGAAGGAGCAGGCACTGGATTACACACAGAGTAAGGGGCAGGCACTGGATTACACTCTTCAGTTTCCTGGACTTTAAATAGACACTGCAAGACAACAGTGGGGCCAGCAGTGAGGCAAATTTTAGTTTTTGGGCTACACATGCCCTTTAAAGCAAGGTCTAGGGTTTTTATTTAAATCATTTGGTGGGAAAAATGTTCCTAAAAATATATAATAATGCATTCAAAGGCTTCCACTGAAACCCAAGGCTAGACTTTTCAGTATATTTTACTTCTATCTCCCATACAGCTGCAACAGACATACATTAGATTCACTGGTAACACAAAGATGGAAATACTATTGTTTTCTCTTTTGAATGCAGCGTGGTTGATATCTTTGCATGATTTTCTCCCTTAATCTTTTCTAAAACATGACATTTCTTGGTCTGTACAGTGATTTTCTTTTTTTTAGCTGTGACCCCTAACAGAATAAAAACAAGCAATAAAAGGCATTACAACCCACCAGTAAATCACTTTTCCTATTCCATAAATGCAGAGAAAATGTTTGCATCTGACTCCTGAAAACTAATCTACTCTCATTTTGAAAGCTAAATGAAATAACCTTTA
The DNA here is from genome assembly GCA_019447015.1 of Hymenochirus boettgeri. Taxonomy (NCBI): domain Eukaryota; kingdom Metazoa; phylum Chordata; class Amphibia; order Anura; family Pipidae; genus Hymenochirus; species Hymenochirus boettgeri. The sequence continues at coordinate 229,882,176 of CM033471.1, forward strand.
CCTGAGAATCCATGAAAATTTTTCATTCCTGTCTGCAGCTCAAGATGCTTAGCAGACAACCACTGCAGAGCAGGGTGGGCTGTAAGTTTCCAAAGAGACGGAGACTTATCTGTGAATATTTATGATAGGTTTAACTGTCCTCGGCAAGACCGTTTACCTGCTGATGTTCTTAAGAATCTTACAAGAGCACCAATGATTGCATCTTTATGAGTGGAGAAAATTCAGCAAGCAGCTCTATGGAACCTTTGCCTTAGATTAACAGGGAACAGTGTTTGCGGTGAGAGGATAATCACTGCAAATTGTGCATGATGTGCAAAGCAGACAGCTAGAAGCTCCTCAAGGAGTGTTTGATGAGGAAACAGCACATTTCGAGGCATAGGATGTTGCCTTTCCCCAAATTGAAGAATAACGCAATGTCACATACGGCAATTACTTGGCAAACCAAGTCTATCTTTTATTTGTCTTGCATTAAAGGGCATGTCCACCCTCAAAACTATAAGTTAACCCACTACTGGCCCCACTGTGTAGTGCATAAAAATCCTTACCTTACATCCCAGCTCCAAATGGCTGCCCTGCTATGCCCCTCCAAAGTCCCAAATACTGTCCACCAGGAGCCTAGCAGAGTCCATATAGGACTCTGCCTCCTGAGAATTTGCACATGCCCAGTGCAGCCCCCCCTCCCTCTCCCTCTCTCACACCCATTTTGGTCTACCTCCCCCTAGTGTAATTCCCCTTTGGGGTACTGTAGGTCTCCCCAAATGCCATATTATGTCAAGAAACTCCCCCGATCTTAACTCACCTTCATTCTCTCCTCCGGCATTCTGAACTTCTGGAAGCCGCGTCCGTGATTGGCTGCCTCTCAGTCAATCAGTTCCATGCAAGCAGAAGGCTGGGCAGTGCTGTGGAGGATAGAGGGAAGATAAGTAAATATCGGGGGAGTTTCTTGACTTACTAATATGGCATTTTGGGCTGGGGGGGGAGAGACCTACAATATCCTTAATGTTGGGGAAAGGGGTGGACATTCCCTTTAAAATCCAGGAGTCATTTGGCACAGATAAAAAACTGTCAGCTCTCCTTACAGTTTTCCTTACAGTGCCTATGCTGAATAAATGACAATGCAACCAATACAAAAGTTACTTATTTCATATACATGTACTACGGCTGCTGATTTTATATCCCCAAACCATATAACCTTCCATAATAGTACCACAAGGTCCTCACTACTAAGTGAAGATACAGCACACTGTACAGTTTCTTCCTGGGTACTGGGGGAGAGAGGGTGGTTTGGGGCACAGCAGTTTCCCTCTAACAAGACTCTATAGTACAGAACCTTTTGAGTAAAGGGCTTTCTTCTGGTTTGGACCCACTGTTTTTATAAAAGTAATCCTAGATTTGGATTGAGAGAAGTCACCTATCAGGTAATAACTAATTCAGTGGTTACACAGCCAAATGAGGCTGAAAGAAGCATCATTAACAATTAGAAGTAATGTCCGTTATTAGACACAAAATGTGTGCTAAAAAAAAATAATAATAGCATAAATGGTACAATTTATTATTGTGTGTTTTCATGGAAACAGAAGGGCGTGATAGGTGTTGGGGAGCAGTGGGTTTGTGCACCAGTGTTTGAGTGGCTTGACGGGGTAAAAACAAACTTTTTTGTGTATATATGGCTGCCATGGAAACAAAAGGCTGGGGTAGGAGTTGAGGTGCATCAGTAGGTGTGTGTACCAGTTTCTGTGTGGTATTGTGGTGTTAAGGGAATGTTATTGTGTTTGACTGTAAAACTAACTATTTTACTTCAGGTATGCTTGCCATGGAAATTAAAGGGTAGGTTCGATGTTGGGGTGTATTAGTAGTTGTGTGTTTCTGTGTCTCTGTGATTTTATGTGTCATGTTATTGGTTTAGAAATGGTTGTCATAGAAATGGAAGGGTGGGTGTGCAGGTGCATTAGTAGGTGTGTGTACCTGTATATGTGTAGGATGTTGGGGGTATGTTTTTGAATGTATTACTGTAAAACTAAATTTCAAACTTCATTCTAAGTTAATACATATATTTTTATTATTGGGCTTTTACTTTGTAATTGTCAGACTTGTTTTAAATGATGTGATTGTTGGATGTGTATTTGTTTGTGTTTATGTCAGATAGACACAGTAGGGCTTATGCAATATAAGGTGCAAATGGTTGCCTGTGCTATATATTTGCACCAAACAATCTGATGTTAGCATTTTACTGGGTTTCTGCATTTTGATAACCTATGATTGGTTCCTGCAGATAAATAGCCCAGGCAAACATTTGCACCTCTTATTACATCGGCCCCTTAGTATATTTTTTAAAAAAATCTGTTTGAAATGAAAAAAATAATCCAGCTACATCTGGTAGTTGAAATTTAAATCCAGTAGTTTCCACAATTGCTGAATTACCTAATAAAAAAGTAACTACGTTCTTTAGAGAGAATGCCAAGAGCATCAGCTATATATTTTTGTATCTATAAAAATGCAGAGAATGTATAAGACTGTAGTGCATTAATCTTGCGGTTCTCACTATAAACAGCTTTAGATGCAGTTGAAATTCTCCAGAAAATATCCACAATAATCCTGGTAAACTCTTCATATTACTGCAAATTCCATTCGAATGCAAATGTATTGTGATAGAGTGAAAGATTTATCTCGGTCAATCACAGTAGTACTATGTATCAGCTCATCTTTTTATCCCAGGTAGTGAATGAATGTTTATCATTTCTGAAGCTGCTGTCAGATGCCAGAGTCCCATAATGTGTTTTGCTTTCTCTTATCTACTGTAAGAAGTGGAAACGCACCGTAACAAACAACAAGAAAAAAACAAAAGAAATAAAAAATCAGCTGTGACATATCAATGCTGTTAAGAATTCTGTATTCCCCACGCATTTTATTGGTTCTGGATTTAGGGAATTGTTGGGAGGTATATTCCCCTGGGGCCAAAATTCATGTGGCCCTTGGCCAAAAACCCATTAAATAATCTAGAAAGAAAGTTCTGATCCGGGAAAACACGTATTATCGAAAATACAAGGATTTCTCTTAATTCCATACATACGTATTTTCTAAAATTTTCGAAATTACGAGGATTACTTGTATTTTCGGAAATACATATTCCCGAAAAATACATGAAAACTCGTAATTTCGAAAATTCCCGAAAATACGTGAAAACTCGTAATTTTGAAAATTTTAGAAAATACGAAAAATCTCGTTATTTTAAGGGTATTTTTAATTTTAGCGGGTCCGCTCGCGGATTTTCGAATTTCGCGGATCCTCAAGCGGACCGGATTTTGCGAAGTTCGGACATCTCTACTCAGAATCTCTGATTTTTGCAATTTCCCCAAACTTAATTTAGGTCAGAGCCTTCCTCTATTGAGAATGGGAAGGACACTTTTGGGCTGATGTAAAAAGACAAAGCATACGTCTTACCTGACTGCAATCCCATGATGCTATAAATCCCGTTTGCAAGACACTGCATCGTGGTATCCCGCTTCAAGGTAGCACAAAAGTAAACTTAGCCTATATCGAATAGACTATGGTGCACTATTTACTAAAAAATTTTGAAGATGGCAGGGCCAGCGCAAAATTAATGAAAAACGCATGCTTACTCGATAGTTACCCAATTGAGTAGCATGAGTTTTGCACTAATTTGGCCCTTCGTTTATAAAGTAAAATATGTATCTCTTGTTCCAGTTCACACAAGCTCATCTTTGGAGAGATGTCCTATTTTAAAATCACATTAACCCAACTGCTATTGGACAGTTTCTGCAAGGTTTTAGTGTTTTTTTCTCCAATATTTTTTAATTGCCATAATAAAATTTGTGTGCAACCTCTACCACTTTATCGTTGGGGGTGGATAAGGAAAATGGAGTTGGCTGGACTAGATTTCACTGCAGAGGGCTATTATCCTTGATGTCTAGGAGATACCTAAAGTGCTTTCATCTGGTTTGGAAAAAATGGGGGTAAAAGTCTCTGTGTCTTCGTAATTTGCATTGGTACTCTGGTAGAAAATGCTAGTTGCCTTTGTTTTTGGTGGGATAGAATAGGGCTTCCATAGATCATTTGGGGAGTTTGCAAGTAAGTGCAAATATAAAACAAGAAGGTGAAAAAACATATAAAAACTATCAAAGCTACATTTATATTTCATAATTCATTTTAAACATTTGTACAAATAAAGATTTTTTTAAATTTTTCAAATTTAAAAAATTCCTGCCGAATTGATTTTTAGTTGTATATTTAGGGGATTATGATGCAATATTGGGCACAATTATCTAAATATGTGTAAAAATGCAATACATTTTCCTATCACAACTGACCTGCACTTGTTCCTGCAATGTACTGTAGTAAGCTACTGTTATTACATTTTGTGAATGAGAGCGGTAGGTTGCAATCTTTTGCATGGCTTTATAGCCACAATTGAAAAGGCTTTAAACGTCAAAGCAAAAGCCAAGAGTGATAATCTTTGTGATAATGTATTGCATCGATTACACTTTGCCGTTTTTCAAGAAAGTCTTTGGAAAGGTTGCATGCAGGGAAAAATGAATTTGAGAATCTCCCTAACCTAATATTACATAGTTTAGCATGGGATTTGCACTTGTTTTACACCTAAGCACAGGATATTGCATCTCCCTGGATCTATTGCTCTCTGGTAAAAAATGAGGAAGGCCAATTAAATTATTATTCATGCACAAATAGTAACTTCTTACACTTATACCTGCATGTTTGATTCACTTACAGTTACAGTTAGTCCTGAGTCATACCTTCTTACAGTACTTAAAGGGTATGTATACTGAAAAAAATACTTTTCCTCATCTGAATCTATAATTAAGTACAAGTAAGTAGCCTTTACTCTGAGGTGTGTTTTGCTGCATGCTTTCAATCTAGTACTTGATTTTGTCAAGTTAAAGTGGAAGTTCAGTGCAAATACATATGCTTTTCAGAAAAAAGAGCAGTATTTTTTCATCCCAATGACCATAATCTGCCAGTTCAGCATTTTGTCTGTGTATGAATAAATGCATCTGAAATACTGACTTCCTGTTTGCAGGACCTCTAATAGAGACCGTTAGAGTCTTGCCCTTGACCCAGTGCCTCGGTTGATTCAGTTGCTCAGTAGAGATCTGAGCATCTTTAAACCATCCAACAGCCAATCGGTAGAAATTACTGTTAGGAACATCCCAAGGATGTGGTGCATCCTGGGAAGAAGAAGGACCGTTAGAATCTGAAATGTCAGCTCACTAATGTCAACAGCAGGGAACAGCAAAGGTTATGAAATCAATTGATTTTTCAAAATGGGAGAGAATATCAGCTTCAGGTGAAATCTACTCAGTGTTCTCTGCGTTGATTTTGCCCTTAAGATTTTGGACAGTGCTGCAACTGACAGTGAATAAAGACATAGAAAGGTAGAATGGAGACCATACAGTTGCTGTTCCATTTTGTCCATTAAAGAGCATGTCCACCTTTAAAGCAAATAACTGTTGACTTATCAGTTATCTGCCCACAACCCCAACTGCTATTTTTACCAGTTTATTACATGCCTTTCTAACCAGTTATTTAATAGTATTTTTTTCCATTATGGAAAAGGTATCTGCCTCCACTCTTGGTTCACAGAGATATGTGTACGTCCTCTGTACGTGCATAGGAGGCAGCAGGGGAATCAACAGTCAATCATTGGTTGTGATGTCAGCAGTCCCAGCCTTGATTGACTGCAGGGAGGGAGGGAGGGGCCAGCTTACACTGCCAGAATGGAGGCAATAATTATCTTTAAACATCTGGTTAGTAAATCCTTTAATAATGTGCTGAATATATCAGTTAGGGATTTGGGGAAGGTAGTGAACACGCTGTATGACCAGTTTTTTTTTTTTTTTAAGGGTGAACATGTTTAGAGGAAGTTGCTATAGATGGTATACCAGACACATCACTTGAGTGGACTGCTTTAGGGATTACGTGAATTCTAATTTAGTTAGTTAGGGATATCTGTAGGTTATTATATTATTACATATTGTTGATATTAGCATGCAATACCAGACTTTCACATTTTTGTTGACATTGAATGGCATCCCATTGACTTTAACCTGTACTGTTATCCTTCCTCATCTAAATTACAGAATGGGCTGGACATGTCCATCTGTTTACTAATCTGCAGCAAGAATTAAAATGCAATTGGTGTGAAATTGCAGTTTTATTTTAGCACCATCGTCTATGTCAATGTTAATGTTCTATAGTCTTCCAGCCATATTTCACCTCTGCAGCTGATCCTCAAAACAGATGTTCAGAACACAATGACCTATTTCATATTTATCTCCTTTAAAATTGTGCTTTCACAACCCAACCTGTTACAGATAAACTTCAACATTATTGTTCCTGCTATTAGGATAAATAGCTCAGCCACCACAATTGACAGTTTTTAAATTTTTACCCATCATTGCATCCTGTGTACTGTTTAGATTCTCACTTAGTCCACCAACCCCAGTATCCTTTATTTCAAGAAAGCTTTTTGCTAACTATGTTTTTTTTTTTTTTTGCTTTAAAACGTCTATGGTACAGGTACAGCAGATATCTGTCAAACTACCACATTATGGAGAGCCACAAATTTATATTCTGTTTGGTACATTTCAACAACAAACAGGGAGATTAAATAAAAGTTCTTATTGTTAAAAATGGTGCTAATGTTGCCCCAACCAATCAGATATTATTTCATATTTGAAAGCTAAAATCTGATTGGTTGGTGCAAAATTAGCACAGTTTTTAACCATAAGAACTTTTATTGAATAACCCTGAAAATGTTTTCAGCAAAAAATGTACAATGCTGTTTTGACATCTTACCCTGGGCAGTTTCGATAACACCTCTTAGCCTCAATGCAATTACACAGGTCCTTAACACTTGGCTGTGATATGCTAATTGGGACTTTCCAGGGTACTTAATTGCCAACAGATTCTTGTACAAGTCATTCTGACAAACCCAGTCAGATAGCAAGCGAAACGTCTTCAAGTACTAAAGTCCAGAACTAAGTCCAGTTGATCTAACTGAATACAACAGATATACTATAACCTGGATGAATGAGAACATCCATAAGTTCTGATCAAATAACTAGGATCTTGCAAACCTGACAATGTAAGATGCCCAGCCAGTTTAGACATTGCTTTTGCTCATTCAGTCTGAGGCCACATTGAAACGCAATCGCTTCTGTGCACGATTTCCCAGTTCGCTAGAGCGCGTTGCAGTGCACTCCGATTAATGGATCCCACGCGCAGTGCACAGTTGCGCACACTAGTGTCCGCTTTTAAAAACGCAATCAGATCATGCCGCAGTGTGGCCTAGCCCTCAGAAAGGGAAAAAAGGCTTCCCAGGCAAATAATGCACCAGTGGGAACACTTTTTTATCATTTCATTGTGGTAACACATTTGCTCTATAGCAAAAGAAGAAAAGGCTAAAATGAAGCTAACTAACTTACTACCTAACTAACTTACTAACTAACTTACTACCTAACTAACTTACTAACTAACTTAATACCTAACTAACTTACTAACTAACTTAATACCTAACTAGCATAGCTTCTTTTTATTCTTTTCTTGCTAAAGGCCAACTGTAGTACCAAAATAACACAGTAAATCTGCAGAAAGTGATTTTCTGAGTATTTCTGTCATATTTCTGGCATCTGTTTGGGATGGGGGAGAGGACATACCCTTTAATTGCTAATATATATATATATATATGTGTGTGTGTGTGTGTATATATATATATATATATATATATATATATATATATTTATTATTATTTTTTTAATTTTATGTGTTTTATTTAGACAGCATCACATGACATAACCAGCATTGGTCCAGGGCACATATGTTTACTGCTGTAACTGCTGGGACAGAGAAAGTCCCAACTGACAGGAACTGACCAGGAAATCTTAAAGGGCATGTCCACCCCCAAAACTCAAATTTAACCCTATGGGCCCAAGAAAGTGAAGCGCATGAGCTGTCTTCCTGTGTAAAGGTTTTTGCCTCTTCTCTTACCTACCGGAGGTATTCAGTCATGCGCTGTGGAGCCGATTCCCCCCTCCCTCCCTCCCTCCATGAAGATCCATCGCTCTGATTTTTAAGTCTTCCGTTAAACCAATTTTCTGTAGTGTCCTCACCCCCCTCCCAGCCCCAATCGCATTGTCCATTTGTAAAAATAAAAATAGCAGATTACTTACTTATCAGCCTTCGTTCCAGCAATGTTCTGAATAGCAGTCAGCTGCGTCTATGGTTTGCTGCGCCTGGTCCAGACTCTAATTTTACTTCCTTCGTGGAAGTAGCATTAAGGGCAGAGGCCACTGGAACGAAGCCTGGTAAGTAAGTTATCTGCTATTTTTTTACAAATGGACTGTGCGGTTTTGGCTGGTAGGGGGGCTACTACACTACAGCACATGGACATACCCTTTAATCATATCAACTCTAGGAAGTGCTAGAGGATCTAGTAATGTGATAATGCCTAAATAAGACACATACAAATAAAAATATCTTGTAATCAGCTTTAAAAAGTAATCAAAGTAAAGTAAAAAATACTTGGGAAAGCACTATGTGCAGATTTACTTTTTTAGGATACAGTTGTCTTTTTAAAAGAAAGACATTTGCCACACTTACAACATTTCCGGGAGTCCCCAAAACATTGTGTGTGTGTGATTTATGAAAAACTGCACTTAAAGGGCAAGTCCAGCTTTAAAAAAGTAACTTTAGATGTGTCACCCCCTCAAATCCCACTTTCGCATTATCTATATGGTTCAAAGATGCCCCTAAAGTTCTTTACCCGACCCTGTCCCTCGTCCACTTCCTGGTTGTGGCTGACATCATGCCCAATTGCCTGACAGCCACGACCAGGAAGTAGAGTAGCAGAAGCCTTCTACTTGAAACAGGAGCAGGGGGCAGCACCCAGGTGGCAAAGGACCAGGTCAGTTAAGTCTCTTCAGGGGAATCTTTGAAACATATAGATAATGTGAAAGTGGAGTTAAGAGGCTGATTAACATTTCTAAGGTAACTTTTTTTTAGGCTGGACTTACTCTTTAAGTGGCTTATAATTTCCTTCTAATTCTTATATACTGTACATAGATGCCGGGTAGAGGAGCAGGGAAGTTGCACCCATAATTATCATAGGCTCATAGCCAATCACATTGTGCACTAGAGAACTTATAAAAGTTGTAAGACAATGTACCATGTACTGTTCAAGGTCAGACAACTCCACCAGGTATTTCAATGCAATGCAAGCTAGATCAATTTCTAAAAATAAGATAGAGATGCCATTACACCTTCCTGTTTTTTTTTAGGTCTTTCTCTGGGATTTTAGCATCTACGCTAATGGGTTTTTGCTGTGTCTGTCTGTGGGTAGCCAAGTCTGAAATGGAAATGGAGAGAGAGAATCTACATCCAGTTGGATTGTTACAGTATTCATGATGTAAGAGGGATATATAGCAAACCAGAGAAATGTCATTTTTTCAATTCAAAAGCAGCAACCGCATTTGTGTAGGGCTTCATGTTTAACAGAAAAAGCTCATTCACCCAACTTTAAGTATTCCAATACTGGATAAGGCAATATAACCAGATACCGGTAGGAGCAATAAGAGGTGTGTTCTTCTTCCAAACCTATGCCATAATCAGGCAAACTTAGATTTAAAATCTCTAAAGTATTTAAAGGGAGATTAAATATAAAAGTTCTAATGGTTAAAAGTGGTGCTAATTTTGCTCCAACCAATCGGATATTATTTAACATCTGAAAGCTAACATCTGAATGGTTGGGGCAAAAATAGCACAATTTTTAACGATAAGAACTTTTATTACATCTCCTTGTTAGTAGTGTAAGTATGTGCATATTTTTGTGGAATGGAAAACTGTTTTACTGCATTAAAGCCATACATCTACTGTGTTATATATACAATTATGTAGCGGTTACCTAGTTATGCAAGTTTTTAAGGGGCTAAAGCTGGCCATACACTTCTGAAATTCCTGCTAAGTTGCAATAATTCAGGCTTAATACTTACCTAAAGTTGCAATCTCCTCAACTTGGACAATGGAAAGTTTCTTACGGAGCACATATTTATATTAATAGGGGCTACAGACATTAAATAAAATAAGCCTTTCCTCATCACCCAAATGCAGCAGTGGCAAAGAGATTAAGTCCCACCCCCTAGTAGGTAGGATCAGCATCAAATCTTTAAATACCCCTCCCCCTCAAACCCAGTTGTTTTTTGGTCTTACTAGTACCAGCACCACTTTGTTATTTTTCCTGGCTGGTCCAGAGGATCAGTTGTTGGCTCAGAGGACCGTGTCCCTGGGGAGTCTTTACTCCTTGCCTGGCACTGCTTACCTAGGTTCCCCTTGTCGTGCTCTGGAAGTTTCCAGTGTCTGCCCCACACTATTTGCTTGCCAGCAGGTGCCTGCTGCTTGGCGGTGCAGCCACCGCTCCTTGCCGCACTTCCACATTGTCCCACTTCCGGATTACGCTGTGATGTAATTTCCACCCCGCTCGAAGATAACTGCGGTAGTTTTAAAAGGGAGCCGGCATTTCTCTTTCTCAGAGACAGATTGCTGCTGGATCCCTGTGGAGTAAAAGTCCCCTTGTTCTGGTAAGCCTGAAAGTAGCCCTTTGCTTATTGTTGCAAACACCACTCAGTGGTGGCTAGTCAACAAACATCTGTCCGTAGGAAAACCCCGTGTGTATCCTCCCCCGGTGGTCCTAATTACGGATACAAGCACTTTGAGTTGTGGATCTCATTGTGCAGGAACCTCCGCTCAAGGCAGATGGACAGCATGCAAAATAAAGACCTCAACACACTTCAAGGAGTTAAAAGCCATCCTAAATGGTTTAATTTACTTCCAAATGAAACTGGAGAATCAAGTCATCTTAGTACAGACTGACAATTCCATGGCAGCCTCCTATGTAAACCACCCAGGAGGAACAAGAAGCACAAAGCTGTTGCAACTCTCCCTACAAATCAGTCAGGGGCAGAAAATCAACTGAAAAACTTCTCGGCTACATATAGCATGGGATTGAAAAACCTGTGGGCAGATTAACTAAGTTTGAGGTTCCTGTGGGCAGACTAAGTCGGAGGTTCCTGTGGGCAGACTAACTAAGTCGGAGGTTGCTAGTCCCAAACTAGTTGTCCTTGGATCAGGGGATTTTTCTTCAGATCTGCAGCAAGTGGGGACCCCACAGGCACACCTGATGGCTTCAGCACAGAACAAGAAACTGCCAGTGTACTACTCCCTAGAGAAAGCCTGAAAGCAGCAGGCAGGGATGGCTTTACAATCAGCTGGAACTTTCACTTGGCATACATCTTTCCTCAGTTCCAGTTAATTCCCAGAGTGCTGAAAAGATTCAACAAGATCAGTGCCAGATAGTCCTAGTAGCCCCAACTAGGCTTCGCAGACCATGGTTTGCAGACCTGATAAGCCTTTCAATCAAACCACCTTGACCTCTACCTCTAGAGGAAAATCTCCTCCTACAAGTGCAGAATCCACATCCCAAAGTTCCAGACCTCAAACTCAAAGCATGGTTGCTGAAAGGGAAGTAATGCAATCATTAGGATTCTCATATCCGGCTATCAACACAATCATGCACAGTAGAAAACTTTTCACTACAGCAATTTATCAGAGAGTCTGGAAGACATTCTTGGGGTGGTGTGCTCAGAAAAGATTCACATTGCAAGATCCCAACGTTCCTATTATCCTGGAATTTTTAGTGGAAGGACTGGATAAAGGCCTTGCTCCAAGCACTTTAAAGGTTCAGGTGGCAGCCTTAGGTGTGTTCTATAATGCAGACACATTTGTCAGAAGATTTTTTAAAGCTGCTTCCAAACTAAAACCCAGAATTAGATCCACGGTGCCTAAATGGGACTTAGCCATAGCCCCGAGAAGTCTTGACAGTGCACCTTATGAACCACTAAAAGACATTTCAATACAGTCACTGACCTGGAAACCAGCCTTATTACTAGTACTCTGCTTTGCTAGACGCGTAAGTGAGCTTCAGGCGCTTTCTTGCAAGAGCCCATTTCTACAAGTAAGTGAAGAGGGTCTTAGACTTAAAATAGTTCCTACCTTCATCCCAAAAGTCTTTTCTAACTTCCATAAGGAACAAGAAAAAGTAAGATCTATTAGACAATCAGATTCCTTGCTTGTTCTATACACGGGAGTAAAGAAGGGCAGAGGTGCTTCAAAAGCAACAATTGCCAGGTGGCTTAAATAGACCATTTCAGCAGCCTACCAAGCGGGCAATGTACCAGTACCAGTAAATATAACAGCTCATTCAACCAGAGCAGTTTCAACTTCATGGGCAGCTAAGACAGGGGCAAACCGAGTACAAATTTGTAGAGCGGCTACCTGGCCTTATACAACACCTTTGTGAGGCATTACAAGCTGAACAAAGAGGATAGAGATGCAACCTTTGGGTTAAACTTCCTTCAAGCAGCTTCTTCAACCTTCCTGCCCATTAAGGGGAGATTCTACACTGCTTTGAGATATCTCTTTGTCACTGATGCCTTTGGTTAAAAAGGAAATATAGGATTTATAATTTATACTAGTAAATTCCTTTTCCTTGAATCTCTAAGGCAGCATTCATATATCCCTCCTTATTAAATGTTAAGCATTTTCTCTTGTTTCTGAAAATACACTACTGGGGTTTGAGAGGGAGGGGTATTTAAAGACTTGGTGCTGGTCCTACCTACTAGGGGTTTGTCACTGCTGCCTTTGGGATTCAAGGAAAATGAATTTACAAAAGTATAAATCCTATATTTTCACATTACTGTTTGTCATAGTGATTTTTACTTTGACAAACTTTGTAATTACTTGGATCTGACAGATTTCTCAGCCCTGAACAATGGTGGCTATAATCAGGGAAAGATACTGCAAAATCATTCCACAAATGGGTAAGACAATGTTAAGGTATTATGAGAATAGTAAGAGATGCTACTACTTTTCCCCTTGCCACCAGAATCTATACGATACATATAGTATAATTTATTATAGTGCTGAAAACAAAGCAATGTCAGCACTAGTATATGCTAGATTGCATTTTCTATTAGTACGCTTTACTTTTTTTTTACTATACTTACTATGTATTAGAAATTAAAAATCCATATACCTTAGTAGTAAACTGCATTTGAACTAAAAATCTGCAGAGCAGTTGATGCAAAAATAGAAATACATTAGGTTATACGTACAGGTAATATGAAATAATTATATAATTTTCCATTCTGATCCATGTAAGCACTATTAATTTTTTTTAATGTTAGGTCTAGGCCACACCAGCGTAATTTCTCATGCTTTAACAATCCATTTTCGAAGCGCACACTGTCACCTTTTTTTTGCCTTAATATATTTTTAATTACTCAAAGGGAGGGCAGAATGTTCACAAAGTTGAAGATAGACCTCTATGTTATCCTTAACACCTTCTCATTGCAATATTAGCAACATTACAGGCACTTGTTAGGCTGATGGCAATTGAAGCACATGTGAATTAAAAAAAAGTGATCACGTGCACTCCGAAAACGTAACGCAGTGCACAGAATGTCGCCTCCCAAAACTCGATTGGTAGCAAATGAGTAACCCTCTAGTGTGGCCTAGCTCTTAGATATTACAGTGCCATGGGACGTATAATCAGTTGTCCAGATACCTACATCTGAAAGGCAGGTTTAGAAAGTTATTTCCTATCCATTTAGAGTAAACAGATTTCAGAAAATCCAAAGCAATTTTTTACCCAGAATGACATTTCATCATATCAATCTATGGCACACAGTTTGGAATTACTCCTTAACATTCTTTTCTATTAGAGATGGCCAAACTTTCGAAAGTTCGGTCCGTTTTCAAACTTTCAAACTATATGGAAAGTTAGAGCGTTCGAAAGTTCGAAAACAGACCCATTAAAGTCAAAGGGAGGCAAATAGTTTGAGAAGTTCGAATGAAATACAATTAAAATATCAATGGTAACTTAATGTAAATGGGTGTGGGACCTGGGAAATGGTCTGGGGAACATGTTGGAATATCCGGGACTTCCGAAAAATCGATTTTACTCTTACATGCACTACTTTTGAGCTCTCGCTTTCGAACATTCGATAATTATCCCATAAATGACTATTGGTATAATAAACATTTTACTCACATATTCACGTGCCTTGAACGTTCAAACATTCGATAATTAGTGAAAGTCCAGAAAATATCGAAAGTCCAAGAAATTCGGGTCAGGATAGTTTGAGAAGTCCGTTCAAACGCGAATAGAGACTTCAGTATTTGCTTTAAAATGCACATTCTCTATATTGAACAGATTGGGAACATTTAAAGAAGAACAAAATGTTCAGGTGTCACTAATGTGAATGGTCAGAAATTGATTTCCCAGGCAAAAAAAAAAAAGTTATTAAGGCAATGTGCTTTTACTACACATTCATTTATACAAACGCCTTAGATCCCTTTTAATAGATATTTTCTGTTAAAACTAAAAAGCGGAATATTCGTACTTAGGTTAATCATTGAAAACATGTGTCTAATATTGATGTTAGGGATGTTAACATTTATTCTCGGAGATAGGGACACTTGACAGCCTTTTATTCTTACCTCTCTGTAAAAAAACATAAGGTGTCAGTGAGGTATTTCTTATTTCATATGAAGCGTTACACTTCCTTTACCTTTAAATAGATCATTCATTCTGGCAGAAAAGGAATACTTATCAGCAAGACACTGGTCTACATCTTTCTATATATATCTTTTACAACTAATGTAGATATTGATCTTCTGGTATGTATCGATTCTCGAACTGTAATGTGTCATATAATGACAATTCTTGAAAGTTTGAGCCTCGTTGTGAATCTGTGATTCTTAATAAAGCAAATGTACTCTCCATGCAACGAGAGGATAACCGTGTCATGCCATATCCTTTAACTCTAAGGAACTTAAAGGAGAATTAAGCCAAAAATGTTATACTCCATATTTGAAAGCATCTCCCCAAGAACACCAGTAAGCTGTAAATGATGACTACAGTAAATTAGAGATGGGATCCAGGTCTGTCTCAGACACAGAACCCCCTCGGTTCTAAAATCTTTGAGAAATGTTCGGAATTTACCGAGATCCGTAAATCCGAAAAGGGAACGAAACCTAACAGTTTTTGGCCATCTCTACAGTAAATGGCTTTAAAATAAATGTAACCCCCCTGGAGAACTAGATAAGATAACTGCGCGTGTAAACTGCCTGGCCACACCTACTGTTGTATTAATTATCTATTTCTGAACTTTCAGGTCAAGAAAAATGACTGAATTCCTTTATTTAAATGCCTTTAAATGTTTTATCAACCCATAGGATTCAATTAGAATCTACGGCACTCCAGATGTTCCCGCAGGTTCGACATCACTGACCCCTAGAAATGGCTTCCACAAACAGAAGCCTGCCTCGTATCACCTCCTGCAATCTAAACGCATGTAATCAATCACCAATTTTTATTATTGGTAAATGGAACAAACTTGGTGGAATTCGGCAGAGTTTGACCTGAACCTGGTATCCGGTTTGAACTTCCTATTTTGTGTTCAAAATATTATTTGAGATTGCAGGTTTAGACGGGCACAAAACAAATAAAAATGAAAACATCCCAAACCCTTACATACAATTTTTGCATTCCTGAAACCTGTCAACGGAAAGGAAATAAGATTGTTATTAGATGGGAATGTAAAGTGACTATCCAATTCAGTGTGACAGTTCCTAATTTGGAAACGCCAGTCACGGGGACAAGAGACTGACATTTTTTTTAGTGGTTTTCAGGTTTTTTCTAGAGATGGATGAAACCACACGTTTTTCTTTTGTCAGCAGTTTTGCACATTTTAACCAATGCTCTTGAGATGCAATTTCACCTAAATGAAGCCAATGCTTTTTAAAAAAAATTTTTTTTATTGCTAATAGCCATAATAATAGCATGCAAATTGCATAAGAAATGGGAAATAGCATGGTAAACATACTGTACCAATGGACAAAACATTAAAAAAGTACTGTCCAATCAAAACAATATGACAGCTCTCGTCCATGTGTTTTCATTTTGCAGGATTTAATTTTAGATACACTACTTCCTTTCTACATTTCCACCACATTAATGTATAAAAGTAGGAATACTATTTAAAAGGTATCGCCACCCCTAAAATAAACCTTTTATTATGTGTAGGGCACCCCATGCCACACCCAACTGCCAATTTACCTTTGTAAAAAAAAAAAAAGAAAGATACTTACAGACCTTCATTCCCCCAGCGCTTTGTTCCTGGCTGTCTGCAAGCTGGAAGCAGCAGAGAGGGGCGGGACAGGCTATGCACACAGCCGGGGAAGCAGCCGGGGGCTGTAAGTATCTTTTTTGGGGCTTGTTTTACAAAAGTAAATCGGTGGTTGGGGGTAGAGAAGGGATCCGGGTCTGACCTGGATCCGGATCTGACACGGAATCTCTCGGTTCCAAAAACTGAATAATCTGTCCGAAACCGGGACTTCGGAGCACGTTTTTCGATTTTTATCAAACGTTCGAGCTAATTTCTAAGATTCTCAAAAATATCCTTGAACATTCAATTATACTCGAAAATACGGTCGGAAACTCAAAAATAGTTTCTGAACGTATTTCCGAGGATTATCAAACGTTCATAACTCGAACGTTCAATAAAGATCAAGAGCGCACTCTGAATTTGGAATTTAAATTCTATTTTTGTATCTTTGGGATTTACCTCAGACCTTAAAACCCGAAAACGTACAGTATATGTATTAATACCAGTATATGTATTAATCCCTGTACCAACCAGAACTACAGTATATGTATTACCAGTAATTCTCAATATTTTTCAGTTTTAGAAACTTATCTAGCCCACTTTTAAAGCTATTTAGTGAACTTGCCATTACCACATCTGCTGGAAGACAGTTCCACAGTTTCACCATTCTCATTGTAAAGAAATCTTTCCTAACCTGAAGATGAAACTTCTTTTCTTCCAATCTTAAAGGATGTCCACGAGTCCTCTGATATGGCCCATTAATATATTTGTATAAAGTGATCATATCCCCAAGCAAACATCGCTTCTCTAATGTTAACAACCCCAACTTGTATAATCTGCCTGCATAGTCAAGCCCCTCCATTCCCTTTATTATTTTAGTTGCCCTTCTCTGAACTGCTTCCATTTCCAAGATGTCCCTTTTGTATATGGAATTTCAAAACTGCACTGCATATTCCAAATTAGGCCCTACCAGTGATTGTAAAGTGGGAGTATAATTTTTTTTTTCTCTTAAATCTATTCCCCTCTTTATACACAACAATATCTTGCTATCTCTAGCTGTTGCTACCTGGCATTGTTTGCTGCAGCTAAGTCTGTTCTTTACCAGAATCCCCAAATCTTTCTCCAGTCAAGATTCATTTGACTGATTCAGATTGCCCATTTTGATAATCTATCAAAATCTATCAGCACTTGCACGTCATTTAAAGTTTCCAAAGCTCTGCATAATTTAGTGTCATCAGCAAACACAGAGGCCTTACTCTCAATGCCCCATTCTAAGTCATTTATAAACAGATTAAAATGAAGTGGCCACAGTACGGAACTTTGAGGCACTCCACTTTAGCCCACATAGATGTAGCCCCATTGACCACCACTCTCTGTTTGCGATTCAGTAACCAATTCTCTATCCAATTGCTATACAATCCTTAGTGCCATAACCACACTTTGTTCTGTGTGCAGGAAAATCCATTGAATTATTTTGGTTTCCTAGAGGTGCAGTGATTTTCTTTACCCAATTATTGGAGCTCCTGTAGACTTGGACTGTATTGTTACATATATGTACTTAGTTCCAACAGCAACCATAGAACAGATAGCTTTTAACTCATAAATCAGGGGGCTGGGCATGGTCATAGGTGTCACAACCCCTCAGTCCAGTCTGTTGGTATACTTATCAGTTACCGGAAAAAGCACTCCAATTAACGAAAAGTCAAATAAACCAGAACGGAGGAAGAGGGGTGGTGAACATAAATACACACCACATATATCTAATACCTACACGATAGGCTGACACCACATTCTGAGACAGAGGAATGATATTAAATATATTATTATTGTTAATGTTAAATGTTATCCATACCTATAAATTCTATACATATAAATGTATATCACAAAGGAGGCGCACTCATTGGTCTTCTAAAATAAAACGTAACTTTTATTTACAGTTTAAAACACGCTACTTTGACACGTTTCAGCCATCTTGTGGCAGTCATCAGGAACAGCGTAACAGGTACGTAATATCTAATTAAAAACCTTACCCTGCCTTCTAGCCACTCCCTCCCCCCTCTCCCCTACTCCCAATTTATGTCCTTTTCTGAATCAGGAAGGGGTTTGGTCCCAATGGTGTGTGTCTGTTTCCACCCTAAAAGGTGTAACCTGCCTTTTTGGGGGAAACTCTGAGTACCATGCAAATCACATACGAAATATTAACAGTTTTGTGATTCACTTATTTTATACAGTCCAAAGATACCAAACATGATATAGTTATGAGTTTGTATGACTAAGAAGTATAATATCTCCTTTTTGGATATGATCTAATAATAATAATAATAAGGTATGGGCAAATACGTTTTGATTTCAGCATTAGCTGACATTATTTGTGAAAATATTCCATAATTCTTTACACTGAATTATTATGAAATATGAATGGACTTTGAACTGACATCAGACCACCTGTGGTTCTCCTGCCAAAAGGTCTGTCTTTTAATAGCTTCAGTTAAATTTCTCACCTATTGCCTTTTGAAACTTAGAAACCTGCTGGGTTAAAACAAATAAAAGAAAACTTGATATTTTACAAATGGTTAGGCAGAGGTTTGATTAACCCATGGACTACCTGACAAATGGACCATGTGAGAGTTGCTATACGGCTTCGCACAGCTATTGAAGTGGGATAATTTGAAAATTAATGATGCAATTATGGATCTTGCCAATGGGAGTTAAAATGGCACTAACATTTGTGGCAATAGGCATTTGACATTTGAATATATTTTTTATTTACAAAAAAATTAAACAATATCAATTATGTTAATAGAAGGTCATAGTGTTTATATGTGACTTTTTTTAAATTTTATATTTCTTCCAAGGCCTAGACGAGAATTAAAGTCATCTTGTGAACCTACAGTATAGCTCTGTCTCTGGCCACACTATTAAAACCCTATTTCCCCCTGTACTGATTGGTCGATAGGAAGAGCTGTCTTAATGTTCTAAGATTTACTTTTGATTTTCATTCTACCAAAAATTAGTTACAAAATGTCTTTTCAAGAAGCCATTGGGTATTTGCCAGCTACTGTAGTATTGCAGCTAAGTACTCCAATCTAGAGATTGGCTTCTGAGATGCTCATAATGATGTTACTGGAGGTTGAAATCTATGAACTTGGCCAGAGGGGAGAAACCTGGATATCCCTGTTTATCTTCACCTCCCCATACTGCGTTTGGATTAGTCACAGTGTTGTGTGTTACTCTCTACATTAAATGTAATGGGATTTGTTCTCTAAACATTATTAACTTACAAACACTATTGATTTTTAGATGAAATTTCAGTCTTTTAAATAAAAATATATTTCATCCCTAAAGGTAAAGGATAAAACTAGAACAATAATGAGAATTGCACCCGGAATGTCATATTGCTTTCACATGTCACCACTTCAAAGAAACAATGACCCCACTTGAGGTAAGAAACTGACCTATAGCTTCTGCCAAGCGGATACGTTATGCCAATATCTGACATAGATTTATTGTCTGTTTCATTTAGACTGATTTCCTCTAAACCAAGATCTTATTACAAGTCTATAGGTTACAAAACTTGCGAGTTAAAAATAGAATTTTTCAATAGCATTTTCGAGTTTTCTATAGAAATTTTTGAGGTTTTAATAAAAACGTAAGGTTTTTATTTGATTTTTGATTAAACATTCAGAGGTTCGAAATTTTTGAAAAGTCTATTGGATCCTTGTATTTTTAAATGGACAGTTCTGAATCGAAACCAGGTTCATTTCAAAACCAGAATTCATCACTAGTTGTGGTGGTTGGGCTAAAATATAGGCTGGAATTTTTAAAGAGATTGAGCTTTTTGCATGATTTTTTTCTGGGGAAATGAGAAAAAAATGGACCAGAGGAGGCAAACATGTTACCCTGATCATGGTTTTAATTGTGCCACGAGATCTGTCATGGCAAAATATTGTCAGTGTCAATGTAATTTGCACCAAACAGACTATGGACTGGGTTTACTGATTAGTAGTGTGTCTACGAGAAAATTGGCTTGTGTGTACACAGCCTTGGAAGTTAGGAGAATATTAAATATATTTATAGATTGATTTATGTTTGTAAATATGTGCTTAAGTTGATGCGCCCCTACAAGTCAGTATCCAAGCATCAGTCCTAACCTAGTGTGTATATATAAAGGCCGTTGGCCTTTGGGCCACATTCACTCGCTCTTACATGTGTCAAGGCTTAAGGGAGGGGTCATAATCATCCATTAATCCTCAAACAATTGTGTCTTATCTGGGACTTTAGAGGCCAAGCACATTCACATTTTTAGATGAGGAGTACTTCTAAAAGAAATCAAAAGAGAAAAAAGTAATATCAGTCCCTACCTTCCACATCATTATAGAAGCTAATGTCAATATTTATTTTAGCAGTATAGACACCTGTTAATGGAAATTATCACTCAAATCAAAATTTAAAGAGTCCTCAGAGATCTTAGTCATATCTAGGTCATAATTTCTTATTTTTTCAAATTCTCTTTTATGAGGTCATGCGCCTCTGGATTGCTAATTCCTCCCTTTATAAACAAGATGCATTATTTTCTCATTATCTTTTAAAGTAGAACTAGAGAAATTGACAAATGTGGCTCAATATATTTGATAAGAACAAAGTCCATATGCACACTAACCCCAGGCGGGTGCAAACAGTCCAAAATCCCTACTTCAAAGGGAACGAATAGCTAGAAAATATCACGGTAGACTTGCACTCCAAACGGTGAATAGTTTATTAACAGCCAAACATCAGCAAATCAAACAACGTTTCGGGGTAACAACCCCTTCATCACCTGATGAAGGGGTTGTTACCCCGAAACGTTGTTTTGTTTGATTTGTGATGTTTGGCTGTTAATAAACTATTCACCGTTTGGAGTGCAAGTCACCGTGATATTTTCTAGCTCTCAATATATTTGATGCAACTAAAAATATCTTTGTTTACATGCTGAGTATGAAAGAGATAAGCTTAAACCAAAAAAAAGTGACCTTTATAATATTAATTATAATAATATTAAATGTTGTTGCAATAAAACAAAATCCTATCTTTTAAATGGTATTGGGGTAAAGATTAAAGTGATAGAATTATATTTCCATCTCATTATTTTAAACCTCCCTGGTGTCAGTAAAGCAGGCAATCCTTGGGTTGATTAGGTGGCCTAACCCTTTAAGTAAGGTTAAAAAGGAGGGTGAAAAGGATGGTTATTATAATTATTTTTGCTCATATTAGTTAAAAATTAATTAGCGCTAACACTTTAGTTCTATGGACTGCTTGTTAGTATTACACAATTTATGCAACTGAAGCCGAGCAGACGAGTCAGACATTTTTCTGATGATCTCATCAGTGTCTTCCAATCAAATTGCGATCGAAAAGGAGCAATTGGATACTCCATTGTGAAGCAGTCTTCCCTTGTTTGGGTGACTTTAGGACATCCCTAAATAAAAATGACTGCTCAGATTTATGAAAATGAAGCTTTTAATTTTAACCAATTACATTTTCTGTCTAACAGCCTTCTCTGATTATTACATCATTTCTAGTATTGAGTAATAATGTGTCTGCACCAATACACTGAATCCATTTTTCTAAAGAAAAGAGTTTTTAATGTTGTGGATATTTAAAAGGAACAAACAAGGTGAAAAGAAGGAACAAAGAACGGCAGGCACATTGTACATTTTCCAGATGAGACATAAAGTGCACAATGCCAGCAATTTTTTTGAACATGCAAATTGAAAAAAAAAAAACATGAATAAACCTGCATACAAATAAATTCCTTCGCCTTGTTGCAAGCCTCTCTCTGCTACTGTGGGGATTAACAATACCCGCAGAGCCGTGATTGTAAAGTATAAGACAATTTATAGCCATCGTCAGCCTCCATATGGTTTCTTCCTTGGAATGAAATTTCCAAAATGGCATTAATATATGCACTGAAAATGCTGCACTACAGAATCATTGTATAAATCGGAGCATCCTTCGAAACTTAGCATTCCGTGCAAGCAAAATGTGACTTTTGCTATATTTTAAAACATGGGTAAAAGAAAGGAGTTAATAAGCTTCTGCTGTATTAGTGTTAATTTGCAATTATTCAATTGATTTCAGATGTGTACCTTCCAGGTTTTCTCTTTGTGACAGTTACCATTCCTATATTTTAAACATCCAATCTATTCCTACAATCCGGCGGCCTTATTAGCACCACTTAGAAAAGGCTTTGAAGACAAACATCGCAGTCCGACTTCTTCAAAATGTATAAACCTTTATTGACACATCTTTAAATTGCTACTTAGCGAACACAATAGGGTATAACATCCTGGTCTGACGTGTTTCGGATCAGCGACCCTTACTCATAGACCCGTATTAACATTGTAACGGACAAAGTTTAAAAAGCCTTTTCTAAGTGGTGCTAATAAGGCCGCCGGATTGTAGGAATAGATTGGATGTTTGACTGGGGTTCGGAACAACCCAAGACGGCAGCACACTTGAGGCAATAAAGACGAGGTAATCTCAGTTGGGTACAACAAAGGTAACGGAGGTGATTGTGTTCTACCGTACACAGAAGTAGTTCGTGGGAGAGGTAAATTGATCTGGAGCTTTCATTCCTTCTTGTACTAAATTTTAAACCACAAATCATTTTTTGAAAACCTGAACTGCTTTTCTATAGGGTCTGTTAAGGTTATATTTAATGCCAAACATTTATAAAAAGGCAAATTTTCAAAGCATTAATTTTCGCCAAGGCGAATCTGTTGTTGAAATCAGCAAAAAAACAGCATTGAACAACCTTGCAAAAATAGTCTACTACCAAAGGGAGATTTTCCACAAACTGGTGTAATGAATGGAACACATGGTTTATATGTTAATAAGGAAACATAAAAAAAAGATTTCATTTAAATCTCCAGCCAGGAAAAGACCCCCAGAAAAGCCTTCTTGCCACTCTAGATTTTCTGTTTAAAAAAAATGTTTTTAAAAAAAACTTTTTATAAACACCATTATTGTTTTTGCAATGTTTAATGGCAAGAAAGGTGTAAATGTGGCAGAACATTTGCCTAAGAGGTAAAAATTTTTTCACCTTTTTCTAAATTTTGAAAATGTTGTGTTATCAGAAATAGCTCAAAACCAACCCCCAACAACCCCCCCCCCAACATCGATGCTTCATTAATAGGCCTCTAGCATTATAATTATAGGAGGTGGACCAGCTCAGATGTGGTACTGCACTAATCCCATAAATTATACGTAATAAATAGTCATTCTTCCCCCAGAATCAAGAGCAAATTCAGTTTAAATAGCATAAGAAAAATGTTAGGATCCTATTATATTTATTTTAGGTTATGGTACTATATATAAACAGTGCTGTGTGGTCTCAGTCAGTCCTTATCCTGTAGAAATCAAAGTCAGAGTACTTTGCCTAAGGAGATCAAATGACCTGCTGTAGGCCACGAGGAGCTGACCCAGATTACAAACAGGACTCCTGAGTCATAGGCCACAAAAATGTAAAACAAAACAGAAAAGGTGCTGTAAAGAATAAAATTATTTTCTGTGTCAAGTGTGTCTTTCATGTTCACTGTATTCAACGGTACAGAAGGTACGGCCTCAAGCTATAGCTACTAGTATGGACTCTGATTCATCATGCTGTCATTTAATTTTAACTGTTCAACCTTTATTATCAAACTAACATTATCCAGTGAAAATAGTTAATGGTTCTCTCAATGTTTAAACCTGCTCAGATATATCTGGAAGAGATCAGCTAATATAACTTCTGTTGAGAAAGGGAAATAGGTGAAAAAAAAGTATCTTGCCTGCAATCAGAAGAGGGGAGGGGCAACCATAAAAATGTACAGTGACATCATGAAACCTGTTAAATTGTTTAATTATATGTACGCACTCATACAGATACAATGTTATGTAATGTGATTTGTCTGCTGGTGCAGAATTGCTAATAAATATTAGTACTTGAAGAGAGAGAAGCAAGTTTTCTCTGTACATACGGGTTAATACCAAGTAGAGGTGAGTCCCAGTTTCAAAACTAACCTGCTTTTGTTAGGGGAAATTTTCAGAAATTATTTAAAATTTTAAAAATGTAACTATTTTATAAAAAAACCCACGATCAACGTCTTCAAATCAAGACGGACTAGTCAACAATCACGCTAAAAAAAGGTTAAAAACCGAGAAACAAAAGTTGAAAGTTGTGTCTGAAAAATTCACACATTTTGCTTAATTTGGGTTTGAATCGGATATTCGGATTTTAAGAATGTCAATTAGTTCCATGAAATGAAATTCGCCAGTTTCTTTCATCTCTATTTTTAAGCAAAAAACACCAAAACAGAATCAGAGGATAGATCAGTTAGTCAAAATTACAAATAATTTCATTTATATTTAAAACTTAAAATGTTTTGTTCTCTGGTACAAAAATCAATAAAAGCAACTCAAACATTCATATTGGAGCAGAAAAACACTGAGATCTGTTGTTTGATCTTTTGTAAATAAACAATAACTTTTTGATTTTTTTTTTATAAAATAGAATTCAGAATTATTTTGTGCTGTCCTGTCCTAATGTAGTCTAGTAGGTTTTTGAATAACTCGATCTTGGCCCATTTTCTCTTTTATGTGATCATTTAAAAGTATATTGTGAAAACTTCTTTATCATAGCAATTTGCTCACTCATTCTTTATTAAATTCCCTGTCTGTTTGCCTGCTTTGCCTATTCTTCATAGATAGTTCTTTTAATCATATGCAGTAACATTTAAGAATGATTTTTTTTATTGCTATTAATTATGGTACATTTAAAACAAGCTTTCCATAAATACATCAAACTTCAACAGAACAGAAAAAAAAATACAATCTTTCTTACTGCCAGAGAATAAAAACTTACAGGGTTATTCAATAAAAGTTTAGTTGGGGTTCTGGTTCTAAATTTGCCCCAACTAATCAGTAGAGATGGCCGAACTTTCGAACTTCTAAAAAAGTTTGAAAAGTCCGAATGAACTTTCCGAAATATTGCAGTGTAAACATACCTTACAGGCCCCTGGGAAATGGTCTGGGGAACACGTCCGTGAGTGGGGAACAGCATAAAAACCAGACGTAGCGCACATGCACGATACTTCCGGTTTCCGCATGGCATTTTCGGTAATCCTTGAACGCTCTATGATTTTCGAACGTTCGGCAAACCTCAAATGGCCCCTTTCAAAAATAACCCACCGTTCGGGGTCCCGCAGCTCAAAACTAGGACCCACTCCTGGGTCCTTACAAGGACCTTTGTGGCCCTGACAAGGGCCCTTTGGGGCTTAAGGGGTCCCACAGCTCGAACCGTGACCCCCCTCCCTGGCCCTATCAGGGCACTTGTGGCACTAAGAAGTGCCCATGTGGCCCTGACAAGGGCCCTTTGGGGCTTAAGGGGTCCCGCAGCTCGAACAGGTACCCCCCTCCCCGGCCCTTGTAAGGGCCCTTGCTTCACTAAGAAGTGCCCTTGTGGCCCTGAGAAGGGCCCTTTGGGGCTTAAGGGGTCCTGCAGCTCGCACAGGGACCCCCCTCACCGGCACTTATAAGTGCCCTTGCAGCCCTTGGAAGGGCCCTTGCAGCCCTGACAAGGGCCCTTTGGGACTTAAGGGGTCCTGCAGCTCAAACTGGGACCCCCTCCCCGGCCCTTGTAAGGGCCCTTGTGGCACTGATAAGTGCCCTTGTTGGGGGTCTTGCAGCTCGAACCGGGACCCCCGGCGGCTCTTAAAAGAGCCCTTGGGTGGCATTTTCTGTCTTCCACCCGGTTACACCAGCTCCGCTAAGGCCACCGACCCCGAGAAGTACCACCCCGAGAAGTACCCTTGCGGCCGCCAGGGGTACTTTTGGCGCCGGTGTGCTCAACAAGGTTGATGTTACCAGGGTCTTGATCTGACGCGACGTCTTAGGGCTAGCAACACCAACACCACTGAAGTCGCTGATGCCAGGCAGGCTCACTACGGCCAACAGTGAGCCTGCTGGCACTGCCAATGTTGCTAGCCGCGGAGCCAATGTTGCTAGCCGCTTCTTTCTTCTGACATCTACTGTGATGACTTCTGAGGTCTGCGGAGGTGTGAACCTCTTTATATAGGTTTGCAGAAAACCCTAATACGTTTTTGATTGGTCAATTTTTCAATGCTTGGTTTGCATGGTTTACATTAACCAATCAGATTTCAGAAAATCGAAAAAATCTGATTGGTTAATGTAAACCATGTAAACCAAGCATTGAAAAATTGACCAATCAGAAACAGATTAGGGGAATTCTCAAATGTTCGAGGATTTTTGAAAATAGTCCCGCGAGTCCGGGAAATCGAACTAGTTCAAACGCGAACTAGTTTGAATTCTTTGAGTTCGTCCGAATTCATAAAGTTCGGCTCAAACCCGGGTTCGAGTTCGAGTTCTAGTCTATCCCTACTAATCAGATATTATTTAACACTTGAAAGCTATCATCTGATTGGGTGGGGCAAAATTTGCACAGTTTTTAACAATAAAAACTTTTATTGAATCTCCCTGATTATGTTTTACAATTACAGGTTAAAAACCTTATTTCAATCTAAGGTGGTTAAATTTATACGCTGGGAAGAGATTTAACTCATTAAGGAACATGCAAATAACCAATTGGCATTGGGTGCTAAGGCTTCCAAAGTATGGATCCAACATGGCTCTCTATGCAACAAAAGTGTCTCTCTATTTCCTCCTATTTTGGGTGGCATAACTTGTTCTATGACTGTGCCCCTAAGTTCCCATACTTGGTGGTTATAATAAATATACAGGGTTATTCAATAAAAGTTCTTACTGTTAAAAATGGTGCTAATTTTGTCCCAACCAATCAGATGTTATTTACCATTAGAAAGCTAACATCTGATTGGTTGGGGAAGAATTATTACCATTTTTAACGATAAGAACTTCTATTGAATAACCCTGAAAGGGTTCTAAGAATTGACTTAAAGATCATTGTGATCATACACACAATGAGGGTCAGGGGTCATTGACCATTTGTACCATAGGCCATAACATAAGCCAAATAATTAAAGGGCATGTCAACCATTGAAATAAAAAACTGGTCAATTGTCAGTTACCTGCCCCCAACCCCAACCAATATATTTTGTACTTTGTTACCTGTGTTACTAACCAGATATTTAAGGATAATTATTGTCCCCTTTATGAGTAAGCTGGCCCCTCAATCCATGCAGTTAATCAAGGCTGACAACTGAGATCAGAGTTAATGATTGGCTGCTGTTTCACCTTCTGCCCCCTCTATACTTGCTCAAGCTTAAAAAAGCTAATTGAGCAGAGGGAGGATGCAGATACCTTTGCCAGGGAGAACAAAAACTTGTCATTAAATATCTGACTACTATTGTATGTAATAAACTGGTAAAAAATAGCAGTTGGGGTTGCGGGCAGATAACTGAAAAATCACCAGTTTTTTGTTTAAATCAGAGTTCATTAAAAATCTATTCAAGAATCGATTTATACTTATACTATCTTATATCAACTGAAAGTTGGCAATCAGTTATTGCACAGACACAAAGACAAAAGATTACTATATTGCTAAGGTCCCTTAAGGTAGTCTTTTCTTAAATGATGGCTAGTAAAAAACAAGAAATGCAGAGATTTTCTCACCTCTATGTAAACCATTTGGACAATAATGATTACATAATCAACACTGAAAAGGAATATGTGTACAGTATTATGTACAGTATTTCATTTAAAAAGAAATGCAGTTACCCATGACTTACCACCCCTAACAAAACAGTCTGTTAATAGGAGACTAAGGTGTCATGTTTATTTGGCTCATGATTTGACAAGACCCTAGAGATAAAATCCATGAACAAAAATCAGTAGTCAGTCAATTGTCCTTACAACACAAGTGTTGATGCATTTGAAAATGAAGACAGAGATGCTGGTAAGCTTCACAACATAAGCAGAAGAACCGTTTCTTTATAAATGGATTGGGAAGTGATAAATAGTCTCCCAGAAGAGCAATCAATAACCAGCCCAAGTCTATTTTGATTACAAGAATTGTTTATTAATTGACCAGAAGGAAAGCATGAGGAAAGTAAAATGATACACTGTGGGGGTTTGCATGTAAAATATCTTAGTAATCAATTAAATCCATCTTTTTTTCCCTGTCACATGAAACCTGTGTGTTTTCTGGAGAGGACAATGTGATCGCTCCTGAATCCGATTCCTTCACAGTCAGATAAGGAATTGTTATTAAATGCTATCGTGTGAGTAAGTAAGTGGTGAATCTAATGCAGATCGGTATTGGATATTTGTCAAATATTGTTTGTAAGTGAAGTATTGCAAATCATTGTCAGCTGTCCATACAACTCAACAAAAGGTATACAAACATGGTAACCAGGCGTCCCTATTTAGAAGAGATTGTCCTGACTGCAGTGACAAAAGTCCCGCAGTCAGGGTGGAAATCCCGTCCAAACATTGGCCCTGGCAGCCACGCCCCCGGAATGCCCACTCCCTCCCCAGTTATGTCAATAAACCCGCCTCCAGTCGCGGCTATGTCCTTACTCTGCCTCAGCCCACCCATCAGCCCCACCCCTGTCCACCCACCGTGACATCATAGCCCCACCCCCTCCAGCTCTAAGGGGGAAAATCTGGAAACCTTGCTTACTAATATTGTAGCCATAAATCTGTACTGCAAGGTGTTTCCTCCAACGATCTTTAGCCTCCCTCTACTGTGATGGAACCCCATCCACAGGCTCCTCAATGTAAGCACATATGCAAAATAATTCACAGAAGAAGGACTTCATACAACCCAATGCATATTAGTGTGGAACTAGTGGAACTACTGGGACTTAGAGTAAGAGAAGGTTCCTACACGAAAGGGGCAATGTTTAGAGAGCCGCTATCGCTCTCTATTGCACCGAGGTATAGCAGTTCATCAAGAATGAGGTTAATCCCATTGGCTTGGTGCATTTGTTGTGACAGTTGTGCCACCACTATTTCTGTCATAAAGTGGCGTTGACCCTTTTTGCATTGGCGCAAATAGGGTTAACATATTTTTGTGAAAGAAGTAGCCGATAGTATCTTTCTATATATTTCCCCAATAGTATTTAATGGCTTTGGTCAACACAGGACTCAGGAGCCTAATGAAGAGACTAATGATGGGTTCTAGTATAGGAGATAAGGATGGCAGCAGCTCACTGTTAAGCTTTCTCTGAACAAATGGTGTTTTGATTAAGCAGCGGTAAAATCCTAAAATAATGAAAAGCAAACTATAACTAAAGAATGAAAGAGATTGAAAAGTGAATTATCTGATCCTAGGGATTTACTCCTGACTTTAGTTTGAGCTACAATGTTTTCCTTACGGTTGGCTGCCATACTTATAATACCATTGAACTCTTATACTGTACATATCTACTGTATTTTCATAGCAGTGAGATGTCTTGTGTTCCGGTCAACCATTTGATCTCTGGTTCAGATCCATATTTCCCCAACCATTTCTATTCATTTTCATATACAGATTGACAGTTTTAATTGCTTATTGTTGCCTCTGCTGTTGGGTGATCTGTTGATTTACTATCCAGAAACCTCAGCAGAATCTTGCTGACATTATAACATTATAACATTGATATATGAAATATAAAACCTCTATGAGATGCATAAAATTGTGTGGGCCCCTGAACCAATCATCATATAGTTCCTACCTTCCAAGCACACCACAGCCATAACTATGAAAAAACATCTGGGACATCCCTTCCCAAATCCTCCAGGCCCATGTGCTTGGACCCTGTAGGCCCGTGCAAGGTCCATCCCTGGGAGTAGTAAGGCTAACTAAAACAATTAAATTTGCAGGTGGGCTTTAATTACATGTTAGTTTAAAATGACGGCTAGGCCCCGGGGTGGCCACATTCCATGCGCTGCCCTGTGATACATTTTTGAAGCACATGCGATCAGGATTTTTTTTTTTTTGAGAAACGCATGTGCTCCTATTGCGCAACATTGTGCAGATCGAAGTACAAACAGAAAACCTTTTCCCTCCTGTCTACATCCGTCATAGTGTGGCCTCAGCCTGAATGGGCGAAAAATGTCTTAAAATGTTTACATAACTTGGGAAAGCTAAGATAATGCACTTTTAATACATCCTGCACATCTGTACATACCAATCTCCAAAACTGTGGAGACATTGTCCAAAAAATTAGCAAAAATGTATAAGCACTGATTGGTCTTGACTGAGTAAGCAGTGATGTTCGTCATGATTAACAGCACCTATATAAAGCTGGATTTACACGGACAGACTTTCTTCCAATCGGAAGGCCTCGATCTTTCTGCAGATTTCAGCTTGTTACCTGCGGAGAGATTGGGACAGAAGATCTTTGTTTTTTCTGATAAATTGCTTGTCATTGTTGAGCGGTCGATAAGATAACCAGACATTTTGTGCGATCCAATCGAAATCACTCCAACTGTTGAGCCATGTATGGGGTGCTTAAGATACACATCCCTGCAACTGCCTATCTTGTTTAAACCATAGCCCCCCCTCCCCCTTTTTTTTTTTTAATCTATTTACTACCAAGACAACGTCTTTTCTTTGTCAGACAATAACAGAAAGATAAAATTCCAAGATAAAGGGTTAATGGAACTTTTAAATGTGCTACATAAATGGCACCAAAATCAGACTTTTATTGAGCTAAACTAAATCCTTTTACGCTTCAAACAGATCCTACTTTAAGTCATTAATTTCCAAACCCTTTTCCCTGTACGATCTGCTAATACATAGGCATTATCCAAATTAATTGAGATTTTCTTCTTAGCCATGTGCATGTCCTACTTCTTTCATTGTCTTTTCCACTGATTCAAGGCTTCTACCCTTTTTTGCTTAGCCGTCTGGATATGCAGGCGAATGCGCCCAGCTGCATCATGGACTAAGGCTGCGTTTAATCCCTCCACTTCTTGTACTTCTTTACACATGACAGAACAAATCTTTTCTTTCTTTCTTCTTCACTGTTCTGTTGAGACCATGAGATTTAAAATGGTTAATGTCTTTTTAAGGTGGAGGGTCAGGCGATAGGGGTTCTCCAGACCGGTCAACATTTTAATTTAACATTGTAAATGCCAACAATTTAGAAGATAGAATTGTGAGGAGCTCAGAATATAATATCGCTATGAACGCTAAATGTCTCAGCTCTTTCAAACTGTTGGACTATGGCCACATAGAGATGAGTGAATCGGATAGAATTTGAATTACAATGGGGCCCATACACTAACAAATCCTGGTCATATGATCGATCGTAAAATAAAAATTTTCCCATTGGACCAATTATAAAATTTTTGATTATCATACGAAAATCCATACACAAACCGATTGTATGTTATCCAGATACCTCGATATTGTACGTGTATGGGCTCCATAAGTTCCATAAGCTGCGTGGTGGAATCTGGGAAAATGTTATACAATTTAGAGGAGAACATAGGTAAAAACTCAAGTGATTCCCTATCTCAAGATTTTCTGAATCTCAATATGATGCAACACAATTATAAAATGAAAACATCCCCATACCATTATTTGGTATTCAGCTTATTGGACAGGTCTTGTGTCTGAGCTGCAAGTTTGTTTAAAAGAATCTTACACATTCTTTAAATTGTATCTCCACCCCATATTAAAAAAAAAATGTAGGGGACCCCCCCAACCCTAAATGCTAGCTTCAAAAGTTTAAAATCTACCTCAAAATGTACTTACCCACCTTCCTTCCCTCTTCTGTTGACGTCTTCTGTTACTTTAAGGAATAGAAGAGCAGAAGGGGCCAAACCGTCAGCTGTGACTGTAATTGGCTGAGAGCGACTGCCGGTCAGTACAGGGAGCCGAGGGAACAAAGGTGGGGAAGTAAATTTCGGTTCTGATTTTAAACTTTTAAAGGTAGTGTTTTGGGTTGCAGGGGATCCCCAACGTTAGATTTAAATGCACTTTTTTTAAAATGCATATGCAGTGCTGAGGGATCTGGAGGGGGGGAGGAAGGGAGGGGGGGAGAGCTCCACTGGGCATGCCTGTGTCCACTATGAGGAGCAGGAAGTAGCAGGCACTGTATTACACACACTGTAGCAGGCACACATAGAGAGGCTCCTAAGGAGCAGAGGAGAAAGGTAAGGATTTTTTAACATAACACATTGGCGCAAATTTTAGTTAGGGATGTTGGACATTTCCTTAAACTATTTCTTAGAAATCCCAAGCCTAGAACCTTCTTACACCAACTTTTATAGAGATTTTTTTTATAGACACCCCCTTCCCACACACACCTCTCTTATAAGCTTAGCAGTTTTTTTTACACAAGAACTTGACACTAGTGGCTTCACTAGGACAATTACATTCCAGTTACAATTATTGAAATTTTAGTTTAAGGAAAAATAAATCATTTGGATTAAAATGAAGTTACTAAAATATGTCTCCTAAAACAACTGAAATGTTGGAGGGTTTGCATTTACCATTTATATATATATATATATATATAAAACAGGGCACCGGCAGGATAATACCCTTGTGAGTATTGAGGGTATGCATCTAGCATTTCTATATCTACATTACATGTATCAAGTTAGCCATGCCATGAGTTAGACGTAAACAAATAAGGACAATTTTTATTTTGCTAACTTTTGGAATGAAACTAAATGTTTTAAACAACTTAAGCTGAATTGTATCCTTTATGGCTGACCTCAGGTCTGTGTTTATTATGATAAGGGTCTGCCATGAAATGTATGCAAGCTTCCATTCCCTTCCCCTTTTAACCAGCACACCTTACCCAGGACAGGATCACTAGGGTATATTGCCAACAAATGTGTCTCCTGGCAGGGGTAGTGACTCAGATTACTAGGGGATTATTCTAGTAATTATGTATGGGCAGGCACTTACACAGGGTGCTCCTTCTCTGTAGTAGCGCCTTGACATCCACATTTACGCCCTTAACAAACCCTGTACTAACATAAGATATGATCCACATGCAGATCATACTTCACTTTTTCCATTTCCTCCTCATTTGGACAACACAATTTTCTGTAGTTGAGACAAGCCTGTCTATTGGTTAATTTTTGCCAACCCTCCCACATCCCATGAACTCGTTATTATTTGTAGAAACACAATTCTATGTTGTGAGTTCCATAACTTTAGTGTTTCACTATAAACATCTGTGTGCATCCATGAGCTTGCAGCTTAGACGGAACATTGCTCAGAAAAGAGATGGTGCCGTTACCCACATGGAATAACAAAATGACAAGCATCTCGCTTATTTATAATGACAATTGTTCTTACCTGACAGATCTCAAAGCGTAGGGAAAAAATCCACAGTAACACTATGAAATGAAATCTAAACAGATTTATATGTGAGTGCTGAAAACATTACATCCTCTTGTGTCCTAAATCCCAGAGTGCTCCAGTATAAAGAATAGCACAATCCAATCAGTAACTAAATTAGTAAATTGCTTCATTCAGTTTGCATACAAGTAATACAACCATTTCATCAATAAAAATGATTAACTGTACAAGTTAGAAGCTGTGACAAAAATGTAGCTTATGAAGAAGCAATGAGAGAATTTCCTGCTGGGGTCGGAATGGAATCTCTCAGATGTGGGTGCTTGTAAGTGATAAGTCCTGGGTTTAAAACAAACTTGGTTACGAAGCGGAACTGCCGGTTTGGAAATCAGGTAGAAAAGTCGAATAGTTGGAAATCGGCCAATTATGGTCAACAAATTAAAAAAACATCTGCTTCGGTTCCTTAGAATTCCAACACGTTCCACAGAACCGCAAGCAGAATGAAACTCGATGGTTTGGTTCATCTCATTTTGGAAGTTGTAGTGGTTGGAGCTATTGGCTATTTCTAACCATAGATATATTGCACATGTGTGAAGTAACTTTTCTCACTACACTCCTATCTTTTCCAACTAGGAAGAGTGCCATATTTAATAACCTGATAGTTGTTCCGGTAATGTTACATACCATGTACACCAAACTAGACATAGATACAACCAAACACACATGTCCACACAAGATGCAGTCACCAGCTATAACCCTGGATATTCTGTCTGTCAAATTAAATAGAAATGACCAATTCTAACATTCAAAATCCGAAGCCGGAACAAATTTTCGATAATTTTTGAATGTACTATTTTTGATAATTTTCGAAAATAGCCTTGAAAATTTACAGATCGTATTTTCGTTTGATTTTTCGAAAAGATGATCGGAAACTCGAAAATGGTCTCCAATCGTATTTATATATTTCGAACCCCGTACATTCGAAAATTACTGAAAATGTCTCCCGAAGTCCCGAAATTCGGAGGATCCATCCAGATTCAGACAGATCTTTCGGATTTCGGAACCGAGGGGTTCCGTGTTGAACCGAGTCCAATCTCTAAATTAAACATCCAAACCTACTTTGAATTTGTTCAGAGAGTCAGCCGACACTACATTTTCAGGCAGAGCATTACATATCTGTACTGCCCTCACAGGAAAGAACCATTTACATTGCTTGAGCTGAATTGGCTTTTCCTCAAGACTAAAGGGGTGGTCTCTAGTCTATGTGTTTACTAATATTCGAAAATAGTTTCTGATCATATTTTCAAAAGTTATCGAATGTTCGAGATCATTTTTGAGGGTTACCAAAAATAACCTTGTACATTCGGTAACTCCTTGTACATTCGGTAAAATGTATTCAGAACCCTCAAAAGTACATTCTCAAGATCCGTAAATTCAAAAACGGAACGAAACTTACCAGTTTTGGCCATCTCTATTGTACACCTGATACTAGATCTGGTGACTGGATTAGCCAATGAGACTGCAGGGCAGGATACATCAAGGATACTGTGAAACACAACTTTACCCTTTCCCAAATGTACAAGGCCATTTCAGCTTGGAGAGTTAATGTGGTCAATAAAATAGACACTTTCAATTGGAACTGTACCTGATAGATTTGCTATCGTATGGTTACATCAGGTTTTCGTATTCAATAAGAGAAATTACATTAAAAAAAGCCTGAAAAGCTTACCTCGGTTTATACTCGAGTCATGTCTCCCCTACCTTGTCCGCGCGATCCGCATCCTCGCTCCACAGCCTCTGCGCATCCAGATGATGTTACTACCCGCGCCGCAAAGTAGAGGTGCCGGGTAGTGACATCATCCAGATGGCAGAGGCTGTGGAGCGAGGATGCGGATCGCGCGGCCGCCAGACAAGGTAGGAGAAACATTGACATTGACACTTAAATGGCAAATAACTACAAATACGAGTAAAACCTTCTTTATTTGTGCATACTGTATGCACAAATAAAGGAGGATTTACCCCTATTTGCAAGTATTTGCCACTTAAGATGTTTGAAAACTACAACTCCCAGCATGCTTATTGCTGGGAGTTGTAGTTTTCAAACATCTTAAGTGGCAAATACTTGCAAATAGGGGTAAATCCTCCTATATTTGAGCATACAGTATGCACAAATAAAGAAGGTTTTACTCTTATTTGTAAGTATTTGCAACTTAAGATGTTTGAAAACTACAACTCCCAGCAATAAAGCATGCTGGGAGTTGTAGTTTCCAAACATCTTTAGTGGCAAATACTACCCCTTCGGTTTATACTTGGGTCCATGTGGTTTTCCTCCTTTTTTACCTAAAACTAGGTACCTCGGTTTATACTCGGGACGGGGTATACTCGAGTTTATACGGTAACACAGTTTGTATAATTGCATGTACTTTTATACATTGCCTCATATTTTTACATCATCGTTTTCTAATATTTATTTACATGAAAGTTATGTCATAGATATCAGTAATAGCAACTCAAACAGGCTGCCTACACCTACTGTGCTTATATTTGAATGCCAGCAGCATATTCACTGGTCTATTTTCTATATACTTATATACTGACAATTGTAATGTATGTTATTGTAACTACAATGGTCATGAAGTTCCCCTTTAAAAAGCTTCACGCAGAACTAGTAATATCCAGTATTTACATAAATTATTTAAATAATAAACTGGTTAATTTTCAGTTACCTGCCCCAACTGATATATTTTGCACTTCATATGCTGCATTACTAGCCAGATATTTAATAATTATTACCGTATATACCGTATAAACCAACCCGAGTATAACATGAAGTACCTAATTGTACCTGGAAAAAGAGTATAAACCGAGGGTAGAAAATATGACCCCAACTGTATTGATTTTGAGGCTTTAGTTGCCCTTTAAATGCACAGAAGAATTCTCATACAGTAATAGTCAAATCCAGTATAGCTATTACTGTATGGGACTACTATATCGGAATTCTGCTGTTCATTTAAAGGGCAACTAAAGCCTCAAAACAATACAGAATCAGAAGGCAATCTTTAACAATAGATACCATCCTCCCGATTCTGTATTGCTTTGAGTTAGTTGCCCTTTAAATGTAGAGTAAATCCCACACAGTAACCCCCAATTCATTGCCACTCCAGATGTTTGGAAACTACAACACCCTGCATGCTTCCCATTGCTAGGAGTTGTAGTTTTCAAATATCTGCAAACATAATCAGGGGGATTCAACAAAAGTTTATATTGTTTAAAATGGTGCAAATGTTGTACCAACCAATCAGATCTTATATAACATTTGAAAGCTAACATCTGATTGGTTGGGGCAAAATTAGCACCATTTTAAACGATAATGGGGGTTATTCAATAAAACTTCTTATCGTTTAAAATGGTGCTTATTTTGCCCCAACCAATCAGATGTTAGCTTTCAAATGTTACATAAGTTCTGATTGGTTGGGGCAAAATTAGCACCATTTAAAACAATAAGAACTTTTATCGAATCTCCTTGAAGAACTTTTATTGAATAACCCTGAATGTCTTTTTAAATCATTATTTGTTTTTTTTTTGTAATGAGGATGAATATTGCATACACATTTATACCATAACCAGGTCCTGATCTCTGTGATGCTGTGCTTGCCAAAGCGAATGGAGGTTAAATGTAAAATGTACATGCTATATAATATACATTATAAAAAGAAGAAGATTGTTGTCCATAGAACCGTGAAATACAGTGCACGCCAGCAATGCTGTAATGGAAGCGCAGAGGATGCCGCCGGATTATTTCCAAGGTAAGTGACTGACTTGAGTATAAACGAGGTTTGGTTTTCAGGCTGTTTTTAAATCCTCGGTTTATACTCGAGTTTATACGGTATTGTCTCCATTCTGGCAGCTTAAGCTGCCCCCCCCTCCATGCAGCCAATTAAGGTGGTACTGCTGACATCACATCCAAAGATTGACTGTGCTTTTATCTGTTGCCTCCTTTGCACATGCTCAAGCTTATACAAAGCTCTTGGAGCAGAGGTAGGGGGAAAGTATCTTTGCCAGAAAGATATACAGTAGTACTTATCATTAAATGTTTGGTTACAAATGCATGTACTAAATTGGCAAAAATAGCAGTTGTGGCTACAGGCAGATAGCTGTCAAGAAACCAAATTTTTGTTTAAAGGGTGGACATGCTCTTTAAGCATCTGCAACAGCAGCAGACAGCAAGGGAATGCTGGGAGTTGTAGTTTTCATGATACTAGCTTGGTAATACCGCCTTACTGCTCACATTATATGTCCTCGTTCACACATACTTGTACTGTATAATATTTTGCATTGTTCACCTGTTGGAAACAATAATGAAAATTTACAGTTGGAAAAAAAACACATGGGTCTGTGTAACTGACAAAATGACCAATCCTAACATTCAAAAGCAAAATAATTATCTGCATTCATATAAAATAGCTTTGAGTAAGCAGCAGGGCACCTCCCGCACCACATTGCTCAGCTGTTTATATCTGGACGTGACACCTAATTATCTGTGTTTTTATTGGTTTGGAAGCAGATTGGGTATTACACTGCAATGGCATTCACGGCAGGAAAAGGAGCTTAGACTTCCAGCAGTACCATTGTGGCAGTGTAGATATTAAATATCAAAGCTATTACAATAGCATCAGCATAGACTGATAAATAACCTTTCACAAGCAATATGTTGGTAGGTATAAAGATGACAGCAGAGGGCAAGGCATCCAATAAAAGTCTAAAATCAGAATTTAAGGCGGAATTTTCCTTTTTCTTAAACAAATTACCAAACAGCATGTATGTTATAGTCAGACAAATATTCATATTAACCTTCTCTCCATCCGGGAACTGGATTCCGATAAGCAAATACAGAGAGTGGGAGGTTTGCTATGTAGGAAGCATGGCAACAATATTGTGTCTTCAATAAGAAAATATGAGGAAAGCCTTAATGTGGAAAACACCCAGCAGCTCTAGTTATCCACCCAATCCCTATAATAATATACTCTGTACAATGGCAACATGTTAAATGGGATGTCCCTATGGAAATCAGGAATGGGGGAGATGGGAATGAGGAAGGTGGGAATTGGAGAAATGGGAATGAGGTAAAGTAAGCCCCTGAATAGCACCCGAAGGGTTAAGAGCAGGGGCTACATGACAGGCCAGGCTAGGATGGACAAAGGGTTAGGGGAGTGGAGTTAGGTCAGGAGGTGAAGAATTGGGCAAGGGGAGAAAGGGAACAGGAAGGGGCAGGCAAGGGAAGTTTTAAAAATGGTAGGCCCATATGGCTTAGGCGCCATTTGTCAGGGAGGAGTGAGCAACACCCACCGTCCCTCCTTTAGCTTGTTTTGGGGGATCATTAGGAGGCCTTTCCTTTGCTGACACAGGCCACAGTTTTGTTGTTTTAATTTCCTAACACCATCCTCTGAATTTTCCTGTGCTGGGTGTTCGGGAGGTGGGGACAATGTTCCTATTTGGGTTGTCACAGCTTGGCGGGCCCCTTTTCCCGCCAAGCTGTGACAGTTTCTTTAATACAAAGTTTTTCTTTATTACATATGTATAATGGATAATGTTTATGTTTTATTTATATAAATATATATATATACAAAAGAAATATGTTTTCTTCTAGTTAATAAAGCTGTGGCCAGTCCTTGATTTGTAGTAAGAGGGAAGAGTTAGTCTTGCCCCTTGCCCTATCCCGTACGTGTATGGGGAAAGCGGCAGCCCAATAATAAAATATAATTACATGGTAATGTATTTACTGTTATTAAGTTATTAGAAATAGTACGAAAACATACTCTCTGGACAATGCAGAAACCAAAAATATCTAACCAGGCCGCAATCCCGCAATGCTTTAAATTCCTTTGCGAGACTTACTTCATTACGGTTTCCCTGTCAAGTAAGATGTAAGTTTTTGCTTTCTACAACAGACCCGTACGCCACAATAGTAAAGACGTTAAGATTAGTGCAAAATTGTTGCACAAATTTTAAACTTCGGTCTAGGCCACACTACTGCGCGTTTAAGCACAATCCACTTTTAAAAGCACACAATAGTATTGGGCTATTGGGGTGGCGACACAATCTCTGTTGGTGTCCGTTGCGCTGCAATCTGCTTTTCAGAGCCACTGTGATCACCATGTAGTGTGATTGGCATGTGCTCCGATATAGGCAAATTGAAATTGCTGAAGTCTTAGACTTTACTACGCAGGCTATGCCTTGCTATTTCCAAAATAGCTTTGGGTAGCATGGGTTTTGCACTAATTCAGCACAAAAATTGACGATTTAGCAGCGTCACGTCTGAACACATTGGTAATTTAAACTATCATTTAATACTGTTTTTAATTACTACTACTTTCACCAAGGTAATTTTAAAGGGCATGTGTACCCCATCCCACGAAATGTTATACCTACCTTCTCCATCCTTGAAAACACCCACCCTTGTGCACCTTATTTAACTGAGATGACTAGTAACCTTAAACACTGGGTGGCAGTGCATTGCACCTAAAATATTTTTTTTTATTACGCTGAACTGAATTACAACCCTACAAGCCACATTAGTTTCCCTTAGTTCCCTAACCCACTTTAATTATGATCTAAATCAACTGAGTTGCGTGATTCTGGATGTGCTGATCTGTAGATCTGAGAACCATGGAAGTATTTGACCTTGTATAGATTTACTGGATGTTACGTTAAAACTACTTACAACAGAGCAGATCTTTCCGCTGACACATTCAGTTACATGGGTATAATACATTGTGGCAATTAAACTGTTCGGTCATTCATTCTAATTCTTGGGAAATCATTGATTCAGTCCTGGGAAAAATAAACCCTTCTAAACACAGTAAAGTGTATGGATATTCATCTATGCATATCTATAGCATATGGGACTATGGGCCTTGTTAGCAAAGCATTGAACTAATCGCTATAGGACATTAACTGGCATCTACACGGGAGTAGGGCAGTAAGAGCTCTTCTGGGCCCTCCTTCCTTGTGTCTAATAGTATGTGCACACCAGTGAGATAAAAAAAACACTGTCCCTACACAACCACATGATGTGGCATTTGATTTCTAGAGATATACTGCTAAATACAGCTCAGTGTTCATATTGAAAACATTCAAATCATAAAAAATAATGCATCCATGTATATATTAGTAAGCCTAAATGGAAACAAAAACATATTAAAATCAATTCTTCACTTAAACCAGGAGGCGCTTTTCATAAATATCCAACAAGCCAAAAGGATAAAAGGATCTTTTTATCCCAGTAACCCACACAGTATACCAAACAGATTGGTTCTAGTGTACAAAGGGATTAGTCCTGCACACTACTCAGTATATACATGGGTTACTTATGCTGGGTGCTATGCTGGGTCCAAGGCAGAAAATGTATAAATCACAACCATGCCAGTCTTGCAAATACTGAACGTCTTTATTACTTCACACTGCAACATCAAAGAATGTGATGTTTTGGTACTGGCAAGTACCTTCTTCAGACTGAAGAAGGTATTGGCCAGTACCGAAACGTCACATTCTTTGATTTTGCTGTTTGAAGTAATAAAGATGCACATTATTTGCAAGACTGGTATGGTGGTAATTTATACATAAACCTGTTGGTTCAATGTCTATTGTCTGCCATGCACAATGCTGTTTGACGCCTTACCCTGGGCAGTTTTGATAACACCCTGCTCTTACAGTATATGCTGACTGGCACACATTCCAGAACAGGCTGTGCAGTAAGGACGTTGGAAGTGGCATTATATGGTTTAACAAGTTTCTTAAGAAGTCAAATTATGCAGTGGTATATGTATTGTGCTCTGCTGTAGGAGTTCCTAGCACATGCAACACCCATCTTTAGCGCCCGTGTGCTTACATGCTTAAAATAATGTTCTGAGACATAGCTAGGGTACTTTGACTATTGGATTTGTAATTTTGACATGGGTGTGGTCATTTGGTCAGGCACTAGTTTGTCAGGTGCTGTTTGAGCCATTGAGCATATGTGTGGGCCCTAAATTATTTTTATCAACTAACAAATCACTTTGGATCCAACAGGAATTGGTGTTTATCAGTCATATGTATGAATGCAAAAATGCCAAACACAATAGTCGAACTACCCTAGCTAACAGTCACGGACTGATCACTCACAGGGCATTGATCTGTTGGAAATATCTATTTGGAAATCACCACAGATTACCAACATATTCCATTTGAACCTGCCATTAAACCTGCAACAAAATACCCATGTTAGTCCTAGTAGCAACAGTGGCCTAAATAGGAGTCACTAGGTCCCCCAGCAAAACTATGATAAGGCCTCTTTCCTGAGTGTGGTTTTCTGGGGGGGAGACTGTATCTGGCATAGAAAAAGCTGGTGCCCTGGCTCCTGGACCCCCCTGCCCCTGGTACCTAGCCTAAAGGTGGCCATACACATGTGATTTCCACAGCATGTGTGCTGACAGATAATATTGGAATCTGTCAGCAAACATGCTGTGGGGAACGCACACATGGACCCAACAGATCCCCATACGTGGTATAGGGATCGGTCAGCTCTCTTCACTTAAAGTAAAGGGAGCCGATGCCGACCAACGGAAATTTTCCGTCATTCCCGGTCAATGGGAGTGCTGACTACGGTGAATCAATGGCGTTTTGGCTGGTCGGGAACAGCCCCTACACACTGACGATAATAGGTAAATACTGTCGTTCCCCAATGGGATTTACCTATTATGTGTGCATGGCCACCTTAAGGGTTAGAAATAGCAAAGTCTAATCCAATCATTTCCTACCTAAAATTATTGATAAATGATAAACACGCCAACTGAAGTCAAGAATTTAAATTAACTTTTCCTGGTACTTGTCACCCAAATCATAGTAAAACTTGTAATTAGCTTAGTCAGCTTATGTCACACTGGGACATTGGTAGCTGCCAAATATAGTTGGCTTGAAACATATCTGGCTAGAAAACTAATTCTAGCAAGCTACACGGAACATCTGGAAAGCAGGGTACACTACAAAAAAGAACATAAACTTCATATATCACAGCTGTTTGCTTCTATCTACATTGGCATGGAACATGATCTACCCCAACTTTTTTATTAAACAAATTTGAAACTATTTATAGAAGCACAAATAATCCAAAGCACAACTATAAATTAACAAGAAAGGCTGAAATATATATTAGACTTGTTAGGAATGAGCCTAAATCCAAATTAGGGACATTTCAAGGGATTCGCAAATGCTACCCTGTGCAGATGTTCAGGAATTTAATATTGCGATTGTGGCTCCTTAGTTAAAAACGGTGCAGCCTGTTTTCTACTTGTTTACGTTTCGTGTGTCTTGGAGATAATTAAACGCTCCCAAAATGTCCCCAAATATTAACATTCCGAATCTAAATATATTTTTTTAAATGCTGCATTTCATATTAAGCTTTATGTGACAGAGTATCTTACTAGCAGCAGAGGCGTTTGGGAAAAATATTAACAACATAATATTTAATCAGACATCGGTTGTTGTTTGGTGGATGCAGGTACATTGCAATGATTTTTCCTTTTAAAACAAAATGAACCAAATGAATGCACATGCAAAGGTCTGACCCCCTTGGTTTGTATTTTAACAGGAGGTGCAGATCTCTTCCATTGCCCTCTCTAGCTATGTAAACATTGTGTCCAACTCCAACTTGTGCTTATCCTACCAGCCCAAATCTAATAATATCCATCAGGAATCAGAGCATGACATCCGCTTGCAAGAGCAACAAAGTCCACAGGCAGATGGTATAATTATACCACATTTCCTTAGCTTGATTTCTCTAAGGATTTGTAGTGTTTCAATTAATTGTATCCCAGACTTAACCCTTTCATTTAAGTGCTCTTACACACTTGACTTCCCCGT
This sequence comes from Hymenochirus boettgeri, assembly GCA_019447015.1. Classification (NCBI taxonomy): domain Eukaryota; kingdom Metazoa; phylum Chordata; class Amphibia; order Anura; family Pipidae; genus Hymenochirus; species Hymenochirus boettgeri. The sequence goes on from CM033471.1 coordinate 229,925,592, forward strand.
GCATGTAGAGTTCATTTAGGTCAAGATTACTCCTGGGGATTAACTGTAGAAACAGAAAGATTTCTCCAGGATCAAAATACTCAATGCACCCACGGTGCACTTTAATCTTTTCTAATCGGTCTGAAATTGTTAAGCTATTTTGTGCAAGTGATGTAAGATTATATATTGGTGTGCGGTGGAACTGCAATTTCTTGTATTATTGTGCATATTTTTCTGTCACCAGCACTCCTAAAATATTTTGTGGGCTGTGCGGTAATTTCCTACTTTTGTATTTCTATATATATATATTTATAGAATTAAGGTATTACCATAAGCTGCCCTCCAGGGACTTTTTTCAAACATTGATTGGATGAAATAAAAATAGTGCAGATGTGAGGTAGAGATGGGATACGGGTTCGACAGAAACCAGATCCGACACGGAACTCCTCGGTTCTGAAATCTTAAAGATCCGTCCGAATCCGGGACTTCAGAAGACATTTTTTCGATAAAGTACGTTTTTTTTTTTTTGATCAATTTTGAAGATAGCCTCAAACGTTCGAAAATTATCGAAAAATATGATCGCAGACCATTTTGGAGTTTCCAATCGTGTTTTCGAAGATCGAACATTCGAGGCTATTTTCGATAATTTTCAAAAATAGCTTCAAACATTCGAAAATCTTCGAAAATATGATCGGAAACCCGAAAATGTTCTTCGATCATATTTTTGAAAATTATCAAAAACGGGAATCTGAAAACGGAACGAAACTAGTAATTTTTGTCCATCTCTAATGTGAGGTTTGGGTGTTTACTGACCTTTATCAAGATTATACAAAAATGCTTCTACTCCCTGTAACGCCCTGGAATCCCTGTGATCAAAGGAAAAATACAGAAAAGCTTGTTTAGATTTCTAAAAATCATTTTATAATGATAAAATACAACTTGTAGACATGACATTGATGTAAATATGTAGTTTTATTTAAGGAGTACACACATACACACATGTATATATACATTCACAGGACCAGTGGTGGCACTCACAGAATGTGCGGGGGGGGGGAGCAATAGTGGAATCATCTTATTAAACTGACTTGGATTGTCATTGTTATACTGTAGTTTACAGAATGTTCTTGAGAATGTACCAATGTATGATACTCAAAAACTAGAAAATGAATAATGTATCATAACTTACAAACACTCTCTTGAATATTATTTAATTATATTTTAAAGTGTTATAAAAACCTTTTATCAATATTATTCTTTCTTGCCTGGCTGATTCTCTTTAATTCTATTTCTTTTCTATAGTCAAATGAATACTATTTATTAAAACTTTTTTGCCATGTATGTCAAACCGACACACAGACAGTAGAAGTAAGAGCTTTTAAATGGCAAATATACTGTAAAAACGAATTTGCCTTATCTTTAACTTAAGAATTTCCCTTCCACTCTTAACCGACTACTTCTTCTATCTAAAATGACATTCTGAGAAGTCAAGCATGCTCAGTAATCACAAAAAGGCAGCTCTGAGAGGGGGGATTTCAAACCATCCAATTAACATATACCAACTCTCATGATTCCAGTTACATCAAGCAGAAGAGTTAATAATAATATGGCACTCGATTGACAGCTGCAATGTAAGATAGTGGACAGATAAACAAAACAAAAAAAATACTACTGTTCCTTGTAAAAAATTACTGATAAAGATACATGAATACATGGAAGTATGTTTGTGGATGGTTTGCTAGCAAAACAGAAGTTCCACATTGAAATTTCATCAAGCTAATCCATAGTCAAGTATTTCTAAATTTTTTCAATGTTAACTTGTGTATATGATTAGAGAGGAGAAAAAAATGGTTAGTTTCGCTGTGACAGCAGTTTCATGGAACCTTGTAGTCCTGAAAATCCATTTTGAACCCAATGGAATCAGAATTTTTTGTCACTGCAAAATATTTAATAATGTAGGGAACTCACCTCTGCAGCAGTGTTTGCATGTAAATAAAGAATAAAATGTTTTCCTGATTTATTAACCAGAAACTATTGATAGACCCAAACCCGAGTTTGGGCTGAACTTTATGAGTAAAAATATTTAAATATGATTGGTTAATGTGTGATCATATGATTGTAAGCTTTGAAATACTAACCAAACACAATTGGATTCGGTCCTTCAGCAAACCTTTATAAAGAGGTGAAACCCCCCGCGGAACTCAGAAGTCATCGGAGTGATGGCAGAAGAAAGGGAAGAATTCGGATCAAGACATCAGCAACATTGGTGACCTTGATGTCGCCAGTGTGGCGGGGTCACTGGCCACCACAGATATAGCTGGTGTCAGCGGCATCGGCGGAGTTGGTGTCACCGGGGAAGAAGAAAGACACCACAAGGGCTCTTCTAAGAGAAAATGGTGGTCCTGGTTTTGAGCTGCAGGACCCCCAACAAAGGCACTTGTCAGTGTCATTAGGGCACTTCTAAGTGAGTTCTTGGTTCAAGCTGCAGGACCCCTTAAGCCCCAGAAGGCACTTGTCAGTGCAACAAGGGCACTTATAATTGCCGGGCATTGGGGTACCAGTTTCAAGCTGCAGGACCCCTTAAGTCCCAAAGGGCACTCGCCAGTGCCACAAGGACCCTTCCAAGGGCCACATGGGAACTTATAAGTACTGGGAAGAGGGGGTCCTGGTTTTGAGTTTAAGCCCAAAAGGCTCTTCATAGGGCCACAATGGTCTTTCTAAGGAACGTCCAGCCACTGGATGTTTGAGGATTCTCGAATTGGAATGTTTGAGGATTACAGAAAAAAAAAAGTAGTGTGCAGGTGTGCTACTTCAATTTTTTTTGTTTTCTTCCAGCAGTGACGTGTTCCCCAGACCATTTCTCAGGAGCCACAACCATTTACAGTAAGTTACCACCTAGTTTATTTATTATTCTTTTGAACTTTTTAAAACTATTATGCCCCCATTGACTTCAATGAGTTTCCGAACTTCCAAAGTTTTACTGAAGCTTGGAAGTTCGGAAATTAACCGAACTTCAGTAAGTTTGGCCATCTCTACCAGAAACTGCTAATTAAGATTATGTATCATTTGCATTTCTAACTAATTCCAAAACAAATATGTCCCTGAATTAAACCAGTTTACTGCCCTTCCATATCCATGCTCTCTCTCCACTCCCCTTTTAAATAGAGATAGAGATTTGACTTTCATTTGAGACACGCAGCACTTCATTTGCAAACAGGTTTATTGCAACATCTTTTGGATCAAAAGATGGATAAGAACTCGAACTCGAACCAGAGCCGAACTATTCGAGTTCGACCGAATTCGGATTCTCAAACTATCCCGGACCCGGATTTTCCGGACTTTCGATAATTATCGAATGTTCGACCGTTCGAGGAATTGAATATGCGAGTAAAATGTCTATTATACCTATACGTGATCATCGAATCCGCGAGTAAAATGTCCATTAAAACCTATACGTGAGCATCGAATCCGCGAGTAAAAAGTCCATAATACCTAGATGCAACCATTGAATGTTTGAACGCGAGAGCTCGAAAGTAGCGCGCATGAGAGTAAATTTGATTTTTCAGACCAGACCATTTCCCAGATCCCACAGCCATTTACATTAAGTTAACATTGATATTTTAATTGTATTTCATTAAAACTTTTGACTCCCATTAACTTTAATGGGTCCGTTTTCGAACTTTCCATATAGTTCTAAAGTTTGAAAACGGACCGAACTTTCGAAATTTCGTCCATCTCTATTTGGATCATGTGTGATCCTCTCTCAAACCTTGGGAAGTGCTGCGTGTGTGTCTCCTCCTGTTCAAATGAAAGTCTAATTACATATTACCTGCACAAGTGGGAGCAGGGGAGGGAGACCAAGAAACGCTGATACTTAAAAGTATTGGAACTGATTGGAACTTTTGGATTTCAGAATTTCTGTATTTTCGATAATTCTTAAAAGTACAGAGGTACAGAGGGTTATCAAAAACTACTGTCGAAAGTACGATCAGAAACTATTTTAGAGTAGAGATGGGATCCGGGTACGACACAAACCCGGATCTGACGCAAAACTTCTCATTTCCGACATCCGAATGATCCGTCCGAATCAGTTTTGGCCACCTCTATTTTAGAGTTTCTGGTCATACTTTTGAGGGTTACTAAAAGTAGTTTTGTATGTTCAGTAACCCTCGAAAGGAATCTCAAAAATAGCTTGCGTGTTCCAGTAGTCTGGGTTTTTTTCCGTTTGTATTTTTGTATGTGTTCCCCGAAAATTCAAAAATGGAACAAAACTCACTGGTTTCGAACATCTCTACTCTGCATGAACTGAGCATGCTCAAGTCAGTTCCTTGGGATAAATGAAGGGTTAGAACTAGAGATGGGTGAAACTGTTTCGTTATATTTTCGGATCTCGGGAAAATCCGGTATCTCCGGTTAAAAATGACTTAGATAGGCAAGTGATATCTCTGCTTTTCTTTTATTTAATATATATTTCTTTCTTTAAACAAGGAGTAACCTGTAGCTATTGCTAGATATGATCTTATTGAGCAATCTTCTCTTAAATAAAACATCAAATAAAAAAGCTACTAAAAGCCTGCTCACAAAATGAACTTTTCATTTCATATAATTATACTAATTTAGACGTATTATTTATCTATATCCTGCATAACGTTTCCTCTAACGGATAAAAAGTGCAGTCATTAGCTAACAAGATTTTTGGTTATGTGCACCCTGTTTTTCATAATAATAAGTAGTAGGATCAAGCGTGCAAATTAGTCCCAAAGTGTGATGTGAGGCAGCTTGTGATTTCTGATTACACTGTGAAAAGTAATTTCAGAGTTAGCCAGGGGATTAGAACCGGCAGGAATAATCCATCGCTTTGCTTGCTTGCTGCTGTCTTTAGCCAATCTCGTCCTCGCTGTGCTTGAATATAGGTTTCACGTGTGCACAGATCGGCAAAAGGAAATATCTTGCTGACAGTCAATTTGGTGACTGTGTATTTAGAATGAAAGTAAGACCTGAGCTAAAAGTAAACAAAAATAGAAAAATGGATGGATTTGTCCCACTCTGGGGACTTTCTTGAGGATTTTTTTGCAATATATATTTCATGCTTTTCACAAAGTATAATTTGTTAAATAATGATAGAGCAACATATATATTTTTTTTTATAATTCACCGCCATTATCTCTACAGTTATCACCATGATTGGACTTGAAATAATTAACAATTGTTGTGCGCTACTACTCTTTGAGAGAAATGCAGGGGAAATTGCTGGAGACAAAGTAAGATACAAATAAGTTGAAAGAAAGAGAGAGAATCCCCCTTTACTGCAATCACCCTTGTAAAGTGCACACAATCAGCGTAGGTTATCATGTATATATATACATACAGGGTTATTCAATAAAGGTTCTTATCGTTAAAAATGGTGCTAATTTTGCCCCAACCAATCGGATGTTAGCTTTCAAATTTTAAATAACATCTAAATGGTTGGGGCAAAATTAGCACTATTTTTAACAATAAGAACTTTTATTGAATCTCCCAGATAATGTATATAAAATTAACATTTACTGGAATATATTTAAAAAGGTTCAAAAAATATTAAAAAAATGCAAAGCCACGATCTGTCCAAAAAGGCACTTTCAGAAAATAGTGGCAATCCGAAATAAACCTTTACATTTTAAATACAAAATATTTTGTAAATATAGATGTTTAAATAGTATGTCCACCCCAAACTACAATTTTTATAAAAGCAGATTCCCCAATGTTCTATAGAAAATAGAAATTTATATTTTCTCTGACCGTTCCTTTAAATCCTAAAATTAATTTGTAAAAAGAGCATCTCCAGTTTTCAATGTTCGTGTGAGGCTAACACTCAAAAAGAACCATAACCATGACTGACAAATCCCAGTTTTGAAATGAACCTGGTTTCAGTTTGGAACCGCCCGTTTCGAAAAATCCGTGGATCTGGTGGATTTTTTGAAATCTGCAAAAGTTTTAAAATTGAAAACTAAACATTCCATTGATGCAGTATCGAAAATTCGTATTGAAAATTCCAAAATGAAATTCAAAATTAAAAAAAAAAAAATCAGATTTTCAGGAACATGGTTATAAATCACTTTAAAGGGGTATGTCCACCCTAAAATGCATATTTTTCTGTAGTGTAGCTTACTCCCTCTCAGCCCCAACCGCACTGTCCGCTAGTAAAAAATATCAGATCACTTAATTACCAGCCATCGTTCCCGTGGCCTCTGCCCGTAATGTTACTTCCGTGACGGAAGTAACATTAGGGGCCAGGCCGGACCAGCAACCGTGTGCGAGGCAGCCAATCACAGACTGGGCCTGGGAGGGGGGAGGCTACACTACAGAAAAAGGGTTTAACCCAAAATGTTAAATCCAGTGTGATGGTTGTGGGAGGGAATTGGCTCCCCTGCGCATGTCTGCAAACCTCCAGGAAGACGGAGAATAGGCAGAGACCTTTGTATGTATGTATAATTTTACAGAAGCAGACAGGCTCCTGCTCGTCACTTTCCTGGACTTTGGGCAAGCACTACAGGAGAACCATTTGGATCAGAAGAGTAAGATAAGGATTTATTAACACTACACAATGGGGCCAGTATGGGGTTTAATTTTAGTTTTGGGTGTGGAAATGCCCTTTAATAACAATAGCTATAGCTATACAGTACTACTATTTTTGCTTCCAGTTAATTATCCGTTTACATTATATACTTGTTAAAAGTATATAATGTACCCAGGGTGAGAGCTTAAACTCCTCACCCCTGGGTTTAGTCTGCATAATAAAAACTGAGCTTTAATACCTACGTTTTATAGGCTGCCTCATTCCACCCCCTATTTGGACAGGGACTGGAAGACGTGGTCTTCCTATCAGGCTGCAGGCACTACTGACCTGGAAGAGGAGTGGGGCTGAGCTAAGTTTAATTGTGCTTTAACCTTTTTCACAGTTCCATTTATAGAGAAACCATGAAAAACCCATTGATGGTGGAATTTAGGATGTAAGATAAAATCCAAACCAAGGGCCATATTCATAAAGGCAGGGAATCTCTCTTTAACGATACCGTGCCGATAGCAATCGGTTTACATTGGTACATTTACGTCTGCAGTTGTACATTTGCAATAACGTGCGATATTGCTAACTTGCAATACCACACATCTATGAATATGGCCCCAAATCCCTTACCACAGCAGTTTAATTATTTATTAATACCCACAAATTTTCTGTTTTGCACAGACTGTGCTATAATTCATACTATTTTATCAGGTAGTCCTCTGTAGCAGGCATGTAGCTACAACTGTAGAGATCTTTAAAAACAATCTATATCCCTAATAGTTAGTCATTGAAGATGGTTGTAATAAATGCGATTCTTATCTTCACCATCATTCAACACTGTTGGTGGTTAACAAGTAATGAAGGTTTAAAGAAAATAATTACATTCATTCATTTATTTTTAATTATTCTGGAGTTTATCTTTAATCTAAATCCCATTTCACTAATAAAGAAAATTGCCATTCAGAAAAGAAAATACTTTTCAATACACTGAAATATTCTTCATAAATAGGACCTGTGTTTGATAGATTAGCTCTGGATCTATATGAGAAAATACATGTATTTTTCTTTTTTTATCCATATATTTTTGTGGATCCCTGTGCTTTTTATTATCTACCTCTGTAACACCCAAGAGTTGCCAAATTGGTGATTAAAAAAACACATAATCTCTATGGGAACTGCATATTTTTACAGAAAAGTAGATTTCCAAGAACCGTGGATTGCGGACTTAGTAGATTTACTTAAACGCTGCTTTTTACATTTTTCTGAACCTCGTTCGTAAATTTATGAAAATAACGGAACGTTTGAGGATTTTTACATTTTGTGTTCTTTCTCGAATTTTTGAAAATGATCCATCCACATGTCCCAAATTCACCAATGGCAGCTATTGTTATCACTGCCAACTCCTTGTTAGCCATGGCACTAAGGATTATGGGGTTCCATGGCTTAATGAGATGACGTGTTTGCATAGGAAATAGCAATCAATCCTCAAAAGCCCATTTTGATTTCTCGTAATTTTGAAATATTTTTAAAAAAAATTTAAATCTGTAATATATGTAAATTGCAAGAAATCTCTAAAATACAGGAATGGAATGCCAAAACAGGAAGCGCATGAAGTTACCGGTACTGGACGGTGATTTTTGGGCATTGATACTTGTTCCCCAGACCATTTCCCAGGTCCTTGAGCCATTCAAAGTAAGTGACCATTGCTATTTATACTATAACCGAAGGCGGAATTTTTTTAACTCTCATTGACTTTAATGGGTCTGCTTGCGGATTTTTTTTGGGATAAAAAAAATCTGCAAATCTTTTTTTGGGGATATTTTTGAAAATCATAAAAACTAAAAAGGCAAGACTCATGCGAGATGGATCCAAAGAGTATATAGGTTCTAGCAGCTCAGTCTTGCAGTTTCTGAATCACTGTTGACAAAAATGACTATTATATTTCAGATCATGGCTTGTATAAAAATGCAACCAATCATTTTAAGCTTCATGAGACCATCATTTGTGAAGACAAGTGGATTTTCTGTTTTCCCTTACCCTGTCTGTCTCTTGCAGAACCCATCAATCGAGCTGTATCTCTATCTCTTCTACTCAGACAAAAAAAGAAAAAGAAAAATCAAACACTAAAATTATATATTGCACATCTGAGGCTTCAAATTATACAGGTTTTAGTAGTAACGCAAATACTTTTTTTATTCAAAGAAAAGTACTTTTTGTAGACTTGTCCATGTGAGTATTAAGGGTCATGTTTATGGAAAGTAGACATTTATTTTTGCTTTTGTGTTTGTATTGTTTCCCCTTGATAACAGCTAAGAACAGGTTTCACAAGCTGCATAGTAATCCGATGCACTATTCATCAGGCAGACTGCAGACAGTTTTATGACAAAAAATGTAGCTTAGGAGATGATGTTTGTACATGAATACCATATAACCATTGCACTCGTATTTATGGTACTACATATCCAATTACTACTTTTTTTCTTAGGAAAATCGCTAGTTAAAATGATTCCTACACCCGAGCTCCTACTAGACTTCTGCCAATACCCTTCAAAGTTTTGGAAGTCAATAAGTAAAATCTAGGAGTCAGTTAATGAAAACCTCTCAGCTTTACAAGACCAAATATAAAACTCACATTCAATGAAAGGGAAGGAAGGAGTGAAATTATTAAAGTCGTATACATAGATTATTAAAGATTAATAAGTGTCTTCTAAGACATCAACAAGCAATTCCAATCTAAAAAGAGCATTAAAATGATGTAGAGCTCTGAAGCTAATGTCTTAGCGCCAGAAACTGGAAGACTAACTTATTTCTTCGTAATATGTCGTTTTGTTCATTGTATCACAAGGAATGTCTGTGTGACCTTGTGGACACATAATTTTCCTACACGGATCATTTCAATTGAAACACATTAACACAGGAAACGTAGGGACATATCCTAGAATCAGAGAAACGATTATCTGGGTTAGTCAAAGGTTTCAGTTTAGTCTTAACCCTTCAACAATCAAAAAAGGCAGCATTAAAATACAGTATGTGACAGCAAATAAATCTGTCTGCCCTGCTCTCACCTGCTGTTAAATCTCAGACAGCTTTATACGTTGTCTGTTTTTATGATCCAAAAAGCCATATATTAGCACGGATTCTACATAGATTTTTTTACTTTAAAACTTTTCAGATTATTGACTAAACTTTTCTAGCATCCCCCCCCCCCCCCGTCTTCCTGTTAAGCCCATACTACATTGGTATTCAGAGCTCTGAGACCCAAGGTTAGACACATTAAAATAAAACACAACACAGACAGGACTGTCTTTAAATCCTCATATTGGCAAAGTAATTTGTGTCCTTTATAAAATTAAAAAAGAAAAATGCACTCCTCATAATAGTAATAGTATTTGTTAAATACTTGGTAAACTACACAGTGCTACATGCACTAACTTAGACACCTATCATCCACCAAACTAAAAAAGGTACTGCATTTTGAATTGTGTACGCTCCTAACTAACCAAGGGATTCCTTCCTGACTCGAAGTGGCAATCGGAAAGATCCCTGGATCAACTCTAATTTATGTATGAATACCAGTAACTTGCAACATTCTTTGTTTTTAGAAACTCATAAATTTTTTTCAAACTATCCAATGAACCTGCCATCACAATGTCCAATGGAAGACCGTTCCATAGTTTTACCATTCTCACAGTGAAAAGCCTTTTTTCAAACTTGAAGACTAAACGTCTTTTGTTCCAGTCTTAAGGGATATCCATCTGTCCTCTGATACGTTCTATTGGTGAACAATAGAGATGGCCAAAACTGGTGAGATTTACGGATTTACGGATCTCGGGAAAATTACCGAATATTCGAAAACAGAATGTTCTTTCGGGATTTTGGAGCACAGTTTTGATGATTATTGAACGTTCAGGCCACTTTGAATAATGTTTATAAAACAACCCCACAGACGAGGCGGTAAAGTGAGCCAGCTCCACCGCTCCTTAATAGGGCAGGCACATACTCTATCATTTGATAAACCCCTTAAAAATCTAGAAGGCAGGATATTGAATCCTAAATAATATATCAAGGTGATCCAAGTGCAATTCATTTTATTTACATATTGTAATACACTGAATTCATAATCACAAGTTAAAAAGTCAAAACATTATAAAGTGCCATAAAGAGGTTAGGTATATAACAGCATAAACAGTGCAATATGCATCAATAAATAAATACCCCTGCCTAAAGTTCAATATGGTAATAATAAAGAATATAGTCCCCAAGTTGGTAAGAATAGTCCTATTAGCCACCTCCGTAGTCCAAGTATGGTGGGTAAATGGAACTATAAACAGTCATAAGATAAGTATGCATATGCGACAGAATGAAAAGCAAGAGGGATGGCTGCAGGCAGACAAACAGGATGGCTTCCAGCTATAGATACAAAGCATAAAAGCAAAGGATTATTCCAAAATTCCTGGGGGACATGGATGCAAACAATGGAACAAACTCACCCACTACCACAGAGTCAATTGCGTCCTATCCCCAAATCAGGCTTTGCTCTAGCCATTGCTTGTTGACTCCTCACACACTCCCGGTGCAACCTGTTAGAGAGGTGTAGGACACCTGTTAGATAGGTGTTGCACCTGTTAGCTGGCTCTCTTTACAGCCTCGTCTGTGGGGTTGTTTTATAAACTTTTTCGGTTCTTCTATCTGTCTAACTTCTGTCACATTCTATCCCCCTTGTTATTATCGTATCACCTGCTTAGTGTTATTATTCACACCATAATTCGCCACTTTGATTAATCCTTGAAAATAGCCTTCAATGTTCTATAATCCTCGGGAATACTACTATTCTCGTAAACTACTACTTTCCGATCGTATTTTCGATGGTAATCGAATGTTCAAGGCTATTTTTGATAATCATCAAAAATGCACTCCAAAGTCCTGAAATCTGAAAAATTCTCCTGGGTTTCGGGCAGAATATTCAGATTTCAGAACAAGTGGGTTCCATGTCGGATCCAGGTATGAGTGGGTCCCAGCTCCCATCTCTAGTGAACAATGCCCCAGATAGTTTATTGTTTGGCCTGTTAATGTATTTATACACAGTAATCTTGTCTTAAAAGCATGGATCCTTATCATAGGGAGAGGCAAGCAATATAAACCTACTTGACATCAGCAGAGACAGGCTTGCATGTGAACCTTCCACAATGGCACACTGACATTACCAGTGAGTTTAAATTCACTGGATAGCTGCAGGTCTAAATACCAATGATTAAGGGCAAATATACTCACCATATAGGGTTCCCCAAGCCCCTCATCCCCCAAACCCACCCGTCAAAAAAGTCAGATATGCAGCAGCTGACAGCTCAGTGTCAGCTTCTTTTCTTTCTACCTAATGGATTACACATACAAGACTTGATTAGAATTGGGGGAATGGTAAAATGAGGTGGAAGGGGGAGTAGAGAGCTATTATTTGCTGGATGAGCAGCTTTTTGACAGCTTCAAGGGCTGTGTGTGGGGGCATAGTGTGTTGAATTGGGAGGTAGGATGAAGGTGACCTACCTCCCTGATAAATATAGTTTAATATGCAGATTAGAGATGGACTAGAACTCGAACTCAAACCCAAGTTCGAGCCGAACTATTCAAATCCGAATGAATTCGGACTTCTCAAGCTATCCTGGACCCGAATTTTCGATATTTTCGAACTTTTGATAAATATTGAATGTTCGACCGTTCGAATATGCGAGTAAAATGCTTATTATACCTATACGCGAGCATCGAATCCACAAGTAAGCTGTCCATTAAAACCTATACGCGAGCATCAAATCCGCGAGTAAAGTGTCCATTAAAACCTATACGCGAGCATCGAATCCACGTGTAAAATGTACATGATACCTAGGTGCAAACACCGAATCCGCGAGTAAAGTGTCCATTAAAGCCTATACACGAGCATCAAATCCGCGAGTAAATTGTACATGATACCTATGTGCAAATATCGAATCCGCGAGTAAAGTGTCCATTAAAGCCTATACGTGAGCATCGAATCCGCGAGTAAAATGTACATGGTACCTAAGCGCGAACATCGAATGTTCGAACGCGAGAGCTTGAAAATAGCGCAAGTGAGAGTAAAATTGATTTTTCGAAACGGACCAAACTTTCGAAAGTTCGTCCATCTCTAATGCAGGTGCATATTTTCATAACATCAATGTTAGTATAGTGGCTGCTTTACTCAAACAGATATACACACATCTCCCAAACTACCAAAGTGGCCATAAAAGATTCTGAAAACAGGTTATTTGCAGAGCTTGTTATTTTATATTAAGGATATTACCATCATGTGGAAATGTTACCCCCCCCCCCATACATTGAATCTTACAAGATTAAAGGGCTTGCCAGTGCTGTCATGGAAATTACATTTTAATTTAGATGGTTGCCCCCCCCCCCCCCCCCAAAAAAAAGGATGTTGAAGTTCAGACACATGTAACAATATCAGTTTAGTTTAATAGGTCTGACTGTTAAAAACTGTAATTGTTATAAAATGTAAAGCACATATCACAATAAGCAAATTATGGTATTAAAAACAACCCCAAGATATAAGGAGGGATCTATTTGAATGGGATATTTTTTAAATAAACCATTAGGATGAGGAATAGGGTCAGACCTGCAGAAACAGCCAATGTAAAATCAATATGGGTTGCAATTGATTTTCTATAGATCTCTTAATTTGATTGACCCAATGCTGGGGTTCAGGGTGAAGTAGATAATGGATATGATGTGCATTGTGTCTAGAAGAATCTTGTACACTGGATACATCTACAGCACCAGACCAGTGATTTGTTTAATTTGTAACTCATTAATAAGGGTACTGCTGTTGTACATGCTAAATATTTCTGGATGAGATTTTTTAGTGATCATTCTGTCATTAGAAGTTTTACCATATGTAATGTTTATAGTGCTTTATCCTAGTAGAAATGGCCGAATTTGCAAAAATCTGTTCCCCTCACCCCCAAAACTACAATTTAACCCACTACAGGCCCTACTGCAAAGTGTAGAAAAATCCTTACCTTACATCCCTGCTCCAAGTGGTTCTCCTGTAATGTCCCTCCCAAGTCCCAAAAACTTACCACCAGGAGCCTGGCAGAATCCATATAGGACTTTGCCTCCTGTCTCTCCTCCGAGAGAATTTTGCCATGCGCACTACAGCCCTCCCCCCTCCCTCTCCCACCCTCTCCATCCTATTTCTCTCTCCCTCCCCCTATCTCAAATCCCCTTTTCTGTAGTGTAGGGCTACCTCCCCCAACCCCAACCGCTATAGTTATTTGTGCAGAAACTCCCCCCCAAACTATACTTAGATTACCTGTTTTCCCTGGTGTTCTAGATAGCCAGAAGCCACATCCGTGATTGACTGTCTCTCAACCAATCAAGGACGCGGCTGCCGGTCCAGCCCCCTGCTTGCAGTTTCATGCAAACAGAGGGCCGAGACTGAACTTAGTAGGAGAGAGGTAATGTAAGTAATGATCGGGGGAGTTTCTGCAAAAATTACTATAGCGGTTGAGGCTGGGGGAGGGAGACCTACACTACACAAAACCATAAAAAAAGGTGTGGACATGCCCTTTAAAGTCAATGGGGGTTAAAAATTACAAAATTACACCTGCATTTATGATATAAATAGCAATGGTAACTTACTGTAAATGGCTCAAGGACCTGAGGAAAATGTATCAATGCCCAAAATCACAGTCCAATACATAAAAATTCATGAGCTTCCTGTTTTGGTATTCACGCTTCCTGTTTTGGTATTCTGGGTAATATTTTCGTAATTTCTCTCAATTTTTAAATATTCAAAATTTTCAAAAATTTCAGATCTGCATTCTGAGGAAGTTCTTATTAAGCCTTGGAACCCCTGAATTCCCATAGCCATGGCTAACAGACACTGATAATAGCTGCCATTGGTGAATTTGGGATATGTGGCTGGATCGTTTTCAAAAATTCTGCAAAAAAAAAACCACGTACATTCAATAATCCTAAAATGTTCCGTAAAATTTACACCTATACCAAAAAATTTAAAACTCCCTAATAAGCAGAATACGTTTTTGATAGTTACTATGAGATAAATTGAAATTGCAAAGTAGAGTTCAACCCATGGCATCCAGTAAAGTGTTTGCTCTAATTGTTCTTATGGAATTTGATGAGTAACAACTAGCTGGTACTTACTTGAGAGCCAATACTGCCTTATTTTATTGTGAGCCACTGCAATATTTTTTCCAACTTTATTTGCAAAAAAACCCAAAACAAACGATTGAAAAACATCGATTTGTGTGGTGAATGAATTTCAGTTATATTCTGACCTGACCAAAATATTAGACAGTGTGGTCAGACCGCAATATCAACCCAAACCGCAAACTATTGGTCAGAGTGGCCTGATCTCACAACTTGCAAAGGTTTACAGCTGTTTCTAACTTAGCCTAAACATTCAAATATAGGAGATATCTGTACCACAATCAAAAAATTCCATCTAAAAGGTTAATTATTTTTAATGAAATACCAAGTTCCTACATTTAAAATGAGCCATCAGCCAACTCTCAACATACTGAACAACCTGAGCTATGTTAAAATCTCTGATCAGAAAATTAAGGGGTGGGAGGCTGCCAGATGCCAGAGGCTTCTCCTCCTCCTCACTGGCATCGAGCACAGCTGCAGATTACAGTGTGTGTGAAGGAAACCTTTTGTAGACCAGATAGAGAAGAAGATACCAGGAGAACTGGTAAGTTAATCTACACACATATGGCCCACCTTGCTGGCCCCCCATGGCCCTTCCCACTCACAGGCCCCAATGCCCCCCTCCGCATGGGGAAGGGTCATGAGGGCCCACGAGGAGGAGGAGACACAGGGAAGAAGAACTATCTCATGGTTTCAGAGCAGGAAGTGTAGAGGATCTGGTGATGCTTCCCTATGATATCACACATAAAAAATTAAATATGTTCAAAACTATGTAAAAATAGTTCTGGGTAGCTCCTAATGCAATTTATTCAAATGAAATGCCATATTTTATTCTTCTGCAATACATGCATTGCAATGGCCTCTTATCTTATCTCTTTTGCAAACAGTAGGAAATCTCATCTTTATATTCCATAAAGGCCCACAAAATCCTTGAACTGTCTTTTTTATTTGTTGACGAAGGATCTGCCATAGTGCTTAATCCACCAAGTTAAAATAAAATACCATTTAAAAAAAACATTTAAACATTTCAGAATAAAATACACTGCTGATCATTATAAACAATGTTGTTTTTTATTATGCTCAAATACTCCAAATTCTCAAGACAAAGATATAAGGAAATATATTTAATAATAATAATAATAATAATTATTATTATTATTGATTTATATAGCGGCAATATCTTTTGTAGTGCTGTACAATTACATGGATACATTTGCTTTAGGCCCTGCCCCGAAGAGCTTACAATCTAAGCACATTTATTTGACACATACAACCTACAGTATCGTAAAAAAAAAAAGCAAAACAGAAAAAAAAGGGGTTAAGCTACTGTATAGCCTTACAGCTGGTGTGCAGGATTGTTGCTCAGCTCGAAAGGTACACTAGGGCAGCATCTTTCTCCCCTGCCAATCATTCAAGAAAATCTACAGTATAGAGAATATACATTGCCTTCGATTTGTGCTTTGAATAAAGGTTCAATCTTACAAAAGCTCTGTTTTAACCACAGGGTTTAGCTGTAAAGTGAGATGGTACTCAAATGAATCTGCCAGTGACGTGAATGAGAATTGTTTGAGAATTTATAGTTTTAGCGCTAATGCACTTTCAATCAAATCTCCTACTGTAGACGCTCCCTCTTATGTAGGTTGTCAAATTCAGCAGAAAAGCTGCACAATGAATTAGACAGGAATTGCGGAACAGTCGATTCTCATGGCTTTTGTTCAGTCTTCTGCTTGATTCTGAGAATAATTTTAGAGTTGTTTTTGTGAAAGGCTGCAGAGCGACAGTCCACAATAGGGTCATTTTCTAGCAGAATTTAAAATAAAGATCAATAATTCTGCTTATGAATAGTCGCTAACCACTGAGTTCAGTGTAAAAGAAAAAGACAAATTCTCCCCCCCCCCAAGTACTGAATACATTTTTCTGCTGTAACATTTATATTTTTTTTTTGTATTTGTTATGATGAACAAACACTTGGTTCTTTTAACTAAAGTTATTCCTCACACAACTGTAATGGCCACCAGTGGTAGAGACAGCAAATAGTATGGCTGCATGGATGTGCTGCGTTTTGTGACGATACTGATGAAGTGACGATCATCACGAAACGCGTCAGGGAGAGGTCTCTGGGGTGTGTTTTCCTCACGTTTGTTGCCATATGTTACAATAAAGGATTGATATTCACTAGGTTGAAGACTCATCCCAATCATTTGTTTACAATGACGTTCAGGAGTTTCTCCATATTGGAGATACCGGTCCTCCTGGGACTGGAAGTCTCCCTTTTGTGCGAGGTCCGATGGTAGACCGGAGCAGGTAGGACACCAGACTTTTGAAAGTATCGGCAATGTGCATTACATTCATTGTGTTAAGTCCTGGTTTAAAGAGAAAATGGCTGCAAGCGAAGATAAAAAAAAGATCTTGATAAATACAATTGAGCAGTTAGCGTGATCAAAAGTGGCAATAAGTGAAATAGTGATTTATAAACAGCAGGATAACACCCTAAGACTACAATACCTTTCCCCAACAGTGATATATAGCCTTATCTCTACCGGCCTTTGTCTTTTTCTTTCCTGATCCTTAAGGGTAGCAGTCACAGCCAATGACAGGCTACTTGCCAAGCTGCCTCCTCTGCAGGTGCGTGAGCTTGTGAAGAGTTTTAAAAGCTGGCAGAGAAGGAGTGAACCTTTAAAATAGGGAAAAAACAGAGACAGAGCTGAATAACTCTGTTCCCCAATGTCTGGGGGAAAGTTTTTAGGTTTTAGGATATGGAGGGTCCTCCTGTTGTATTTGAATTTAACTTCCCATTATCCACCCCCAAAATCTATTTCAATTTGATTACACTCTAGTCCTCTTGATGTGCTCCATATCTGATGTTATATTAATCTGGGTGCAATGAGTTTAATGCCTCAATAAACTTTCTTTGGTGTGCTTAGAATTCATCACTACCTAAGTCGCATACGAGATTGTATTATTAGCCGTGGACATTGCAATACAAGAGGAACAAATTAATACATACTTTCATTTCAGAGATGCACAAAAATAATTATATCCCACAGGATAGTGAAGATTATTCTCCAAGGCTGCAACAAAATGTTCCTAAGAGTCAATTATTAAGAATACCTGCCATTTAGATGTCGCTCTGGAACAGGCAGAACTTATTTAGAATCATTTGAGGAAGAAATCTACTGGAACAGTCTACAAATAAAGTCGTGGCCAAGGTAAAGTGACTAGGTAAAAAGAAAATGGGAAATCCTTAAAGTGAAATTGGAGACAAAAATATATTTTCTATATAAATTGCCATTTTAAAAAGTGAGTCCAAACCCAAAATATTAACGTTTGTGTTAGATAAGGCAGCAATCCAGCAAAATTTAAAGGAGAATCAAACCCTAAGTAAGAAAACCATCTGCCTGGGCCTGCCCACCACCATTCAGGACCTAGAAATCCATCTGCTGGTTTCTATGAATTTAACGTCCAGACCCTGGAACACCAACTGCTCTTCATCAGATGTTTGATCTAGATCATATCGTTTCAAACCGCCTGAAATGGAAGACAAATACTCCCATAATCAGGAGCGTCTTGCAATTGATTTTAGTTAGATGGGATTACCATTCCCTGAGTAGGATTTTCAACCTTCCTAATGGGTGTGGCAGCCCTGGATAGACAAATAGAGGAATCTTATTTAGGGCACTAAAATGTCCAGAAATGTCCCTGAACTCTGTACCTGTAGTCAATGACTATTATATACAATAAACATATGACTGCAGTTGTAGTTACATTTGTCTTTTCTATAACGTATCTATACTGCAGCCCCTTAGTTACAGCTCTTACGACTAATATTCTGAAAAAAAGATAGGTAGGTAGACAGACAGACAGACTGATGGATAGATAG
This sequence comes from Hymenochirus boettgeri, assembly GCA_019447015.1. NCBI lineage: Eukaryota > Metazoa > Chordata > Amphibia > Anura > Pipidae > Hymenochirus > Hymenochirus boettgeri. Next base: position 229,944,191 of record CM033471.1, read on the forward strand.
ATAGACAGTCAGACAGACTGATGGATAGATAGATAGATAGATAGATAGAGAGATAGAGAGAGAGATAGATAGATAGAGAGAGAGATAGAGAGAGAGAGAAGAGATAGATAGATAGATAGATAGATAGATAGATAGATAGATAGATAGAGAGAGAGAGAGAGAGAGAGAGAGAGAGAGAGAGAGTAGATAGATAGATAGATAGATAGATAGATAGATAGATAGATAGATAGATAGATAGATAGATAGATAGATAGACAGATTGAGAGAATGCTCACATTTTTCTTTTATTCTTCCACTAAATGCTGATTCATATACAATTTCAAGAAGAACTTCTCTCAAATAAATGCTATATACGGTAATAAGACCTTACAGAAAGGGCCATATAAATACTGTCAGGTTGACACATCACATCAATAAAATGCCATTTATTGTCCATGGCTCTCTGTATAATGTACCTTGCAACATATTGAGTCTACTTTTATATTCAAAACAGCTTGGGAGCTAATTATGATACATCTCTTATCCAGACATATGCTCTTCATATGATATATCTGCATTAAAAAAGCCATATTGTTTAAAAAAAAAAAAAAAAAGCATTTTAGTAGACAAAGATTGATTTTTTCCAATTAAACCATTTCTTGGCTTGTCAGGCGGATCTAAACTTATGTGCCCATTTCCAGACAACTGGGAGAGTGGAGAGTGGAAAGTGTCACCTCTAGGACTCTTATCTAAGCTAATGTAAAGTAGAGCTTGACAAATGCTTTAAATCGAGTTTTCTTTATTATTTATTTTTTGTATATATAAAATTGTCCCAATGTCCAGTACACACTGACCTGTAAATATAAAATGCCCCAATGTCCAGTACACACTGACCTGTAAATATAAAATGCCCCAATATCCAGTACACACACTGACCTGTAAATATAAAATATCCCTAATGTCCAGTACACACATTGACCTGTATATATAAAATGTCCCAATGTCCAGTACACACTGACCTGTAAATATAAAACACCCCAATGTCCAGTACACACTGACCTGTAAATATAAAATGCCCCAATGGTACCTGTAGTCAATGACTATTATATACAATAAACATATGACTGCAGTTGTGTTACATTTGTCTTTTCTATAACAAGTATCTATACTGCAGCCCCTTAGTTACAGCTCTTACGACTAATATTCTGAAAAAAAGATAGGTAGGTAGACAGACAGACAGACTGATGGATAGATAGATAGACAGTCAGACAGACTGGATGATGATAGATAGATAGATAGATAATAGAGAGATAGAGAGAGAGATAGATAGATAGAGAGAGAGATAGAGAGAGAGGAGAAGATAGATAGATAGATAGATAGATAGATAGATAGATAGATAGTAGATAGAGAGAGAGAGAGGAGAGAGAGAGAGAGAGAGAGGAGAGTAGATAGATAAAGATAGATAGATAGATAGATAGATAGATAGATAGATAGATAGATAGATAGATAGATAGATAGACAGATTGAGAGAATGCTCACATTTTTCTTTTATTCTTCCACTAAATGCTGATTCATATACAATTTCAAGAAGAACTTCTCTCAAATAAATGCTATATACGGTAATAAGACCTTACAGAAAGGGCCATATAAATACTGTCAGGTTGACACATCACATCAATAAAATGCCATTATTGTCCATGGCTCTCTGTATAATGTACCTTGCAAAATATTGAGTCTACTTTTATATTCAAAACAGCTTGGGAGCTAATTATGATACATCTCTTATCCAGACATATGCTCTTCATATGATATATCTGCATTAAAAAAGCATATGTTTAAAAAAAAAAAAAAAAAAGCATTTTAGTAGACAAAGATTGATTTTTCCAATTAAACCATTCTTGGCTGTCAGGCGGATCTAAACTTATGTGCCCATTTCCAGACAACTGGGAGAGTGGAGAGTGGAAAGTGTCACTCTAGGACTCTTATCTAAGCTAATGTAAAGTAGAGTTGACAAATGCTTTAAATCGAGTTTTCTTTATTATTTATTTTTTGTATATATAAAATGTCCCAATGTCCAGTACACACTGAGTAAATATAAAATGCCCCAAGTCCAGTACACACTGACCTGTAAATATAAAATGCATCCCAAATCCAGTACACACACTGACCTGTTAATATAAAAATATCCCTAATGTCCAGTACACACATGACCGGTATATATAAAAGTCCCAATGTCCAGTACACACTGACCTGTAAATATAAAACACCCAATGTCCAGTACACACTGACCTGTAAATATAAAATGCCCCAATGCAGTACAACATGACCTGTAAATATAAAACACCCAATGTCCTAGTACACAATGACCTGTAAATATAAAATGCCCCAATGTCCAGTACACACACTGACCTGTATAATATAAAATATACCTAATGTCCAGTACACACTGACCTGTATATATAAATGCCCAATGTCCAGTACACACTGACCTGTAAATATAAAAACACCCCAATGTCCAGTACCACACTGACCTGTAAATATAAAATGCCCCAATGTCCAGTACACACACTGACCTGTAAATAAAAATATCCTAATGTCCAGTACACACTGACCTGTATATATAAAGTCCCAATGTCCAGTACACACTGACCTGTGAATATAAAACACCCCAATGTCCGTACACACTGACCTGTAAATATAAAATGCCCCAATGTCCAGTACACACTGACCTGTAAATATAAAATGCCCCAATGTCCAGTACACACTGACCTGAATATAAATGCCCCAATGTCCAGTACACACACTGACCTGTAAATATAAAATGCCCCAATGTCCAGTACACACACTGACCTGAAATATAAAATGCCCCAATGTCCAGTACACACGACCTGATATATAAAATGCCCCAATGCCCAGTACACATACTGACCTGTATATATAAAAAATGCCCCAATGTCCAGTACACACACACTGACCGGTAATAAAAATGCACCAATGCCCATACACACTGACCTGTAAATATAAAATGCCCCAATGTTCAGTACAACACACTGACCTGTATATATAAATTCCCCAAAGCTCAGTACACTAATGACTTGTATATATATATATATATATAATGCCCCAATGTCTAGTAAACACTGACCTGTAAATATAAAATTCCCCAATGTCCGTACTCCCTGACCTTGATATAAAAGGCACCAATGTCCAGTACACACTGACCTGTAAATATAAAATGCCCCAATGTCCAGTACCCCTGACCTGTAAAATAAAATGCCCAGTCCAGTACTCCCTGACCTGAAATATAAAATGCCCCAATGTCCAGTACTCCTGACACTGTAAATATAAAATGCCCAATGTCCAGTACTCCTGACCTGTAAATATAAAATGCCCCAATGTCCAGTACTCCCTGACCTGTAAATATAAAATGCCCAATGTCCAGTACTCCTGACCTTAAATATAAAAGCCCCAATGTCCAGTACTCCCTGACCTATAGATATAAAAGGCACCAATGTCCAGTACACACACTGACCTGTAAATATAAAATGCCCCAATGTCCAGTACACACTGACTGTAAATATAAAATGCCCCAATGTCCAGTACTCCCTGACCTATAGATATAAAAATGCCCCAATGTCCAGTACTCCCTGACCTATAGATATAAAAGGCACCAATGTCCAGTACTCCCTGACCTGAATATAAATGCCCCAAGTCCAGTACACCTGACCTGTAAATATAAAATGCCCCAATGTCCAGTACTCCCTGACCTGTAAATATAAAATGCCCCAATGTCCAGTACACACTGACCTGTAAATATAAAATGCCCCAATGTCCAGTACTCCCTGACCTGTAAATATAAAATGCCCCAATGTCCAGTACTCCCTGACCTGTAAATATAAAATGCCCCAATGTCCAGTACTCCCTGACCTGTAAATATAAAATGCCCCAATGAACAGTTTACACTGACATGTAAATATAAATGCCCCAATGAACAGTTACACTGACCTGTACCCTTTTTTTGTGCTCATTACGTAGTACCTGCATGCCCAACTCTCGTGTGTGCATTGCTCTGAGCACTGCAAGGCCATTGAGGCACACAGAGACAGAGAGAGCATGTGCAGTGGTGGTATTGGGGCACACATGCACATAGGTAAGCAAATTGTTATATTAGATATTGCTGGAGACTATTATTAGTCTTGTAATTACACAGAGCCAAAATAGCTTTGCACCAAAACATGTCCAAGTTGTTGGACAAAAGGGTGTGCTCAGAATTTACCTTTGTGATGTGATGTACCTAAACACGGACACAAGGCATCGCGTTCTTTGAAGCACCCTTTATGGTTTTGTCAGATAATTGGAAGCAACATTAAGCCATCGCCCGCTAGACATCTACTGTATAATACTGGTCAATACAGCCACCCCTCCTATATTAGTTATCATGTTAATGTTTCTCAAGAACGATTATATTCAGCAAAGTCAAGTAGTTTTTCCAATCTAAATGGAGAAAGCAGAAGAAGCTCTGCTTTTAAGAGCATATGACCGACATAGAACACAAAAAGTACAACATGCATTGGCTGGATTAACGCACTCTGAACATATTAAGGAATTAAAGCACCAATGTTTGTTTAAAAGGTTTATAAAAAGCCTTTTTAGTAATGTAGATGTTTACACTAATGCCTTGTATGAACAATTTCAAGTCTTTCCTTTTGATTATCAATATAATGATAGTGATAAGGACAAAGCTTTTAAACCTGTTTGAAACCATAATTGGTAACAAACTGAAAATGTATTTTGTTAGAGTCACTGATGACGCTAACCAAATATGATAATAGACACTACTTTAACTAAAAAGAATAAATAGTTATGTCATTTAAAGCATATATATATATATATTATATATATATATATATATATATATATATATATACGAGTTAAACGATGTTTTCAGGCTTCAGACATTAGGGATGGACTAGAACTCGAACTCGAACCAGGGTTCGAGCCAAACTTTATGTGTCGGATGAACTCGAACTATTCGAACTAGTTTGATTTTCCGGAATCGCGGGACTATTTAGAAAATCTCGAACATTCGAGAATTCTTGAATGTATGAGGATCTTTGAATGTTCGACAGGCCTCGAATGGAACTTACAAAAACCCCTGAACGGCGTAGATTTACCGAATTCATCCACTCGCGGATTGCCGAACAGCCGAAAATCCGGCAGCCGGACAGTTCGGGGGTCCCGCAACTCGAAACCAGGACCCCCTCCTGGGTCCTTACAAGGACCTTGTGGCCCTGACAAGGGCCCTTTGGGGCTTAAGAGGTCCCGCAGCTCGAACGGGACCCCCCTCCTGGCTCTTGTAAGTGCCCTTGCGGCACTGATAAGTGCCTTTGTTGGGGTCCCGCAGCTCGAACCGGGAACCCGTCGGCTTTGAAAGAGCCCTTGGGGGGCGTCTTCTGTCTTCCATCTGGTGACACCAGCTCCACTGAGGCCACCGACCCGAGAAGTACCCCTGCAGCAGCCATGTTACCGGCAATTCCCTGCCACTGCAGGTGTTTGAAAACTACAACTCCCAGCAACTAAAGCATGCTGGGAGTTGTATTTCCAAACATCTGGAGTGCCAATGAATGGGGGTTACTGTATGGGATTACTGTCCATTTAAAGGGCAACTAATGCCTCAAAACAATATAGAATCAGGAGGATGTATCTATTGTGAAAGATTACCTTTTGTTTCTATATTTTTGGAGCTTAGTTGCCCTTTAAATGGACAGCAGAATTCCCATACAGTAGCCATACAGTAATAGCGATACTGGATTTGGCTATCACTGTATAGGACTACTGTATGGGAATTCTGCTTTCCATTGAAAAGGGCAACTAAAGCCTCAAAAAAAAATATAGAATCAGAAGGCAGTGGTGGTCATAATTTCTACCCTCGACTTATACTCGACCCTTTTCACTTTTACACAAACCAGTACGTTATCAAACATGGCAGCACTCGAGCCCCACCAAACTATCCATGTGGTGCATCAAATCAGAGTTGCTACCTCCCAGCTACAGGTGCTTGCATATAAATATATACAATCGAAGAGGTACTCATTATGAAAACAGGTAGAAACACTTATGGTACACAACCACTCTCGTGTCGGCCACCCACCTGACGTGTTTTGAGGGCGTACCCACTTTGAACCCGTAACTGTACAACCACGAAATGTGTCAGGGCGTGTGGCCGACACGAGAGGGTGTTCATACCCTTTATATTACTAAATCCTGGGTGCAAATATCGGTGAGGCATATTTTCATCCTGGGAAATAATGTGTATGAATGTAACAACCCCCTCGGGTTGGGTTCTGTTTCTAGATTTATACCATTACAAATCAACCCAGAACCCGGAAACGCAATCGCTCACGGAATGGCATGCGATTTCATGTGCGATTTTGTTGTGTTTGCCCATACGTTTTTCCATTAGATATAGAAAAAAACCATGCGATGCGATAAAAAATGCGGAATGCAAGCGGAAAAAATGCATGTGCAATCACATGCGCAAACCCCAAAAAAGCGCGATAGTGTGGCCTAGCCCTCAATGAGTTTAAAAAAGGAAAAAGAAATGCCAACAATATCACGCTTTTCAGTGGGTGAAATAGCTTCTGTGTGCAAACCTTTATTTCAAATTCCCCCAGCAGGTATGATAGAAAATATAAACGTCATTTAGATAACACAATTTTCCCTTTAATGTAAACAGCAGTACTGTATATACCTGAATGATTTGCTCCTATTAGTGCTTTAGTGACTTTGTAACTGTCACTTAAATAAAACATTTCTTTCTCAGCTTGTAATGTGGCTGCATTTGTGTTACTTTACTTTGCTAATAAATTGTCGAGCGAGCCCATAAAGAAGCAGAAAAATAAATAAATAACATTGCAGGAAAAGCCATTTATGAAAAGAAGCTGCGTTTAATACTGCTCGTAAATTTAGCGACATATATTACCTCTCAGCAATTTTATTGAACCTTATGTCATGTAACTCTGATTAGGTATTTATATGGTTTATTATTATCTTAGCATATATATATATATATAAATATATAATATTATTATAATATATAGAAATGCAAACAAACAGGTAAGCACACCTTCATTTAAACAGCAGCCCGGGTGTCCATCATAAATAGCATATATGAAGGAAAAAGATGTCACTCACGGGTCTTTGACGAAAACAGCTTTTATTGTACAACACATCAATGTAACAATAAAAGCTGTTTTGTAAAAGACCTGTGTCAAAGATGAGTGACACTTTTCCTTCATAATATATATATATATATATATATATATAAATATAACAGTTAACAAACAGTAGGCATCGGCACACCGGTCACGCATTGCTATGCTGTGCATATCTCCCACGGGGATCGACTTCCCCAAACTAGATAGCAATGGAGTTGCACACTATGGATAGAAGCAGATAAAGTTAATTTATTGACATGCTTACAAATATATCAAGCCACATTTCAGGGGGTTCGTCCCTTTATCAAGTATGTAAGCAGGTAATGATATTCAGTTGTACAGGTTTTTTAATCAGGATAACCCCTCCCAGGGGAAGTGACATCACACGATCCATTATACATATAAGGGATGTACTGTATATCTATTATACATACATAGTACAGGTCTGTCTAATACAAACCACATGAACCTATAGTCTTACCCCTCTTAAAGGGGTTTTGTGAATTCTTGTATCTCAGGATAGGCCTTCTCCAAGACATGCCAGTGGCTCCTAAGTATGTTGTAATCTGTTGACTCTGCTCACTATATGTGTGACACAAGTAATCCGCACACCTGATGTGTGTGCTTATTTTGCAATTTGTTTCTAGCCTCTTGGATAATTTCCTAGCATACCCTCTCTCTGGAATTTGGTACACATTTGTTCCATGTACCTTTTTCTAGGTGGATCTGTGACTAAACGTTCCACCCTACATAATTGGCTGTATGGCATGGCTTTTTTATAGATGAGGGGGGATGGGGATGGTGACTTGGAAATGCAATAATTGATTCTTATTAGTCGGTTTTGATATAATTCCGTTTTTAGACCACTTGCATCATTTTTTATAATTTTTACATCCAAAAATTGGACTTCGTTAGTATCACTCATCATAGAAAGGTTTATTGATGGAGGGAATTAATTAATTATTTTGTGACAAACTTGAAAGGGAGATATAATCCCAAACGTGGCTTGATATATTGTAAGCATGTCAATAAATTACCTTTATCTGCTTCTATCCCTAGGTGCAACTCCATTGCTATCTAGTTAATATATAAATAACTGCTGGATACAGGTACACACTTCAAACCAATTATTTTGCCCTGGTGCAATCCAAGGCCACTTGTATGTATATTATGAAAACAAGGAGCATCTCTGGGTCTTCTTAAAGGGCATGTCCGCCCCCAAAAATATAATTCCCCCACATACTGACCCCATCATGTAGTGTAGTTTAATACTTACCTCACATCCCAGCCTCATATGGTTCTCCTGTAGTCCGCCCCAAAGTCCCAAAAACTGCCCACCAGGAGGATAGCAGAGTCCATATAGGACTCTGCCTCTACCTGGCCTCCAGGAGAAGTTTGGCGATACTGCAGCCCTTCTCCCCCTCCCTCCCCTCCCGATTAGGATTCCCTCCCCTAGTGTAAATCCCTTATATGTAACATTCCCTGTCCCCCCAGCCCCAACCGCTCTATTATTTTATTTGAAAGTGCCCCAAACTTTACTTACCTCCCCTCTTTCCTCCGCCGCAATGAACTCCCGGCAGCCGCGTCCGTGATTGGCTGCCACTCAGCCAATCACAGACGCGACTGCCGGTCCCGCCCCTCTGCTTGCATTTTCTCGCAAGCAGAGGGCCGGCAGCGCAGCAGAGGAAAGAGGTGATGTAACTAAAGTTTGGGGCATTTCTAATAAAATAAATAGAGCGGTTGGGGCTGGGGGGACAGGGGGAATGACATATAAAAAAATTATTTCAAGGGTGGACATACCCTTTAAAGCAATTTATTCAGTGTATAATTTTTTTGGAAGTCGGGTCTGTTTCGGTCCTGTTTCTTGGACCATTGGCTTGAGAATAGTCCAGTACAAGGATGAAACGTTGATTAAATTATACACTGAATAAATTGCATTTCTTCAACTATTTATTATAAAAACAACACAACCGACATGTTTGGCTAGATACAGCCGTCTCACAGATATGATGCCATCATTCGTGGACACACTTTTAACAAGTAAGTGAGAAACTCCTCCTTCCAAGACACACCCCCTAGGTTACTAGGTGTAAGTGCTGTGCAATGTTATATTAAGTGCTCAGTGCTTCTCATAAATAAATAAAATATACATACATTTCACAACCCCCAAATGTGGTTAATATCATATTTTAAAAATATTAAAAACATTACTTTAAAACTAAATTTTTTGTATGTCAAATACACTCACCTTCTTATGGTTTCAAGCAGTAGTTTTTATCCCTACTGTTCTTAAAGTAATTTATTCTGGTAGCTTTTAAAAATTGTACATTATAGCTATACCAAGTGCAACCCAATAGTATCCAATCTACTCATTACTTATATTGATACAAAGTATTACTAAAGTCATATGGGTATATAAAATATACAGTTTCCATATTTTAACACTAGAGGAGCAATATCACAAACATTATCCAAATTTCACAATAACTGTTGTTCAGTATTAGAGTTCCATAGTTAAAATAACAGAGTCTTCTATAAAAAACAGGAGAGGACTAATTGTTAATTCAGTTAAACAAGTAACTTCTTGGCTTGTTCCTGTGTCGTTCCTTATCAGTGGCCCAGCTTTTTAAAGAGGCCAACCATACTTTGGCCACATTGAGGTGGGTTGATCAGGTATCAGTTTAATGAATCCACAGGAACGAGCCGCAAGAAGCATGTCGATGTGTTGTTATTATAATAAATAGGTGAAGAAATCTGATGAGTGGCGCTTAACTTCACTTATAAAGTTATGTATCTACATTGTAGCTGTACCTGGTCTCCATGAACAGAAGCTGGAGTGCGTAGACCATAAATGTATATATACATATATATGTGTGTGTGTGCAAATGACCTGGGTGCCTCCCAATGATTGCTGCATATAGTATAAATAGATGTGGGAGCATTCCAGGACTTTTAATTAATTTATTATCAGTAACACATACAGTGGCAACGTTTCAGCCCTGTGCCTTGGGCCTTTACCAAGCCGTGTGAACACACACAGTGAGTGGAACTTAAATAGAGGAAACTCCTCCCAGTGACCGATACATCATAACAATTAATACATTAACCCACAGAGTACATATCCCAGACTTGGATAACATTATAGCCAGTGTACAATAAATAGTAAAATAAAGTGCCTAACAAAGTGCCTTATAAATGCATATATATAAGCATAAAGATAATGTGCTGAATATAAAGTGCTTATAGGGTGTTGTTTTTAAAGTGCCTAATTTTGAATATTGAGTATTAAATATTAAATATTAAAAAAAGTGTAATAAAGTTTAATTAAATAATAATATCAATCACTGTGTTCTGAGTGTTGTAATTATTATAAAAGTAAATAGTATCTTTTTTAAAAAAAATATCAGGGAGATTCAATAAAAGTTTATAGTTTAAATGGTGCTAATTTGTAACAACCAATCAGAACTTATGTAACATTTGAAAGCTAACATCTGATTGGTTGGGGCAAAATTAGCACCATTTTAAACGATAAGAACTTTTATTGAATAACCCGTATATAATTTACTAGTAGAGTTGTATATTTCAAATAACCTCAGAACAAAGTGGACAGAGGGTCAAGTGAACTATGCATAAGATTAACGTCATTTTAAAAACATCTTTAGGAATATTCTTCAATATTTGAAATTAGGCACTTGCTTGTTGATGTTTATTCTACCAACAAAAACAATCAAATAGGCTTTCCCGCCCCCACCCGCCACAAAATTTCCTAAAAAAAGAACCAGATCCCTACTTACAGAGCCTCTCAGCCAATCACAGATGCGGCTGATCAGATCACCGTGGGACAGAAAGCACTGTGAGTAGAAATGTGGGGATTTTTTTATGAAATATTGTGGGGGTTGGAGGTGGGTAGGGGTTACCTACCTTACCCCCAAAGTTTTTTGGGGGGGTGGACATGCCTTTTAAATACAGAGATACAAGGAATCCAATGCACTCCTGGGTCTTTTTTAGAAGTCAACACAATTATTGTAGATGTAAGGCAACACTAAGGTCCCAATTATCTTTTTAACAATGACATGGCAGTTGGGAGTGTACACTACAGAAAAATGTTTGTTAAACTAGGTAAAGGGCAGCCATAGAAGGATCCAGAAGGTAGAAGGGGGGCTCCCCTGCGCATGTCACCATCTCTCTGGAGGCCAGACAGGGGGTAGAGACCTTTCAAAGGAAGCAGCTCTACTCTTTAGTTTTTGGAATTTGCACAGAGAATGCAGGAGAACCATAATGAGAAGGGATGTAAGGTAAGATTTTTTTAAGTACACAGTGGGGCCAGTAGTGGTTAAATTAGTTTGGGGGGTGGACATGCCCTTAAAAGGTATAAATAGCAATGGTAACTTACTGTAAATGGCTCAGGGACCTAGGAAATGGTCTGGGGAACAGGTTGTTAGCACTGATGCCTTGCGAGAACTGATGTCCTGGGTTTGAATCTCCCTGAACACATCTACAAGGAAAGTTCTCCCCGTACTTGTGTGTTTCCTCGGGTTTCCCCCACATTTATAAAGACACACTGAAAGGTAAAGGTTGTATGAGGAAATACAGTGATTAGATGTTAGCTCTTCAGTAGCATCAGGATTTTAATCAAAGGGGATTGCAGAGATTTATTTTCCTAATTGTGTGATCATTAAGTGAATCAGGTATGGCAAGTAAGGAATACAATATAGACTATTATTAGATTACCATATACTGGGATGGTTACCAGATAGGTAGATTAAGGGTAGATTGAATCATCTATAGATATAAGATACCATATACTGTGCTGGTTACCGCAGAATAGGTAGGATTGTAAAGGGTAGATTATCATGATAGAACCATTATATGTGCTGGTTACGGGATAGGTAGGGATGTTTAAGGGTAGATTTATCATATATAGATATATAGATCTAACACTGTGCTGGTACCGGGATAAGGTAGGGATTTTGTAAGGTAAGATTTATCATATATAGATATATAGATACCCTATACTGTGCTGGTTACCAATAGGTAGGATGTTGTTGTAAGGGTGAGTTATCAGACTAGAGATATATAGCAGACCAATACTGTGCTGTATGTTGGTACGGATGTACGGATGTAAGGGTTAGTAGATTTTATCATTATAGATACTAGATCCCTATACTGTGCTGGTTACGGATAGGTCGGGGATGTCGGTAGATTTACATATATGATATATAGCAACCATATACTGTGGCTGGTTACCCAGATAGGTGGATGTTGTAAGGGTTAGTAGATTATATATATAGATTATAGATACCATTACTGTGCTGATTTACGGATAGGTGGGATGTCAGGGTTCGATTTATTCATCTATAGATATATAGATACCAAACTGTGATGGTTCACGGATAGGTAGGATGTAAGGGTTAGAGATTACAGATATAGATATATAGATTACCATATTCTGTGCTGGTTACCGGATAGGTAGGATGTTGTAAGGGTTCGATATCATATCTAGATATAGAGATACATATACTGTGCTGATTACCGGATAGTAGGATGTTGTAAGGGTTAGATTTTAGCATATAAGATATTATAGATACCATTATTACTGTTGATGGTTTAAAAGGATAGGTAGGATTGTAAGGGTAGATATCAATATAGATATATAGATTACCATATACTGTGCTGGTTACGCGATAGCGTAGGAGTAAGGGTAAGATTTCTAATATATAGATTATATTAGCTACCATATACGTTGCTGGTTACGGAAATGGGTATGGGTTAGGATGTAGGATAGATGTTCATATCATGGATATAGGATACATATACGTGTGTTACCGGGATATAGGTAGGAGGTTTTTAAGGGTATTGAGTTAGTTTTAGATTTATCATATATAGATATATAGATTACCATTACTGTGCCGGTACCAGTAGGTAGGATTTGTAAGGGTGGATTGGATTGTTCATATTATAGATATATAGATATCATATACTGGATGGTTACAAGATAGGTAGGAGCTGTTGTAAGGGTGGATTTATCATAAAGAATATAGATAACCATGTATGTCCCAATGTCCAGTACACACTGACCTGTAAATATAAAACACCCCAATGTCCAGTACACACTGACCTGTAAATATAAAATGCCCCAATGTCCAGTACACACACTGACCTGTAAATATAAAATGCCCCAATGTCCAGTACACACTGACCTGTATATATAAAATGCCCCAATGCCCAGTACACATACTGACCTGTATATATAAAAAATGCCCCAATGTCCAGTACACACACACTGACCGGTAAATATAAAATGCACCAATGCCCAATACACACTGACCTGTAAATATAAAATGCCCCAATGTTCAGTACACACACTGACCTGTATATATAAATTCCCCAAAGCTCAGTACACATAATGACTTGTATATATATATATATATATAATGCCCCAATGTCTAGTAAACACTGACCTGTAAATATAAAATTCCCCAATGTCCAGTACTCCCTGACCTATAGATATAAAAGGCACCAATGTCCAGTACACACTGACCTGTAAATATAAAATGCCCCAATGTCCAGTACTCCCTGACCTGTAAATATAAAATGCCCCAATGTCCAGTACTCCCTGACCTGTAAATATAAAATGCCCCAATGTCCAGTACTCCCTGACCTGTAAATATAAAATGCCCCAATGTCCAGTACACACTGACCTGTAAATATAAAATGCCCCAATGTCCAGTACTCCCTGACCTGTAAATATAAAATGCCCCAATGTAGAAAAACAGTCTGTCAGTGTGGCGACAATGTGTTAAAGACTCTGGAAAAAATCAGAGGATAAGAAGGTGGTGGATGAATAAAGCGTGATAGATCCTAGTGAAGAAGGCCGAATTTGCAAAAATCTGTTCCCCTCACCCCCAAAAACTACAATTTAACCCACTACAGGCCCACTGCAAAGTGTAGAAAAATCCTTACCTTACATCCCGCTCCAAGTGGTTCTCCTGTAATGTCCCTCCCAAGTCCCAAAAACTTACCACCAGAGCCTGGCAGAATCCATATAGGACTTGCCTCCTGTCTCTCCTCCGAGAGAATTTTGCCATGCGCACTACAGCCCTCCCCCCTCCCTCTCCCACCCTCTCCATCCTATTTCCTCTCCCTCCCCCTATCTCAAATCCCCTTTTCTGTAGTGTAGGGCTACACCTCCCCCAACCCACCGCTATAGTTATTTGTGCAGAAACTCCCCCCCAAACTATACTAGAATTACCTGTTTTCCCTGGTGTTCTAGATAGCCAGAAGCCACATCCGTGATTGACTGTCTCTCAACCAATCAAGGACGCGGCTGCGGTCCAGCCCCCTGCTTGCAGTTTCATGCAAACAGAGGGCCGAGACTGAACTTAGTAGGAGAGAGGTATGTAGTAATGATCGGGGGAGTTTCTGCAAAAATTACTATAGCGGTTGAGGCTGGGGGAGGGAGACCTACACTACACAAAACCATAAAAAAAGGTGGGACATGCCCTTTAAAGTCAATGGGGGTTAAAAATTACAAAATTACACCTGCATTATGATATAAATAGCAATGGTAACTTACTGTAAATGGCTCAAGGACCTGAGGAAAATGTATCAATGCCCAAAATCACAGTCCAATACTAAAAATTCATGAGCTTCCTGTTTTGGTATTCACGCTTCCTGTTTTTGTATTCTGGGTAATATTTTCGTAATTTCTCTCAATTTTTAAATATTCAAAATTTTCAAAAATTTCAGATCTGCATTCTGAGGAAGTTCTTATTAAGCCTTGGAACCCCTGAATTCCCATAGCCATGGCTAACAGACACTGATAATAGCTGCCATTGGTGAATTTGATATGTGGCTGGACTGTTTCAAAAATTCTGCAAAAAAAAAACCACGTACTTCAATAATCCTAAAATGTTCCGTAAAATTTACACCTATACCAAAAAATTTAAAACTCCCTAATAGCAGAATACGTTTTGATAGTTACTATGAGATAAATTGAAATTGCAAAGTAGAGTTCAACCCATGGCATCCAGTAAAGTGTTTGTCTAATTGTTCTTATGGAATTTGATGAGTAACAACTAGCTGGTACTTACTTGAGAGCCAATACTGCCTTATTTTATGTGAGCCACTGCAATATTTTTTCCAACTTTATTTGCAAAAAAACCCAAACAAACGATTGAAAAAACTCGATTTGTGTGGTGAATGAATTTCAGTTATACTGACCTGACCAAATATTGACAGTGTGGTCAGACCGCATATCAACCCAAACCGCAAACTATTGGTCAGAGTGGCCTGATCTCACAACTTGCAAAGGTTTACAGCTGTTCTAACTTAGCCTAAACATTCAATAGGAGATTCTGTACCACAATCAAAAAATTCCATCTAAAGGTTAATTATTTTTAATGAAATACCAAGTTCCTACATTTAAATGAGCCATCAGCCAACTCTCAACATACTGAACAACCTGAGCTATGTTAAAATCTCTGATCAGAAAATTAAGGGGTGGGAGGCTGCCAGATGCCAGAGGCTTCTCCTCCTCCTCACTGGCATCGAGCACAGCTGCAGATTACAGTGTGTGTGAAGGAAACCTTTTGTAGACAGATAGAGAAGAAGATACCAGGAGAACTGGTAAGTTAATCTAACACATATGGCCCACCTTGCTGGCCCCCCATGGCCCTTCCCACTCACAGGCCCCAATGCCCCCCTCCGCATGGGGAAGGGTCATGAGGGCCCACGAGGAGGAGGAGACACAGGGAAGAAGAACTATCTCATGGTTTCAGAGCAGGAAGTGTAGAGGATCTGGTGATGCTTCCCTATGATATCACACATAAAAATTAAATATGTTCAAAACTATGTAAAAAAGTTCTGGGTAGCTCCTAATGCAATTTTTCAAATGAAATGCCATATTTTTTCTTCTGCAATACATGCATTGCAATGGCCTCTTATCTTATCTCTTTTGCAAACAGTAGGAAATCTCCTTTATTTCATAAAGGCCACAAAATCCTTAACTGTCTTTTTTATTTGTTGACGAAGGATCTGCCATAGTGCTTAATCCACCAAGTAAAATAAAATACCATTTAAAAAAAACATTTACATTTCAGAATAAAATACACTGCTGATCATTTATAAACAATGTTGTTTTTTATTATGCTCAAATACTCCAAATTCTCAAGACAAAGATATAAGGAAATATATTTAATAATAATAATAATAATAATTATTATTATTATTGATTTATATAGCGCAATATCTTTTGTAGTGCTGTACAATTACATGGATACATTTGCTTTGGCCCTGCCCCGAAGAGCTTACAATCTAAGCACATTTATTTGACACATACAACCTACATATCGTAAAAAAAAACAAAACAGAAAAAAAAGGGGTTAAGCTACTGTATAGCCTTACGCTGGTGTGCAGGTTTGTTGCTCAGCTCGAAAGGTACACTAGGGCAGCATCTTTCTCCCCTGCCAATCATTCAAAAATCTACAGTATAGAGAATATACATTGCCTTCGATTTGTGCTTTGAAAAAGGTTCAATCTTACAAAAGCTCTGTTTTAACCACAGGGTTTAGCTGTAAAGTGAGATGGTACTAAATGAATCTGCCAGTGACGTGAATGAGAATTGTTTAGAATTTATAGTTTTAGCGCTAATGCACTTTCAATCAAATCTCCTACTGTAGACGCTCCCTCTTATGTAGGTTGTCAAATTCAGCAGAAAAGCTGCACAATGAATTAGACAGGAATTGCGGAACAGTCGATTCTCATGGCTTTTGTTCAGTCTTCTGCTTGATTCTGAGAATAATTTTAGAGTTGTTTTGTGAAAGGCTGCAGAGCGACAGTCCACAATAGGGTCATTTTCTAGCAGAATTTAAAATAAAGATCAATAATTCTGCTTATGAATAGTCGCTAACCACTGAGTTCAGTGTAAAAGAAAAAGACAAATTCTCCCCCCCCCCAAGTACTGAATACATTTTTCTGCTGTAACATTTATTTTTTTTTTTGTATTTGTTATGATGAACAAACACTGGTTCTTTTAACTAAAGTTATTCCTCACACAACTGTAATGGCCACCAGTGGTAGAACAGCAATAGTTGGCTGCATGGATGTGCTGCGTTTTGTGACGATACTGATGAAGTGACGATCATCACGAAACGCGTCAGGGAGAGGTCTCTGGGTGTGTTTTCCTCACGTTTGTTGCCATATGTTCAATAAAGGATTGATATTCACTAGGTTGAAGACTCATCCCAATCATTTGTTTACAATGACGTCAGGAGTTTCTCCATATTGGAGATACCGGCCTCCTGGGACTGGAAGTCTCCCTTTGTGCGAGGTCCGATGGTAGCCGGAGCAGGTTAGGACACCAGACTTTTGAAAGTATCGGCAATGTGCATTACATTCATTGTGTTAAGTCCTGGTTTAAAGAGAAAATGGCTGCAAGCGAAGATAAAAAAAAGATCTTGATAAATACAATTGAGCAGTTAGCGTGATCAAAAGTGGCAATAAGTGAAATAGTGATTTATAAACAGGCAGTAACACCCTAAGACTACAATACCTTTCCCCAACAGTGATATATAGCCTATCTCTACCGGCCTTTGTCTTTTTCTTCCTGATCCTTAAGGGTAGCAGTCACAGCCAATGACAGGCTACTTGCCAAGCTGCCTCCTCTGCAGGTGCGTGAGCTTGTGAAGAGTTTTAAAGCTGGCAGAGAAGGAGTGAACCTTTAAAATAGGGAAAAAACAGAGACAGAGCTGAATAACTCTGTTCCCCAATGTCTGGGGGAGTTTTTAGGTTTTAGGATATGGAGGTCCTCCTGTTGTATTTGAATTTAACTTCCCATTATCCACCCCCAAATCTATTTCAATTTGATTACACTCAGTCCTCTGATGTGCTCCATATCTGATGTTATATAATCTGGGTGCAATGAGTTTAATGCCTCAATAAACTTTCTTGGGTGTGCTTAGAATTCATCACTACCTAAGTCGCATACGAGATTGTATTATTAGCCGTGGACATTGCAATACAAGAGGAACAAATTAATACATACTTTCATTTCAGAGATGCACAAAATAATTAATCCCACAGGATAGTGAAGATATTCTCCAAGGCTGACACAATGTTCCTAAGAGTCAATTATAAGAATACCTGCCATTTAGATGTCGCTCTGGAACAGGCAGAACTTATTTAGAATCATTTGAGGAAGAAATCTACTGGAACAGTCTACAATAAATGCTTGGCCAAGGTAAAGTGACTAGGTAAAAAGAAAATGGGAAATCCTTAAAGTGAAATTGGAGACAAAAATATATTTTCTATATAAATTGCCATTTTAAAAAGTGAGTCCAAACCCAAAATATTAACGTTTGTGTTAGATAAGGCAGCAATCCAGCAAAATTTAAAGGAGAATCAAACCCTAAGTAAGAAAACCATCTGCCTGGGCCTGCCCACCACCATTCAGGACCTAGAAATCCATCTGCTGGTTTCTATGAATTTAACGTCCAGACCCTGGACACCAACTGCTCTTCATCAGATGTTTGATCTAGATCATATCGTTTCAAACCGCCTGAAATGGAAGACAAATACTCCCATATCAGGAGCGTCTTGCAATTGATTTTAGTTAGATGGGATTACCATTCCCTGAGTAGGATTTTCAACCTTCCTAATGGGTGTGGCAGCCCTGGATAGACAAATAGAGGAATCTTATTTAGGGCACTAAATGTCCAGAAATGTCCCTGAACTCTGTACCTGTAGTCAATGACTATTATATCAATAAACTATGACTGCAGTTGTAGTTACATTTGTCTTTTCTATAACGTATCTATACTGCAGCCCCTTAGTTACAGCTCTTACGACTAATATTCTGAAAAAAGATAGGTAGGTAGACAGACAGACAGACTGATGGATAGATAGATAGACAGTCAGACAGACTGGATGGATAGAGAGATGATAGATAGATAGAGAGATAGAGAGAGAGATAGATAGATAGAGAGAGATAGAGAGAGAGAGAGTAGATAGATAGAGATAGATAGATAGATAGATTATGATAGGTAGAGAGAGGAGAGAGAGGAGAGAGAGAGAGAAGAGAGAAGAGTAGATAGATAGATAGATAGATAGATAGATAGATAGTAGTAGATAGATAGATAGATAGATAGATAGATAGACAGATTGGAGAATGCTCACATTTTTCTTTTATTCTTCCACTAAATGCTGATTCATATACAATTTCAAGAAGAACTTCTCTCAAATAAATGCTATATACGGTAATAAGACCTTACAGAAAGGGCCATATAAATACTGTCAGGTTGACACATCACATCAATAAAATGCCATTTATTGTCCATGGCTCTCTGTATAATGTACCTTGCAACTTTGAGTCTACTTTTATTTCAAAACAGCTTGGGAGCTAATTATGATACATCTCTTATCCAGACATATGCTCTTCATATGATTATCTGCATTAAAAAAGCCATATTGTTTAAAAAAAAAAAAAAAAAAGCATTTTAGTAGACAAAGATTGATTTTTTCCAATTAAACCATTTCTTGGCTTTTCAGGCGGATCTAAACTTATGTGCCCATTTCCAGACAACTGGGAGAGTGGAGAGTGGAAAGTGTCACCTCTAGGACTCTATATCTAAGCTAATGTAAAGTAGAGCTTGACAATGCTTTAATCGAGTTTTCTTTCTTATTATTTATTTTTGTATATAAATGTCCCAATGTCCAGTACACACTGACCTGTAAATATAAAGGCCCCAATGTCCAGTACACACTGACCTGTAAAATAAAATGCCCCAATATCCAGTACACACTGACCTGTAAATATAAAATATCCCTAATGTCCAGTACACACTTGACCTGTATATATAAAATGTCCCAATGTCCAGTACACAACTGACCTGTAATATAAAACACCCAATGTCCAGTACACACTGACCTGTAAATATAAAATGCCCCAATGTCCAGTACACACTGACCTGTAAATATAAAACACCCAATGTCCAGTACACACTGACCTGTAAATATAAAATGCCCCAGTCCGTACACACACTGACCTGTAAATATAAAATATCCCAATGTCCAGTACACACTGACCTGTATATATAAAATGTCCAATGTCCAGTACCACTGACCTGTAAATATAAAACACCCCAATGTCCAGTACCACACTGACCTGTAAATATAAAATGCCCCAATGTCCAGTACACACTGACCTGTAAATAAAAATCCCCAATGTCCGTACACACTGACCTGTAATATAAAATGCCCAATGTCCAGTACACACACTGACCTGTAAATATAAAATGCCCCAATGTCCAGTACACACACTGACCTGTAAATATAAATGCCCCAATGTCCAGTCACCACTGACCTGTAATATAAAATGCCCCAATGCCAGTACACCACTGACCTGTATATATAAAAATGCCCCAATGTCCAGTACACACACACTGACCGGTAAATATAAATGCACCAATGCCCAATACACACTGACCTGTAAATATAAATCCCCAATGTTCAGTACACACACTGACCTGTATATATAAATTCCCCAAAGCTCAGTACACATAATGACTTGTATAATATATATATATAATGCCCCAATGTCTAGTAACACTGACCTGTAAATTAAAATTCCCCAATGTCCAGTACTCCCTGACCTAAGATATAAAAGGCCCAATGTCCAGTACACACTGACCTGTAAATATAAATGCCCCAATGCCAGTACTCCCTGACCTGTAAATAAAATGCCCAATGTCCAGTACTCCCTGACCTGTAAATATAAATGCCCCAATGTCCAGTACTCCCTGACCTGTAAATATAAAATGCCCCAATGTCCAGACTACTCCTGACCTGTAAAATAAAATGCCCCAATGTCCAGTACTCCCTGACCTGTAATATAAAATGCCCCAATGTCCAGTACTCCCTGACCTGTAAATATAAAATGCCCCAATGTCCAGTACTCCCTGACCTATAGATATAAAAGGCACCAATGTCCATACCACCTGCAGGGAGTATGGACATTGGGGCATTTTATATTTACAGGTCAGGGAGTTACTGACATTGGGGCATTTTATATTTTACAGGTCATGTGTACTGGACATTGGGGCATTTTAATTTACGGTCAGGGAGTACTGGACATTGGGGCATTTTATATTTACATCAGTGTTAACTGGACATTGGGGCATTTTATATTTACAGGTCAGGGAGTACTGGACATTGGGCCTTTTATTATATAGTCAGGGGTACTGGACATTGGGGCATTTTATATCATAGGTCAGGAGTACTGGACATTGGGGCATTTTATATTTACAGGTCAGTGTGTACTGACATTGGGGCATTTTATATTTACAGGTCATGTGGACTGGACATTGGGCTTTTATATCTATAGGTCAGGGAGTACTGGACATTGGGGCATTTATATTTACAGGTCAGGGAGTACTGGACATTGGGCATTTTATATTTACAGGTCAGGGAGTACTGGACTTGGGGCATTTTATATTACAGGTAGGGAGTAGGACATTGGGGGCATTTTATATTTACAGGTCAGGGAGTACGGGACATTGGGGCATTTTTATATTTACAGGTCAGGGGTACTGGACATTGGGGCATTTTATATTTACAGGTCAGGGTACTGGACATTGGGGCATTTATATTTACAGGTCAGTGTGTACTGGACATTGTGCCTTTTATATCTATAGGTCAGGGAGTACTGGACATTGGATTTTATATTTACAGGTCAGTGTTTACTAGACATTGGGGCATTATATATATATATTATACAGTCATTATGTGTACTGAGCTTTGGGAATTTATATATACAGGTCAGTGTGTGTACTGAACATTGGGGCATTTTATATTTACAGGTCAGTGTGTATTGGGCATTGGTGCATTTATATTTACCGGTCAGTGTGTGTGTACTGGACATTGGGGCATTTTTATATATACAGGTCAGTATGGTGTACTGGGCATTGGGGCATTTTATATATACAGTCAGTGTGTACTGGACATTGGGGCATTTTTATTACAGGTCAGTGTGTGTACTGGACATTGGGGCATTTTATATTTACAGGTCAGTGTGTGTACTGGACATTGGGGCATTTATATTTACAGGTCAGTGTGTACTGGACATTGGGGCTTTTATATTTACAGGTCAGTGTTGTACTGACATTGGGGCATTTTATATTTACGTCAGTGTGTACTGGACATTGGGTGTTTTATATTTACAGGTCAGTGTGTACTGGACATGGGGACTTTTATATTATACAGGTCAGTGGTGTACTGGACATTGGGATTTTTATATTTACAGGTCAGTGTGTGTACTGGACATTGGGGCATTTTATTTTACAGGTCAGTGTGTACTGGACATTGGGGTGTTTTAATTTCGGTCATGTGTTCTGGACATTGGGGCATTTTATTTTACAGGTCGTGTGTACTGGACTTGGGGTTTTTTATATTTACAGGTCAGTGTGTACTGGACATTGGGACTTTTTATATATCAAGGTCAATGTGTGTACTGGACATTAGGGATATTTTATATTACAGGTCAGTGTGTTGTACTGGATATTGGGGCATTTTATATTTACAGGTCAGTGTGGTACTGGACATTGGGGCATTTTATATTTACAGGTCAGTGTGTACTGGACATTGGGACATTTTATATTACAAAATAAATAATAAAGAAACTCGATTTTAAAGCATTGTCAAGCTCTACTTTACATTAGCTTAGATAAGTCCTAGAGGTGACACTTTCCACTCCCCACTCTCCCAGTTGTCTGAAATGGGCAAACTAGTTTAGATCCGCCTGACAAGCCAAGAAATGGTTTAATTGGAAAAATCAATCTTTGTCTACTAAAATGCTTTTTTTTTTTTTTTTTTAAACAATATGGCTTTTTTAAGCAGATATATCATATGAAGACATATGTCTGGATAGAGATGTATCATAATTAGCTCCCAAGCTGTTTTGAATTAAAAGTAGACTCAATATTTTGCAAGGTACATTATACAGAGAGCCATGGACAATAAATGGCATTTTATTGATGTGATGTGTCAACCTGACAGTATTTTATATGGCCCTTTCTGTAAGGTCTATTACCGTATATAGCATTATTTGAGAGAAGTTCTTCTTGAAATTGTATATGAATCAGCATTTAGTGGAAGAATAAAAGAAAAATGTGAGCATTCCTCAATCTGTCTATCTATCTATCTATCTATCTATCTATCTATCTATCTATCTATCTATCTATCTATCTATCTATCTATCTACTTCTCTCTCTCTCTCTCTCTCTCTCTCTCTCTCTCTCTATCTATCTATCTATCTATCTATCTATCTATCTATCTATCTATCTATCTATCTCTCTCTCTCTCTATCTCTCTCTCTATCTATCTATCTCTCTCTCTATCTCTCTATCTATCTATCTATCTATCTATCCATCAGTCTGTCTGACTGTCTATCTATCTATCCATCAGTCTGTCTGTCTGTCTACCTACCTATCTTTTTTTCAGAATATTAGTCGTAAGAGCTGTAACTAAGGGGCTGCAGTATAGATCGTTTAGAAAAGACAATGTAACTACAACTGCAGTCATATGTTTATTGTATATAATAGTCATTGACTACAGGTACAGGTTCAGGGACATTTCTGGACATTTAGTGCCCTAAATAAGATTCCTCTATTTGTCTATCCAGGGCTGCCACACCCATTAGGAAGGTTGAAAATCCTACTCAGGGAATGTAATCCCATCTAACTAAAATCAATTGCAAGACGCTCCTGATTATGGGAGTATTGTCTTCCATTTCAGGCGGTTTGAAACGATATGATCTAGATCAAACATCTGATGAAGAGCATTGGTGTTCCAGGGTCTGGACGTTAAATTCATAAAACCAGCAGATGGATTTCTAGGTCCTGAATGGTGGTGGGCAGGCCCAGGCAGATGGTTTTTCTTACTTAGGGTTTGATTCTCCTTTAAATTTTGCTGGATTGCTGCCTTATCTAACACAAACGTTATATTTTGGGTTTGGACTCACTTTTTAAAATGGCAATTTTATAGAAAATATATTTTTGTCTCCAATTTCACTTTAAGGATTTCCCATTTTCTTTTTACCTAGTCACTTTACCTTGGCCACGACTTATTTGTAGACTGTTCCAGTAATTTCTTCCTCAAATGATTCTAAATAAGTTCTGCCTGTTCCAGAGCGACATCTAAATGGAGGTATTCTAATATTGACTCTTAGGAACATTTTGTTGCAGCCTTGGAGAATAATCTTCACTATCCTGGGGATATAATTATTTTTGTGCATCTCTGAAATGAAAGTATGTATTAATTTGTTCCTCTTGTATTGCAATGTCCACGGCTAATATACAATCTCGTATGCACTTAGGTAGTGATGAATTCTAAGCACACCAAAGAAAGTTTATTGAGCGCATTAAACTCTTGCACCCAGATTAATATAACATCAGATATGGAGCACATCAAGAGGACTAGAGTGTAATCAAATTGAAATAGATTTTGGGGGTGGATAATGGGAAGTTAAATTCAAATACACGGAGGACCCTCCATATCCTAAAACCTAAAAACTTTCCCCAGACATTGGGGAACAGAGTTATTCAGCTCTGTCTCTGTTTTTTTCCCTATTTTAAAGGTTCACTCCTTCTCTGCCAGCTTTTAAAACTCTTCACAAGCTCACGCACCTGCAGAGGAGGCAGCTTGGCAAGTAGCCTGTCATTGGCTGTGACTGCTACCCTTAAGGATCAGGAAGAAAAAGACAAAGGCCGGTAGAGATAGGCTATATATCACTGTTGGGGAAAGGTATGTAGTCTTAGGGTGTTATCCTCTGTTTATAAATCACTATTTCACTTATTGCCACTTTTGATCACGCTAACTGCTCAATTGTATTTATCAAGATCTTTTTTTTACTCTCTTGCAGCCATTTTCTCTTTAAACCAGGACTTAACACAATGAATGTAATGCACATTGCCGATACTTTCAAAAGTCTGTGTGTCCTACCTGCTCCGGTCTACCATCGGACCTCGCACAAAGGAGACTTCCAGTCCCAGGAGGACCGGTATCCCCAATATGGAGAAACTCCTGAACGTCATTGTAAACAAATGATTGGATGAGTCTTCAACCTAGTGAATATCATCCTTTATTGTAACTATGGCAACAAAGTGAGGAAAACACACCCCAGAGACCTCTCCCTGACGCGTTTCGTGATGATCGTCACTTCATCAGTATCGTCACAAAACGCAGCACATCCATGCAGCCATACTATTTGCTGTCTCTACCACTGGTGGCCATTACAGTTGTGTGAGGAATACTTAGTTAAAAGAACCAAGTGTTTGTTCATCATAACAATACAAAAAAAAAATTAAATGTTACAGCAGAAAAATGTATTCAGTACTTGGGGGGGGGAGATTTTGTCTTTTTCTTTTACACTGAACTCAGTGGTTAGCGACTATTCATAAGCAGAATTATTGATCTTTATTTTAAATTCTGCTAGAAAATGACCCTATTGTGGACTGTCGCTCTGCAGCCTTTCACAAAACAACTCTAAAATTTTCTCAGAATCAGCAGAAGACTGAACAAAAGCCATGAGAATCGACTGTTCCGCAATTCCTGTCTAATTCATTGTGCAGCTTTTCTGCTGAATTTGACAACCTACATAAGAGGGAGCGTCTACAGTAGGAGATTTGATTGAAAGTGCATTAGCGCTAAAACTATAAATTCTCAAACAATTCTCATTCACGTCACTGGCAGATTCATTTGAGTACCATCTCACTTTACAGCTAAACCCTGTGGTTAAAACAGAGCTTTTGAAGATTGAACCTTATTCAAAGCACAAATCGAAGGCAATGTATATTCTCTATCTGTAGATTTTCTTGATATTGGCAGGGGAGAAAGATGCTGCCCTAGTGTACCTTTCGAGCTGAGCAACAATCCTGCACACCAGCTGTAAGGCTATACAGTAGCTTAACCCCTTTTTTTTCTGTTTTGCTTTTTTTTTTTGATACATGTAGTTTGTATGTGTCAAATAAATGTGCTTAGATTGTAAGCTCTTCGGGGCAGGGCTCAAAGCAAATGTATCCATGTAATTGTACAGCACTACAAAATATTGCCGCTATATAAATCAATAATAATAATAATTATTATTATTATTATTATTAAATATATTTCCTTATATCTTTGTCTTGAGAATTTGGAGTATTGACATAATAAAAAACAACATTGTTTATAATGATCAGCGTGTATTTTATTCTGAAATGTTTAAATGTTTTTTTTAAATGGTATTTTATTTTAACTTGGTGGATTAAGCACTATGGCAGATCCTTCGTCAACAAATAAAAAACAGTTCAAGGATTTTTGGGCCTTTATGGAATATAAAGATGAGATTTCCTACTGTTTGCAAAAGAGATAAGATAAGGGCCATTGCAATGCATGTATTGCAGAAGAATAAAATATGCATTCATTTGAATAATTGCATTAGGAGCTACCCAGAACTATTTTTACATAGTTTTTGAACATATTTAATTTTTATGTGTGATATCATAGGGAAGCTCACCAGATCCTCTACACTTCCTGCCTGAACCATGAGATAGTTCTTCTTCCCTGTGTCTCCTCCTCCTCGTGGGCCCTCATGACCCTTCCCCATGCGGAGGGGGGCATTGGGGCCTGTGAGTGGGAAGGGCCATGGGGGCACCAAGGTGGGCCATATGTGTGTAGATTAACTTACCAGTTCTCCTGGTATCTTCTTCTCTATCTGGTCTACAAAAGGTTTCCTTCACACACACTGTAATCTGCAGCTGTGCTCGATGCCAGTGAGGAGGAGGAGAAGCCTCTGGCATCTGGCAGCCTCCCACCCCTTAATTTTCTGATCAGATTTTAACATAGCTCAGGTTGTTCAGTATGTTGAAGTTGGCTGATGCTCATTTTAAATGTAGGAACTTGGTATTTCATTAAAAATAATTAACCTTTTAGATGGAATTTTTTGATTGTGGTACAGATATCTCCTATATTTGAATGTTTAGGCTAAGTTAGAAACAGCTGTAAACCTTTGCAAGTTGTGAGATCAGGCCACTCTGACCAATAGTTTGCGGTTTTGGGTTGAATTTGCGGTCTGACCACACTGTCTATATTTTGGTCAGGTCAGAATATAACTGAAATTCATTCACCACACAAATCGATGTTTTTCAATCGTTTGTTTTGGGTTTTTTTTGCAAATAAAGTTGGAAAAAATATTGCAGTGGCTCACAATAAAATAAGGCAGTATTGGCTTCTCAAGTAAGTACCAGCTAGTTGTTACTCATCAAATTCCATAAGAACAATTAGAGCAAACACTTTACTGGATGCCATGGGTTACCTCTACTTTGCAATTTCAATTTATCTCATAGTAACTATCAAAAACGTATTCTGCTTATTAGGAGTTTTAAATTTTTTGGTATGGTTAAATTTTACGGAACATTTTAGGATTATTGAATGTACGTGGTTTTTTTTTTTGCGAATTTTTGAAAACGATCCACCACATATCCCAAATTCACCAATGGCAGCTATTATCAGTGTCTGTTAGCCATGGCTATGGAATTCAGGGTTCCAAGGCTTAATAAGAACTTCCTCAGAATGCAGATCTGAAATTTTTGAAAATTTTGAATATTTAAAAATTGAGAGAAATTACGAAAATATTACCCAGAATACCAAAACAGGAAGCGTGAATACCAAACAGGAAGCTCATGAATTTTTATGTATTGGACTGTGATTTTGGGCATTGATACATTTTCCTCAGGTCCTTGAGCCATTTACAGTAAGTTACCATTGCTATTTATATCATAATGCAGGTGTAATTTTGTAATTTTTAACCCCCATTGACTTTAAAGGGCATGTCCACACCTTTTTTTATGGTTTTGTGTAGTGTAGGTCTCCCTCCCCCGCCTCACCGCTATAGTAATTTTTGCAGAAACTCCCCCGATCATTACTTACATTACCTCTCTCCTACTAAGTTCAGTCTCGGCCCTCTGTTTGCATGAAACTGCAAGCAGGGGGCTGGACCGGCAGCCGCGTCCTTGATTGGTTGAGAGACAGTCAATCACGGATGTGGCTTCTGGCTATCTGAACACCAGGGAAAACAGGTAATCTAGTATGTTTGGGGAGTTTCTGCACAAATAACTATAGCGGTTGGGGTTGGGGAGGTAGCCCTACACTACAGAAAAGGGGATTTGAGATAGGGGGAGGGAGAGAAAATAGGATGGAGAGGGTGGAGAGGGAGGGGGGAGGGCTGTAGTGCGCATGCAAAATTCTCTCGGAGGAGAGACGGCAAAGTCCTATATGGATTCTGCAGGCTCCTGGTGGTAAGTTTTTGGACTTGGGAGGGACATTACAGGAGAACCACTTGGAGCAGGGATGTAAGGTAAGGATTTTTTCTACACTTTGCAGTAGGCCTGTAGTGGGTTAAATTTGTAGTTTTGGGGGTGAGGGGAACAGATTTTTGCAAATTCGCCATTTCTACGAGATAAAGCACTTAAACATTACATATGGTAAAACTTTAATGACAGAATGATCACTAAAAAATCTCATCCAGATTATTTAGCATGTACAACAGCAGTACCCTTATTAATGAGTTACAAATTAAACAAATCACTGGTCTGGTGCTGTAGATGTATCCAGTGTACAATATCTTCTAGACACAATGCACATCATATCCATTATCTACTTCACCCTGACCCCAGCATTGGGTCAATCAAATTAAGAGATCTATAGAAAATCAATTGCAACCCATATTGATTTTACATTGGCTGTTTCTGCAGGTCTGACCCTATTCCTCATCCTAATGGTTTATTAAAAAATACCCATTCAAATAGATCCCTCCTTATATCTTGGGGTTGTTTTTAATACCATAATTTGCTTATTGTGATATGTGCTTTACATTTTATAACAATACAAGTTTTTAACAGTCAGACCTATTAACTAACGTATTTTTACATGTGTCTGAACTTCAACATCCTTTTTTTTGGGGGGGGGGGGGGCAACCATCTAAATTAAAATGTAATTTCCATGACAGCACTGGCAAGCCCTTTAATCTTGTAAGATTCAATGTATTGGGGGGGGGTAACATTTCCACATGATGTAATATCCTTAATATAAAATAACAGCTCTGCAAATAACCTGTTTTCAGAATCTTTTATGGCCACTTTGGTATTTGGGAGATGTTGTGTATATCTGTTTGAGTAAGCAGCCACTATACTAACATTGATGTTATGAAAATATGCACCTGCATTAGAGATGGCGAACTTTCGAAAGTTTGGTCCGTTCGAAAAATCAATTTTCACTCTCACTTGCGCTATTTTCAAGCTCTCGCGTTCGAACATTCGATGTTCGCGCTTAGGTACCATGTCATTTTAACTCGCGGATTCGATCTCACGTATAGGCTTTAATGGACACTTTACTCGCGGATTCGATATTTGCACATAGGTATCATGTACAATTTACTCGCGGATTTGATGCTCGTGTATAGGCTTTAATGGACACTTTACTCGCGGATTCGGTGTTTGCACCTAGGTATCATTACATTTTACACACGTGGATTCGATGCTCGCGTATAGGTTTTAATGGACACTTTACTCGCGGATTTGATGCTCGCGTATAGGTTTTAATGGACAGCTTACTGTGTGGATTCGATGCTCGCGTATGGTATAATAAGCATTTTACTACTCGCATATTCGAACGGTCGAACATCAATATTTATCAAAAGTTCGAAAATATCGAAAATTCGGGTCCAGGATAGCTTGAGAAGTCCGAATTCATTCGGATTGAATAGTTCGGCTCGAACTTGGGTTTGAGTTCGAGTTCTAGTCCATCTCTAATCTTCATATTAACTATATTTTTCAGGGAGGTAGGTCACCTTCATCCTACCTCCCAATTCAACACACTATGCCCCCACACACAGCCCTTGAAGCTGTCAAAAGCTGCTCATCCAGCAATAATAGCTCTCTACTCTCCCCCTTCCCCCTCATTTTACCATTCCCCCCCAATTCTAATCAAGTCTTGTTTGTGTAATCCATTAGGTAGAAAGAAAAGAAGCTGACACTGAGCTGTCAGCTGCTGCATATCTGACTTTTTTGACGGGTGGGTTTGGGGGATGGGGGCTTGGGGAACCCATATGGTGAGTATATTGCCCTAAATCATTGGTATTTAGACCTGCAAGCTATCCAGTGAATTTAAACTCACTGGTAATGTCAGTGTGCCATTGTGGAAGGTTCACATGCAAGCCTGTCTCTGCTGTGTCAAGTAGGTTATATTGCTTGCCTCTCCCTATGATAAGGATCCATGCTTTTAAGACAAGATACTTGGTAAATACATTACAGGCCAAACAATAAACTTCTGGGGCATTGTTCACTAGAGATGGGAGCTGGACCCACCATACCTGGATCGCGACATGGAACCCACTTGTTTCTGAAATCTGAATATTCTGCCCGAAACCCAGGAGAATTTTTCAGATTTCAGGACTTTGGAGTGCATTTTTGATGATTATCAAAAAGAGCCTTGAAACATTCGATTAACCATCGAAAATACGATCGGAAAGTAGTAGTTTACGAGATAGTAGTATTCCCGAGGATTATAGAACATTGAAGGCTATTTTCAAGGATTAATCAAAGTGGCGAATTATGGTGTGAATAATAACACTAAGCAGGTGATACGATAATAACAAGGGGGATAGAATGTGACAGAAGTTGACGATAGAAGAACCGAAAAGTTTATAAAACAACCCCACAGACGAGGCTGTAAAGAGACCAGCTAACAGGTGCAACACCTATCTAACAGTGTCCTACACCCTCTCTAACAGGTTGCACCGGGAGTGTGTGAGGAGTCAACAAGCAATGGCTAGAGCAAAGCCTGATTTGGGGATAGGACGCAATTGACTCTGTGGTAGTGGGTGAGTTTGTTCCATTGTTTTGCATCCATGTCCCCCAGGAATTTTGGAATAATCCTTTGCTTTTATGCTTTGTATCTATAGCTGAAGCCATCCTGTTTGTCTGCCTGCCAGCCATCCCTCTTGCTTTTCATTCTGTCGCATATGCATACTTATCTTATGACTGTTTATAGTTCCATTTACCCACCATACTTGGACTACGGAGGTGGCTAATAGGACTATTTCTTACCAACTTGGGACTATATTCTTATTATTTACCATATTGAACTTTAGCAGGGGTATTTATTTATTGATGCATATTGCCACCTGTTTTATGCTGTTTATATACCTACCCTCTTTATGGCACTTTATAATTTTTGACTTTTTTAACTTGTGATTGAATTCAGTGTATTACAATATGTAAATAAAATGAATTGCACTTGGATCACCTTGATATATTATTTAGGATTCAATATCCTGCCTTCTAGATTTTTAAGGGGTTTTATCAAATGATAGAGTATGTGCCTGCCCTATTAAGGAGCGGTGAGCTGGCTCACTTTACCGCCTCGTCTGTGGGGTTGTTTTATAAACATTTTCAAAGTGGCCTGAACGTTCAATAATCATCAAACTGTGCTCCAAAATCCCGAAAACATTCTGTTTTCGAATATTCGGTAATTTTCCCGAGATCCGTAATTCCGTATCTCACCAGTTTTGGCCATCTCTATTGTTCACCAATAAACGTATCAGAGGACAGATGGATATCCCTTAAGACTGGAACAAAAGACGTTTAGTCTTCAAGTTTGAAAAAAGGCTTTCACTGTGAGAATGGTAAAACTATGGAACGGTCTTCCATTGGACATTGTGATGGCAGGTTCATT
Source organism: Hymenochirus boettgeri (assembly GCA_019447015.1). Taxonomy (NCBI): domain Eukaryota; kingdom Metazoa; phylum Chordata; class Amphibia; order Anura; family Pipidae; genus Hymenochirus; species Hymenochirus boettgeri. The sequence goes on from CM033471.1 coordinate 229,976,149, forward strand.
GGATAGTTTGAAAAAAAATTTATGAGTTTCTAAAAACAAAGAATGTTGCATTTACTGGTATTCATACATAAATTAGAGTTGATCCAGGATCTTTCCGATTGCCACTTCGATCCGAAGGAATCCCTTGGTTAGTTAGGAGCGTACACAATTCAAAATGCAGTACCTTTTTTAGTTTGGTGGATGATGGTGTCCTAAGTTAGGTGCATGTAGCACGGTGTAGTTTACCAGTATTTAACAAATACTATTACTATTATGAGGAGTGCATTTTTCTTTTTTAATTTTATAAAGGACACAAATTACTTTGCCATATGAGGATTTAAAGACAGTCCTGTCTGTGTTGTGTTTTATTTTAATGTGTCTAACCTTGGGTCTCAGAGCTCTGAATACCAATGTAGTATGGGCTTAACAGGAAGACGGGGGGGGGGGGAATGCTGAAAAGTTTAGTCAATAATCTGAAAGTTTTAAAGTAAAAAATCTATGTAGAATCCGTGCTAATATATGGCTTTTTGGATCATAAAAACAGACAACGTATAAGCTGTCTGAGATTTAACAGCAGGTGAGAGCAGGGCAACAGATTTATTTGCTGTCACATACTGTATTTTAATGCTGCCTTTTTTGATTGTTGAAGGGTTAAGACTAAACTGAAACCTTTGACTAACCCAGATAATCGTTTCTCCTCTGATTCTAGGATATGTCCCTACGTTTTCCTGTTTTTAATGTTTTTCAATTGAAATGATCCGTGTAGGAAAATTATGTGTCCACAAGGTCACACAGACATTCCTTGTGATACAATGAAAAAAACGACATATTCACGAGAAATAAGTTAGTCTTCCAGTTTCTGGCGCTAAGACATTAGCTTCAGAGCTCTACAATCATTTTAATGCTCTTTTTAGATTGGAATTGCTTGTTGATGTCTTAGAAGACACTTATTAATCTTTATAATCTATGTATACGACTTTAATAATTTCACTCCTTCCTTCCCTTTCATTGAATTGTGAGTTTTTATATTTGGTCTTGTAAAGCTGAGAGTTTCATTAACTGACTCCTAGATTTTACTTATTGACTTCCAAAACTTTGAAGGGTATTGGCAGAAGTCTAGTGGAGCTCGGGTGTAGGAATCATTTTAACTAGCGATTTTCCTAAGAAAAAAAGTAGTATTGGATATGTAGTACCATAAATACGAGTGCAATGGTTTTGGTATTCATGTACAACATCATCTCCTAGCTACATTTTTTGTCATAAAACTGTCTGCAGTCTGCCTGATGATAGTGCATCGGATTACTATGCAGCTTGTGAAACCTTTTCTTAGCTGTTATCAAGGGAAACAATACAAACACAAAAGCAAAAATAATGTCTACTTTCCATAAACATGACCCTTAATACTCACATGGACAAGTCTACAAAAAGTACTTTTCTTTGAATAAAAAAAGTATTTGCGTTACTACTAAAACCTGTATAATTTGAAGCCTCAGTGTGCAATATATATTTTAGTGTTTGATTTTTCTTTTTTCTTTTTTTGTCTGAGTAAAGAGATAGAATACAGCTCGATTGATGGGTTCTGCAAGAGACAGACAGGGTAAGGGAAAACAGAAAATCCACTTGTCTTCACAATGATGGTCTCATGAAGCTTAAAATGATTGGTTGCATTTTATACAAGCCATGATCTGAAATATAATAGTCATTTTGTCAACAGTGATTCAGAACTGCAAGACGGAGCTGCTAGAACCTATATACTCTTTGGATCCATCTCGCATGAGTCTTGCCTTTTTAGTTTTTATGATTTTCAATAATCCCCAAAAAAAAGATTTGCAGATTTTTTTTAATCCCAAAAAAATCCGCAAGCAGACCCATTAAAGTCAATGAGAGTTAAAAAAATTCCGCCTTCGTTATAGTATAAATAGCAATGGTCACTTACTTTGAATGGCTCAAGGACCTGGGAAATGGTCTGGGGAAAACAAGTATCAATGCCCCAAAAATCACCGTCCAGTACGGGAACTTCATGCGCTTCCTGTTTTGGCATTCCATTCCTGTATTTTAGAGATTTCTTGCAATTTACATATATTACAGATTTAAATTTTTTTTAAAAATATTTCAAATTACGAGAAATCAAAATGGGCTTTTGGATTGATTGCTATTCCTATGCAAACACGTCATCTCATTAAGCCATGGAACCCCAAATCCTTAGGCCATGGCTAACAAGGAGTTGGCAGTGATAACAATAGCTGCCATTGGTGAATTTGGGACATGTGGATGGATCATTTTCAAAAATTCGAGAAAGAACACAAAATGTAAAATCCTCAAACGTTCCGTTATTTTCATAAATTTACGAACGAGTTCAGAAAAATGTAAAAAGCAGCGTTTAAGTAAATCTACTAAGTCCGCAATCCACGTTCTTGGAAATCTACTTTTCTGTAAAATATGCAGTTCCCATAGAGATTATGTGTTTTTTTTTAATCACCAATTTGGCAACTCTTGGGTGTTACAGAGGTAGATAATAAAAAGACCAGGGATCCACAAAAATATATGGATAAAGAAAATACAATGTTTTTCTCATATAGATCAGAGCTAATCTATCAAACACAGGTCCTATTTATGAAGAATATTTCAGTGTATTGAAAGTATTTTCTTTTCTGAATGGCATTTTCTTTATTAGTGAATGGGATTTAGATTAAAGATAAACTCCAGAATAATTAAAAATAAATGAATGAATGTAATTATTTTCTTTAAAACCTTCATTACTTGTTAACCACCAACAGTTTAATGATGGTGAAGATAAGAATCGCATTTATTACAACCATCTTCATGACTAACTATTAGGGATATAGATTGTTTTTAAAGATCTCTACAGTTGTAGCTACATGCCTGCTACAGAGGACTACCTGATAAAATAGTATGAATTATAGCACAGTCTGTGCAAACAGAAAATTGTGGTATTAATAAATAATTAAACTGCTGTGGTAAGGGATTTGGGGCCATATTCATAGATGTGTGGTATTGCAAGTTAGCAATATCGCACGTTATTGCAAATGTCAACTGCAGACGTAAATGTACCAATGTAAACCGATTGCTATCGGCACGGTATCGTTAAAGAGAGATTCCCTGCCTTTATGATATGCCCTTGGTTTTGGATTTTATCTTACATCCTAAATTCCACCATCAATGGGTTTTTCATGGTTTCTCTATAATTGAACTGTGAAAAAGGTTAAAGCACAATTAACTTAGCTCACCCACCTCCTCTTCCAGGTCAGTAGTGCCTGCAGCTGATAGGAAGACCACGTCTTCCAGTCCCTGTCCAAATAGGGGGTGGAATGAGGCAGCCTATAAACGTAGGTTTAAAGCTCAGTTTTTATATGCAGACTAAACCCAGGGGTGAGGAGTTTAAGCTCTCACCACCCTGGGTACATTATATACTTTTAACAAGTATTAATGTAAACGGATAATTAACTGGAAGCAAAAATAGTAGTACTGTATAGCTATAGCTATTGTTTATTAAAGGGCATTTCCACAACCCAAAACTAAAATTAAACCCCATACGGGCCCCATTGTGTAGTGTTAATAAATCCTTATCTTACTCTTCTGATCCAAATGGTTCTCCTGTAGTGCTTGCCCAAGTCCAGGAAGTGACGAGCAGGAGCCTGTCTGCTTCTGTAAAATTATACATACATACAAAGGTCTCTGCCTATTCTCCGTCTTCCTGGAGGTTTGCAGACATGCGCAGGGGAGCCAATTCCCTCCCACAACCATCACACTGGATTTACACATTTTGGGTTAAACCCTTTTTTCTGTAGTGTGCCTCCCCCCTCCCAGGCCAGTCTGTGATTGGCTGCCTCGCACACGGTTTGCTGGTCGGCCTGGCCCCTAATGTTCTTCCGTCACGGAAGTAACATTACGGGCAGAGGCCACGGGAACGATGGCTGGTAATTAAGTGATCTGATATTTTTTACTAGCGGACAGTGCGGTTGGGGCTGAGAGGGAGTAAGCTACACTACAGAAAAATATGCATTTTAGGGTGGACATACCCCTTTAAAGTGATTTATAACCATGTTCCTGAAAATCTGATTTTTTTTTTTTTAATTTTGAATTTCATTTGGAATTTTCAATACGAATTTTCGATACTGCATCAATGGAATGTTTATTTTTCAATTTTAAAACTTTTGCAGATTTCAAAAAATCCACGATCCACGGATTTTTCGAAACGGGCGGTTCCAAACTGAAACCGGTTCATTTCAAAACTGGGATTTGTCAGTCATGGTTATGGTTCTTTTTGAGTTTAGCCTCACACGAACATTGAAAACTGGAGATGCTCTTTTTACAAATTAATTTTAGGATTTAAAGGAACGGTCAGAGAAAATATAATTTCTATTTTCTATAGAACATGGGGAATCTGCTTTTAAAAATTGTAGTTTGGGGTGGACATACTATTTAAACATCTATATTTACAAATATTTTTGTATTTAAAATGTAAAGGTTTATTTCGGATTGCCACTATTTTCTGAAAGTGCCTTTTGGACAGATCGTGCTTTGCATTTTTTAATATTTTTTGAACCTTTTTAAATATATTCCAGTAAATGTTAATTTATATACATTATCTGGGAGATTCAATAAAAGTTCTTATTGTTAAAAATAGTGCTAATTTTGCCCCAACCTTTATTTAATGTTTTAAATTTGAAAGCTAACATCCGATTGGTTGGGGCAAAATTAGCACCATTTTTAACGATAAGAACCTTTATTGAATAACCCTGTATGTATATATAACATGATAACCTACGCTGATTGTGTGCACTTTACAAGGGTGATTGCAGTAAAGGGGGATTCTCTCTCTTTCTTTCAACTTATTTGTATCTTACTTTGTCTCCGCAATTTCCCCTGCATTTCTCTCTAAAGAGTAGTAGCGCACAACAATGTGTTATTATTTCAAGTCCAATCATGGTGATAACTGTAGAGATAATGGCGGTGAATTATAAAAAAAAATATATATGTTGCTCTATCATTATTTAACAAATTAACTTTGTGAAAAGCATGAATTATATTGCAAAAAAATCCTCAGAAAGTCCCCAGAGTGGGACAAATCCATCCATTTTTCTATTTTTGTTTACTTTTAGCTCAGGTCTTACTTTCATTCTAAATACACAGTCACCAAATTGACTGTCAGCAAGATATTTCCTTTTGCCGATCTGTGCACACGTGAAACCTATATTCAAGCACAGCGAGGACGAGATTGGCTAAAGACAGCAGAAGCAGCAAAGCGATGGATTATTCCTGCCGGTTCTAATCCCCTGGCTAACTCTGAATTACTTTTCACAGTGTAATCAGAAATCACAAGCTGCCTCACATCACACTTTGGGACTAATTTGCACGCTTGATCCTACTACTTATTATTATGAAAACAGGGTCACATAACCAAAATCTTGTTAGCTAATGACTGCACTTTTTTATCCGTTAGAGGAAACGTTATGCAGGATATAATAAATAATACGTCTAAATTAGTATAATTATATGAAATGAAAAGTTCATTTTGTGAGCAGGCTTTTAGTAGCTTTTTTATTTGATGTTTTATTTAAGAGAAGATTTGCTCAATAAGATCATATCTAGCAATAGCTACAGGTTACTCCTTGTTTAAAGAAAAATATATATTAAATAAAAGAAAAGCAGAGATATCACTTGCCTATCTAAGTCATTTTAACCGGAGATACCGGATTTTCCCGAGATCCGAAAATATAACGAAACAGTTTCACCCATCTCTAGTTCTAACCCTTCATTTATCCCAAGGAACTGACTTGAGCATGCTCAGTTCATGCAGAGTAGAGATGTTCGAACCATTGAGTTTTGTTCCATTTTTGAATTTTCGGGACACATACAAAAATACAACGGAAAAAAACCCAGACTACTGGAACACGCAAGCTATTTTTGAGATTCCTTTCGAGGGTTACTGAACATACAAAACTACTTTTAGTAACCCTCAAAAGTAATGACCAGAAACTCTAAATAGAGGGGGCCAAAACTGATTCGGACGGATCATTCGGATGTCGGAAATGAGAAGTTTTGCGTCAGATCCGGGTTTGGTCGTACCCGATCCCATCTCTACTCTAAAATAGTTTCTGATCGTACTTTCGACAGTAGTTTTTTGATAACCCTCTGTACCCTCTGTACTTTTAAGAATTATCGAAATACAGAAATTCTGAAATCCAAAAGTTCCAATCAGTTCCAATACTTTTAAGTATCAGCGTTTCTTGGTCTCCCTCCCTGCTCCCACTTGTGCAGGTAATATGTAATTAGACTTTCATTTGAACAGGAGGAGACACACACGCACACTTCCCAAGGTTTGAGAGAGGATCACACATGATCCAAATAGAGATGGACGAAATTTCGAAAGTTCGGTCCGTTTTCAAACTTTAGAACTATATGGAAAGTTCGAAACGGACCCATTAAAGTTAATGGAGAGTCAAAAGTTTTAAATGAAATACATTAAAATATCAATGTTAACTTAATGTAATGGCTGTGGGATCTGGGAAATGGTCTGGTCTGAAAAATCAAATTTACTCTCATGCGCGCTACTTTCGAGCTCTCGCGTTCAACATTCAATGGTTGCATCTAGGTATTATGGACTTTTACTCGCGGATTCGATGCTCACGTATAGGTTTTAATGGACATTTTACTACTCGCGATTCGATGATCACGTATAGGTATAATAGAATTTTACTCCGCATATTCAATTCCCTGAACGGTCGAACATTCGATAATTATCGAAAGTCCGGAAAATCCGGGTCCGGGATAGTTTGAGAATCCGAATTCGTCGAACTCGAATAGTTCGGCTCTGGTTCGAGTTCGAGTTCTTATCCATCTTTGATCCAAAAGATGTTGCAATAAACCTGTTTGCAAATGAAGTGCTGCGTGTCTCAAATGAAGTCAAATCTCTATCTCTATTTAAAAGGGGAGTGGAGAGAAGCATGGATATGGAAGGGCAGTAAACTGGTTTTAATTCAGGACATATTTGTTTTGGAATTAGTTAGAAATGCAAATGATACATAATCTTAATTAGCAGTTTCTGGTAGAGATGGCCAAACTTACTGAAGTTCGTTAATTTTCCGAACTTCCAAGCTCTTCGTAAAACTTTGGAAGTTCGGAAACTCATTGAAAGTCAATGGGGGCATAATAGTTTTAAAAAGTTCAAAAGAATAATAAATAAACTAGGTGGTACTTACTGTAAATGGTTTGTGGCTCCTGAGAAATGGTCTGGGAAACACGTCACTGCTGGAAGAAAACAAAAAAATTGAGTAGTCACACCCTGCACACTACTTTTTTTTTTCTGTAATCCTCAACATTCCAATTCGAGAATCCTCAACAACCAGTGGCTGGACGTTCCTTAGAAAGACCATTGTGGCCCTAGAAGACCTTTTGGGCTTAAACTCAAAACCAGGACCCCCCTCTTCCCAGTACTTATAAGTTCCCATGTGGCCCTTGGAAGGGTCCTTGTGGCACTGGCGAGTGCCCTTTGGGACTTAAGGGGTCCTGCAGCTTGAAACTGGTACCACCCACTGCCCGGCAATTATAAGTGCCCTTGTTGCACTGACATGCCTTCTGGGGCTTAAGGGTCCTGCAGCTTGAACCAGACACTCACTTGAAGTGCCCTATGACACTGACAAGTGCCTTGTTGGGGGTCCTGCAGCTCAAAACCAGGACCACCATTTTCTCTTGAAGAGCCCTTGTGGTGTCTTTCTTCTTCCCCGGTGACCACCAACTCCGCCGATGCCGCTGACACCAGCTATATCTGTGGTGGCCAGTGACCCCGCCACACTGGCGACATTCAAGGTCACCAATGTGCTGATGTCTTGATCCGAATTCTTCCCTTTCTTCTGCCCATCACTCCGATGACTTCTGAGTTTCCGCGGGGTTGTTTCACCTCTTATAAAGGTTTGCTGAAGGACCGAATCCACTTGTGTTTGGTTAGTATTTCAAGCTTACAATCATATGATCACACATTAACCAATCATATTTAAAAAAAAAAAAACCTGTAAATATAAAATGCCCCAATGTCCAGTACTCCCTGACCTGTAAATATAAAATGCCCCAATGAACAGTTTACACTGACATGTAAATATAAAATGCCCCAATGAACAGTTTACACTGACCTGTACCCTTTTTTTGTGCTCATACGTACGTACCTGCATGCCCAACTCTCGTGTGTGCATTGCTCTGAGCACCTGCACGGCCATTGAGGCACACAGAGACAGAGAGAGCATGTGCAGTGGTGGCTATTGGGGCACACATGCACATAGGTAAGCAAATTGTTATATTAGATATTGCTGGAGACTATTATTAGTCTTGTATTTACACAGAGCCAAAATAGCTTTGCACCAAAACATTGTCCAAGTTGTTGGACAAAAGGGTGTGCTCAGAATTTACCTTTGTGATGTATGTACCTAAACACGGACAAAGGCATCGCGTTCTTTGAAGCACCCTTTATGGTTTTGTCAGATAATTGGAAGCAACATTAAGCCATCGCCCGCTAGATCTACTGTATAATACTGGTCAATACAGCCACCCCTCCTATATTAGTTATCATGTTAATGTTTCTCAAGAACGATCATATTCAGCAAAGTCAAGTAGTTTTTCCAATCTAAATGGAGAAAGCAGAAGAAGCTCTGCTTTTAAGAGCAATATTGACCGACATAGAACACAAAAGTACAACATGCATTGGCTGGATTAACGCACTCTGAACATATTAAGGAATTAAAGCACCAATGTTTGTTTAAAAGGTTTTATAAAAAGCCTTTTTAGTAATGTAGATGTTTACACTAATGCCTTGTATGAACAATTTCAAGTCTTTCCTTTTGATTATCAATATAATGATAGTGATAAGGACAAAGCTTTTAAACCTGTTTGAAACCATAATTGGTAACAAACTGAAAATGTATTTGTTTAGAGTCACTGATGACGCTAACCACATATGATAATAGACACTACTTTAACTAAAAAGAATAAATAGTTATGTCATTTAAAGCATATATATATATATATATATATATATATATATATATATATATATATACGAGTTTAAACCGATGTTTTCAGGCTTCAGACATTAGGGATGGACTAGAACTCGAACTCGAACCAGGGTTCGAGCCAAACTTTATGTGTTCGGATGAACTCGAACTATTCGAACTAGTTTGATTTTCCGGACTCGCGGGACTATTTTAGAAAATTCTCGAACATTCGAGAATTCTTGAATGTATGAGGATCTTTGAATGTTCGACAGGCCTCGAATGGAACTTACAAAAACCCCTGAACGGCCGTAGATTTACCGAATCCATCCACTCGCGGATTGCCGAACAGCCGAAAATCCGGCAGCCGGACGTTCGGGGGTCCCGCAACTCGAAACCAGGACCCCCTCCTGGGTCCTTACAAGGACCTTTGTGGCCCTGACAAGGGCCCTTTGGGGCTTAAGAGGTCCCGCAGCTCGAACCGGGACCCCCCTCCCTGGCTCTTGTAAGTGCCCTTGCGGCACTGATAAGTGCCTTTGTTGGGGGTCCCGCAGCTCGAACCGGGAACCCCGTCGGCTCTTGAAAGAGCCCTTGGGGGGCGTCTTCTGTCTTCCATCTGGTGACACCAGCTCCACTGAGGCCACCGACCCCGAGAAGTACCCCTGCAGCAGCCATGTTACCGGCAATTCCCTGCCACTGCAGGTGTTTGAAAACTACAACTCCCAGCAACTAAAGCATGCTGGGAGTTGTATTTTCCAAACATCTGGAGTGCCAATGAATGGGGGTTACTGTATGGGATTACTGTCCATTTAAAGGGCAACTAATGCCTCAAAACAATATAGAATCAGGAGGATTGTATCTATTGTGAAAGATTACCTTTTGTTTCTATATTTTTTGAGGCTTTAGTTGCCCTTTAAATGGACAGCAGAATTCCCATACAGTAGTCCCATACAGTAATAGCGATACTGGATTTGGCTATCACTGTATAGGACTACTGTATGGGAATTCTGCTTTCCATTGAAAAGGGCAACTAAAGCCTCAAAAAAAATATAGAATCAGAAGGCAGTGGTGGTCATAATTTCTACCCTCGACTTATACTCGACCCCTTTTCACTTTTACACAAACCAGTACGTTATCAAACATGGCAGCACTCGAGCCCCACCAAACTTATCCATGTGGTGCATCAAATCCAGAGTTGCTACCTCCCAGCTACAGGTGCTTGCATATAAATATATACAATCGAAGTTGAGGTACTCATTATGAAAACAAGGTAGAAACACTTATGGTACACAACCACTCTCGTGTCGGCCACCCACCTGACGTGTTTTGAGGGCGTACCCACTTTGAACCCGTAACTGTACACCCACGAAATGTGTCAGGCGTGTGGCCGACACGAGAGGGTGTTCATACCCTTTATATTACTAAATCCTGGGTGCAACATATCCGGTGAGGCATATTTTGCATCCTGGGAAATAATGATGTATGAATGTAACAAAACCCCTCCGGGTTGGGCTGTTTCTAGATTTATACCATTACACATCAACCCAGAACCCGGAAACGCAATCGCTCACGGAATGGCATGCGATTTCATGTGCGATTTTGTTGTGTTTGCCCATACGTTTTTCCATTAGATATAGAAAAACCCATGCGATTGCGATAAAAAATGCGGAATGCAAGCGGAAAAATGCATGTGCAATCACATGCGCAAACCCCAAAAAAGCGCGATAGTGTGGCCTAGCCCTCAATGAGTTTAAAAAAAGGAAAAAGAAATGCCAACAATATCCACGCTTTTCAGTGGGTGAAATAGCTTCTGTGTGCAAACCTTTATTTCTAAGATTCCCCCAGCAGGTATGATAGAAAATATAAACGTCATTTAGATAACACAATTTTCCCTTTAATGTAAACAGCAGTTACTGTATATACCTGAATGATTTGCTCCTATTAGTGCTTTAGTGACTTTGTAACTTGCTACATTAAAATAAAAACATTTCTGTCTCAAGCTTGTAATGTGGCTGCATTTGTGTTACTTTACTTTGCTAATAAATTGTCGAGCGAGCCCATAAAGAAGCAGAAAAATAAATAAATAACATTGCAGGAAAAGCCATTTATGAAAAGAAGCTGCGTTTAATTACTGCTCGTAAATTTAGCGACATATATTACCTCTCAGCAATTTTATTGAACCTTTATTCATGTAATCTGCTGCTCAATTTATTAGGTATTCTTATAATGGTATTATAATTATCTTAGCATATATATATATATATATATATATATATATATATATATATATATAGAAATGCAACAAACAGGTAAGCACACCTTTCATTTAAACAGCAGCCCGGGTGTCCATCATAAATAGCATATATGAAGGAAAAGGATGTCACTCACGGGCTTTGACGAAAACAGCTTTTTATTGTACAATCACATCATGTGATGTACAATAAAAAGCTGTTTTCGTCAAAGACACGTGAGTGACATCTTTTCCTCATATTATATATTATATATATATATATAATATATATACAGTTAACAAACAGTGAGGCATCGGCACACCGGTCAGCATTGCTATGCTGTGCATATCTCCCACGGGGATCCGACTTCCCCAAACTAGATAGCAATGGAGTTGCACACTATGGATAGAAGCAGATAAAGTTAATTTATTGACATGCTTACAAATATATCAAGCCACATTTCAGGGGGTTCGTCTCCCTTTATCAAGTATGTAAGCAGGTAATGATTATTCAGTTGTACAGGTTTTTTAATCAGGATAACCCCTCCCAGGGGGAAGTGACATCACACGATCCATTATACATATTAAAGGGATGTACTGTATATCTATTATACATACATAGTACAGGTCTGTCTAATACAAACCACATGAACCTATAGTCTTACCCCTCTTAAAGGGGTTTTGTGAATTCTTGTATCTCAGGATAGGCCTTCTCCAAGACATGCCAGTGGCTCCTAAGTATGTTAGTAATCTGTTGACTCTGCTCACTATATTGTGTGACACAAGTAATCCGCACACCTGATGTGTGTGCTTATTTTGCAATTTGTTTCTAGCCTCTTGGATAATTCTCCTAGCATACCCTCTCTCTTGGAATTTGGTACACATTTGTTCCATCTGTACCTTTTTTCTAGGTGGATCTGTGACTAAACGTTCCACCCTACATAATTGGCTGTATGGCATGGCTTTTTTATAGATGAGGGGGATGGTGACTTTGGAAATGCAATAATTGATTCTTATTAGTCGGTTTTGTATATAATTCCGTTTTTAGACCACTTGCATCATTTTTTATAATTTTTACATCCAAAAATTGGACTTCGTTAGTATCACTCATCATAGAAAGGTTTATTGATGGAGGGAATTAATTAATTATTTTGTGTACAAACTTGATAAAGGGAGATATAATCCCAAACGTGGCTTGATATATTTGTAAGCATGTCAATAAATTACCTTTATCTGCTTCTATCCCTAGCGTGCAACTCCATTGCTATCTAGTTAATATATATAATAACTGCTGGATACAGGTACACACTTCAAACCAATTATTTTGCCCTGGTGCAATCCAAGGCCACTTGTATGTATATTATGAAAACAAGGAGCACTCCTGGGTCTTCTTAAAGGGCATGTCCGCCCCCAAAAATATAATTCCCCCCACTACTGACCCCATCATGTAGTGTAGTTTAATACTTACCTCACATCCCAGCCTCATATGGTTCTCCTGTAGTCCGCCCCAAAGTCCCAAAAACTGCCCACCAGGAGGATAGCAGAGTCCATATAGGACTCTGCCTCCTACCTGGCCTCCAGGAGAAGTTTGGCATGCATACTGCAGCCCTTCTCCCCCTCCCTCCCCCTCCCGATTAGGATTCCCTCCCCCTAGTGTAAATCCCTTTATATGTAACATTCCCCCTGTCCCCCCAGCCCCAACCGCTCTATTTATTTTATTTGAAAGTGCCCCAAACTTTACTTACCTCCCCTCTTTCCTCCGCCGCAATGAACTCCCGGCAGCCGCGTCCGTGATTGGCTGCCACTCAGCCAATCACAGACGCGACTGCCGGTCCCGCCCCTCTGCTTGCATTTTCTCGCAAGCAGAGGGCCGGCAGCGCAGCAGAGGAAAGAGGTGATGTAACTAAAGTTTGGGGCATTTTCTAATAAAATAAATAGAGCGGTTGGGGCTGGGGGGACAGGGGGAATGACATATAAAAAAATTATTTCAAGGGTGGACATACCCTTTAAAGCAATTTATTCAGTGTATAATTTTAGGCAACGTTTCGGGTCCTGTTTCGGTCCTGTTTCTTGGACCATTGGCTTGAGAATAGTCCAAGTACAGGATGAAACGTTGATTAAAATTATACACTGAATAAATTGCATTTCTTCAACTATTTATTATAAAAACAACACAACCGACATGTTTTGGCTAGATACAGCCGTCCTCAAGATATGATGCCATCATTCGTGGACACACTTTTAACAAGTAAGTGAGAAACTCCTCCTTCCAAGACACACCCCCTAGGTTACTAGGTTAAGTGCTGTGCAATGTTATATTAAAGTGCTCAGTGCTTCTCATAAATAAATAAATATATACATACATTTCACAACCCCCAAATGTGGTTAATATCATATTTTAAAAATATTAAAAACATTACTTTAAAACTAAATTTTTTTGATGTCAAATACACAGTCACCTTTCTTATGGTTTCAAGCTAGTTTTTATCCCTACTGTTCTTAAAGTAATTTAATTCTGGTAGCTTTTAAAAATTGCTACATTATAGCTATACCAAGTGCAACCCAATAGTATCCAATCTACTCATTACTTATATTGATACAAAGTATTACTAAAGTCATATGGGTATATAACAATATACAGTTTCCATATTTTTAACACTAGAGGAGCAATATCACAAACATTATCCAAATTTCACAATAACTGTTGTTCAGTATTAGAGTTCCATAGTTAAAATAACAGAGTCTTCTATAAAAAACAGGAGAGGACTAATTGTTAATTCAGTTAAACAAGTAACTTCTTGGCTTGTTCCTGTGTCGTTCCTTATCAGTGGCCCAGCTTTTTAAAGAGGCCAACCATACTTTGGCCACATTGAGGTGGGTTGATCAGGTATCAGTTATAATGAATCCACAGGAACGAGCCAAGAAGCATGTCGATTGTGTTGTTATTATAATAAATAGGTGAAGAAATCTGATGAGTGCGCTATACTTCACTCTATAAAGTTATGTATCTACATTGTAGCTGTACCTGGTCTCCATGAACAGAAGCTGGAGTGCGTAGACCAATAAATGTATATATACATATATATATGTGTGTGTGTGCAAATGACCTGGGTGCCTCCCAATGATTGCTGCATATAGTATAAATAGATGTGGGAGCATTCCAGGACTTTTAATTAATTTATTATCAGTAACACATACAGTGGCAACGTTTCAGCCCTGTGCCTTGGGCCTTTACCAAGCCGTGTGAACACACACAGTGAGTGGAACTTAAATAGAGGAAACTCCTCCCAGTGACCGATACATCATAACAATTACTACATTAACCCCACAGAGTACATATCCCAGACTTGGAATAACATTATAGCCAGTGTACAATAAATAGTAAAATAAAGTGCCTAACAAAGTGCCTTATAAAATGCATATATATAAGCATAAAGATAATGTGCTGAATATAAAGTGCTTATAGGGTGTTGTTTTAAAGTGCCTAATTTTGAATATTGAGTATTAAATATTAAATATTATAAAAAAGTGTAATAAAGTTTAATTAAATAATAATATCAATCACTGTGTTCTGAGTTGTAATTATTATAAAAGTTAAATAGTATCTTTTTTTAAAAAAAATATCAGGGAGATTCAATAAAAGTTCTTATAGTTTAAAATGGTGCTAATTTTGTAACAACCAATCAGAACTTATGTAACATTTGAAAGCTAACATCTGATTGGTTGGGGCAAAATTAGCACCATTTTAAACGATAAGAACTTTTATTGAATAACCCTGTATATAATTTACTAGTAGAGTTGTATATTTCAAATAACCTCAGAACAAAGTGGACAGAGGATCAAGTGAACTATGCATAAGATTAACGCTCATTTAAAAACATCTTTAGGAAATATTCTCAATATTTGAAATTAGGCACTTGCTTGTTGATGTTTTATTCTACCAACAAACAAATCAAAATAGGCTTTCCCGCCCCCACCCGCCACAAAATTTCCTAAAAAAAGAACCAGATCCCTACTTACAGAGCCTCTCAGCCAATCACAGATGCGGCTGATCAGATCACCGTGGGACAGAAAGCACTGTGAGTAGAAATGTGGGGATTTTTTTTTATGAAATATTGTGGCGGTTGGAGGTGGGTAGGGGTTACCTACCTTACCCCCAAAGTTAGTTTTGGGGGGGTGGACATGCCTTTTAAATACAGAGATACAAGAAATCCAATGCACTCCTGGGTCTTTTTTAGAAGTCAACACAAGTTATTGTAGATGTAAGGCAACACTAAGGTCCAAATTATCTTTTTTAACAATCTGACATGGCAGTTGGGAGTGTACACTACAGAAAAATGTTGTTAAACTAGGTAAAGGGCAGCCATAGAAGGATCCAGAAGGTAGAAGGGGGGCTCCCCTGCGCATGTCACCATCTCTCCTGGAGGCCAGACAGGAGGTAGAGACCTTTTTCAAGGAAGACAGCTCCTACTCTTTAGTTTCTTGGAATTTGCACAGAGAATGCAGGAGAACCATAATGAGAAGGGATGTAAGGTAAGATTTTTTTTAAGTACACAGTGGGGCCAGTAGTGGGTTAAATTAGTTTGGGGGGTGGACATGCCCTTAAAAGGTATAAATAGCAATGGTAACTTACTGTAAATGGCTCAGGGACCTAGGAAATGGTCTGGGGAACAGGTTGTTAGCACTGATGCCTTGCAGAACTGATGTCCTGGGTTTGAATCCTCCCTTGAACACATCTACAAGGAAAGTTCTCCCCGTACTTGTGTGTTTCCTCTGGGTTTCCCCCACATTTATAAAGACACACTGAAAGGTAAAGGTTGTATGAGTGAAATACAGTGATTAGATTGTTAGCTCTTCAGTAGCATCAGGATTTTTAATCAAAAGGGGATTGCAGAGATTTATTTTCCTAATTGTGTGCATCTTCCAACAGTTAGCATCCAGATATGTGCAAAACAAAATCACAATATGGTTGCTCTAGCAATAAGTATGTGGACAAAATGAACTTTAAACAATTCTGCTGGAAGATAAAAGGAATAAATAATGGAGTATGAAATAATAGTAAAACCTGCCTATTCGCAATTCCTTGTAAATATTCAGCTAAGGAAAAGCTGTTAAGTGTTCTAGAATTAAAGGGTATCGTCACCCCCAAAACCAAAATTCCTTTAAAGGTAGGGAATCCCAGTGAGAGCTCCACTGTGCATGCCACAAACCTCTCAGGCAGATACGGATTACACACAGAGGGGTTTCCTACTGTTGAGCCCACTGTGTAGTGTTAAATGACTCCTACCTTTTTTAAAGGCAGTTTTACACTGCGATATTTCCCAAAAGTTAAGGAAATGGGGCGTAGCCACCACCAAAATTAGTGTAATGTCCATGCTAATCTGATAATAAATTGGGCAGTATATTGGGCTAACAGGGGTCAATATTTTTGGGCAATTTTTAACAAAAAAATTTCAGACATGTCAGTACATTTTAGCTGACAACTTGGTTTTGTAATAGGCCAATTGGTCAGCTGGTTCTAAATAATGGAATGGCATTTTTTCAGTCTGTACAAACAACAGTTTGTTAACAAGTATTAAGACACTGAACACACACACACACACACACACATGAAAGTAGAAAGCAGCACAAAATACAGTATTTGTGTAAACTATCCTTGTACCCTTTAGTATACAACTATAATAATAAAGTACCATCAGTAGTTTGTATAATAATCAGGGCAAACGGTGCTTTATTTCTAGATCAGTTTCCTTAGCATTGTATGTGTGAATAAGGGATACAAGAGAATGAGTTGTATTGACTGGATATTGTAAAGAGCTGCGTTTTACTTTCCCTTCTTGGTGTCTTATAGATAATCAATCTTGTAGAAAATATCTTGTAAGTATTTAATTACCTGCTGTAAAAACCGGCTCCCTGCTGCCCCTCTACCTGCTTACACCTGTTTATTAGACTTTTCATACAGAAATATAAGAAATCCCATGATAAAACCTTTGATAACTTCAATTCAATTATCACTAACCTTTTTAAATGTAATCCAGCTCCCAGGGAATTCATTTATTTTTTAGCAGTTTGCTAAACCAGCGTTCTCGCATCTATATTGCTAATCTATTGCCGTTTTAATAATTTCCCTATCTCCTGGGAATAAAGGAAACAGGCAAGTGAAACTAGGTAGAAAGTGGTAGTTATAGGACAGTGCAGAACCGAGATGGAATCGAGTTTAGCAGTGGGGAGTTAATTGTCTCTTATCAATTTGTTAGAAAACCTTCAATCCCTTCATGATGCAAAATAGAAGTCTTAAAGGGTTTTCCAGTGTCTTTCCATGCAAAACTTGAGATGAACCTGGTTTCGACTAATATATGCTGGTTTCCATAATCGCTGATTTTTCGAAATTTTTGAAACTTTCATCGAAAAATTTAAAATTTAAACTTTTGAAAATTCCATTTGAAAATCAAAAATTTCTATCAAGTAAATATTTGAATATGTTATTAAGATTTTAAAAAATTGCAGTTCAGTCAGATTTTCAGATCTTCATTAGGTTCTGCAGAACTGCTCGGTATCAGAATGAAACTCAACAGTTTTGTTCATCTCTTTTCTTGATTGTCCAGCTGGGTACCAAAGAATCATCCTTAAATACTGTTTGTGTTGTAGAACATAAAGCCTGCTAAGGCACAGTGTTTATGGGGACGTTGTGAATATTGAACTGATAGATTTGACGAGAATCCTTACTGTGCTCCATTGTTATATTTTAATTTGGTTTTGTAGCAAAACATTGCATCCAGGAAGCTATGCTGTATCCAATATATCCAATGCAAACTGAATATTACGATATTACTGACCCAATATTCAAATCTCTTATTTGCTGTCTATAGGCTGGTGCCAAAAACTACAAAGAACACTCAAGGTTAAGGTGGCCATACACTATTACGATCGTAATTACGATCTTAAACCAACCGATATTTTGATAGACAGATGAACAATGTTAATTGTACCAAGATGTACAATAAACATTGTTCAACATTCAATTTGTTTTGTGATTAATGTTGAATGTCGTCCATTGTGAAGTTTCATTACATTCACATTTAATCGGAACTTTAGAAAACACTACAATCATTTTACCAATCGACTTAAAAACCGACTTTCCCGATCGTAATTACGATCAATTTTACGATCTAATGTCGTGTGATAAGAATGGGAAAATGTACATTTTTTTAGCCAATCGATGGAAATATCGGATTGTATGTTGGATTGTACATAAAATCGGCCTAATGTATGGTCACCTTAAGGGATCTACAACATGGCAGAATTTTATTGTAACAACAACAATGAAGATAATTATTTCTATCATGTATACAATTATACTTGACACCTTCAGTACTTAGAATGTTGTGATCTAAATTGTATTCTAGGTTTACTACCAGGGGTCTATAATAACATAACTGTGAATTGGATTCTATTTTGAATAAATGAACAAAATCATAAATCTGCCAATTTCTTGTGAGAACAGATACCAAAAATTTAAAACAAAATAGTTTTGAATATACAATTATAGATTGCTATAGAACCCTGGGGTGAATGCCATCTGGTCCCAGACCTTTGGTTACCTTTAGAAGATTTGGTCTCTTTGAACATTTATTTGGGCAGTTGGCCCCCAATTCTCATGATACCAAGTAAATTAATGAACTACTCATTCACTGTGCAAAGAGGCAAAAACCAGGACCCCCAAACCCTAATATAGTATTTTTTTTTTTTGCCCATAGTGTTTTTTTAATGCAGATATTCGACAACCAGTTCTCCAGTCCCTCTTATTCCTTTTGTTGTCCATTCAGCCATGATGCTGATGTTGCAGCCAATGGCTTAGAGAGGCAGAAATGTTCAAAAGAGTATGTGACTATATGTGATCAGAAACACAAGGTATTTATGTGACTATATGTGTTCAGGAACACAAGGTATTTATTGAAATCTTAGGATTTTATGTAACAAATTTAATCTTGAGGCCAAACATGACCTTTATAATCTTGTTTTTCATTGAGTTACTACAAACAAGTTGAGCAAACAGTAGAAAGGGTCCCAGGCATTATACGTACTACATGCTATTTTAAAAAGCAAATGTATGTCAGTAGATATGTTTTATATTTTTAAATGTTTATCTTTGGACTGTCCCCCTTTTCCCCTGGATTCATTTTCCTCAGCAGTGTCTGTTGTTTAATAATCTCTGTATAATAAAGATCAACATTTTCATTTTCCCACTTTGGTGTTACACAGTTTCCCCTTGCTACGTTGGCCTGCCTATTGTCTATCTGTTGTCTGATGAGCATTTTTCTTACCTCCTGTCACAGCGTTTACCCTCTGTCTTTAATATCTGAAAAAAGTTCCATATTTGTATAAACTTCCACAAACTGAGATAAAAAGGACATTTTGTTTCAGGTTTTGCAGTAAGTTGTACATTCATTTGTTCAGTGACTGTTGCTTTGGTAACATTTTGGTATCTACGGAGTGGTCACAGACCTAGAAATGGGTCTTTCTTACATCTTTTGCTTTGGAGATTCTAGGTGGGTTTGTCTTTCATACTCACCTTTAATAATTACCTTTAAGGTTAGGGCACTGCCTATAAATAACTGCACCTTTGGGTCTAACCCAGCCTCTGATGAACTGGGTCCCTCCCACGAAACGCGTCAGGCGGGTGATGTAGATCAGAATGATTTGTTGCTGAGTGTATAAACCTTGTTTTAACATGTACTGAATAAAGGACATTGTTTTAACTTCATATCCATTCTCCGTGAGTAGCGCTGTTCATCACTTCTACATTACCTTGGAATGGGAAGCTAAACCCACACACATTAATAAACGGAGCTTCTGCTTTATGTTGTATAAGCAATGCTAGAAATATCCTTACATTTTGCCCTGTCTGAAGTTCCCTAAGGACCAGTTTAAGAAACACTGCGATGTGCTATATTTACAAGCCGTGATGGAGACTGTATAGTGGAATAATATTAGCCATGATGTCAAGATACTTGTATCCCCCATAAAAAAATAAGAAATATAGTATATACCATGATGCTCCAACCAGTAATACTTCCTCATCAAAGAGGAAATACCTAAAATGCATTTAAGCAAGGACCCTAGAATTTCCAGTTTCTAGTGTTGGGTTTTTCACTCCTTAATATGTGAAGTTTAAACCCAGATAAGAATCCTACACAGTGATTCCTCTTCTCTTTCATCTTTTGCCTTACTGGAGATTCTTTGAAGTTCAACTGCGTCTTTGAATAAGTAGACCAGTCTTTTGTCTGTTACACAGGATTGTGGAGTTACATACAGTATGTGCGAAAGATCTGCTGTGACACCATTTTATAGGATTGGATCTTGAAACCTATTACATGTATAGAACCGACTGTAATTCAATAATGATTGTACTGTACTGTAGTAATGTTTAAAAATAGATAGTATTACAGTATACAGTATGGAAAAGGGGCAATAATAACACAACATACAGATATTAAATATTTTTGTGTGAAATGTTGGAGCTAACATTATAATACATTCATATGAGCACATATCTAGTTTTAAGGAATATAGGTTATAGTCTTGTTAAAATAAAGCACACGAGGATTCGGACATTAGGTGCTTATAGTACTGTAAGTTGATAGTTGCAGGCAATAGTGGTAAAATCTCAGTGATTGTTCTATAGGAAACATATCCTTGCTAGCCAAAGATCTTGGGCATTATCTTCTAAATTGGTCAATGAGGTACCAACCATGTGCTTGATAAAGGAGAACACTAGCTCCGAAATATGTCACATTAATTAAACCTTGTTTGCAGTATAATCCCTACATTTGGTCCGTCCCCCCCCCTTTTTTTTAGGTGATTTGTTATTTACACGCAAGAGTGGAGTGGGATTGAAACCATATACTGAACAGTAAATAACGTGTGAGTAGCTACATTTTTGCTTTTTTTTGGTACCGACCATGTGACAGTTCTTAGGGATCAGCTTTAAAATAAATTGATTTCAATTGTTGAAAACCATTTACCGGTAGCTGGTTGCTTGTGAAGGTTCTCATTCATCCAGGTCATGGTATATCTGTTGTATTCAGTTGGATCAACTGGACTTAAAGTTTCGCTAGTCTTTCCATCTTTCTGAATTCTGAATGACTTGTACAAGAATCTGTGGTAATTATGTACCCTGGAAAATCCCAATTAGCATATCACAAGCCAGGAGTTAGGGACCTTCTGATGCAAAGTGTGATTGCAGTTTCGATAACACCTCTTATCCACAATTCAAGCACACCTTGCATCAGAAGGTCCCTAACACCTGGCTGTTTTATGCTAATTGGCTCTTTCCAGGGTACTTATATTGCCAACAGATTCTTGTACAAGTCATTCTAAATTGAGAAAGCCAGTCGGATGACTAGCGAAATGTCTTCAAGAACTAAACTTTATGTCCAGTTGATCTAACTGAAAACAACATATATCTATTGCTATACTCTATAGATATACTCTTTCTACGTTTTCTATAGCTATACTTTAATGCTAGCTACTCTAAACTCTAGCTGTGACTATTGTATTCTTATGCTAGCTATACCTATATTGTAACTACAACTTTATCTGAAGCTATATCTGAAGGGTTATCGTTGTATTCAAGGGTTACCGAGTGGCACATTCAAGTGTTCTGGGCAAATTGTAGGGTTTCAATAAACCTCAAATTTGGCAATAACTCTCAAATGCGGCATTTGGTAACCCTCAAATTCAGTGATAACCCTCAAATGTAGCATTCGTTAACCGTCAAATTCGCCCATAACCCATAACATTCTTGGGTTTTGGAGCGAAGTCAAGGGTTAATGAGTCAAAAATGTGAGAATCTTCAAATGTTTAATAATTATCGAAAATGCACCCACAGTGGGTCATGTGTTCAAGTACTTAGAGCTGGACAGTTAGTCCCAAGGTAGCAAGCGAAAGAGCAAAAGGGACTTTCATCTCATAAAAGGCAGGCACCGATATAAAGACAACGTTTGAGAATTACGTCTCTTAAGAAGATAAAAAAGGTTAAAAGTTAGGACCCAGCAGAATAAAGCAAACCGTTAAAGTGGTTGCTGGGCTTAAAATAATTTGGCCAAGTTATTGAACTAATTGTTTTAATTTATCAATAGAAAAGGGCAGGCTTGTTTAGTCGCAATACAATGGTAAAGTGAAATGTAAGCAAATTAATTGGATGCGCACTAGGCTTCTATTTTTTGTATGAATTATCGAAAAAACATCTGTGAGTTGGGAAAACCTGAAAATTTGTACTTCGGAGAGTTCTAAAAAGTTTGAGTTTGAAAGAATTTTATAAAATAATGATTGCAATGTACTGTAGTAATGTTTAAAAATAAATAGACATGCCGTAAGGAAAAAGGGGAATCTCAACTAGTCCATCCCTATTTGAGATTCATGTTGTGATTGTGAGGAGATAAAATCAAGAGATTGATTCCTTAAGACTAGTTTAATGATTAGACTTAAAAACATGTATTAATGGTTAAAAAAGCCTTTAACTTATGTTGTTTGTGTGTTCCAATTAATCCCAATTTTGTTAGCAGGTTCACACTTTTCTTATTTGTTTCTGTTCCTATAATTCCACCTTGGAAAGTATGGTCTGGTTCACAATTTGTAGTTAAGAGATATTTATTGAGGTATTATAAAAACACTTACACAATAAAATGACTTGTGTTTGTCACTGTGACTACATTTTGTTTTGATTAGTCCCTAGATGTGAATAAACATTATTTTGTTCACTACTGAAGTCTCTCTGCATCTTTTGGTTATTTATTTAGTTTTTTATGCTTGGAAGCCATGATCATGACAGTTGGAATTTCATCCATAACCATCGAAATACTATAGTTTTTAGTGAAAAAGCTTGACTTTTAGGAGGCTATCCATATCCTTGATTGAACTTTTAGACATTAGATATTATTCAAGACTTGAAAATGAATATAGGGATCAAGAATTTATCTTTGTCTCCAGATCCAAAGATATCTGTTTTCTGATATGAGAAAAAACACATCACTCCGTGCCAGGAAGTCCTGACCTTCTTAACATGGTTAATTCAGCATAGCTTTGCAGAACCCAGCTCCTAGCCAGCCCAAGCTGTAGGGGATAGGAAATTGGATGACAGAGTGCTGAAAAGGTCAAGGGAAATGTCGCAGGCAAACGGGAGCTTACTGACTGCATCAGTCATTAAAGCTTTCTGATATCTCTGTCTAAGGAACATAGGCAGTAAAGATAAAGAGCAAGGTGGTATATTAATGCAGACACATATTCAATGTAATAATGAAACAAGCATAACTAAAACGTGGGGACAGTGAGTAAAAAGGATGTTCTCTTATCAGCAGTGTGTAATGTTTATGGTGCCCTAAAGGAAGACCATGGGAACTGTAGAAGATGGTAAATGGAATGTTATGTCTGAAATATACAGTCCTAGCTCATTTAGTACAAGATTGTGAACATCAGTTACCACAAACAAATGTTTAGGTGATTTTGCAGTTTAGGCCATAGTCTATCATGTAATCTACTGCCAGATACCATTTGTATGTGCAAGTACATAATTTGTATAAAACCAACCTGATTGTATTGCTGTTGTTGTTACTATTGTTTTTATTAATATTTAGTATTATAACAATTATGTTAGGAAGCATGTACAGTTCTTTATTATTACATGCAGAGCATTCTCAGTGTATTTACTCATATAGTTGGGAAGAAGTTTTAATAGTCCTGTTATATTCTGCTACAGAAAAAGAAATTGTGCTAGATAGTAGCCTTGGAGACCACTAGGAGTTGGAGTGGGAGATGGTGAGCTTCTGGGATGCCTCTATTGATATCCCCAGAGAGGAATACGGAAACCTGAGGATAAAAAAGAGTTTATGCAGAACTCCTTAAGCAGATGTGACTGAAGTGCTAATTTTATGAACAAAAATCTGTTCAAAACATCATTAAGAAACATTATAGAGTATTATCATACATACTATGGAATGTACCTCATGTTGCTGTTGTTTACAGGATATCCTAACAAAGCACACACTTTGGCATCTTGTGGGATTGGAGCTTTGCTAACCAGCTGGTCTAGTTGCTTACTAAGCAGGTACACTATTGAAATAACCTTCCTATAAAAACCTTCACTCTGCTGCACCACCCTATTTATCTTGGCCCTTTATGTTCCTGGATGTGCCCTGCACTCCTCACAGGGTGATCTTCTCAACAACCCCTCCAAGCAGCACTGCTTCCTCCCACATTAAATCAGTCTCTCTTGCTACTATGTACGTTTGGGACTCTCTCTCTCTCTCCATCACTTTGCCAGAAGACACCCATTAGTGCTTTGAA
Source organism: Hymenochirus boettgeri (assembly GCA_019447015.1). Classification (NCBI taxonomy): domain Eukaryota; kingdom Metazoa; phylum Chordata; class Amphibia; order Anura; family Pipidae; genus Hymenochirus; species Hymenochirus boettgeri. Next base: position 230,000,704 of record CM033471.1, read on the forward strand.
CCTTTCTGAAACCCAGCACAATAAACGATTGTTAGTTATCTTGAGTACTTTGTATCCCCCCCCCACTTGTATCACACACAGTGGTGTACAGACTTATACAGATAGCAAGTGGGAAAGTACTTAACTGTTGTCGGGTTGGTCCTACTGTTCCATAGTAATAAATTGATATGCCATTTAATAAGTATACTTTAAGATTTCTTAAGTTTGTAAAGTATGAATTAAGACCTTCTATTTTATCCAACCATTAATTTCAGAGTAAGAGTCGATCCAGGGGAAGGCAAAAGAAAGGAAAATGTTACAGTACCTAGGGCCAAAATTGACGCTGATTTTTATTTTTTATAGATACTTAACTTCAAAGCTGACATGTGGTCCCCCAAGTAGCTACAGAACTGATGTCACTAAGAAGTGTCCAGACAATTGTGAGGACTGCCAGCAGGGGGTGTTGGATTGTGCCAAATCGTGAACCCAGTTTACAGCACAAGTTTTGTATTTAAACCCTGGAAATGTATTACCCTAACATCTTTTGAACTGAGTTGATTGCTTTTAAATTCCTATTGTGTGACAAGCTACAGTAGCTTTTATGTGTTTTACAATTACTTTGGTATTGAAATATATTCTCATATTTTAGGAGATTTCCATTTAACCTGGACATTTACTGTATCTACTGTAAGTATATTATCTGCTGTTTTTCATATTCTACAAGGTTGTATGTAGATGTAGTGCACAACTGTCAAGGTTGAGTAAAGACTAAAGATCGTACATACATCCGATATTGTGCCAAATGCCTGTCCCCCAAGCGTGCAACCCATGTGTAACTTGGCTGAGAATTGGCTGAGAATTGCATATGTCTAGTCATTTGGTCAGGTGTCATTCGTTAATTCGTTAATGTCACCCAACCAAATGCTCAGGGGTCAGATGCAGTATGATTTTACACTACCTACAATGCCTATCTACAGTGCCTTGCTATGTTGATATTGTGTCTAGTACAGTGATGACATGAAATGAGCTTATACATTAGCTGTAATAAAGACCTAGGATATATCTAGTAACTCCTATTTTTATTAAATTCTCATTCCCCTAATTTATTTGTAGAAAAAAATGTTGAAACCTTTCTGGTTGATTTAAAATGTAGATAATTGCATGTAATTATTTTACTTTTATCTGTGAGTTTGTTCCAATAACTTTCTGTTAACCCTTGATCATTAGACATTACAGCCACAACACAGCCAGGGCGTAACTACCAGGGGAGAAGGGGATCTCGGGACAGATATTGTCTCCTCCCAGAAACCACTGTGGATGTAGCATGGGTAGGGGCCCCATCATAGTTTTGTAGGGTAGGGGGGGAGTGATTCCTAGTTACGCCACTGAGCCCTGTAGGCTGCTAGCTATGCAGATTCATAGGGTATCTATCAAACTCCCAGGGTGAGTTAATTTGACCTGGGTCCAGCTTCCATGCATATTTACATCCTTCTTTTAGCTTATGATGTAGCAGGGCATAACTATCGCAAGGTATTTTTATGCTTATACAATCTGGTTAATTTTTAATTTCCCAAGAACCAAAATATAAAAATTATTTTAAACAAGTTGAGGTATCCAAGTGTAGTAGCAGTAAATTCCAGTATGCCTCATACCTCCGGTTTTCACCGTACCAGATAAAGTAGGTAGCAAAAAATAATGCAGGGCTAGAGCTGTGCTTTTTTTATTGAAAAAAGATGTGAGTTACATGTTTCGGACAAAGGTCCTTTCTCAAGCACATCACATGTTCCAAAGTAAAAACCATTTATAGGTAACTAGGAAGTGGGCTTAGTGGTACGTCACAGCTTGGCCCATGGTAACGTATGCTACACCCTACTTCTTTTTAGTTACAAAATATATAAATTGTTTTGCAGACACTTATTTCAAAATGCTTTTGCTGTGATAACTAATAATCAAGACTTGGTTGGTTATTGACTTCAAAAATCAGCACTTTAAGTGTTTACTTCTTCATTCACACACAGTAATTTTAAATAATTATTTAGGTGGCCTGGTTTTTCCTCATTGTCTTATGCAGGCGCACATTAGTTGCATTTACTGGAAGCTAGGCGATTGATAATATTTTTTCTCTGTCACACAGAGAAAGGCCTGGTACTGTATGCGTGATTTGGACCCAATAACGCAAGCTGTCAGATTTACTGATCAATTGATTCTATTGACTCCATAAGATCGTCTGTAAGTTGGTTTTGCTGGACAAATGATCATTAGCAATCTATCATTTCAGAAATCACAACCAATCCCTATCCTACCATATTGAGTAGTCACCCCTAACTTGCTTGCTTTTACAGGTACCAAAGTAATATTGGGCTAACCTCGGGTTTTTCAAATCTTTAACTTGGTCTCAGTCATTTCACAAAACATTTTATAAACAGCAGCAGGCCCAATGCAGTACATACTTACGCAAAAGTTAATGACTTTAGCTTGTCCGTTGTTTAGCTTTAACAGTCCATATTAAAGGACAACTAGACTGTAAAAATTAACTTTTTAAAAATGAAAAGCACCTGGGGCAAGGAGATAGGATTGATTATTCCAACCTCCCAATATTGTTTTATTGAGGAGCTACAGCACATACAGTTTTCATCTGCCAGGTTATGACCCTGGGCCATTCTATATTAAAGATAGTGCTGAAGCATACAGGAAGACTGGCAGAAGCAGTTTTCTTCAACCTGCTGCTCCTCATAGAAATGATATTGGGAGGTAAAAAGCACCAATCCTACTTCCCTGCCTCACGTACTTTTTATTTTAACTGTTTTTTAAAAAACACTATTCGCACAATAGTTTCCCTTTAAACAGATAACACTGTACTCTTTTTACATTTTACTATAAACTTGATGACAAACTGATTGTTTAACCGTCATTCCATCCCCTACCACACTGCATGCAGTGATGCAGTAACTGTAGAACATTATTGCATGGGAGTGCAGTGCTACCAAAGTCTTTTCTTATTTGTGTCCTCCTGGAAATCTTATACATCATTTACTCAGCTGGATATAACTTAGACCAGTGTGGTGTGCATTATACACCTAGTAAGAATAATGGATCAAAGAATTTCAGTGGCCTCCAGATCGGTTGCCCATGATAGAAATATTGTGATAGAAAGAGAGATGGTCAGTCAGTGGAGAAGAACCAGAGCTACAATAAGAAACTTATGGAGGGTAGAACTAAAATGAAATTTATTAAAAGGCATTTTGCTTTGCTAGTAACATTATTTAATTTACTCTTATTTTATCTTGGAAAAAAATGCATCTAAAAAAAACAGGAATACACAGCAAAAGGGCAAGTGTCTTGGCAGTTTCCATCACATGTACATATTTCTACATCTCTTTACATACGAGCTACAGCCAGTAGAGTTAAAGGGCAAGCACAAAAAAACTAAAAACAACCCTCCCAAGAATCTATAATTTTATGGGCGGTAGGAGCACACCCTCCATTCTGGTTTAATTTAAATCTAATTAGTTTTAAAATAATTTGTTGCAAAACTTCTAAAGCTACTTACTTTTTTACTTTTAAATGAATGCAAAAAGGATGGTAGGAATACTGGCTCCGGCCTCCAATAAAATTATAGTTGGGGGAGGGGGGTTTGGGGGAGTCGTTTAGTTGTTTAGGGTGTAGTCGCCAAACACTGACTAAAAAAAAAATAAACATACATACGGTTTTAATGCTTTTCTGATTGTATTTCCTAGCTCAAAAAAACTGAAAAACCTTATCAAATATTTGACAGTTGTCCTTTAATAATGTTTGAATTACTAGGTCAAACTGCTATTAGTCTGACAGTCACTTAATCTGTGATCCACACAGTTTTCTGACAGCAGTGTTCTTGTAGCAGATCTAAGGATCACTGTGCACACGTCCTTTAAGGTCTGGTGTCATTTCTTTAAAGATTAAATCCAACTGCAAATACAACAAAGATTGTCTGAGCTGAAATTCCTATTACAAGTCTTAAATATCTCTAAACATTGTGCAATACTAACAAAAATATGTGTTTTGATGTTTGCCGATGCTTCCCGGTAAATATATTCTTGAAAAGCAGTTGTTTATTTTGAGGGATCATCAGCATATTTATGAATAATAACTTAAAGGGACACTATACTGAAAAAATGACTTTTCCTCATCTTAATCTATAATTGAATACATGTAAGTAGCACTTACTCTGATTTGCATGTGTTGCTGCATGCCTTCAATCCAGCATACATTTTGTTTAGGAGCAGTATCCCCCCCTTCTCCCTCTTTTAACCACTCCCACTTCCATTCGACCTGACTTTTTTCCCACAAACCAACTGTCAAACCTGCACACAGCATATAGCATTCCAATTGTCAAAACTCTGTCACAGCTGAAGCAAAACTAAAACATTTTAGATTGGATATCTAAAGAAATAGGGGACATATCAACAAAAAAACAATACAGTGGTGGTTGGGAAGCATTGTAGTTTCCAGTTATGATCAATTTAAAATAACCTTTTTTCGGTATAGATGCCCTTTAATACTTTACAGAAAATGTAAATGATTGGGAGCACTCATCAATAATGTTCTAAACATTAAGATCTTACAATAGCTACTGCATGACCATAGCAAGCATAGTAGAAAGTAACTCATGTTACAGAAGGTACAAAATATGAAGCATTATTCAAACAGGCAATGTATGCTAAGGTAGGTTTCTAATCTGTGCAAAGATCACAAAGACACCTTCTTAAGAAAAAATATACCAATTATGTGCATGTGTGGTGCCCACCCAGAGAAATGACCTAAGGTTAAGTTGCACAGTTACCTTGACAGGGTTTAAAGGTTTCTTATTTTTATAATAATAAACATATAATTGAGCCCCTATGTTTTAACCAAATGGATACTGCATGAGGCTCTGGAATGTGCATTACTCATCCCTTTTTTTGCCAGATCAGTTGCTTGAGAAGCACTCTCATGAATACTTCTTTTTGTTAGCAGGACATAGTAACATAGTAATTGAGGTTAAATAAAGACATCAAGTCCATCAAGTCCAACCTATTCACCCTCTTTTTTATATATATATATATATATATATATATATATATATATATATATATATATATATATATATATATATATATATTACTATTTTTTTTTTTTTTTTTTTTTTTTTTTTAACCCTACCTAACAGTTGATCCAGAGGAAGTCAAAAAAAAAAGAGGGGAAAAAATTCCTTCCTGACTCAATCGGAAAGTATCCCTGGATCAACCAGATCTATATGTATTAATACCAGTAATTCTCAATATTTTTAGAAACTTATCCAGGCCTTTTTTAAAGCTATTTATTGAACTTGCCATTATCACATCTGCTGGAAGACAGTTCCACAGTTTCACCTTTCTCACTGTAAAGAAACCCCTCCTAACCTGAAGATGAAACTTCTTTTCTTCCAACCTTAAAGGATGTCCACGAGTCCTCTGATATGACCTATTAGTAAACAATGCACCAGAGAGTTCATTGTATGGCCCATTAATATATTTGTATAAGGTTATCATGTCCCCACGCAAACGTCGCTTCTCCAATGTAAACAGCCCTAACTTGTCTAATCTGCCTGCATATTCAAGCCCCTCCATTCCCCTTATTAATTTAGTTGCCCTTCTCTGAAATGCTTCCATTTCCAAGATGTCCCTTTTGTACAACCCTGCACTGCATATTCCAAATGAGGCCTTACCAGTGCCTTATAAAGAGGGAGAATAATATTTTTCTCTCTTGAATCTATTCCCCTCTTTATACAAGACAATATCTTGCTAGCTCTAGCCGTTGCTACCTGGCATTGTTTGCTACAGCTAAGTGTTATCTACCAGAACCCCAAAATATTTTTCCATTACAGATGCACTTAACACAGAGTTATTTATGGTGTAGGTGGCACAGGGATTATTAAACCCCAAATGCATCACCTTACATTTATCAACATTGAATCTCATCTGCCATTCTGCTGCCCATTTTGATAATCTATCTAGGTTTGCTTGCAACACTTCATCATTTGAAGTTTCCAAAGCTCTGCATAGTTTAGTGTCATTAGTAAACACAGAGATCTTGCTCTCAATGCCCCCTTCTAAGTCATTTATAAACAGATTTAACAGAAGCAGCCCCAGTACAGAACCCTGAGGCACTCCGCTTAGAACTTTAGCCCACATAGATGTTGCTCCATTTACCACCACTCTCTGCTTGCGATCCAATAACCAATTCTCTATCCACACACAAATGTTTTCTTCAAGGACAATTATTCCAACAAGTCATGCCTCTACCCTTCCTAAATGTATTTATAATCCAGTCTAAATATACGTGTAAAGTATTTTATTAACCTGGAAAGGTTCTTTAAAGGTCCTGGGCCAAATTCTTCTTAAATGGGCAACTTTACAAGTTTTCTATGACTTTTCACAGTCCATAGTAAAAAAACAGTATTCTATTGTTTGATGCTGGAGAACATCCAATTCCCTTAATCACATTAAATATGTGTGATTGTGGGGCCGACCTGTGATGCATAATTGTTTTGGGCCGACTATCAGTTCGTAGGGCATTGATGATAATACATCGGTTCGAATCATCAACGACACCTTACTGAACATTGAGATAGCCCATATACGAACCGATAGTCACCCAAAATGGCACATCTGCATGGGCATTCACTCACTAACTGCCATTAAATGTTGCTACAAAACTAGAATTTTTCTTTTGTTCTTAAATACATACCCTATTTACACAGATTAAAATGAGTTGCATTGATAATGTAAGTGTAAGAACACTCTTCTTTTATGTGAAAAACTATTTGCTAAAATGTCAACCCAAAAGCCATTTCAACATCATTTAATTTCTTTCCTTTATAAATGATCTATAATGTCAGTAATTTGTATGTCCACTATTTTTCTTAAAGACCATTTCACCATTTTTCCTAATAACAACTTGTTCACTGTAAGACATTGATTCAACAATTACAGAATTCCAAAATCAATTACATCCGCAATTTGTTAGAGCATCCTACACAGTATCCTATAATGTTGTAACATAATCATTAATGTTGAATAATAATAAGTCACTAGCTGGATTTATTAATTATTGAAGACATTAAAGCATTCAAGTGGCTTTCTCAGTTTAGCTGTTGAACAAACATTTTCATACTCTAATCAAATCCAGTTGAATTGACTTAAATACTATAGCATATCCACCATCAAAACAAAAAAACTGGTGACTTCTCGGTTATCTGCCCGCAACCCCAACTGCTATTGTTACCAGTTTATTACGTGCATTTGCGAACAGATATTTAATCATACGTTTTGTCTGTCATGTAAAAGGTATCCGCCTCCTACCACTGCTCAATGAGCTTTTTGTGAGCTTGAGTATGTGCAGAGAAGGCAGCAGGGAAAACAGCAGTCAATCATTGGCTGTGATGTCACCAGTCACAGCCTTGATTGACTTCATGGAGGGAGGAGCCAGCTTTATTTGTCCTTAAATATCTGGTTAATAATGTATCTAATAAAGTGCTGAATATATCATTTAAGTTTGGGAGCAGGTAAATGATAAGTCACCAGTTTAGTCTTTGGTGTGGAGATGCCCTTTAATATGTTTCAATATAAAAATGACCTGGATGATTGAAAACCTTTATTGACACAATTCAAAAAGTATTTTGCCTTATTAAATAAGCCTTGTTTATTTGTTAAAGTATAAGTGCACTGTAAAATCAAGTTATATTTATTTGGAAGCTGCAGCTTTAAAAATACTGTTGCCATATTTTTTTTTCTACCCATGCCCCTCCAGAGCTTACCTTTGTGCCTGGAAAGTTGCTGACATCTTGTTACTGGTTTTCTGAATGTTAAGCTCCACCCCTCTGAGATTTCCTCTGCTTCCTCCTGCTTGAGCCTCAAACAGTAATGCCTTTGAATTCTGTGCACGTGCGTATGCCCGGAACTCACAGGCATTACTGTTTGAGGCTCAAGCAGGAGAGTGCACATAACTCACAGGCATTACTGTTTGAGGCTCAAGCAGGAGGAAGCAGAGGAAATCTCAGAGGGGTGGAGCTTAACAGCAACAAGTTTGTATGTTCTCCCTGTGCTTGTGTGGGTTTTCTTCCAGGCATTCAGGTTTCCCCCACAATCATAAAGACATACTAATAGGTTGTATGTGTCAAATAAATGTGCTTCGATTGTAAGCTTTTTGGGGCAGGGCCTGATGTGAATCTATAAATTAAATTGTAAAGTGTTATGGAAGATGCTGGTGCTATATAAATCCACAATAACAATATCCACAAGACAGCAAATATAAAAAAATCAATTGATAGATAATTGGAATTTACTAAATAAATGTTTAGGTAAATAAATTACAGTATTGCGGGATCCCAGTCAGGTAAGACGCAACTTTTTTTGTCTGCATCGGGTCCTTACACCACAGTTCTAATGGAGTTAAGATTAGTGCAAAATTGTGCTATTACTATATTAGCTACACCACTTGGAAATGCCATGGCCAATCCAAAAGTAGCTCAAAACCCACACTAACCCAAACTTATATTGAGTATCTTGGGTTTTTGACTAATTTAAAGTAAAAACTGCCTTTATAGCATTGGCTCCTAAATTTTTTAAGGGTATTAATGTTAGTTTAATGTACTTTATTATATGGTCAAGGTTGTTCTTGCCATCTTAATGTGAGTTTATACGTTGCATCTATTTAAAAGGAAATCAATTTTTCATTCTTAGTGGATTGGGCATCAATAACCATCTTATGACTGATTCCTATTGTCACACTGGTCATGGATTCAGACTGTTTCTCTGCTTCATCTGTGCTTCCAAAGGCCTCTTTGAATTCTTGTGCTGTTAAGACCAGATGGCTCCTGAGCAGCTGAGGGCCAGGCAGAAAGCCAAAGGTGTCTCTCCTAGGCATAAGGTCATGCCCAACAGGAATTATTTATGCATGTGCCATGCAGAGCAACCCCAAACTTCAAGGGATTCTAAATGTGAATATGCAAATGTGATCCGTGCACAGATTACAGTGAGACATCATAGGTATCTGAAAGTCAACAAATACTGTTAAAATACCATCTACATTCCCTCTTTATTTAAATCATAACTGCATTTCCAAAGTGTCTCATCAGAGGACTGTTTGCTGTCACGCTTAACCAACGCAGCATTTTATTCTGTCTCTGCTTCTAATAATCAATATAAATACATTTACTGTCTATTTGTGAAAATTGTCACCATAATCGCATGTCTACCCATTAGAGAGTATCTAACGGTTTCCTAAATTCAGTAATTAGCATTTTGCAGTATTCATGCAGCTAGTTAAACAAGGCTCTATGCATTTTTTATAAGCTTCCTGTATTAAATGATACATCTGGTCACCTTCATTATACTATAGTACCGAAAAGGCAATACAAGGTCTTAGCGTGAAGTGCTGGAGCTGGCTGTAAGGTCAGAATGAATAGTTTAAAGAAAAGAATGCAGAAAAGAAGCCTCTCCAATCTAAAAGATTATTTTGTGTACTTGGATAAAAAAAATAATCATTATATTTCTTTAGAAATGTTCAGTAACTTAAAGGATGTTCACTTGTGTATTCCTGTGATTGTTTGGTCTTTGACAGGTCTAAGTGTTGTTCTCCATAATTGGTTTCTTCAGCACTTTGTCCGCCTTCTCCTGTAAATTGGAAGCTGTTAGTGACCGTCTGCAAGTGATAAGTTCTCTTAGTTTTTTTTAAGGGGGCGACTACAAAATAGAAAGTTTACTATGATCAGCTGGTTCTATTAAATTCACCTGTAATTATCAAATAACTAGCCTCATTAAAAAACACATCAAAGAAATAGATAAAACATCTAACCCAATCATAGAACATTTCCTAGACTACACAAATCCCAAAAAATCAATACGGTATCTAAATTTTATAACCTATTAAATAATAAAGATAAATATACCAACCTCCCATGTATGGAAAAAATGGGAAAATGAGTTGCAAACACATATAACAGAAAAAAGTAAAGGTTATGTATGCACAGATCATCACCTTGCAGGTGAAAGACTCTTCTGAACCTTTTTAACACAATGAGCTGTTCCCAAACACAGGGCGGCTTACAGCATTGTTTGTTTCAAACGTATGATCTATAAACACACAAAGTAGCTAACTATCAGCTCTCTCTAAGGGATAAGTAAAAGGCAACAAACATGAAAAAAGGTGTTTAAACACACTCACAATCAAACTTTAGTGGTCTGGGTGCACATGCCCCAGACCCTTCACAGAAAATATCCCAGCAATATCATACAGTAATTCGGTTCAGAGGATCTTTAGAGTATAGCAGTAACTCACCGCTTGTATATGGTGGCTCAGGTGCAACTTGCCCCGAGTCTGTCGCTTTGGCCAAACACAGTCCATGAAATCCACCAAGTTAGAGCGTGCACACTGAGAATTTAAGAACGGAACTCCAGCGTAGTAAAATCAAATCATACTTTATTGGTAATCCATAAATATCTGGACCAAACGGCCCCCTGACGCGTTTTGTACCTCAAGGGCACTTAATCATAGGAAGAGACGTCCAGATATTTATGGATTACCAATAAAGTATGATTTGATTTTACTACGCTGGAGTTTTGTTCTTAAATTCTCAGTGAACACATATAACCACAGAAGAGTGGAACAACTCTCTAATAATCCCATTCAAACTTACAAGATTCCTCTCAGCATGGGAAACAGATAGGAAATTACTACTCAAATACTATAGAACACCTTATGAAATAACATCATGGTACAAGGATCAAACCCCCACATGCTGGAGGAAATGTACAGTCATCGGTTCATGTACATATATGGTGGTCATGCAGTAAAATAAGGAAATGTTGGTACAATCTTTTTAAATTCTTGAACCAATTGTTTAATATAACAATACCAATCAAACTAAATTTTAGCTTTATTAAACATAGGTTTAAATACTTACCCACAACATATGGCATCCATAATCTATCATGCCTGCATGGCACTTAAAAGATTGATCCTCAAATACTGGAAGACCCCAACCATACCTACAATAAAAGAAATCATACACTTACTAACGGATTATATGTCTTACGAAAAAGCATATGCCATATCACAACAAAACTTCCCAGCCTTCTATAGGAAATGGGAACACTGGTACATTGACGATAGAGTACAGAAGTTATAAAAAACTACAGTAATGCAACTGTTAAATATCAAGCTCGAATAACAATGATATGTAGACCTACAACTCGTGTAATATCTTCTTATTATTTATTTTTACAACTTTTATTTTATACTGTACTTTATAGTGTATTATATACCATATGTTATATGTACTTGAGCATTATTTTAAACATGAACAATACAATGTAACTTTTGTACTGATTGTTTTATACCAAAATATAAAAAAAAACTAATGTTATAAAAAAAAATTCACCTGTAATCTTTCAACACATCATTTTGTTTAAGCACAGGCAGCTTTGGACTACGGTGATATAGAACCTTTGTCCCACCAGGAAGTGTCAAAGTGCCCACGCATTTTTTCTTTTCTCAAACAGTTAACTGTTTGCTTTACTCCACCTGATTTATTCAACTTTATCTAAATTTCAACAACTTTCTCTTATTTAATTGATGAGTGTGGACTGTGGGTTTCCCTTGTATCCTAGGTGGCCAGTCCGATGGCATGTTTGGGTCTTTAACACATTGGTAGTGTTTTTTTATATATATTTAAATCCACTGGAAATTGTGGTGGTATTGAATTGATGGTGAACACACATCTAATCAAAGACACTGTAGTACAGACTGGACCAAGGCTTCACATGTGTGATATCATATGAACTGGTTCATATTGCCAGTTCAGTGGCAAAACTACAGCGGCCCTGGACCCCCTGCAGCTTTTGCGCTAGGCCCCCATCACACACCCCTCCCCTGAGGCAGGCTGATACTGCGATCAACTATTTTTAACAGCTGGTCGCACGTATGTTATTAATGGTACGTGCGATCAGTAGTTTAAAACACCTGTTTAAAAACAGCTGATTGTAGTGAGAATGGCAGGCACTCCTAGACACACACACACCATTGTAGGGGCTGTAGTTACGCCAGTGGTCCAGTTGTCTGTACAAACATACAAAGCAAAGTTACCTATTGGTATTTTTCTACAAGCATCAGGGAAGTATTAAATTTGAGATAACCATGACCCCACAGTTGCAAATAATGTAGATTGCTATGTTCAGTTACAACATGATGTATGGCAAAAAATAAGAGTTGAAGCAAGATTTAAAGAAGAGATAACTGTTGAAATGGATGTTGAAGTGGAGGCAATATAAGTGGAATTTGGTAACAGGAGGTGAGTCAGCTTCATATGCAGATGTCAAGGGCTGCAAGTTTGGAGAACAATCTGATTATGTTGACTTTAATTACCTTGACATTGATTGGAGTAGTGGAACTGTCACAAACATAGAACGTTGCATGTTACTGGTATTGAAAAGTTGGGGTTGATCCAGGGATTTTTCCGATTGCCACTTGGAGTCAGGAAGGATTTTTTTTTTCCTTTCATAATTCTGGTTTTTGCCTTACGCTGGATCAGTAGCTTGGACTAGGTGGACAAATGTCTTTATTTAACCTCAGATATTATACTATTCAACCTCATTATTATTCAACCTCAGATACTTGTTTTCCCCTTCTTTAATGCATAGTCCACCCCATTTTTTATCTTTTTCTGTAGTGTAGGGCTCCCTCCCCCAGCCCCAACCACTATAAAAAATTTTGCAGAAACTCCCCCGATTTATACTTACATTACCTCTCTCCTCTATTGGGGCTATTGGGGCTGGGGGAGTGAGCCCTACACTACAGCAAATGGGTTTTGTGCTAGGGGGAGGCGAAAATGGGAGAGGGAGGGAGAGGGAGGGCTGCAGTGCGCATAACATTTTTCTCCCGGAGGGGATTCAGGAGGCAGAGGCCTATATGGACTCTAACAGGCTCCTGGTGGTCAATTTTTTGGACTTTGAACATTACAGGAGAACCATTTGGAGCAGGGATGTAAGGTAAGTATTTTACTACACTACACAGTGGGGCCAGTAGTGGGTTAAATTCTAGTTTTGGGGGTGGGCATGCCCTTTAAGAGTTAAAGGCTGTAATATTATAATAACATTATTTACAGAAACTTCTTTAATTGCTATTCAGTATTATTGAGTTTATTATACCAGTGAAGTGAACACATAAAAATGCTCTGGGAAGGGGGTTGACAGTACTGTGCTCAGTTTTACAAACCTGTCTGTGTGAGCTTTTGTTCTTGTATCTTGCTCTCTATGGAGGAAAATCATTTTTATTGAAATATATCTTAATTTCTTTGTTTCTGCACTGACCTTTAGACTTCCATTTCTCCCCAAAGTCCTGTTCATAAGGCGCATCTAATGATACCAGCAGATATTTCTCTATTGGAAGATGAAATAGATTCTCTTCGGAGATGTAACATCCTGTAGATATAGAATTTATGGCTATTGCATTTTTGCGCTGGTGTCAGCTAACCTTGGTAAGGCCGAGTCTCTATGCTCTCTGGATATCACTTGTAAATCTCTTTCCTCTTTTGCTTTCCTCCTCCGAGACCTTGCCTGCAAATTGATGCCCCCTTCTTATCTGAGACAGAGCAAACCTCAAGCACATTGAAATTTCAAGGTTCACTGTGTGCTAAATCTTAACTGACTGACTCTGCTTGCTAAACTGTGTATATGCAAAAGAAAAAGAAACAGTATCTATCTTTCCCTTGGTATCTCTTGCTGCCTGAAGTTGCTTTAATAAAAAAAATCCTTGTAAGGCTTCAAGGTGTATCTACTATACCCATTATCGTCAGTATAACATCACATGTATTACATTACCAATTATTAGAGATGTCCGAACTTCGAAAAATCCGGTCCGCGCGAGGATCCGCGGATTTTCGAAAAAATCCGTAAATTCGAAAATCCGCGAGCGGACCCGTTAAAACGTATTAAAATGAAAGTTCGGCAAAATCCGCATTAAAAGTGGTCTAAATAGCCTTGGTAATGTACACTTAATCACTCAGGGACCTGGGTAATGTCCTTAGAAACACGTATCAATGCCTACAATACCTAAAAATTACAGTCCGCTAGCGTGAATTTTAAAAAACGGTACTTTTCGAAAATACGAGGATTTCCGGAAAAACGAGGATTTCCGGAAAAACGAGGACCTCCGAAAACGAGGATTCACGTAAAAACGAGGATTTTCGTAAAAACGAGGATTTTCGTAAAAACGAGGGTTTTCGTAAAAACGAGGAACCACGAGGAACCGGAACTTCCTGCCTAGCAAAATGGCTAGTTCTGCAAGGCAGTTGTATGCCATGAATTACCTGCTGCTCAGGGGGTACGATGAGTTCCCCCCTGGCACCCATCATGTGCGGCACCGGAGGCGCAGGATTATGGAGGGGCTCCAGCGCCGGATCCTGCGGCGATTTGGATACCAGACCACTGTCTCTACCCTCCAGAGACAGTGGTCTGACCTCAAGAGGCAGAGTCCTCAATATGTGGCTGCCGTACGGCAGATGATAGAAGGCAAGTATACCTTTTATTATATTACTGTATTATAATACGTAGTAAAATATTTTAATTCACTTCTGACAAAAACATATTTATATATATGTTTTTAAAAACATCAATAATCCTCAAATTTGGCTTGTGAGAGAGAGAGATCCAAGTTCTTTGTATTTTTCATTCACTGGTTATTATTACATTATTCTTCTTCTTATATTATTCAATATCAGCCCTATTTAAAGGGTAAGTAAAGTCAAAAAATAAATCACTGAAAAGTGACTTTATTTAACATAACACCTATAAATTCAAAATGATACCCACACATAGACACTGGTAAACACACTTGGTGGCCCACCCTTCCATTTCCATGGCAGCCTTATTTAAAGGCTAAGTAAAGTTAAAAATGAAATCGATCATTAAAAATTGATTTCTTTTTACCTTATAAATGCACACTGATACCCACACATAGACACAGTTAAACACACTTTACTGACCCACCATTTTAGTTACATGGCAGCCCTATTTGAAGGGAAAGTAAAGTCAAAAATAAAATGTTGATCAATTATTAAAAATTTTAAATCTTTTTGTTATGGTTTTTTGTGCAATATATTGTATATACAATACTTTCCGAGTGAGTTTTGTGTGTCTTTTTTTCTATCGGATCTATAACGATCCCTGACTGAATGCCCAAAATGGCCATTAGCCATTGCACGTTATGTACTTTAAGTATAATATCCATTTTATATTGTCTCTGTGTCTCTATCTGTCTCTCTCTCTATCTCAACCTCCCTTTTAGTTACATGGCAGCCCTATTTGAAGGGAAAGTAAAGTCAAAAATAAAATGTTGATCAATTATTAAAAATTGATTTTTACACTCCAAAATTAAAAATGTTGTGTTACCCACAAAATCTATACAGATACAAGTACACACAGCTACTGATGCTCCCCTACACCCAACCAACTTTTCCCTTTCCGTGGCTACAATACACACAATAAGAATATAAGTACTTAGCCAGAATAAGGTATGAAATCATTGCCATAGAAATATGATTGACTTTTAAAGAAACTATAACATATTGCCTTATTTAATCTGTATTTTCAAGCAGAATTCAAAGTATATAATTAAATATATCCTTTAGATATATCATTCATTATGTATTTTTTTATTTTAATTTGCAGGGGAATCTTCCTCGGATACCCCACCCCCACCACCGTCCCCGCCAGAGGAAGAATGTAAGTGCAGCCTATTGAAAAAAAATTTTTTTTCTAAATCTTTCATTTGTCCAAGGCCAAATTACAGCACACACGAGCGCTCTAGAAACAAGCATACAAGCACGTGTTTGCGGTGCGCTCATGTGTATTGCCATGCGAGTGCAGTACGATAGCATAATTGTGCAAAAATTGAGGATCACATTAATTGTGCCACACTATTGTGTGCTTTTTAACACGTTGATGTGTCCAAGCCCTTTATCCAAATGTTTGCATAATGTTTGACAACTTCTCCGAGAATTGTTTTAGTAAATGTATTCGAACATTTAATGACAGTGAGAGTTAAAATAAATTTCCTTTTTTTAGCTCTACCACCAACTAGCCCTCAGGCTACGGGCAGCCCATTGCCCCCTCCAGGCAGTGCCTTGCCCCCTCCGGGCTCTCCAACGCCCCCACCGTGCAGTCCACCGCCCCAAGAGGAGGCACCTGGCACAAGCCAGACACGTAAGTGCATCCTAAGCAATTTTTTTATCTTTTTATTGACCTTGATGTCAGCAAATAATTAGTGAAATTATCAGTGATAATTAAGTGAATTTTATTATTTCACTGATAAAAATTTTCGTAAAAAAAAAGCAAAAAAACCAATTAATTTGGCTTGAGAGACAGGGCTTCTCATTTCTCAT
The DNA here is from genome assembly GCA_019447015.1 of Hymenochirus boettgeri. NCBI lineage: Eukaryota > Metazoa > Chordata > Amphibia > Anura > Pipidae > Hymenochirus > Hymenochirus boettgeri. Next base: position 230,017,118 of record CM033471.1, read on the forward strand.
TCCCATTTATTGTCCCCGACTCTGGGCTGTATCTTGTCCCTCAGTTTTTGAGCTTAAGTCACGAAATTCGGTCCAAACGTCCAAAATTATCCAAGAAATGTTCACTACATAGCCTTTTAGGAAATGTTCTTATACATGTAATATATTACTAATAGATTGGACGGTGATTGTTGAAATAAAACATTTTTTTTTCTAGAAGCAGGACCAGCCTCTCCAGGCCCTCCACCCTCTCCAGCCCCTCCACCCTCTCCAGCCCCTCCAGGCTCTCCACCCTCTCCAGCCCCTCCAGCACCTCCTGCCTCTCCAGTCACTCTGGCGGCCATGCTTGAGAATCGTAAGTAAATCATATGCAACGTTAATGAAATGTTATATACAAGACTATTAATATCTGTATTTTCCCAGTGTAAAATCCACGCTACATGATGCAACATTGGGTACTGTGGGTTTGACAATGCTTTTATGGGGGCTGCACCACTTCCAAAAAAGTTGTATGTAGCACAGTCCTAGTGATACAAAACCAAGAATGTTCTGATACAATTTAGCAATAAACGTAATGTTGTATGCCAGCATTACCTACTGCTGTTTATCAGTGATCCCCCATGATGCAATAATATCATTTAAGTGGAAGAGCAGTATTATCCATCCAATGACCTTAATCTGCCATTCAGCAATCAGCATGTGTCTGTGTATAAATAAATGCAACGGAAAACTGACTTCCTGTTTGCAGGACCCTCAATAGAGACCGTTATGGTCTTGCCATTGACCAGTCCCTGGGTTGATTCAGTTGGTCAGTAGAGATGTGAGCATGTGTGACCCATCCAACAGCCAATCAGTAGAAATCACTGTTACCATAACTAGGTATGCTAATATAAACTAAGAATTTTAGAAATAATGATATCTTATACTGAGCTTCCTTTTTATGACATACCGCAACATATAGCATTGCAGTACCATGTATGTGTAAGTAGTTATCAGGTGCAAATTTGCATCTACCGCATGGTGCTTTAGGAAATGTGCTCGAACATCTTCACCACAATTCTCTCAATATCTTCCTCCACAGAACTACAGAGCATGCGCCTGGACCGCCGCCTGGACCGCCGCCGGACCAGACTGGGAGAGGAGGGCACCCCAGTAACCCCAGTGTTTTTTTTTTTGTTTTTTATTTTTGTAATAGTTAAAAAAAAAAAAAAATTATATACATATATAATATAAAAATGTTTGTAAAACAAAAATGTTTTGGGCTTTATTTTTCGATTATCAAATTATTCAGATAGATCATAATAAATTTTATTTGAAAATTCAATACACATATCATTTAGCTAGCTATAGTCTGGTACATAATTGATATACTACCATTAATGCCATTACACACACCACATTGGCCACATTCCCCTATATAGTAGTTTGCACACAACAAGGGAAAGAAGGCGATGGGGGTACTGGGTTACATAATGTCCACTGCAGTTTGCCACCATTGTTGGGGGCCAGGCAGACATTGGCCCCACTGGACATACCCCTCACCCATTGGCTTTCTCCCTCAGAGTATGCTTCGTGCAAGGGAAAGCACGTGAACGGGTAGGAACAGCACCATTGAGTTACAGCAGGCCCACACTTTGTAATATGGAGAGTACTGCTCTCGGGCCAAGCAGGATTGACCAGGATGAAAACATTAGCCACAGAGTAGCACTGTCAGCTACACAAAAAACACCGACACTGACACACAGATACAGAAAGAAAACAAAAAAACAGGACACCGACCTCTAACAGGTCTAACACAAAATTGTCCAAAGGACTTATAGGGGGTTAGTCCTAAAAGGACTGTTGGGTCTCAAGATGTGTGATAACAGGGTGGGTAACAACAAGTGTCAACCACCACACTGAAATCCACACACAGAAAGCTCAAAAAGCGCAAAAATCTCTTCCAACTCTTACACTGTCGGGTCTCCCCAAACACACTCCAACACACTGACAAAATGTCGCCTGTGAAGCAGCGTTTTATACCAGGGGGCTGGCAATAATCATGTTAGCTGCCATTGGTTAATTTGGGTCATGTGGCTTGCTCCGTCTTGAAAATAAGCCCAAAAATTCGAATTTACAAGAATTTCTCGTTTTTACGAAAAATCTTAATACGAGAATCCGCGTAATACGAGGATCTCCGGTTTTTCGGGTCCGGAAGATCGCAGATTATCGTAATACGGAGATACTCGTATTTTCGAAAATTTTTGTAAAAAAAAAAAAAATCCGCGTTCGGAAGTTCGGAAGCGGAAAATCCGGAAAATCCGGAATAATCCGCCGTTCGCGGACGGGATAAATCCGCGGCGGATCCCGGTTCGGGTCCGCGAACCGGCCATCTCTACCAATTATTTAATTTCAATCAAACACTCTAACATGTTTAACTTCAAAGGATGTAGTTAATCCTTGCACTGGTTATGAAGTGTTTGTGTTAATACAAGTGACTCATTAGTAAAGACTACTGGTATTTAAAAAACATTATGTAATATACATTGCTACTTATAGTTAGTCCTATGCTAATCAATTGGGAAGCAGTGGGATATTTGTAAATAGAGATGGCCGGTTCGCGGACCCGAACCCGGATCCGCGCCGGATTTATCACGTCCGCGAACAGGCGGATTATTCCGGATTTTCCGGATTTTCGCCTTCCGAACTTCCGAACCGCGGATTTTTTTTTTTACGAAAATTTTCGAAAATACGAGTATCTCCGTAATTACGAGAATCCGCGATCTTCCGGGGCCCGGAAAACCCGAAGACCTCGTAATTACGAGGATTCTCGTAATTACGAGAATTTTCGGAAAAACGAGACATCTTGTAAATTCGAATTTGGGGCTATTTTCAGACGGAGCAAGCCAATGACCCAAATTAGCCAATGGCAGCTAACATGATTATGCCAGCCGCCCTGGGTATAAAAGGCTGCTTCACAGGCGACATTTGTCAGTGTGTTGGAGTGTGTTTAGTGGACCTGACAGTGTAGGAGTTGGAGAGAGATTTTTGCGCTTTTTGAGCTTTTTGAGCTTTCTGTGTGTGGATTTCAGTGTGGTGGTTTAGCATTGTTGTTACCCACCCCTGTATTCACACATCTTGAGACCAACAGTCCTTTAAGGACTAACTTTGTGAGACCCAAAAGTCCTTTAAGGACTAACACCCCTGTAAGTCCTTTGGACAAATTTTGTGTTAGACCTTTTAGAGGTCTAAGTGTCCTGTTTTTTTTTGTCTTTCTGTATCGTGTGTCAGTGTCTGTGTGTTTTGTGTAGCTGACAGTGCTGCCTTTAGCAGCAATCAGCATTTTGCTGTCTGATCTGGTTGCTGTCAGTTGTGTCTGTGTCCTATTTGTGCTTTAGTGTAAAAAAAAAAAAAAAAAGCTTGTGTTTATTTGTTTGCTTCTGTGTTGTTTTGTGTGCTTTGTCTTTTGTGTTGGTGTGTGTGTGTGTGTGTATATTATATATATATATAATTTTTTGGGGATAATTTGGGAGAGGGAAATGCCTGGCAGGGCAAGAGGGAGACCCGGAGCAGGGGTGCTTCTGCACGTGGAGGGAGAGGGAGAGGCAGAGGAGAGGAGAGTACTGAAGGCTCTGGCCAGGAGCTACCTGGCCTTCGCAGGGCAGCCGGGTTAACGTGCCCGTTTTTAGGGGTAGCGGGCTAGGGCTATCCTTCTGATAAGGAAGGGGGGTAGTAGAGTGGATTACCCAGCCTTCCTCATCCACCTCCTCACAGGCACAGAGCAGCCGAGCTGCTACTGTAGATTATGTGCCTGCTCCTTCCTCACCTGAGGCTCCTACTGTGGGATGGAACCTGATCCGCTCTATCAGGAGTTCGTTGCCCACATGGCCCGTACCTTCGGGGATCCGGAGGAGGAGTCTCAGGATATGTTTCGCACACTATGTGTGGGGCTAGTGTGCTTGAGGAGGAGCCGTGCACTGATGCACAATCTTTCCGTCGCCCGAGGCGGAGGGAGGAAAGTGCTCAGTGCACAGGGGGACAGGAGGCTGACGATGCGACGCAGCAGTCTGTGAGCAGCCAGGGAACTAATGCAGGGGGTGAGGTTCAGATGCTGCTGTTTAGTGATGCAGCCTCAGTATTGAGGAGGTGGGAGTGGACGATGAGGTCACCGATCGTCCATGGGTGCCCTCTGTGGAGAGGAGGAGGATAGTGTCTCTGAGGGATGTCCCTCAGAGCATGAGCACGATCCTGAACCCAGAGGCAGGACTGGGGGCAGGGGCCGGGGCAGAGGCAGTGCACCTAGTGGTGCACGTGGAGGTACGGCACCAATGAGATCTGGTGCCAGTGCCCCACAGCAGCAGGTGACCTCTGCTCCGAGTCGTGTCGGTGGCTCAGCGGGTGTGGGAGTTCTTCTCACTGGCTCCAGGTGACAACACAGTTGCAGTGTGCAAGTTGTGCCTGCAACTGTTAGCCGTGGGAGACCCAATCACATTGGGCACCTCCTCTATGAGGGGCATATGATTCTGCACCACTTTGCCCGGTGGGAGCAGCGGACAGGGAACGTGCAGGCAACCACACGTTCTACCTCGTGCCCAGGTAGCCACCGTTCCTCTCCTCCCCTCCGGCCCATCAGCTGCTTCCTCGGTGGAAGTTAGGGAGGAGAGGCAGCCTTTGGCCCCAGCACGCGTGTGTTAAGAGGCCTTTGACACTGCTGCTGGAGCATCAGCTAAAAGGCAGGTCTTCTTCCCCAGTTGTTGGGCGGAGGCAGAAACTGTCCCCCAGTCACCCCCAAGCCCAGCGTCTCACTGCCGGCTTAGCCAAACTCCTGGGGGTGCAGCTGCTACCTTTCAGCCTGGTAGACAGTGCAGCGTTCAGGGAGTTTGTGGCCATTGGCACACCACAGTGGCAGGTCCCTGGCCGTAGGTACTTTGCGCCAGAAGGCAGTACCCCCTGCACGACCATCTGCAGGGCAATATATCTGCTTCGCTGGACCACAGTGTGGGCAAGTGTGTCCACATTACTATGGACGCGTGGTCCAGCAAGCACGGCCAGGGGCGGTATGTGTCATTTACGCCCAATGGGTCACTCTGCTAGCCGGCAGAGACGCGGCACGGAGCGCAAGTGGGGAGATGGTGGTACCACCACGCATTGGTGATACGCCAGTCTCCACCCCCCCTCCTCATCGGTGGAGGCCTCTTTCGGACAGCTCCGTGCCCCCCCAGAGCCTATGCTTCGTGCCAGGCGAGACGGTGCCATGCAGTGTTGCAGCTTGTGTGCCTCGGTGATAGGAGTCACACGGGGCCGAGTTGCTGGCAGCACTGCAAGGCAGGTTGAGAGGTGGCTGACCCCACACCACCTCTCAAAGGCAAGGTCGTGTGTGACAATGCACCAAATACCTGTCTGCCCTTCGCATGGGCAGAGTCACACATGTTCCTTGCCTGGCACAACGTTCTCAACCTGGTCGTCCAGCGGTTCCTCACCAAGTACCCTGGTCTCCAGGAGGTACTGAGGATGGCTAGGAGGGGGTCCAGTCACTTCAGGCGGTCATACACGGCCAAGCTCGTTCTGGCCGAGTTTCAGCAGCAGAATGGTCTGCCGCAGAACCGCTGATTGTGACACCCCCACCCGCTGGAACTCTAGTCTTATGATGCTGCTGAGGCTTCTCCAGCAGAGGCGAGCCATCATAGACTACTTGTACGAGTACGAGGCAAGATCAGGCTCTGGGGACATGGGTTTGCTGTTACCCAGGCAGTGGTGATTAGAGATGCCTGCCGTGTGCTCGCGCCATTTGAGGAGGCCACCAGGATGGTAAGCCGCAATGATGCCACCATGCGGATACCATCCCACTGGTGTTCCTCCTTGAGCACACTCTTCGCGGCATACTCGACAGGGCACTCGCTGTCGAGCAGCAGGCACTGGAAGAGGAGGACGCCGACACCGTGATGCTTTCCGAGCCCGAACATCACGGTGCAGAGCAGCCGTAGATGAGAGGAGGGGGATTTAGGTGATTGGGCAAGGGGAAATGGGGCATTCTCGGGGGACATCTAACCCTCCCAAGTACCACATGTCATTCGTGTGGTGGGGAGAGGTTGAGCCCGACACACTGTCCTCAGTGACATCGAGGACATGGGGTCCTCTGCGGCAGGCAGTTGCGGCGCATGGAATCTTTCATGCTGCAATGCCTTCGCAAGGACCCCAGGATTAAGGCCATCAAGAGAAGGAGCAGTACTGGTGGCCACCTTATAGATCCCCGCTATAAGGGTAAAGTGTCGGAGTTATCCCCGCATTCAGAGGGAAGGTAGAATGCAGCACTATGAGGCAACACTGCTACGTTGCCTCTGTTCTGCCTTCCCAGGTGGCTGGCAGGCCTACAGCACCTGATGTTGGGGATCAAACAGGGCTCACGTCCCCCTGTGCCTGACAGGAGGAGCAGCAGAGTACTGGAGGCGGCCTCGCGGCCAACTAGGGTGGTTTGATGAAGTGTAGGTGCTCTGTGAAGCACCGAAACGTTAATAAAACTTTTCTGTGTGAGAAGGAGTGCTCGGAACCTCTTACTTTTTTGGTTTATTGTATGGACAGACCTGAGGCATCTGTGTTCCTTGAAGCACCCCCCAAATACATATAAAAAGAAAAAGGAAGAAGAGTGCAGACATCACCACATGAATCTATAATATTATATATAATATAATTTAAAAAAAAAAACTATTACAAAAAATAAACAAACAAAAAAAAAGGGGGTTACTGGGGTGCCCTCCTCTCCAGTCTGGTCAGGCGGCGGTCCAGGCGGCGGTCCAGGCGCCGACCAGTGGCGCATCTCCCGCCGCATGCTCTGTAGTTCTGTGGAGGAAGATATTGAGAGAAATGTGGTGAAGGTTCGAGCACATTTCCTAAAGCACCATGCGGTAGATGCAAATTTGCACCTGAAAACTACTTACACATACATGGTACTGCAATGCTATATGTTGCGGTATGTCAAAAAAGGAAAGCTCAGTATAAGATATCATTATTTCTAAAATTCTTAGTTTATATTATGCATACCTAGTTATGGTAACAGTGATTTCTACTGATTGGCTGTGGATGGGTTACACATGCTCAGATCCTACTGAGCAACTGAATCAAACCAGGGTGGGTCAAGGGCAAGACCATAACGGTCTCTATTAGGGGTCTGCAAACGGAAGTCATTATTTCCGTTGCATTTTTATACACAGACACAATGCTGATTGTGAATGGGCAGATTAAGGTAATTGGGATGGATAAATACTGCTCTTTTCTTAAAAGTATATATTATCACTGAACTTCCACTTAAAGCGATATTATTGCATCATGGGGGATCACTGATAAACAGCAGGAGGTAAGTAAGTGCTTAAAACATTACGTTTATTGCAAATTGTATCAGAACATTCTTGGTTTGTATCACTAGGACTGTGCTACATACAAAATTTTTGGAAGTGTGTGCAGCCCCCATAAAAGCATTGTCAAACCCACAGTACCCATGTTGCATCATGTAGCGTGGTGATTACAATGGGAAAATACAGATATAATAGTCTGTATTAACATTTCATTAACGTTGCATATGATTTACTTACGTTCTCAAGATGGCCGCCAGAGTGACTGGAGAGGCAGGAGGTGCTGGAGGGGCTGGAGAGGGTGGAGGGCCTGGAGGGGGTGGAGAGGGGGGAGGGTGGGGGGGGGTGGAGAGGGTGGAGGGCCTGTAGAGGCTGGGCTGCTTCTAGAAAAAAAAATGTTTTATTTCAACAACACCGTCCCATCCATTAGTAATATATTATAAGAACATTTCCTAAAAGGCTATGTAGTGAACATTTCTTGGATAATTTTGGACGTTTGGACCGAATTTCGTGACTAAGCTTAAAAACTGAGGGACAAGATACAGCCCAAACAGGGGAGTTGGGGACATAAAGGGAATGAGAAATGAGAAGCTCTGTGTCTCAAGCCAAATTAATAGATTGTTTCCTTTTTATTTTCGAAAATTTTTATCAGTGAAATAATAAAATTCAATTAATTATCAATGATAATTTACTAATTATTTGCGACAATCAAGGTCAATAAAAAGATTAAAAAATCTACTTACGTGTCTGGTGGTCCCGGTCTCCTCTCTTTGGGGCGGTGGACTGCCCGGTGGGGGCGATGGTGAGCCCGGAGGGGGCAAGGACTGCCCGGAGGGGGAATGGGCTGCGTAGCCTGAGGGCTAGTTGGTGGTAGTGCTAAAAAAAAAGGAAATTTATTTTAACTCTCCTGTCATAAATGTTCAAATACATTTACTAAAACAATTCTCGGAGAAGTTGTCAAAAAAATAGCAACATTTGGATAAAGGGCTTGGCACATATCAACGTGTTAAAAAGCACACAATAGTGTGGCACAATTAATGTGATCCTCAATTTTTGCACAATTATGCTATCGTACTGCACTCACACGGCAATACACCTGAGCGCCGGAAACACGCGCTTGTTTCTGGAGGGCTCGTGTGCGCTGTAATGTGGCCTTGGACAAATGAAAGATTTAGAAAAATGTTTTTTTTTCAATAGGCTGCACTTACATTCTTCCTCTGGCGGGGACGGTGGTGGGGGTGGGGTATCCGAGGAAGATTCCCCTGCAAATTAAAATAAAAAATACATAATGAATGATATCTAAAGGAAATATTAATTATATACTTTGAACGCTTGAAATACAGATTAAAAAAGGCAATATTTAGTGTCTTTAAAAGTCAATCATATTTCTATGGCAATGATTTCACTACCTTATTCTGGCTAAGTACTTATATTTTATTGTGTGTATTGTAGCCACGGAAAGGAAAGTTGGTTGGGTGTAGGGGAGCATCAGTAGCTGTGTGTACTTGTATCTGCATAGATTTTGTGGGTAACACAACATTTTTAATTTTGGAGTGTATAAATCCAATTTTTAATAATTGATCAACATTTTATTTTTGACTTTACTTTCCCTTCAAATAGGGCTGCCATGTAACTAAAAGGGTGGGTCAGTAAAGTGTGTTTAACTGTGTCTATGTGTGGGTATCAGTGTGCATTTATAAGATAAAAAGAAATCAATTTTTAATGATCGATTTCATTTTTAACTTTACTTAGCCTTTAAATAAGGCTGCCATGGAAATGGAAGGGTGGGCCACCAAGTGTGTTTACCTGTGTCTATGTGTGGGTATCATTTTAAATTTATAGGTGTTATGTTAAATAAAGTCACTTTTCAGTGATTTATTTTTTGACTTTACTTACCCTTTAAATAGGGCTGATATTGAATAATACAAGAATAATAATAATGTAATAATAACCAGTGAATGAGAAATACAAAGAACTTGGATCTCTCTCTCTCAAGCCAAATTTAAGGATTATTGATGTTTTTAAAAACATATATATATAAATATGTTTTTGTCAGAAGTGAATTAAAATATTTTACTACGTATTATAATACAGTAATATAATAAAAAGTATACTTGCCTTCTATCATTTGCCGAACGGCAGCCACATATTGAGGCCTCTGCCTCTTGAGGTCTGACCACTGTCTCTGGAGGGTAGAGACAGTGGTCTGGTATCCGAAGTGTCGCAGGATGCGGCGCTGTAGCCCCTCCATTATTCTGCGCCTCCGGCGCCGCACATGATGGGTGCCAGGGGGGAAATCATCATACCCCCTGAGCAGGAGGTAGTTCAGGGCATATAGTTGCCTTGCAGCACTGGCCATTTTGATAGGCAGGAAGTTCCGGTTCCTCATTTTTACGAAAATCCTCGTTTTTACGGAAATCCTCGTTTTTACGGAAATCCTCGTTTTTACGGAGATTCGCGGACTTACGGAAATCCTCGGTTTTACGGAGATCCTCGTTTTTACGGAAATCCTCGTTTTTACGGAAATCATCGTATTTTCGAAAAATACTGTTCTCGCTAGCGGACTGTAATTTTTAGGTATTGTAGGCATTGATACGTGTTTCTAAGGACATTACCCAGGTCCCTGAGTGATTAAGTTAACATTACCAAGGCTATTTAGACCACTTTTAATGCGGATTTTGCCGAACTTTCATTTTAATTCGTTTTAACGGGTCCGCTCGCGGATTTTCGAATTTACGGATTTTTTCGAAAATCCGCGGATCCTCGCGCGGACCGGATTTTTCGAAGTTCGGACATCTCTATTTGTAAATAAGGACAATATGATCCTTCCCTGTGTTGGTAATTCACATGTATTTACACAGAATTTGGTCAGCAGCTGATTGGGGGATCTTTTAAGATGGCAGGGATTAGCATGGGAAACCTGCCCAGTCATGGCAGCCCATGGCAGCCCTGCCCAACTCACATCACACAAACACACACACACAAAAAAACATTAAAAAAATAGCAGAAAAGGTTAATGGTCACATATGACAACATCACAATAAAGTGTGATACAGCAATACATTGTTGATGGATAAGTCAAAAAGTGGTTTTGGCCTACCCAAGCTCCAGTTGGCTGTGGGACAGGTCCACAGGTGTGCCTAGGATAATAAAGTGGCCCTCTCCCACTCTAGATCAGTAGAATTACAAGTAATGTTGGCACCGCTCTCATAGAAAGTCTTTCAAGGTTTAATGAGAGACCATTTTAAAGAATTGTGTCCCCAAATGACAACATGCCCAGATTCCCAATCAAGTATAATATTTTGTCTAAATAGCCAAGGCAGGATTGCCACCAATTACCAACCTTGGATGTGACGGCTTGGGGGTTTACCCTGTTGCAGGGGAATCATCAATGGCTTTTACACAAATAGTCTGAGGCAAATTAGCCCCTGGGATTCCCTAAGAATTTGGCAAAGGTGAAATCCATTCATTTACCTATTACCTCAATCCAAGAAGGCCTGAGTAACCTTATCAAAAGGATCACAAGTTACTTCTACAGGAATCTAAACTTTATTGGAAACTAGAGAATTAACTGTCCCATCTAGATGAATTTCCTTGCTCCCCAGGTTCTTACAAAGGGTTGAATTGAACAAAGTGACCATTTCTACACAGTAGAGACAAAGACCTAACTATCTTCTTCTAGTCTTCTCCACGGATGAAAATATGGATTGCATAATCTTGGGTGCCCAATATTTTTAACAAAGCCTTGTAAAACAGTAGCTGCAGTATTTTGTATTGTGTTTATTCAGTTTGGTAAAAATACATTCGCGACCCCATAAATAGAGTTGGACAGGAGCTAGAAAGTTAAACAGAAAGAAATAACATAGAAAGAAAGCCTTGTCCTGTTATTATACATTCATATACAGTGCAAAGGCGATAAACATAAAGTAATCACTCCTTAGGGATCCAATAAGGAACAAAAGAGATTACAAGTGCCCATTTATAATATAACATTAATGCAATGTTGGCTTTGTAACAAACTGTATTCTTTATAATTACCTTGTATTATGAAAACATTATTAATAAACCATTGGATACCAATCATTTATTCAGTCCCTTACAAGCTGCCAAGAAAAAAAAACAGAACATTAAACACAAAACTAAAAATTGGCAAAAAATAAAGGTATACAGAGTAACCTTCTTCTTGCCACTTATAACCCACAATTTTTATTTAGCTAGCCAATGTAAAAATATCCTTCCTTTATGGGAACTAATTAAGATGCCTAGCAGGCGTCTGATCTCTTAATTAAAGCTGTGGATGAATGATGTAGACTAGGGAATATTGCTAATCTAATATAAGCCTATTCTCAGTTGTGTTTTAACATTGCTTCTTTTTTTTGTGTTGTCAAAAAAAAAATAAACCAAAAAAACACTAATTAAAATACTGTATATTAGCAGTCTTTAGGTAATGGACATAAAATGTAATACATCAAGAAAATGAAAAATAAAAACAGATACATTATTTACATCAGAAATATTTTGATCATTTAGAAAAAAACACAAAATCAGTTTAGAAAGTGGTAGTGTACATATAATAATTGAAATATTGTATACATAACCAGACACTTTTATGGCACCCAGACCAGACCAAAGTAATAGTCTTTAAAGCTGAAAAAGTATAATGCATTTTATCCAGCCTGGGAGGGAGTGTGGAAGCCTTTAGTTCCCCTTTAAAGCTAGTTCTCTAAATTAGTGTGTTGGTGGCTCCACGCAATTCTGGAGTTAATGAGATCATAAAAGTGGAATTTTAGGTGAAGAGATGAGTAAACCACCATGGTTCGTTCTGCTAATGGGTTCTTGAATCAGGAAATACTTTTGGTTCAGAACTTTGGCCACTGAAACCAACGTTCCTTGTCAAAACTATAAAATTCTGACATTGAAAACAGGTTTTGGTAGTTAAAATTTTAGTACTTTACCGCTCTAAATTTCGTTTGTAGTTTTGACCGTTAGAATTTTGAGCATGAAACCGGGAGTTCGGATCCAAATCCCATTATTACATAGGCTACGCAGCTCTATTTCATTTTTTTTTTAATGGTGCAGGTAGTGCAATATTAGTTCAAAACCACACTAACCTGATACTTCATGGGGTTTTGCACTAATTCTGTGCAAAAATTGCTGAAAATAAATTAAAGGGCATGTCCACCCCCAAAACTATAATTTAACTCACTATTGGCCCCACTGTGTAGTTTAAAATAAACCTTACCTTACACCTCTGCTCCTTATGGTTCTCCAGCTATGCCATTTCAAAGTCCAGGAAACTGAAGACTCCAAGCTGTCAGTGAGGCATCCGGTCCTTGCTGATTCCTCGTCAACAAGGACTGCGACATGCACAGTCCGCCCTCCCCCCCACTACCATCCATATCCATCCTCAGCCATCGTTGCACCTAGTATGAAATCCTTTGGGAGTAAGGAAGGTAACCCCTGTCCGCCCCCAACCGCTGCAATATTTCTTTAAAAAAATCCCCAGATTTGTACTTACAGAGCCTTCGCTCCCGTGGCGTTTTCAGTGATGTCAGCCACGTTTGGATGCCTCTCAGTCAATCACAGACCTGCTTCCACTGCAGGTATTCCTAGTATAATATTTTCTGCACCATTGTGCAATTAGGGACAACAGTATTAATGACATTAAACACATGTGACCCTATGATCAACTTCAGTTTTTTCATTTACAGAATTCATCCTCTGGCTGCCTATAATGTGTTCATCCAAAAAATAATAATCACAGCAATTTCCCAATGATTATTACAGAGAAACAGAAGCCAGTTCGTACCTCCAATTATGTTTCTGCCCAAAATCCTGCCTGGAACCGAGAGAGCCTTTTGCTGAAAAGTTCTAAGCCAGCGGATAAGGTCTTTAACAGTACAGAAGGTTCAGACTGGTTATAGGTTTTGAATGAAACTCAAAAGCCATTATGGACCTTGTTAATATCTGCTGCATGTAAACCTATGTGAGGCCCAGCCAGGTCATTCGGAGGCAGCAACTACATGTTCGGTATTGCTCTGCATTCCTCTGTATTTAATTCCAGACATAAAGGATAATCACCTGTAGGATGGGATAGAGAGGACATCAGAATTGGCCTTTTCTGTAAAATACTATTAAAAGGAAACACTCATTTTTCAAAGACACCAATATATTTCTGAGAAACTGTCCAAAACACTTAAGAGGGTATAAACAATTAGAGGACAGTGCACCGAGGGTCACAACACTAAAATCCAGTCTCAAAGCCATGGTAATGATGTCATTGAAGCAGTGGCACCTCTTTTTTTCTGTAACGTAGCCCGGCAAGTGATTCAATATAATGGCACCTTTCTGTAACCTGGTTAATAGGTTACAGAAAGACATAGACAACACAACTCAATTTGCTCAACAAATAAACACAATTGCAAAAAAAAAAAAAAGGAAGAGAAAAAGTTATTTCTATCTGTGATAAAATGTTTGTAATGAACTTGGTTTCGTTTTGGAATGGCCCATTTGGAAAATCCACAAATCCAACAGATTTTTCTTAAAGGAATAATCCACTGCCTAATTGAGCTATTCCTTTAATGTATTGATTAAAGCCCGGGAGGTTAAGTAGCTATGCCTTACCTACCATTCTTCAATCAATAACTCAGGAGCCTAGGCAAAGTAAGTATATTTACCTTTCATGTGATCCTCTGCTGCAGAACTCCAAAGCCCCGACTGCTTCCTGGTTCTAATTCTTTATAGTGTGCAATTGTTGTCAACTTCTGCAGAATTGCTGTCAAAATAAAATTCGACAGTTTTCTTCATCTGTCAATGACTTAACATTTAAATAGCTCCCCACACACCATAAACATAGACCGCAAATATTATAATAAAAAGAAAAATATCCATATAGTATATTTGCAAAATGCTCCATTGATTAGACGGTTTGGAGACATTGCTTAATGGCCAATTTAAGCTTGAAGCAAATAATGTAAATGTAGCCTATACAGAAAATAATTTTTTTCCTTTCAATGTGTACGGTTTTAGGGGAATGGGGATCCTTTTAATGTTGCAATTGCTTCACCGGCTCTGCAAACTCTGTATCAACTTACTAACAGGGAGTAGGAATACTCACTCCTACCACTCATACCCATTGCATCCTTCTAAACATTTTCTCTAAAAAATAATAAAATTCTTTTAATAGTAATAATGGTCCTAGCAAACATATTCCACTGTGAAGCAAGTTACTTTTCCAATACAGCAATTTTGCTATTGCTTTAGCACAAAGAAACAAAGTAGCTAATTGGGCAGCTATTGACACTTGACACTGAGCATGTCTGTACCACTGGTGGGTGTAAGGAAGTAAAGATTCTCAGAAGTTCTTTTTTAGAGAGTTTCATTTTTTTCGGTCTGTAACCTATGTTTGAAGCAATGCATGTGCTGTAGATCACTGTAGGTCAGATAACCTCATTGAGTGTTACAAAATATCATGCAGATCATAAAGTGAAATTATGTCTTTATGCTTGACTTTAACTTTAAAACAGTTTTTAAAATGTGTTCAATGTTTTTCTAAGAAATCAACCCTGCAGGCCATTTTTAATTGAAATATTTAAAAACAATCCACATGAATTAACGCTGTAAGGCTTTAATTAATGCAATTACTATAATTAATGGGCCATGTCAGTAGGTATGGACCAGTAAAATAAATCTTTTATTTGGGGTAAGTAAAGGTGAACAGCTAGATCAGAGGCATCCATTTTCCTATTGGTTTTCATTTTCCAATTTATTTACTTGCGATAAACTATAGAGCAACTATCCCTCGAGGCAAGTTATTAATAACATTGGATATATACAGTATTGCAGAATGGATTCAATGCTGTTATGCAGTACACAAATAAACCAATTACTAACTATGCCTGCAGTTTGTAAATTGTATAAAACAATTGGTAATTTGATAAAACTGATATAGGTATATATATATATATATATATATATATATATATATATATATATATATAAAATCATAGATAGGAAGCAGAGCACTCCACGGGATTTAAAAGGCATTTATACCAACCAAATTCACCTTCCTCCCTTGATATTACCCCGGATGCTAATATGGAGTTAAAATTACGCTAACTGGTAGCGAACCAGTTAGCGCAACTTTAAAGGGGAACTGTGGTCTCCAAACAAGTTAAGCTTTTCTACCTTTAAAACGAGCCATCAACCACCTCTCTACGTGCTCCACAGCCCAAGATATACAGAAATAACTGACCAGAAAGTTAATGGGTGGGAGGCTGACTTGTGATATTCCTGAGGCTTCTCCTGCACAGTGCCACTGGCGAACACAGCCTCAGATTCCCTCAGTGTGTGAGGGAGACAGGAAGTCCCTCCTCCTCTCTGCTGTGTGAAGTCCTGACAGAGAAGGTAAGGGGAGCCTGAGTAACCCACGGCACCCGTGAGTGGACGGGGCTTAGACACCTGTGAGTGGGCGGGGCTTAGACACCCATGAGTGGGTGGGGCTTAGATACACACACTAGTGGACGGAGCTTAGACACCCACGAGTGGGCGGGGCCATGACACCCGCAAATAATGGGCCATGGGGGTCCTGCAACTGGAGGGACCATGGTGTCCATGAGTGGGAGAGACCAGGGGGGCTGCAAAGGGGAGGAGGAGACACAGGACAGATTGACTGACAGTTTCAGAGCAGGAAGCAGGAAGTGCAGGGTGGGAGAGACCAGGGGGGGCTGCAAAGGGGAGGAGGAGACACAGGACAGATTGACTGACAGTTTCAGAGCAGGAAGCAGGAAGTGCAGGGATGCTGCTGCCATATCACACATAGCAATTCCTATCAATTTACCTCAATTTACCTAAAGTCATTTTTGGAACACAGTTCCCCTTTAACTCCATAAATTTCCCCTTCTCATTAAAAATGGTGCTAATTTTGCCCCAACCAATCCGATCTTATTTAACATATGAAATCTAACATCTGATTGATTGAGGCAAAATTAGCACCATTTTTAATGATAAGAACTTTTATTGAATAACCCTATTGGTTTTGATATGTTAAAGGGCATGTCCACCCCAAAAACTGTAATTAAACCCACTACTGGCCCCACTTTGTAGTTTAAAATAAATCTTACCTTACATCTCTGCTCCTTATGGTTCCCAAGATATGCCTTTTGAAAGTCCAGGAAACTGAAGAGTCCAAGCTGTCTGTGAGGCTTCTGATATGTGCTGAATTCATGTCCTCGTCAAGGTTTAGGGCATGTGCAGAACCCCCCCTCCCCCCTCTCCTACCATCCGGATCCATCCTCAGCTATCGTTGCACCTAGCGTGTAATCCTTTGGATGTAAGGTAGTTAAGCCCTGCAAGTCCCCAATCACCACAATATTTCTTAAAAAAAGATCCTTGATCCGTACTTACAGAGCCTTCTCTCCTGCGCCGTGTCCAGTGACATCAGCCGCGTCTGTGATTGGCCGCCTCTCAGCCAAGATGCGGCAGAGGTCTGGCCCCTGCTTGCAAGCAGGAGTCCTGGAAGAGAAGGCACGGGAGAGAATGCACTGTAAGTAGAAATTGGGGGACTTTTGTACAAAAATATTATGGCGGTTAGTGGTTGGTAGGGGTTACCTACCTTACCCCCAAAGTTGGTTTTAGGGGATGGACATGCCCTTTAAGGTTTTATCTACTTCACTTAGATAAGTAACAGCTTTTATCAACAACTGATGTTTTTTAGGTCAGCCAACCTGAATGTAGCGAGGAAACTTCTGGCCAAAATGATGAGAAATTGTATCTTTAGGTTGTTTGTGTGTGTGTCCTTCTGGCACCCCCAATACCCATGTACACACACCTAAGCATAAGATAGGTGTAGCGCTGTGTACAAAAAGTAGGGCGAGCAGGGAGGAGAGAGACAGCATTCTGCAGGATTGTGTATAGGTAAGTATTAAGATCTTGACTTAGAAGTTACTCAAGGAGACAGGAGCAGCTGCTACCTCATCAGAAGTTTGAAGAAATACAGCGGGGACAAAGTTAAGTGTAACAACCCAAGGGTTCGAGGTTTTCCTTAATTATGAATAGGGCTTGTGGATAAAACACTCATTGGCTTCCCAAGATGTTCCTTAAACTATGTAAACCTGAAATAATTAACAATAATAGAAAACAACATCACAAACACAAGATAATATTTCTTTCTGCTTATATACAAGTATCTGGAAATGTATTTATTTACAGCTAATAACTGGTTCCTTAGGTGCAATATTCTTCACTCCCAATTTAATGGTATCACCTAGAAACCTTCCAATGCGTCTGGTTTCACTATCCAATCTGGCATCCACGTTCTCAGCTTGAGAAAAGGACATAAAACAGTGGTCAGAGTAAATAAGGTGCCATTAAACACAACCAGAGATTCTAATTAAAGGGCCATTGTTTGCAACACATCTCCCATGCCAACTGACAGCAGACCAGGCTGGAAACAAGGGCAGAACAAGAGAGATGCACAACGTATTGGCAAACTGTCTTGTTTATACTTGGAAGGCTTTGCATCACTTCTGCTAATGGAAGAATTTAGGGGAAAAAAGCGAGGTTTGGCATCCCAAAGGTTTAATTCCACATAGAAACCCAAAATATCATTATCTGCGGGGGAATTTATTGTGTTCTCATAAAGTGTACAAATTATAAAGCAATCTGTATCTGTTTGGTTTATCTCCAAATGCTATTTTGTTCAGATATAACCAACAATCTGACTTCAATCAAGGGGTAATTGTGTGCTCCAAAACTCACAGAATTCGTAATATCTTTGCTTAATCGCTAGAAATATTGGTCTTAAGCATGGGGCTTTGTTTATTTATAGGGGCTGATGCAATGGGAGGTGCAAAAGTTTGCCCATGCTACTTATTTGCAGCAACCAACCAGATTTTATACTGCAGCGATAATATCTTATTGGTTGTTGCAGTTTAATAGCATTGGCCAAATGTTTCACTTTTTATTGCTTTATTGTGTTAGCCTTAAAGTAAATTACAATTACAGGAGAATTATAGTCATCTCCCTTGCACCTCTTTTTACTGCCATTATTAATACCCATAATTATACCCTAAACACTTACAGTAGGTTCTCACCCCTGGATTCAGATATGCACAGTGACTTGCTGTATCTAAATTTCCTTTGGTATTCCAGACACTTTTCTGGCTTCACAAGAGTAAGATGAGTCCGAATGCCTTATACTCTCCCTATCTTATTTAAAGAGAATGTCCACCCCTTAGTATCAAGTTTAATATGTTAGGCAGGACCCCCCAAACCTAGAATATGTTTTGTTAAAAGTTTTAAATATGCCCCAGCCATATTTAAAACAAGTTTACAAGATTGTACAAGTTTACAATCTACCGCCGCTTCCTTTCTCTCCACTCCTTCTCCACTGCTGCTGCTCAATTCTTTTTCTGTTCCTGGCTTGTCCAGAAATGGCAGTCAGCCATTGGCAGTGACAAAGCTGTCACAGCCAAGACTGACTGCCTTACCTGGAAGAGCTAGAGAGTTGCGGTGGTGGATCAAGGAGCTTGTAAATAGATTCCATAAGCACTTAACACTGCAAAACCAAAGGCCTACACTACAATGATGATCACTCAATTAAGTCGAAACCTGTCCATGGCTGGCTCTCTGGTTTTGCATTTACCTTGTTAAAGCATCTTAGAAGGTGTGGCCTAAAGGCTATCATGGAAACATGGAAATTACCCAGAAGTTTCTGTTGCTTATTTGCAATGTAGCCAATAGGAAGACGTGCTCTCCTTGCAGAGTTGGTCTTCTTCTTGGCCTTATCCTCATGGACTGGCAGGGGTGGAGCAGACCGTAGCAGTGAAGGAAAGTTTAGGTCAGTAGCTGTGCAGATCAAAACCAAACCGAGTGGTGAGGACATAGCAGTTCCCCTTGGGTAGTATTGGGGTGTGAAGCAGGGGAGAGGAGGTAAGTAGAATTATCTTTTAAAGGACAAAAGCTACAATAAATATTAATCATTTTATTCACACATTTTTACATAGAAATTATATTTCCTCCAGAACAGAAGAATCAAAAAGAAAATATGGATAAAAACAAACTCTTTCACTGTGCCCCAGGTAATCTCCACCACATTTTTGCTGGAAATTCCTAAAAAGAGGAACAGTCTGGCAGCAGCCACAATAAAGTATCCTAGCGCTAGAGGCATATACTGTATATAGCATGTTTTTTGTTATTTTTTTCGGAGATGCTATTGATTATTTTGGTGACTCTTCAGAGTATGAGCGCCAGGTTTGATTTATACTTTCAAATCTGCAGCTCTTTTTACTGCCTTCGGTTATTATATCAATTTATTTGAAGGCTCCGTCCGCTTTGAACTATCTCCAGAGAGGGGCACATTCACCTGCAGATTGCATGGTTAGAAGATCTGCCCTTGAGATACGCGATTGATTATGTTTTTTATGTCTGGGATTCTAAACACTAAATATTACATGCAGCTTAGCCATTTTGCTCATTGTATGAATTCGCTGAGGCTGTTTACTGAGTTTTCTAATTTGCACTGATTTATTTGTATTTTTTTGTTTGCTTGTTTGTTTAACAAATATCAGATGCAGACAACCAAACAAAGGTAATGGGGGGAACTCACATACAGTATTCAGAAAAAATAATAAACTATTAATCAGTGATCTGTCTATTTTTAAATTGCCCGTGTGCACAGAAACAAAGGGCTATATTCATAAAGTCACGGTATTGCTATTTTGTGCTACGGCGCCTTTAATAATCTTGCCGCGATCGTAAATTTAAGTAAAATTATTACCGAGATCTTAGATTTACAACCATGATCGTAGATTTATGATCCCCTATACAATACCAATGTGGCATGTTGGTACTGCATTATATTGTTCACACAAACGTTCGGGCATTTAGGTTTACAGATGCAATTTAACTTTTATGACAACCCGCAGTATCACAAGTTTGCAATACCGCAGGTTTTTGATATGCCCCAAAATGACATAACTTATTTGCACAGGGCTGCAGAACATATGCACGGATGTTAAGCTTAAAGCAGGGATAGGGAACCAATAGACCTCCACATGTTAAAAAATTAAATCTCCAAACATTCCCTGTCTGCAGAGTGCTTGTAGAGGTATGCTGGGAGTTGACATTTTCTAACATCTGGAGATCTACTGGTTGCCCATCCTTGACTTGGAGGGAGCATTTTTTTATAATAAGCTGGTGATATATTTAATTGGTAGTTTTTATTGCCAAAATGTCAATTGCCAAACAATTGCCATTACAAATGATAAAAGGGCAGTTTATAACTGCTATTATGGAATGGTTTCCATTTAGAGAAAAATCATTACCAGTAATAAAGTCTCACATCACAATCACTGGGAAATCATTCAACAAGGGGTGTGAGAATACACTGACAAGTCCAAACATACATTTAGCAAAATAATAATGGAATTCTGACTTTTTTTAACACATTGTTTTTGCTCTTGATGAATCGTAGATTTAACTAATCTATTTTGAAGGCCAAATATCAACCCAAGCATTCAAGACACCATAGACCCACTTCCCATGGAAAATGTTCATGGGGTTGATGCCACTAGATGCCCTTGCTGGAGGAGAATTTAAATGTCTGGATCACACTATGAAATCAGTTGACCTGGCTGTGCTCTATAATTCAATATTTGGTAGAACATTTTTGTGCAACTTAACTGTCAATGAAAGAGAGATTTATCTAACCAATGCGCTTTGTACCCTCCGCCCACTTGTATCTGTATGTTGTCCCACCCATTTAGATTGTAAGCTCTTCAGGGCAGGTATCTCATTCCTAATGTTTCAAGTCACTGCACTTATATCAATTTATCCATAATTTATATATATGTATTCTTAGCCTATGAATGAAATCGTATTTAATTTTTATTTCTCTGTATAATCACTTGCATGTAAGTGTTACATTTTTCCTACACCTTTAATCAAGATATAATCATTGTAGAATTTATCGATAGGTATCTAATAATGTTTGAGGGTTAATAAAATGCAGCATCCATCAATTTTTTTATTCCCTATGCAACCTGGATTGTTGGCCATTACATTACCTGTTAGACATTTATGCTTTAAGTTTTTATTTTAAGTTCAAACTGAAAAACTTTGAATCGGCTTTAAAGTCTGTCTTTTCTTTGTTGCAGTTTTAATTAATGGGTACATGATTATAGACAAATTGTCTCCAGTAACTTTTGTGTTTTATTTAGATTGACAATTATTTATAAAATTCAGGTGTTAATCATGTATTTGGAAGATACTTTGTTGTAAGTTGTCACACTGCTCCCAAGTTGTATTTTGGGGTCCTCATTTTTTTTACGTTATAAAAGCACGATAAGAGTTTTATCTGATTGCAGTAACATGGGCGTAGGTATTAAGGTATGAACCAGAATTACATATGCAGTGCAATTTTGGAATCCTGTGTACAAAAATGACATCTTTGAAATGGAAAGGGTTCAGAGAAGGGCAATTAAATTAATAAGGGGATTGGGGGAGCTTGAATATGAAGAGAGACTGGATAAGTTACAATTAAAAGTTACAAACAAATGAGGATATTGCTAGATGGGTTGGACTGGATGGACATAAGTCTTTATTCAACCTCAAATACTATACTATGTATCCTCTTGTTTGTATACCCAAAAGGCTCTTTATAAATAAAATTATACATACATACACACATGATACAATTCTATTTAAAAACTCTCCAATGGGATACTTGTTCCTTTGTATCCTCTTTGTAAAGTATTGATTTCTTCTTTACAGTCTTCAATTCACTGCTTAACATTATACTGCCATAGACTTTCTTAATTCAGTGTCTCTCTATTAACAGGTTGTTCTGTTATTATTTTGTTTTACCTGCTCATGAACACCAAATGACTAGGCCTACACTGTCTATGGTCTGTGGTGATGGCAGGTTCATTGAACAGTTTTTTTGTTTTTAAAGCTGGATGAGTTTCTAAATATAAGGAATGTTGCATGTTACTGGTATTCATATATAAAGTTGTAGTTGTTCCAGGGATATTTCTAGGTATGTTTCTGATTGCTACGGGAAGGAATAAAAAAAAAAAAAAAACCTTCATACAGGTTTTTTTTTTGTTGCCTTCCTCTGGATCAACGGTTAGGCAGGAAATATTGTGGGTATTACTGCGTAGGTTGGAGTGGACGGACGTAAAGTTCAAATACTATATTATACAGCATACTGTAGTAGTGTGAAACTTAACCTGTATTGTATTGGAGGCATAAAACCCCTGCTTCCCAGGTCTTCTCTTAGTATTCCATTAATCAAATGAGTGAAACAAGATTGTGTAAACAATGGGGGAGATTCAATATGCCCCTTTTCCGTCTAAAACCCACGTTAACCCGAAAAAAAATCGGGTTAACATGGGTTTTAGACGGAATTTAGAGCACAGTGCCATTTGCGAATGTTTTTGGAAATAGCGTTGTGCTAATGATCCAAAACCCCTGCCGTTAAGTTTTGCGCTACCTCGTAGCGCGAAACTTAATGGTAAAGGCTGTGGAGCGTTAAGTTCGCGCTCCTTACCTTAGCCCGATCCTGCGATGCAATAACTGACATAATCTCGTTTACGGCAGTTATTGTATCGCGGGATCGGGCTAAGGTAAGTAACGCGGCTCTCACTAATTATCTCCCCGATTATGTTAATATCACAGGAGCCACAGGACATATAAATTAAACAATATAAAAACCCATAACCTCTAATAAATACTGTATGATAAGTATTCACTGTTTGTGACCAAGATATCTTTTAATGCTCAGAGGATGTGACCATGCTCCCGTGACCCACAGATGATAATATCTAGTACTGTTGAAAAGGCATTCATTGTTAACCTGTCAGTAGGGCAGCCATTGAAGAACATATTTTAGACTTTTGATATTTTCCTTCCAGTGCTTTCTCGGAAGATAAAGACTTTGCAGTA
This sequence comes from Hymenochirus boettgeri, assembly GCA_019447015.1. Classification (NCBI taxonomy): domain Eukaryota; kingdom Metazoa; phylum Chordata; class Amphibia; order Anura; family Pipidae; genus Hymenochirus; species Hymenochirus boettgeri. The sequence goes on from CM033471.1 coordinate 230,040,367, forward strand.
CACAGCAAGAAAACAAAAAAGTGAGACCAAAGTTCTACAGTTGATGTGAACAGAGAAACTCTTACACTCATCTCCAAGTCTTCCCCTGGGAAAAGAAGAGAGCAAAGTACTGCTCAGAAACCAACTCTTGCAGACGTTTCCCTCTATTAAACTTCTTACTCTTGCACATAGCATTTCCTTAGAGGAAAGGTCTCACTTCTGCTTGTCTGACTCTCTGGAGCTTTCTACATAGAAAACAACAACAAAAACCCAGCAGGAGTTGGGATTTTAAACTCTGCTGGAAGTTTGCTCTGTGCTGTGTGAGGAAACCTACTGTGCATTCTAGAAAGGCCTTAAAACCAACCTCAACTTATTTTTTGTAGTGAGTGATGCATGTTTCTCTAATCATAAAATATGCCACTTGGATATTCATAACCAAGATATTCTTAACCAAGGATTCAACTTATTGGAATATATTGGAAGCCCTGCAGCCCTTGGACAGCTCACATCTTTCTCCCAGGGTGAAGCAGGGAAGGAAAAGGTTTATAAATGACAGGAGAACTTACATTAACACAGGAGTGTCTCTGGTTAATAGATATCATGATTGGCAATTTATAGAGATGGCCGCAACTCACCAGTTTCGTTCTGTTTTCAGATTCTGGGATCTCAGGAAAATCCCGAAGATCTGAAAACGGAACAAAGTTTCGATTGTTATCGAATGTTCAAAGGCTATTTTCGACAATTTTTGAAAATAGCCTTGAATGTTCAATAACCCTTGAAAATACGATCGGAGACTACTTTCAAGTTTGCGATCATCTTTTCGAGGATTATCAAACGATCAAGGCTATTTTTGAAAATTATCGAAATAGCCTCAAACATTCGATAATAATAATAAAATGCGTTCCAAAGTCCCGAAATCCAGACGTCTCTCCGGATTCAGACCGATCATTCAGGAATTCAGAACCGAGCAGTTCAGTGTCGGATGCAGGTCTGAGTCAGACCCGGATCCCATCTCTAGCAATTTATGGGCTATAACTCAGGAATGAACCTTAGGTTATGGATAAACTTCTCTATTTTTTAATTAAGGGTGGACTATTTGAGATTTGTTAAAGGGACATTATACTCATGCAGCAATTGACTGCTCTGTGATTCCTCCCCCTTTCAGTGTCACTTACACTTCTCGCATCTCTAACATAGTTTCGCATATGTTTATGAGTAAGAGAGTGGAGCCAGTGAAACTTTCAAATAGATTCAAGATAGAGTAACCAGGGGCTACAAGACTCACTCATCACCATATTAAGTTATACCTTTTATATCACTTGTTCAGACTGTGGCACGTTTGGTTAAAAATCTGTTTCTGGATTTTATAGTTCTCTAAGAGGGAGAAGCAAGTATTCCTACATCCTCTTCTTCAGTCAGACGACAAATATAGATGGACAACACTGGCGAGTTTCATTTTTTTTAAAAAAAATTCAATATTCAAACTGAATTTTTAATCAAAAATTTTCATTGAATTTTTCAATTTTCTAAAAGGTAATTTCTGATTTTTTAAAGCAAATTCTATTTATCTTCAAAACCAGCAGTTCTGAATCAGAACTAGAGATGGACACAAAACTCGAACCCGAGTTCGAGACGAACTTTATGAGTTTGGACAAACTCAAACTATTCAAACTAGTTTGGGTTCGAACAAGTTTGTTTTTCGGGACTCGCGCATATGTTTTCAAAAATTATCTTAAATTCGCTAATTATGGAATTTACGAGCCATTTGCTATCTCTAGAATGTTCGCTAACCCTCTAATGTATTGTTCGTTTTCGGTAACCCTCGGATGTATAAATCGTTTTTCGGTAACCCTCGAATGTAGCATTCGGAAACCATCTAATTAGCCATAACCCTCGAATGTAGCTTGCGCAAGAACCGACAATTGCCCGCTCGTGTTTAAGAAGTATTTTAAAAAGTTTTGGTGATAGTGACATATTCCCCAGACCATTTCCCAGGTGCCACAGCCATTTACAGAAAGTGACCATCCTTAGTTTAGCTGTAAATCATCCGGACTTTTCCAGCTATCACTCTCCATTTATGAAGTTCGGCCATCTCTAATCAAAACCAGTTTAATTTGGAAACCAGGACTCATCACTAATGATAAAGTTGGTGTGTCCACTTTACTTTCTGTATCCCGACATCTGTGCATGTTACGCAAAAGCAGGTAAACCAGTTGGGAAGTATAACAGCAGATCCCTTTTCCTTTAAAACTGTCACTTTATAATATATGTTTATTTTACAGCTAAACTAGATAAAATATTAACTCATCTGTTTTATCCTAATCTGTTTCTTCTTCCTGATCTTTAGAACACTATAGACAAAAATCTCAATTGTTGTGGGTGTTCCAGGCAATCTGCAGAGGGTAATTCCAATGTGTCTTCATGAATTGTTAGTGAATATGTTTATTAGATCCTCTTTAGAGAAACAGAAATTGTAAAATCATTTTATTAAAGCCGTTTTGTTTGAAGAAAATAAAAATCAATTTTAAGCAATAGACTGTATTGTATGAAAGGAAATAAATAGTCTGGGTGTTCATTTTATTCATTACAATTTCTTTTAATATGATTTACTGCTGCACATCTTCGTGGAGAAATGACATTGAACAATGTGTAACTATTTAGATCCTGTAAGTGAAAAAGATTGTACTATCTACTGTATTAAAGGAAGACTAATAAGTCAAAAAACAAAGAAAAGATTTTATTTTTATGGAGATAGATGTATGTATGGATGGATGTGCCCTCCACACTCCCAGCCCACCTCGTCCCCCTGCCAAGATTGGAAGCTGGGCCCCTGACTCACCCCTTCCCAGAGCATCCGCGATAAGCTGTTTCAAAGACCGGTACCGAACCGGCAGAACTTTTAAACGACTGCGTGTCCGTTTGCGGGTGTCCTGGGAAGGGGATTGCGGGCCCTATAGTTACGGCACTGAATGGATGGATGGATGGATGGATGGATAGATAGATAGATAGAGAGAGAGAGAGGGAGAGAGAGAGAGAGAGAGAGAGAGAGAGAGAGAGGGAGGGGTGGATGGATAGACAGACAAGCTAGTGTACATGACTCAGATGTATGATGGTACCACCACCTTACACCATTAATCGCCACCCCACTAACCCTCATCCTTGGCTTAATTCAGATACCGAATTCCTACGCTACTGTACTCGTGCAGCTGAGAGATGTGGGAAAACTCACGCAGTCAGGCGGACTTAAACCACAACAAGCTTATGTTGCCTTAGTTCAGCTCTTTCAGCAGCAAAACAAAGTCCATTGTCACTATTTAACACTCTCCTGCAGCCCTCGTCTACTGATACTCTTCATTCCATTAACGCGCCTCAGGATTTTGTGGACTACTCTAGATCTAAAATAGATGATAACCGTACTCTAATCCCCTCACCCCTGATCCCATGCCCTCCTTACTCAGACACTGCGCTAAAATCTTTCCCCCGCTCTTGCTCACATTTTAAATTCCTCCCTGACCTCTAGGATATTTCTTTCTGCCATTAAAAGATAATTAAACTGTAAAATAAAAACTTAATGTTAGTGGGAAGCTGCAGCTTTATAACTTAATTTGGCTAATTCATTTTTTTCTCTCCCCCCTCCAGAGCCTACCTTCACATCTTTACTCTGTTGCTCTGCCATCATGAGATCTCCTGGCTCCACCAGCTTCCTTGGTCTCAAAAGGTAAGTTCCAGTTGTTACAAGTGTGCGTGACCTTGCCCTTGCCTTGTTACACGTGCGAGATGACATTACACGTGCATATGTTTGCTCACGCACTGATGTCATGTCGCGTTCACAGCGTCATCATGCACGTGCACGTAGTTGCAAACAGGGGCAGGACCGGCAGCCGCATCTGCGTTGGCTGAGAGGCAGCCAATCACTGTGTGGTACTTTAAGCCAGCACAACTGGAGCTTCTTATCTTTGTGAGATCCCACAATGCAATACCAGACCTAATATTGTTTACATCTGCACCGCAGGATCGTGCAAAGGTAAGTAACACGAGTTCTGGATATTGAATCTCCCCGTATGTACTGTAGGGGTGCAGTAATCTAGTGTCCTTGTTTTTGTTTGATTATTCATTTAGGTGGAGTGGAATTAAGAATTTGCTTCTCTTGGTAAAAAGCCTGAAACAATCGAGTCACTCTCTACCCTTACAAAGCACACTGAGCACCATTTGTGCCACAGGGTGGAGGCGGGGTAAGGAACAATCATGGAGATGCAGTATCCTGTTCTAAGGGGAAAAATATGTGCAAAACCCATGCTAACTGATGTAAAATATGGTTAGCGAGGTTTTTTTTACTCATTTTACATTACTTGCACCCTTTCCAAAGACTTTTAGAAATAGCTCAGTGCAAGCAATGCAATCAATTTTCCACACTTTTTTGCACCAAAATTAAAGCCTTTTCAATTGTGGCTTTAAAGCCGTGCAAAAGGTTGCAACTTACCTCTCGCATTCACACAATGTAATAACAGTCACAAAGTGGTTACTACATCGCAGGAACAAGTGCAAGGTCAGTTGCTATATTGAAATATATTTAATCTCCCCCAATGTCTTTGGCTAGGAGCTTCTCAGAAAGGCAAGGGATATATCATTTTTATCAGCAGACTTTACATCTCCTTTAAAGGGCATGTCCACCCATTTTTGCAATTTTTTCTGTAGTGTAGGGCTCCCTCCCCCAACCCCAAACGCTATAGTTATTTGAATCAAAACTCCCCCAATCATTACTTACATCTCTCCCCTGAGGTTCAGTCTCAGCCCTCTGCTTGCATGAAACTGCAAGCAGGGGGCCAGACTGGCAGCCGCGTCTGTGATTGGCTGAGAGGCAGCCAATCATGGATGCGGCTTTCAGCTGTACTGAACGGGGAAAAAGGCAATATAAGTAAAGATCGGGGGAGTTTTGCTTCAAATTACTATAGATGTTGGGGTTGGGGGAGGGAGCCCTACACTACAGAAAATGGGATTTACACTAGGGGGAGGGAGAGAGAAACTGGAGGGAGAGAGAGGGCTGCACTGAGCATGTTATTTTTCTCCCGGAGGAGAGACAGGAGGCAGAGTCCTATGGACTCGGCCAGGCTCCTGGTGGTCACTTTTTTGGACTTTGGAGGGACATTACTGGAGAACCATTTGGAGCAGGGATGTAAGGTAAGGATTTTTATACACTACACAGTGGGGCCAGTAGTGGGTTAAATTCTAGTTTTGGGGATGGACATGCCCTTTAAAGGGTATGTCCACCCTGAAAACCATTTTTTAATATATGATTCCCCCTGTCCCCCCAGCCCCAACCGCTCTATTTTTACTCTTAGAAAGTTCCCCAAACTTTACTTACCTTCCCTCTTTCCCCCACCGCGCTGCCGGCCCTCTGCTTGCAGAAAATGCAAGCAGAGGGGCGGGACCAGCAGTCGCGTCTGTGATTGGCTGAGTGGCAGCCAATCACGGGCATGGCTGCCGGGAGTTCATTGCGGTGGGGGAAAGAGGGAAAGTAAGTAAAGTTTGGGGCACTTTCTAAGAATAAAAATGGAGCGGTTGGGGCTCGGGGGACAGGGGGAATCTTTGCTGGAAAGGGATTTACACTAGGGGGAGGGAATCCAAATCGGGAGGGAGAGGGAGGGAGAGGGAGGGGGAGAAGGGCTGCAGTATGCATGCCAAACTTCTTCCGGAGGCCAGGTAGGAGGCAAAGTCCTATATAGAATCTGCTATCCTCCTGGTGGGCAGTTTTTGGGACTTTGGGGGGGGGGGACTACAGGAGAACCTTATGGAGCTGGGATTTGAGGTAAGTATTAAACTACACTACATGATGGGGCCAGTAGTGGGGGCGATTATAGTTTTGGGGGTGGACATGCGCTTTAAGAAGCTCTCCAAATAATAATAATAATCCCCACACAATATTTTAAAGGCCACTCGGTATAATATTTCAACTTTTATACTTAAAAATCCAAAGTGCCACAGTTTGCAGATCCCTGTTGTAATTTCCGGAACAATTTAAGCCTCAGCCTTGTTTGATGTTAATAGGTGCACAGACGCACTTCATACCTCTACCGCACAAATATCTTAATAACAGAGGCTTTACTGGAGTTTGATGTTGATTAAAGGAAAAATGAGAGATTTGCAGATAAGTAGCAAAAAGGAACCCTTGCTTCCCGTGCTGATTGGGTACTCCATATAATAACATAATTGCATGCTTGTACTCGCGGCCTTTCATTCTGTCTTGTATTAGAAATCCTTTAATGTTTGCATTTGTAAGAAAGAATGAACTTGTAAAATGCTGGTGTATTAAGTTAAATGCTGCTAATTGCTTTGCTGTGCTCTGCTTTTCATGCTTGTCACCCTCTGGTTAATGAAGCATCCAGCAAAAGCTTTTTCTGGTGACTGCTGGAATTTACCCTGTTATTAAAAGAATCTCCTGGTATTAGACATGGAGCAGCTACCTATGTTCGTTCTGTGCTGCGCGCATAGAAACTTGTGTTTTGCTGACGTACAGGGATTTATTTACGGTTGAGCTTATTGTCTTGGCAACTAGTATAAGTGAGTCATACAACTTTGATTTTCTGCTTTTGGCATATATAGTATTAATAAGCTGCTCAAACTCCCCTGTTGCACCTGGGGCCATGTTTGTAAATGCGTGGTATCACTTTTTAGTTCATTTAGTTCATACATTTACGATACGATCGTAGGTTACCGATACCAATTGTAAATCTACGATAATGAAATTGTAGATTTAGGATCACCATAGAATACCATTGCAGTAGTTTACTACCGCATAGTCGGGGTTATTCAATAAAAGTTCTTATGATTTAAAATGGTGCTAATTTTGCCCCAACCAATCAGATGTTAGCTTTGAAATGTTACATAATTTCTGATTGGTTGGGGCAAAATCAGCACCATTTTAAACAATAAGAACTTATATTGAATCTCCCTGAGTATTTTTACGACCGAACGTTCGGTAATTACCGAACGTTCGATTGTACAATAACTAACCTGCTGTATCGCTAAAAAGCAAAAATAAGGCCCCATCCCTATATATTTTCCTGAGGAGATTTAACTTTTTTTTTGGCATTTTTCAAACAATAAATTCAACGATGTTACTGCCGCAAATCTGCCATTGCAATTTAGGCGCATGCGCATACATCAATAAGGTCCGTTGGGACCTGTCAGAGGAACAGCAGAGGAGCGCGATCGCAGGTAAGTTCTTTGACTTTCTTCCTAACTCCTGTCTAAATAACGAGAGGTGAAAAAAAGCTTAAGGGGCATATTTATAAATGATAACTCATTTCACCATTTCGCGATTGCAGGACATACCTTATTTATAACAATGCTCACAGGTATCGCTGTGGAGATGTGTGGCGGTAGTATAAGCAATGTGCAATGACAACTTTGCCTTATTCATTGCGATGTCAGGTATTACGGCGAAAAGAGAAATTGCTCTATAGCTTCGGCCATTACCAGACCAGGGCTGCTGTATATGTTGAATTTAGAGGCATATTTATAAAGCAGAGAAGGTGACATTTCAGAGTTATTTTTTATTTAAAGCTATTTATAAAAAGTAGAAATGTTGTCATTTTGACACCTTTTCTGCCTTTTGTTGCATTTTTTGCAGTTTTACCAGAATTTTTGCCAAACATCATTAAGGCGTTTTTTTACTTACTGGAATGTTAACATTAACATGACTATTTCTTACACGGCACTATGGTATGTTCCCATATAAATGTAATTGGTTTGATAATTAGCTGCAGTTTGCTGAAAATAAGAAATACTAAAAAAAAACAGAGAAATAAAATAGAGAAAATTTGCATTGGTGAGTTTTACACTATTTATCATACCAATTGCTGAAAAAAACACCACACGTGTCGTGAAAAGCCACAGGGGAGTATTACCTATTTACCATTATTTGTGCTGAACTTTTTGCCACATTTCCAGTATTATTAGTGCTAATTTTTGCTACATAATTTTCGCCTTGATGAAAATTTGCCTTTTTAATAATTATGCCGAAAAGAAAATTTGAAAGTTTAAAAAATTGTGGTGAAGTCTGAATTGTAGCGCTGAATTGTAGCGAAAATAATGCCCCTTTATAAGGAATTAGACCCCAATTTGACATTAATACACAGATCTTAAAAGCGAAAAATTAACCTTAAAAAAGCGAAATCTCAGATCGTATTACAGTAAATGCTGGGAAATAATCTAACACCCCCCTGGGTACTTATTAGTATTGAGAAACACTCCACAATGTACTGACACCTTCCATGGACCCATTGGCAGGCTAAATAAATAGCCACTTATGCGTTTTCGCCACCTCAGTTTTGGTGATTTTTAATGGCTGAACTAAACTTAATAAAAAGTTTTCGCCATTTTATAAATATGATCGGTAATGGCAGTAACACTCAAATTTGAATTTAAATGTAGCATTTTGGCGATAACATTTAAGATCTTTTGCCATCTTGCAGCAAGTATTTATGTTAAAGTCAGCGCAAAAAAAAACAAAAAAGAGCAGTGTTTTTTTATAATGATCATAGCCTGCCCATTCAACATTTTGTCTGTGTATAAATAAATGCAACCGAAATACTGACTTCCTGTTTGCAGGACCCCTAGTAGAAACCGTAGAGACCCAGTGCCTAGGTTGATTCAGTTGCTCAGTAGAGATCTGAGCATGTTTGACCCATCTAACAGCCAATCAGTAGAAATTACTGTTAGGAATATTCCATGTTAGGGTGCAATCCGGGAAGAAGAAGGACTACGGGAAGAAGAAGGACCATTACATAATCTAAAATGGGAGCTCACTAATGTCAACAGCAGGAAATAGCAAAGGGTATGAAATCAACCAATTTTTCAAAATGGAAGAGAATATTTAGAATAACTAGGTACCGTATATACTCGAGTATAATTTTTAAGGCTTTAAAGTTAGCCTGAAAACCTAACCTCGACTTATACTCGGGTCAAGTCCTAATTTAGATCCAAATTCTGCAATTGCAGATAGTAACCAGTAGGTGGCGTTGTGTTAGCCTGCATAGAAAGTTACAGGAGCTGATGTGCCTTTACACTTCCTGCTTCCTGTAGTCTGGCTGCTGGACTCACTCAGCATTATGACTGCTCATCTGGATGCTGTAAATCTGTTTGGGGCAAAAAACAGTTGCTAGTTCAGTGCAAATGATAGCTTGAAACTACTACTCTCAGGTGACATTTTTAACTATTGGGGTCAAAGAGTACTTTACTATACGGGGGTCAGAGTGCCCTTTACTATATAGGGGTCAGAGTGCCCTTTACTATATGGGGGTCAGAGTTCCCTTTACTATATGGGGGTCAGAGTGCTCTTTACTATATGGGGGTCAGAGTGCCCTTTACTATATGGCTGTCAGGAGAATTATAAATGATGGTAAGCTTATGTAAAAGTTTACTGAACCTTGCCACGCCACATGTTTAGAAACTGCAACTCCCAGCAACAAAGCATGCTGGGAGTTGTAGTTTCCAAACATCTGGAGTACCAAGGACTTGGAGGTTACTGGTACTGGTTGTGGCTATTACTGTATGGGATTCATGTATGGGAATTCTCCTGTCCATTTAAAGGGCAACTCATTTCTACCCTCTGTTTATACTCGAGTCAATCAGTTTTTATACATTTTTAAGGTAAAAATAGGTACCTCGGCTTATACTCGGATAGACTTATACTCGAGTATATAGGTATGCATAATATAAACTAAGAATTGAAAAAATTATTATATTTTCCAACTTTATAAGTGTCTATGCCATAGATCCATTTGAAAATTTAATATATTTATCTTGCAAACATGTAAATAGGGAAAAAAATATAACAATGATTTTTGTTGCTTATTTTGTTTTCTACTGTGGATCCTTGGGTAATGTCACAATCAAAACAATGAAACAATGGAAGTTGGAGGCCATTTTTTTTCTGTTCGATGTAGAATTTTTCATATCTCTGGAATCTCTAACATTGTCATTAACAATTTTTACCAGCATCTGGAAAGAAGTGTAATCTCATAGTAAACTGCTTTTGTGCATTGCATCCTACAAGGCTAAACAAAGAACACTTGCTCCTATTTTGTATGGGCTTTGTTGTATACAGCTAAAAGTAATTGCATATTGTGTTCCTCAATGCTTATGAAGGTTCTCTTTCATCCAGGTCATGGTATATCTGTTGTATTAAATTAGATCAACTGGACTTGAAGTTTAGTTCTTGAAGACGTTTCGCTAGTCATCCAACTGGCTTTCTCAATTCAGAATGACTTGTACAAGAATCTGTGGCAATTATGTACCCCGGAAAATCCCAATTAGCATATCACAGCCAGGTGTTAAGGGCGTGATTGGATAGTGGCTAAGTGGTGTAATAGGAATGCCCAGAGTAAGGTGTCAAAACAGCATTGTACACCTGGGTTAAAATCAACCAGAAGGAAGTACAAGCTTTCACAGAACACATTAATGCGGTAGACCAGAACATCAAATTTACAAGGGAAGAGGTACAAAACAACAAACTGGCTTTCTTGGACTGCTTGGTAGAAGTTAAGGAAAATGGTATACTGGAAGTAGAGGTTTACAGAAAACCAACACACACAGATCAGTATTTGATGTTTGACTCCTACCACCCTTTAGATCACAAGCTGGGTGTCATCAGAACCCTGCAACACAGAACTGAGAACATCCCCACTAGCACAGAGGCGAAGGCTAAAGAAATGAAACATCTCAGAGGAGCCCTTAAAACTTGTGGATATCCAGACTGGGCCTTTGTCAAAAGAAGTAGAAGGAAAGAAAAGAACACGTATACCAACAGTGAAGGGGAAAAGCAAGACAGGAGAAAGAACATGGTTATCCCATATGTAGCAGGGGTCTCTGAGAAATTAAGAAGAATTTTCAAAAAACACCGTATCCCTGTCTGCTTTAAACACACTGAGGCAGCAATTGGTACATACGAAAGATTAACCAAAAACAAACCCCCTTTTTTATAAAAAGAAGAAACAGACCCAGGACAGAGTTAAAAAATAAAAAAGAGGGGGGGTGCAGTTTTATTCATAGACCTTTAGATACCATATATTATATAGTACATACGAAAGACCCAGTACCGAAACACAAGAAAAACGACATCATATACGCAGTGCAGTGAAGAATGCTCTGATTTGTATGTGGGGGAGACCAAACAGCAACTGCATCAAAGTATGGCCCAGCACAGAAGAGCCAATTCCTCGGATCAGGACTCAGCTGTGTACCTGCATCTTAAGGATAAGATTGTAATGTTAACATATTGGCAAAGGAACGTGACTGGTTCAAGAGAGGTGTTAAGGAGGCCATTTATGTGAAAATAAAGAAACCAAGCCTAAATAGAGGTGGGGGGGTTCGACACCAACTGTCTGCCATATACAATTCTGTTTTGACACCTTACTCTGGGCGTTCCTATAACACCTCTTAGCCACTATCCAATCACGCCCTTAACACTTGGCTGTGATATGCTAATTGGGATTTTCCAGGGTACATAATTGCCACAGATTCTTGTACAAGTCATTCTGAATTGAGAAAGCCAGTCGGATGACTAGCGAAACGTCTTCAAGAACTAAATTTCAAGTCCAGTTGATCTAATTGAATACAACAGATATGTGTTCCTCAATGTGACCTTGTATCGTGTATGTAAACGAATCACCATAGTTAACAAATTCTACATCGAATATCTATCCAAAAATTTGAGGGGGAAAAAACAGAAGAAAACAACAGCCTGAAGCTACTTAATTACACCTTCACTATATGACAAATGAATCCATTTTCTTCAACTTTTGTCCTTCCTTTAGGCTTGATGGTGTGCCTTGGCCTTAGCAGAGCTGCACCTGCAAAATGCCTGCCATAAATGCTGCAGGTGTTGGCATTGCAGCATCTTTTAAATAATTCATCAAAGGGTGGTCCTTGTGTGGGTAATTTGTGACAGCATGTGCCTCTTTAATTACTTTATTCTGACTAGAAATAGTTTAACAACTAGTCAACTTCTGAAATAAAAATGTTTTCCAAGAAAATCTGAAACTTGGGAAAAACATGTTAAAAGACCCCGTAGTTTAAAGGGTATCCCCGCCCTCGCTATAAATTTTTCATATAATGTTGGCCATCCCTCCCCCCCCCCCAACCACTATATTAGATATGTAAAAAATAATCACAACGCTACTTACACAGCAATCACAGCTGCGGCTGCCGGCAATAGTGGATGCCGTGGGAGCGAAGGACTGCTGTGATTCTTTTTTTACACATGGGATAGCCAACATAATATGAAAAAAGATTTTATGCTAGGAGAAGGGCAGCCAGGGAGGGATTAGAAGGGAGGAAGGGGGGAAAGGGCTCCCCTGCACTTGCCACTGTCCTCTCAGAGGACAAGGAGAAGGGAGGAACATTTCATACAGGACAACTACTACTACTCGGTTTCCTGGACTTTGGACAAGCACTGCAGGAGAACCATAAGGAGCAGAAACGTAAGGTAAGGTACGCAGTGGGGTTAAATATTAGTTTGGGGGGTGGACATGCCCTTTAGTGTTTTTAGGATAAAGAAAGAAAGTGGAATGAAGTTTAATTTTACCCTGCAATAAGAAGGTAGGAATCCCAGCCAGATGATTCATAAGTAAGCATGGCTAAGACAGAACGATTACGAGAACATTTTTCAAATAACAGGATTTTAATAGGCAGAGAGTGTAGAAAACATTGAAACATATTATTCAAAGAATGAAATAAATAGAGACCTAGAAAGGAAAAATTAACCTGTTTTAGCCCAAAACTACTGATTTCATTTTTTGCTGTTTTATTGGTCAAAATTAGCAACAAAATTTCCTCTCTGAACAGGGCTATCAAAGGGGTACAGGCAAAATTCCTCTATGGGCATGCTCGGAGTTGTAGGTAAGAATCAGCTAATGTTAAGTATTAACTGGTGGTTTAACAAACAACTCTCTAGTAGAGATGGACTAGAACTCGAACTCGAACCCAAGTTCGAACGGACAGTTCAAATCCACAAGTAAAATATCTATTATACCTATGAGTAATATACATGAGTAAATATCGAATTCTTGAATCCGCAAGTAAAATGTCTATTATACCAATACACAAGAAGATAAATTCTCGAATCTGCAACTAAAATGTCTATTATACCTATACGCGAGTAAATATCGAATTCTCGAATCCGCAAGTAAAATGTCTATTATACTTATACATGAGTAAATATCGAATATCGAATCTGCAAGTAAAATGTCTATTATACCCATACGCGAGTAAATATCGAATATCGAATCTGCAAGTAAAATGTCTATTATACCTAAACGCGAGTAAATATCGAATATCGAATCCGAGAGTAAAATATCTATTATACCTATACGCGAGAAGATAAATTCTCGAATCCGCAAGTAAAATGTCTATTATACCAACACGCGAGTAAATATCGAATTCTCGAATCCGCAAGTAAAATGTCTATTATACCAATACACGAGTAAATATCGAATATCGAATCCGCAAGTAAAATGTCTATTATACCTAAATGCGAGTAAATATCGAATATCGAATCCGAGAGTAAAATGTCTATTATACCAATACGCGAGTAAATATCGAATTCTTGAATCTGCTAGTAAAATGTCTATTATACCAATACGCGAGTAAATATTGAATATTGAATCCGCGAGTAAAATGACAATTGTACCAATATGCGAGTAAATATCGAATTCTCGAATCCGCGAGTCGTTCATGGGATAATTATCGAATGTACGAACGCGAAAGCTCGTAAGTAGTGCGCGTGAGAATAGAATCGATTTTTCGAAAGTCCTGGATAGTCGAACATGTTCCCCAGACCATTTCCCAGGTTCCACAGCCATTTACATTAAGTTACCATTGATATTTTAATTGTATTTCATTCGAACTTTTAGAACTATTTGACTCCCATTGACTTCAGCCATCTCTACTTTCTAGCATCACTTCAATCCATCTGCTGCCGGCTCATTTTTTTCTCTTCTCACTTCTCTAATGCCTCACCTCTCTTTCAGTCTCTCCAAAGGCTGCCGAGAACTCAAAGGATCAAGATGCATACCCTCTCATACACCCTTGTCACCTCATCACACACCCACATTCAGGACTTTGCTTGCACTACTCCTTTGCTTTGGAACTCCCTAATAGAGATGGTCGAACTATTGAAAGTTCGGTCCGTTTTCGAACTTTCGAACTATTGTTAAAGTTCGAAAACGGACCCATTAAAGTCTATGGGAGGCAAATAGTTCAAAAAGTTTGAGTCAAATACAACTAAAATATCAATGGTAACTTAATGTAAATGGCTGTGGGACCTGGGAAATGGTCTGGTGTGCATGTTCCAATATCCAGGACTTAAGTAAAATCGATTTTACTCTCATGCGCGCTACTTTCGAGCTCTCGCGTTTGAACGTTCGAGGTAACATGGACATTTTACTCGCAGATTCGATACTCGCGTATAGGCTGTAATGGAGACTTTACTCGCAGATTCGATGTTCGCGCCTAGATACCATGTACATTTTACTCGCGGATTCGATACTCGTGTCCGGGAAATATCAAAAGTCCGCGGCCGAGATAGTTCGAGAAGTCCGGGTCCATTCGAACTCGAACAGTTCGGCTCGAACTCGGGTTCGAGTTCTATGCCATCCCTACTCCCTAACTCCCTCTGTCTGTCATTAATTTTCCCTTCATTCATATCTTCAAATGCAACCTTAAAACTCACCATTCCAGGAAATCATTTAACCTGGCCTAAGACATTACCCCTCTCACTGACCCAACATGATCCCACCTGCTAATTAATAATATATTCACAAAGAAAAAGTTGTTTCCCAACAGACATAATGTATTTGTTAGAGCTATTAGATAGTTATGTACTCAAAGGGATTACAATGTCTGTGTTCCATTTAGTCAAAAGTGTGATCAGGTATGAGCGCCATGCGAGCGCCATTTGTATTTTGAATAAAGCCTTTTTACCTTATGCTACTGATGTGTATCCGGGCTTTGAAGTGACAACCCTCTTCACCCTTTTCGACTGTATGGATCACCTGCTAATTAAACTCCACTGACAATCTACTTACAGCCTACTGATTCACTTCACCCCAATTTCCTCTAGATTGTATGCTCACTGTCTTATAGTAACATTGTAAATTAACAATGCACGCATCAATAAGAATAATAATTTCTAACTTCATTAAGGGAACAGGCACTGATACATCAACATTTTTCTGGACCCCACCTCCAACATCGTTTTGTTCTTTAAGGCAGTCAAAAAAACCTAAATTTCATTCACTAGCAGCATCTACAGTAGTGCTGAGGTGTTAAAAGGTTGTAGGCCCTGGAGTTGCTGTAACATTGTTCTATATTTTATTGGTGCTGAGGTTAATTTGAAGTAGGCACCGTTTATTTACACATACATCATTTGTGGGAGCATGTAGGTAAGAATCAGCTAGTGGCAGTGGAAAGAGTCAGCTATGTTGATCCATTGATAATGTCTAATTGCCATTAAGGGGTCAGGAAGGATTTTTTTTTCCTCTTGTGGCAAAATTGTCTGCAACTAGAGTAAGTTTTTTTTTCCGCCTTCGACTGAATTATCTACATAAACTGTCCCTTTTATATCTGTTATTACTGGGTTGAGCATATTTAATGTTACTTCATCTTTTAACCAGGTTTATTATATAAGAAGGGCTATATTATACAGTTCACAGAGCTACTGAGAAATACTTAGAGACACATTTCTAAATTTTGTTAAAGGAAAATGAAACCCAAAAAACTTTGAGTAAGAGCGTTTTTTCTTCTGCATCCTTTCCCTCTATGAACTAACTTTAAGTTCTACTTTGTCCCATAAAGCTAATGTAGCCCCTACTAGGGAATGTTTACCTGTGTCAGTTTGAGCCAGAAATATACCACCCCCCGGATTGAAGATGCACTGCAGTGCCTGTCAGGAGCCAAATGGTTCAGTGTTCTGGACCTGAGAAGTGGATATCATCAGATCCCTATGCATCCTGAGGATAGGGAGAAGACTGCATTTATCTGTCCTCTTGGATTCTACGAGTTTAATAGGATGCCTCAAGGTCTGACTGGAGCCCCAGCCACATTCCAGCGACTGATGGAGAGAACAGTGGGTGACATGCATCTTCTAGAGGTCTTGGTTTACCTGGATGATTTGATTGTCTTTGGGAAGACACTGGAAGAACACGAACAGCGTCTTGAGAAGGTGCTAAATAGACTTCAGGAAGAGGGGCTGAAACTATCCCTAGAAAAATGCCAGTTCTGCCTACCCTCTGTCACCTACCTGGGACATGTGGTCTCTGTTGAGGGTGTAGCTACTGACCCCAAGAAGCTGGAAGCAGTGACCACATGGCCAAGGCCCCAAACTGTTGAAGAGTTGAGGTCATTTTTGGGTTTCTGCTCCTACTATCGAAGGTTTGTGGAAGGATTTGCTAGAATCGCAACACCCTTAAATGAACTCCTGCGGAATGATGGAGGAGGGAATGACTCAAAACAAATGAGAGGGCCTAGGAAGTCCCGAGAATTAATTCAATCAGAGTGGTCTTACCACTGTGAACAAGCCTTCCAAAAGTTAAAGTGGAGTTTGACCCATACACCAGTGTTGGCTTATGCTGACCCCACTCGCCCATATGAGCTACATGTGGATGCTAGCAGAGAAGGTATCGGTGGTGTTTTGAACCAGGACCATGATGGACACCTCAGACCAGTAGCCTACGTAAGCCGAAGCCTTTCCCCTTCAGAGAAGAATTACCCCACACACAAGCTAGAATTCTTGGCCTTAAAGTGGGCTGTAGTAGACAAGTTAAAAGACTACTTGTATGGAGCCAAATTCGAGGTCAAGACAGACAATAACCCTCTCACTTATGTCCTCACAACTGCAAGATTGGATGCCACAGGACATAGGTGGCTGGCAGCCCTTTCTGGATTCCAGTTCAGCCTGAAGTTTAGACCAGGAGCTGGGAATAGGGATGCTGATGCCCTATCTCGACGGCCTCATAACATCGGCACCTCTGCAGGGGAGTGGGCTCAGCTAACCGCAGAGGGAATTCAGGCTCTGTGTCGAAGAGTTGAATATCGAGCCAAAGGGGCTGTAGAGGCTGAATCGGTTGGTGTTAAAGTTGCAGGGGTCCCTAAGTTTTGCTGTAACCTGACTCAAGTGGAAAAAATAGGTTTGCCCATCCTCACCAAACAGGATTTAAGGAAAGACCAGTCAGATGACTCACTCTGTCAATTGACTTTAAAGTCTTTGGAAAGTCAGCAACCAGGACTCCTTCAAACTGATACCCCAGAGGGTGCCAGGCTAGTGTATCGAGAGTGGAGTAGACTACAGCTACATGATGGATTGATCTACAGGAAAGTCTCTGTAGATGAGCTTCAGGAGAAGTGGCAGTTGTTCCTTCCGGAAAAACACAGAATGATTGTGTTAGAAGCTCTGCATGATGAGCATGGCCATTTAGGAGTAGAAAGAACCTTCAATTTGGTCAGAGATCGATTTTATTGGCCATGCATGAAAGCAGAAGTGGAAAGTTATTGCCGTTCATGTCTGCGGTGTATACAGAGAAAGACCCTACCTTCCCGAGCTGCTCCAATGGGCCATCTGCAGAGCCAGGGCCCCCTGGAGTTGGTGTGCATGGACTTTCTGTGCTTGGAGCCTGATACCAGTGGACAAGGAAGTATCCTTGTGGTTACTGACCACTTTACCCGTTATGCTCAGGCCTTTCCAACAAAAGATCAGAAAGCCCCAACGGTAGCAAAGACTTTAGTGGAGAAATTCTTTGTTCATTATGGCCTACCTCAGAAGTTACATTCTGATCAAGGCAGAAACAAAAAGAAGATCTAGCCACCCTTACGGGGGTGAGTGCTACACTAAGCTACAATTTCCCTTATTTGTCAGACCGACTGGTAGACTGGCTGGAGGGATGGCTACTGGTATTCAAACATAAAAGCAAAATACAGCACTGTCTGTCTCTGCGAATCCCAACTGTCAGCTCTTTCACACATTCAAACAAAATGGCTGCTTGTGAGTGGGACACATTTTTTACACTTAGATCAGTTGGTATACAATAAATAGCAATGACTGGTTGCCCATCAGTGTGTAATTGTAATACAGGGTATTATAGTGCTGAAAAAAAAATCAGAAAAAATTTCATTTGAAAAATTTTGTGTGAAAATCAGAAGTCTGCACTAACGCTTGTGTCATGTAAGGGGAATTCAATGGTCCCCGCTCGCATAAGACGATCAGTAATGGAGCGTGGTGCTTAGTGATGACGTCATTGCGCCTTTAAAACTAATGCAAGGATCCTGGCGTTTTCGTTCTAGCTTCCTCTCTGCCTCCAGAGCCAACCAGTTTACTGAGTTCCGCTCCACGCTGTGTCAGATCTCACTGCTGCTGTACGCTGTAAGTACCTGCCCACTGGGCGTACTTACAAACGTATGCAAAAGTTTCTTTAACCTTTTGTGTTTATCTTTGCAGTGTCCAAATGAGCTCTTCCAAGAGATCTAGGTCTGCTTCCAGGGGGTGAGCGTATTTAAAGAGAGAGAGGTCTGATTATCTTCTGATCTGTAAAATCTGAAGATATTAATTCAGTTACAATCTTTATCTTGATATTTATTCAGTTACAATCTTTATCTTTCCCAGGTCTCCAGAGGCTTCAAGAAACAAATCAAGAAGCAAGGAATGTGCAATATGTGATAAAAAGGCCATACAGGGAAAATTGTGAAGATTGTGTTAACCCTAAATCCTCCATGACTCAGGAAGAATTCAATCTTCCATTAAAATAGTCTTCGATTCATCACTAGATCATATTATATCGAAAGTATCGGAGATAACTATCAAAAAGGTGACAGACATGTTTCAAGAATATGGGATTTTATATAATATATAATAGGAAGGATATATAAAAATATATACACACATTAGACTAATATTTCATAAAATAATTTTTTACCAGGATGAAATTGTCGTGTGCCAAACCAGATCGGAATGTTCTTTATTTAAACATTCATCCGCTAGCTTGTTTAGAATTCCATGTGAATGTTTAAGTTGATGATGATTTTTCAGTATATCAGACCACCTGCTTCTCTTCTTACATAAACATATTTTAATCGTGACAGACAAAGACGGGGGGGGGGGGGGGATTGGGGGAGATTTGTAATTTGCTCACTTTGTGTAGTTTTAAATTTATTATCCTATTTTTCCTGCAATGAAAAGACTATCTGGGAAGAAAAAAGCATCAAATATGTTGGATAATGAAATAAACACTGTACAGACTCTTTTTACATAATACAGGAACAGAAGGGTTCAATGGACCAGGTTGGTAGAAGATAAAGTTAATTAAGGACATGCTGGCCCCTCATCTGTTAAAATGAAAACATTTTATTTCTGTTTGCTGCTCACGAGAGACTGCTTAATGTTATTTTTTGTCTGCTCAGTAATAATTATATCCAAAACATTGCATTTTAGCTTGACATTGCATTGGTTTGGAGTTCACAAGGATACCTTGAGTTTTACTCTACAGAACCCTCACATTAAAAAGTCAAGATGTCTGATTTGCAGGAAAAAAACGATGTTACCGGTTTTTTTTGTTTGTTTTTTAACATACATCAACAATTGTCCTGATGAATAATATTAAATATGTGCAGCATGTTAGGGGTACTGAATATGATTACTAGAGATGAATTAAAGTAGAAATGAAATTTTTTTTCCCATGAAGAAATACAGTTCGAACCCAGCTAAAATAAAATTTTGAATTCTTACATTTCTAATGGAATTTTTGATTTTTAATTTCAAATGGAATTGTAGAATTATCTAACTTTCAGAATTTTCGAAAATTCCACCACATCCACACATTTTCGAAACCAGCAGTTCTGAAACAAAACTGACTCATTTCTAAAAACCAGCAAGTTTCGGACTCGCGTCTGTATTTCCGATAATTTTTGTAAATTCGATAACTATCGAATTTGCAAGCAGTTCGCTATCCCTAGAATGTTTTGTTCGATAACCCTCGAAACTATAGACCTGTAAGCCTAACATCAGTGGTAGGGAAGGTGATGTAAACTTTGTTAAGGGATCATATCCTTGACTTTGTCTCCAGAGATCATCTTATTAGTAGTAGTCAGCATGGATTTATGAGAAATAGATCATGCCAGACAAATTTAATTGTTTTTTATGAAGAAGTGAGTAAGAAGTTAGATTCAGGCACAGCTGTGGATGTGGTATATTTGGATTTTGCAAAAGCCTTTGATACTGTGCCACATAGGCGACTAATGTATAAACTGAGGACTGTTGGCCTTGAAGAAAACATTTGTTCATGGATAGAGAACTGGTTATTGGACCGCAAACAGAGAGTGGTGGTTAATGGAGCTACATCTATGTGGGCTAAAGTTCTAAGCGGAGTGCCTCAGGGTTCTGTACTGGGGCCGCTTCTGTTTAATCTGTTTATAAATGACTTAGAAGGGGGCATTGAGAGCAAGGTCTCTGTGTTTGCTGATGACACTAAATTATGCAGAGCTTTGGAAACTTCCAATGATGTGCAAGTGCTGCAAGCAGACCTAGATAGATTATCAAAATGGGCAGCAGAATGGCAGATGAGATTCAATGTTGATAAATGTAAGGTGATGCATTTGGGATTTAATAATCCCTGTGCCACCTACACCATAAATAACTCTGTGTTAAGTGCATCTGTAATGGAAAAAGATTTGGGGGTTCTGGTAGATAACAGACTTAGCTATAGCAAACAATGCCAGGTAGCAACGGCTAGAGCTAGCAAGATATTGTCTTGTATAAAGAGGGGAATAGATTCAAGAGAGAAAAATATTATTCTCCCTCTTTACAAGGCACTGGTAAGGCCTCATTTGGAATATGCGGTGCAGTTTTGGAATCCCATATACAAAAGGGACATCTTGGAAATTGAGGCAGTTCAGAGAAGGGCAACTAAATTAATAAGGGGAATGGAGGGGCTTGAATATGCAGGCAGATTAGACAAGTTAGGGCTGTTTACATTGGAGAAGCGGCGGTTGCGTGGGGACATGATAACCTTATACAAATATATTAATGGCCCATACAGTGAACTCTCTGGTGCATTGTTCACTAATAGGTCATATCAGAGGACTCGTGGACATCCTTTAAGGTTGGAAGAAAAGAAGTTTCATCTTCAAGTTAGGAGAGGTTTCTTTACAGTGAGAATGGTGAAACTGTGGAACTGTCTTCCAGCAGAGGTGGTAATGGCAAGTTCATTGAATAACTTTAAAAAAGGCCTGGATAAGTTTCTAAAACTAAAAAATATTGAGAATTACTGGTATTAATGCATATAGATCTGGTTGATCCAGGGATACTTTCCGATTGCCGTTTGGAGTCAGCTGGTTTTTTTTGCCTTCCTCTGGGTCAACTGTTAGGTAGGGTTAAAAAAAAAAAAAAAAAAAGTGAATAGGTTGGACTTGATGGACGAATGTCTTTATTCAACCTTAATTACTATGTTACTATGTATGTTACTATGTTACTATGAAAGAATCGCTTGTTTTCAGTAACCCCCGAATGTACGGATCATTATCGCTAACCCTAGAATGTATCATTCGCTAACCCTCAAATGTAGCCTTCGATTTTCCGTAACCCTCGAATGTATGGATCATTTTCGCTAACCCTACAATGTTACATTCGCTAACCCTCGAAAGTATTGTTTGTTCGAAAAGCAATTGCCCGATTGTGAAGTAAGAAGTGTTTAAACAGGTTTTTGTGATAGTGACATGTTCCCCAAACCATTTCCCAGGTGCCACAGAAATTTACAGTAAGTTACCATTGTTAGTTTAGCTGTAAATCATCAGAATTTTTCGAACTATCACAACCCCATTGACCCCATTCCATTTTCTGATTTCACGGTCAGTGACTGGCAATTGATAACTGATCTGCCTCATCTGAGCATGTGTAAGTTTGTCATGAGCACTTAAAGCGTTTAAAAGAGGTGTGGTTGTTGGAAAAAGAAAGACTGAAGATCAGGTTGGTTGGAAATGGTAGGCATCAATTTTCACACAGGGGGCAGACATGCACACATTCAGGGTTATTCAATAAAAGTTCTTATCATTTAAAATGGCGCTAATTTAGCCCCAACCAATCAGATGTTAGCTTTCAAATGTTAAATAAGATCTGATTGGTTGGATAAGAACTTTTAATGAATTACCCTGATTGTATATTATACATATAATAGTAAAGAAATGCAAATAGGGGCTGACATCAATTGCGATTGAAGAATTTAAAAATTGTGGGTTTTAATTATTAGAACTTGCCAGTTTTAATCATCTCTAAAAAAGAGGCATTTGTGAGGGGATATGAATATCCATTACAATTATAGAAAGAAGTACATCCAATTAACTGGAAATCTTTTGTGCGTTGTCCTGTTGCCCATTTCTACTTCCTGGTTACAGTATGTCATGGATTTAATAGTTGACATTACATCCAATTACCGAATGCTAAACTTCTATCTGCATCCTCTGAGCATGCTCAAGCTTGTAACTAGCTCAGTAATTTTCTGAAAGCCATTTAACACACACTACTCCTTAGGTTTCATGAAGCATCTAGGAGCATAGCAGGTATACACTAATGATTCAGGAGAACAAGGTAGGATATATCAACATATATGTTATTAAGGTGGAATTGTCCTTTAAGCAAAGTTAATTATTCTTCACTGGATGGAGCAAACTGTTCTTTTTGTTTGGATTAGGGAGGCTGGAGGTCCTTGAAGAACTATTGCATTTTTCCAACCCAAAGTTAACTATGTCACTATTGCTATTGCTTTTTAAAGATCTTTCATTTGTTCATTTCCGATCGGTTTAACGATTGGTATCATAAATTAACAATAGCAATCGTAAAACTAAGTTAACACGATGATAGATTTTTGATCCACATATAATATCGTTGCGGTAGTTTACTACCGCTTTTTATTCTATGACCAAACGTTTGCTAAGTAACGAACGTTTGCCATAAAAGTGTGTCCGCGGCTGTTGTGCATTACTGATACTACGCATTTATAAATTTGGCCCTGTGTTCCAAAAAGATCAAATTATTAGTTATAAACATGAGGCTAGTACAACCAGTAGGTATTTATGTAACCTTGACAGTGTAAATGCTGGAAGCTTCTAGATGAACTTAAACCACGCATTTTAACATAGGTAGGATGTGCCTAGAACAATGAAAATACCATTTACAATACTGTATTTGTCCCAGGAATACCAGTCAACTCTCTGCTCCCTTTTAATGGCTAAACTATGACAGTGAATAGAAGAGTTAAAGATCAGGGTGACTATAGTGGCATTTATTTAAGCAGTCTTGGGTAGATACCCTTTCAACATCAATATAGAGTCATCATTAGAGTCTCTAGTAACTGCACAATACTATGTATTGGGTATTGGCTTTAATGATGTCTATAAACCAAGTCACTGTCATTTGTGCTCTCTTAAACTCTTAGTTTCCTGTGGGCATGTACCTGTCTGGCAAGGTAAAAATCTGGCCCAAGAGCTTTTAGCCAGTAGCCAGGTTGAGGCTATCAGTGTTTAAGTCATTATGCGTATGATCCCCACTGAGAAACAGTCTTTAGAAGTTTATTTGTTTCTAATTAATAAAAATCACCTTCTCGTAGCATTTTTCTCTCCAGCAGAGAATTAACCTGAATTACTAGTTTTAATAAATTCCAGCACACTTTTTTGCATAATGAAATTAGCCAGAAGGATTTGTT
The DNA here is from genome assembly GCA_019447015.1 of Hymenochirus boettgeri. Lineage (NCBI taxonomy): Eukaryota > Metazoa > Chordata > Amphibia > Anura > Pipidae > Hymenochirus > Hymenochirus boettgeri. The sequence continues at coordinate 230,064,087 of CM033471.1, forward strand.
AGGAGAAATTACTAAATCATTACAATAGAAATAATTAAAACATGCATTATACATTCTACAGTTTCCTTAACAAAAAATCAATATAATTTTTTTGAAACAAAGTAATTGGCAAAGGGCATTAGAAAGCAAAAGATAAGAGGTAGAAAGCAAACGAAGGTTAACAAGAGCATATAGTAATGTTTTTTAGACAAGATTGTTGGTCAGTGGGGAACCAGATAATAGTCCAGAGCAGAAAGGAATTTAGAGAGTCAAGCAGCTCAAACTACATACCTCCTATTGGCCTTGGTTTCAAGGGGTCAGTCCCATTTAAATGGTAACTGTGTAAAAGTGCTCTCTCATACCTTTTAAACAAAGATGATGTTGTTAGCTTCTCTGGATTTTAAGTTATAGGTTTGTAAAGTTACACTTCCTGTTCTGCTCTGTCTGTCCAAGACCCTGTGACAGGCACTTGATGAACTGTGTAAACCCATATCCCTCCCAAAAAATTTAACTGTTCTGAAGCTAGCTACGGATCTGTAACAATTCTCTGGTTTTTGCTCGACTCATGGACACCGTAGGAACAGACAGGTTTTTCTGTTAACGGGCTAAGGAGGCAGCTGATGATGCTCTGTCCCAGCAGTACAACAAGCTCAAACCTTAAGACTTGGGGGCAAAGTAGTGGCTCTGGTGATGGTTTAGCTCACAGTGCTAGCAGGAAATACCACCTTTTATACTGCTGTAAATTAGGATAGACTGCAGCTAGTAGCATGATCATTGAGTCATTATAAAGGGGCATATTTAGATACCGTCCATATTCTGGTCCATTTAAGAGCATGTCCACCCTTAAAACTAAAAACTGATCAATTGTCATTTACCTGTCCCCCAACCCCAGCTGATATTTTTGCACTTTATTACCTGCATTATTAACCAGATATTTAAGGATTATTGTCCCCATTCTGGCAAAGTACGCTGGCCCCTACCTCTAAGCAGTCAATCAAGGCTGTGACAAATGACTTCACAACCAATGATTGACTGCTGTTTCACCTGCATCCTCCTCTGCACATGGTCAAGCTTATAAAAATATCTCTGAGCAGAGGGAGGAGGCAGATTTTTTAGAATGGAATAGAACTTATCATTAAATATCTGGTTACAAATGCATGTAATAAACTGGTAAAAATAGCAGCTGGCCTCGTTGGGCAAATCACAATTTTTGGGGGGTTTTAAGGGTGGACATGCCCTTTTAAGTTAACAGTTGGAAATGTTTGCCAACAGCAACATTTAACATAAATGAATTTGGATAAAATAGGAAGCAGTTAAACAAGATACAGGGTTATTCAATAAAAGTTCTTATCGTTTAAAATGGTGCTAATTTTGACCCAACCAATCAGATCTAAGCTTTCGAATGTTAAATAAGATCTGATTGGTTGGGGCAAAATTAGCACCATTTTAAACGATAAGAACTTTTATTCAATCTCCCTGATAGTTTTCCAGACGAGATAGGATAAGACCACATGTAAAACATTTTGTAGTTTCTATAGAGAAGAACTTTTAATATTGTGATTAAAGAAAACTTCTTGTTTTAGGAAGTCATTGATGAGGTTATAAAAGGAGAGAGAGTCATGGATTACTGGTAGGTAATGGGCTACAATGGATTAATGAGCATATTAGAGAAGGGAAAGGGGGGGGGGGAATAAAATTTGATAGGTTAAGTTTGAGATAGCAGTGTGCCATTCACTAGAAAATTGCAAGGAGACTTGTAATTAAATCTAAGTTAGCATGCAGTTGGATAGATAGATATTGGTATTATCTGCATATAAATGATCATTAAGCCAAACAAGCTGTTATAGAAATAGTGTACAGGGACAGCATTAAGAAGAGTTACACACTGAAACCTCCTACTAACAAGAAATGGAGCTAAAGTATTATTACCAAGAGACAAAGAATGATCGATTAGGAAGTTAAGATAATGGAAACGATACAATTTTAACACCAAGTGGGTATTGACTGTGAAAATAACTTTGGGTTATTTCTGTGTCTCGATTGTTCCTGGATCATTTGATGCAACAATCACATTGATACCTGAATTTATTTCAATCTTCTGTAAGACATAAACCCATAGACAGATGAGATTTAACAGAGTACAAATAAAACCCTTTCCCAAGCCTTCTACAGTATATGCAGTAAATCCCAAGCCCCCACAAAATGTAGGGATTTGGATCACCAAATTTTCTCAACAATTAGTTCTGAATCAAAACATGGTTCATTTTGAAACCAGGATTCTTTATTAATGAGTATGGGTATTTGGGGGTTTAAGACAAGTAGAGGGTCATATTCCTAAATTTTATAGCAAGGCTCAGTAGTGCTTAATTACACTACCAAGAGATCATTAGGAGCCTAAACAGATTGTCATGACAGATCTGGCAGTCTCTATGTGTTAATGCTGCCAGAAAAAAAAAGTTAAGTGTGTTCACTACTTTTACATACATGTGTGTGCCAATTAGATTGCTATTTTTAATTCACTTAAAGTATTTATAGTATAAGTAGATAACATGGTGCATAAAGAAAGACATTTTTTCTATCTACATTTTAGGTTATTCTGTTCTACCATCTGTCTACATTTACACAAGAGGAAAGGACTACTTGAGTTGAAGATTTTTTGAGCTGTAGAATTGGATTTGTAAGAGTCCAAAATAATAAATCTTTACATACCTACACAAATAAATAAAATAGGCTGGAAAAACGAATGTCAGCAATAGATGTAGCTTCAAAAGTCATAACATTAAAAAACTGCATGGAAAATGAAAAATGAGAAGGTTTAAACATGACATCAAAAATGTGAAAATTTCATTCTAAAATTGAAGAGTCAAAAATTACAACAAAAATACAAAATCGAGATAGAAAATTCAATAAATTTCGCTTCAATTGGGTTTGAATGAGATTTTTCAGAATTTCAGTTAGTTCTTTGGAACTGCTGACTAGGGATGGCCGGTTCGCGGATCCGAACCCAGATCCGCTGCGGATTTATCCCGTTCGCGAATGGCGGATTTTTCCGGATTTTCCGCCTTCCGAACTTCCGATTCACGGATTTTTTTTGTATTTTCGAAAATTTTCGAAATTACGAGTTTTCACGAAAATTTTCGAAAATATGAGAAAACATGTAATTTCGAAAATTTTCGAAAATACAAGGATTTCTCTTATTTTCATTAATGCGTATTTTCGAAAATTTTCGAAATTACGAGGATTACTCGTATTTTTGAAAATACATATTTTCGAAAATGCTAGTTTTTCGAAAATTTTCGAAAATTTTCGAAAATACGAAAAATCTCGTAATTTTGAGGGAATTTTTTTTATTTTAATGGGTCCGCTCGCGGATTTTCGGATTTTAGAATTTTTTCGAAAATTCGCGGATCCTCGAGCGGACCGGATTTTGCGAAGTTCGGACATCTCTACTGCTGACAGAACAAACGCTGCCAGTTTCGTTCAACATACATAATAACTGTATTTACTGGATCTCATTCGTTTGTGATCAAATAATTAAATTAAAAAGTTATGTATTATGACCACCTTATTTCTTTCTATAGTCCTGTGCATCTATTCACATGCTGAAACAAACTAATATCCAATTGTATCTTATTCACATGCAGTCCACCACTTCAGGTCCATTAATGGGCATCCATATTGATCTATACAGGAACCAGTTTGTTAATGTCTTCAGAAAAGGAATCCTTTGGGAGGCTTCCCTTGCCGGTTTTCTCCACAGCCTCTGATAGTGAGGATGTTGCGCGACGGTCAGGTACCAGGTTGCAGCCCCAGGAAAGACAACCACAAGACCCTATCCCACAATACAGAGGCAGCCACAGAAAAGGAGGAACACAAGATACACAGCAAGGGTCGGAACTGGCGGCAAGCAAACAAGTCCGAGAACAGGCAGAAATCAGGGCAGGGGGCAAGCTGGCGAAGGTCGTGCAACCCGGGTCGGCAACAGGTGGTTAGTCAGAAGGCAGAAGAGTGGTCATAAAACAGGCAAAAGTCCAAAATCCAGAAGAAAACAGGGTTCAAATTAAGCTTGAGAACAGGGCACAAACACTGATCTGGCAGCAAGAGCAAAATGGAAGAAGAGGGCTTTATTCGTGTCATCCAGCCAAGACACGTGCACCCGTGCGTGAACGTCTGCACTTCATCTTTTCTTGTTTGTTCAGTGGTTAGGACCTGGTGGTTTAGGTCTTCACCTGGGTACTAAACATCGGTGGACAGTGGGTTAGGTGAGTATAGTTGTCCTTTAATACACTGAACTCCCAATACAATATACTTTATACTTTTAAAAAATTTAATAAAAACATTTCAAGGTTAAATAGTGCAAAATACATTTTACCAGCCGTCTATCCCGCATCACCAGTATGCATAACAACAAGGGCATTCAGAGTAGTGCATTTAACTGGTCAGAACATTACTAATTAATTGTAGATATCTTGGGCAATGCTGTATTTCCTGAGAAGCCCCTAAGAAATTATGGTAGGAAAAAAGTGAACAATAAACAAAATTGATAAACTGACAGATTTGCAAATGACTCCCAGACGGTTAATTATCCCTTCCCTGCCATCTGTCTGGTCAGCGATGACTTTTGATGGACACAGATATTTATTTGCACTATTAACATGAAGGAAACTAACAAAGATCAGATTTAACATTCTCATCGCATGGGGATAGCTTCACCTGTCTTCATAATGATTCTGTTAAGATAAAAGGTTAGAGAAGTAATGTATCCTTGATGCCTTCTCTAGTATTTTTTTTCCCTTCTACTTTTGATGTGCACATTGTTAGCCTCTGTCAAACAAGTTTTGCCAGGAGCAAGTGGCATCCTCAGGGCCAGCCTTTGATTTGTGCGACCGCACAGGCCAGGAGTCTTAAAAATATTTTTTTACCTGTCATGCTCCTGCAGATCAAAGTTGAGAATCAGTGCCACCCCCACCCACACACCCCTGGCACAGACAAAACCTTGTCACACGTAAGCCTTACTTTTAGGTCTGTATAGTGTGCTGCTCTGTCTGTGCACAGTATATTTTAGCATGGACTGCAGATACTGACAGACAGTAAGCCTGTAGCGGACTTGATTTGAAGCAGGATGTTTTAATGTGCATTGTTTTATTCTGCTGCATGTCTTTACTGAGGGCATTTCTCTGCATTTGCTCTTTTCAACGTGGGGGGAGGTTTGGATGGCAGACACATGGATATGCCAGGTAGAAATCACGCACAGGGTGCCATTTATCCTAAGGCCGGCTCTGGGCACCCTAATCATTTTGATAAATATGGTTGTAAAATTGATAGAACCACCACTGGTCAAACAGGGGGATCTCTAAATGATGGGATGTGGTGTGACAAAGTTCATCAATGAGGCCCCTTGGATCCATAAACTGTAACCCAAGAAAACACCCCTTCCATTAAATGCAAATCCAATGTAATTTATGAGTTTAGATATTTATTTTCTCAGATCATCATTTCTTATACTCTGCAACATCCAGTAATAAAAGATGATTCATTTATACCTGAGACAATATTACAAAACTAGTCTTTGAGGGCTAGGACCCACTAGGACGCATGAGAGAGCGCACAATCGCAATGCCATGCAATCGTATGTGCTTCACTTCAGAAATTGAACCCAATCAGGGAAATGTTCTGACCTGTTAAATGCGCTACTCTGGTCGCCATTCTTGTTATGCATACTGGTGATGCAGGATTTTTGATTACATTTTTTGAAAGAAATTGAACCCTTTTGGAGAGCATGCATTACGGACCAAAATGGTGATCACATGTGCTTCAATAGCACACGTAAGTGCATGTAGTGGGGCCGCTCCAATAGGCCATTACATTCCAGCGCTCCCACTAGAGCAATCAGATCACAAATCGCGATCCAAAACACGCTAGTGGGGCCTAGCCCTGAAGGAGATTTTTTATAAAAGATATACATTAATTTGCTGTGCAAGAAATGTATGTTTCTCTAATACTGTATCTATTCCATTCACACGAGTGGCAGGTTGGAGTTTATAGCTGTTTCCTTGTATAGTAGTAGAGATGTTTGAAACCGGTGAGTTTGAAACCTAAATCAAATTTTCAAAGTTTTGAACCCAATAGAATTGAATCAATAATCTCTGTTTAATGTAATGGGGGTCAGCAATCACTTTATAAGTATAGGGAGCCAGTGATCGCTGAATAAAGTATAGGCAAAAAACTAGGGTGCCTATGTTGATCCAGGGCACCTATTCTTCTCCCTGGCATCTCCCTGTCAGCTACTACCGTATATACTCGAGTATAAACCGACCCGAGTATAAAGCGAGGTAGCCAATTTCACCTAAAAAATCTAATAAAAGTTGTTGACTCGAGTATAAACCTCGAGGGTAGAAACTTGGCATTCAAGATGTTTTGAAACTACAACTCCCAGCTAATAAAGCATGCTGGGAGTTGTAGTTTCCAAACATCTTGAATGCCACCCTCACTGGTGAGTGACTCGAGTATAAACCGAGTCCGAGTTTTCAGGCTGATTTTACAGCCTGAAAAACTCGGTTTATACTCGAGTATATATGGTAACTTGGGTTTGCAGCATAATTATCCTTTAAATGGGACCCTAGACATCAATCCAAAATAATAATTCATTTATGTAACAATGAGGACTACACCACAAAAAAAAAAACTAACCAAAATATTGTGAGAACTTCTCTGCATTCAATGTGGCGCTCATCAAAATAATTTTCAAATCTCTCCGATAAATAAGGAGATCTTTGACAATTGCCATGAGGACATCAGACTGAAGATTCCTCTCGTGGATTTCATCTATGACAATGTGGCTGATGTTTGCCAAGCGCCTGCAACAAGACAGCTGTGCTTAAATAAAATGCATTCTGGTTGAAGTCCGAATTTTCTTTTTCCTTCATACATGGACTTACGGGTCTGACTGGAGCCACTGTATTACAATTCCCGTTGTGCAGTATATAATAGACCCTCGTTTCCGTGGCAACTGACTAAATTAAGAAGAAAAAAAAAATTTACATGCACATTCATTGAGGAAGGGATCCTTGGCTTATGACTCCTTGTTGCAAGTACATTACTTACTTGTATATCTTTATGGTGATAAGAAATAGAAAAAACAAAAATAGTTATACTACTTGTAGTATTGCACAATTTCAACATATAAATTAAGGAGCTGAGGAGAAAAATGCTAATCCTTGTGAATCTCGTGGATAAACAAGAAAATGTATATTCAACGCAAACAATAGTTATACTTAAAACCAGTAATGCTATTTTTATTTATTTTATTATGATACAAAAGCACTTAGCTGCTGGTAGACTTCCAAATGATTACATTCTATCTTTATGAACCAAATTTTTTTTTTTACATTTTTGCCATTTTCATGCAAAACACAAGGTCCCCGAGGATTTAAGATATGTAGCAAAAAATAACATCTACAAAATACTCTACGTTATAATCAGCAAAACATTACCTTTCGAGACGGATTTGGTAACCAGTGCTATTCCCTCTTCCACAAGACTCTGCTCTCTCTGCTGCCACACGCTCAGCCACCTTTAATAAAAAAACACAAGGAATGAAAAAGGATTTAATCCATATATTTCTTACAGAAATTTACAACAAAGGGGAACTGAAAGTTTGATTATTAAGTTATTTAGAGAATTGATTCAGGACTCAGGAAATAAATAATTTAATCCTTTCAATAATAATCATTGCTAAAGCTAAATTTATCACCCAGACCCATTTGTACCTAAAACATATCTATTCTCTCAGACAAGCACACTATTGAAACTTAGGAATTGTAAAAAGAAAGGTAGGCAAGCAGGTAGACAGACAGTAGGGGCAAAGGTCACGGATCCTTTCAGGTTGTTCCCTAAGGCGCAAGTGTCTTTCAAAGTCTTTTCAGGGATTTCCATATTGGTGTGGATAATTCTGTATTGAAAATATGGGGTGTGGCCAATAGGGGAACATGCTCACAAGGCTTTTTGACTACATTACATACCACATTACCTACATTTACCAAGATTTGTGTGTTTACCAAGGGAACATTGTGGGCAAACCGTTTGGACATTTATCCAAAAGCCAAGCAGCCAGTCTATGCAGGTATTGCTAGATAATGGTCTCTGGAACGATGCCTATGCACTTAGCTTTAGCCTGACTGCCCACAAAAAGAAATTGTTGTGTTAGCAGGTTTTTTTTACAATTAGATTTTAAAGTCACATGGGCTGATTATTGGACATCCATGTTATCTGCCCATGTATACCAGGTTTCAACTATAAATTAGTTAATAAAAGCTAATTTCCTTATTAAATTTCCATTAGATGCATCACATTACAGACTGGAAATAAACATCTTAACGTTAAATCTCCTAGCGTATTACAATGAAGTATGTTGTAATGTAAAAAAAAAAAAAAAGAAGGAAGGAGGGGGGAGAATGAGCTCAGCTAATAGTACTGAGGAGAACAGTTCTAAAATGCCAGGTAAAAGCTGCTGCAGACTTTATAACAGTGACCCTGTGACTAGCAGCCATGAGATCCCTATCCCTGCCTCTTTATTCCTTCCATCCAACTCTCCAATTAGAACTTAGAGTGGGTGAGGAGTGAACAATTCAATGGAGGAGACATGGAAAACAGGTACATACAGTATATCATGTCAATGCTGGCAACTGGAAGGGTTAATAGGAAAGTCTGTTGGCATTGAATGGTTCATGGTAATACTCATCTGGCACTGAAAGTGTTAATGGGAATACTATTGGGAAGTCTGCTGGCACTGAAGGGTAAATAGCAATTCTCTGGAAAGTATTAATAGTGAAGTCTGCTGGTACTAAAGGGTTAATGGTAATGTTCTGCTGGCACTTAAATTATTAATGCCAAAATTCTTGGAAAAGCACTGAAAGAGTAAAACATCTCAGATCTCACCAAATTTCCCTGTTCTGCCCTACCCGGCTGGAAACAATTTCTGTGGAGAACACTGGTGCCACATACCGCACATCAACTGAAACCTGTCCTGCCCTTCCAATCAGTATTTCAGTTGTCCCTGAGAGCCAGTGATTGCTGTATAAAGTATAGGGGGGCAGTGATCGCTGTATAAAGTATAGGGAGACAGTGATCGCTGTATAAAGTATAGAGGGTCAGTAATCGCTGTATAAAGTATAATGAGCCAGTGATCACTATATAAATTATATGGAGCCAGTGATCGCTGTATAAGGTATAGGGAGCCAGTGATCCCTGTATAAAGTATAGAGAGCCAGTGATCGATGTATAAAGTATAGGGGGCCAGTAATGTATGTATAAAGTATAGGGGGCCATTAAAAGCTGTATAAAATATAGGGGGCCAGTAAGAGTTGTATAAAATATAGGGGCAGTAATAGCTGTATAATTGGGGCCAGAAACTGTTGAATAAAGTATAGGGGGGCAGTAATTGTTGTATAAAGTATAGGGGGCCAGTAGTTGTTGTATAAAGTATAGGGGGTAGTAATTGCTGTATAATTGGGGCCAATAATCGTCGTATAAAATATAGGGGGGCAGTAACAGCTGTATAAAGTATAGGGGTCAGTTATCACTGTATAATTGTGGCCAGTAGCTGTTGTATAATTTATAGGGGGGCCAGTAATTTATCTAGTATGGGGCCCATAAAATTCTGAAGGCGGCCTTTGATGAACATTTGTGTATGCCACATATTCTGTAGTTCCTTAAGAATCAAACATTAGCACAGCAATACTGCTGGAAATCGTCCCCTTCCCAATAAAAGAATCCAGAGTTGATATTGATACGTACTCACTCCTGGTTTTACATTTAAACACAGACAGTACACTTGAGAAAGGGTTTATTATGAGGGTGGAGTCTGACCTGAACCGCGTAAGACGATTACCATTTTGTCCATTTGTTTCAACTCAGTGTGCCATATGTAATGACTAAATAAAGAATTTTTTCTATTTACCTGATTTGAGTGTCAGGAATATTCCAGAGAGCGCTAACCTTTTTGTTTGGATACAGTTATTGGAACCAAGCAAAGGGTTCGGGGCTCAGCACACCCGGACCACCAGAAAGTATTGGTAAGTCAATTTTGAGTGAAATATTGGAAGCTGATTTATGATTGCATATATACCTTTGATGTTCAGGTCCATAGGAATAACAAAAGGTTCGGGGCTTAAGCGCCCAAAACATTATACTATATAAGTAATCAAAGACCCACTGTTTTTCAGCCTCATCAATCCGGGCCTCATATAGAGTATCTATCGGATACCCTGTTGTGGTGCAAGGACTAGAAATAAAGCCTCCACAGCACAGTCTGTATCAATTGTCTTCTTCTACCACCTTATTTGTTTTCTGAGCTGGACAGGACCACAGACTTGTCTACCCAGAAGTTACATTAAATATTGAGTGGTGACTGTGTCCTGTTTATTGCACATCTCTAATACATATTCAGGGAGATTCAATCAAAGTTTTAATCAATTAAAATGGTGCTAATTTTACCCCAATCAATCAGATCTTATTTAACATTTGAAAGCTAACATCTGATTAGTTGGGGCAAAATTAGCACCATTTTTAATGGTAATTTTTTTTTATTGAATCTCCCTTTTAGCCTTTTTTCTATTCTTCCTATTCATCATTTGGCCTACAGTATGCTGCCATTGACTTTGAACAATAAAATGGCATTTCTTACTGAATGCATATACCATAAGTTGGCTATGAAAGTGTGGAACAATATAAACAAATAATTCTAATGATAATTGGTAACTTTGCAGCGAAGCCTGGGGAATTTAAGAAGTGAATGTGCATTAAATGTTATGAGTTTAAAATGCCTGGAACCCATTAGGGGATTTCCGTAAGGGGAACACTGCACTTTGCTGCATTAAGTTTTTTTTCCCTTGTGTTCAATTAAATGCATTTCCTACCTATTGAATGTGTGGAGTGGTTTAAGTCGCATTGGGAGAACAAAGACATTTTAAACAAAATGACTTGGAAAACAGATAGGGACAGAGAAACAAGACAAATGCTTGGCTGATTTGAGACAATGGCAAATCATATATTCCCTGTTGTGGTGCATAAGAACCTTAGATGTTTCTTATCATTTCTTAGTCGCTTCGAGATGCTGTCAGTTAATCGGCCAGTGGGGAACGTTAGAGAAGATGGATACATTAGTATCAGGGTGGATGGAGGGAATTGGGTCCATTCCATTTCAAATTTTGCCTTGACACATGTTGCAGCTCATTGTCCAGTTTAGTAACTCAGCAGTTTAGTTTCTTTGCCTGTCTAATGTACAATAGCCATTCAGGATTCCAGCAGGTGCAGATCACATCAATTCTTTAACCATGTAATAGTTATTATTATTTAGAATTTACTCTCTCTAATGTGATTGACCATTTTAGTATTTTCTGTTAAACCCAATGGACTTTTTTTACTCAGCCTTGCCAACCATGCTACTGATTTTCACCCTCACCTACAAGACGAAGGTTAGGACCTTAATAGGACAAAAAGATTATTGATTTTTCTGTCATAAGTTAAATAAATAAACTTCAACCTTAATGTTCATATGCTATTGATAGTAAAGACATCATACCTAACAGGACACGCTTAATGTCCATAATCATTCAAGAAAGGATAACCCCTTTAAAAGTAAAAGTAAAGAGACTGTAATACTGTTGCACCAATTATAAATCCATGCCATGGTTCATTTAAAATCAAAATTAATTCATATACATCTGGCTGGCCAAACCAGTTGTCCGGCTGTTTTTTAGCCGAGTTGGGATCTGGGCTATTTCCCTTGCCTTAAAGGGGAACTGTGGTCTCCAAACAAGTTAAGTTTGCCGGCGAGCACAGCCTCAAACTCCCTCAGTGTGTGAGGGAGACAGGAAGTCCCTCCTCCTCTCTGCTGTGTGAAGTCCTACAGATAAGGTAAGGGGTGTCTGAGTAACCCACGGCACCCGTGACTGGGCGGAGCTTAGACACCCACGAGAGGGCAGGGCTTAGACACCCACGAGTGGGCAGGGCCACATGGGTCTGTAAGATAATGGGCCATGGGCTCCTGCAACTGTAGGGACCATGGGGTCCATGAGTGGGAGGGACTAGGGGGGCTGCAAAGGGGAGGAGGAGACACAGGACAGATTGACTGACAGTTTCAGAGCAGGAAGCAGGAAGTGCAGGGTCGGTGATGCTGCTGCTACTGCCATATCACACAAAAAAAATGTAAATATCTTCAAAACTATGCAAAATAAACAATGGAAATAAATTGCAAAAATTCCCAGGGGAGCAATTCCTATCAATTTAACTCAATTTACCTAAAGTCATTTTTGGACCACAGTTCCCCTTTAATTTGTTTGAAGGGCTGTGCTCCTCTTTTTTGTACATAATCATTCAAGTAAATTTGTGTTTCACGGTTCCAGCAACAATCACCGAAAGAGATGAACATGGGCATATTTCTAAAGCCATGGTAAATATTAAACCCCCATAAATCTTTCATTTAAAAAAGTATTAACTGGAAAATGCTGATGCCAATTCAGTATCTTAAAATAGACAGATTCATTTTGCTGAAATGTAGCCTAGTGAGTGTCCAAATAAAGAATTTTACTTGTATGTCACCCAAACATTTCTGTTAAAAGTGAAATAAACCTATAGTTCCTCCTAAATTACCTTCAGTTACTTACAATTGACATGGTTATCACAAATGTCTGAAGGTCATAGCACCAACTGAATAACAATATGAGCAGCTGTCTTTGTATTCTTAAAACTGTTCCTTAATTTTACCTTAAAATTAGGGATGAACTAGAACTTGAACCCGAGTTCGAGACAAATTTTATGAGTTTGTAGGAACTCTGACTTTTTAGAACTCTTCAAACTACAAACTTTGGGGTTTTTCAAACTCGCAGACATATTTTCAATAATTATTGAAAATTTAAGGATTCTCGAATTTTCGAATCAATAACCTTCAACTTTAGAGGGTTACTGAATGCCGCATTTGAGGGTTTTGGCCAAATTTGCGGGTTAGCGAACACCGCATTCAATGGTTATGGCTGAATTTGAGGGTTAGCGAACGCTACATTCAATGGTTATGGCTACATTCCAAGGTGAGCAACAAATTCGAGGGTTATGGCTGAATTTGAGGGTTAATGTATGGCGATAACCCTCAAATGAAGTGCTCACTAACCCTCTAATTCGGTAATAACCCTCAAATGTTGCATTCACTAATCCTCTAATTCCGTAATAGCCCTAGAATGTAGCGCTCGTTAACCATCTAATTCGGTGATAACCCTTGAATACATCGTTCGCTAACCCTTGAATTCGGCTATAACCTTTAAATTCAGCAATAACCCTTGAATGCAGGGTTCAGTAATGTGGTGATCGATTTCGGTAACCCTCCAATGCAGAAGCACAATTGCCCAATCCTGGGGAAAGTTACAGGGTTATTCAATAAAAGTTGCCCCAACCAATCAGATGTTAGCTTTAAAATGTTCAATAATATCTGATTGGTTGGGGCAAAATTAGCACCATTTTAAATGATAAGAACTTTTATTGAATCTCCTTATTAATGTTTAAACAAGTTTTGTTGATATGTACGTGTTCCCCAGACCATTTCCCTGGTCCCAGAACCATTTACAGTAAGTTACCATTGCTATTTTAAAGGATAAGTGCACTGTAAATGCAAGTTTAGTTTAATTGTTTAAGATGCAGCTTTAAAAAAATTATGCCGAGCTGTGCGCGGCACGATGACGTCACATGCACACGCATCCATGCACGCTCATGACGCTGCATCACATGCAAAGTGATGTCACGCATGCACAAATGCAGAGGGAACACGTTTTTACCAAACCCAAGCATATCGTCCATCACACATTGTAAGGGGTTATTTTGTTTTTCTTGCTGGAGGCTCTCCTTGAGGCTGCAAAGGTTTCATCTATCAGTAATGTTCTCTTGTAAAGGCAACAAAATGATATTTGATGCTTGACTAATTTAGTATTCTGTGACGCTGTGCTTGGGTGATCCAGTTTGCGGTGGTCCATGCCAGTGATGTTATTATCCCAAACTAGGACAGGTGTTCCTTAAACCTCCCAGCTTTGCCTGAAGCTCTAATATATCTGGTAGTGTGAATGTTGATGCAGTTACCTCCCTATGGGTCCACCTGTCATTCATAGACTCTTGAAAGTTGCCTAATGTATAAAATTACCTTAATAGCTATGAAGAGGAGTTTTCAGTGGGAAACTGCTAAAAACAGAAAGTTTCAAGAGTGTTGTGTTTTAAAGTGGTTTTAGATAATTGGGTATCAGCTCTTACACACTGTTTTTTTTCTTATCAAACAAACATTTATTCTAATGGGCATATTTATAAACCTGTGATATCGGTTACTGCAGATGTTTTTCTAAAAAACAGCTGAAAAAAGCCAAACAAATGGTCCACCTATGGGACCAATCTTAATATGGGGCCATCCAGCTGACATACCTGGGATGTTTCAAAGCCTGATCTATTTATTGGCAATCGACATTAGGACATAATATCAATCAGAAAATGATTAGCCCAGACCGTTGTCGGAACATTGGCAGATATATTGACTAACACATGGGCAGCATTAGATAACACCCCACCCTCAGTTTAATAGGGGATTGTATCTGATTTTCTGAATTTCTATAGGTTCTGTGGAACAAAACTGGTGCGTTCCTGGAGCAGTCCATGGTGTCATGGTGTGGATGGTTGAAACTTAAACTCTGTATTAAGTATTACTGGGGCAAGTGCACTTCTGTAGTAATAAAATAAACATACAGAGCACTCACAGGAATTTATCCAACCTAAGTGAACTTTTCTTATCCAGCACCAGATCAATGCAAAGATATTATGATATTGCATGGGTTCCAAGAATGTGCATTGATTATCTTTTCTTTGGATAAATTATTCACCAGATCAGTAGCACTTCCATAGAATTTAGGCAAAGCACTCACCAACCCTAAAACCACAATAGCTAAAAAAAAAAAAAACTGACTGAAGTAGGACTAACCTTAGATACAGCAAAATGTTCTTCACCCTTCTCGCTCCCTCTCAGAAGTATTCTTCCTCCTCTCCAAGCTCTTTTACAAACTTGCACATGCTTAGAGGTGGCAATTAGGGGAATAGAATTCAGTCATTGGCTATGATGTCAACTGTCACATCCAGAGGGGTAGCAAAACATTTCAGGTTCACTTCACATCTCTCAGCTTTATAACAATTGCAGGTCTGAGGATTATTTACCTATATACAGTTTTTTTCCCCCTCATTTTAAGGCGTAGACTTTCCCATAAGCTGCGTTAAAGCATGCCATGGTTGAAGGATCCTCTCATTGGTACATGCTTTTTCATATACTGTATTCAGTCTCCCTGGCTGAGTAGTCGTTCTTTTATAGCTGACCACTTACTCAAAGTTTTTTACTGAGCTATGCTCTTTTTGAGACCCTTAGGCACTGTTCTGCTTCCTTATTGAAAATGCCTATTACCCCAGATCACTAATCTCTAGGAGCACAGTACAAAGCACGTCCACATACAAACTGTTCATCCATGCAGAACAATACATGTTCACTCTCCTTACCCTTTTATAAGTAGCACGTCTTGAATTCATTACGTCATTACACCATGTGCTACGGCAACAATATCTACGGGCTTGTGGTCCATTGAAAGGAGCCAATGCACTAATTACAATGTGGAAAGTTGCATAACTACAGAAAAAAAAGCATATATGATAAGGCATCAATTTGTCCAATATATGTTAATTTATAATAAATTGTACATGCAGAATTCTATATCCAAAAAATAAGCTGGTACAAAAATTGGATAATGCACACACACACACACACACAATATCATATATTATAACTATAGTGCTCATATAGTGCTAAGTATTTTTAAACAAGGAATCTAATTATGACTAGTTTTATTCAGAAAGAAGTGAGTGGAAATATGTTAAAAGAAGTAAGGCAGAGGTGAAGGAGTTTTCAAGTGAAAATAGAATTCATAGCAGTCTTAATAAAGAAGCGAACAGGCAAAAAAAAAAAAAAATACACCTAACAATTGCTCTAGGATATAAATCGAAAGAAGATAAAATTGAAAACGCCATAGATGATATTGGGAATGAAAATAAAAGATAGAAAAGGAAAAAAACATGGAGCATTAATCATGTAGATGGTATCAGGAGTATAAAAAGGAAAGAGCTACATTTTGACTGCGCCCTTGGATTGACCTATGTACATCAAAAAATGTGAAGCCTTGACTAGTGATGAGTTTTTGTTTTTTTTTCCCCCGATCCGTTTTTGAGGCGGAATTATTGAAAATTCAGAACTTACGTAGCTTTGTCAGCCGTAACATTGCAGAATTTCATTGAAAAGAAATATTAAAAATTCTAAATTCTATGTCGAAATTTAAAATAAGCTTCTAAAATTCAATACCGGGTAACTCAAATGTCGACCAACAGAAATAATTCTTGATTTGTAGTTACCGTATATACTCGAGTATAAGCCGACTCGAGCATAAGCCGAGGTACCCATTTTTGCCTCCAAAATCAGAAAACCATGATTGACTCGAGTATAAGCCGAGGGTAGATAGTTGCCCTTTATATGTACAGTAATCCCATACAGTAACCCTAATACCTTTCCACTGTAGATGTTTGGAAACTACAACTCCCAGCATGCTTTCATTGCTGGGAGTTGTAGTTTCCAAACACCTATAGTAGAAAGGTATTGGGTGTTATTGTATGGCATACTGTCCCCCACCCTAGAGCCCCCCAAGTTCACTTACCGTACCTGGGCAGTCTTCAATTTGAGCGAGCAAACAGACAGGTTAGTGACAGCCCCAACATCCCCTATAATGACAGTAATATCAGACAGCGGCATGGCAGCCCCCCTATAATGACAGTAATATCAGACAGCAGCATGGCAGCCCCCTATAATGACAGTAATATCAGACAGCAGCATGGCAGCCCCCTATAATGATAGTAATATCAGGCAGCCCCCTATAATGACAGCAGTATTAAATGACTGACCTAAGCAGGTGCAGGGCCGTCACCAAGTCTATCAGTTTCTCCTCCATTTACCATACTTGGGGTCCTCGATGCAACTGGGAGGAAGACATGCCCGAGCCAACTCCCAGTATCCCATCAGTAGACACCAGCAGAAGAACCAATGTTCTTGCCTCCTCTTACCCCCCAAACGGATGCGCCATAGCCCCAGGCACAGTACCGGCTTTCACGAACAAACCGCTCCCGTGGTCTCTGTGGAATGAGGTCAGCGTGCACAAGGTCACATGACAGCACGCTCCTCAACCCAGTTCCAGTCGCGCTACAGTACCGTAAGTAAGTTGCCGCGTCAAGACCATCGGGCGGTGCGGAGGACTGTTCACAGTGTACTGGCGAGTTATCGGAGTGCTAGGTGTTCTACTGCAGGTGGTTTCACTGGGTCTCCTCAGCAGAGCAAGTCCCACCATGGCACATTACCTAGTGACCCGAGTATAAGCCGAGGTTAGGTTTTCAGGATATTTTTAGAGCCTGAAAACCTCGGCTTATACTCGAGTATATACGGTATTGATAATGGCTGTGTTCTGTAGGAATTGTTGAAAAAAAAATAATTCTGGTATTAAACTTTCCCCCAAAAAACTTTTGGGCATTGATCTCTTGCATTCGTCCCTTCCTTAGGCATGACACTACTAAAATCCTAGTTTATGCCCTAATCATAAACCAGCTTGACTACTGCAACACTAAGTGGTTTACCAAACAACTGTTTGGCACCACTTCAGTTTATCCTAAACTCTGCTGCCCGGCTCATTCATTTCTCTTTTTGCTTCTCTAATGCCTCTCCTATCTGTCAGTCTCTCCACTGGCTGCGCATCACACAAAGGATCAAGTTCAAACTGCTTACCCTATACTATAAAGCACTATCCAATACAGCCCCTCCATACATCTCAAAGCTGATCCACAGAGACCGTCCCAGGCGCAACCTCCGCTCTGCAAATGATATCCTTCTATCATCCACCCTTGTCTTACCACGCACACATTTAGGACTTTGCTTGAGCTGCCCCTTTGCTCTGGAACTCTCTTCCTCCCGCCATCCATCACTTACCATCCCTTAATATCTTTAAACTTTAAGGCCTTCCTCTTCAGGCAAGCATATAACCTGGCCAACTATTCAAACTCCACTGCCAATCTATTTGCAATGTACCGATTCACCTTATGTCTCATCCCATTTCCTCTAGACTGTAAGCTGTTTGGGCAAGGCCCTCTTTCTTATTGTATTACAGTATTCCTGTTAATAACTCATCACTCTGTGTTCTTATAATGTATGCTTAACCTTTGTTTGTAATATGTCTGACTTTGTATGTTATGTTTTACCCTTGTATGTAATGTATGATTATGTTATTGTAAAGTGCGACAGAAAATGTTGGTGCTATTAAATCCTTGATGATAATGATAATAATATTAACAATAATAATAGATGTTCCCCACGTCATTTCCTTTTCCCTATGAAATTTGTACAAATTTACGTTAGTATTGCTATTAAACTAGGGTCTTATAAGCCTGTATAAATGAAACTGTTCTAAAAAATAAAAATGTTGATGAATTTAGTTCCTGTTGACTTCAATTTGGTTCATTTAGAAGTTTTGGTTGTGTAGAATTTCAACACAGAATGGGCAGCATCGTCCATGTTTAGCTTTAACAAAGGCCATTTGGTTTTACTGGAAACGGACAGATCAGTATGGATAGAACATATCATTGATGGTGTCGTAGGTTTAGAGACCCCCACCAGAAACCATTATTTCCTATTGCCCTTAATAAATAAACTGGGGTGATGTTAAATAAACCACATATCTTTACAGTATAGCAGTAATCTCTCCAGAATCATTGATTCTTCTTTCTTTTTCCTAGCCGTAAAGTGTTTGTTTATGTGTGAATATGTGCGTAGGTTTGCTAACATCTGGACAGCAATGGCTATACTTAGCCCACTAGTTTACTTAAAGAACTGTTCTTATGTAAAGATTAGGTTTCTAGGTTCATAATGGGTGGAATTATCAGGGAAGTAGAAATTCTTTATAAAAATCCAATCAAACTTTAATGAGGCACATACATGAACCAATCCAAGTTGTGCAATAATGTGATTTTGCAATATTATATGAATGTTGGAAAGTATGATGTTCATACAAAAGCTATACAATTTTCGTGAAAAAAAAAGAAAATCTGCCCTATTAGACACATTTTTTTTCTCTGACCAACACCAATAGTATGATTGGTAATGGTGGGTGTATGGGTATGATATTTTTCGCCCCATGGCTGGAAAGAACAATACCAGGAAACAAGATAAATATAGGCAGATTATATGGCATGTCCAGCCTAAAAAAAACGTTTCATAGAAATGTGTTCTTTTCTTTCATCAGATTGCTTTTCTCCTAAGTCTCATTTTTGCCGTAGCATCCCTAAACCCAGGTTTCGCATTATCCATACATGTCAAAGTTGCCCCTGAAGTGACTTACCTAACCAGGTCCCTCGTCGCTCCTCCTCTGCTCTACATCTGACAGCCTATTTATTTATTTTTTTGCTCAAAACAGGAGCAGGGGGTGACACCCAAGCAGTGAGGGTCCAGACTAGGTTAGTCACATTAGGGGCATCTGTGGCATGTTTGGATAATGCAAAACCTGGGTTGGGGTGTGTGTGAATTTCTATGAAAAGTTTTTTTTAGGCTGGACATGCCCTTTAAAGGGCATCTATACTGAAAAATAGGTTATTTTAAATTAACCATAACTGGAAACTAGAACTTCCCAACTACCACTGTATAATTTTTTTTGTTGATCTGCCCCCTATTTATTTAGAAATCAAATCTAAAACTTTTTATATTTCAGCTGTCAATCAAGTTCCTTGCTCTCAAAAACTTTTCTTCTGTGAGTAGTTTTACTGTAGCTGGAATGGTGACAGAGTTTTGACAGTTGGAATGCTGTATGCTGTGTGTAGGTTTGACAGTTGGTTTGTGGGGAAAAAAGTCAGGTCGGATGGAAGTGGGAGTGGTTAAAAGAGGGAGGGGGGATACTGCTCCTAAACAAAATGTGTGCTGGATTGAAAGCATGCAGCAACACGCAAATCAGTGTAAGTGCTACTTACATGTATTCAATTATAGATTAAGATGAGGCAAAGTCATTTTTTAACTATAGTGTCCCTTTAAGATATAAGTGATTAATAGATACATTTGTATGTATTTGAATTACAGATTTTATATCTTAGATGTTCACATAAAAAAACTCACAATATTTTGGTATCTTGTTTTGCCATCAATATTGATTTAAATGATAAATTCTGCTCGTTATTTAAAAATAAACATACAGAGGTGCGCACATTCTCCAACTTTACGAGTAGAGATGGCCGAAACTCACTAGTTTTGTTCCGTTTTCGGATTCCCGGATCTTGGGAAAATCCCAAAGATCCGAAAATCCAAAACCGGAACAAATTTTCAATAATTTTCGAAAGTACAGGGCTATTTTCGAAAATTATCAAAAATAGCCCCGTACTTTCGAAAATCATCGAAAATGTCTTCCAAATTCCCGAAATCCGGAGGATCTTTCCGAATTCCGACGGATCTGTTGGATTTTGTAACCAAGGGGATTTTGTAACCCGGATCCCATGTCTATTTATGAGCAGCCCCAAAACTAGAAATCTCTCACAAACCTTGTAGGCTTTTTGCCTTTAATAATTTATGAATAGAACGCTGCCTGCTAAATCAAAATTAAACAAGAATATTCTGCTTGTGGACGTGAGAAAAAGGTTAGGATGGAATCCTTTCTTTATTATACCACAATACAATACAAATATCAGTGAATACCCTCAGAATGAATATTAATTTACTTGATGTCATCCTTGGAAGGTTAAACTCATATATGAGGGTTATTTCCATACTGTTTGCACCCCCACAATACGTGAACAAGATGAAACTAGTTATCTCTAGTTAACACAGAGGGGTCTCCACGAACAGTAATAAATTCAGCTTGGGTGCCACATATTTTTCTGACACATTCTAATTATGACTGAAGCCTCTTTCATCTTTCACCTGCTTTTTTTCTTGTTTCCATTTTCCTAATTTCATGATAAATCCTGTAGATTATTATGGATAAAGATCTTTGAGACAAAACGAGAACAGGAAAGCTATTTAAGTCAGAAGTGAGTGGCGTGAACAGAAAAGCAAAGTATGGATTATATTGGGTGGTTTTGTAAAAGTTTTGTATACATTATTTACTTATCTATGTTAGAGCTTCTAATTGCCCAATACCATATAAACACATCTTGAAAACCTTACAAATCAGAACTTATTATTTGTCTAGGGATATCCAAGATAAGCAGGAAGATCAGTGGTGTAACTAAAATTATCATTGGGCCCCCTCCAATTCAATACTGGGGGCCCTTTCTCTGCTTCATCCACAGTGGTTTTCTGGGAGGATGCTATATTTGTCATAGGAAAAATAAAAAAAATTGTGGGCCCCTTGGCTCCCAGGCCCTCCTGCGACTGCTCCCCCTGCTCTCCTGGTAGTTGTGCCACTGAGGAAGATGCAGTCGTGTCGCAACAATAAAATATTTGGGGCACGTGGGGGTTAAAAGATTCGGGCACTTTTCTTCGGGAAAGTGCCCAAATTTTTTCCCCTGCTATTTGTAACAAAGTGCCCGAATCCGTGAAGAAAGCCACACTTTGGTTTGGCACTTTCCCTCATCTCGTAGCAATTTCGATTTTACTGGATGTGCGCATGTGCATACTATTGCACATGGGCTGTGTTTGCATCCAGGGAACTCGAACATGCATCGAGATGGGGGAAACTACAGTAGACGATCTACAGTCTTCTGCCATCAGTGATCACTGTTCTGCGGTTGCAATAGTAGGTAGAGATGGCTGAAACTACATAGGAGCAAATTTTCAAAGATTTTTGAATGTACGGAGCTATTTTCTATAATTTTCGAAAATATCGCAGAACGTTCAAAAATCCTCGAAAATACAATCGGAGGCCGATTTCGGGTTTCCGGTCATATTTTCGAAGATTTTCGAACATTTAAGGCTATTTTCAATAATTTTCTAAAATAGCCTCAAAAGTTTGCTTTTCAAAAGTGGTCTCCGATTGTATTTTCAGGGAATTTCGACTGTTCGAAGATGTTTTAGAAAATTATCTAAAACAGCTCCATACATTCCGGGTTCATGTCGGACCCCTCTCTAATAGTAAGTTAAAACTACCAATCCGAGTTAGCAACTTGTGTGTAGCAGTCCATGTGAGGCAACTTGTATGTACCAGTCATTGTGGGGCAACCTGTATGTACCAGTCAGTGTGGGGCAACTTGTATGTACCAGTCAGTGTTGGGCAACTTGTATGTACCAGTCAGTGTGGGGCAACTTGTATGTACCAGTCAGTGTGGGGCAACTAGTATGTATCAGTCAGTGTGGGGAAACTTGTATGTATCAGTCAGTGTGGGGCAACTTGTATATACCAGTCACTGTGGGGCAACTTTTATGTACCAGTCAGTGTGAGGCAACTTGTATGTGCCAGTCAGTGTGGGGCAACTAGTATGTAACAGTCAGTGTGGGTCAACTTGCATGTACCAGTCACTGTGGGGCAACTTGTATGTACCAGTCACTGTGGGGCAACTTGTATGTACCAGTCATTGTGGGGCAACTTGTATGTACCAGTCAGGGTGGGACAACTTGTATGTACCAGTCAGTGTGGGGCAACTAGTATGTACCAGTCAGTGTGGGGCAACTAGTATGTACCAGTCAGTGTGGGGCAACTTGTATGTACCAGTCAGTGTGGGCAACTTGTATGTACCAGTCATTGTGGGGCAACTTGTATGTACCAGTCAGTGTGGGGCAAATTGTATGTACCAGTCAGTGTGGTCAATGAGGGCAACCTTTATGTACCAGTCATGAAATGAAAATGCCAGTTTGCTACCAGTATATAACAAAAATGGCAGTTTTCTACCAGTATATAACAAAAATGCCAATTTGCTACCAGTATGTAGAGATGGGATCCGGGTTCGACACAAACCCAGATCCAACACGGAACCCCTCAGTTCCGAAATCCGAAAGATCCGTCCGAATCCAGTACGGAGCTACTTTCGATAATTATCAAAAATAGCCTTGAACGTTCGAAAATTATTGAAAATACGATCGGAGACATTTCAAAAATTATCGAAAATAGCCATGTATTTCAATAATTATCAAAAAATTTGTTCTGGTTTCGGATCTTCGGGATTTTAAAACGGGAAATTTTAAAACGAAATGAAACTACTAAGTTTCAGCCATCTCTACCCCCTCCAACCCCCAACTGCTATATTCATAACTTTAATAGCGCTGTACTTATCTAATCTGTACTTACACCTCCTACCTGCGCTGTTCTAGTCCGGCTCCCCTGCCCACCGGAACTGCAAGCAGGGGGCCGGACCAGCAGCCGCGGCTGTGATTGGCTGAGAGGCAGCCAATTACAGCCGTGGCTGCCTTCACTGTAGAACAGTGCAAGAACGAGGAGGTGTAAGTACAGATTGGAAGCGCTTTTAAAGTTATGAATATAGCGGTTGGGGGTGGGAGGGTATCCCCTGCATGGTGCCAAAACCTTTAATAGCTAGAAGACTGCCAGTCACGGAGGGATCGGGAGGGAGGGAGGAAGAGGGGGGAAAGGGCTCTACTGAGCATGCCTCAGGGTGAGGCCACACTAGTGCGTTTTTTTTTTTTGTGCCCATGATTTTTGCAAAAATGGAAATCGTGGGAATGCAAAAATTCCTGCGATTTCCGATGCGCATGCGTGTTTTGGTAACACATGCATTCACCATTTTTGGTGTGTTAACACATGCGTTTCCATAACGCAAAACGGCAAAAACGCACGTGCAAAACGCGCGCGCAAACGCTCGCGATTTGGTGCGCGATTCCTGTGCATTGCAGTGTGGCCTCAGCCTCAGAACTTGCTGAGGTTAGCAGACAAACAGACACCGGATGAGTCACTGACAGCTCCTACCCAGCAGTTTCCTGAACTTTGAAGAGGCATAACAGGAGAACCATAAGGAGCAGGGGTGTAAGGTAAGGATTTTTTTTTTTTGTACTGTGGGGCCAGTAGTTGGTAACATTTTAGTTTGGGGGGTGGACATGACCTTTAATTTGTGTATCCCTGTCTACCTCTTATCTCTGTCAGGTATTTCTCTGTCTTTCTATCTATTTATAACTTTCTGGTTATATCTGGTGTATCTTTCTCTTGGTTTAACTAGTTAGTCTGTCTGTTTGCCTCTGGCTACCAGTCTGTCTCTATTAACTATATAGTGGGTGTGAATTAATAGGGGTGGGCACAGAGAATGCCCAGAAGATCTATTAAATACCACTGGCTCTTAATTTCTGGGTTTCCGCAAGATTTATTGCACTGTGTGGGCCCGGTAGGAATACTAGCACACCGCAACTATAACCCCTCCATAGAAAAATAGCTCAAAAAGGTACAATTTCCTTTTTGCATCTGGTGCCTTTCCTGCTGGTAATGGGACAGGCCCTGTAAGGTACTGTAAGAGTTAAACCCGCACCAACCAATATAAATCCAGGCAGCGTGGGTTTTACTCTTTTCTGTTCTTTAGTGGCCTTAATTTCATCTCCTCCCCCAAAAATGATGTAGACTAAGGGGCATATTTATAAAGGTTCGTTAACTTTTCGCAGCCGTTTTTGTGGGCGGGGTGGGGGTTGCCTGCCCATCCCCGCCGCGGGAGGTTAGTATCGGCTGACTTTGCCACCTTCAAGGTGGCGAAGTAAAACAGCCGATACTAGCCAAGCGAAACCAGTACCGCCGCTTTATAAATAGAAGCGGCGGTAACAGGTAAGTATCGCCGCGAAAGGTTAACGCTTCGTTAACTTTTCACGGCCATTTTCGGACGATTTATGCGTTAATGTCCGCGAAAACGGCCGCGAAAAGTTAACAAACCTTTATAAATATGCCCCTTAAATGTGCTGAGAAAAAGTCATAGATTGTCTATTTCCCTGGTAAAAAAAAACGGTTGCAGCTGGGTTTCCCCACTCAATTCCTTCTGACAGACTGTCAATTCTGTGGATGTTTCTTTATAGTAGTTAGTAAGAGGAGCATGCTGTATCAGGCGGGTCTGTTTAATAAAATACAGGTATCCCAACCCTCCCGTGACTCGCAGGAGTCTCCAGCATTCTGGGGTGGTCACCCACACTCCTGCGAGACCACCCCAGACTCTCTCGACTGAAAGGAGACTCTAATCTCTTCCCCAGCCACACCCCCTTTTGCTCACTATGTCCCCTGGAATGTCCTTAACCCAGCCCCCCACCCCATAGGCCACTAACTTTGCCCTCCTCCACCCCTAAGTGACGTCACAAATGTTATGTTACTTTGCCATGCCCCCTTCCTCCACCCTGTCTGGAAGCATAAAATAGCAGGGTGGGATGTCTGGAAATACCGACCAGAAGGTCGGGATAGGTTTTCAGTGGATGTCTGTTAAGTGGCACCACCTTAATGCCAAGGGTATTGGTATTAACACTTTCAGTGCCAGCGCTTTCCCAGAGTATTGCCATTAACCGTTTAGTACCAGCACTCACCCAGAGCATTGTCATTAACACTTTCAGTTGACAGCAGAGTATTACCTTTCAGTAGCGTAACTAGGGATCACTGGGCTCCCCAGCAAAACAATGATGGGGCCCCTATCCATGCTTCATCCACAGGAAGGAGGCTATATCTGCCATAAGAAAAATAAGACGGGCCCCTTTGGCTCCTGCCCCCCCCCCCCTGCGGTTGCTTCCCCTACTCACCTCTAGTTACGCCCCTGTTACCTTTAAGCCTTCAGTTCCAGCAGAGTATTACCATTCTAACACAGCAAGTAAAAGCTGACAGGGAGTTGCCAGGGAGAACACTGGTTTAACATAGGCATCCTAGCTCTTTGCCTAAGGGGCTTATGCCTAAAAACAGCCCTGGCTTTATGGTACAGGGACCATCTTTTCTCTTGCGGCAAGGCAAAAGCACTTATATATTTATATAATTTACATATTTATGTACTGAACTATTTATGTATTTGCCTCCTTGTGCAACTTTTTTTGTATTTTTTTTTATTGTATAGCACTGCATCCTGAGTGCAATTTATTAATAAACTATACATAAATACATGTTCCAGTATGTTGGAGAAGTTTATGGTAATATTCTGATCTGGCAGAAAAAAAAAAAAGAAATATTCTACATTGAAATTAAAGCTATGTGCTTTTCTCATCTAGAACATTCACACTGGTGTATGTGATCCAACTCCTTTCAGCAAAAACTTTCCTCCTGTAGCTCAATATTCCTACTACAATTAACCTAGATTGACTTCCTGGTCCATAGTAATAGAGTAAACTTGCTTGTTCTGTTCTAAATCTCATTAGAGGAATACTAATTAGACTTGATTTTAGAAAGATAACATTTGTTTTTCATGCTCCTTTTTATTTTGATCAACCTCATCGATGTCACTTGTGCTTTAGATCAACTGTCACCTTGATCACATCAAGCATATTACTGAAGGCATCTTCTTAGTGATGACATCACAAAAAGTAAATGGCATGGCCAGATCTTTGGTTAACTTTGACACCATGGGCCTACAATGAAAATCTGTTTGTAGGTCTCCTGGAATCTTTGTTGTGTTCTACTAATTACAGGAGAAAAGTATAATTAATAGAATTACAATTACACAAATACTTTCATGATGTGTGAAAAGGTTCTGCTGTTTTTTTATATCGTGATAATCTTTAAAGATATTTGTTCCTGGAAACTTGGTAATTGTATTATATGTTAGTAATGATATAATGGCAGTTGTTTCCCCGTACTTGCAGTAATTAAAAGCAAAACAGACCAAACTTAATCAATTGGGATCCAACGATGTTCTGTCAAAAACGATTATGGCAAGGTGTCACATGTTCCTGTGTGTGGTGCCATAAAAGATGCTTTTAGGAAGACACACTAGATAATGACAGCACAACCTTGTCCCAGTATTATATTTAAAAAGATTTATGACAGATATTTACATTTTACTTGTATCATGATTATGATTTTACTCAGTAATTGAGAAACTTGCCATATGTTCACACTATTGCAGCGTTCTACTAGAACCCTGAGAGCAAAACTGTCCCTGGCTGTGAAATAAATATTTGGAAAGCTCCTCACCTAGCATTTCTGTGTCAGAAGTACCTGATAAATCTGTAGCAGGTGGTATAAATGATGAAAGGGCAATGCTGTCTGAAAATCATCAATGTAGGCAATTCAGAATGCAGGGATAGTTTTGTTTTTTTTTAAAAAATATTTGGCTACTGGAAATGTAAACCCACAGCCACAAAACAACACAATCACTTAACACAATCACTCTGTAATACCCTACTATCTCTCTGTCTGCCTGTCTATCTGTCTGTCTATCTATCTGTGTGTGTGTGTGTGTGTGTGTGTGTGTGTCTGCCTGTCTATCTATCTGTCTGTATGTCTGTCTGTGTGTGTGTGTGTGTGTGTGTCTGTCTGTCTATCTATTTATCTGTGTGTGTGTGTGTGTGTGTCTGCCTGTCTATCTATCTATCTATCTATCTATCTATCTATCTATCTATCTATGTAATCTCATCTGTGTGTGTGTCTGCCTGTCTATCTATCTATCTCTGTGTTTATGTGTGTCTGCCTGCCTGTCTGTCTGTCTGTCTGTCTATCGATCGAACAATCTATCTATCTATCTATCTATCTATCTATCTATCTATCTATCTATCTATCTATCTATCTATCTATCTATCTATGTGTCTGTATCTATCTATCTATCTATCTATCTATCTATCTATCAAATCAAAAAGATATTGACAATTTGCATATTGACATTGCCACCAAAGCAACCAAAAAAATAAGAAAATGTAAACCCACAGCCACAAAACAACACAATCACTTAACACAATCACTCTGTAATACCCTACTATCTCTCTGTCTGCCTGTCTATCTGTCTGTCTATCTATCTGTGTGTGTGTGTGTGTGTGTGTGTGTGTCTGCCTGTCTATCTATCTGTCTGTAGGTCTGTGTGTGTGTGTGTCTGTCTATCTGTCTGTCTATCTATCTATCTGTGTGTGTGTGTGTGTGTGTGTCTGCCTGTCTATCTATCTATCTACTATCTATCTACTGTGTGTGTGTCTGCCTGTCTATCTATCATCTCTGTGTTTATTGTGTGTCTGCCTGCCTGTCTGTCGTCTGTCTATCGATCGAACAATCTATCTACTATCTATCTATCTATCTATCTTCTATCTATCATCAAATCAAAAAATTTTATTGACAATTTGCTATTGACATTGCCACCAAGCAACCAAAAAAATAAGAAAACATGTTAATATGGGATATAGAGGGCTTCACAATAGGGGGTAATGGGTATCAATGAATGAGTAATATATGGACAGTACTATAAGGGATATATAGGGGTTCAGTCCTGGCATATAACAGTTGGGGAGGATAAAGGGATAACTGGGCATGTTTCCATGGAAGTTAATTTATGCTTCTCTCAGTCCATTACATAGATGTGATCAGTGGTATATGGTTTGTCTGTCTGTCTGTCTGTCTGTCTATCTATCTATCTATCTATCTATCTATCTATCTATCTATCTATCTTTCTATTTGTCTGTCAGTCTGTCTATCTATATGTCTGTCTCATAGCGTCGGGGAGGCTGAAAGAATAAGAAAGTGAAATGTCTTTGCTCAAGAAATATTCGTGAGTGTAAAATCTGCTCTAGTTCGTTCAGTGAAGTTCTGATACTGACACATGTGTCCACGCTTTTGCTTCCTGAGTCATTAGGGGGGGGGGATAGGGCTAAATCGAAAGGTCATTGGAATGGCATTGTGCTGTACGTAGGTACAGAACACACAAACCTGATATTAGGAAATCAACAGTCCTGTCATGTTGGAATGTACAATGTGAAGGGGGGGGGAGGAGGAAATGACGCAGTGGGGAGGAGGCATTATCTATCTATCCTAGCCACACTGTAAATTTGCCTGTTGTAAGGACTAAAATGGGGGGAATCGGAGCAATTTATGACGGCAACGGGCATCGAATGACTAACAACATGACAATAAGATTCTGACATGCCCTAATTTGTAAGGTTCCATTCTGTTCTATCACTATGAAATGGTAGAAGGGTGAACATGTAGCCAAAACCTTTAACGCACCGATTAACCAACAGATAGAGATAGATCTCATAGACAGTGACTGCTCTGCTCTGACTCCACTCCCATGCGCTCGATGTCTACATTGCTCAACTCACATAGCATGCTACATAAATAGGTTCCACATATCAGTCGAGAGCCATCATGGGGTAGGGGCACTTCTTCTCGATGTAACCCAGACACGATAGATAATAACGAGTTGTGTGATGTGAAGCCTGGACAAGGATAATATGGTAGTCGTGGCTCTAAATCTTTAACTATGAAGTCTTGCTGGAATTTGCATGATTTTCGCCAAATTGAATCACTCCAGGTATGTGTCTCTGTAGGAAGTAGATGCGTGTTAGCTGGTAAGCTTATCAGCATGTCATATTTGTTCTGGATTGTTAAGACCACAAAAACAGCATACTAACAACCACAGCTGCTCCTTGGGTGGCTTTAATAATTGGCTAGTAGCTACTCTAGCGTGCTGAGGGATATGACCTCGGTTGCAGTAATGTTGTTCCCTATTATCTCTGTGTTTATGTGTGTCTGCCTGCCTGTCTGTCTGTCTGTCTATCGATCGAACAATCTATCTATCTATCTATCTATCTATCTATCTATCTATCTATCTATCAAATCAAAAATAATTTTATTGACAATTTGCATATTGACATTGCCACCAAAGCAACCAAAAAAATAAGAAAACATGTTAATATGGGGGATATAGAGGGCTTCACAATAGGGGGTAATGGGTATCAATGAATGAGTAATATATGGACAGTACTATAAGGGATATATAGGGGTTCAGTCCTGGCATATAACAGTTGGGGAAGGATAAAGGGATAACTGGGCATGTAGTCCATGGAAGTTAATTTATGCTTCTCTCAGTCCATTACATAGATGTGATCAGTGGTATGATGGTTTGTCTGTCTGTCTGTCTGTCTGTCTATCTATCTATCTATCTATCTATCTATCTATCTATCTATCTATCTTTCTATTTGTCTGTCAGTCTGTCTATCTATATGTCTGTCTATCTATATGTATGTCTGTCTATCTATATGTCTGTCTGTCTATCTATCTGACTGTCCTATTTGTTTGTATATCTATCTATCTGTCTGTCTGTCTATATGTCCCCAACATTGGAAAGTGACTGGTGACCAGTAGCATGGTAACCCAGAATATGTGCCCCCCATGCCCCATGACTTTGACATGCAGCTATGTGTAAGGTTCCATTCTGTGGGTTGACATGCCCTTTAACTTTAACCAAAAGTTAATCTAACCCCTCCCATCCACCATCTCTGTCTACATCAACCCTAGCATCTAGTTACTAACTTCAGTGAGATCATCATTAAGCAACATTCTGTGTAAAAAATAATAATAAATGGGAAAGATAAAGGATAATATGGTATCGTGGCCAAATCTTTACTATGAAGCTGCTGAATGTGCATGATTTTAGCCAGTGACACTCCAGGTATGTGTCTCTGAGGAAGAGAGAGATCTGGAAAGCACAGGCTGGTTTTGCTGCAGCTGCTCCTTGGTGGCATTGTAATAATTGGCTAGTAGCTACTCTAGCTGCTGATGGATATGAATAGGTGCAGTAAATGTTGTTCCCTATTAACACTGATAATGAGCTATTTTGGTTTGAGAAATCCTGCTCATTCTGCTGGTCAAAACAGGAAAATGGAATTTGGACACAAGATTACAAAGATTTTGACCAAAGAGACCTGCTTCCAATGTGTTGGTGCAGAGCTTCAGTTTTGACGATTGATTTTCTGAACAGAAAAGATTTAAAATGTATGGAACAAACTTACTTGGGTTTTTTCATCTCTAATGTCCACACAAGCTATGTGGGATTGGAGTGGGATGGGAGTTAAGGTTGGACTGGCATTAAGGACCAATACAGCCCTGAGTGCTAGTATTGACATTTACAGATTATTGGTTGAATCATGAATGAATTAGACAGTCCTTGAATACCAGCAGTGGTGTATTGCTAGAGAAACATTAGGCAAATAAATGGCTTTGTAAGAATGATAATCCCCATCATTTGAAATCTTAATGCAAGATGAGAATTAAGTGTATGTATGTGTATGGATCAATCACATAGATGTTTATCATTTCTGTATGGAGAGTTTCTGCTAACACAGTAGGTATCGTTCTTGGCTTTGCTAAGAAAAGTAAGAAAATACACAACTAATTTACAGGAATAGAATGAGAAGCATAGGAACAAAGAATAGGAGCAATTAAAAAATTGCCAGTAATAGATAATGTTGGCTATGAAAGAGCATGCAGTCTTCCTCTTAGCTATTATGATGTCATGGCTAGCCCTTTTCTCTTGAATAAGCCTTTCTCGTTTTATATATATGTATATATATATATATATATGTATATATATATAAATGTATATAAAATTTAGCACTGACATTTTAGATACAACACAAAATATACAAAATACATAAACTTATTTACAGAGTCGAGATCCCTATTTCAAAATGTAATGGTCAAATGGCAGCTTAAACCACACCCCTGTGTCTGCTCCATATGAAAGGGAGTGTAATCCAAAAAAAATTTGTCTGCTACACAGGATGTGATGTGTATTGTAATTGACACATACACCAAGGCTCCTTATATACTACCTCCAGCCTGCAGGTGGTGTCAGTGAGTAATTAAAAGACAAGACATCCCTGCTCTCTATGGCTACGAGGAGAGAAAGTGAAAGATTGTGGTGTGTGCTTTGGAGTGATGTTGAATGAACACCAGATCCTGTGTATAAGATCCTGTGTATGAGATCCTGTTACCACCTGTTGAGAGGACAGATTATTGGACAGACAGTTTACCTTATTGGATACAAACACTGAGGCAACAGATAAATCCATTTCTTTAGGTAAACTGGGAATGAGAAATGCTTGTTTATACATTAGATTATTAGGGCAATGCTATTATAATAACATGATGCTGTGAGGTACCTTCTGTTATAATATATGAGGTACCATCACCACTTGCTGTGGTAAATACTATTAACCTAGCATATTTAGTTTCAACCACACAGTGTGGCAGGATTGCCTGGGTCTACTCTCAGACCTGCAGGATTATCCTATTTGGTTCCTCTGGAAGCTGGTGACTGTCTGAGTAACAGTTTAAAACATACCTATGTAAAGATTCTATATCCACTATATCCACACATAGCAAAACATACACACACATAATTTGTGCACCAACAGGCACACTTTTGCTAATATATACATATATATATACACACACTAGTGAGGAATCCAGGTTTTGAAACAAACCTGTTTTTTATTTGGAAATGCTGGTATTGGAAAACTCTGAACTTTTAATTAAAAATTCCATTCAAAAAGTTTCAGTCATCTCCAATATACACACTGTATTTGAGATTTAGAAGGAAATTATTCCCCCCAAACGATCAGTCCTCAATTTTGATGTACTCAGGTTGAGAATATAAACTGTCAGTTTCTCAGTTCTGTGGGTGCATTAGATCACTAGAAACCAGGTCCTGGCCTATGGAAAGACATTTGTGTCTTTCTATTGGCTAGGTTCTGGACTTAAGGAGGGGTCAGGGCTGGACTGGATTAGAGATGACTGAACTTCCTAAAGTTCGTTTTTTCAGAATAAGTTTGAAGGTTTGAAAGTTCGAAAACTAACTCATTAAAGTCAATGGGGAAAAATAGTTTGAAAAGTTAATATGACCTATTAGTGAACAATGCACTAGAGAGTTTATCATATGGCCCATATGGCTTAGCGAGCTAATGGTTGGATAGTGTAGTGGTTTAAGGCACTGCCTTTGACATGGGAGACCAGGGTTCGAATCCTGGCTAGGGGCAGCTATACAAATGTTTGGATTATTATAATAACCATATAATAACCTAGTAACATAATAACCATATAATACCCTAGTAATATCATAATATCCTATTCTAATATCCTTATAATTTACAGTTGGGGGTGCATTATCCACTGTATAATACCCTAGTAATATAATATTGTTATATTACTAGGTTATCATATGGTTATTATATTACTAGGTTATTATATTACTTGGTTATTATGGTTATTATAATACCCTAGTAATATAATAACCTAGTGATATAATAAACATAATAATCTAGTAATATAATAACCATATAGTAACCTAGTAATATAATAACCATATGATAACCTAGTAATATATAAGGGATAATGCACCCCTTACAGTGTAATATAAGGATATTACGCTACTGAGGAGTTCCCTGGCCATATAGAAGCACGAGGCCATAGGCAGAGTGCTTTTATACAGGACAGGGAACTCCGAGGTGGCGTAATGTCCTTATATTATAATGTGAAGGGGCGCATTATTTCTTATAATACATAAGTATTGGATTCCTTCACCCCATTTACATTTTAAATTCTAGCCTTGTCCCTATTTTCACCTTAAATCCCCCAAGCTACCTTCTGTAACTTAAACCCAGTAGAAAGGAACATACCAGCCCAGCATCTATATGGTTAAACAAATCTTTGTGGAGGAGGAGAGAGACATTGGTTATGAAGTGACAGGAAGCAGCTCCAGCAGGTTCTGTTAGTGAAGTTAAACACTGCAAAAAATGCTGAGTCATTGTACAGGCATGAACACTGAAATGGGCGGAGTAGTGGGATATAAGAAATATAAGAAATGAGTCACTTAGTGACATAGCTGAGTGATTTTTATAAGGATATATACCACTGCAGCTCCCATTATAAAATAACACACTTATGTATTATAATAATATTATATTACTAGGTTATTATATGACTAGGATTTGAACCCTGGTCTCCCATGTCAAAGGCAGTGCCTTTAACCACTACACTATCCAGCCACTATATCACACTACACTACATTCTAGAGTTAGTGAACGGCCCATAAATTCGATAATTATCCTAAATTCGATAATTATCAAATTTACAATCGAAAGTCCGGAAACATCGAAAGTCCGAGAAATCTGGGTCCGGGATAGTTCGAGAAGTCCGAGTCCGTTCAAACTCATAAAGTTCGGCTCGAACTCGAGCTCGAGTTCAAGTTCTAGTCCATCCCTATTCCAGGACAGATTTTAGAAATATCGGAAAGTTTGAAAAACCAAATGTTGGGGTTCTATTAAAATTCGATTCAAACTCAGGTTTGAGAGCTAGTCCATCTTTAGACTGGATCAGTGAGAGCAACTTTAGGCAAGCATTACTGTCAATGTATATTCAGGGGGTTTAGGGTGCTCCCCATCCTGGGTACATTAGAAGGGAGTGTTTGGGGGGGTATGACTATAAAATAAATAAATTCTTTCTCAAGAAAATTGGGTAAAACTTATTTTTTCAGCTTCTGAACTGAACATTGTCTCAAGAGCTTTCTTCATCTTTGTGTTGAAGATAAATGACAGGCATTGTAATGGCATTGTTTATATAATATTTAGATAGCAAACATCTGCTTTATACACAAATTGTTTTTGCAACATTAATTAAATGTTATTTATATTCACCACATTCAATTTCTTTTAATTACTAAATTTGGAATCTGAGCAAATTTATTCCTGCACTGTATATACTTAAAACTACAATAAGATTCTAAATGTAGATTTTAAATTTAGTGAAAAGCTTTAAAGCACCGATTCCCATTCGAGATAGTTTCATATACAGTGCTGGATTATGCCACTTGCGGATATTTTATTAACTGCTCCACAGTTCCCATAATCCTTTGGAGCCATTTCCGATGAGGATTAGGTGGATGAAATTGACCTGATGTTTAGATTCCATATTTTCATTTTAGAAAACAGCTGCTTCTCTGGTAGATGTTATCATTATATTCTTTTACTTCACTTGTTTAATATATCCATACAATGAATGTGGAGGGGGGGAAACACAGTTCTTAATATTTTACAGCTGCTAGAATCCCAAGAGCATAAAACAAGGCAGATTTAGTGAATACGCAGGGCTGACTTTTGTTTCAGAAGTAGAAATGATTGGAACATGATTCATTAGTTCGAACAAAAAGTCAATTTTGTTCTGCAAAAGAGAAATCGTACTTCCCACAGTGGGACTGTTTGCCAGCCTGTTTTCTTTCCAACCATATGTTAATTTCAGCCTATGAGTGAAACACTTCAGTGTTACCCTTTTGTATGCCTTCTGATTCCAATACATCTTTTTACATATTCTTTACATATTTTTCCAACATTTTTGAATTTTAAAAATGTATCTAGTTCGCTCTTGAAGCTATTCAATGTACGTTCCATTGCCACATTAGCTAGGGGGCAGTTCCACAGTTTTACCGTTCTCACCATAAAGAAACATTTTTTGATGAAGCTTCTTTTCTTCTAATCTTAAAGGATGTCCATGAGTCCTCTGATATAATCTATTAGTGAACAATGCACTAGAGAGTTTATCATATGGCCCATTAATGTATATTGAGCATATCCCTGTGCAATAGGCAATTCTCTGGGGTAAAAAGCCCTTGTTTATTCTGCCTTCATAGTCAAGCCCCATCCATTCCCCTTATTAATTTAATTGCCAAACTGTTTCCATTTCCAAAATGCCCCTTTTAGATAGGGGATTCCAAAACTGCACCGCATATTCCAAATGAGGTTTTAGTAGTGATTCTTAAAGAGAGAGAATACTATTTTTCTCCCTGGAATCTATACTTATCTTTATGCTGGCCAATATCTTTTGACCAGCACTCAATTTAAAACATAAACCCCACCTCACTAAAAATTCTGTTTTAAAAAACCTGTTTTAAAATTGTGATTCATGATACACTCTTGTTATTTAGTTTGATAAAAGGAACTAGAAAGGTACCAAAATGTTGACTGCACCTTATGATTCCATAAAGTACTGGAATTGAATAAGGCCTGTGAGGGCACTGAATCCTTTTCCTGTTTTTACATTCTATGATATACCAGTAGTACCTAGGCAACTTAAAGTGTATGTGGATTGAGTGCCTGCTTTGCCTATTGAATTATATATATTAGGGTTTTATCCTTCGCACTCTGCTCATTAGTAGTTCACCTGGGTGCTGCCATCTATGCAAATAAATGTAGAGAACAGTTAATGTCGCACTCCCGGGATTTCATAAATATTATTTTTTTAACAAACTGGTCCACGATCAACACGTTAAGGCCATTTTGAATTGAAATGAACCCCCTCAAAACACCATTTCTTAATTTTGATGTACTGTATGTACCCCAAGGTCAATTTGCAACTGTCTGGTCCTATACGCACCTTGTGTGTGGGTCCTGGCACCCTGTAACACTATAATTGTTAGTTCCTAATAAATGGGCTAAGGGTCCTTTCTCGGCAAGCATACGTTGTCAGGTGTTGTCGTCTTCATTATTTTATGGTTCAGTAGTAAAGGAAGCAGCTTTTCGGATTCTCTTTTTTCTCTTCTGTTTTTGTGTACAACCCAGCGAAAGATCAGCATCTATTCTAAGAAATCACTTAGCACAGTGTGGCAAGGCACACAATATTCAATTGGCCTGCTTAGCAGGAGTCTGTAGCTCTGTAATATTACATCTGCATGGTTCCTAGCAGAAGAAACATGCTGCTTAACCAGGCCTGTGATGTACACAAAACAAAGCTTGCAGTGACTAATACGCCGCTCAGAAGCCTGGATTAGAAAAAGGCATGTATTTCACTGTTAATGGAATCTGTGTTTACAAATACATACTGTATAACTGAATATATATATATCTCTCCACACGTGTGTATATGTAGATATTTCAGTAAAACCACCTGTCACACACAGCATTGACTTTATTAGCTTCTCGTCTTAAGCTTGCGCCATCTGTATATATGTATAAATAATAAAAGAAGGGTGGGAGGGGGGCATTCAAGTGAGATACAGATGATTGTAAGATAAATGAAAATCTGTTCCCTGAATCGGAATCCTTCTCTCTTTATCATCTAGAAATGAGAAAGTATAATTCTCAATTAAATTGAAATTCCGACCAGACGCTCTTAGATGGAGAGACGCAGGTGCCTGAAATATTACTTCTGTTATTAGCAGCAACAGTGGAACTTTTACGTATATCTTCAAGGATAGCGCTCCCAGATTGAAAGAGAACATGTGTATTGTACGTCTTATTACATTTGCTTCTGCTGTAATGAATTAACCCTTAGTCATTATTCCCAATGTGTTCACATGTGTGTGTGTGTGTGTGTGTGTGTGTGTGTGGGGGGTTGATAAGAGGCACTGAGGACCAGCTAATAAAGCAATAAACTACTGCTTGTTTGTGGTGTTCCAGTGAGCTTGGGGACTGCAGACTTGCCCCAATACAGAGATTACACATGCTCGCATGTACATCTTACACCCCCCCCCAAACAAAGGTATGTTTGGAACTCTCTACTTAGATTGTAAGCTTTTCAGGGCAGGGGATTCACTCATAATGTGTCAGGACATACCACCCTTCAATTTATAAGGTCCTATCTTATATA
The DNA here is from genome assembly GCA_019447015.1 of Hymenochirus boettgeri. NCBI lineage: Eukaryota > Metazoa > Chordata > Amphibia > Anura > Pipidae > Hymenochirus > Hymenochirus boettgeri. The sequence goes on from CM033471.1 coordinate 230,101,646, forward strand.
TTGTCCTAATATAAACATACAAGAACGTGTGCACTCAACCTTCAGTAGTTCAATTTGCCTGGGTGCTGCTGGCTGTGATTCATATATATCCAACAAAGCAAGAGTTCCAGGGCACTCTCAGGACTTGTGCAAAAAAAATACTTTATTGAACGTGCAACATACACACAAATAGCGACGTTTCAGTCTCCTTCTTACAAATGTCCTTCTTAGAAATATCTTTATGGAAAAAGGTCTAAGAAGGAGACCGAAACGTCGCTATTTGTGTGTATGTTGCACGTTAAATAAAGTATTTTTTTGCACAAGTCCTGAGAGTGCCCTGGAACTTTTGCTTTGTTATATACAGTATATTCCTATATATGTATTATTTATGGTATAATATTTTGTGTGTACAGTCTCACTCACTTCTCTTTAAAGGGCATTTACCCCCTGGCTATTAGACACCTGCGCCAAGTTTTGTGAAATTTGGGTCGGGGTGGGGCTGAACATGTCTTTTGATACTTTAACATTACAATTGATTATATTTTTTTGATATTGTACTGTTAATGTACACGTAACCTGACTATAATGAAGGAGCAGTCCATTACAGCAGAAATAGAGCCAATAGGAGATTAAAAATCTGATTTTGCTACCGTTAATTATAGACAAAATATGCCCAGCGCTTAACAGACTGTCTTAGCCAGGTCTCTGGTTGTTACACAAGGTGGGATGGCATGATCATTCTACTCTTTATACCCAAAGACACTAAGAATGTGATGACTCCCGGCCATTAGTGTTTGGAACTGGCAGTGACATAATCTGACCTGGGGGAATCCATCTGAAGTCTGGCCGTCATCCTTCAGTAGGGTTGCATATAATTGGACCTTAAGGAATTGTTTTCTGCCGTTGTTCTCCAAGCTGTGGCAATGTGGCGTTGCCTTTCAGAATGAGGACTCCCACAGGGGCACAAGTGAGAGTCTAATACCACTGCACTATGAAGGCTAACAAAATAACTTCTTACTTTATCATTTCACACAGTGTTTCTGTATCGATGATTTTCTATAAATGGTCTGTTTACTGCCAATGGAGCCAACGTCAGCCAGCAAAATTATTTAGGATAAATATTGGTTGAGCGTCAACTGACATACTGTACTACTACCTTGGAGGGTTCCTGCTCCCAGCGTCTCAGCTTTTCTTCTCACATCACTCATGCTCTCATATCATGTTATTTTTGTCTGGGCTTGATTCTCTCCTGTTACTCTTCAGTGCCATTTTCTTCTTCACTCTCTTCAAGACGAAGAGCCTGTGGCTGGGCAGGCAGCTGTCAATCTCCCCCCACTAATCCACCTATATAGTCTATTTTCTTCCCCAAAATGATAAAACGGGTGTGGTTTGGGGGTGTGGTCTGTGTTTAGGGGTGGGACATAAAGGCACCAAGGCTTTTTGTGCCTACAGGCTCCTGAGGTGTAAATCCGCCCCTGAGAATAATTATGTTTTTTCCCACCTCCCCAAACCAATATGTTGTCTCAATCTTTTGAATGAAACTGCTACAAAGTCTGGAACCATCTGCAAACATCTGGAGGGCCACATTTGGATGTTATACTTCAAGAACTACCTGCTAATTATCACACCTGATGAAGATTGTGTGTAGCCATAATAGCGTATAACACAGCAATGGTGATTAGATTGTTATACACTATCAGGGAGATGCAATATCCCGCACGAACCAGAAAATACGCGCTAAACTCAATCAATGTACTAATGTTTTAGCGAGGGTTTTGCGCCATGTCCCAGTATTTTTTCCTTGCACAGCACTAGCAATGTGAAACATTTTGCACTGTGTTTTTACACTATTTTATTTGAGGCTACACTATTGTGTCTTTAAAGCCGTGCAAAGGGTTGCAACTTGCAGCTTGTGTTTTTGCAATGCATTAATGGTCGCAAAGTGGTTAATACATTGCAGTTAGGCTGCGATTGTGAAGTCTATTTCATCTCCCTCTATGTATCAGTGTTTTTGAAGATAGTAATTCTGAGTCATCAGAGCTAATTTGATAATTAGACTTAAGTTCTCTTTATAAGATTTGGCTTATAATTTCACAAATAACTCTACTATAACCCTATAATAATGATTGTGCTGAGCTGTAATTCTCTCACAATTTACAAATGAACTTGTCTTACACCCGTCAGTGAGGGCGCGGTCTCCCTATACAAAAGGTCCAAACTAACAATGATAAAAGGGCAGATTAATTGTCACGGACAACTGTGACCAAATAACACCATCTTCACTGTAACAGCACAAAACTACAATCATAAATCACCGTCATTGTGTGTTAACACAGAGCCCTTGCCAACAAATGACTTTTTCAGACAATACAGTAAAATACTAACATTTAATTTTCAATAATTCAGTTCAACTTCTCATTAAAGCAGAAATAAAATAGCTAATTGCATTATGCATTTTCCTCTTTCCATTATATTAACAATAACTATTAGCACAATGTCAGCGCTCACAAACGGAGCCTCGAATTGCTCATCTCTCTATTATTTCCCATGCAAAAAAACATGTATTCATTATCCACTGACTACAGTTAATTGCACTAAAATAAACAATTTCACTTTGTTTAAAGTAGAAATAACATTAATATAGAACAATTCAGAAGATTTTCAATGCTGTGGGAAGAAAACCAATAGATTTACAAGTTTACGTATGTGGGATCATAGTTGATGCTTCTTTTCGGGTTCCTAGCAGTAATAGTGATGCCTTTTTCTTTCATGTCTATGGGTTTCCTGCTGCAGAGGATCATGGGGGAAAAATAATGATTTACAGGTAAGTAGCAGTATTATTTGTTAAAGGAAATGGTCAACAGAAGATCATTATGTTTAAAGGGTAACTATACAAAATATTTATTTAACAACGCTCTTCCTTACCTTTCAAACAAGCCTGGGATAATATATACTGTATAGCTTATCTGGATCTTAAGTTATAGGCTTGTAAATTACAGTTCCTGGTCTGTTCTGACTCTGAAAGTCACATGATGTTCTGTGTAATAAGCCCCACCCCCAGAAATCTATCTTTTCTGAAGCTATTTACAGACCTACAAACATTCTTCATTTAAACATTAGTTAGTTTTGTTATTATGCAGCGGATGAAGTCCCAGCAGTGGCCATGCTCCAACCTTAAAGGAGAACTAAACCCAAAATACAAAGGCAGCTCTACAGACTCTATAACTGTCAGTTAGTAAAACCATTTGTTTCTCCCCTCTGAATTTAACCTCTTAGTGTAGAAATCATTTATAGAACATTTCTGAGTACTGGCAATGTATAATCTCATGGCTGGCTTCTAGTGTTGCCTCTACCTGGTGGTCCAGGTACCAAAACTCCTTCTGCACATGTTAACTAGCTACCTTGTGTTTGTTTCCCACTCCCCTTATGCTAAGCTGCATGTAACCGTTGAACTTAGAGTCCCCACCTGCCAGTGTCTCCCAGCCAATCATCAGAGATAGCAGTGAATATTATTAGCAAATTTTCCTGCTCAAACAGAGTGGGGGAAGTTGTTAACCCTTTTCATATGTATTTAGGAAGCATCTTGTTAACCCTTTATATTTGTGAGCATTTCTGCAAGAGATTGTCAAGATCATTTACCCAGACTCACTGGGCAGATATATGGAGTTAAAGCTATGCTACCCTGTTCGCTAGCTGTTAGTGACTCCATATTAGCATTGGATGCAGGGGGTTATGCAAAAATCACCCAAGCACCTGACGCTCTTGATCCAATATCGCGTTTGCGCTAGTTTAAGTGTAGGATTTTAACGACAGCAAATAGCTGGCGTTAAAATCCCGCAGTGGGTAAATCCCTTACCGGGATTGCAAACAGGGCATTTACCCACTGTGATATCGGCTCTGGGTAAATGAGCCTGTGTGTCTTTGTATGTTTATTTCTGCACTCTACCATTTATATTAGTGTGTGTATTGCTGCAATGTACATTTAGGGCACAGCCACACAGCAACGCACCTGAATCGCACAAACAATCAGACACCATTTACATGCTTTCGCGCTTTGTCCATTTTCATCCTGAAAATGCATGTGATTGCAAGATCTCAAGTTTTTGGTGCGTTGCTGCAATTTCAATACAATTGGAAAATCGCGATCGCCTAAAAAACGTGCTTGTGTGGCCTAGCCCTTAGAAGTGTAATGCAAACTGCATTGATTTCAGTTTAGCCATACAGCATGTATTTAATGCAATGGAACTTAGCTTTGCAGCAGGTCAATTTCCTGAGGCTGTGGCCTCACTTAAGTGCAAGGGAGGAAGCATGTCCGCAATAATGTGAGATTGTGCTCGCTTACGTGCATGGGTGTTGCACTTCCACAAATGGACCCTAGCAGAGCGCATACAATGCAGAACAAAAATGGTGATCGCATGCACTCCAATAGCACACGGAAACGCATAGCATGTAGTGGGGCCGGTCCCATAGGCTATTACATACCTGCACATGGTCTCAGCACAGCTCTGTGCAATGCATTTTACTGGCCACCTTTGCCTTTAACCAGGTCGTTTCAGCAGATAAAGGCCATACACGGGCCAACAAACATTTGTACACATCGTGCGTCATGGGTCGGGACCCGCAATCACACGTGTGTACGAACCTTTAAATGTGGGAACCCTAGTTGGAAGAGGGTTTTTGTTTATGCAAAACTTCCCACAGGCAGCCTGCCTGCTGCATTAATTTTATACAACATGTTTGCATCCCTCTAATAGTGCCCCTTTAATTTACCCCTTTAATTGGCATTCCCTCCAATTAATCCTATTAATATGTACATTTATAAAAACAACATGGTGCAGAGCTGCAAGTGGCATACCCTCCAACATTCCCCTTTAATACATACACTTATAGAACATGGTGCAGTGCTGCAGATGGAGGATAATATAATGACCCTGATCTTAGCACAGCTCTGTACAATGCATTTTTCTGTGTAATGCATTTCTTAGCTTAGCTCTGTACAGGTTGTTGTTTTTATACAGACAGCTGAATTAAAAACACTCTTCCTACCCTCCAACATTCCCTTAATTAAGGTACACTGATGAGAAATGCATTACACAGAGTTGTGCTAAAATCAGGTTCACTTCACTGTCCTCCCCCTACAGTTCTGCACCATGTGGTTTCAATAAAAACACGCTCTTCCTACTCTCCAACATCCCCTTTAATAAGGGGCACTGATGAGAAATGCATCGCACAGAGCTGTGCTAAGATCAGGTTCGCTTCACTATCCTCCCCCTACAGTTCTGCACTAGAGCTGGCCGAAACTCAATAGTTTTTCGAATGTACAGAGCTATTTTCGATAATTTTCTAAAATAGATTTGAATGTTCAAAAATACGATCGGAGACCACATATTTTCGAACATTCAAATCTATTTTGGAAAATTATCGAAAATAGCTCCGTACATTCGAAAATCTTCGAAAATATGGATCCGAAGTCCCGAAATCCGGATGGACCCGGATCCATCTCTATTTTGCACCATATAGTTTCTAAAAAACCACACTCTTTGTACCCTCCAACATTCCCCTTTAAGAAGCTACACTTTCCACTAATATTGCTACAGACCTTCACACTACCGGCCATATTTATAAAGGTGTGGTATCAGCTTCTTTAGCGATCGTTATGGCGATCGTAAATTTATGATCACTATCAGAAATCTTGTAAATGTACAATAGCGAACGTAAATCTACGACCACCCGTAGAATATCATTTCGGTAGTTTACAGCATGGTATACTACTGCCAAGGTCATACAGTAATGAAAAGTTTTTAAATATGGCCCTCCAACACTTAAACAATATATTGCAGGTGAAACATACAAAGACACAGGTCTGTAACTGTGAATAGTGCAGGTTTATTGCAAAACATGCGTGCTACATGTTTCTTACCCACTTGTCCTTCCTCAAGTGCTTGAGTGGGTCTGCAATAAACCTGCACTATTCACAGTTACAGACCTGTGTCTTTGTATGTTTCACCTGCAATATATTGTTTATATATCGGATTTGGTGGAGTGAAAGCCGTAGGTGAGACATACGTTATTTCAGATCCGGACACACTAGATACCCAGACCTATATACATCACACTACAACAATGCTACTAGGAAAGTGTTAATCAGCTGCACCACCAAGACAAGGGAAAATGTCAATTTCAGATTGGGAAACAAACAGAACTCATAGAGCTAAAGAAAAGGCCCCTGGGTGGAATCTTCCATTCTGAGAAGGAATTTGAGGCAAGTACTTTCTAACTTAAACTTTGATTTTTTGGGTTTAGTTCTCCTTTAAACTTGAAGGCAGACTCCAAAATTCTGGTGCTCTCACAGATCACAATACAAGCAAGAAAAAACACCATTTATACTGTTGTTTGGATAGACTGAAGATAGAAGCATGATACTGTAGTCATTTTAAAGGTACAATTTTAAAAAAGGCCACTTGCATGGAGACCACAGTTCCCATTTAAATTGTGTAATAACACTGTATTAAACACACCTCTGTAATTCTATGTCTTCATTTACACAAGAATTTATAGGCCTGAAATTGGGCCTTGGTGTTTGTCAGAACCATTTTGTCTAGTTTAAAGAACATTTATTTCTGCTCCTCTATGAAATCTAGTGAAGTTCCCTTAAAAGGCATGTTATTATGCATATTGCATTTTGTTGTCTCTCAATGCTGTATCAATGCACCACAAGACTTGGGAAGTAACACCTGATGTACAGATATTAAGTCCCCAGCACCAGCTGCCTCGGTCTATAAAGATAATTGTGAGTAGCTATGTTCCAGGCTCAAAATGTAATCAACGGGAACTAGCATTGAGTTTTTGTATCCATAATTGTGAGGTGGATATAAAGGAATGTTACAGCTCAATACACCCATGCTATATAATATATAATAGCAGTGCCCAACAAATAAAAGAAAATCCCCATTCATAATATTAGAGACATATAAAGTTAACATTTTTTGTCTCTTTGTTCAGAGCATGCATCAACAACTGGGGACATTAAAGCATGCAATGCAGCCTAAAAGTATTAAGCCTTTTATCCAGCTTACAGACATGACATTTTTTGATATTCTTTTCGCAAGATGAGGTAGGACTTGTGATCACAAGATAGGCTCACAAGATAGGCAGTAGCTATAAAGGTAAAGGGTATCTTCACTCACAAATTTAACTTTTGGGATTTCAGTTTAATTGAAGAACGTGGGTAAAGGAGCTACTGTATCTCTTACCCTTACTCTAGCTGCTTTATCTCCCGTTCTTCAATTAAACTGATATCCCATAAGTTAATGCGGGACTGGAGATACCCTTTAAATTATATATTTTTATAAATTATTTATTGATTTTTTTTTTTTTAACAATAATGAAACTCATTTCAGAAAATTTCAAATCTATAATTCTCTTGGAAACAGGAGTCTCCCATATTAACTCCTAAGCCAAGATCACAATACTTACCTAATCCTGCATGTGTGCCTGTGTAAAAGATAGGCACCATGACATATCTGAGGAGAGAAAGCAGTGCTGCAATCTCAGCTCAGGAGTTAATATGGAATTTATATTTATTTAAACCAGGGTAATTTTTGGGGATTTAGTGATCCTTTTGAGTGATGCGAGCATAGATGCCATAAAAATACTACTCAACATATCTAAGAATATAAGGAATGAAACCTCACTCACATATCTGGATGGACTAGAACTCAAACTCGAACCTGAGTTTGAAATGGATATTATTACATTGTATGAACTCTGACTTTTTCAGACTCTTTAAGCTATGAACTTTCTGGCTTTTCTAACTCGATAATTTAAGATAATTTTCAAAAATTAGAGGATTATTGAATTTTTTATCGATAAACCTCGAATGCCATGAATTTGGCGATAACCCTTGAATGTAGCATTCGCTGTCACTCAAATTCGGCCATAACCCTCAAATACGGCATTAGGTTTCAGTAACCCTCGAAAATTCAATGCGGAAGCTTGAAAATAGCCCGATTATGAGGAAAGTTAATATTTAAACAAGTTTTGGTGATACAGTGTGTACATGTTCCCCCGACAATTTCCAGGGCCCAGAGCCATGTACAGAAAATTACCATTGCTATTTTAACCATATTTTATCAGAACATTTTGAACTATTTGTCCCCATTGACTTTATTGGGTTCATTTTTGAACTATTGAACCTTTTCTTTACTGAAGTACTGAAGTCCGAAATTCCAAAAACAAACCAAACTTTATGAAGCTCTCAAGCATTCTGAATATAGAGACTAATTCCAAATATTTCAAGAAATTATAAATTTAGCCCATGCGCATCAGTTCATGTGTCAGACAGCTGTAAACTTCAAATGAAATATTTCTGTAATGGAGGACTCTTCCCTAGAGGAACACACTGTATAATGGAAGGCAGGATTGAAATGAAGCAATACCTTTGTAATTTCAATCTCTACCCTGAGTTTTAGGGCTAAAATATTCCTGTGGCTGTTTTGTACAAAACATTTTTTATTGCACCATGAGATGTCCTGAAATTTCATCACAAAACTTGGCTTGGTGACAAATTACCAGTTTTTGAAAAAAGTCAAAGTCAGACTAGTGATGATTGCCAGTTTGTAATTAAACCTGGTTTCGAAGAGGAACTTGGTGACAAAATCATTACCACTGAACCTGTTGGTATATTGAAGGGTGTAACTTTGTGAAATTTTGTCAAACTGTGATGTAGAAAATTGAAAATGAGAAAATTCAGCATGCGTTGTCGAAATTGCAAAATTCAGTATTGAAATTCAAAATTTTCAGGAACATTTAGGAGAACTGTGATCTCCAAACAAGTTAAGCTTAAATGAAGGGCCAGTTTCCTACCTTTAAAATGAGCCATCAACCACCTCTCTACGTGCTCCATAGCCCAAGATATACAGAAATGACTGACGTGGGAAGTTAATGGGTGGGAGGCTGACATGTGACATTCCTGAGGCTTCTCCTGCACAGTGCCGCCGGCGAGCACAGCCTCAGACTCCCTCAGTGTGTGATCTGAGTAACCCAAGGTTCCCGTGAGTGGGCGGGGCTTAGACAGCCACGGGTGGGCGGGCCACATGGGGCTGTAAGATAATGAACCATGGGTGGCCTGCAACTGGAGGGACCATGGTGTCCATAAGTGGGAGGGACCAGGGGGGCTGCAAAGGGGAGGAGACGACACAGGACAGATTGACTGACAGTTTCAGAGTAGGAAGCAGGAAGTGCAGGGGACCTGGTGATGCTGCTGCCATATCACACACAAAAAATGTAAATATCTTCAAAACTATGCAAAATAAACAATGGAAATAAATTGCAAAAATTCTCAGGGGAGCAATTCCTATCAATTTACCTAAAGTCATTTTTGGACCACAGTTCCCCTTTAAAAATAACTGCAAAACCCATATAATCCACTGTGATATCGAATTAACATAGGTTTTCCCGTTACTTTACAGGGGCTGTGCCATTTCTAAATGTTTTTGAAAACAGTGCAGCACTACTAATACAATGCCCCTTAAGTTAAGTTTTGCGCTACCTCCAAACGAAACATAACGTGTTATTTTAAGGTCTGTTAGAGGAGCACATAAAAGAGCGTGTTACCTTGCTGACATCCCACAACGTAGTAATGAATGTAATAGAGTATTACATTGTGTGATCTCGACCAGCGCCTCTCCTACCATGAAGCAACTTTAAAAAGTTGCTCATGGCAGCATTCTAGGCTGTGTGTTTTTTTTTTTTTTAAAGGCGGCATTTTCCCCCGGCACAGTCAGTCACCTAATTCAGCTGCCGCGAGGTTGCGACGAGCGGGACTCTGCAGCGGCCGGAAGTAGTTCGGATCGCCTGCTTCTCTCTTGATTGTTGATTGCAGGGTTCGCTGTTCGGGCCGGTGTGTGTGTGTGTGTCTCCCCCCCAGGCTCAGACAGATAGTTATATAGATAAATAAACACAAAGATAGATAGAAAGAGAGATAGATGACCGATAAGATAGATAGACACAGAGGTAGATAGATAGATATATAGACACAGAGGTAGATAGATAGATGACAGATAGATAGATAGATAGATAGATAGGTAGATAGATAGATAGATAGATAGATAGATAGATAGATAGATAGATAGATAGGTAGATAGATAGGTATATAGATAGATAGATAGATAGATAGATAGATAGATAGATAGATAGATAGATAGATAGATAGATAGATAGGTAGATAGATAGGTAGATAGATAGATAGATAGATAGATAGATAGATGACTGATAGATAGATATATAGACACAGAGGTAGATAGATAGATAGATAGATAGATAGATGATAGAAAGATAGATAGATAGATGATAGAAAGATAGATAGATGATAGATAGATAGATGATAGATAGATAGATAGATAGATAGAGTGTTGTAGGGGGCCCAACTGCCCATTCAAAATTTTGCTGAGGGGCCCACTGAGTTCTAGTTACGCCCGTGTGTGTGAGAGAGTGTGTTAAAGAGTGTTTGTGAGGGGGCCCATCTTGTCTTTGTGCACAACTGCTGACAGTAGCCAGAGGATACAGCTCCTACCATGCATGTCCCTTGCACCAGAACAGCTGTGGACTGGGAGTTTCAGCTAAAATATGGAAGAAGGTAAGGGGCCTTTAGGGTAAAAGGGACTGGGGAGAGCCAAGTCTCCTAATGGAGCTGGTGGAGAATAAAGTAGGTGTGATTGGCTTCTAACTGACAAGAAGGAGTGTTAAAAGTAGCTTCCCACTTATCCCCCAGGGTCACATTCCCACTTATCCCCAGTGTCACATCCCCACTTATCCCCCAGGGACACGTTCCCACTTATCCCCCAGTGTCACATTCCCACTTATCCCCAGTGTCACATTCCCACTTATCCCCCAGGGTCACATTCCCACTTATCCCCCAGGGTCACATTCCCACTTATCCCTCAGTGTCCATTCCCACTTATCCCCAGTGTCACATTCCCACTTATCCCCCAGGGTCACATTCCCACTTATCCCCAGTGTCACATTCCCACTTATCCCCCAGTGTCACATTCCCACTTATCCCCCAGGGTCACATTCCCACTTATCCCCCAGGGTCACATTCCCACTTATCCCTCAGTGTCACATTCCCACTTATCCCCCAGGGTCACATTCCCACTTATCCCCAGTGTCACATTCCCACTTATCCCCAGTGTCACATTCCCACTTATCCCCAGGGTCACATTCCACTTATCCCCAGTGGTCACATTCCCACTTATCCCCATTGTCACATTCCCACTATCCCCCAGGGGTCACATTCCCACTTATCCCCAGGTCACATTCCCACTTATCCCCAGTCACATTCCCACTTATCCCCCGGGTCACATTCCCACTTATCCCCAGTGTCACATTCCCACTTATCCCCCATTGTCACATTCCCACTTATTCCCCCAGGGTCACATTCCACTTATCCCCCAGGGTCACATTCCTACTTATGCCTCAGTGTCACATTCCCACTATACCCCAGTGTCACATTCCCACTTATCCCCAGTGTCCACATTCCGACTTATCCCCCAGGGTCCACATTCCCACTTATCCCCAGGGTCACATTCCCAACTTTCCCTCAGTGTCACATTCCCACTTATCCCCCAGGGTCACATTCCCACTTATCCCCAGTGTCACATTCCCACTTATCCCCAAGGGTCACATTCCCACTTATCCCCCAGTGTCACATTCCCACTTATCCCCCACGGTCACATTCCCACTTATCCCCCATGGTCCCATTCCCACTTATCCCCCACGGTCATATTGCCACTTATCCCCCACTGTCACATTCCGCACTCAAAAGCTGTTTCAGGTGCAAAAAGGAAAAAAACCTAGGAACACCCATTACCATCCATAAAGCAGCATTCCCTACTGGTTACTCTGGTGATGTGTCACTCTAACAGGGTTACCTATGTTGGGAGTGTTGGACACTGTAAAGTAGCAGAATAAAAGAGAACCAAGACCATGACGCCATGTCAATGAAATAAATTGGTAAGTATCCTTTTAATATCAATTATGATCTTTCGGGGTTTGACTTTATATGCATGTGTTCTGTGCGTAGTGAAAATGATACTTGGAGGTTAATTAGTCAACAGCCTTTCTTCTTATATTTATTTATATACATAGCAAGAGTCAGTAAGCATTAGCCAGATGGCACCTTTACACACAGATCCAAGGATGTTGACTATACCCATTGTAAGCAAGTACAGTAAGACCCCATAGCCCTTGAAAAAGGTTATACTTTGATGGCATTTGTAATTAATTTGCAGTATTTTCAAAGCCGGGATATTCCCCACCCACCCCTGCAGAAACACCATTTTCCATATTTTCTTACACATCCCACAATGTACAGGGCTGGCTAGTTTTCCAACTTAGTCCACATCGCCCCCTCTTATTTGAAACTTCTGGCTAATGTGTGTGTGTTGTATGAGTGGGCTTGAGACTGTTTGAGGATGTTTGGATGTAGTATGGATGGTTGAGGGATGTGGTTATACGAGACTGCGGTTAAGCAGAGGATAGTTGGGAGGTGTATCTTTATATAGATATTTATATTTCTCTATTTCTTTTTTCACTTTGTAGTTAACATTTCTTTAAAAAGAACTAAAAACCCACTGGCTACATTTCTCCCACTTTGTGAATGACAAAGTATTTTACAAATTATTTCTAGGGAAAGAAACATAACCCTTCCCAACAGACAACATTTTCCTTTCAATGCAACTTGCTTATGAAAGACATAGGAACCTGTTCAAAGCTTCTTCTGGTAAATATTCATCTCATTAAGCTGCTGTTCATTTTATCTTTTCTATTCAATTAGAAATAATGGCGGAGTAGTCAATTCATTTCTTTTATGGTGTGTAGCTGAGGGATATTCTGACAGGTAGGAGCTTTTCTAGTAACATGCATGATCCTACAGTAACACACATGATCCTGCAATAACACACATGATGATATTATTTCTAATGTCTTAGCGACATTAATTATGAAACGAATGTATGGATTATACTGTAATTTTACTGAAGGCTCCCCTTTAAATCACATGATTCATGTAGCAGGTGTTACATTTTTACTTTAGTTTTCATTCCCAAAAGGCAGATCTAAATGTTGTAAACATTACAGAACTGCAGCCCACACATTTATGCCAACACCTCAATATTTTATTAACTGTTGGTTGGGGTGCTTAGTTGACAGTCGGAACCACCTGCAAATGCAGAATAACATTTTTCCCATCAAAAACCTGGTGGAACAACAGAGGAGGGAACCCCCTGCAGGTTTGTTCACCCCCCTGCAGGTTCGTCCAACCCCCTGCAGGTTTGTTCACCCCCCTGCAGGTTTGATCATCCCTCTGCAGGTTTGTTCATCCCTCTGCAGGTTCGTCTAACCCCCTGCAGCTTCGTCCAACCCTCTGCAGGTTTGTTCATCCCTCTGCAGGTTTGTTCTTCCTCCTGTAGGTTTGTTCATCCCCCTGCAGGTTTGTTCTTCCTCCTGCAGGTTTGTTCACCCCCCTGCAGGTTTGTTCACCCCCTTGCAGGTTTGTTCACCCCTCTGCAGGTTTGTTCATCCCTCTGCAGGTTTGTTCTTCCTCCTGCAGGTTTGTTCATCCCCCTGCAGGTTTGTTCTTCCTCCTGCAGGTTTGTTCTTCCTCCTGCAGGCTTGTTAATCCCCGTGCAGGCTTTTTAATCTCCCTGCAGGCTTGTTTACCCCTCTGCAGGTTTGTTTATCCCTCTGCAGGTTTGTTCATCCCCTGCAGGTTTGTTCATCCCTCTGCAGGTTCGTCCACCCCCCTGCAGGTTTGTTCATCTCCCTGCAGGTTTTTTCTTCCTCCTGCAGGTTTGTTCATCCCCCTGCAGGTTTGTTCATCCCCCTGCAGGTTGGTTCGTCCAACCCCCTGCAGGTTTGTTCATCTCCCTGCAGGTTTGTTCTTCCTCCTGCAGGTTTGTTCATCCCCCTGCAGGTTTGTTCATCCCCCTGCAGGTTTGTTCTTCCTCCTGCAGGTTCGTCCAACCCCCTGCAGGTTTTTTCATCTCCCTGCAGGTTTGTTCTTCCTCCTGCAGGTTTGTTCATCTCCCTGCAGGTTTGTTCTTCCTCCTGCAGGTTTGTTCATCCCCCTGCAGGTTTGTTCATCCCCCTGCAGGTTTGTTCTTCCTCCTGCAGGCTTGTTCATCCCCCAGCAGGTTTCTGCTCCTACAGAAAATAAAACACTTGGATGAATCACAGCAGCTGCAAAGCCTGAAGTCCGGAGACATCCGGAACCGGAAGTTCGGAAGTTGCACAGTCCGCACTAATATGATACTGAACCCAACGCGATAAGGAAAAAAACCTGCTGCCTGTGATCTGTGGGGAGTGAAAGCTGTGGGAGCTTGTGCACAGATGCAGCCTGCAGGTCTTGTCTGGATCCCTGACACAGTGACACTGTAAGTGAGTGTGTGTGAGTCTGAAAGAGAGTGTGAGTGTGTGTGAGTGCCTGTGTGTAAGAGTGAGTGTGTGTGAAAGAGTGAGTGTGCCTGTGAGTGTGTGTAAGTGTGTGAGAGACTGTGTGTGAGTGTGTGTGAGATAGGGTGGGAGGGTGTGTGTGAGAGAGTGTGAGTGTGAAGATCAAAGCCTGAAGTCCGGGGATGTCTATCTATTTGTTTAAAATCTGTCAGTAGAGGTGGAATCCGAGTACGACATGGAACCCTTTGGTTCTGAAATCTGAATGATCAGTCCGAATCCAGATGGATCGTTCGGATTTCGGGACTTCGGTGTGCATTTTCAATTATTATCAAATGTTTGAGGCTATTTTTGCTAATTTTTGAAAATAGCCACAAACGTTCAATAATCCTTGAAAATACGATCAGCAACTCGAAAGTAGTCTCCGATCGTATTTTCGAGGATTGTCAAACGTTTGAGGCTATTCTTGAAAATTATAGAAAATGGCCTTGAGGCTAATAATTGAAAATTCCTGCCGTTTTCAGATTTTTTGGGATTTTTCCGAGATCCGGGAACCGAAAACGGAAAGAAACTGGTGAGATTTGTCCATCTCTATCTGTCAGTCTTCTATTCTTCTATTTTTGGCCTCCATTGCACTGAATTATTGGTGCTTAAGGATTAATAGGGTTAATGTGTGACATCAATACAATGGGAGGGGTTTGAATATGTATAAAGTGAAGCAATGTAATACATTGTAACATGGCTGTCTGTCTAAGCTTGAGAAAGGGATTAGGTTCCCAAAACATTGCTTTATGGATTGGATGAGCCTGATGTGTTTATATGCAACTGTAATATGCAACTATAATAAAGATTGATTATCAATATTTTGTTGAGTGCGGCTGATCGGATTGAATATATATTGGGTGCTAACACGCACCAAAAATCAAGTGCAGATGGAGTGCTGCTACGATATATTTTGTCCAGAGACTCTAGGAGTCTCTGGACAAAAACTATTCTTGGTTTGCTTCAAAGTCTTTATTTTTCTATTAAAAAAATAACATTTTGATTCATTGAAAACGCTATCAAAATGATCTGAACATTTGGTCTAATTGGTTAAGGATGTATTCATTAAAGAACTCTCACAAATCATTAGTCCCCAAATGAAGGGGTCTGGAAAACATGCTGACGCTTTATAAAGAATATTAATTTTTATAAAGCCGAGATCATAACGGGAAATAATAAAAGAACAGATAATAGGGTTAACAGACCAGATCATGGGTTAAAGAGACAGTCACAAAATAACAAGATCTTCACTATGTAAATTCCACTTGGATCTCATTTCTTGCACTGCTAAAATTCAAATTTTGTTCAGAGATTTTTATCTGATTTTATCAGATCTTTGGTTTGGGCTACTGGGACATAAATCAAAAGAAAAGCTGGTTGCCAATAGAGATCAACGAAACCATCAAAAATCTGAGTTTCAAAAGTTGAAAAAATTCGAAAACAAACCTAATAAGAACTCAATGGTAAGTCAAGTTCTGAAAAGTTTAGAAAATTTAAATGGTCACATTTTTTATCTTCTTTCAAGATAAATGCAATATCTTTGTGAGAGGCATAGGGGTATGAGATTTAGACCCTTATGGATTAAAGCTATTTCTATTTCAACTGAGAGTGCCATGATGTCTTTTTCTTTGTGTTTTATATATACAGACAGTCCCCTTGTGCCAAACATAATAATAATAATAATAATAATAATAATAATAATAATAATAATCTATATTATAAACAGATATTAAGTGCCTTAAAGGGCATGTCCACCATAAAAACAAACTTTAAACATATTGTAGAGGACCCTAGCCCACCCCCAATTCCTAGGTTTGTTTGTTAAAAAAGGCTGCAGAACTCTACTTACAATCCTTCGATCCCCCGGCACCCTGATCTTACTACGCATTCCAATTTGCGAAATTCTGAAAGTTCTCCCATATCTGTAACTTTTTAAACCCAGGTTAGTTTTGAAACAGGTACTCATTATCACTAGTCCTTATCTGCTGTTCAGTGATGTGCTTCTCAAAATACAGTAATAGTCATCATTGTCCTATTGCTTCCCTGCAGAAAACAGAAGATTTAGCACGAAAACATGTGGTATGTTTTAAAAACCATCACTGCGGTGGTCCAGAAGAACAGTTTTTCAAACATTTTGGATAAAAAAAAATCATGTTTTTATTTAAAATGTATTGTTTACTTAAAGGGGAACTTCAGTGGAAAAGTCAACTTTAGACTTTTCTAAAGTTGGCTAGAAATTGGCTAGAAATATGCCACTCAACAGTGTAGACCATATTTACTAACCTATAGATGTACAGTACAGTGTCACTATATACATTTGAAGCTGTTGAAGTCGCACAGTCGCAATGGGGACATCCATTCTTCAGGGTTGCAGACCTGAAAACAGCTACGCCTCCTCTGAAGCTGTGTGAGCACACTAAGAGCTCGTTGAGCTTACAGAGTAGGCAAGGACCAGAAGAATTAGTGTTGGAGGGGAGAGGTAAGTAAATGGAGTTTCAGGCAGGTAAGTAAATATAACAATCTTGAGGTTTGGGGAGGATGGGGAAAGTTAGTTTTTATTTTTGTGCTGGGGTTGACATACCCTTTAATTGTAACCAGAAAATTGGTTTTAAACATTTATAGCCAGATTTACCCAGAGCCGCAATCACATGTCTTTGTGCATGCACATATGGTAGAGGAAGGCAAAAGCAGCAGCAGGCAGTTCGTATCACGTCTTAGATGCAAGATAAGGAGGTAGGAATAATAACGCTTACCTCCCAGAAAATGATATATTTAAGTTGGAAATTAAAAATAAAAAAAACCCTGATCTCATCTTTATTGTTCCTTTAATTCATCACAGTGGCTCCTGCTTTGCTGGCATGGTGAATAACTTGCTGTGTACCTTTGCCCTTAAGGTATTAGTGACCCCTGAATAAAAGTCACATTAATTACAGTCCCCAAACAATGAATCATTTTATTACAATTTATTTTTATAAAACCAAATCTAAATCTATAGAATGGAACAGCAGCAACGTTTATTTCACCAACAATATTATTACTTCCACAACCTTAATAAACAGCCCAAACCTAATTGGCCATAAAGAAAAAACGGTATTATGGTCTAGAATAATCGCCTTTCAGGAGAGTCGCAAGGGAGAAACACAGACCAAAGGGATAGTAGATAGACAATTATAGATACTCAATGGTCTGATGGAAAAAATCTGTTTGCTAAAGTCAGTGACACATAAAGCAAAGTGATTTAAGGGGTTAATTTTATTAACCTTTTCACAGCCGTAGGCACAGGCTCATGTGAATAAAGAACCAATACAATGTTCCGTCTATATGTATAATCCCTGAAAAGTGTCAGTTTCCTTCATTAAGTCTAACAATTATTTTTAATTAACATGTACCATCAGGGAATGTTGCTAATGGTGACAATTTTTTCTTTTTTTCCCCTTGATTTAATTTTCACAACCAAAAAATGAATTAATATATCCTTACAGGCCATTTAACAGCTTCTGTTTCCTCATTTCTCTTCAACCCGAATATGAATTATATATAGTTAGACAATTCTCTAATATTTCTTGTAGCTTCCCTTGCAAACCATTCCCAGTGTATAAGATTGTTTTTTTTTTATCCAGGCTGTATTTTTCTGCAGTATGTTTAAGACTAGAGATGGCCAGTTCGCGGATCCAAAACCGGGTTCTGCGGCCGATTTCCGAGATCTGCGAATTGCGGATCTCACACATTTTCCGGAATTACGCTTTCCAAATTTTTTCCTAACTGTGTTCGAAAATTTTCGAAAAATCTGGAAATTTCGCAAAATTCTAATTTTTACAGAATTTTAGAAAATTTTGCAAAAATGATACAGCAACTTGCTGTAAAGGGCCCTGGGAAATGGTCTGGGGAACTTTCTAAAAGAATCCTATTCTGATTAGAAAGAATCTGATTGGTATACCAACCAATCACATTCTTTTCCTGTCAGAATTGGTTACAATTAGATTCTAATCTTATTATAACCAATTCTAAATTGGCATACTAACTAGAGATGGACCGGATTGTGGAACCAAACCTGGTTCCATGGCAGATCACCGAGATATGCCAATCCGCAGATTTTCCGAACCCACCTTTGAACATTTTCGAAGATTTTCATGTATCAAATTCACCAATGACAGCTGTTTTTACCCGTGCCAACCCCCTGGGTATAAAAGGCAGCTAGATAGGTGCCACTATGTCAGTGTGTTAAAGTGAGTTTAGTGGAGACCTGACAGTGTAGGAGTTATAGGGTTTTTCCATGCTTTTGAAGCTTTCTGTGTGTGAATATCAGTGTGGTGGATTAGCACTCCTTTTGAGGACTAACCCCCCCCCCCCATAAGTTTTTTGGACAAATTTAGACCTTTTAGAGGTCTACTGGCCCTATTTAAAAACACAGTATTGCAGTTTAGCGATACAGTGCATTATCGATAATGTACAACCGCGACAGTAAATTAACGCTGAACGTTTGTTAATTAACAAACCTATTCTGGAGGACCAAGACAGTGATATGGATGTCAAAATGATGCGCTAGCCAGTGCTTTGTAGCCCCTCCATTATAGTGCACTTCTAGCGCTGTACGTGCCTTTTCCCCATTGGAATGCTCTAAATCCAGGGGCAAGCGCAGGATTGTTAAGGGGGGGGATTTCTAAAGAAGCACAGTAGGAAGTTCATGACTAGAGATGGACTAGACCCAAACTTGAACACACAAATTTGAACGTTCGATAATTATCAAACGTTCAAATTCATGTTCCCAGACTTTAGCGCTCCTATACAGAAAATAGAGGAGCGGTCACCTACCCCCTCCGTTAGCGGAGCTCCACGTCGGCGGCCTTTCAGCATGTCCTTGAAAACATATACATTGCAAATAACAGGCTTCAAGCTTTAGGGTTTTAAAACTTCACCTTTATTTGTAAGCAATTCTGATTGGATACATTAAAATTATTTTAGAAAGAATCTGATTGGTATACTAACCAATAAGATTCTTTTTCAATCAGAATTGGTTACAATCAGATTGGTCTGTTCCCCAGACCATTTCTGAGGTATCAGAGCCATTTACAGTAAGTTAATGTATCATTTTTTGCAAAATTTTCAAAAATACCTTGGAAACTCGAAAATTCCTAGAAAATTCTAAAATTCTCGAATTTTCAAAAAATATCGAACGCGGCTCGAAAATAGAATGCGGAAGCTCGAAAAAAGGTGCAATCGTGAGGAAAGTTTTTTTTTTTTTAGTTCTGGGTATATGTACGTGTTCCCCAGACCACTTCCCAGGACCCACAGCCATGTACAGTAAGTTACCATTGCTGTTTTACCTTATATTTAGGCGGATCTGTGCGGATTTTTTTCTCCCATTGACTTTAATGGGTTTTTACACAGATTTTCGAATTTTCAATTTTTTGCGAAAATCCGCGAATCCACAGGCGGAACGGATTTTAGCAGTTTCGGCCATCTGTGTTTTATTTCCCAGAATTACCACTAGAGATGGCCGAAATCACTGAAATATGTTCCACTTGCTGATTTACTGATTTTCAAGGGAGTTAAAAAATGTGAAAGTTCCGCCTAAGGTATTCAAGCATATGAATAGCAATGGTAACTTACTGTAAATGGCTCAGGGACCTGGGAAATAGTCTGGGGGACATATTTCAATGCCCAAAATCTTAAAAAAAATAAAAATAAAATAAACACCGGCCAGTACCGGAAGCTTCATGCACTTCTTGTTTTGGCATTCCGCATAGTATTTTCTTTGAATTTCCACAATTGTAGATTTTTTTTTGTAAATACAAAATTTATATAAAGTTTTAGATTTTTACATTTAATCATTTTCGAAAATTTTTCTGTGGTAAGGGAAAAATCTGAAAAAATCAGAAAGTTTGAGTTCCAGCGGATCAAGGTTCAGGTTCATCTCTCCTGATCACAAAGTGTGATCATTGACCACTGTGCTCTTTTACATGCCGAGTCCTAAGCTACAGAACTTGTTATTGCAGGTCACACCCACTAGTAGGAAAACCATCTACGTGTCTGTGGCTACTGTAGCTTGTCATCATAACTGGCATGCTGTTTACAGCCAAATATTTTCTATTTGTCATGCAGTCAGCAACCCTTTTGTAAAAGAAACAGTGGAAACTTAGTTTGCATTTAAGAGCCTGTATATTTTTCTGCTACTTATGGACAGATATTAGCACAACTTTACTTTTGCAACTTTCTTTTTTAGGTGACTACTCCATATTGTCTT
The DNA here is from genome assembly GCA_019447015.1 of Hymenochirus boettgeri. NCBI lineage: Eukaryota > Metazoa > Chordata > Amphibia > Anura > Pipidae > Hymenochirus > Hymenochirus boettgeri. The sequence goes on from CM033471.1 coordinate 230,122,359, forward strand.
TCATTTTCCCATACATAGTTCAGTCTAAATAACAAATAAAGTATAAGGAGAAAACTAAGCACTACAGTTTCTTACTGGTAAAATGCTTCTCAGTTGGTCTTTAATTACCAGATTCCCATCAATAAAATAAGAATGTTTTGCACATCAGATGGGCCAGAGCTTTCAATGTGCTGAGCTGGCTTTGCCTCTGGACACAAAAGCCAAACTTTAATAATGTATTTTCTAAGCACGGGAAGTAGAACAGAAAACAAAGGCAACTTTAAGAAGGGAGGATTGTATTGTATTGTGACCCAGCTAGGGAATGATTAAAAAACAATATACAGACATTCGGATATTTTACAGATAATGAAATCTCATGGGAATGTTCAGTTATTGCAGGGAAAAGGGTGTCATTTTATAGCTGTTACTCACACTGGATGCTTGTATCTCATTACTAGTAAATTAACTTGGTTTTAAGGCAGAACCACCAGTTATTAACTTTCAAAAACTTTGTTTAAAAGTTGAAAAGACAAACATTCGAAAGTCGTAAATCAGTGTTGAATTTAGAAATAGAAACACTGAAGTTGTTTTTCAGTTATGCATTTCATGGAACTAACTGCTAGCTACTAGAATAAAGACTGCTACGTAATATTTTTCGTTTGGGAAAACAAACTCCTTCTGTTCTCAATAACATGTGGGATATCTCTTGTTTTGTTGATTTATACGGATTCCCCTCTGTAAACTTTGTATATATTTGCGTATAAGTCTTTATTCTACTAGATGTGGCTATATGATATTTATATACAAGTATATTTGTATTGTGTGTTTTTTCATATGCTAATTGGTTTCCACACCTCATGGGTTAATTGAGGGGTAGTTACTGTTTGTCTTTTAAAAAGGAAGTGACAAAATGTTTGCTCAGCCTCTGATGAAGTGAGCGTGTCTCACGAAACGCGTCAGGTATGGACGCCTTTTTATATGTATGATACTTAATAAAACTATTTTAATAGGAACTGCTTATGTGTTTCCTGGGTTGCAAGGCTTCGCTTCAATCCTAGGGATCCTGAGGAACCTATCTACTGTTTGCTGCAAGATTATGGATTGGTTATACATTAATGGGAGCCTTAATATGTAAAAGATGAACTGAACATTAAAGGGGAACTGTGGTCTCCAAACAAGTTAAATGAAAGGCCAGTTTCCTACCTTTAAAACGAGCCATCAACCACCTCTCTATGTGCTCCACAGCCCAAGATATAAAGAAATTACTGACCAGAAAGTTAAATAAAAAAAATAAACAATGAAAATAAATTGTAGAAATTCTCAGGAGAGCAATTCCTTTCAATTTACCTAAAGTCATTTTTGTACCACAGTTCCCCTTTAATATAGAATGTAGAGACACTGCAGGTTGGGTGAAACAGATAGCACTTCGGTTTTACTTCAAAACATGTTTTCTGGCATCTGCAGTTTCTTGAGCAACAGAATGTGATATTTCTGTTGGGATAACATATTTGTTTTTAAAGGAGAACACAGGGTTTTACATGAAAGAAAGAGATGACAAGGCAACCATAGAGCACCATATGGATACAGATGTGGGAAGTTGCATGGCAATGTTATTTGGCCTATAATTGAGTTTGTAACAGTAACAAAGGAATGTTTATATTCTGAGATTCTATTCTACTTACATATACCCCAAACATATATTTTATGTATTTAAGTTTTGTACATTTTTATGTCTTGTGTTTGCACCTATCTGTTATGCATGCTGTTATAATAGTGTATTAAGATATGGAAGGGTAGGGGTAACTGTTATACATATGTCACCTAATTAGGGTGCATCTATTGAAAAGTCATTATAATGAGGATACGGTGCCATTCTACACTGGTAGAACACACTGTGTACGCACCACCCTACAGATATTTTTATATCACCAGGGTGAGATATCTAAACTGACATTAAATAACAATAATGGTTAGTGCCAGTTAACTTATATATATATATATATATTCAGTGGTGGTGCTGTAAAAGCACTAGGATCTTTAATTTGTGGAGAAAAATGTCAAATAGGTACAGATAGGTAAGTATCCATAGGGGTTTCAATCTAGGTAGGTAAGTATCCATAAAAGTATCCAAAAAAGTGATATCACAAAAAAAAAGATCCAAAGATACTGCAATTACACATGATGTTTATATTTGTATCCTTAACTGCCGGCTTGGATAGAAGCAGTTATCGAACAATCTTTCATTGTAAATACGGACAGATCTGATCTTTGTGTACGCCTAGTATGAGTGGGGCCCCACTTAAAGGGGAACTAAAGTCTCCAGACAACATTGTCCCAATAGACAGAGAACATTCACAAACATACAACAAGCTGTGTCTCACCTCTCCCTTTGCTGTGGCCATTGGGTAATTTATGAAAATAACCTGTGAGTACTAGGGGTCAGCTCCCACAATCCACCTTAGCTGGGTAAACCCCCAGCTAAGTGTCTGCGTACAGGCACATGCTCCATAAAGCTCAACAGATCAAAACAAGGAAGTTGCAGCCTTGCTTCCTAGAAGCTGACAACCAATCACATTATAGCACAGAGATCTTCCCTCTCCATGACACAGAACAGGGATTTCAGTTTTTTGTTTTCAAACACATTCAAGGCTCCTGTCCTAACAATGATATAATCCTTTGCTTTTCATACAAAAAGAAAATGAATCTTTGCAGTGTATTTCATAGATAGCATGGATGTAAGAAACAGAATACTTACATTTCAGCAAAAATAAAAGTAAGTGTGGGGAATAGAACCTGCAAATTGTAAATTTACCCTGTCTTGCTAAAAGCAGACGTCTTACCTCTAGGCTAAGAGGGACACTATATAAACCATTGGTACACATAGAATATTGTAGTAGGAACATAATAGAACCAAAAAATAAAAATACATTGGGGGAATCAAACTCATAACCTTCTGATCTGTATGTGTCTAACCCTGGCATCTTACAAGGTGAGCCACCGCTGAATAAGCTTAAAGCCTAGGAACATTTAGAAGCTTTATCTTTTGCATGGAATATAATAGAAACAAAAAAAAAAAGGTTTAGCTGGGGTATTGAACTTGTGATCTTCTGAACTGTATGTGTCTAACCCTGGTGTCTTACAAGGTGAGCCACCACTGCACAAGCTGAATGTAAGGGTACAATTAGAAGCTTTATCTTTCTCATGGAATATAATAGAAACAAAAAAAGCTACATCTGGGGTATTGAACTTGTGACCTTCTGAACCGCGTATTTTTTAAATCTGGTGCCTTACCTGGTGCGCCAACACTGAATAAGCAGAGAGCCTAGCTACATTTGGTAACTTTATCTTTTGCTAGTAAAAGAATAATTTAAAAAACGGAATATGGAATCCCTGATAACTTAGAAAGCTGCTTGTTACCCTGCAGTTTATTTTCTAGCAACTCACACTGACTGGTAAATAAACTGCAGGGTAACAAGCAGCTTTAAAAATCTTATCAGGGATTCCATATTGGTGTGTAGACATCTGCATAGGAAACACTTTGTGCATAGAGACAGTGAATACTGGGGTCAGGGGGCGTGGTTCTTAGATGACTTCATGGGCTGTGGGTTGTACTGGCAACAACATGGAAGCCTTCTTATTTACAGAATCTATTTCTCACATATATTAAATGCAATGTACCACAGAAGAATCTTACAATGTATAGGTGTTCTAGGGAGAAAAACTTTCACATTAGGTTTTTGAAAATGTAAGTTTAGTTCTCCTTTAAGTTGTCTTCATCAGATGAGTGACTTCAATTAACAATATATTTGGATCCTATAGAGTTTGAAAAAAATATTTACAAAAAGAGCGCATTAAAAGTCATTGTTGAAGAATAGTCCAAGGGTAGTCAGTATGGTATGGCCAACAATGGCAAATTATAGGACCAGGGAAAAGTTTAAGGACTCATTAAGTCCCCCAGGAAACAGGGAGATTCAATAAAAGTTCTAATCGTTAAAAATGGTGCTAATTTTGCCCCAACCCCTCAGATGTTAGCTTTCAAATGTTAAATAATATCTGATTGGTTGGGGCAAAATTAGCACCATTTTTAACGATAAGAACTTTTATTTAATCTCCCTGAGTGTCTTTAATTGGTAGATCCATCTAGTCTCATGGAGCAGGAGTTTATTGTCAATATCCCCATCACGAATGGTTGTCTTAATTTTCTCCAGACCAAAGAATTTTAGGTCTTAATAGAACCCCCCATGGACCATCAGAAAGTGGTCTGCAACAGCCGAGAGGGATATACCCTCTGTCTTACGTTTACCTGCCAGTCTGATATCTGACATGTGCTTGGCCAACCTTTGTTTCATCTTTTGTCTAGTCTTGCCAATGTACAAAAGTCCACAAGGACATTGGATCGTATACAAATCGTATATAATCATTGACAGTACATTGACAGTATTCACGGATTTATTTCAAAATTAGTTTCAAGAAGAAAAAAAAAGAAGCAATTCAAAAATCCAACACCTACAAAAACAAGTACTAAGCAATAATAGATTGTAAGCACTCCGGGACAGGGACCTCCTTTCCTCTTGTTGCAAAGCTCTAGCACTTCTATTTATGTATTTGTTACCCTTGTATGACTTTTTTTGTATTTTGTTATTGTACAGCACTGTGTCACCAAGTGGCATTTTTTATAAATAAACTATACATACATACATACATACATACATAATACATACGTATTAGTTGAAAACTCAAATTACCGTACAAAGCACATATGACATATCAATAGAACATACGGAGCACACGTTTACCTAGGCTGGGCTATGGAAAATCAAACCAAGAAGCTCTCGTTAAGTTTAGATCCAGTTTCACAAAATGCATCTAATATAAATATTTCTATGCAGATCCTTTCCATTGCATTGTATTATTATCACATTAGCTAGTGGATATATTCAGCCCTGTAGGACACAAAGTAACTTCTGCCAAATGCTAATAGGGCTGAGATTGGCTGCCTGGGCAATGTAGGCAGTGTTTAATTGTTATCTCAATTTGTAGTGAGTTGGCAGCAAAGGTTAGTATTGAATTTTCCATTAATTGCTACAATGGATGTTTGTGATCATTTAATATACACCCTATGGTGGACCATTGACTAATCTAAATCCTGAAACAGTGGAGATCACATAATAAATAGTGCAAAACCCATGCTACCCAATAGATGGGTTAGCGTGGCTTTTTCACCAATTTTGCGCAGGCCCCACCATTTCAAAAATAAAATTTGGGAAATAACATAGTCTTTTCAATATTGGCAAAAATGTAATGCTTATTGAATTCAGGTGTACAGGGCAGAAAAAAAAAGTTAATGCAGTAAACTTCGCGAGGGATTTTAAAGCATTGCGGGATTGCAGTCAGGTGAGATTTTACTTTTTATTATTTCAGCGGCCTGTGTGAATTTAATTTAAATGAAAAAAAGAAGTACCTATGAATGCAGTGTTGTCTAATCTCAAAAGGCAGAATCCAGGACATCCCCAGACACTGTCAAAGAAAAGGTGAAACCAGGCAGATAAATTAGTGACATCAAACCTTTGGTCCTACTACTGCAGTTACATTAAAACTTACTAAAACCCACAATAGCTCTTAGTTGACAAATTCAGTTTTACAGAAATTGGACAAGGGAACCAAATAACCTCTTTGTACCTCTCAGTGGCTGGTTCTGAATGCCAGGAAATGCCAAGAGGAAGCCAATCGTAACATTTCCAGAACAGACTAAAGCCTCGGGTTCCCCAGCCGGTTTGGTGGCTCCTTCTGTATCTCAGCTGCTAATGATTCTTGTGGACCATAGCACATAAAGTTTGTTTTGCATTTCCCTCTAATGCCCTCGTTAATGAACCTTGAAAGGCGGTATTTCCAATAAAGAACAATTAAGACTGAAAATGCCTGTAATGAACAAACTCACTTACAATATAATAGTTAACCAGCAAATGGATTGCAGGGAAGAAAAATAATTTGTTGAATTGCAGACCTCTGGGATAATGATTATTGAGTAAATTAGGTTTGAAGTCTGAATGTGTTGGAGTGATTTAGATAGACTGACCCTTGCTTTGCTGGGTTACTACACAATGTTGAATTTTCTGTATAATGCTGACAATATAGTTTTGCTATCTGGACTTTTATTTAGCTATATACTATAGTCATTTCTTTAATACTGTTTATCTTATAGGAACAGACCAAGTGTTATGTAACAGTGTCCTCCTCTTCCACCAAGCCACAGCATGATCGGAGGAAACTAAACGGAGGAAACAAAAAGTCGAAAAATCGGAAGGATCCGAGGATTTCTCAAAACCGATTGTTACAAAACTAGGTTTCATCACTAATGGTGAAATGGGGACTTTTCATCTACTGTATATTACATTTAACAAATATATGATGCTTATTTGGTGGTACATGACAAACCCAAGACACTTTGGGGCAAAATGTAACCAATGAGGTCTAGCTGTATAACCATAAACACCATTTCCACAGTTATTTATTTGCACCTAGGCAGGGTGAGGCTTAGATTCAATGGCATCTGGTGTGGGCCTTTTTGAAGTGATATTTGAGAAAAACAATTATTTGGTCATTAGTGTGGAGCTATAGGACCCAATGCATTTCTCTACTGGCCTATATCCCAGAAACTGATTATGCCGCTTCAGCCAACCCATAAATGTTGTTTGGGACCCATAGTGCTGGATCAATGACGTGACCCGCCAAACGTACACAATTGTCATCTGAATCGGATGGTCGCTGACATATATCTAACATGTGTATGGGCCTTAAGTCCTTTCTACATAAAACAGCAATTAAAGATTAAAAACAGATCTCCCAGAAACACCTCTGAAATAACAGGGGGCCTCTATCTAATACTGTATTCATAACGCTGGTCAATTAACTTATAACTGTAGAGATTACTGTTTTATTCTATCTACCATTCGCTCTTAACAATAGGACTTCTCCACAATCTCCGTTATAGGTTAATACCACGGTTGACAAATACTTTTCTTGTGCTACAGTTTTTTTTCAACCTTATTGTCTATGTAGAAGAGAGTCAATGTTATATTAAAAGTCTATAATAAATAATCCTTTCCAGATTGTGTCTGAGGTACTTTTGCTTTAGATCTTTGCTGTGGTAAAATATTTAAATTTGTCACTGCATGGTTTTTAGTATATTTATTACAAGTTTCAATTTAAAACCTAGCACTGCATAACGTATAGTGTAAATGGATGGGTGAGCTTCTCTGTAGGATGCATTGAGAGAGTTTTTTTGTTGCCTCTTGTTTTTGTGATTTATTCTATTTAGTTCCCTCTATCAATTACCCTAGTTACCCTCTCTGCTTGAAAATCACATTTGGTTCTATATACTGTACATTTTGTCTTTATATTGGATACTGTATGTGTATCCTTTGATAATTTATTGGCGAACAGCCCCCAGGGTTTATTGTATTGTCCATTTAAATATTTGTACAAGATGGCCATGTCCCCCTGTAGAATCTATTGCCAAATGTTAATAACTGTCTATTGAAACTCATTCCATTCCCCTTATTAATTTAGTTGATTTTCCTTGAACAAATCTAGGGCCATATTTATAAAAGCCCAATTTTGCAATACCACGTCTTTAACAATCATTGCCACAATCTTAAATGTATGATTGCGGACGTATAGTATAGTATTTGAGGTTGAATAAAGACATACGTCCATCTAGCAATATCCTCATTTCCTGCCTAACTGTTGATCCAGAGGAAGGCAAAAAAAACCCCAAAACACCCAATTTATGAAGGGGAAACAAAATCCTTCCTGACTCCAAGTGGCAATCGGAAATTTCCCTGGATCAACTCTACTTTATATACGTAAATCAATGATTGCAGTTATAAATTTGTGATTGCGTTGTACATTTACATTTGTTATTGTAAATTTATGATTCAGATCATAATTATATGTGACTAGACATTAAACCCACTACAATAAGGGGCGCTAGAAGCACAGAGTGCCCCCTTAGTGTCCCATGGCCATAGTCCTCCTCCATGTCCCAAGCCCAGAGTACCCTCTTAGTGTCCCAAGGCCAGAGTCCCCCCTCCGTCCAAGGCCAGGTGACCCCTCTGTCCCAAATCCAGCCCCCCTCTGTCCCAAATCCAGGGCTCCCTATTTGTACCAAATCCAAGACCCCCCCTCTGTCCCGAATCCAGCCCCCCCTGTCCAAAATCCAGGGGCCCCCCTGTCCCAAGCAACCTTACCTGCAGTCTGTTTAATTGCCGTTCTCCCTCCGTGTTTCCTGTGTTTCTCCCTCTAGTGGTGAGTAAATAGGAACTGCAGACACTCGCCCTCTAGTGGTGAGTCAATAGGAACTGCAGAGACTCTCCCTGTAGTGGTGAGTCCATAGGAACTGCAGTGACACACACACACGGACACAGGGACGCACACTTAGGGTTTTATTATATATGATTACCAGACCTAGGAATATTGATGGAATTTAATCAGAGACACAAAATAATACAATTTCCATACACAGATAAAGTAGGCACAAAGATGTATTTGCTTTCATCAATGGCTAATAGACTACATTTAGTATACTGCTACATGTACTGTATATATATATATATATATATATATATATATATATATAGGATATATAGAGGATATATAGGATATATATATATAGGATATATATAGGATATATATAGGATTCCAGTGAAGGAGCACTCGTAGGTCTTGTAATAAAGGTAAATATATATATATATATATATATATATATATATATTTTTTTTTTTTAAATAAAATAAATAAATTGGTTTTATACCCTTGTTATACTTAGCTGTTGAAATAATAAGCTGCCATTTCAGATTCTGCATTTGTCCTTTTTGCCAGGATGCACCACTTCTTTGGAATATTCCTAACATTAATTTCTATTGATTGGTTGTTGTGTGGGTTAGGCTGGGTACAGATCATAAGATATTTTCGGCCGACTGGCCAATAGTGGCTTGTATGGGCCGGCAAAAAATATTGCATGGTGTGGGGCAGCCGGCCACAACTGTTGGTAAATCACGGCTGATTGTGTGGTTCCCTATTGCCACTATTGCCGCAACCGACAGTCCCCCCATGTGCCCCTCCATGTCCCCCTCATGATAAGATCTGTATGGAGATATTGAACTGGGACTACTGTATATTGGACACTATAAAATGTGGTCACTAAAATAAGAAAATATGCCTTATGGCAGGCAGACTGTTCATTGTGACCATTCCCACCCCCCCTGTTGTCACTCATAGATGATCACTAAACACAAAGCAACATCCAGTTGCATCTTGATTTCTTGTTGTTCCATCTCTGAGGTCAACTCAAACTTCTGCAAAAACTTTGGGAAGAAGATGGCAGGCGATAAAATATAACTTTGAATAGAGAAAGTCACGGATGAATTCTAGCAGACTACATGCCAGATGGGTTTAATATACTGTGCTAAATCAGCTTCATTATTACTTTAGATAATTAAAACACATCACATATCCGTACGCTCCGGAGGAAAGTTGTGCTGTTTAAAATTCTTCTGTAGCTGCCAAATAGAGTTGGTTGTATTATTTTATTATTTTTCTCTCTTTTTTTTATATATCTCCCCCAGATTTCCTCAGTTTTATAGCACTTTTTGCTAGTGACTAATAACAAACTTGTCTGTCAAACAGTTTATATAGTGGCTGGTCTGATTTCATACTGAAGCTTCTGCACCTGCATTACTTAGATTAACGCTATCAGCAGGGGCTGTGCAAAGTTCTCGGCTTTCATCCCACGTTCCTCCCCAATCTCATTCCACATGAATCAGCTGTAAATGTGGCAAAAGTCCTACAGATATCATCCAAACAGGAAAGTTTATTCTCTAACAGGCCTTTCCCCCCACAGTTGACATCTGAAATATCTAATACACTTCTAGATCACCTACTAATAAAAATAATAAGCTTCTACTCTCTTTATTATTTTTCTATACCATCCTTTCTTTCCTCTTCTCTGTTCTTCTATAAAAACCTGTTTGTTAAATAATTCAATTTACAGTTAGCTAAATAATTCAGAAAACATAAAAAGAACTGTAAGTAGAATTTATAATCCATTCTTCCTCTTGTTAGACAAAAAGCACAAGGGCGTCCAATAATGTATGCAAAGACAATTACTCTGGGCATAGTCATCTTTAGTGTGTACATGTAAATATCAGGTCATACACTGGTTGAGAGTTATCCCACACTGGCTCTCACAGAACTGCACTTGTAGTTATTATAAATAGATGTTGCAGCTTTATTTAAATCTCTAGAGAATATGTCAGAACAGTTATATATGCAGAGATTTAAAGCAGAACTGTGTAGTCTACTAGTCCAGAGAAACATGTTCCTAATACTTGTCTAAAACCTGTCAAATGTGGAGATGAAAAAACTTAGTTATAGTTTCTCTTTGGAACCTCAACTGGATCAACTAAATACCAGGTTTGGATCATGACGTCCCAAAAAATATGATGACAGGAATTTAGAGAGGGAATTTTAAGGGATCTGCTCATTAATGTTAACCAAACAACAGATCCTGACAGCACCTGGCCCCCACAGTTGTTCTGGGATGGGACTGGTCGTTTAGTGCAGAACATTTAGATTTTCTCCATTTCTATTCCAGCTAAAGTGACTGAGGACCAATGTTCCCTCTCGTTTTTGATTGGCTGTTTGCACTAATATATATTTTCTGTGTGGATACAAAATTAACTTTTCCGTTGTACATACCACAAAGCATTAGTGTTAGTACTTATATATGTAGGGACATCTAACAAATCCATACAGAAAAGGTACTGTACAGTATGAATTTGATTGTTAATCATTGGGTACAAAATGTCAATGTTTTTTGCCCCTTCCCTCTTCAAGTGCCAAGTTCCAAGGGATATAGGAATTAATATCTCAAATATGCGAGTAAATAACAAATTTTCAAATCTGCGAGTTGTTCATGGGATAATTATCAAATGTTCAAACACAAGAGCTCGAAAGTAGCGAGCGTGAGTAGAATCGAAAGTCCTGGATATTCAAACATGTTCCCCAGACCATTTCCCAGGTCCCACAGCCGTTTACATTAAGTTACCATTGATATTTTAATTGTATTTCATTCGAACTTTTCAAACTATTTGACTCCCATTGACTTTAGTGGGTCTGTTTTTGAACTTTCCATATAGTTCGAAAGTTCGAAAACGGCCCGAACATTCCAAAGTTCGGCCATCTCTACTGAAGACTAGAGATGTAATGTGGTTTCTAGTAAAACCCAGTTTTGAATCGAATCTGAGGGTTTCGAAGTCCCTCTGAAACTTTCGGAACTCCCAAATTTCATGGAACCCGGATTTTTAGAATTTTCGATTTTTATTGAAAATCAAAAGTAGACGATTTTAGACGATTTTCGAAAAATGAAAGTAGACGATTTTCGAAAATCGAATTTTCTAAAATTTTTAAAATTCGAAAACGGAACGAAACTCAACAGTTTCGAACATCTCTACTGAAGACAGCTCTCTCTAGACAGCAAACACAAGAATAAAGAGGTTTATATCCTGCTTAATTCTCTGCATATTTGTATTATTTCTAGGAAAATTATCATAGGCGAGGTGAAAGCATCAGAAAGCACCAAATGTGACCATCCGCTAAAGCCTTAAACCTTACCCTAATCAGGATAAAGGTACTCTCAGTAACAAAACTTAATAAAACTCAATAAAGCAAATATTTGCATGAAAAATCCAGAGTGCCGGAGCATATTTCTCTACTGTTGTGGATATAATGTACATCTTCTCTGGAGGCACCTGGTATATATGTATTGAGGATGCATTATTTTTCTTTTTACATTTTTAACTAGTACTTTCCTTTACTTATACTTTCTAACTGCTACTCTTCTCCAATGCCACCTTTTTCTGCAGTAAATATTCCTTCACTTTTGAGTTTTACTCAATCATTTTAACTTTATTTTTCTCAATGTATCGCCTGCTGTTTTCTTTTTCTTTTATGTTGTAATTTACTTTGTGCCTCTGTGCACAGTAGGAGGTTAACGAAAGGGGCAGGAGAAAAGATCTAAAAATGCTCTGGGCTCAGGTGACAGACAGGGGACAGTGACAGAAAAATCAGTCATGGTGGAATGAACAGACAGGACATAGAAAATGGACTGTGACCAGTTAAGGTGACATCAAGCATTGAAGCAGTTTGTGTGGGTTTTTTTGTAAAGAAACAAAAAAGTGTAATGAGTTTGATTCAGCCAGAACTTATTGGTGTATTTCATTCATGTGGGCAGAAAGGCCTTAATCTGTATTGGTAAACAGGAGAAGTATTATAATATGTTTCCACGGGGGGTCTATGTGTTGTTACAATACAGCTATCTCCATTGAAGGAAATGTTTTTTGAGTAAATTTCAGGAGAATTATGCTGTGTACAAACATAAGATTACTAACAGGAGTGGCTGATGAATATCTGACTTACTTGCAGACTTGCATTAGCATCATAAGTACATGGAAAGGGTAATATCAGCAAAGTGATCGCGATGCAGGCAAACTACCACTGTCGTCATTGTGGTTGGTTGGTACGGAGAGAAAATATATGTCTGTTGGCAATTGCTTCCCGTAAAACAAGTAGGACCAATTGATAATCTATATCATATATAGGCATTCTGGTTAGTGAATGCACATACCATCGCATATTGCCAATAGGGTACTGGATTCTGTCAGCACATATGCAATGGAAGTTGCTTTTGGGGGGCCTGAAGAAACACCACATCTAGAATATGTAGTGTTGCTTTTGAATCCAGTATCCAGTAACTGGAGAAGGTTCAAAGGAAAGAAACCAAAATAAAGGGAATGTAGGCTATGCTTAGCTATGAAGATTACTAAATAACTGATGGGTAGGAATAGTGTTGGGTCAATGGTTTGACCCAGTGGTGTCTTTATTCAACTTTAGCCAATTAGCTTCTACTGTAAGGGTGACCAGACATGTGTGACCAAGGTCGCAAAATCATGATCTGCTGAAATTGGTGCAGCCACACTATACACTTTTTAAGGAACTATTGTTTATTCGGCCTATACACATGCACACTTGTTATCAACAACTTATACTTTAGTATAGGGCACTGGTAACAATCCGTCTTTCCATAGATATTCAGTAAATCCAAGTCCAAGTTACTCATTTGTTAAGTACCCTTGGACAGCTGTTGTGGACAAGTTTGTTTGTATTAGTATTTCATCTATGACCTCATCCCCGTATGAGCTATTAAAGGTTGCTTTACATGATATTTTCTAAATAGACGATTAGTCTAATTCACCAGTTATCTATATAACATGTTCAAGCATCCCATTAAGAAAAATTATAAGATTGTATAGCATTTTAAAAATCTAAGTCAATTTTATGCATCATATAAAAAAAGGAAATTTAATTCATTATGAACAACTGGGGAAACTAATCCATTTGTTTTACAATAATTCCTAGCTTACTACAGAGATCTGTAGAATAAACATTACATCTCTTGTATCCCATTGTTGTCACTGTAGATTTTTAGCTTAGTAATTGTTTATAGCGCAACTGAATATTTTTCATTCAGTTCTTTTCTTGTAAACTAGCCCGTGACTTTCACATATTTATTCAACTAGCTTTTAGAATCATTACATTGAGATCTGATCTAAAGTTGCCTGTTCGAGAAAATGCTTGACTACATAAAATGTGTAATTTTTAAACTCAATCTAAAAGCATTTTCCAAGAGCCTTGGGGGAATTTGGAATTTGATTTTTAGAGACTTTCCGCTACTCTACTAGATAATTAATTCTATGGGACCTAAAGGATTTTGATAAAAAAAACAATAAGAGTTACATTGCACAAAGATTTTATATTATCATGTAGTACATTGGTACTTGGTATTCTACAGAAAAGTTTCGGAAGGCATCATTTTATAATATAGGGCTGCTTTACAAAATGACTTTCAGCTGTTCAGCTCCTGTGTGTTCTATTCCAGGGGGAAAATCAATACCTGAATTGTTTATAGTGGCTGAGCAAATGGATTGCGTGGACACTTCTGGAGTCGGAATTATCTTCAGAACAGCCTGCAGGATTAAGCGAGATAGTTAGCAGAAGATTAAAGAGGGCATTTGTCTTGGACAACTAAACAAGGTAGAGTCACTTGAAGCTTTCCGTAGACACATTATATAATATTGTGAAATATGTTTACCTTTTACATTAAAACACTTTTTACAATTTGTAGCTGGCGCCAAATTTTGTCCTAAAAAAGTAGACCCTCTCCTTATAGTTCCTGAGTACCTTTGTATCACTTTATTTAGGGATGCTAAAAAGGAGAACATTTTTGGTCCTTTTCTTAAAAGCTGTGTATGTAGTTAAAAGTATGGGGATATTACACAAACAAGTAAATGTGTTCTAAATAGAAATAGGGATTAACAGAATCTTTCCAGTGGTCCATACAAATAAAGATTCCTTGAACTGACGTTTCTTTGAATAGCTTCTTTTTAGAATCTATTGAGCCTAATTTGTTTTTATACAGGGCAATGTTAATCAGTTTTTTGTAATTTAACCTTACAGAACATTTTTACTGAATAGTTCTATACTTGACTTCATATCTGGCTCTTTACAGGAGAATTTTCCAACCAACTGACATTCATTTCTTCCTATCTTAATGGGATCCGAAGTCCCAAAATCCGAATGATCCGTCCAGTTTTGGGTTGGAATATTTGGATTTTGAAACTGAGGGGTTCCATGTCGGGGTGCAGGTCTGAGATAGACCCAGATACCATTTCTAGTAGAAGGTAGAATCTGGACAGGGTTTTGCAACTCATAATCCTTGCAGTACATATATATATATTATCGCACATTGCCTCTAATAGGAATTCATTTTGTTTTGTCTGCGAGTTCACAGAACGCAGAGAGTTCTGTTCATGTCGGGTCTGGCTGAATAACTGATATGGTTGAAATAGTTGGTGGATCAGTTTCATGGTGGTGAGTCTCATGCTTTCCCTTTTTGTAACTCTAAAGTAGACCAGCTTTGCTTATTGTATTAATGCTGCTTTTAGACAGCGCTGAGAAGCATTTGGAGGACAGGAAGGCAGCATTAATCAATCTGCAGAGCTGGTCTAGATCAGAGTTTCATGGGGGCACAGTGGTAGGGACTGAAACCTGGTTTCTGGTTGAAACTGCTCGTTCTGTCATTATAACTACAGATAAAATATCAACATTAAGATTCCAAATTTTGAGGTTTGGCCACAGAATTATGTCAAATTGTCGAATCCGCAGGTGGAAACCTGGTGGGATTGTGCAACCCTTGTGACAAGTAAACATTTTCCCAATATATAAGAATTTGACATCTCTGTACAACAAACAAACAAACATCTGAATGGTTTTATGAAGAATGCTAGTGTTACAGAAATAAATACGTGATCTCTACATGATATTATATATACAGTAGCTAAATATACAATGTGAAAAGACAATAAATGGCAGAGTATTTATTTTATCTTTTTCTGTCTTTATTGCTGAGATCTTCTGTTTTTGTGTCAGTCCTTTCACTAATACAAAGTTCTACCTTGGTCTTTGCCCTTTCCTCTCATTTCCTCCTGACATTAATATATTTCAGATTTTCTAAAAATGACTTAAAAGGAACAAACCAAGTGACCCTTTTGCCCTAGAGCCCAACCATCGAAGACTACAGCGGTGGAATCCTGCAGACTACATTACCAGTGTGACATCACTACATGCTATGACTGCCAGCAAAATGCCATTTAAGGGCACAGGGAAAAGGCTGTGTCAGCAGGTATACCTGACATCAATGGATGACATTTACTTTCACAAACTATAGATCCACTTTTAAAAAATGACTAGACTTTGACAAGAGCAGCATGTATAAAATCATGCTTTTCCTATGGGCAAGTGAGCGTTTTTACCATTTATTTTTGAATGAATGCATTTCAGCCATCTTGTGGCCATTCCTTCTGTGGCCATTGATTCTGGTTTGCTTAAAATTTGACAAATCCTGCTTACCTTCAAGAGTTGGATGTATTGATACTTCATGGAGCACCCTGGTCTTTGTATATGGACAAGCAGGAGTGCGGTCATCAAGATAGTTTGTTTACAGGCAGGGGGAACAGACAATTTTTATGCAAAGAATCAAAATAAACAGAGTGCACTGAGGGATTTTAATAAATCATTAAAGAGCCTTTATTGGCTGTGCAATTCAAGAAACATTTTGGCCCCATAATATTTAATGATTTTTGTAAATCTCTGGCCCTTTTACTGGCCCTTTAATCACCTTTTAAAACCCATGGATACTCTTAGCTTTCTGCCTTCTTCTCGGTTTTACCACTTGTTAAGTTCTTTATGTATCACAAGAGAATATTAATCCCAATGATAAATGATGTGTTTTGAATCTGTTCTAACATCACCTTTCTGCCTATAAATCGTCTCATCAAGTTGACTTAACCAGTGATGCATTTTTCAGTTTTTATTGCACTCATAAAATTTAGGAATGGACCATTTAAATTTGCATAGCAGTATTTTTTCTTTTCTTTTTTTTTTTCTTTTCAGTCGTAGAGATACAGTACTCAACTCCAAGCACATGGACCTCTATATTTTCATCTGTGCGGGATATTTTAAATCAAATTATTCCCAGTAAGTAGCATCTACTCCCATTGTAACGAGTACGGTCAAGAGAGCTTATTATAAGCAAGGGAGATTTATGAAATTGTGCTGAATGCATTACTGTTCAGAGTCTTAACTTATCTTTCTTTATTGACAAAGAGTCTTGTTTCACTTATGGAACGGTTACAATATTAGTTCCCTTTTTATTATCATAGTGAAGCACAAAGCTATCTTCCCTGGGCTCTATTCTAATTTTTTCCTCTCATTGTTGTAACTGGGTTCCGGAGTCTTTTGTGGAGAAAGAAAGAACATATTGGTTATTTGATTTGTCTTTTCAGTTAATTTATAATGTGGCTGAATTAAACAGTAAAATTTATTTTAGCACAAGGAGATGATTAAAATAAGCGGCACCAGCAAAAGGGCAGAAAGCAGCAATACGAAGGAAAATGCTCTCTTTCTGCTTAACATTTTTTCTCATTAATTTTCCTGTTTAAGAAAGATGGAATAAGTGTTTCAATATAGCAGGGATGGTATATTTTTGCCAGATGTATTTATCGAAATCATAGTTTGAGATGTCATTTGGTTTGCCTCAACCAAGCCTTTATCAAAGAAAGACACAGAAAAATACCATTGGCAGTTCTCATGACGGAAGCCTTGCAATCAAAGTCTGCTAAAGTCCGTGAGACCCTTATAACACATGGATAACACACAGGTATCTCCCATAAAAAGTATCTTTATTAAATTCTATTTCATTTTTTTGTGCTATATATAAAGCAGAAATCTTGTATGTATGTATGTGCTTACCTCCCAGCCACGCCCCTTAATGCTTCCACATAACGGCGATGCACTCTGAAAGGGCCAACACCCATGAAGTCCAGTTTAACCAATAAAAAGCCTGCACATCACTTGCAGAATGTGATTCCCCAATTCAGTAACTCAGATGAAGGGCCTGGGTTCTGTGTGCTGCCTGACTTCAACAACACAGACACAGAGTCCACTTCAGTGATACAACAACAGCGTAATGTATGGCTACACAACTCAGAGAGCTGCACACACAAAACAATAGCTTCTATAACAGAGGGAACCAGACATTTCCCTTAAGGTCTTAAGACATTACAATTTGCTCATGGAAGGTTTCAAATATTAACCCTGTTACTATTGGTGATATGAACCACATTTATATACAAATATAAACCCTGGAAAGACTATGTTACTATTGGTGATATGAATGACATTTATATACAAATATAAACCCTGGAAAGACTATGTTACTATTGGTGATAGGAATGACATTTATATACAAATATAAACCCTGGAAAGACTATGTTACTATTGGTGATATGAAGACATTTATATCAAATATAAACCCTGGAAAGACCATGTTACTATTGGTGATATGAATGACCTTTATATACAAATATAAACCCTGGAAATACTGTTACTATTGGTGATATAAACCACATTATATACAAATATAAACCCTGGAAAGACTATGTTACTATTGGTGTATGAAGCACATTTAATAGAAATATAAACCCTGGGAAGACTATGTTACTATTGGTGATATGAATCACATTTATATACAATATTAACCCTGGAAAGATGTTACTATTAGTGATAGGAAGACATTATAACAAATATAAACCCTGGAAAGACTATGTTACTATGGTGATATGAATGACATTTATATACAAATATAAACCCTGGAAAGACTATGTTACATTGGTGATATGAATGACATTTATATACAAAAATAAACCCTGGAAATACTGTTACTATTGGTGATATAAACCACATTTATATACAAATTAAAACCCTGAAAGACTATGTTACTATTGGTGATATGAAGCACATTTATATAAAATATAAAACCTGGAGAGACTATGTTACTATTGGTGATATGATCACATTTATATACAAATATTAACCCTGGAAATACTGTTACTATTAGTGATATGAATCACATTTATATACAAAATATAAACCCTGGAAGACTATGTTACTATTGGTGATATGAATGACATTTATATACAAATATAAACCCTGGAAAGACTATGTTACTATTGGTGATATGAATGACATTTATATACAAATATAAACCCTGGAAATACTGTTACTATTGGTGATATAAACCACATTTATATACAAATATAAACCCTGGAAAGACTATGTTACTATTGGTGATATGAAGCACATTTATATAGAAATATAAACCCTGGGAAGACTATGTTACTATTGGTGATATGAATCACATTTATATACAAATATTAACCCTGGAAATACTGTTACTATTAGTGATAGGAATGACATTTATATCCAATATAAACCCTGGAAAGACTATGTTACTATTGGTGATATAATACATTTATATACAATATAAACCCTGGAAAGACTAGTTTACTATTGTGATATGAATGACATTTATATACAAATATAAACCCTGGAAATACTGTTAATTGGTGATATAACCACATTTATATACAAATATAAACCCTGGAAAGACTATGTTACTATTGGTGATATGAAGCACATTTATATAGAAATATAAACCCTGGAAGACTATGTTACTATTGGTGATATGAATCACATTTATACAAAATATTAACCCTGGAAATACTGTTACTATTATGATATAATCACATTTATATACAAATATAAACCCTGGAAAGACTATGTTACTATTGGTGATAGAATGACTTATATACAAATTAAACCCTGGAAAGACTATGTTACTATTGGTGATATGATGACATTTATATATACAAATATAAACCCTGGAAAGACTATGTTACTATTGATGATATGAATGACATTTAATACAATATAAACAGTGGAAAGCTATGTTACTATTAGTGATATGAATGATATTTATATACAGATAAAACCCTGGAAAGACTATGTTACTATTGGTGATAGGAATGACATTTATACACAAATATAAACCCTGGAACGACTATTTACTATTGGTGATATGAAGCACATTTATATAAATATAAACCCTGGAAAGACTATGTTACTATTGGTGATATGAATACATTTATATACAAATATAACCCTGGAAAACTGTTACTATTGTGATAGAATACATTTATATCACAATATAAACCCTGGAAAGACTATGTTACTATTGGTGATATAATACATTTATATACAATATAAACCCTGGAAAGACTATTTACTATTGTGATATGAATGACATTTATATACAAATATAAACCCTGGAAATACTGTTAATTGGTGATATAACCACATTTATATACAAATATAAACCCTGGAAAGACTATGTTACTATTGGTGATATGAAGCACATTTATATAGAAATATAAACCCTGGAAGACTATGTTACTATTGGTGATATGAATCACATTTATACAAAATATTAACCCTGGAAAACTGTTACTATTATGATATGAATCACATTTATATACAAATATAAACCCTGGAAAGACTATGTTACTATTGGTGATATGAATGACTTATATACAAATTAAACCCTGGAAAGACTATGTTACTATTGGTGATATGATGACATTTATATACAAATATAAACCCTGGAAAGACTATGTTACTATTGTGATATGAATGACATTTATATACAATATAAACTGGAAAGTATGTTACTATTGTGATATGAATGATTTTATATACAATATAAACCCTGGAAAGACTATGTTACTATTGGTGATATGAATCACATTTATATACAAATATAAACCCTGGAAAGACTATGTTACTATTGGTGATATGAACCACATTTATATACAAATATAAACCCTGGAAAGACTATATTACTATTGGTGATGTTGTCCCAACGGCAAATTCCATGTAGCATGTTCACAAGTAGGTTCACCACAACATTTGTATATTTATGCTGGAAGTGGAAAAACTGATAACGTTGTATGTACGCTTTTGCAATAAACATATGTGATATATGTCCCTCAAGCAATCTCACCTCCTCAACTCATAACTATTAAATACATGCTGTACATTTCCAACTGTGCACTTCTTTTTCCACCTGTCTCTTCCATCTAAGCCAAACACACAACTGCACATAAAAAATACTTTACCCACAAGTGTACACACAAAAGGCCAGTTCCCTACCTTTAAATCGAGCCATCAACCACCTCTCTACCTGCTCCACAGCCCAAGATATAAAGAAATGACTGACTAGAAAGTTAATGGGTGGGAGGTTTCCAGGGCAGGAAGCAGGAAGTGCAGGGGACCTGTTGATGCTGCTGTCATATCACCCACAAAAATGTAAATATCTTCAAAACTATGCAAAATAAACAATGCTCAGGAGAGCAATTCCTATCAATTTACCTAAAGTCATTTTTGGATTACATTTCCCCTTTAAAAGAATAGGGGAGTTACTGGTGAGAAACTGATCAGCAATTAGAATCACTGAAAAACTCTCATTTAAAGATAAGTAGGGAACACGCTTTGCATTATAACTGAAACCTTCCTAGAGACTGTACATCCATGCACACCGCAGCTCTTCTTTTAAACAAATGCAGGTTAATAATAGGATCTGATAAATGTAATGTAATCGCCACATTATTTATATGCATTTATGGCCATTTCTTTTACACGCTCCAGTGCTTATCATTCTGCAAAAATCATTATTACTAATGCCTTTAAATAATAGATGGCATATATTACTAGATACAATAAGGTGATGTTTTTGTGCCATTAATTGAAGATGGTAAATATTATTGTAGAGAGGGTAGTAGGTTAAATTGTTTGTCCTTGGAGTTCTCTTCAATTAGCATACATTTAATGCCAGGTCTAATTTTATGCATTTGAAGGATCAGTAGTCTAATGCACACTGAAGTCAAACCCAGAGCTAAATATTTATTGTAAACCTCTCTGAATTCATCTGGTTGTAACAATTTTTAAACCAAGTAAACTTGTACAGTTAGGCTGAGGCCACACTGCAATGCACAGGAATCGTGCACAAAATCGTGGCCATTATCGCACGCAATTGTGTGCGTGATTCATGTGCATTTGCGTGCGCGTTTTGCGCATGCGATTTTGCCATTTTCCGTCATGGAAATGCATGCGTTAACGCACCAAAAATGGTGAACGACGCGTAATTGCATGCGCATCGGAAATCGTGGGAATTTTCGCATTCCCGCAATTTCCATTTTAGTGAAAATCACAGGTGCACAAAATGCGTGCGGAAATGCACAAAAAACACGTTAGTGTGGCCTAGCCCTTAAACAATCCTTTCTCTGCAGAGATTCAGTGTCTGTTTATTCTACAGGAAACAGTTGCGGGAGGGACAATTTTACAAACAGTTGCGGGAGGGACAATTTTACATTAGTTACAGAACCTAGCTAGCTGATAACTAGAATAAAATATTTTATTATTATTAATAAAGTTATTAAATAAACAATTAATTAATAATAAAATTATTAATAATTGACTATTCATTTAATAGGTAAGTAATAAAAACTGGGGAAAAAATATTATTAATAACATAATGACTAGAGACGAATGAAACTAGTGAATTTTGTTCTTCCAGCGGTTCCGCAGAACTTATTAAGATTTTCATCTGCAGTTCTTCAATTGTTTTTTCCGTCTTTCAACCACAAATTTTAAATTGTTAAACGCCATTTCCACTGTTTCAACCAGTATTTTTGGATTTTCAACAGAGATTTTCACTATTTTAACATTTTAAAGGGTATCTCCACTGGTAAAATATATTTTTGTAGTTTTTTTGAAGAACAGGAGGTAAAGGAGCTGTGTCTTACCTCCCAATAAAACATGCAGGAGCCAGGAACTTACTATTATTGAAAAATGGGATTTAAGACACAGCTACTTTACCTCCTGTTCTTCATTAAAACTGACAACAAAAAACTGATTTTATCAGTGGAGATACCCTTTAACCTGTGATCTGATGTTACATCTTTCAAAATTCAGAACATTTCTCCAGATCTGAACATTTTCAAAACTTACAGTACCAAAGGGAAACCTGATTAGTTTCTGAACGGAGACTCATCTCTAATAATGACGTCCCCCTGCTGTTCAGTTAATATTTTAAAAGTTCCAGTGTTTGCAGTTCAAATCTGTCTGTCTTTCACCAAAAATGAAACAAACAAACAAAAAAATGGGCATGGTGTGGGGTGTGGCCTGTGTTTTGCATTGGGGTTAAAGGCTGTTAGCTTGAAATGGTCTATGATGGCCATGAAAGCATCAACCTAAGTCAGCATTGTCCCTTGAACATTGTTTGGATGATCAGGGAGGTTTGGAAATTTTTGTCAGAAACCAAAATAATAATGAAAAGTGAAAAATAAATGCTAAAATAAAAAATGATGCACTAAAACCTAATAAATTCTTCTTGCAGTCATATTCTGGTGTGCATTCCTATATTGGTCTGCACTGTTTAAGAAGATGAACAGTGACGAGGTATTGCAAGCAAAGAAGATGTGCAAAACAGCACTCTCCTACTGGACTTCACTACATGATTCAGTTCTCTGCATATCAGCAGACAAGCCAAGACTAGATAATTGGTTGGCAAACTGAAACTGGTCAAATGCCTGGGAAACTGAGACTGTTTAAATGTCTGACAAACTGAGACAGCTAAAGTAGTTAGCAAATAAAGATGAACGAACTGGCGAATTCCGTTCTGAGATCAATGGTAGATAAAAATCTGAAATTTCTGATTACCGTAAATTTTAATTATAAATGGCAATAATAAGTTAGTATAAATGGCTTGGGGACCTAGGATATTGTTGGATGAACATGTACATATAACCAAAACTTGTAAAAGAAAAAAAAAAACTTTCTTCACACGCAAGCTATTCTCAAGTTTCTGCCTTACAGATTCGATAATTTTCAAAATGAAGCAACTGATGAAATGACTGGCAAGCTGAGACTAACTAAGTAAATTATATAACAAACTCTAAATGCTGTAACATAAATGATAGAACTTAGCTGCAACATTATCTTTAAAATTACAGGAGACATTCATTCTCTTTTAATGCTTTAAACCAAGCTTCTGTCCAAAACAATTTTAAAAATGTTATCTTAAATTCACATGCATATGCAAATAAATCTTTGTAAATTCAAAAATTCTAAATTCTAAAAGATGCTTTTTATTGCTATGGCAGACTTAAAGGATTACTTTATGCTAAAATTTTACTATTTGAAAATGGAAAGTACCTTGGGCAGGGAGGTAGGATTGATTATTCCTACCTCACAATATTATTCCGTTGGGGAGCTACAACATGTACAGTTTTCATTTGCCAGGTTAGTCCTGGATTAGTCCTGTATAGAGATGGCCGAAACTCACCAGTTTTGTTCCGTTTTCGGATTCACAGATCTTGGGAAATCCCGAAGATCCGAAAATCCAAAAACGGAATGAATTTTCGGTTATTATCGAATGTTCAAGGCTATTTTCGAGGATTATCGAAAATATACTTGAACGTTCGATAATACTCAAAAATACGATCGGAGGCTAATTTCAAGTTTCCGGTCATATTTTCGAGGATTATCGAACGTTCAAAGCTATTTTCATTTCATGTATATTACCAGCATTTCCAGTCCTGTATCCCCATCCCATCTACTTTTCATTTTTATTATTTTGAAAAAAAAAACTTTTACACACTATGGGCTCTATTTATAAAAGATCGGTATCGTTATTGTAAAATACCGATCGTTATCGTAAAATAACGACCGGGTTTTTACCGATAACGACCGTTATTTACCGATATCGGTAAATAGCGGTCGTTATCGGTAAATAACGACCAGTAATTATCGATAACGACCGGTATTTAACGATATCGTTAAATACCTGTCGTTATCGGTAAATAACGGTCGTTATCGGTAAAAGCCCAGTCGTTATTTTACGATAACGATCGGTATTTTACGATAACGATACCGATCTTTTATAAATAGGGTCCTATAGCTCTCCTTTAAACATGTTTAATTCCACTTTTCCTCCTTATTATATGCAATAAAGTATTACCCCCCATAAGACTAAAGGTGGCCATAGACGCAGCAATACGATCGTCTGATACCGGCCCCATGTACGTTGCCCACAGATGGGCCAATTTCGTTATCGGGATGGTCCCAATTTTTGGTCGACCATATATAATATAATATCGATTTATCTTTGGCCACATAAAAAGAAATATTTTTGTCCACATTTCTTTTTACTTTTAATTTGCATTAAAGGGCATGTCACCATATGAAAAAACTGACACTTACCACCCCTAACCCCTAGACCGCAAGATTAACTTACATCTCCTACATTCCCAAAGATCGATATTCAGTCTAGATTTCACTCATCATACTGCAGGTCTTCCATCTTCTTCCTTGTGCAGCAGTATATTAAATCCATGCCGAATTATGTCAAGACCAACGATTGGCTGCTGCTGATTGAGTCACCTCTGTGTATGTGCAAGCTCGTAACACGCTTGTACACCTTTAGATGGAGGTGGCAACCTAGAAAAAAGAGGAGGATGTATTAAGTAGCTATCTTCTGGAACGTTGGAGAGGTAACTAAAAATGCAATTTTGGGGCTTTCAGGGTTCGTTAAGTTAAATATTAATTTCTACATGGGGGTGAAAATGTCTCTATGTACACATCATATAGGGCTCATGCTCACATTTAAAGATGAAGTGACTGTCAATCTCTTACACTAGGTATACACAGGTCGATAGATTAGCTCGACTAATTGCCAGGCATGATATTTTGGTCAGACACAATACAAGCAGTAGGTATCGCTACCTGTAACATCTCTACCGAGTCGCCCAGCATGGGAGTCCATTCAAGGAGAATCCCGTAACTCCAGAATACAGGTAAGTGCAAACAAATAGAGTAGGATGACTTCATCCAACATAGGCTAATATTTAACTTTTATTGCAGCACGGGAAAACAATTCAAACCCTGACACATTTCATGACGTTCACACGTCACTTCATCAGAGGGAGTAACATAGTAACATAGTAACATAGTAATTAAGGTTGAATAAAGACATACGTCCATCAAGTCCAACCTATTCACCCTCTTTATATATATATATATATAATCCAGAGGAAGGCAAAAAAACCCAGCTAAAAAGGGGGAAAAAATTCCTTCCTGACTCCAAACGGCAATCGGAAAGTATCCCTGTACCAACCAGATCTATATGCATTAATACCAGTAATTCTCAATATTTTTTAGTTTTAGAAACTTATCCAGGCCTTTTTTAAAGTTATTCAATGAACTTGCCATTACCACATCTGCTGGAAGACAGTTCCACAGTTTCACCGTTCTCACTGTAAAGAAACCTCTCCTAACCTGAAGATGAAACTTCTTTTCTTCCAACCTCGCAGGTAATCAAATTAGATTGAGCATGTTGTTAATGATCCTTTGTATTTTAATATACAGGATCATGTGTCCAACCAAAACATAAGCTGTGCTTTTTTTAAATGAATTGTACACTGAAAAATGACTTTGTCTCATTTCAATCTATAAATGAATACATGTAAGCAGCTCTGATGTGTTTGTGTTGTTGCGAGACTGCATATGCAGTACATGGTTTTCTTAAGCTCAGTTGCTCAGTCCCCCAGCGCCTTGCCAGATTATCTGACTCTGTATGAGGCAAGCATGCTCAGTAATCCCTATGAAGCAGCATTGGGAGAGGGAATTTTCCACCATGCAGTTCATATACCAACTGCACCATTCCAGCTACAGCAAAACTATAAATAACAGTTTGACTGCTGAAATGTAAGATGCTTCAGACTGGATTTGTAAAGAAATAGGGGACAGATCAAACAAAAAAAAAGTCACAGTGATAGTTGTGAAGAATTATAGTTTTTAGAAATAGGCAATTAAAAAAATAAATTCCCAGTGTACATATCCTTAAACTTGGTAGATCTGTTGGTTTAAAAAAAAATGTGGTAGTTTCTACTTGTTACCTAGCCTTAACTTTTCTTTGCAAATATTTGCATATCCTTAGAGCCAAATGATATTATTATTATAATAATACATAAGAGGCTCAAATTATAATAGGAACTGCAGTGGGATATTTCCTTATAATAATCACTTAGCTATGTCACTGAGTGATTATAATATAAAAAAGCTTCCATACCCTTCTCCCCCTCCACAAGTTTATTTATTTATTTTTTTAGTAAAACTGCCGTTTAAAAAGTAGTAAAGTATTAGAAACTGACCATGGTTGATCTGACATTGGGATAACAAAGTAAATCATGGTTTGTAAAGCTGTACACAGCCTTAAGACAAAAAAAACCCCTGAAATATATAAATATTTACATAATAATATAAGGATACTAAGTCACTTCGGTGTTCCTGTCTGCAGCCTTGTTCTTTATATGGTCAGGGAACTCTTTAGTGATGTAATATCCTGATATTACACTGTAAGGGGCACATTATCCCTTATATTATGCTGGTCATACGCTGTTAAGACATTAGATTTGTCCATCATTCTTCTAATCTATCTAATGTATTTACAGTGCATTTTCAGTCAGGCGTTTCTCACCTTCCAATGTTCGCATGGTGTTCCCGTCTGGCCCATTTATTTTGCAATCACTTGTTATAGTAAAAAAGAACAGGTCAGGTGGTTTCTCAGGCATTGCACAAACGTATATAGTGTATGGGCATATTGTAACACACCTCTCTTGGATTTAAATAATACAAACAGAAAATAACTACAAACTGTAAATGTTTCAAAAGAAATGTATGTATGTATTTATATAGCGCCACGTGGGGATGCAGCGCTGTACAATATTATAATATAAAAAGCCTTACAAGGGAGAGACAAATATAAATAGTTATGTAGATTAATAAGTATATGAGTGCAACATGAGGACCTTGCGACATGAGAAAGAGGTCCCTGTCCATGTAGAGCTTACAATCTAGTTATTTGAGTACCACAGAGCCAGTTTAACAATCATACACTGTGCTGGTGCTCTGAGAGGCAGGATGTGAGATTACATTTAAACTTACCAATTGAAGTCTATAAAACAGAGAAAAGGGGAAAATAGAATCACTGAGCACAGGTCTGTAATGTGCCAGGTGTGCATTCAGGTGTTATACTATATACCAGGCCGCTGGAAAAAAGTAACTAGAAATGTTAGAATTCAAAAAGCAGAAAGAATTCTTAGTGGATTTCTTTGATACAGGGATAATGCAGTCCCTAAGGTGTTAACAGATCTTAGACTCATCACTGTTATTCCTAAAGCAGACACTGTCACAGGCAACACTCACTGGGGAAGCAGCATAATAGAAGTCCAGAGACCGATAAAGGTCACATTCAATCCTATAGACTATCCTAAGCTTTATCCCATAGAGGCATTAAAAAAGACATTTAAGTTTTCTAATCCTCAGAAAAACCATCACCTGATATAGAACTATCATTTCTATGCTCTGGAGATCCTCTTTTATTGGACGTTTGAACAGGGTGGCTCTCTACTGAAAATTCCTAAGCGTGTAATTATTTCTACCTCCTGCTTCTGTCAGTGAAATACCAGGCACACGTTTCATACTGCAGACATTGTAATGGCACGTGGGGGGGTTATACGCTACTCGGCTTTCAATAGCAATAATTAAAATAGTCTAGTATGTCACTGAAGCACCAAATATAACCCCAAGGGGGGACCCTAAAGCCACATTGCTATTATATTCTACAACATTATTTCCCAGTAGTATTATAATTTGTATTAATTGTTTGTTTTAGCTGACAGGATTCCAAGATGTCAAGGAGGAAAGAGATACAAGTTTTACATTCATAGAAGAAGAAGTATCTCAGCTTGTGCATAAGCCTCAACAATAGGATAGGAACTAGATGATAGCAACAACTAAAGGGAATTAAAGGGCATGTCCACCCCCAAAACTATAATCCCTCCACTACTGGCCCCAATCTGTAGTGAATAAAAATCCTTACCTTACATCCCAGATCCAAATGAATGCCCTGTAATCCCTCCCCAAAGTCACAAAAACTGGCCACCAGGAGTACTGCAGAGTCCATATAGGACTCTGCCTCCTGTCTCCCCTCTGGGAGAGTTTGGCCAAGTGCAGAAGAGCCCTCCCCCCCTCCCTCTCCCTCCCAATTTGGTCTCCCTCCCCCTAGTATTAAACCCTTTTGCCATAATATAGATATTGGTCCCCCAGCCCCAACCGCATTACTATTAGAGCAAGAAAGTCCCCCGATCTTTACTTACCTTACCTCTCCGTTCTACACTACCGGCAGTCGCGTCCGTGATTTGCTGCCGCCATTGGCTGCGGTCCCGCCCCCTGTTTGCAGTTCTATGCAAGCAGAGGGCCGGAATTGTGCGGCGAAGGAGAGAGGTAAGGTAAGTAAAGATCGGGGGACTTTCTTGCTCTAATAGTAATGCGGTTGGGGGACCAATATCTATATTATGGGAAAAGTTAGTTTAAAGGGTGGAACTTCCCCTTTAAAGGGCCCTTCCCATTTACTGTACATTTCAGATAGTTCCACCATTAAGACGCCAGTAACATCGGCCTCGTTGAGGCTACCGGCGCCGGAGGTACCCATGGTGGCCGCAGGGGTACTTCTCGGGGTCAGTGGCCTCAGTGGAGCTGGTGTCACCAGATGGAAGACAGAAAACGCCACCCAAGGGCTCTTTTAAGAGCCACCGGGGGTCCCGGTTCAAGCTGTGGGACCCCCAACAAAGTCACTTATCGGTGCCACAAGGGCCGGGGAGGGGGGCCCCGGTTCAAGCTGCAGGACCCCTTAAGCACCAAAGGGCCCTTCCAAGGTCCACAAAGGCACTTATAAGTGCTGGGAGAGGGGTCCCGGTTTGAGCTGCAGGACCCCTTAAGCCCCAAAGGCTGCAAGGGCCCAGACAGGGCCGGGGAGGGGGGTCCTGTTTTGAGCTGCGGGACCCCTTAAGCCCCAAAGGGCCCTTGTTAGGGGCACAAGGGCAATTCTTAGTGCCGCAAGGGCCCTCATAAGGCCAGGGAGGGGGGTCCCAGTTCAAGCTGCGGGACCCCTTAACCCCCAAAGAGCCCTCGTAAGGACCCAGGAGGGGGTCCCGGATTTGAGGAGTGGGACCCCCGAATGTCCGGCCGGGTTCCCTGGCCACTCTGGGATTTTCGGAAGCGGGTGTTCGAGTTTTACTGAACGTTCGGAAATCCTTGAACGTTCCATCGAACATTCAGATTATCGAAAGCGGCACACGGAAACCGCAAGTAAAGCGTGTGTGCACTACATCCGGTTTTTATGCTGTTCCCTGCGCACAGACTTGTTTCCCAGGTCCCAGAGGCCTGTAGGGAAAGTTTACACTGCAATATTTCAGAAAGTTCATGTCAGTATGTCAGTGCTTGATTTAATAATAAAAGTGTGGAGCCCCAATGATCTGTTTAAGGTTTCATTCACCTTCAGATAGTGAAGGTTTAATTTACTTTCAGACAGGGACACTACTGAGAAATACAATACAATACACTACTGAGAAAATCGTTCGGGTAGGCCGAGCGATTGTTCGGAAAAGTCAGTAAAATTCCCTCAGCCGTGGTAACTTCCTATAAAGGGAGTCTTCCAAGGCCGAGTAAAACACACTCGCTCGGGACTGTGTGTATGCAGATCTTTAAAAAATGACAGACAGGATCTGCAAGATCCAGTATGTCGTCTTTAAAAAATCTGTACTGTTTGTACCTAGCTTTAGAATCAGATCTCACTGAAATCCAGTGGGAGGAGACTCCTTACTACTGTATATGAAAACTGGAAATAGTGCTAAAATGTATTTACAAATGACAGGGAAAAAAAACAAACAAGGGAAATTAAAACTTTCAAGTTAATAGAAAGAATGTGAAACGTGAGTGGAAAAAAAAGTGTGTACATGTCCTTTAAGTAAATGGAGCCAAAAGATGGATAAAAAAGGTTATTAGTACAAACCGAAAGCAGTTTAGAATGTAGCCAAAAGTTCTGAACTGAACTCTAGAAATGATTACGTACATTATAATATATATCAGTGTTGCCGGCATATTACTTCTTCCATCACTGTAATGACTTCTGAGCTCCGCAGGGTTTGCACCTCTTTATATAGGTTTTCTGAAGGACCAAATCCAATTGTGATGGGTTAACATTTCAATACCTGCAATCATATTTGAATAAAAAAAATTCAATGTTGGGACCTTTTTGTACAAAATAAGGCTCTGGCCACATACAGTTTTGCCTTTTAATAAAATACAGGTAAGATGGTTTGGGGCACAATCAGGGTTATTCAATAAAAGTTCTTATCGTTTAAAATGGTGCTAATTTTGCCCTAACCAATCAGATGTTGGTTTTCAAATGTTAAATAATATCTGATTGGTTGGGGCAAAATTAGCACCATTTTAAACAATAGGAACTTTAATTGAATCTCCCTGTATATTTGTAGCCAGCGTATTTCCATCCACACAAAAAAATCCTTCTAAGCATCACAAAGAAGTTTACCAAACTCTGATTACTTTGTATGAGTTGCCCATAAGAGTCCTTGGAAATGAAATCCTTTGATGCCAAATGCACACACTTACTATCCCACTCTAAATGAGATCACCACGTTATGGAGATGCAGCTAAGAATCTAACCTGGCACTTTAGGGAATGTGTTTTATATTCCTATCTCCAAAAGGAAGTGACAGCGAAATCCTTACATTTATTGATGTATTCCAGCATGACAGAAAGCTAACAGACTCTCTTATCCAGTGCTCTACTTTGAAAATCGCTGCCTACTTGAGCATCTGATTTTCCTTTTGCAATGAATGTTTGAGATATGGAAATCTCCTTTGCTGTGACAAGCCAGCAAAGTACATCTCTAGACTAACAATGGGCCATGTGAAAAAAGATGCAATGTGCTCTGCTTCATCCACAGCACTCGTAAGATGAAGCTTTCTCCATCTTTAACTTTCCTGCAGGGGGACTCTGCGAGATGTAGTTTGAAATCATATTGGGTCCTGTTTATAAAGCAGCATTAATATTAATAAATCCACATTTGTGCCTCCCTAAAGAAAGCCCAACCATTCTGGCCCTCCCACCTCCCTATCTGTAGACTGTCCTCCGCAAAAGTTGCCAGGGGAGAACAGGTTTCACAATGCATCCGTATGGGCAGAAGTGGGGTTGTTGCCACGTAAGTGGTTTTGTTTTAGTTTTGTGGCCTGTGGTCTCCATACAAGTGTCTTCTATGAAAAATAGCACACTCTAACACTTGAAGTGTAACTCCAGCCCCTCAAATCACTTTTCGTATTCGAAAGTAACACTTCCTAAAACCCCACTTGCGTTGTAACCTTACCGTCCTCCCACACTGAGTTACAAGTCCTGGATATTGGAACATGTTCCCCAGACCATTTTACAGGTCCCACAGCCATTTACATTAAGTTACCATTGATATTTTAACTGTATTTCATTCAAACTTTTTAACCTATTTGACTCCCATTGACTTTAATTTGTCTTTTTTCGAACTTTCGATCTTTCTATATAGTTGTTCAGCCATCTCTAGCTGTGATGTGTATTAAAATATGTTTTTAAGCTGCTTTATAAATGTAGCCCATAGTGCCATCTTGAACTGTATATTTTTTGTGAACTGTGTACAGCTTCCTTCCTTCCAGTCTGTAGTTTCTACACAATCAATCATTAGATACTGTTAAATGGGCAATGAACTTCTCTCTGGCTCTTCCACAAGCCAGAGTCACTGACTCCCATTTGACACTAGCAAGCATATGTTATTAAAGGGGAGAGCAGACTGGGGAGGAGTCCGAGATCTGTCAGTTACTGCTAAAGTATAGTGTCCTATTAAAGATTTGTTAAATTTAGATCAAACTCAGTCCGATGAGAGAAACAGGTTAATACTGTAGTACTGTACTGGAGGGAGCTGCATTTAGAACCGTTCCGATGGGCTGCAAATAGAACCACGAAAATTATCTACATGGATTCTGTTACTTGCTTTGATTGACAGTTAGCACACACAATGTAACAGTAGTTGCGGCGTGTGGGCTGTTTAATGTAGTTATTCATTGACAGTTGACAATGAAGCACTAGC
Source organism: Hymenochirus boettgeri (assembly GCA_019447015.1). Classification (NCBI taxonomy): domain Eukaryota; kingdom Metazoa; phylum Chordata; class Amphibia; order Anura; family Pipidae; genus Hymenochirus; species Hymenochirus boettgeri. The sequence goes on from CM033471.1 coordinate 230,154,943, forward strand.
GATTACTACTTTCCTTGAGCGATCACATTGCATTACAGTTGGACCATTTTGTGCCTGTAAGTAACTGTTAATTAACATTTTTCAACACAGCTATTTTACATATTAATAGTTATAAATATTTTGGATCTAGGAGGATATCTTGGACAATACAAAGTGTAATTAGAACATTATTTGGATTTTTAGTCCTGGTAAATTAGCAGCAGCTTTTCACAACATGAATAAATCATTAGCTGTTGAACATAGGGAAAATGTAATTTACACTGTAATAAGAATTGTGATTTTTCCTTCTTTGTCCTTACTCCCCACAATGTATAACCACAACATCTTTCTTCCTATGCTGGGTGTACTCCATAATGTCAGTCTCTTTAACTTCAAGTACTTTTCCAAGCTGGACAGAGCGGCAAGGAAAATTTACGTAAGTATTACAGCTGATATGCAAAGTACCCAGGGTTAAAGACTTAGGGGCACATTTATATTTCTTCCCACCATTTTTTGTAAAGTCACCTTTAACGTGATTTATAAAATGGTGAAAACCAGACACGGTAGTTACCGCTCGCTTCTATTTATAAAGCGTTGGTAACTGATGCACTGCGTTAATCTCGGCTGTTTCAATTCGCCACTTTGATGGGTCAGGGCGGGAGGCACGGGATGCACGTCCGCTGCCCCCTTCCCAGCAGCCCCTCCTAGCCCCCTGCCCCATAAACTTGCGGGGGCACTGAAAAGTGCCTTTTGGGGCTTAGGGGGCCCCACAGCTCCCCGCCCCTATCAGGGCCTTTGCAGCACTGACAAGTGCCCTTGTGGCCCTGAGAACGGCCTTTTGGGGCTTAAGGGGTCCCGCAGCTCAAGCCGGGACTCCCCTCCCCGGCCCTTGTAAGGGCCCTTGTGGCACTGATAAGTGCCCTTGTTGGGGGTCCCGCAGCTCAAACCAGGACCCCGTCGGCTCTAAAAAGAGCCCTTGGGGGGTGACACCAACTCCGCCGAGGCCACAGACCCAGAGAAGTACCCTTCTGAAAAAGTCTGAAAAGTCAGGCGAATCTGTGAAATCCACTTTGGAACAGGGTTTGGATTCGGGTCAATCTCTACTGATGATATTTCATTCAATAATTCCACTCATCACTGGACCTAAATCACTACATCCCTTTCATTGTTAATCATATCCGTTACTGTTCCTTAATACCTATCTGATAGTTAAAGCAAATTCTCTTCCTATTTCTCCTTATTCACTGCGATGATAGTGATATTTTATTTTCCTATAGAGATTTCATGAGACTCAACCAAAGAAAACGTGCTCCTACCAGCTATACATAGTATTGCAAACAGGAAGAATGCAATCCTTAATCAGGCCATTTATAGGTAAGCACTGTCATTTAAATATAGTGATTCATATTGCCATAAAGTTGGATTGGAATTAAATATATCACATAGCATAGCAATAGGTAATATCCCACATATCCTGCCTTTCTAGCAGCACAGGGTGGGTAATCACACATTCTTACCTCTCACATATTAATAACTGCATCCATAATCCCCACAGCAGATCTCATTTGAGATAAATTGTTATTCAGGGTACAAGGATGTTTTATATTCAGGCGAATTGATGGAATCTCAAAGCTTAAAGTTTTTTTTTTTTAGTTCCTGAAAAGAGGAGCGAAAGAGCTGAAACCATTATATTCCTTCAGGGAAGAAAGGACACGGATAAAGAGCTTGCTCCGGAGAGCAATCGCTCCGCTGGCTGAGACATTTCAGGCAGTATCTGTTCACATTCATTTTTCTACAGTTGTAACATGAGGGCTCTGTACTCCCATAGACAGAAAGCTGCCCGGAGCAGATAATAACATTGTGAGGAACAGATACAGGAGATCCAGCACCCTCTGCTGCAGTCACAGGGACTTTATTAGTGCAGCTGGGCTGTAGATATGGTGCTGTGGTCTACAGTAGGTGGCTGCATCTTATGTTACAACTTGCAATGCTGCAATCTTTCATCATTATTATGGGTAATGTCAAAGGAGTAAATATAGAATAACAGACCCATTAAAATGAGGTTGATAATATTCTCAACCAATCTATTCCTTTATTATTTCACATTTTTGAATACCAAATCATTTACCACTACATTATCCATTATTACAATGGTACGAGACCATGTCAACATCCTGCAAGAGCAAAGCAATCCAAAATGGAGGTTCAGGTTAATTATATCCAGGAAGCAAAAACAAGTCTCACGGGTTCTAGAACTCTAATTGTTTGACACAGATGATAACAATACCTTTAATAATGATTATAAGTAATAATTAGTATTTATATTCAAAGACTATAAAAATAATTATAAAATACTCAGTTGTGAGTAAGGAAGCCTTATGGCGGTCAATACCAAATATCGCAGATTGTTGCCCCATATATGGTGTTCGTAGACAAAATCAGGCCAAAACTGGACAAAACTGTGTGTGATTGATATTATCAGATGATAATATTGATGCATGTATGGCTGCCATAAGACATAAAGCAGAGTTCAGAACAGGAACATAATTGTATGGATTTGGATTGGTTCTTGATAAACTACACAATGAAGCTTTGGACAATTTATTCTAAGATTGCTAATTAGTTATTCTAACATGCTAATTAGTTATTCCAACATTGTGATTAGCTATTAGCTTTTTGGGAGGGCTTGTAACAGGTGGATTTGGTGACACCAGAACCAGAAATGGATTTCTTGACCAAATAGCCTGTTACAGTGGGGCCGATTTACCCAGAGTCACTGGGCAAATATATGGAGTTAAAGTCACGCAAACCGGTTCTCTACCGGTAAGCGTAACTTGATCTCCATATTAGCATTATCCCCCCCCCCCCCCCCACAGTGGGGGGATTGTTCCCACATTCGCAAACGCGATATTGAATAGCGAAAGGAGCATTTACCCAGAGCAATAGCGGCTCTGAGTAAATAAGCCTGGGTGTATGTTGTGAAGCCTCATATAAAATACTGCTGGTATAATCTGCTTTTAACTAGTACTGTGACTTGGCATGACATTAGCAACTGCAGATAAACATGACAGCTAAATATATGGTACATAATGTTAGTGATTACCAAGGTAATTGCTGCATTTGTCCAGCTTGCAGAATGTGATGGGATCAATAGAGCAATGATTAGCAGCCATTATGTTGGATACAGACCTGGGAGAATGAGCAACGGGTCTGGTAAGTGGTACCATATGGATTTCATAAAGAAAACTTGTTTGTAGATTTGCAGGGAGATTCAATAAAAGTTCCTATCGCTTAAAATGGTGCTAATTTTGCCCCAACCAATCAGATCTTATTTAACATTTGTAAGCTTACATCTGATTGGTTGGGGAAAAATTAACACCATTTTAAACGATAAGAACTTTTATTGAATAACCCTGCTGATTTTCTACACATGTTGTTATTTGTGCTCTGTAGAATGTTTATGCAAATAAAATATTCACCCAGCCAGCTTACTGGCAGTCCAATCTGCCAATGCCAAGGAAAGCATGTTTCATTATTCTTAACAATTATTTATAAAGTGCCATCCAATTCTGCAGAGCCGTGTTAATAGAAAGTGCATGAAATGCCAGTGACAATACCAATTTATAAGCATTACAGCATAGGGACTCCTTGTTTATTAGCATTTCTCAGACAAAAAGGATGGATGAGAGAGATAACTTTGGCAGGGTGCACTGTAGTCTGCCTGCCTTGGGTTGATAGCACAGTAAGTGACTGCTCCGGGGTGACAGCTAGTGAATAATGACTGACTGTGTGCAGCTGAAATCAGAAATGATTCAAATGGAATGATATAGAACATGGAACATGGGAAGAAGTTAGACAGTTACAAATACACAAGGCTAGAATATGTAATTGATTTAGTTCATGGCCTGATTCTAACCTTCTATTTCAAGAGTTTTACCACTTTAGCTGTATGCAGTATCTAAATTAACATGTTTAAAGGATTCTGGGTATAGTTCAGAAAAATGATACATATAATATCAGATACATAAAATATTTGATAGACACATATATAATTAATCCCACTTGATGACACTTTAAAAACCCTTGTATTACCTAGAACCATGATTTTTAATGACCCCATGTCTCATTTTTCCCCTATATTTTTTCATTGATGTAATCCTTTGATGAAGTTAGCCCTAAGGACTTCCCGAATCAGACTTCCCCAATCTATGTCAAACCCTGGTAAGGTCAAGCAGCCATTTATCCAATTCCAGAGGCATCCAGAGCAAGGACAATATACGTTATAAATATAAGTTTCAGTGGGCACACAGTGGGCACATGTTTTTTACTGGTATAGTAAACAACATGATTAGAGAGAAACTAAACTGGGGATTTTAATTTCTCCACAACAGAAAAAAGCATTTTTCCGTGTTAAAAAACGGCTTTCAGATTTTTCGAATCTTGAACGCCGAATTCTCTCTCAGATTTTTGATAATGATTGAATTTTCCTTATTGAATATTCCAAAATTGTTGAATATACAGACCAATTATGGGAAATATTGAATATGTGAACATTCAAGTTTGAATTCAATAATCCTCGATTACAAATATGGGAGAAATAGTGAATACAGAGACTTTGATTTCAAATATTCGAAAATTATAGAAAATGTGGTGCAGAAACTAGAAAATATTGTCAAGAAGGTTAGTTGTTAGTTGCTGTTGCTTTTTAACACCCATTGACTTCTATGGGTTTTTTCTCAAATATTTTAGAAAACTGGTTTTCGGAATGGAACTCACCAATTTTGAACATTTTTGATTTTGGCTACCAATTTCAAAATTTTACACCAATTATCAAATGTTTGACACTGATTTTTGCCTTTGTTATATTTTGACACTGAAGTTTTGAGGTTTCAGATACAGGTAGTTTTAAAAATTTCTGATCAATGCTGATTGCCTTTGGGTTGGACAAAGACAGCGATGTATCCTTGTTATCCTTTAACTTACTTAGATAAGTTAATTTTCTTTTCTTTTCTTTCTTTCGTTCTTTCTTTTTTTCTCTATAGCTACTAGTGTATCGGTTGGTAAGCTGAAAATATTGTATGGCGTCATTGCTCAGATCAGAAAAGCTGGTAAGTTGTGGTCGGTCATGGCAAACTACCAGTCGCAGCTACTTTTGCCCTGACCGACAGTGATTAATCCCGGGGGAAAGGTCCCGAAACATTGAATGGTTTCTTCGAGCGGCCATGACCAACGTCCGACCACCTGTTAATCTGAAATCTGATCGTACAGTTCTCTATGGACCATATGATTGGATGAGACAAACAGTCCTTCATCCTGGCTGACCAGTCGCAAGTGTTGACTGGTTGACTGGTTGGATGAAGGATCTCAATGTGTGTACTGAGCATTAGAACCTTCAACAATGTGTAACTACCAATCAGCAGGTTGCTATAGTTAGCCAGCGGCAGCTGAAATGATGAAAACAAAAAATTGATTGGTCGTTTTGTTTTAAATAAGGATTCTGGTAATTTGGAAAAAACTACATGAAAGGCAGAAAAGAAACCAAAGGCAATTGGTTGATGATTTGCATTTTCTGCGTGTGTGAACATTTTTCCTTAAAATAACATAAAATAGCTTTGTACACAAGATCTTATCTTATCTAGCGTAATCAAACAGGAATGCACTTTACATAGCTTCAGTTCACCCATTTAACAGTTATTGCTTCGCTTAAGGTTCTGTTTACATGGAGGATTTTGTTGCCGGCATATTGCTAATAGTGTTAAGAATGCGAATTGACCGCTGCTGTGTCATCACGCCGAAGCCCAGATTTAGGCAATAATATAAAAATCAAGCAATCATGAGCTTTTAAGATTACAAGCATCACTGGCATTTACCGGAACTGGCAGCCCTACAGTCTGGCCTAGCACCATGCTGAATGCAATTTGTACCCATCTGTGCTTCTTCCCACACAAGTGATTGGGGATCGGAATTTCTCTAACAAACACAGAAACTGTTGCTTCTATGGGTGGGGGTGGGATAAGATGTATTAATACTGTTTATTCTGAGTCTTATGATACAAATACTATCCCTATACCCTTAATAGTAAAGCAGGGTATATGAACAGGTTATTATAATATAATAGGCTGATGCTATAAGAGGGGCAAACATTTCTCTACTGGGTTACTGCAATTAGATAACATCTGATTGGTTGCAGTTGCAGCAGAATAGCACAGGAAAGGTTTTACACCTCTTTTTGCATAAGCCTTCATTATTTATATGTCTTTTACTAATGCAGTTCTGCACCGCTTGTTCATTTATGGGGCTGATGCAATAAGAAGTGTAAAACTTTGCCTATGCTATGTGCAGCAACCAATCAGACATTAGCTTTTAGTAGGGTTACTGCAGTAGAAACCACCTGATTTGTTACTGCAGATTAATAGCATTGGCACATTTTTTATCTTTTATTACATTAGCCCCTTAGAGCTTTTTTGCTGAAATCAGTGCAAAACCCACACTACTTAATGTAATATCAGGTTAGCATTGGTTTGGCACTAATTTCACGTGGGCCGCACCATTTCCAATTTACTGTGGAAATATCATGGCTCAGTCTATGTAATAAAGGCTTAGTTAATATTAGTGCAACAATTTTGCGCTAATCTTAATGTCATTACCACTGTGCCGTACAGAACCGCTGCTAGAAAAAAAAAGTTGCGTCTTACCTGAATGATTCCGTACCGTGATGCAGTAAGTTGCGTGAGAGACTTTGAAGCATTAGCGGGATCCCAGTTAGGTAAGACAGATCTTTTTAAAGGACAACTCCACCCTCATAGGAACATCTTTTTGAAAGAAAGGCCTCTTTAAAATACGTTGATACATCTTACTTTGTCCTATGAATTCATTACTGTATGCCTCCTATGCTTCTGGATGCCTCATGGAAACTGGGCAATTTAGAAACCTGTACTGAGCCTGTACTGAGCCTGGGCATGCTCAGAAGAGGCATACAGGGGATTAACATTCAGTCATTGGCTGTGATGTCAACTGTCAAATCCATAAAAACCAGGAAGCAGAAACAGGGGAAACAGGACATTGTGTAGGATTTCAGGTTATACATCTTTCGGATTTCAAACTATTACATTTTAGGGTTTTGGGGGGTGATTTACCTGTATGTAAGTTTTCATTTTTGGGCTGGACTTGCCCTTTAAGTTCTGCATCAGCCCGTTTGTGTTCCTAGTTGGTTGACAATTAGGGTGGATGAGGCCCAATACATTATGTTATATTTCCAGGACCAGGACATTGCTAATCAAAAGTTCTTTTTTTCCTGTGCAGAAACACTATCACCAAATAATGTTAAGTTATAAAATGAATTACTATGTATACTCGAGTATAAGTCGAGGTTTTTAGGCTTTAGAAAAAGCCTAAAAATCCTACCTCGACTTATACTCGGGTCACTAAGCGTTAACACAGCAGCTGTACGCTTCCTTTCTCTTCCACTCTCTTCCGCATCCACTGAGCAGGTGGCTAATGTCACTACTTGGCGCCGGTCTTACCCAGCGGCCAGCGCAAAGTAGTGAGGTCAGGCGCCTGAACATTGGATGCAGAAGAGAGCGGAAGAGAAAGGAAACGTACGGCTGCTGTGTTAAAGGTCTGAAGAAGCAGGACATTGGGCCTGAATGAAGCAGCAGACTATAAGACTGTAAAGGAGCAACATTGGAAGATCAGCGTGCAGAGGGATTCCTGAAGAATATAAAGGCGAGTCCTCTCCTCCACTGGGAGGGGGGGGGGGTGCAGTGCTTGCCACAGGAGTTGTTTGGAAACTACAATTCCCAGCAAGAAAAGGGCAACTAATGCCTTAAAACAAAACAGATTCAGGAGGATGATATCCATTGTTAAAAAGTTTGCCTTCTGATTCTGTATTGTTTTGAGGCTTTAGTTGCCCTTTAAATAGACAGCAGAATTCCCATACAGTAGTCCTATACAGTAATAGCTATACTGGATTTGGCTATTACTGTATGGAAATTCTGCTGTCCATTTAAAGGGCAACTAAAGCCTCAAAACAATACAGATTCAGAAGGCAGTAGTGGTCATAATTTCTACCCTCGACTTATACTTCTAATCAATAATGTTGTACTGATTTTTCAGGTAAAAATAGATACCTTGACTTACACTCGAGTATATAGTTTCATTATTCATTTTAAACAAAACATTGTTTTTATTTATAACATTTTATACAGAACCCATTCACTTCATTCATTATGCTCCTCTCTGTGACATGCTGATATATAGTGTAACATAATTTTTGCAGTTGCTTCCTCCCAGCAGGACATGGCACAGACTTTTTCCCCTTGGTTTGTATGTTTGTGTCTGCTGGATTCGATGTCTAGGCTGTGGCCACCCAGTTAGTTTCTGTGACTTTTTAATGTGTTTTTTTCAAGTTATCTGTGTAATCCAATTTGCTCTTGTTATGGCTGCAATGAGCGGAGTTTTTGACAAGTTCTGTGGGTGCGGGATTGAGGTTAGTAGGGAGCTGATTAGTTCTTTTAGAACACATGGCTTTTTGTTGGTCTACAAGGCTTTATGGTGGTATTGAATTGGGACTACGGTTCTGCATGTGATCCCAGAATGATAGCGTCCTTTTTTTGCAAATCAAGCAGCAATAGAAATAAACCAAGCTCAGCCTGGCAATCACTGTCCTACTGCAAAGGACTTGGGGATGTGTTTATATAATTCTGGATGAAGTGTTTCAGATGGGCTGAATTCACATATGGATTAGTCTGGATAAGTGGCAGGGGACCATATTTCACTACCATAAATTAGGATTAGGGCGATTACACTGGTGAAGATTTTAAGCCAGGCTTTTGCTTTCACAGTCTCTATACTGTAGCTGCCCTAAAACGAACAGAATGGTTAATATCGAGGCCAACAAAAGTAAATATTTCTCTGTTCTGCTGAATATAGTTATTTAGGATGAGGGGCAATGGGATTTTTTTGTCTTCTGGAACTTTCTTCTGGAACTTCTTAATCTCCACCGTCCAAACACAGCCTTTTTCTGTAGTGTAGGGGACCCTATCCCACTCACAACCGCCTCATTTGTTTGAAAAAAATAAAATAATCAGAAAGGTACTTACAAAGCTTTGTTCCCCCGGCATTCTGATCTGGCCCTCTGCTTGCAGCAAATTGCAAGCAGGGGGCTGGACCGGCAGCTGCATCTGTGATTGGTTAAGAGGTAGCCAATCACAGATGCGTCTGCCGGCAGTGCAGAACGCCGGGGGAGCAAAGCTATGTAAGTACATTACTGATTCTTTTTTTGCAAAAAAATATGGCAGATGTGGTGGGATTGGGTCCCCTACACTACAGAAAAAGCATTCAAAGGTGGGGCACCAGGCAGCAAACAGGGATCAAGAGGGAGGGGGGGGCTCTAGTGGGCAAGCAAGAAGGAAAGGTAAGAATCGGAAACCTTTTCACTCATAGACAGGCTCCTGCTCTTCACTTTCTGGGACTTTGGGCAAACATTGCAGGACAACAATTTGGAGCAGAGAGGTAAGGATTTTTAAACACTGCACAGTGGGGCCAGTAGTGGGGGTAATTTTAGTTTTGGGGGTGGACATGCCCTTTTATTTGGATTTATTGGAAGTGTGCAAGCTGTGCTGAACTTCTGCAGGATGGAAAGGATCCAAAGGGTCCAAGATACTCCCTCAGTTCATTTTAGGAGTAAAATAAAAGTCTGAGAAGAGGTACAAAATACGCAACTGGATATTGGTAAGGAGACTGAAGCTGGATACTGGGACTTGATAGTGGAATGGACACTGGCGCTGGGCACTGGAAACAGTAAAAATAGCAATGGTAACAATACTGTAAAGGGCTGTGGCACCTGTAAAATGGTCTGGGGGGAAAACTCGTTTAAAGGGGAACTGTGTTCTACAAACAAGTTTAAACGAAAGGCAAGTTTCCTACCTTTAAAACGAGCCATCAACCACCTCTCGATGTGCTCCACAGCCCAAGATATAAAGAAATGACTGACCAGAAAGTTAATGGGTTGTAGGCTGACATGTGACATTCCAAAGGCTGCTCCTCCACCTCACCACCGGCGAGCACAGCCTCAGACTTCAGTGACAGAACAGGAGACAGGAAGTCCCTCCCCCTCCCTGCTGTGTGAAGATCCCCACAGAGAAGGTAAGGGAATCTACTGCCCTACTCTCTCACTATGAAAACAGCCTTTTCAGGCAGAGTTCTCACAGAGAGTTGTCAAGGAGGACATTTATGTGAAAATAAAGAAACAAGCCTAAATATAGGTGTGTGTGGGGGGTTTCCACACCAACTGTCTGCCATGTACAATGCTGTTTTGACACCTTACCCTGGGTGTTCCTATAACACCTCTTAGCCTGTCGGATTTTCGAATTTTTTTGAAAATTACCGGATCCTCGAGCGGACCCATAAAAATGAAAAAAATCCTCGAAAATACAAGAAATCCTCGTAATTTCAAAAATTTTTGAAAATACAAGAAATCCTCGTAATTTAGACATTTTTCGAAAATACGTATTTTCACACATTTCCGAAAACACGAGAAATCCTCGTAATTTCGAAAATTTTCAAAAATATGAGAAATCAGCGGTTTAGAAGTTCGGAAGGCGGAAAATCTGGAAAAATCCGCCGTTCACGAACGGGATAAATCCGCGGCGGATCCGAGTTCGGATCCGCGAACCGGCCATCTCTAGCAATCACGCCTTGCATTCAAAAGGTCCTTAAGACCTTGCTATGATATGCTAATTGGGACTTTCCAGGGTACATAATTGCCAACAGATTCTTGTACAAGTCATTCTGAATTGAGAAATCAGTCGGATGACTAGCGAAACTTCTTCAAGAACTAAATTTTAAGTCCAGTTGATCTAACTAAATACAACAGAAATCTCAGGAGAGCAATTCCTATCAATTTACCTTAAGTCATTTTTGGACCACAGATCCCCTTTAAACACTAACAGGCTCATTTACCCAGTAAACCGGTTTGCTAAAGGTTAGCGCAACTTTAACTCCATATCAGTGTCGGATGCGCGGGTTACACATCCTTTACTGGGATTTACCAACATTCGCAAACGCAATATTATATCGCAAAAGGAGCATTAACGGCTCTGGTAAAATGAGCCTGTAACTTTCTGCATGCTACATTTGAGTTTTATGGCCAATTGGTGGATTGGTGTTATCAGGATATGGTTCCAGACCTAAGTAAAATGCCCTACATATATAACTCCAGGGGAGCTGTGTTTGATAGTCTCAGGTAGGATTTTGTCAATACCACTGGCTTTTTTACTTTGCGATTCCCTGCAGTGTTATTGGTGTATCCAGTGGATTTTGGAAAGCCTTGATTTCTCCTTCATAACCATTAGTTTGTTGATGATTTGCCTATGGAATTAGATCTTATGTTGGGATTCCTTTGTAGAGACTTTTAAAATAGTGAAGCCAGATTTCACCAATTGGATGTGCTGTTCATTTTGTTTGGATTTTGTGACAATGTGGTTCCAAGTCTCCCAGAATAAGTTTGATCCGAACTCGAACCCGAGTTCCGGTCCATCACATTCCGAATACAGGAATGGAGTTTAGAGCTAGACAGGAGAAGGAAGGTACAGGACAAAAAACAAGCTGGCAAGCCAGGGGTAGAGGTGCTATAAACAGGCAGAGGGGCAGAGCACCTGATGCCTCTTTTAGTTCATCGTCATTAGCGGGACTGTGTTTTTTATTTAATAGTTTTAAAGCAGCTTTTCACATCTGGTCTGTTGAAGACCTCCATATAGGTTGTGGACAACTGTCTAGTCCATTTGTATGAGAATGGCAGGCTATACAAACCCATTAGATAGCTGTGGTCAGTTCATTTGTTTGAGGAGTTGATACTGTATATAAGACAATTTGGCTTTAGTCTTGACAGGTGTGATTGTGGTATGACTATGATGGAACTGATACTCCATTGAGTCCCCATTGGTTTGGCCATTATATATGTTAAGTCCTATACTTCTACATAAGTCAAGCAGTAGTTTCCCAATTTTGTTGTGTTATCATAACTGTTTCTGTCATTATCTGTCTGTATGATGTCATGGCAGTGAGTCTCCCCCTGAAAATATAATAATTGCCATATGAGTTTGGATAATATTTTTCTCTACCCTTTATGGCATTTGCGTTCCCATAGATTAGCTCTTCTTCCAGGGTTTGCTAGTGATAGGAATTAGAGTATGGAAATTCTGGGGGGACAAAGTTCCCTCTTTTGATTGGTTTAATATATTCATGCAATTAGTATAGTATAGTATAGTATTTGAGGTTGAATAAAGTCATTTGTCCACCCAGTCCAACCCATCTAGCAATATCCTCATTTCCCGCCTAACTGTTGATCCAGAGGAAGGCAAAAAAAACCCCACCAAATTTATACACTGTAATCATGTCCCTACGCAAGTGCCTTTTCTCCAGTGCATAATTGTAACATTTCCAGTCTCTCTCCATATACAAGCTCCCTCAATCCCCGTATTAATCTAGTTGCCCTTCTCTGAACCCTTTCCATTTCAAAGATGTCCTTTTTGTACACAGGATTCCAAAATTGCACTGCATATTCCAAATGAGGCCTTACCAATGCTTTGTAAAGAGGGAGAATAACATTTTCCTCCCTTGAATCCATACCTCTCTTTATACAAGACAATACCATGCTGGCTCTGGCTGTTGCCGCCTGGCACTGCTAGCTTCCTTTAAGTTTGTTATCCACCAAAACTCCAAGATCCCTTTCCAACAGGGATTCACTTAACACAGAGCCATTTATAGTATAAACAGCACATGGATTTTTAAGTCCAAAATACATCACCTTACATTTCTCAACATTGAATCTCATCTGCCACTTAGCAGCCCAATGTGACAATCTACTGTATCTAGATCCCCTTGCAACAATTGCACATCCTCTGAAGTTTTTTATGGTTGACAAAGTTTTGTGTCCTCAGCAAACACAGAAACATTGCTGACAATACCCACTTCCAAATCATTAATAAATAGATTAAATAGAAGCAGCCCCAACACAGAACCCTGTGGCACCCCACTTAGCACTTTAGTCCATAATGATGAAGCCCCATTTACAACTACTCTCTGCATCCTATTCATTAACCAATTTTCTATCCATGTACAAATTTGGCTCCCCAGACCAACAGACCTTAGCTTATAAATTAGTCGTCTAAGGGGGACTGTATCAAAAGCCTTTGCAAAATCCAAGTAAACTACATCTTTCTGCTATGCTAGAGTCTAAATTTCTACTTACTTCCTCATAAAAGCCAAGCAAGTTAGTTTGACAAGATCTATTCCTCCTAAATCCATGCTGGTTACTACTTATACTGTCAGTCCTTGAAACTCTAGAATATGTTCCCTTATTAAACTTTCCAGTATCTTCCACACCACTGAAGTTAAACTTACAGGCCTGTAATTACCCGGCTGTGAACGACTACCCTTTTTGAATATTGGAATAACATCAGCCTGTTTCCAGTTCAGAGGCACACATCCAGACATGAGGGGATCTGCAAAAATAAGAAACAATGGCCTAGATTAAACTGAAATTCCTAGCAATGTTTGTTCTTTTGGGCTGAGAATTCCCTGTAACCATTTGGGTCCCAGACTAATCAAGTCCAAGTCTCTAAAAGGATCTGTATGTTAACCCTTCTCAGGCATTCTTTGAAATCTGGGTCATCTATCTATCCAGACATTTTTATCAATAATACTCACCCATTTATACACACATGCACACACACAATCCAGGCATTGATTTAAATACATGGAATATGTTATGTGTTCCTTCCCTTGTTAGAATCTTCAGTCATGTTTTGCAGAAGCTACACGGGACACGGGGTGTAATTATTGCTGTTGATTGATCAGAGTTGACAGTGGAGCGCTATTATCAGAATCACGGTTACAGCCAACATCTGGATAAAAGTCACCCTAACTAATTCATAACCAGATGCTGCCTCTAATACATACACTGCTTCTTAACCAAGCAGATATGGACATGAAGCTCCTTTCCTAACTTTGATTAGGCTTATGGAGCAATATTGTAATGCTAGAATGCTAAACGCACAGCATTGTATTAGGAGTATACAAAATATATAACAGTTTAGAAAACATGTGGTGCTTAAGACAGAAAGAAAGAAAGAAAGAAAGAAAGAAAGAAAGATGGGAGATAGATAGATAGATAGATAGATAGATAGATAGATAGATAGATAGATAGATAGATAAATAGATAGATAGATAGAATTTCCTTTAAATATCAGTCTCAAGACTGAGAGGTGCGAGAGGTGCACCGGATGCAAGACCTCAGCCGCCTTTGCTAAGCACATACAGGGAGGTTCACTAAAAAGTTCTTATCGTTAAAAATGGTGCTAATTTTGCCCCAACCAATCAGATATTATTTAACATTTGAAAGCTAATATCTGATTGGTTGGGGAAAAATTAGCACCATTTTTAACTATAAGAACTTTTATTGAATAATCCTACTAGTCTCCAGGCTACAATAGGCTGCACCAGTAATTAAATGTATCATTCTCCCATTTATGTTGATCTATCGGGTTATAGTGGCTGTATACCGTATATACTCGAGTATAAGTCGAGGTTTTCAGGCTGTGAAAACAGCCTGAAAACTGAACCTCGACTTATACTCGAGTCAGTCACTTACTGGTGAAGGAATCCGGCTGCCGCGTCCACTGATGGTCGCATTCACTGACGTCACGACTCAGCGCCGGGAAATTAGACCGGTGCCGAGTCGTGACGTCAGTGGATGCGACCATCAGTGGACGCGGCAGCCGGATTCCTCCATCAAGATGTCGGGGGCCCGGACTCTCTGCAAAGGTAAGGATTAGTAGTAGTGTAGTGTAGTGCGGTGAGAGATGGGTGAGAGATGGATGGGTGAGGGAGTAGTGTAGTGTACTGTAGTAGTGTAGTGTAGTGTAGTGTAGTGGCAGGGTGGGAAGATGGGTGCAGGGAGTAGTGTAGTGTACTGTAGTAGTGTAGTGTAGTGTAGTGGCAGGGTGAGAAGATGGGTGCAGGGAGTAGTGTAGTGTACTGTAGTAGTGTAGTGTAGTGTAGTGGCAGGGTGAGAAGATGGGTGCAGGGGGAGTAGTTAGTGTACTGTAGTAGTGTTTATAGTTGGAAGGGGTGAAGAAGATGGGTGCAGGGAAATAGGTTTTATTCCTGGGGCTGGACCTGGGGCTGGAGGGGAGACTCTACCCTCGACTTATACTCGAGTCAATTGGTTTTACTCATTTTTGAGGTAAAAATGGGTACCTCGACTTATACTCGAGTCGACTTATACTCGAGTATATACGGTATGTCTAGGAAGCTCAGGTTCTCCCCTAAATCATAACCTGTCTCCCTGGATTATTTGACTGTTTTGCACAGTACATTGGAGCAGGTCAGTGCGATTTGGTCATCTAAGTGTGTGCGATAACAATCCATAAGTTGGCCTGATAAGTGGTGACCCTGCTTTGTGATTACATTCCTTAGTGAGGAATTGCCAGGATACAGTGTTTTGCCCTTTTGCTCTGTCTGGTTTGGTTTTATTTAGTAATCTTATTTAGTAGCATTTTCTCCTGATAGTTATTTCCCCAAGGAGTCCCATGATGCATTACCCTGTTAATTTGCTTAGACAGTGTATCAAAGAGCTTGGTCCCGATATCTCCCAAACATCATTGTGGATACTTGTAGATATGCAAGAGTCAGCAGATAAACCAAGAGGTAGAGTGCAGTTTCCACAGCCTAATGATTGAAGCTTTTAAATGTTCTTTACTGAACTAAAATGTAAGAATGTGGAGTGAGATGCAAAAGACAAAGCAAGAGATGCAGTGGAGGAATTTTTGCGAGAAAGAACTTACAGGGCTGTGACACTGTCACCTCTCCAAGCACTGAAATACTTGGAGTCAACTTGTTCTGCATATAGACAGATGATGTTCAGGCAATGACATGCGTTCCTGCAATAAAAGCAACATTGAATTTATAGAATGGTCATGTTGCTATAAACAATTGAGAGAGGAACATATTTCCATTGTAATATTTTCTATATTACACATACCTAGGTATTCTACAGTGTCTTCATTTTTGAAAAAATAATTTGATTTCATACCCTTTGTTATACTTTGCTGTGGTCAGTAGTGAGCTAATGTTTTAGGTTCTGCAATGGTCCTACTTATCCCCAACATACAAACTTCCTTGGAATGCTCCTAAGAGTATTTCTACTGATTGGCTGTTGGGTGGGTCAAACATGCTCAGATCTCTACTGAGCAACTGAATCAACCCAGATACTGGAAGTTTTGGAAGTTCTGAAACTAATTGCATTTATTTATCAAGAGAGAAGGGCAGGTTTTTACAGCAGCATTACAAAAAGGTTATATCTGTGGTATGCAATTAGATCAACTGGACTTGAAGTTTAGTTCTTGAAGACGTTTGGCTAGTCATCCGACGAAAGCCAGTCGGATAACTAGCGAAACATCTTCAAGGAATAAAACAGGTAAGAAATTTGAAATGAACGTGCACTAGGCTTCCATTTTGTATGTATTTTATTAAAGAGCATGTCCACCCCCAAAACTAACATTTAACCCCATACTGGCCCCACTGTGTAGTGTTCAAAAATCCTTACCTTACATCTTTGCTCCAAAAGGTTCTCCTGCAGTGCCTGTTCAGGAAAGTGAAGTAGGAGCTGTCAGTGTGTCATCAGGTCCCTGCTGCTTCCTTAACCTCAATAAGGACTGTGACATGCACAGGAGAAATCACTGGATGGGCAGATTATGGTTGTTGATATAGGAAAATACTGAAAATCATATGTACAGTATTTGTGCCGAACATGCTCTTTAATAATTTAATAATAATGATTCACTTAAAACAGAGTTATTTACAGTATGGTGTAGGTAGCACAAGGATTGTTAAACCCTAAATGTATCATCTTACATTTATCAACATTGAATCTCACCTGCCATTCTGATGCCCATTTTAATAATCTATCTAGGTCAGCTTGCACATCATTTGAAGTTTCCAAAGCTCTGCATAGTTTAGTGTCATCAGCAAACACAGAGACCTTGCTTTCAATGCCCCCTTCTAAGTCATTTATAAACAGATTAAACAGAAGCGGCCCCAGTACAGAACCCTGAGGCACTCCGCTTAGAACTTTAGCCCACATAGATATAGCCCCATTGACCACCACTCTCTATTCGCAATCCAATAACCAATTCTCTATCCATGTACACATGTTTTTTTCAAGGCCATCAAATCCTCAGTTTATACATTAGTCGCCTATGTGGCACAGTATCAAAAGCTGTTGCAAAATCCAAGTATACCACATCCACTGCTGTGCCTGAATCTAAATTCTTACTCACTTCTTCATAAAAACCAAGTAAATTTATCTGGCACAATCTATTTCTCATAAATCTATGCTGACTACTACTAATAAGATCAGTTCTGGAGACAAAGTCAAGGATATGATCCTGTAACAAAGTTTCCATCACGTTCCCCACCACTGATGTTAGGCTTACAGATCTATAGTTATCAGGTTGGGAACGACTACCTTTTTTAAATATTGGTATTACATTGGCTTTTTTCCAATCCAGCAGCACATCACCAGACAAAAGTGAATCTGAAAAGATAAAATAAGATAAGTGTTCTAAATAAAACTAAGCTCTCTTAAGATCTGAGGATGTATTCCATCTGGTCCTGGATGTTAATTTTGTCTAATAGTTTCCTCACCATATCTGTCATAGAGTTCCATGAGCTCCTGTCTAGTAGGAACTTCTACAATCTGTGAAAGAAAATGCTCATAAAGGAGATTTAAGAACTTGGTACCTTTTGAGGTGCCGGCAGTTCCCTTACTCCTATCTATGTCAGGGTAATTGAAATCCCCCATAACCAGAACATGCCCCATACCAGCAGCCTTCGCCAACTGCATATGGAGACTCATTTCCACATCCTCAATGGCATTTGGTGGCTTATAACATACCCCAACATTTAATTTACCCACTTTCTTGCTTCCTGTACATAGCTCCACCCATATTGTTTCTGCCTTATCATTTATACCCCCATCTATCTCAAATTTGGCATCAATTTTTATTTACATACATACCCCTCCTGCTTTCTTATTAACTCTGTCATGTCTAAATAAGGAGTATCCTTCAATATTTACTGTCCAGTCGTGTGAATCATTTAGCCATGTTTCTGCTATACCGATCACATCATACCTTTCCTTTAAAGCTATTAGTTCTAGTTCTCCAGTTTTTCCAGACAGACTTCTTGCATTTGTAAACATACAATTTAGATTATGATTCAATTTACTTTCAAACTTGGATGTACATGCCTCCTTATCCTCTATGCTCCCCCATTTCCAACCTTCATTATCTTATTAGCCCCCTGATCCCTATTCCCTTTGTCTACCCCTGTGTAAAATAAGGCTGTCAGTAATTAGCATGTCACAGTGTTTGTGGGAATATTTCAGCACCTGGTGGTCCTGCGTCTAAGCCCTGCATATGTAGACGTCTTTAATTGTTCGGTGTTACACACCAAAAAAAGGGGGGGAATCAATTTGACTTTGGCAGTGGATCATGAAGCGCCTGCCAGTCACAATGTATTCTTGCTATTTTTAAACCTCCTAAAATCAGTCTGCATTAGGGCAAATAGCTACACTTGGAATCCAGCCCAGGACTCTATCAATATAAAATGATTTGTTGCAATTTTAAAGATCTTTTATGTCTGGGCTCTGTCTTTTCATTTACATTTTAAACCCTCATCAAAACGCAGTTCAACAGCGCCGGCCTTTATAGGGGCTTTTTCTCCTGTCACGCCTATAAGCTGCGATCAAGTGATTGTGTTACTATAGCAGCTTCATGTTTCTCAATCAGGGATCCTTAAGATGAAGCGAACGTTGCAGCTTTTCTATCTTTTTAGTGCAATTGTTCACGTGCTGTTCGATACGTAGCCACCCTGTGGCCCATTCCCTGCTCTAATGACAGTAAACGGAAGAACATTTTCCCACTTTAGCCGACAGCTGCCACTTTCAAGGATTTCGTGTTGCGATCCAACACTTGTTTGACTTGTATTACTACCTGCGCTGGCCAGTAATGAGCTAGGCTTATATCTCTATATAATATGTATTTTGAAACCAGTTGAATTCCCACAATGCCCTTGAATATCCCTGCTGACATCTTTAAAGGATAAGTACACCGTATTTCGAACTTGCTGTTAATGGATATCTGAATCATACAGAAATAATGTGGTGGTGTTTATTTCTGTCATCCCCCACGCGATTCAGTAAGCAGAGTCACGTAGTCGGCCTCACTATTTAACTCCTTTAGTCTCGTGCTGCGCGTGTGTTGAATGACGTCACCGGCGCACGCGCACCAACATAACAGGGCACGCATTGCACGACTAAAGAAGCAAAATAGTGAGGCCGACTATGTGGCTCTGCTTACTGAATCACGTGGGGGAGGTCCTGCTATAGGAAGTTCAGCACAGAGACAATAAAGGAACGATTAACCACTGCAGGTAGAGGAAGGGGATAGACAGAAACAAACACCACCACATTATTTCAGTATGATACAGCTATCCACTAAGAGCAAGTTGGAAATACGGTGTACTATCCTTTAAAACACCACCTGCAATCTATCCAGGATTGCTTTGTGTCTAATTAAAATAAAGGGGTTGCCTCCTTTTATCAACTGTTCATCCGAGTAGCGTTCTGGTTCCTCTTGTTGTGCAGTGACAATTGAAACTTTGGAATGGGGTTTGAATGGAGCAGCACAGGAGAAAGGTGTGTGAGTGTGCCATTCCTATTATTGATAATGTACTGTCCCATGTATTGGACAGATAAAATCTCTGACAGAATGACAAACTCCTTACATGCATAGCTAATGCTCATGCTTTCACTGTTTTACACACTGGGGCCCTCCAGAAGCTTTTGAACTTTGTAGGCCACATGTTGAATTGCCCCATGCTGCATCGTCTATGCCTTCTCTCTTTATAACTGAATTCTGTTCCCCGTTGCAGTATGGGAGGGTACAGGGTCTCCTTCCTGGGGGCCTCTTGATATTTGATAACTTCAAATCACAGTTGTAGCAGAAAAATAAGCATAGCTAATTACCTAAGACAGGTGCACCTGAGTCTCCTACTCAGGTTGGTTATACTGAAGTGGGTGTGACCAAAGGAAACACCCTCAAGTGAGTAAAAAAACAAATGTAATGCACACTGAATGAGGGAGAAAAGGGGAAACAATGCCAGAGATATGTAAAAAAAAATTATAGTTGTAGTTTTCAACCTTCTGTGGGTTAATATAGAGTCCTGTGTGGGTCTACTTTCACAGCCCGACATGCAAAATTGTTACCACATCTGACCCACACACGCTTTGCAGGTGAGTTCCATATCCAAACCTAACCTGACCAACAACTAACCAGACCCACAACCCAACCTGTACCCGAAATTGAATACTGAAACCTGTGCACCAAAACCGACCCACTACCTGCAGATTTCTACACTAAACTAAACCCACAACCTATTCAAACTCACTTCGGTTTACCCGACCCACAAGTCGGGTAACTCACAGGCACCCAGATGCAGGACTCTAGGTTAAGAATCGTTGGCATGGTAGATGTAAGGGTAAGCTTCATCATAGAGTTGATGATAACTAATATCATTTCAGGTGTAAGTTATAAACACCAGTGAGTGAGTTTCACTCCAACAGCAGTACTACCTATTGAAGTTATTATTATTATTGATTTATAATAAATTTCAGAGGAAGTGGCAGATGAGATTCAATGTTGTTAAATGTAAGGTGATGCATTTTGGACTTAAAAATCCTTGTGCTACTTATACTATAAATGGCTCTGTGTTAAGTGAATCCCTGTTGGAAAGGGATCTTGGAGTTTTTGTAGATAACAAACTTAAAGGTAGCAAGCAGTGCCAAGCGGCAAAAGCCAGAGCCAGCATGGTATTGTCTTGTATAAAGAGAGGTATGGATTCAAGGGAGGAAAATGTAATTCTCCCTCTTTACAAAGCATTGGTAAGGCCTCATTTGGAATATGCAGTGCAATCTTGGAATCCTGTGTACAAAAAGGACATCTTTGAAATGGAAAGGGTTCAGAGAAGGGCAACTAAATTAATAAGGGGATTGGGGGAGCTTGAATATGAAGAGAGACCGGAAAAGTTACAATTATGTATGCTGGAGAAAAAGTGCTTGCTTGGGGATATGATTACTGTGTATACATTAACGGGCCATACAATAAACTATCTGGGGCATTGTTCACTAATAGAACATGTCATAGGACATGGGGCCATCCCTTAAGACTTGAAGAAAAAAGGTTTAGGCTTCAAGTTCAAAAAAGGTTTTTCACTGTGAGAAAACGGTAAAGCTATGGAACTGCCTTCCAGTGGACGTTGTTATGGCAGGTTCATTGATCAGTTTCAAAAAAAAGCTGGATGAGTTTCTGCAAACAAGGAATGTTACAAGTTACTGGTATTGATACATAAAGTAGAGTTGATCCAGGGAAACTTCCGATTGCCACTTGGAGTCAGGAAGGAATTTTTTCCCCCTTCATAAATTTGGTGTTTTTTTTTGCCTTCCTCTGGATCAACAGTTAGGCAGGAAATGAGGATATTGCTAGATGGGTTGGAATGGATGGACATATGTCTTTAAACAACCTCAAATACTATATACTATAAACTATATAGCACCAACATCTTCCATCTTTCATTTCAAAAATCTGATTGTAACCCAATTGAATAGGAATTTTTTGAATTTTCAATTACAAGCACATCTAAAATTGAGAATGCTCTGTTAGGCAAGTGCAGGGACTATTATTTTATGTTCTATATAAAAACATTTCAATATCACAAAATGAATATTATCTTAGTAATTCGACACTGCACAGAATTTGTCACAATGACACAGAATCAACATAGCGGAACAAAGGGGTTCCCACAATTCCTCGCACCAGTTCTACAATTCACTTATAATCTTGGAAAAAGTAATCCATAAAGCTTCATTGTGCCAAAGGCATAGATGCACTTGCATTATAAATGACCCCAGTGTGTATTAAATTGCATGTAGTGTTTGTCAAGAGACAGGGGGATATAAATTCCTTGGACCTAGCTGTACTGTACATGAATGATTTAGTCCGTCTGCTTTTACAGGATTGAAAAATGAATCTGCACATAAAACAGCATGTAAAAACCCAGCGCTGTATACAGCGTACCAGATACAATCCTCTTTCAACTGGCTGGAGAATTTGCACTTTTTTACTCTTTAAACTAGTTTGCACAACCAGCGTTATCTGTTGAACATAATATTTGAAAAATCATGTGACTGCAAAAAAAAAAAAATTCTGAATCTACTGTATGACACATGGATTTTTATGAGGGGTTGTACTGTTCATAATGTATCAATGTTTAATTGAATCATCCATCAACACTGCTACTATCTTTAGTAGTCTCTATTGGATATCCTGCACCTGCGTTGATAGTGGGTTCCATAACTGCATACGACCCGCAACTAGTCAGAACCCCAACCCCACCTCCACCTGCTACCTAACACGACACACATCCATAGCTTTCAACCTGAACCAGACCTACAACACATTCGAATGCACACTTCAAAATCTTGAAAAATTCATAGTTACTGATACAGTTAAATCTCCTTATAATTGTCTTATGGTTTGACAATATGGACACCGTTGTGATCACTTTTTTAGAAAAAGATCAAGTGACTTTCCCCTTGGAAGTAATGTCACACTGATCAGAAACACAACGGAAAGATTGCTAATGTAAATGGTCATCATGCCTAGAGCTACAATTTGACCTGCGGTCACTAGGGGGGATGTATCGGAGTTACAACCCAAACCAAATTTCACCATCCAAATGTTCTAGATTCAATGCAGAAGTTCAATTTGGACTGACAATAATTTCAGACCATTCCTCAACCTTGTCGTTAAAACAAACCCCAGTGGGTTCGTGGAATCTTAGTGGTCACACATTTTCCATAATGTCAGCTTAAAACTGTGAAGCTTGTCTATCATCGTTGACTCCAGACTGTCTAGTCTAATAAAGCTGGAAAGTCAACAATTGAATATGTTTGAAAACAGCCTAATAATGGCCAGAAACCATTCTATTACTATTTGTTCTAAAACTCATCATTCTATTCTTGTTCTTTTCCCGAAGGTCTGTGGATACGGAGAATATTTGTTATTATTGCACATGGATAAAATACACTTTTATTTTTACATTTTCTCTTCAGGTGACGAATGAATTCTAGGGATTTACTATACAATGCAGAATTCCCGCAGTGAAGAACAATATAGTCCCAGGGTTTCAAGACAAGAAACTGATTGGTAAATGCCAGCAATCCAATGTCCTTTTGTAACTCTTACGGCCAACATACAAGATGAAGTATTGAACAGATCTATATGGATGAATAGATTGATTTGGTTCAGCCACACGGAGGCTGGGGCAGCTTGGAGCATATTAAAAATGACCCAAGTGACACAGTTTAATCAAAACAGAAATATTACAGAGCCACCTGTGCAACTGTGCAATCTGTGTTCCTGTTACATGATATGGCCAGACTGGAATCAGGTTAAAGGAAAAGTTTTATACTTTTATTTAGAAATAATTTTATTAATGTAATAAATTGGTGTCCTGCAAACTATAAAAATAACATGTATGATAATAAGTCAGAAAGAAAGCAAAAGAGGGTCTTTAATTTCTCACTTGTACCCCTGGACAGAAATATAAGATATCCACAACAATAGACTGTCCCACCAAACACTCAGCACATTAAACAAACTAACTAAAGCTAAACTAACCACTGTTACCAGCCTGCCGCCTTTCTTGTTCAGTGCAAGGGTGCTGCCTGAGACAAGTGTCTTACTCTGCCTAATGGAAGATGTGGCCCTGCTTACAGCTCCTCACTCCTGGGGTGCTCCGATCCAGCCCTCTGTTTGCTGGAACTTGCAAACAGGGGCTGGACTGGATGCCGCAGCTGTGATTGGCTGCCAGCAATAGAGAACGCTGTGGGAACAAAGGGCTGTAAGTATAGTTCAGATTATTTTTTAAGCAATCTAATATAGCAGTTGCGGGTGGGATGGGATGCCCTACATTATAAATAAAATGTTTTACACTAGGGGTATGGCCAGACATGGATGGATCTGGGTGGTGGGAGGGAGGGGAGGAAAGCGCTTGCCACTGTCCTCTTAGAGGACAAGAAGGAGGCAAAATGCAGAAACCTTTTACAGAGAAAGACAGCTCCTATTTTTTAGTTTCCTGGACAAGCACTGCAAGAGAACCATAAGGAGCAGATATTTAAGGCAAGTTATTTTTTTAAACTACACAGTGGGACCAGTAGTGGGTTAAATTTTAGTTTGGGGTGCCCTTTAACACAGCAAATTTATTGTGAAATAAGTTTATACACACTGAACAACTATCTTTGTTATGTAAAATAACACATCTGGCAAAATATATGACATATACAGGGAGATTCATTAAAAGTTCTTATCGTTTAAAATGGTGCTAATTTTGCCCCAACCAATCAGATCTTATTTAACATTTAAAGGCTAATATCTGATTGGTTGGGGCAAAATTAGCACCATTTTAAACGATAAGAACGTTTATTGAATAACCCTGATAGTGTAAGGGGAACACATCATGGCTAATTTCAGTATTGATCATTTTCACAATGCTGTAGCTAATTTACAAACCAACTACATTAATGGGCTAACAATCATAGAGATGTTTAAGCCATAGTAATCAAACTAACTTGGTCTAGTTAGTGTTAACGAAAAGCCTGCAGTCTCTCTTTTAACATGAGCCCTGAATCACATCTCTAGCTGCAGCCTGAGAGAAGTTTATCTGTTGTATTCAATTAGATCAACTGGACTTGAAGTTTAGTTCTTGAAGACGTTTTGCTAGTCATCCGACTGGATACAACAGATATACCATGACCTGGATGAATGAGAACCTTCACAACCTGAGAGAAGTTATATTGTGGTGAATGTTGAAATTTGCTGCTTACAGTAGGTTGAGTGACTTCACCTGACCTCCCTCCTAGGGACCAAGCATGCTAATGCTGGAAAAAACAGGTGCCACAGATTTTAAAAAAAAACACAAAAATGATACTTACGAAGGGGGCCTATTAATGCAGACCGGAGCTGGTCACATGGCTGTAAACAGGAAGTGTTCAAGCAGGAAGTAATATTTCTGAACCTTTCCAGCAATAACTTCTTATTTATTTTACATATAGGTGTGGTTTAGTGTTAATTACAACAGAAGGTACAATAGAAGGGCCTTTATTTAACCTTAACTTGCTTGGAAAAATTGAAGACCACTTTCCCTTTAATGATATTTGACGAAGATTCTGGTGAAATGGCCAAAATAGCATTAATTAATTTAAATTTTTTTTACAGGCTAAAATAGAGGCGCAATTTCAGTTTTGATGCCTTAAAAATATGGCACAAAATCTCATACAATAATTGAAGTTACAAAAGGAAAGTTCAAATAAAAAATGCACCCTCATCAGAATTTAAAATATTTGGTATCCCTGAAAGTCTAGTGTAGTTATATGTCTTCTCCCATGTCATGTCATCGACCAATGAATGAAGAAGCTCACTCTGTATGAAGATGATTTTTATTGGGCCTGTGGGGTCTAGAGCAGATTGCAGAAAAATCGCAAATAATATAAAGGTATAAAGTGATATTGAATAATAATGAATTTGACCAGCTGTAATACTTCTATTTTAATGTTCCATGTAATGTAAACATGAAACATTGTCTGGACAAATTGCCATCAATAATTTAAATATAAATGATTCAGAAATTGACATTTCATGCAATAGAAAATCAAATTATAAAATATGTTGGTCATTGTACATTTGGAATCCTGTTGAGGTTGGTAGATATTATGTAGCACCATGAAGAAAATCTACCAAATCCTAATTCAAACCATAATAACTCCCCTTTCGGCCCCTTAACTGTTTCCTTCTCAATGCAATTACATCCTTTTGTACTGTTGGACATTCCAATGAGTGACTCTTGTTGGAGTCAGTTTGTTACACCTGGGAAATCAGCAACTATCTTGAGCAATTGACTCAAGTTAAAACATCTGTCAGAACCATGTACTGTAGCATGGCTGGTTGGTGAGAAGGAAAATGCTAATAAATCATTGCATATCTTAAAAAGCCTTCAGGGAAGCAATGCTAGAGTCTATTTAGCAAACAAATGCATCTATCAACTGTGATGACATTGTAGAGTTTTACATGATGTCATTTCCCCTTGGCAAAACCAGAATGAACATTGTTGGACAATTCTGACTCCTTATTCCAGTAAATGATCTAGATCTGACAAATAACTTAAGTTATACTTAAAGGATAAGTGCACTGTAAAATCAAGTTATGTTCATTTGGAAGCTGCCGCTTTAAAAATACCGTTGCCATATATTTTTTTTACCTATGCCCCTCTTCAGAGCCTACCTTTGTGCCTTGAAAGTTGCTGACATCTTGTTTCTGGTTTGCTGAATGTTAAGCTCCGCCCCTCTGAGATTTCCTCTGTTTTCTGCTGCTTGAGCCTCAAACAGTAATGCCTGTGAGTTCCGTGCACTCTCCTGCTTGAGCCTCAAACAGTAATGCCTGTGAGTTCCGTGTACTCTCCTGCTTGAGCCTCAAACAGTAATGCCTGTGAGTTCCATGCACGTGCGTGTGCACGGAACTCACAAGCATTACTGTTTGAGGCTCAAGCAGGACAAAGCAGAGGAAATCTCAGAGGGGAGGAGCTTAACATTCAGCAAACCAGTAACAAGATGTCAGCAACTTTCAAGGCACAAAGCTAGGCTCTGGAGGGGCATAGGTAAAAAAGAAATATGGCAACAGTATTTTTAAAGCTGCAGCTTCCAAATAAACATAACTTGATTTTACAGTGCACTTATCCTTTAAAGCAGTAAGCAATACACAGCACGCCACTCTGAGGCATGTGTATATATGCACTGTATCACTCTTTTTTTTGATATTACATCTTTACAAAATACCATGCTGTATTGTTATTTAGTGATTGCGTCAGTATTTTACTACTGTACCATTACCTCACAGTTTTTTGTAGTTATTCAGTATCACTCAATGCTGTTCTACTGAAATAATTTACAATGTGAAACTATCACTGCAGTGTGTAAAATACAGATAGCCATCTACTTTCTATAACATAGTATTACTTAACCACCATTTCATAAAATTAAAAACAGGATTAGTAAGGGGTAGAAGTTTGGTAATTATCGACATAGCGG
Source organism: Hymenochirus boettgeri (assembly GCA_019447015.1). Classification (NCBI taxonomy): domain Eukaryota; kingdom Metazoa; phylum Chordata; class Amphibia; order Anura; family Pipidae; genus Hymenochirus; species Hymenochirus boettgeri. Next base: position 230,182,187 of record CM033471.1, read on the forward strand.
TTTTATAATTATACCCCTATATTTTTAACATCCATGAGATTTTTCCATTATTTCTACTGTGAAGTTATTGTGAAAACTGAGTGAATGGTATTTGAGAATATAAACTAGAGACCGTTTAAAAGACGCATGACTTCCATGGTAATTTATGTAAATAATCTAGCAGCTCAGTAGTGATGAGTCGTGGTTTTGAAAAATAAACCTGGTTTTGATTTGGAATAGAGATGCTCGAAACTGATGAGTTTCTTTCCGTTTTCAAATGTTAGAATTTTTGAGTTTTTTTTGGCCTGGTAGAATGACCCCACGCCTTAGTAGCAACTCTCCCTCAGGGTATTCATATTGCAAGGGAAAGTGAGTTGCATGTCTTATGAACCTGTGTAGAAGTTCCCTGTGAATCCAGAAAAGAGAAGGGTTCGGGGCATATGCACCCGAACCACACATACCTATAAGTAAGCAAACATACATATAGCATAGACATAAGATTATGCATCATAGAGATACTAAGTTATTTATTTTGTGTACTGCACTTTCCCTTTTCCCCCATCCCCCATATGAGTAAAGAACCATACATGACCCTACCAAATAGAAAAATTAGCCACTTGCCAGCTGAGCTGGCATTAGCTAGGCCTCAAGGTGAACACTAAGGCAGTGGGAAGTAGCAGTATGGGTGGCAAGGGGCAACAGGCCTTCAGTCACAGACATCAGCAACAGGGATGTGATCCACGCCTCATTCATCTTAATGAATGTCAGACGGTCCACATTCTCAGTGCAGAGACGAGTCCTCCTCTCCATAACAACACCCCCTGCTTCACATAAGGTCCTCTCCGAAAAGGACACTGGATGCCGGGCAGGACAGGACTAGAGATGGCCGAACTTTCAAAAGTTCGGTCCGTTTTTGAACTTTCGAACTATATGGAAAGTTCGAAAACGGACCCATTAAAGTCAATGGGAGTCAAATAGTTTGAAAAGTTCTACACCTGTAAGTGCCGCCAAAGGCACTTGTAAGTGCCGCCAAAGGCACTTGTAAGTTCCGCCAAAGGCCCTGATAGGGCCGGGGAGGGGGGTCCCGGTTCGGGCTGCGGGACCCCTTAAGCCCCAAAAGGCCCTTCTCAGGGCCCCGCTGGAGGGTGCCTCCACCCCTCCCAGCGGCTCCCTCCCTTCCCCTCCCTGGGAGCGCTAAATTTTCGGCCTTTCCCGAACGAGCGTTCGGCCGACCCGATCGTTTGGCGGCCGCGCACTCGTTCAGGAAACGAGCGTACACACATAACGATAAAGCCCCGATACCGTCGGATCTGACGGTATCGGGGCTTTATCGTTAGTGTGTGTACCCAGCTTAACATATGATAAAGAACAATGGAGGAAAAATGGGCCTGAGCAAGCATTATGTAAATTAGAGGTAGCCAACCTACCATCCTCTAGTTATTATTAAACTACAGACACCTAGTGCAAAGTTATTGTATCTTTGTGGGATTATAGTGTTATATTCAAAGAATAATTGAGGGGTTGAAAGTAAATAAAATAGATATTTAAAAATGTAATAATTTAAGCAAGTACAGATTAGTATCTTTGCATTTTCTGACTGGGAGCCCATATTGTAGACGGTGGTCAATAGCTGATACTTATGTTCTTTACACTACATTTGTAGGTGGCCAAGGAATTTAAGGCATGTCCTCCCCTATATATGGGAACAGGGTAAGACTGGGAAAAGTGTCTTAAGTAATGAATTCTTGAAATTAAAAGTAAACATATGAAATTAATTATCTTCTGAAGGTCTTCTAATAATTAGAAAATGTATTCATTTAAATGTTACCTGGGGCTTAAAAGAAAGATCACATTATCAGTTATTTCAATAAAGCCCTTGCGGCTAATTAACAGATTGCTCCTTTTAAAGCTGAGAAATCATAGTTACATGTGCATTTTATTTAAACATTTCCTTTTGACTTTCTATGCAAAAGACATGCAAATATGTTTATGTGTTATTGTATATACTTAAGTGATAATCTCTAACAGATGGGTGACTGTCTGTATTCTGAAGATCTTTTGTGTACACATCCTAAAGGGTTAACAAACCACCAAACATGCAGGTATTGACTTAATTTGCACCCAGGGACTGTACTGCAAACAGTTTGATCCAAGCAGTTTAAAAATAGCCATGAAGGTCTAAGCCAATAGATTCATATCTTAGATGATTCATTGGCAATAATATAATTATTCTTACAGTCACGGACGTATGGTTCTGAGTTTTACAGTCAGATAATTAGAGATGGGCAAAACTAACCAGTTTCATTCCATTTTCGGATTCCCGGAAAATCTGAAAACAGAACGAATTTTCGATTATTATAACAGGCTATTTTCGATAATTTTCTAAAATAGCCTCAAACTTTTGATAATCCTACTTTCAAGTTTCTGATCATATTTTTGAGTATTATCGAACGTTTGAGGCTATTTTCTAATTAGAGAAAATATGCTCCGAAGTCCCAAAATCCGATAGATCCGTCCAGATTCAAACGGATATCATTCGAATTTCGGAACCGAGGGGATCCATGTCAGATCGGGATCCCATCTCTACAGATAATCATGAGATTTGTAGTTCTTCAACCACTTTGGAATCAGGTGTAAAGAAACCTCAAACCTGAAATTTAAACTGGCAGTTGCTCGATTCAATTCTCTTATGGATCAAGAAATGCTGGAGGCTGTGGCATGAATAAATAATGTAAAAACTGTCAGTAAATTGTTTGAATAAAGAAAATAAGCCGTGCTGCACCTTTTGCCTACAAACTATTCCTATGTATGATCTAGTTTACAAAATGACAATGTGGTTTTGACATTCTATTTCATAGACGGCATCTATTGCCATCGAAGTTTCAAACACCAAATTAATTTTGGTATTTTATTCCCAAGGCAAAAAATCCCCAGAATTTACTAATTACAGGCTGCAAGCTGGATCATTTTATTTTCCATGAGGGAGATGAAGCAGGTAGCTTCAGAGAGACATGGCTCTACTTTTAGGGGTGGCCTTTGGGTTTGTTACCTCTGTTACCTGCACTAGGCGCAATCACCACAGCAGTCAAATTGTCATGGAGCCCCAGAAACCAATCCAACCTCATACCAGACACCCCCATCCCCACGGTACTGTTGTTATTTTGGTTTGAAAAACATGTATTAGAAAGTCCTTTTTTGAAAGTTTTTGAAACAAACTGGTCTTGGTTTATTGCCCCCCCCCCCCCCCCCTGTATACACTTTCATGCAAAACTTGCCTCAGTTATTTTGTTTTGAAATATTGGGGCTGATGTAATAAGAGGAGCAAAAGTTTGCCTGTGCCATTTGTTTTCAGCAACCAATCAGATGTAAGCTTTTAACTGGGTTACTATGGTTAGATAACATCTGATTGATTGCAACACACTATTAGCACGAGCAAACATTTGCACCTTTTCTTGCATCAGCCCCTTGTGTACAGCAGTGAAACAGCAGGAATTGGAGAGCAGCTGATCGCATGTATGTAGTAAAGGTATGTTCAATCGGCTGTTGAAAACACTGTTTGTATTTTAAAACAGCTGATCATGCATACCTTTACTACAAATGTGCGATCAGCTGTTTAAATACAGCTGCTCACAGAACCTACCGTTATATGTCATGCTCTCCCCCAAGCCATTGCAGGGGATATTGTTACGCCACTGCTTGATTATTAACTTTTTAAATGGTTTTATTTATCTTAAGGCCAGCCCTGCTTTACTTTAATAAGATATGTAAGTGCTGCAATAAAAAAAAGTGTCTGCTCTGGCATGAGTAATGAGAATTGTGGGAGCAATCCAAAATACTAATTCTTCTAACAAGGATGATTTTCCACTTTCAGTGGCACAGATTATAATTCCCCTATTTTTAGACTTGCTACTAAATATAAGCATGACAAATATAGAGCTTATTTAATTGATACGGATCTTGGTTTGGATGATACGACCCAAATAATTTCTGCTCGATTGCAGAAACTAGAAAACAGGAAAAGTGGTATAAAAATATATTTTTTTCCATACTTGCTGATTATAAACACAGCATGCTATTTCTTCAGTCCTATTGTGTAATTATTGCATTCTAGTATTTGTTTTAAACAGTTACTTCTCCTTTAGATCAAATTATGCAACCTTACCGTACCTGATATTCATGGATTTGCTTTCAGCTCTAATCTGCATATTACCAAGGAAAGGAACCATTTACTGTTCTATTGTTGCCTAAAGATTTTTTTCTCTCTTTAGAACTGACAGTTTTCATAAAGACCTGGGGTTCCTACTTTTGCCCTTTTGGCTCTTCTTCATCTGTCAACGTCTCACTGCCTTCTGATTATCTTTAGTTAGAACTAAATATCAGACTTTGGCAAAGCCTTTGAAATGACAGATTTTAATAACTAAGGGGCAAGGAACTCTCTTGTTCAGGTTTCTGCCCTCATCATTGCTATTGTTTTAAATGTATCTTTGTTTTATTCCAGGAATGAATATGCAGTTCGTGAAATGCTTTGTTGATTTAAAACAAGGCACATTAATTATGTCAGTTAATGCTCTACCCTCTGTAAAGCAATTGATAAAAATAGAGCTGTAAAAGTAGAGTTGTGATAAAAAAAATGGACAATTGCTAGTTACCTGCCCCCAAACCCAAATGATATATTTTTCACTGTATTACCTGCTTTACTAACCAGACATTTAGGGATACTTTATTGACCCCATTCTGGCAGAGTAACCTGGCCCCTCCCTCCATGGAAACAATCAAGGCTGTAACAACTGACATCACAACCAATGCTCCTGCTGCCTCCTCTGTACATGCTCAAATTAATAAAAAGCTCATTGAGAGAGGAGTCAGATACCTTTTCCAGAAAGGAATAGAAGTCATTATTTAATATCTGGTAACAAATGCATATGATAAACTGGAAAAAATAGCAGTTGGGTTTGTGGTCAGATAACTGACATGTCCACTTTTTTTTTTAAGGGTGGACATGCCCTTAAATATTGCTGGCTAAGTTAGTAGAGATGGATAGTAGATACAAGTAGATCCAAGATACTAATTTGTAGTTTATTCATAAACAATGGGGGTTATTCAATAAAAGTTCTTATCGTTTAAAATGGTGCTAATTTTGCGCCAACCAATCAGATGTTAGCTTTCAAATGTTACATAATTTCTGATTGGTTGGGGCAAAATTAGCACCATTTTAAACGATAAGAACTTTTATTGATTCTCCCTGAATGTACACAACCTTGGTATAACCTTTAGGGGCCGATTTACCCAGACTCGCTGGGCAAATATATGCAGGGTTATTTAATAAAAGTTCTTATCGTTTAAAATGGTGCTAAATTTGCCCCAACCAATCAGATGTTAGCTTTCAAATGTTAAATAAGATATAATTGGTTGGGGCAAATTTAGCACCCTTTTAAACGATAAGAACTTTTATTGAATAACCCTGATGGTGTTTAAGTCGCTTAAGTTGCACTAACGGTTCACAAACGGTTAGCATGACTTCATATCGCGTTTGCACTAGTTTTAGCAAAGGATTTTAATGCCAGCAGATAGCTGGCATAAAAATCCCGCAGATGGTAAATCCCTTACCAGAATTTACACACATTCGCAAATGCGATATTTAATCGCAAAAGGAGCATTTATCCAGAGCGATAGCAGCTCTAGGTAAATGAGCCTCTTAGTGTATTTTTATTTATGAAATATTGTATAGAATGATTGTTTTTCAGGTAATAAAAGTAAAATATTTAATGGGCATATAAAAGGAAGGGATCTACAAACCTCATAGAAGTAGATTTGTAGATTCTGTCCAGTGGTTCACACTGGACTCATTTAATAACTAAATCACCTCGCATGTGGAGGTTTGCACTTGTTTTGCACTAGTTAGTCGTAGAACCTAGTTCAGCACCATAGACAGCTCTATGCAGCCCATTACAAGCATTCACACATAATTGACTCAACCCTTACAATGAAAGTCACAGCAGTTATTTGTTAATTTTATGTCACTCTGGTACTACTAAACAACAAACCTCTCATAGTCTACTAAAGCGGGTTCTTATCAACGGTTGGAGAGGTGAAGGTTTGCAATGCTTGGTTTATGGACTGAAATATGAAAGTTTGTCGCCTTGGTGTATATCTTCCTACAGTCTTACTTTTTATTACACTAACAGCTCTGTAATTAAAACTGTAATCAATAGTGCAATGTAAACCTTGCTATAGAAATATACATTGCTTGTCTGCAGGTTTAATAACTTGTACGGTTCCCTTGAGCCTTGCAACCTTTAATGAGTGCACAGGCATTGCTGTACATACTGATTGACATCTAGTTATTGAGAGCATCAGTCAGGCACACCGAGTCCCCATACACTATAATAAGTTGTCACTCACACATTCTGTTCTGCAACAAAGCATTTATACCCACAACCATATTAAATGTGCACGAGGCCCCCATGGGTCTGTCCCTTCACTGTTTAGCATGGCACCTAAATGGTAATAAGACTCTCGTCAGGTAAGGCTCAATATTGTGTTTGTTGGAAAATATAAAATGGCATTCTGTTCTAAAACATTTACAATATGCACATTCCTGAGCTGTGATTCATTTGTGCCACTTCTGTTATTGATTCTGCCTGACAATCGCCCTGGCTGGATTGTTATGTAATAATCCCACATGTCTTGGAAGTGGTTTGACTAAACTTACTCAATGCATGGGTTTTATTAGATAGATAATAGATAGATAGATAGATAGATAGATAGATAGATAGATAGATAGATAGATACATAGATATTTAATAGCCCACAGATATTTTACAGCAAACCAGTATTTTCACCCATGATTTAAAAATGACCACACAGCAGAGAGAATTGATAGGCAGAGAATGAACCAATCAAAAGGTGGTGAGTCATCTTGCAGAACTGAGAACTGGCTCTGAGCATTTAAGAAATTTATACACCATGTGCATTGGGAATACAGAAAAAAACCTATATACGTTTTAGTTATTCTAAGGGGGGCAATTCATCAAATAGCAAAGAGGGAAACACACACACACACACACATATATATATATATATATATATATATATATACAAAATAAAGAGTCATACTCTAAGTATCTTTTAACAGGCTTTTAGTATTATTTGATCACATCATGCTACGATATTTTGAGTACACTATAGCCTCTTTATCAAGCTGTGAGCCACCATTTTAACCATCATTATATATATATAATATATCCTTGCAGAAACTGCATACAGCGTATACACCCAGGTACTGGGAAAACTTATTCCATCATAAATGTAATTCCAGTCATGTTATATATGCCATTGTGTGCCCAAGCAAACTCTTGTATATAGGCGAGACTATCCAACCCATTAAGCTGCGGATCACGCAACATCGATCAAGCATCCTATTAAAGCATGATAAATTTCCAGTCTCTGCACATTTTTCCCAATTGGAGCATATTGACTCTGACCTGTTGTTTGTGGTATTAGAGCACATTCAGATCCCAAAACGGGGAGGGGATTGGGAATTACTTTTGAAATGCCAGGAAGTAAAATTGATACACAGGTTGGGTACCATTGAACCCCTGGGTTTGAACAGGGACTATAATCTATACCTGTTTTTATAATTCCTTTTCTTTTGTATGTTCTGCCAATGTCAGCCCACACTCTTTCTGGGTACAGAGAGCGTTGTTTCTCTTTTGCAGTGTCTCCAACATATTTTCTTGTGATAGTAACGATAATAATGTATATGTTTTGCTTTATGTTTACCTGCATGTATAAGTAATACCACATATGAATATTAGGTATTACTTTAATGTTGATGGGAATGTTTTGAGGTTGCACCTCTAATTTCCTGTGATTTCACATAAATACCTTGTGGCTTAATGGGGACACATATTCTGTTGTACTGCCTGAGGAAGGGGGAGGAGCCTCCGAAACGGGCCATTGTCCGTATAGACAGCCTCGGTGCATCTGACAGGCTTATATAGAGAGAGGAAAACCGGAGCACTCGCAGGACTTTTTAAACAAAAAACAGGTCTTTATTTAGCGTGTGTCAACGCCTCTCTCTCTCTCTCTCTCTCTCTCTCTCTCTCTCTCTATATATATATATATATATATATATATATATATATATACAACGTTTTTGGATCCCGCGCACTCCGTACTGCTGATGGGTAAGTATAACAATGGAGGATACGGAGCACTCCTTGGACTTCCAAAACTCTTTATTAGAATGCAATCACAGGTAGGTGAACCTACTTGCGATTGCATTCTAATAAAGATTCTGGAAGTCCAAGGAGTGCTCCGTATCTTCCATTGTTATATGATATATATATGTTATATAAAAGTATATAATAATATACATTATTCTTAATATGCCATAGACCTTCAAATATAAACATAGCATGGTAAATGTTTCCTTTAGAAAAAACAGGGTTCCCAAAGATACAGACTATCTATACAGACATAGGCACTGCCACTGACAGGAGGACATCATAAGTGATTCATAACACTATCAAAATCAACATGCTGATGTTTATGAGGATCAGTGTGTCTATAAAAACAAATACCGGTCATAATCCCTGTTCAAGTCTTTAGGATGTAGTGTATTGAGATATTTTATCCACCAGGTTTCAGATTTTCTTAACGCTAATTGTCTATTACCATATTATACATAGGAGAAACCACACAGGTCCTCTATTAACTTGAGACAAACAACTTTGCCAGTTCCTAGGCATTTTGTGGACAAGGGCCACAAAGCTGATGATCTCAGGTTTATGATATTGGAGGTTGTGTTGGGAGAGAAATATGGTAATAGACAATTAGCGTTGAGAAACCGTGAAACCTGGTGGATAAAATATCTTAATAAACTACAGTATATCCTAAAGACTTGAACCGGGATTTGTTTTTATAGACACATTGATCCTCATAAACACATTGATTTTGATTGTGTTATGAATCACTTATGATGTCCTTCTGTCAGTATCTATGTATATTTAGCTAGTCTGTATCTTTGGAATAAAGAATGTATAATGATGGTTGAAATGGTGGCTCACAGCTTGATAAAGAGGCTATAATTTAATCAAAACTTTGCTGCAATATATGTGGACACTAAATAATGCTAAATGATATATATATATATATATATATATATATATATATATATATATATAAAGAAAATCGGTCTGCAGGAAAGAGAGCATTAGAAATGTCTTGGCGATTTTTTCCAGTGCAAAAAATATAACATTAATGTGTCGAAAGCTGCCACTAGCGGTGTTTATGTGAAATCATAACATGGCCACATACTAAAAGGTAGTAAAAAGGTTTGGCAGGGATATTTTTTCCACATTCATTATTATACAGCTACTTTTCGATAATACTGGTTTCAAAAGGTATATTTTCCGAAATGTACCCTTTATGTGTCATATGTATTATTCATAGAAAACTCACGTCCGACTCCTAGAATATTGTTATTTTCAGTCTTGCTGGACTACGTGTGTAGTGTTATCCGGTTTCCTGTTCTGCCGTAGTCTAACATCCAGTTCCCAGTTACATGATTGAACAGCTTGTGATTAATTTTGCTGAAACATTTGGGCTGGCAACTGATTTATACTTTTCAGAAGTTTGTACTTAAAGACTAAAGCGCCTATTTTGCTGTTTTGAAATCAATCCATTAGGAATGCCTGGTTTACTGGTCATTCCAAATGAAACCTTCAAAATTAATGGTTTGTTGGCGTTAAACACGTCTTTCCTTGACTCAACACAAAAGTGGAATACAGTAATAGGTGAACACAGAAATGTAGATCTCTCTGTATGTTATAATGTAATGTGTTATTACCAGGGATGTCAAACTTGGGGCGTTTCAACTCCCAGCATTTCATAAATATTACAAAGCTTCGTTCTCAATAAAGATCTAGTTGAGATGGAACAGCAGGCATCAAACCCACTTAATAACATTCTCTATTCCTCTGTTTATGTTGTAGCTTTGCCTAAGTAATTCATGTCTTCCCTATATACTATCAGGGTTATTCAATAAAAGTTCTTATCGTTTAAAACAGTGCTAATTTTGTCCCAACCAATCAGAACTAATTTAACATTTGAAAGCCAACATCTGATTGGTTGTGGCAAAATTAGCACCATTTTAAATGATAAGAACTTTTATTGAATAACCCTGTATATTTGTCGTGGCTGGAATTGACATGTGCCCCACATGTCAGTTAACCTAGCGGTTCAGGTCCTCACTAGAGATGGGCAAAACACCTAAAATCCGTTCTGCCTGCGGATTCACAGATTTTCTAAAAAATTTGTGTAAAAACCCATAAAAGTCAATGGGAGAAAGAAATCCGCACATATCTGCCTAAATATAAGTTAAATTGCAATGGTTACTTACTGTACATGGCTCTGGGACCTGGGAAATGGTCTGGAGAACACATACAAATATCCAGAACTTTAAAAAAAAAGGGCTCCCCTGTGAATGCCGCTGTCGGGAGGAGGCGGAAACCTTTTACATAGAAAGAAAGCTCCTACTCCTCAGTTTCCTGGACTTTGAACAGGCACTCCAGGAGAACCATAAGGAGCAGAGATGTAAGGTAAGGATTTCTTTAAACTATACAGTGGGGCCAGAAGTGGGTTAAATTTTAGTTTGGGGGTGGACATGCCCTTTAACTGTTGTTTTTTTGAACTGTATATAAAATGTAGAATACTTAAGTGTAATATAGATAAATAATTATCTGAACTTTCCCTTTGCAAGAGCTTTATATACTGTAGGCTGTATGCGTGTAATCTGAAAATATGTTTTGCTGCAGACCTAACCTATATAGATTGTAAAATCAATACTGTATCTGTTCCTCAATATCGTAAATGGGACAAACATTATGTGCATGGTATAATTAATAAGTAAAGAGAAATTAAATGTTCTACATCTATATTTAATTTCAGCAGCTATTAAATATGTATTGCATTTGTGATTTATATCCTTTCTTTATTAGGTTACCTTCTCTCTTTATTAAGTCTGTAGTAAACTGGATCCCATGAGAGATCCCATAGCTCATGTAAAAACACACGATAGATGTTTATCCACTGGTTTGGAGACTGTGTCATTCTGCAGTTGCCTACAGTATTTTTAAATGAGACCACAAACATGTAAAACAATATGTTTTGGAAGATCTAAGGCAGAGTGTTTTATAGTATAGACAATATATTTTTGGCAGCCAATGGCTGCAGTCACATTAGGGAGAATCATTTATTATGATTGGATAATTTGCACTAAGAGTTCAATTTTAGAGGGTTGTTTTTGATTTCACTTCATACATTTGGGGGTAACAAGCATCCATGATTGCAGTCAGGTTTCTATTAGTTCTGATGATGTAGAGACATCCCATTGTTATTTACAGTAAGTCTGCAGTGTAGGTTCTGTAGCTGTGCTGTTGGTTAACTAATGTTGTTACAGTTATCCCTGGAGTGCACAGTTAGTGGGGTGGGGGCACTTTGATGCAATCCTGTACAGCAATTATCTCAGCTACAGTATTGTTCTGTTTGGCCAATAGTAATATAGAGGGGCTGGTTTTAAAATCCCGATGGAGGTAATGCGCAGCACTATTTTTATTTGTATTTTTTTAGTTTTGGATTTAGTCATTGAGGTTGTTACTTTCTTTTCTAGGGATGTACAAACCCAAACCTGACTTAGTGTCCTTGTTCTTGTTTGTTTTCATGTTCATCTACTGTCTTTTTGGTATGACATTTGTTATAATTTATCATTTATATTTATATATGAAAAACGTATTGGCAGCTTTTGTGTTAATGTCCCAATGTCCCCAAATACTATGATGCATTCTTTTTATTATTAGTGCTATAAGGGGGGGTAGGGTAGGGTACAAGTCCCTGCAGCAGGTGAAGGCCTTGGGTGTTCTTTGGTCTTTTGTTAACAACATTGGTCTTCATGCCAGTTACTAAATAGCATTGGTCTGGTGACATACAAGTAGAAAAGGGTCAGACCCTCTGTAAAAGCTGGCTGTTTTTCTGTCAAGTGCTGTTCTGACTGCAGGACTTGGGATTGGTTCCCATCAGTCCAGTCAAGATCAGGGCACCTAAAACACTAAGCCTAGGGAATATGGGGTAAATGTTTTAACACTTCTGTAGAGTAGATACATTTTTTTTATGTATTGGTGCAGACATAACTGTTCAACCACTGTTGCTTTACCTACCTATCACTTTGCTAGATAGGCACCAAAACTGGTTTTGTTCCAAAGTATCGAGTGTATAATTAAGTATATTTTTGTTTTCTTGCCCGGGGTTGTACTTTATTTGCCTTATTTTCATATATATTGTAACAGATGTTTCCTTGTTATTATTATTGCTGATGCAGTCTATTGAGTAATGACCCTAGGTTTGTACTACTTTCCTTTAATTAGGCCAAATAATATGGTGAGGTGTGTGTTTTTAGTGTTAGACAACACACCTTGGAATGAGCAGGGCGGTTCATTCAAGGTAATTACATCTGTCTGTCGGCTGACGTTGTTCTGTGAATGTTCCTACTGTGTCTAGGAAATGTATCTAGTTATTAATTGTGTTTGCATGGTGTGTGTGTGTGTGTGTGTATATATATATATATATATGTATATATATATGCACATTTTTTTTAATAAGGTCTAAGGTAGACAACACTGATATATTATGAGATTATTTTTATAATTTATATTCAATGTATGAAGATATACATGTTTACAAACAAAGGGATTAGTGCAAAGCATTCTACAGATAAAAATAATTACATATTATACAAAATAATGAAATGCTCCATAAATATGTTAAATTACACATAAATAGAATAAGAAATATAAGTGAAACATGCCTTGGTAAGAAAAGATACAGAGACGTACACCGGAAACATACAAAGAAGATCAAAGCCCAATCCTTTGTCTGCACATCTCTGTGGTGGCCCACCCAAATACATCCCTGGAACCTCAACCCACATCCTATAAGTCCAAAGCCTCATGCAACAAAGCTATGGGTTCCAGGACACCAGGGCTGACCCTTCACATTCAGATTTGTTCTATCCTTGCCAAACTGGTATGGTGGGGTGCTGTCTTGAGACACCAAATAAATCATTGATTCTGGTGGTGCTCAGACATGTCGGGTTTAAGTTTAGAGTTTAAAGGGCATGTCCACCCCCAAAACTGAAATTTAACCCCATACTGGCTACATGCTCCAAATGCTTCTCCTAATGTGCCTTTTCAAAGTCCTGGAAACTGCAGTGTAGAAGCTCAGTGACCCATCCGGTGCCTCTCGCTGCCTCAACCTCATCAAGGTCTGAGGCATGCTCAGGGGAGCCTCCCCCCCCTCCCTCCATCCAGATCAATCCTCTGAGGCCATGGCACCTAGCGGGAAATCCTCTTTATGGAAGGTAAGTAAGAGCTGCCCAACCCTAACCGCCATATTATTTTTTTTTAAAAATGCCCCGATAGTTACAGACCCTTCTCTCCCACGGCGTCTTCGATTACGTCAACTGCATCTGTGATTGGCCACATCTTAGCCAATCACAGACGGGGATGGCAGACCAGCCCCTGCTTGCAACTCCCGCAAGCCGGGAGCTGGATAGAAGACGGTGCGGGAGAGAAGGAGCTGTAAGTAACTATCGGGGCATATTATGGCGGTTGGGGGTGGGCAGCTTCTATCTACCATATATAAAAAGATAGATTTCAGGGTGGACATGCCTTTTAAACTTCTAATGAATGGTTCCTAGTGGAAGAGAAAAAGGATAGACTTACATTTTTTTTTTTTTTACTTCACACCTAACTTTCCAAAGAATAAAAAGTATAAACAGGGCTGAAATAAAATTTTAAAGAAAATATTCTCCTAAAAATATGCTTGTGAAGGTTCTCATTCATCCAGGTCATGGTATATCTGTTGTATTCAATTAGATCAACTGGACTTGAAATGTAGTTCTTGAAGACGTTTCGCTAGTCATCCGACTGGCTTTCTCAATTCAGAATGACTTGTACAAGAATCTGTGGCAATTATGTACCCTGGAGAATCCCAATTAGCATATCACAGCCAGGTGTTAAGGGTGTGATTAGATAGTGGCTAAGAGGTGTTATAGGAACGCCCAGAGTAATGTTTAAAACAGCATTGTACATGGCAGACAGTTGGTGTCGAACCCCCCCACCTCTATTTAGGCTTGGTTTCTTATTTTCACATAAATGGCCTCCTTAACACCTCCTTGAACCAGTCACGTTCCTTCGCCAGTATGTTAACATTACAATCTTCAAAGGTATGTCCTATCTTAAGATGCAGATACACGGCTGAGTCCTGACCCGAGGAATTGGCTCTTCTGTGCTGGGCCATACGTTGATGCAGTTGCTGTTTGGTCTCCCCCACATACAAATCAGAGCATTCTACAGGCGCTTAATACCTTTAAGGGCTTAGCACCCAGCCACTGGTTCAGATATGTTGATGACACCTGGGTTAAAATCCACCAGAAGGAAGTACAAGCTTTCACAGAACACATTAATGCGGTAGACCAAAACATTAAATTCACAAGGGAAGAGGTACAAAACAACAACTGGCTTTCTTGGACTGCTGTAGTGAAAGTTAAGGAAAATGGTAAACTGGAAGTAAGAGTTTACAGAAAACCAACACACACAGATCAGTATTTGATGTTTGACTCCCACCACCCTTTAGATCACAAGCTGGGTGTCATCAGAACCCTGCAACACAGAGCCGAGAACACCCCCACTAGCACAGAGGTGAAGGCTAAAGAAATGAAACATCTCAGAGGAGCCCTAAAACTTGTGGATATCCAGACTGGGCCTTTGTCAAAAGAAGTAGAAGGAAAGAAAAGAACACAAATACCAACGTGAAGGGGAAAAGCAAGACGAGGAAGAACATGGTATCCCATATGTAGCAGGGGTCTCCGAGAAATTAAGAAGATTTCAAAAAACATCGTATCCCTGTCTGCTTTAAACCGAGCAAACACGCTGAGGCAGCAATTGGTACATCCAAAAGACCCAATACCAAAACACAAGAAAAGCGACATCCTATATGCGGTGCAGTGCAGTGAAGAATTGCTCTGATTTGTATGTGGGGGAGACCAAACAGCAACTGCATCAACGTATGGCCCAGCACAGAAGAGCCAATTCCTCGGGTCAGGACTCAGCCGTGTATCTGCATCTTAAGGATAAAGGACATACCTTTGAAGATTGTAATGTTAACATACTGGCGAAGGAACGTGACTGGTTCAAGAGAGGTGTTAAGAAGGCCATTTATGTGAAAATAAAGAAACCAAGCCTAAATAGAGGTGGGGGGGTTCGACACCAACTGTCTGCCATGTACAATGCTGTTTTAACACCTTACTCTGGGCGTTCCTATAACACCTCTTAGCCACTATCTAATCACACCCTTAACACCTGGCTGTGATATGCTAATTGGGATTCTCCAGGGTACATAATTGCCACAGATTCTTGTACAAGTCATTCTGAATTGAGAAAGCCAGTCGGATGACTAGCGAAACGTCTTCAAGAACTACATTTCAAGTCCAGTTGATCTAATTGAATACAACAGATATTCTCCTAAAAACTTTTTTTAACCATCTTTAAATATTAACCAAATGGTCTTTATATTTTGTGAATTATGAAATATTAGACTAACCAATCTATAGAAATCTATAGTTTAGGTTTAATGTGATATGTTGTCATATTTATACGGATATATTGATATAAAAAAAGTATGGGAGAATAATGAATAGCAGGCTTATATCCAATCCAACCTGTAGGTGGCGTGCAAGAACGGAACAGTACTGTATTTGAGACACGGGTACTTGCTTTCCCTCAGTTGGAATGAAGCAGCTAACAAGTAAACTTGGCTGTGTCCTTATTCTTTTCTAATTCAGGTATGTGTTTAATAATCCTGATAATTCAAACATATGTTAATAATTGTCATTTGTCTGGAGAATAAATGCAGTTTAGAGGCAGCCAGTGCCATCCAATACTATGATAAAGTATACTAAATGACTGCAAGCTAAAACCATGGTGATAAGCATGGCAGACGCCATATTGTTAGGTAATATACCTGGATGCACATGTGGACTCTCAGTTTAACTATATACCTGTGTAAATGTATTATTAGTATGATTACAGCTCCTGCATACAGTTATATAAATGTGGTTATACTATTGTGCAATCTACTCTTATTGTGGAATTATAACTTTATTACTATGAACGTGTCATTGTAACTTAATAGGACAGCATTAATCTGTTTAAAGGGCATGTCCACCCCCAAAACTATAATCCCCCCACTACTGGCCCCACTCTGTGGTGTAATAAAATCCTTACCTCACTTCCCAGCTCCATATGGTTCTTCTGTAATCCCCCCCCCCAAAGTCCCAAAAACTGCCCAGCAGGAGGATAGCAGAGTACATATAGGCCTCCTGTCTGGTATGGTATGCGCACTGCAGCCCTTCTCCCCCTCCCTCTACCTCCCGTTTTGGACTCCCTCCCCCTAGCTCAAAATCCCTTTAATATCATGTTCTGCTTCGTCCCCCAGCCCCAACCGCAATATTTTTATTGCCAGGAACTTCCCCAATATTTACTTACCTTCCCTCTTTCCTCCGCCGTTCAGAACTACCAGCAGCCGTGTCTGTGATTGACTGCCGGTCAGCCAAACACAGACGTGGCTACCGGCTAAGAAGATAGTCGTGGGAGTGAGGGTCTGTAAGTAAATATTTGAAAGGATTTTTTTAGCGGTGTTATAGTGGTTGGGGGTTGGTAACCATATAGGACATTATACCAAAAGTCTGTAACGCTAGGAGAAAGGGGTGGCAAATGGGATCTAGAGGGGGGTAAAGGGCTCCCCTGTGCATGTCAGCATCCCTCCCGGAGGCTTCACAGAAGGCTAAGACCATTGGACAGGAAGATAGGCACTGCTCTTCAGTTTCCTGGACTTTGGACAAGGACTAGAGGAGAACCATAAGGAGCAGGAATGTAAAGTAAGGATTTTTTTTAAAACTATACAGAGGGGCCAGCAATTGGAACAATTTTAGATTTGTGGGTGGACATGCCCTTTAATCTAAAATAATTGTATTTTATTCAGGATTGTAAAGCCTAGTTCCTATACTGAATACTGCATCACTGCAGTAAAGGATGTGTGTAGATAGTGTATACTATATAGTAATTATTGCAAGATAGATGAGGTGTTCTTTTGCAACATAAAGTAATTTAATGTGAGAGCATTAAATGTTAGAAGCAAGTGATAACATATATTGTGTATAATGATTAAAGGACAAGTAATGACCAAATAAAATTGTATTTAAGTAATAAAGAGTTGGAAAGAAGTAGCTAATAAGTAAACTTGGCTCTATGTCCTTATTCATTTCAAATACAGAACAACAACTGTTGCTACGCGTTTACCCTGGGCCTGTAACATAAATGTTTTATTTTATTTCTTTTCTTTTATTTTTCAGCATTGTCATCATAAGTAATTGAAATTAATTACTTAGCTGTTAGTGAAGGAGCGGCTTGCAGTGGAGCGGCGGTAAGGTAAGTTCCAGGTCCCCCGGGCGTACTATTATTCACAGGGAGGTGGGAATAAGCATTCTCACCTCCATGTGAATAATAGAAATGGATGGCAAATACTTAAACTGTATTAAGTGGAGTTTAGATGCCCTTTAAGTTCCTGTTTCATCTGCCTCTTTTCCAGTTATAACTTTTTGTTCTCCTATTGCTGTTGGTGTGTTTTTTCAGATCTGACTGTTGTTGCTGACTTCTGCTATTTCATTTGACCTTGATTCTTTGCTGCCTGTCCTGACACTTCTGCCTGTTTTTTGACCACAACTCTCTCTTCATCCCATTCCTCGTTAGGCTAACTGACTTTCCGTGTTTGACCCGTGGCTCCGTTCCTTACCTTGTTTCTGTCTCCGTGGCCTCACCTTGCGTTTTTTAAACCACTTAGTAATTGCAGGATATCTGTACATTATTTTTCTTTTTTTAAACTTCTAGCTGTATAACTCTTGTGTAAATATAATGGCACTGTATTATCTATTGTTCATAGGTGTAACTACCAGAGGGGCCTCGGAACCAAGGGGGCCCCATCTTATTATTAGAGACTCTTGTAGCTGGCATTATGTTAGGCTAATGGTAAATGTTGGTATGGAAAGGTGTAGTGTGCGTATGAGAGTTGTTTTTTAAGGGGGGGGGGGGTGTCACCTCCTAAAGGGAGAGAAATGTCTGTTTAACTGTGAATGGATAATCCTGTGTCAAAAACATGAGACCGAATGACAAAACACCTTTGAAATGCAAAGGCATCTATCTAAAATAAACTGCATTAAGATTACAGAAAGGCTCTTGTCACCCCTGCACCTTTGCTATGGGCATGTTCTTTCATTAGACAGTAAATGCGCTCTCTAAATTTAGAACCAAAATGTAAGATCAATTCCAGAACTTGCCAGTGAGATTCACTCTGCAGTGAGATGTGGAAAGTTTCAAACTTCAAACCAATTCTGCTGTTAGTCTACTCAAGGAAAAAACAACACTGTGGCATTAAAAGAGCTTCAATGGGAATTGTAGTTCTACAACAGCTGAATTTCCTTAGTAACTGTGATTAAAACACCAAACTAAGTGTCCACCAAAAGCAAATTGTTCCTGAAGTAAAGATCAGAAACTGATCAATAGCACAAGGAGATACAAAGTAGCTAATTGGTGAATTCCTCTTTCTATTCATGGGTAATTCACTCTGAGCATGTCTGAGGCTCAACAAGCTAAGAGAGGAAGTAACTACGGAGTTCCCAGTACTGTAAGATTTCAATGTGCATATTTGTAGCACAGGGATAAACAAAGTAGTTAATTGGTGAAAACACACACACACAAACCCGCTCTCTCTTTTTACAAGTGAATCAAACTGAGCATGCCTAAAGCTCAGCAAGCTAGGAGAGAGGGCAGTAATTGCGGAGCTTTCTACAATTAAATTATTTTAGTGTGCATTTTTGATAAGGAATTACATAAAAAGGCTTTTTTGTTTTTTTTCAACATAAAATACGCCATGCTACAAATAATAGTGAAGCAGAACAATGGTAAAAATCCATCTGAACTACGCTAGCCATGTGAAGTCATAAGCTTAAACCTTTTAATTCCCGGAGGGTTACAATAGATCAAGGTGTTTCCACTGTGAAGGGTGTCCCTAAGGCAATACTGTGCACGTGGTCCTAACAGAAAGACATACAAAAATCAAAAGCATTTCTAAAAAATCTTAAGATTTCATAATCAAAAAGGAAAGTTTTTTTTTACTGAAAAGATTAAAAGTTAATATTACTTAACTGTTAGAACTGTAACAGGATTGGCTAGAGGATACTGAGGGGCATGTCCTGCTGTAACAAGTTCCAGCAACAGCATAGGACTAGGCACATTCAAAGAACATAATAATCAGAGACCAAAGCTTGTGATACTGGTAAATAAAGTCCAAACCCCATGTTAGCAAGGTTAATTTCAAAGCAAACAAATCAAAATGGGAGTTGACTTAATGTTATTCCTCTAACTGTCTCCTCTGAGCATGTGCAAGCACGTATAGAGCTCAGAAAGCTTGGAGTGTAGGTGGAAACCTTTTGAGAGGCAGTGAGAAAGGGGACAAGAACATTTCACTGTATTACAGGTTAAATCAAAATTTGTTGGTTGTGTTTATTTATAGATACGACTAGTTTCTGTCACATTGATGAAATATTTCTTATAAACAACAAAAGTAATATTTTATTATAAGCCAATAATTATATTGGGCACAAGCGTCACCTTTATATCCGATTTAAAGGACTTAAAGAGCCCCCCTGGGCACAAAGTAATGTTAATTGTTAATTTTGTGATCATTTATACCATGTAAGTTTGCTTTTAGGAGTAGAGATGGACCCAAATCCAAACCCAAACTGGATCCTCTGGATCTTTGCTGATTTCTGGCTTTTTCTGAACTGGGGATCCATTTTTCGAAATTTTTGTAAAATTTCTAGAAACTTTTAAATTTAACCTACAATGCGGAATGCCAAAACCAGAAGCGCATGAAGTGTTTCCGGTACTGGTACATGAGCCATTTACATTAAGTTACCATTGCTATTTATACCTTAATTTTAGGAGGAATTTGTGCATTTTTAAAGTCCCATTGACTTCAGTGGGTTCACTTGCGGATTTTTTAATTTTTTCGAAAATTCGTGAATCCGAAGCAGATTTCGTTGAGTTCGACCATCACTACTTAGGAGGAGATAAGCTTGTGTTTAACATATACTATGGGTTTGAATCAACGTCAAGTGGTCTTTTGGGCCTCATTTTGAAGATGCCCTAAACAAAAAAGGGGGATTTATACATGGATACATTATACATGGATACAAGGGCTGTTTAACAGCATGTCCAGTTTGTGAGGTAATTGTAGCTGTGCCCAGTGCACTTCTTGCAGACAATCTGGAAACTGAAATTCCAGTTATTATATATAGGAAATTTGTTAAATACCATTTGCTTTATTTAAAAACATGACAAACACTACACTAAGGGTGAGATTTACCCTTAGTGTAAAAAAAATCCCCCCTCTCCGCGATTCAATATCATGTTAGCGCACCTGGGTAAATTCCAAAAGGATTTACCCACAGCGGGATTTTAAAATCATGTGCTAAAAGTAGCACAAACACGATATTAAATTGGTAGCACCACATACGTGGGTGTCTTTTGTGTAACCCGCTCATCTGGTGCTAATATAAAGTTACGATAATGATAGCGAACCAGTTAGCTCGACTTTAACTCTATATTATTGCCCAGTAACTCTGGATAAATGAGCCACTAAATGTGGGTAAAAAAAGCGGGAAAGATCTTTGAACCAATGGTTAAAAGAAGGTTCAGCAGATTGACAATGCATTGGAAATGGGGGTTCAGATCTTTAGGTATTTTTTAACCCTTTCGTTTTGTCTGGCTGATGTACAAATCTGTTGTCTGCAGGGCCAGCCTTTGATATGGTTGCATTACCAGGTGGGCGCCAGCCAGATTCTTATATCACTGACCTGTAGGTCAAAATTGTGCATCAGTGCCACATTCCCCCTCAGTTACAGTCCTGCAGATCAAATGTATATATCAACACCACCCCACATACAAAGCCCCAACACAGGCAAGCCTAAAGATGACTGTATTCTGTGCGGTGTCTGTGCATTTAGTACGTTATGTGTTATGTAATGATGTACGCAGGATATAAACAAGCATGCACTGCAAATACTGAAAGACAGTAAGCGCAGGTGGGTGGACTTGATTTGCAGCAGGCCAAGGAAAGCAGCATTCAGCAGCGTATAGTGTGTGCCCAGGTGGGTGCTTTGGAAGGGGTGCTTGGCACCAGTAACATATCTTGCACAGGGTGCTATTTATCCTAAGGCCAGCCCTGGTTGTCTGTCAATCAGAATTAAAGCACCAATACCAGTCATGTATTCTATGGAAGACACCATACACTCTGATTTTGTCTGGGCAGAAGAAATTGACCTGTGTGTGCCCACTATTAGCCGGACTGGACTCAATGACCATTTTCTAGAATCTGGCTGGCAAACAACTGCAGGCAAAGGATGATCTTACCAGTCTAAAAAATATCCATTGAAAATTTTTAAACAGGCCAATTAACCCACCATAACAACCAATATAGTACAATTGGTAATTTGGTTGTCATAGACATATAACACAAAGTCTGGGCAAAAATACCTCAGAATATTTTGCTTCATTAAAGATCTGAACCTCCATATTTTATTTTATCACAGATCTTCCATTTATCCAATTCTATTGTACATTTACTATGAAACTATTATCACTATTATGTACAGTGAACTCTTGTGTACAAAATATGTCAACGCTTCTACAGAAAATCTTAAATGAAGTTGGATTCTCTATAAAGTTTCACTTTATTTGGCAAGAAAATAAAGCTAGAGGATGCTAGCCTAATCCTAGTCACATGGAATATTACACGTGAAGCACATCTCAGAATTAAACCTTATCATAGATAACTGCTACCTAAATCTGTATTTACCATTTCCTTTCAGGATAAAAGCTGAAACCCTTGTTATCAGCCCTACTATGCTTCCCCTTCCTGCACTAATGTATCAGTGCTGTGTACAGCTCCTGGTCCTTCACTAGAGATGGCCGAACTTTCTAAAGTTTGGTTCCTTTAAGAATTTTCGAACTTCAGTAAAAGTTCGATAGTTTGAAAAATGACTCATTAAAGTCAATGGGGACTAATAGTTTGAAAAGTTCTGATAAAATACAGTTAAAATAGCAATGGTAACTTACTGTAAATGGCTTTGGGACCTGGAAAATGGTCTGGGGAACACGTACATATCACCAAAACTTGTTTAAATACTAACTCTTCTCACAATCAAGCTATCTTCGAGCTTCAGATGCCACATTCGAGGGTTATCTCTGAATTTGAAGGTTACTGAACAGCGCATTCGAGGGTTATGGCCAAATCTGCGGGTTACCGAATGCCACATTCGGGGGTTATCACCGAATCAAAGGGTTAGCAAACACCACATTCTAGTGTTATGGAGTGCTAAAGTCGAGGATATCGTTGAATTTGAGGGTAATCGCCAAATTTGAGGGTTACCCAATGCCACATTCGAGGGTTATGGAGCACTTAAGCCCAGGGTTATCAATTCAAGAATTTTTGATAATTTGCAAAAATAAATCTGTGAGTATGAAAAGTCTGAAGGTTCATAGTTCGAAGAGTCCAAAACATTCCAAGTTCATACAAACTCATAAAATCTGTGGCCTCTGAGTGACTTACTATGACCTATAGAATAAAGACGCAACACCATCGCTTTTGGTTAAACATTTTGGCCACAGCTTTATTTATCATAACTTTATATAACTATATCTTAACAGATGCCAGCGGTTGCCTAGCAACCGGCATGTATTAAACAAATGAACCAAGAGTCTCCTGCTGACAGGTTGAAGTCAGCTTGCGCCATCAGCCACAAGCTGCTCCTTCCGAACAGCTTAACTCCCCAAGTAACAAATATATACCATACTGAACTGGAAATGCGTATGAGATCTTACGCCTTGCTGTGACAATACAAGTGCAATTCATAATAAAAACAGGGAGGGGGGGACAATTATCTTGCTCAGCTAATTGAAAAACTGGTTTAATTCCCAGAATTCTCTATTTATATACCAACCCCCACCCATCCCCTAAGTTATAGCCAATAAACAATAGACCAACATACAATGTATCGATATGACAACCCAGCCCCTAGCAGTCCCAGAAGCCAACATGCGTTTCCATACCAACTGGTATATCACTCCTGTCCCTTCTAGTCCATCCCTATCGTTCACCCATTCAATATGTTCATTCATTCACAGAAGAAGTGATAGCGATGGCTATGGCTGGAATTGTTGCACAGAATTCTAATCTAAAACATCTGCCTATGGCCATGGTTTAAAATAACAAGCTTAGGGATGATAACAGGCTGAAGGCTTATCACTGTAAATCCTAACAATTCTGATCATCTTAATTCACTCCTGTTTTCTTCTTTTGGCTCTCTTATTACCAGGATTGCCACCTCATCCGGTAATCCATACATTATGGATCTGAACTTACTAGCAATCAGCAATGCAATGGAAATGTAATAATATATGTGACCTGTATTAAAGGGATGAGATGGCAACACTAATCTGTTTAAAACCAGACATAAAATTCACACGCTTCCTGATTAATTACCAGTTAATTTAAATGCAAGCTGCAGATTGTGCTAGTGTCTATGCATCCTGCATCTAAATGTATTTCTTTTCTGCCATACAGTATGTGGCCTTTTTTAATAAGACTTTGGATTGAAATGGATGAGCAGGGTTTGGAGAGAAAAAAAAGCCCAGAGTTCTAAGCAATCACCTTTAATTAGGGCTATATTTAAAAACAAGACTGCCAGGCTGAAAGGATTCCAACAAACAGAACTGCAGATCTAATTTGTCAACAGCGTTCCTTATTAAAAGTTATCACAGGCAACCTTGTGAAGGACTCTGCAGGTTGCCCCAACCCAGTTGCTTGATCCATTTACATTTGAATCAGGTAAAGTTCTTTATCTTTCCACTACTACATCAATATATAAAAATATACACTAAGGCATTTTTCTAATATAAACCGCTACAAACGGTGACTCTTTTCGTTGAACACCTGGATGTTATATATGGTAGAACCTTGTGGTACCGTTGGAATAAATGTAGCAGTATCTTTTGTTTTGGGCATGCATAGGTGCTTCCTTGTAACTAAAGTTGCTATCTAAAGAATAACATTGGCCTGATGTTCTTCTGTTGGGAAGAGGGACACTGAGCTGAATTAACCCCTTTGTAACTTATAACCTAGATTTTGTTAGAAATTGTTATAAAAAAATTATTTCTTTACAGAAACAAAACACTCTATCCCTATTTCTAAGGCTATTTTCAGAGAAATGGCAAATGCCATTTGCTGAAAGTTTCCTGAGCGATTTGTCGCCGGTTGCCGCTAGAGGGACAATACATGTAACGTTTCTTTTGCGGCAATCACATGGAACGTTTCAATTTCAATGTTTGTATGAAAACAGCCTAAGGGAAGGAGAGAGAAGTTTTTGGACTGTTTAGATTTATATCTCTACAATGCTGTATATTTGTAAGGAAATCATATAGAAAGACAAGTAGTATACCATTTTAATCAGCAATTTCTGCATTAACATTTCTGGAAACAGATAAGCAGTTTTTTTCCTTTTAAAGAAAACTGTAGCAAAATTATTATTATTAATATTATTATTTATCCCATTCTTCAGTTATTACAGCCATTATAATTGCTAATTAGCTGTTATTATTTAAGTTAAAAAGATTTGGGCATATTATAAACATTTGAGGTCACATTCACACAGAGCCACACACAGCCACTGAACGCTATTTACCGGTGACTCTATGTATGTAAGTATTTAACACCAGCTGATAGCTTGCATTAAATACTCACGAAAGGGAGCGGATTTAATAACAGCCGCTGGTAAATCTCTCAAGGAGGATTTATCTTTGAAGAAACAAAGTAAAAAATCCACTCATTGTTTTAGCAGCCCAAATGATTTTCTTTTTAGAACAATTTATCTGACTCATGAAGTTATTTGGAATCACGCAATCAAATCTACAAGCGTGGGAGAAAATTGTTTATTTTATGGCAAGTGAATTAATAGGACTGTGTAGTTATCACATTTCTGCTCATGATTCCTTAAGTGAGGATTGGCCTGGAACAGCCCTCAATAAACTTCCTGGTAATTATTTTACAGGGAAGATGGTGTCTAATTTTTCCAGCAGTCATTAGTATACAATTAGTGGAACGCGCTTAAAGGGAGAGTGGGTAATGCTTGCTGAGGAATGCAGGTCAGATTACGGTCTCGCTGTTGATTTATGGAATGGATATAGAATTAATCTCCATAAAAATAGCAGAAAATGCTAATTAATTAGTCACTGTAGCTGGATATCACATGTTCTGCATTTAGGGTAAATTAAAAGGGAAAACAATTTAACCTTTACTTACATTTTGGACACATCTTGAAATTTTTTTCTAGAAACAGACAAAAAGTCAGATTTAAAGGGCATGTTAACCCACTACTGACCCCACTATGAAGTTTTAAAAAAAACTTACCCTACATATCTGCTCCTTATGGTTCTCATGCAGTGCTTGTCCAAAGTCCAGGAAACTAAAGAATAGAAGGTGTCTTCCTTTAATTAAAGCTCAACTGTGGTCTCAAAACAAGTGGGAGTTAAATGAAAGCCTGCAGTAATTCCTTTAAAATAAGCCATCAATCACATCTCTGTCTGAAACCTGTGAGAAATTTCATTGGGGTGAATGTTCAAACTTCCAGCTTCCAGTAGATTAAGTGACATCACCTGACCTCTGACCGCCCATCCGCCCCAGGGGAAAAGCATGCTCAGTTAAGACTTAATGCTGAGGAAATCAGGAAGTTCCTGGGGAAAAAATTGACAGTTGAGAAGGGGAGCCTATTAATGCAGGCAGAGGCTGGTCACATGGCTACAAGGTGGTCACATGGCTGAAAACAGGAAGTGTTCAAGCAGGAAGTAATATTACTAAACCTTTCCAGCAATAACTTCTCACAAATTTTATCTAGAGATGTGATTTAGGTTTTATTTTGAAGGTACGATGGAAGGCTTTTTATATAACCCTTACTAGTTTGGAAGAATTGGAGACCACAGTTAACCATTTCTGCCTCCTCCTTATCCTCTGAGAGGACAGTGACATACGCAGGGGAGCCCTTTCCCCTCTCCCTACTGATCCCTCCCTGGCTGCCCCTTACCTAGCGTAAATCATTTTAGATATAATGTAGGGCATCCCTTCCCACCCCCAACCACTATATTAGATTGCTAAGAAAAGAATCCAAACTATACTTACAGCCCTTCGCTCCTGCGGCGTTCTCTATTTCCAGCAGCCACGGCAGTGATTGGTTGCCTTTTAGCCAATCACAGCAGTAGCTACCAGTCCGGCCCCTGTTTGCAAGTTCCGGCAAATAGAGGGCCAGATCGGAGAGCCACAGGAGCGAGGGGCTGTAAGTATAGTTCTGCTTTTTGTAAGAATCTAATATAGCGGTTAGGGTGGGAAGGTATGTTCTACATTTTATTTAAAATGATATAGAGGGTGGAGATGCCTTTTAAGAAATAAACTCATTATTCTCCATTTTGCTGTGCGGGGATGATCATGGTAAGGAAACTTCTGCTGAAAAGTAATAAAGGCAGTTTGACCGATTAAACAATACAACCTAATGCAGACCATATGTGCACATTGTATGACCACATTTAATAATACATGGTAACCTAATGAATAGGTTTACAATTAAAGGGTCACTATACTCAATCAAACAACTTTACATTTATCTGAAATTTAAGAGAAGTAAATGGTAGTACTTACACATTTATCTGTGTAAATTTATCTTTCATTAAATTATTATGTTTAGTGAGTGCTCCTAGTTGCCCCCCCCCACCTCATTGCCTTCTTGTGTCTGCAACACTTATTAGTTCTGATTGTCTTTATTGTTGCAGAAACTATGCTGGCAGGCAGCAAGGTCAGGGATGGCGTCCGCCGCAGATTTATCCCGTTCACGAACGGCAGATTTTTCCGGATTTTCCGCCTTCCGAACTTCCTAACTGCAGATTTCTCGTATTTTCGAAAATCTTCGAAATTATTAGGATTACTCGTATTTTTAAAAAATCCGATTTCGAAAATTTACGCGAAATCTCGTAATTTTGAAAATATTTTCCATTTTACAGGGTCCGCTCGCGGATTTTCGAATTTTCGAATTTTTTCGAAAATTCGCGGATCCTCGAGCGGGCCGGATTTTGCGAAGTTCGGACATCTCTAGTCAGGGATGGTACATGTTATAATTTCTGCTCCTGGAGTGGCAGGTCTTTCTCTGAAAATGCTGTGATTTCAAATGATGATTTCTCAGAATCCGAAAAAGTTTTGGAGTAGTGCAATCTTGCTGTATCGAAAGGTATAATTTTTGAAAATTAAATTTTTAATTATATAGGTATAGATACCTTTTAGCTAGTTACTTTTAGATTTCACAGCTTGCTTAAATTTAAAAAAAAATGTTATATGTTTAAAAATCTAAAAATAAAAAAATGCTTGTCCACTTCCAAACATTACAACATGAAAGGTTGCATGGCTGATTAAAGACGGCACGTTAGCCAGAAATTTGCCAATGTCACATTTTATATATTTCTATATTCATATATTTATAATATATGGGGAAATTAAATTGACCTGGTATGTCTCCTGTTAATATGCAAATGATCTATACATATTATCTATATATAGGGGCACGTCTTAAGTAGAGATGGACTCGAACTCGAACCCGAGTTCGAGCCGAACTATTCAAGTTCGAACAAATTTGGACTTCTTGAACTATCCCGGACCCGGATTTTCGATATTTTCGGACTTTCGATAAATATCGAATGTTCGACCATTGGAATGTGCGAGTAAAATGCCTATTATACCTATATGCGAGAGTAAAGGGTCCATTAAAACCTATACGCGAGCATTGAATCCGCGAGTAAAATGTACATGGTACCTAGGCACGAACGAGCTCGAAAATAGCGCGAGTGAGAGTAAAATTGATTTTTCGAATGTCCTGGATATTTGAACATGTTCCCCAGACCATTTCCCAGGTCCCACAGCTATTTACATTAAGTTACCATTGATATTTTAATTGTATTTCATTAGAACTTTTCGAACTATTTGACTCCCATTGACTTTAATGGGTCCATTTTCAAACTTTCCATATAGTTCGAAAGTTCGAAAACGGACTGAACTTTCGAAAGTTCGGCCATCTCTAGTCTTAAGGTGGGTACACATAGTACCAATTTTCCAGGGTGATTCTGTCTGTCCTCTTTGAGCACACACAGTCATGATCGTTCTCCCTATATAAAGTATAGGGAGAACGTTCATGACTGCCATATTCATTATGATCGAAGCTGACTCCCTATACTTTATTGCAGGGGACCAACCGCGACCAAGGGATAGTTTACTGATAATCAGTTTAGTTTTTGAGATATTTAATTATAAACTTCTTGCAATAAAGGGGGGGGGGGTTTGCAACTCAATGGTAAACCAGAAGAGACAAGCACTTTGCAGTGTCTAGACACCAGATTCACTTGCTTGCCATAGGATAATGTGGCTATCCCAGTTCAGTTATGGGGACCAAAGAGTAGGCACTGAGAATGTGTGAGGGAGAACAGAGATCACTTACAAGTAGAGATGGCCGAAACTGCTAAAATCCGTTCCGCCTGTGGATTTGCAGATTTTCGGAAAAATTAGAAAATTCGAAAATCCGCGTAAAAAACCATTAAAGTCGATAGGAGAAAAAAATCTGCACAGATCTGCCTAAATATAAGGTAAAACAGCAATGGTAACTTAGTGTACATGGCTGTGGGACCTGGGAAATGGTCTGGGGAACAGGTACATATAACCAGAACTAAAAAAAAAAACTTTCCTCACGATTGCACCTTTTTTCGAGCTTCCGCATTCTATTTTCGAGCCGCGTTCGATATTTTTTGAAAATTCGAGAATTTACAAATAGAATTTTCGAGTTTCCAAGGAATTTTTGAAAATTTTGCAAAAAGTGATACAGTAACTTACTGTAAATGGCTCGTGCTATAAAAGTAACAAGAAAAGTGCAGTAACTTCGTATAGTGGTGATACTTAGACAGAGCTTGTCAGAAAGATCTGCCGCAGAACCGCCTGATTAGTGGTGCAAAAGGTGGTGTTTTATACAAATCAATCACAGATAAAATTTAATATATAAATGTGATACTTGCCTTGGACATTCTGCTGGATGTCCTGGACGTAGTTCCGTCTCTGCCGTTTGAGGTCTGACCACCTCTTTTGGAGAGTTGGTCAGATCAATGCGAAACTGCGTCCACAGTTTCGCCTGCAGGTGGCGCATTATGCTCCTTAATGTTGGGGGTGCCGATTGGCATCCCATCATAACCCAGCCGGGTGAGATATCAGACGCTGCCATTGCATGGTGGCCATGCTTTCTGGTGGGGAAAGTAATGGTGGAATGACTACACCCACTTTCCAGGCTCGATTTTAGATCCTGGATTGCATATAGAAGTCAATGAGAAGAAGGGATTATAATCGAATGTCGAAATCGAATCCGCGAGTAAAATGTACATGGTATCTAGGCGCGAGCATCGAATCCGCGAGTAAAGTGTCCATTAAAGCCTATACGCGAGCATCGAATCTGCTAGTAAAATGTCCATGGTATCTAGGCGTGAGCATCGAATCCGCGAGTAAAGTGTCCATTAAAGCCTATACGTGAGCATCGAATCCGCGAGTAAAATGTCCATGGTATCTAGGCGTGAACATCAAATCTACGAGTAAAGTGTCCATTAGAACCTATACGCGAGTATCGAATCCGCGAGTAAAATGTCCACGTTACCTCGAACGTTCTAACGCGAGAGTGCGAAAGTAGCACGCGTGAGAGTAAAAAAAAAGTCCTGGATATTGGAACATGCTCCTCAGACCATTTCCCAGGTCCCACAGCCATTTACATTAATATTTTAGTTGTATTTGACTCAAACTTTTCAAACTATTTGCCTCCCATAGACTTTAATGGGTCCGTTTTCGAACTTTCGAACTTTCCCAATAGTTCAAAAGTTCGAAAACGGATCTAACTTTCAATAGTTCAACCATCTCTAATACCAATCAGATTCTTTCCTTAAAATTCTGATTGTAACATCACAATAGGATTCTTTTAGAAAGTTCCCCAGATTATTTCCCTTTACAGCAAGTTGCTGTATCATTTTTGGCAAATTTTTGAAAATTCTTTAACAATTTGAATTTTCTAGAATATTCGAAATTTGTTGAATTCTATAATTTCCCGATATTTCAAAAATTTTCGAACGCAGTTCGGAAAAAATTTGGAAAGCGGAATTCCGGTAAATCCACGAGATGCGCAATTCGCGGATCTCGGAAATCTGCTGTGGATCCAATTTCGGATCCACAAACTGGCCATCTCTACTTACAAGGAGAACACAGGTAATATTTGACTTCCTTTTATATAGCTTGTATCTTATTCCTGTTTTTGACCACAATTAGCCATGTACTCTTGTATAATTACAACATATTCTATCATTAAGTATGTTGCTTCATTCTTTGTTCTATATTAAATTATATTAAAGACACTGCACTGTGTGTACCAGAAAAGAATGCAACACGAAACCTTCTTCTTGATAAAATACCTCCTATACAAACTCATTGTCATAAACACAGTCATATTTAAGGCAAATAATAAACAATTTTCTAGGTGTCAGCTTTTGGCTACTGTCATTTTCACAGTTTTCCTGTCGTAATTACTAACTTATCAGTCACTCCCACTTTGCAGAGACTTCTCCAAGGGAACAATTAAGAGAACTAATTACTCCCAGGCTGCTTTGACATGCACTGCGTGACCTTGCCACCTACTTCTCTTGATCCCCTCCGGCGATTTGCTCATAAACTGAACAAATACATGGACAGACAGAAAATTAGCATTGCTTTCATCAGAGGGAAATATATGTATAGCGTGAGCTCAATTAACATACAGATATAATTTAGAATGACTTTCAGTTTGGCATCCCTTCTGTAAATGACAAAATATATACTAACAAAGAGAAACTTGCATGTATCTATAGTTACTATAGTAAGAATTAGAGAATAGCTAGAGATAATGTAAGAGATTAGCTATAATAAGAGGATAGCTATAGATAGAGTTAGACTATAGCTATAAAAATAGGATATCTATAGAGAGAGTATAGCTATAATAAGAGGATAGCTATAGATAGAGTTTTAGCCTATTAGCTATAATAAGAGGATACCTATAGAGAGAGTATAGTTATAATAAGAGGATAGCTATAGATAGAATTAGACTATAGCTATAATAAGAGGATAGGTATAGATAGAGCTAGAGTATATCTATAATAAGTACAGCTATAGATAGCGCTAGAATACATTTATAGTTATAGCTAGAGATTAGAGTATAGCTAGAGTTAAAGCTATAGATCAAGTTAGAGTACAGCTATAATATATAGTTAGATCTATAGATAGAGTTAGAGTATAGCTATACATAGAGTTAGATTGCAGTTTCGATAACACCTCTTAGCCACAATGCAATCACACTTTGCATCAGAAGTTCCCCAACACCTGGCTGTTTTATGCTAATTGGGACTTTCCAGGCTACTTAATTGCCACAGATTCTTGTACAAGTCATTTGGAATTGAGAAAGCCAGTCAAATGACTAACAAAACGTCTT
This sequence comes from Hymenochirus boettgeri, assembly GCA_019447015.1. Classification (NCBI taxonomy): domain Eukaryota; kingdom Metazoa; phylum Chordata; class Amphibia; order Anura; family Pipidae; genus Hymenochirus; species Hymenochirus boettgeri. The sequence continues at coordinate 230,213,970 of CM033471.1, forward strand.
CAAGAACTAAACTTCAAGTCCAGTTGATCTAATAGAATACAACAGATATACTATGACCTGGATGAATGAGAACCTTCACAAGCATTTAGCAATATATATAGTTATAGTATACTGTAGCTATTACAGTTAGGTAATCACTGATAGCGCTACAGGATAGGTACGTACCTGCACGTGTTAGGAGAGTCTCACCCCACATATGAATCCGGTGCTACAAACGCCTCCAAATAAGACCTATCTCCCAATAGGTTTGTAGATTAGCACAAAAAGACGGGACATCTCCCCAGTGTGAAGGCAGGCAACCAGGCTCCAGGAGTATAATAAAAAGTCGATACTTTATTGAAACTGTTTAAAAACAAGGCATGCAGGGTCCGAACAGGTATACTAGGAGGCACACAAACAAGCTCCGCCCTACGTGTTTCGTGGAATAGCTTCCACTTCCTCAGGGGCTCTGATAATCACTGATAGCGCACACCAGACTTATATTCACACATTTATTCATACGTGACGTTTCAGTGTCACATGACACCTTCATACATAATTGAGAAAGCCAGTCAGATGACTAGCGAAACATCTTCAAGAACTAAAAAGTCCAGTTGATCTAACTGAATACAACAGACATATACCACTAATTTACTGGATGGTGGTGAGGGAGAATCTCCTTCTATCACTTTATATTGTAGCTATAGTTAGATTGTAACTATAGTTAGAGTATAGCTAGAATTAGAGAATAGCTATAGCTAGAGTTAGTTATATTTAGAGTATAGCAAGTGTTAGAGTATAGCTAGAGTTAGATTTTTAGTTAGAGTATAGCTAAAGTAATAGAGTATAGCTAGAGTTAAGAGTATAGTTATAGGTAGCTTTATGTTGATTGTTAAAATACAACATGGTTTATTCTTCATTATCACAATTCAGCATTGCTTATACTGATTGTCATCCCAGTACATTGTGGTTTATACTGATTTTCATCCCAGTACAGCGTGGTTTATACTGATCGTTTTCACATTACAGAGTGGTTTATACTGATATCACTATACAGTGTGGTTTATACTGCGTTGTCATAATACAGCGTGGTTTATACTAATCATATAAGAAAATGGCAGGGTTTATACTGATCGTTATCACAATGCAGTGTGGTTTATACTGATCGTCATCCCAGTACAACATGGTTTATACTTATCATTATCACTATACAGCATGGTTTATACTTATCATTATCACTATACAGCATGGTTTATACTAATCGTTATCACTATACAGCATGGTTTATACTAATCGTTATCACTATACAGCATGGTTTATACTGATCTTAATCACAGTACAGTGTGGTTCATACTCATTGTTATCACAGTCGGGACGCCTTTCCTCATGTTACATGGTGCATTATGCTTTGCTATGTATCTGTATGTTACCCACCTACAGTAACTAGGGGCAGGGACCTCTTTCCTTATCTTACATGGTTCAAACACTTGTATATTTTCGATGCACATACCTATTTATGTATTTATATATATATATATATATATATATATATATATATATAGTCCCACTTGCACGATTGTACAGCACTGCGTCCCCAAGTGGTGCTGTATAAATAAACATATACATATATTTTCATTAGAATACTGTACAACGTCAATATGCACAGAGTAAGCAAAGGTTAGCCACCTGGCACAACATGGGCATTTGCATCATTGTAGCTCCATATGTATACAAACATGTGTATGTATTAACCAAACATAAGCAGATAAGCTGTGTACTGAGTCCCATGTCAATTCTGCTAAACTGAAACCACAAGAATTAATGATGTGAATCCCTGCTGATCAATGGGTTTCAACGTAGACCACAGCACTAATCAGTAGGAATCGATAGGAATGTTACAAACTGCAGTTGTTGGCTTAGCTCTGATGTTTTCACCTTAAAGTCATGAGTGGTATTTCCTTTGATGTGGCGGGTATGCTTTATTGCAAAGATATTTACCTACAGAAGCCTATTTGGGGTTTGATGTGCCTTTGATGCATAGAGTTACAGTAGGTAAGTTTGTTTATTTTCATAGCTTTGAAATAACCTGTTTATTGCGAGACTTTCTTTCTTATCATTATTTTTATTATAATTGTTTACCTTTTTTCCCTCAGTTTCTGTCTCTTGTGCCCAGTCAAGCCGAGACCAAAAGTCTGACTGGCCAAATGTTATATTTCATTTTAAAATAACTGAGAATGATCACTACATGAAGCCACAGGGGGGATACATCAAAGTGCTGTACAGGCTATTAAAGTAGAAGGAGAAATATGATGATTAGATCCAGGTTCCAGTGATTATTTCCCATACACTGTGTAATTACAAGACTGCAAAGCACATTCATGTGATGATTGAATCATTGGGAAGTCCTAAAACTGAGATAATAATCCCGACATCTAAGAGCAGTCGCCAAAAGGACCAATCAGTTTAGTAAAAAAACAAATTACATACAAGTTCATGTGGCTCTAAGATACACTGAAACCTCAACAGAACAATATTACTGTAGTTAGGGGTAGACTGAAAGTCAGTAAACATAGTCAGAGTTTCAGTGAGTGCTACTTCCCATAATGCTTTGGCTAACTCTTAAAGATAGTACCATTTAGTGCATCCTATAAGGGTATTATTCAATGTATTTGTGTAGATTTTGATTGACATTAAAAATGCATAGAAAGACTTTTTTGGCCATGGCAGTTTCTAGCTTCATATGCAATTGAACAGTAGCATGGTTATTGGCCTTTAAAATAGGGGGAAATGTACCAAGCATTTAACCGGGAATCGCATTTGTTTTGCAAATACCCAGGTCTAAAACTCATACAAAGACAAAATAAAATTGAAATGTAATACAGGTCATTATCAGTCTTTTCAATAGTGGCTTTTGGTACATTGCCCTAAATTAATGTTAATGGGCAATCATAGTTCCTACCCACCTCCCGCTTTTATACTGCTCTGAATAGTACCCAGGTTATGGGCCTAAATAACCATGTCCTCAGCCCAGGGTTCACCCTAAGTTAGCTGCAAAACTTACCTAAAGTACTAATTAGTAATCCAGTCTAGCTCAACATATGGAAGAAGTTTGTCTCCCCATAGGCCAGATCTTGGACTAAGGAAAAGTGGCAGAGCTAGGCCGGATCACTGATCACAACTTAGGTAAGTAGTGCAACCTTGCTAGCGTGAACAGAGTCATGAAGACCTATCAGTTTAGGAACTATGCAGGGGGTAGTTTGGGAGCATAATTCACCTTTAAAGTTCTCTTCCTACTGACTTTAAAGGAGTTTGTGGCTGAGATCACAAATTCACCTGTGTTGTAGATTTATTTTACCTCAATGTGATTGCAATACCAGGCCAAACAAAAAGAAACAGACCAGATATTAGTATTATACGTACTTTGATCAATGTATGATCAGTTTAGTGACATAACTACACAGGGCATCTTATGCCCCAAGAGATGTATGCCCTAATAATTTGGGGATAAAATACATTTCTTCCTCCTCCTATGTTTTGAACTGTATCTCCTCCCACATTTTTCAAGCTAGAGACATAAAATTCAGTACAGACGCTGAGCAGACCTAATCAGTAGAGATGGCCGAAACTCACTAGTTTCGTTCAGTTTTCGGATTCCCAAGATTAGAAACCAGAACGAATTTTCAAATGTACAGGGTTATTTTCGAGAATTTTCTAAAATAGCCTCGAATGTTCGAAAATGATCGAAAATACGATCTGAGACCATTTTTGAGTTTCCAATCGTATTTTCGAAGATTTTCGAATGTTTGAGGCTATTCTCAAAAATTATCGAAAATAGCCCTGTACATTCGAAAATTATCGAAAATGTCTTCCAAAATCCCGAAATCTGGAGGATTTCGAAACCGAGGATTTTCGGATTTCCGTGATGGATCTGGCTTTGTGACGAACCTGGATCCCATCTCTACTAAACAGTAATTAGCTGCCTCTTGTTTGGATTCTTCTGCGAGCAGTCCTAATCAGTGCCGATTCACTGTGTTGTGGTGTGAGCAGTACTAATTAGGGCTGATTACCTGCATCTTGATTGAATTCAACTATGAACAGAACTAATTAGTGCTGATTAGCAGTGGAGAGACCTAATTAATGTTGATTAGCTGCCTCTTGATTGTGTTTTGCGGTGAGCAGCCCTAATTAGTGCTGATTCGCTGATTCTTGATTGAGTTCAGCTGTGAACAGACCTATTAAGTGCTGATTAGCTGCCTCTTGATTGATTTTAGTTGTGAACAGACCTAATTAGTGCTGATTAGCTGCCTCTTGATTGAGTTCAGCTGTGAACAGACCTAATTAGTGTTGGTTAGCTGCCTCTTGATTGTGTTCTGGTGTGAGCAGTCCTAATCAGTGCTGATTAGCTGCCTCTTGATTTGATTCAGCTGTGAACCGACCTAATTAGTGATGATTAGCTGCCTCTTGATTAGATTCAGCTGTGAACAGACCTAATTAGTGCTGATTAGCTGCCTCTTGATTGAGTTCAGCTGTGAACAGACCTAATTAGTGTTGGTTAGCTGCCTCTTGATTGTGTTCTGGTGTGAGCAGTCCTAATCAGTGCTGATTAGCTGCCTCTTGATTTGATTCAGCTGTGAACCGACCTAATTAGTGATGATTAGCTGCCTCTTGATTAGATTCAGCTGTGAACAGACCTAATTAGTGCTGATTAGCTGCCTCTTGATTGAATTCAGCTGTGAACAGACCTAATTAGTTCTGATTAGCTGCCTCAATATTGTGTTCAGGTCTGAGCAGTCCTGATCAGTGCTAATTAGCTGCCTCTTGATTTGAACAGACCTTATTTGTGCTGATTTGCTGCCTCTTGATTGGATTCCGTTGTGAGCAGTCCTAATCGGTGCTGATTAGGTTTTCTGTGCAGCTGTTCATGCTAAATTTAAAGTTTATGTTTAAACTTTCTCTCTAGTTTGGTAACTGTTCTTCTTTTTTTCTGAACCTGCAGTGGATTATGGATATGTTGCATTGTCTAATGAAATAAAAAAAAGGGGGAGGGGGGGGGGAACCACGACTAGATGAAGATTTCCTTGTCATGTAACATATTGTATATGTTGCAATTAATAATATACTGTACCAGTATCGGGGACTCTGTTTCCCATCATTCCACCTATTCCCTCTCCTCATGGTTGTTAGTTCAGGTTCCTAATATCTCACATATTGTCTGCTCCATGACTGAATGTTGAATGCCTCATTCCAGTCGAGACTCATCTTTCAGCCATAAAAGCAAAACTTAATGTGCCACCTTCTGGGACACATTTTTTTCCTTGCAAATTTCAGAATTTATTATTATTTAATGATTCACAATGAAAATGTAAAAAAAATTAAAAAAATAATGAAATAGTATCACAGAAGAAGGAATCTCTTTAGCGTTATCTCAAATTAATTTGTTCTGGATTTTTACTGGAGAGAATCAGACAATGCAGATTGTATTACGCCTCATAAACTATTGCCCTGTGCAAAACTTAATTAAAGCTAACAGATCTTGCAGCCATAGGTGCCGAGCTACATGACAATTCCTGTATTGGAGACGAAGGAGAGAGACAGTGCCAAAAAATGCAACAGAAAGGTACGGGACAGCTGTTGTTTTAATAGACTGGCAGCATGAAATAGAGGGGAGTCTGGCATCCAAATCTGTAATCTAACCATAGATTGTATCCATTTAAGCAATTTTATTTTTGGGTTTGTTTTTTTTTACAGCTAAAGTTCATTTACTAGAATATCAATATATGTGTTTATTAAATTAGAAGTCAGGGCATTTGTAGAATTTAAAGAATACAAAATAAGTCAACTTTGAATTTTATGTAGTCATGTAGGGTAGTCAAGTAAAATAGACCAATGCTCCATTCGTGGCCACTAGTAGTCAAATAGCAGCCATAAGAAAATGCTATACGCGTTACGCCTCCGCTCGAGGCTTCCTCATGAATAAGCCTCGAGCGGAGGCGTAACGCATATAGCATTTATGGCTGCTACCCCTCCACGTGGAACCTCCTGACCTGCACAGATAGCATTGCTGATACCTCCATGGTGTTACATTCATTCACTTACCGACTGGACAGATAAGTTGGTTGACTGGATTTATGACTGTAAAGGGGGTTGTAGGCCAAGGAAGGGTTGTACTTACAACAGTTTTATTTCCACTATGGAGGTGTTTGTATATATTTAATTTTAAATGTTTGTAATCCTTCTTTCACTGTCTATACCCTAGGTACTGCCTCAATAAAGGGTGTGTATATACACTTTTATACTCAATATTGTGTGCTGTGTATATCTAGTCTTTGGTTATATGATATATATGTTTATCATACACATGCACCAACGCCCACTGTGGCATGGTTATACTACCCTGTAGCCTGTCTCCTGTGTATAAAATACTCATACAGAATTATCATATCATCTTACGACGATTCAGAATTATACACTGAATAAAAAAATGCTAAGCCTCATTTAGATCTATGAAACAATAAATGTAAACAGCACTGATGTGTTTGTGTTGATGCATGACTTCAATCAAGTACTTGTTTTGCTTAAGCTCAGTCCCTCAGCCAGACTGACTCTTTGTAAGGGCAAGCATGCTCAGAAATCCATATGAGGCAGCATTGGTGAGAGGGAATTTCCCGCTAAGCAGTTCATATACCAACTGTCACCATTCCAGCTACAGGAAAGACATACATAACAGAAGAGTTTATGAGTCTACTTGATTGACAGCTGCAATGTAAGATGTTTCAGACTGGATATCTAGAAAAATAGGTGATAGTTGGGAAGAATTATAGTTTCCAGTAATGGGCAATTTAAAAAAAAATCTCAGAGTACATATCCTTTAACGCCTACCTTTCCCCCCAAGGCAATCAGTAGCCTTGAAACATTGTCCTATCATCATTTTCCCCTTGGCTGTCATATATCTAGTAATGTCGACCTCGTTACTATTCGACAGGAATTGTCTTATATGCTCAAGCAAACAAATGAATGATTCCCTTTGTGCGGTTGTTGTCTTCGTTCATCACACATGTACTCAATTGAAAAAAAACAATAATGATTGTTCTAGACATCGCATATCCGGTTCATTAGGTGCAGACTACATGGGACAAGGAGAGGCCTAGACGTCTCCTGTTCTTTATCCCTGTATCATAACATGAATACTTTATTATTTTGTACAGATGGCATTTGCTTTAGGTATTAACTACTAGTTGAGAGAAAAATACTGACAGTAATTTCAGTTTCAATTGTGATACACTGTATATTATATGCTATTAAACCTCCACTGTCAAGAAGAGTTTAATGGGTTGTTAAAATGGGACAAAAGTGCCTTGTGTCACTGTGGGACTTTTCATCCTTTAGGACGAGGTTGAAATATAATTATTTGACTTGCACTGTAGGCCACATTAGTGTGAAAATTGTCTGCCCTGCCATTTACAGTAGTTCACAGAATCGCTATGTTGCCATAATGTATAGCAGAAAAGAAAATTGTAAGACATACTCCTTTCTATGCAGTTCTTTTTGTATCTGTGGTGACAATACAAAGAGGCAGATTTACTGTAGGTTTGTTGGTCCATATTTTTAGCCCTTTGGTTACTTAAACCCTCTGCCAGCTGGGTATACAATTAAACAACTGTCTTCTGTTGATTTTAAGGGCAATTAAAGTGAAAGTTGCTTGTGAAGGTTCTCATCCTCATGGTCATGGTATATCTGTTATATTCAGTTAAATCAACTGGACTTAAAGTTCAGTTCTTGAAGATGATTCACTAGTCATCTGACTGGATCTCTCAGTTCTCAATTCAGAATGATTTGTACAAGAATCTGTTGGCTATTAAGTACCCTGGAATGTCCCCATTAGCATGAAAAAGCCAACTCAGGGACCTTCTGATGTGAGGGTTGATTGCTTTGTGGCTAAAAGGTGTTATCAAAACTGCCCAGGGTAAGGTGACTAGTGAAACGTCTTCAAAAACTAAATGTCCAGTTGATCTAACTGAATGCCAAATAAAGGGGAAGCCTGGCACTAACCATATTCACATGGACAAGCTGTATGATATAAGCTCAATGATAAGGGGTACCCCTACCACTCAATCTCACAAGAGAAAAAAGACAGTGGAGAAAAACAGGGCACACCCTCATTAAGGGTATCTATACTTCCAAAAAAAGAATTTTCAAAAATCATACCTACTCCAACGCATTTTTCAGATTTGAAATCCGAGCTGTAGATTCTCAGAAATCTTCATTTTAAATAACAGCATGTACAGTAAAAGACTTGTCACTCAAACCAGGTATGCTAATTTGTGTCCCTCCAGTGACCTTACCAGGATCTCCCAAAACATGTTAAAACATTTATTAATATAACCCCAAATATCATGAGCTGATTAATTAAATTGGTCTCCTGTCTATTAGAGATGTCCGAACTTCGTAAAAACTGGTCCGCTCGAGGATCCGCAAATTTTAAAAAAAATTCGAAAATTCGAAAATCCGCAAGCGGACCCATTAAAATGAGAAAAATACGACATTTTTCGTATTTTCAAAAATTTTCTAAACTACGGGGTTTCGCGTATTTTCGAAAATACGAGAAAAGTAGTATTTTCGAAAATTTTCGAAAATATGTATTTTCGAAAATACTAGTAACCCTCATAATTTCTAAAATTTTCTAAAATACGTATTTATGGAAATAAGAGAAATCCTTGTATTTTCGAAAATTTGTGAAAACTCGTAATTTCGAAAATTTTCGAAAATACTAAAAATCCGCGAATCGGAAGTTCGGAAGGCGGAAAATCCGGAAAAATCCGCCGTTCGTGAACGGGATAAATCCGCGGAGGATTGGGGTTCGGATCTGCGAACCGGCCATCCCTACTGTCTATCTAATCTGTCTGTCTATCTATCTATATATCTGTCTATTATATATCTATCTGTCTTTCTATTATATATCAATCTATATATCTGCCTTTCTATCTATTATATATCAATCTATATATCTGTCTTTCTATCTATTATATATCAATCTATATATCTGTCTTTCTATCTATTATATATCAATCTATATATTTCTGTCTCTATCCGTCTCTACCTGTCTGTCTGTATCTATCTATCTGTCTGTCTCAATCTATCTATCTATCTACAGGAGTGTGTCACATGAAGTTACGTACAGGAGCCCCCCTCCCGGCATGTCGGCTTGCTTGTTAGAAGGGAGAAGTATCGCACACAGCAGCAGCCATTCCCCCTCCTCTGCCACCCACTTTGAGCAGCATGTACTTGTCAAAAGAGGGGAAAAAGTGTCTAACACAGGAGCAGACCCACCCACTCTCAGCAGTGTTGGGAAGATATGTTAATGAATGAACTGTAAAGTGTTGGGCTGTGATTTTGTAAATGAATGTATCCAGTGTCGGCTGAATTACAAGTGGACAGTAACTAAGGGAGGGGGGCACTTAGGAGCAGTTATTAAACATTGAAAATTCACTAACAAAGCAGGCACATGTAAGTAACATCATTTTACTACCCTAACATTGTTTTTTCAGATTATACAAAGTTGTTTCGGTGAGTATAGTGACCCTTTTAAGGTAAGTCCTTTAATGATAATATGTGTGAACAGCCTCTAAGCAGAGAAAGTGCATAAGAAACACAAACAATTTAAAAACACATCCCTCAAACATATAAATAGCCTGTATATTAATCAAATGATCATCTACTAATAATACAAATATAGATATACCGGTATATCCGCCCCATGTACACACACAGACACATCAGAATTTATACAAATCACTATAATAAGAATAAATAAGAGCAATTCATCTTTGTAAAAGTTAATACAAAGTTGGTTAACATAAACCTATCAATTTATCCAAGTAACACACAAACAGATATTAGCAACAAGGGTGGAGACCAAATATAGACTTACACCCAAATATATCCAAGTTCATACAGTATATATCAAATTATTATAATCATCATAAAGTGACTAATGCTAATAAATATGAGGAAGATTAAATAAAAGTGCAAATACTCAACATTAAATAATTACATTAATTAAACTTTGAACTAACATACACTGGACAAGAGGTAAATGGTCTACTCTGAATAAGTACAGTTGATTTATCATACTTTGTCCTATGAATTCATTACTCTATGCCTGCTATGCTTCTGGATGCCTCATGGAAACTGAACAATTTAGAAACCTGTACTGAGCTTGGGCATGCTCAGAAGAGGCAGATGGGATTAACATTCAGTGACTGGCTGTGATGTCAACTGTCAAATCCATAACTGACAGCTGATAACTGGAAGAACCAGGAAGCAGAAACAGGGGAAACAGGATATTGTGCAGGATTTCAGATTAGACTTATATATTTTAGATTTCAAACTATTACCGTTTAGGGTTTTGGGGGGTGATTTACCTGTATGTAAGTTTTCATTTTGGGGCTGGACTTGCCCTTTAAAATGCAATAAGCAGCTGAACGTATTTCGTCAGTGTCTCTGACTTATTTTGCTGGACCTTCAAATCCTCATCCTATTCAACAATCTCAATCTAAAAACATTCTAATGCTGCAAGTACGGCAAGTGTGTCCTAAGAGAATGAATCCCGAAGGAGGAATCAGCGAAAATAATTCTGTTAAATGCTCCCACCTACCACCATAATAGCAACGCAGCCTGACAAAAACCCTTTGACGTCTGTATTCTACAAAACTGCTTTATTTCTGTTGCTATCGATTTTTAAGTTTAAAAGCAATTTTTGTTTATTTATTTTTATATTTTTTTTCCGTTAGCTTTGCTTTTTGCAGAAATAGACAAAAGTAAAGCGCTGCAGGCTGACTGCCTGGGTCAATCGTACAAGCCGAAGATTCTCGCACAATATAAGAATAACAGCTTGCGTTGCCCTTTCGACAGTAAACCTTTTGTTTCATTGGTTCCTGATGATAAGAAAATTCTTCCACATTCTCCAGCTGCCCTTTTAGCATTTGTTCTGCTTTACTTGTAATTCCAGCACTTTAAGTGCCCATGCATTTTGGCTGCGTAACGCATTTTACATCACTTAATGTCTGTTTTAATTCAAACCTCTGAATGGAGATCCATTACTCTTTAATTTAGCTTATAACTCTAATTGATAGTGCAAAATATAGCCAAGTAACAATATATATCCATGAACTTCAACATAGGTAAACTAATAAAGGGAAATATTTACAACAAAGTAACACGCAGCGTATTCAATACAGCATCGGTTAACGTTGCATCCCACAGGTTTCAGCATTGGAGATGACTTTGTGTGAAGTCACATTGTCCACTGCATGCTGGGATACCAAGCCATTTCAATAATCATTCTGTCAAAACATTTCTATTTAATGTACAAAATGTTCTTGGGCATCGTGCAGCAAATCATAAATAAAAAAATTTAGGTCACTTTACAAATCAATGGCATATAAGAGGGAAAACCAATAAAGTTTGTGTAAAAAAAGAAAACTGAATAGCTGCCTCAGAATTATAAACAAAACTATATTATGCTACTTTATTAGCATATTATGTATATTTACTAGTGATGGTCAAACTCAAAGAAATCTGTTTTGCTTGCAAATTTCAGATTTTTGAAACAACCCGAAAATTCGAAAATCCACAAGCGGACCCATTGAAGTGAAAGGGAGTAAACAAATTTCTGCCTAAAATTAAGGTATAAATAGCAATGGTAACTTACTATAAATGTTTCAGACCTGGGGACACATCAATGACCAAAAACCCAGCCCAGTGCTGGAAACTTCATTTACTTCCTGTTTTGGCATTCCACATTGTATTTTCGAGATTTGTAGAAAATTCGAAAGGACAACACCACTCTCATAAGAACATCTATTGGAAAGAATGTCCTCTTTAAAATATGATGATATATCATAGTTTGTCCTATGAATTCATTACTGTATGCCTGCTATGCTTCTGGATGCCTCATGGAAACTGAGCAATTTAGAAACCTGTACTGAGCCTGTACTGAGCCTGGGCATGCTCAGAAGAGACAGCTAGGGGAGTAACATTCAGTCATTGGCTGAGATGTCAACTGTCAAATCCATAATTTACCTGTATGTAAGTTTTCATTTTGTGGCTGGACTTGCCACAAAAATACAAAAAAAAGTCAGAAAACTGCAAAGTCCGGTTTCAGGCAGATCTGTGAATTTCGATTCAGAATCTTATTTGGGTTTATCCCCAATACTTAACTTTATTATTGAAAAATTTAATTTTAAAGGTTCTAATTATGCTTACACCCTTATTAAATTTATGGTAATTTAGTTATAAATCACCTGAGGTTTTGGTAGAATGAGACTTCAGACATGAGACTTTTCTAATCCATTATGAATGTTACACAAACATTCTCATTTACGCAGACTCGCTGGGTTGCTCTAACTTTAACTCCATATTAGCCTCGGGTGCGCGGGTTACACAATAATCACCCGCGCATCCGACGCTCGCGTTTGTTTTAGCGCAGGATTTTAACGCCAGCAGATAGCTGCCATTAAAATCCCTCGGTGGGTAAATCCCTTTCCAGGATTCCCTTTCCAGGATTTACCCACATTCGCAATGGCGATACTGAATCGCGGAAGGTCCATTTACCCAGAGCAATAGCGGCTCTGGGTGAGCCTGAAAGTGTTTTAACACATGTGATCCTGCTTTTTCTTAGTGTACCTACATATTAAATATCGCAAAATGGGCAAACTGCATTATTTCTGTCCCATTTTTATCAAACATTCTGAAATCAGCAGTACAGTCCCACCTTTTAGGCTTAGTACACACGAGAAAGATTTTCGGGCCAACTGACCAAAAATTCTGTCTATCAGATGGTGGCAGGCCGATTGTAATGTTTACTATGGACCTAATACAAATGCACAAACAGAGGCAGGCAACCTGGAACATTGTGGGCTTCAAAGAACTTTATTCAGCACGTGTAGTAAGTACATCAAAACGGACAAACACCAACAGTGGCCATCACAAGTTAGCTCCGCCCAACATGTTTCGTGACGACACGTCACTTCATCAGGGGGCACGGGACCACACAATCGTTCTTGGCAAACTGACGGCCACGTCCAAGATACCAAACTAGAGGTGCATGCACACTAAAACAATCGGAACTGGGATTCCACATTACATTAAAACATTTTTATTGGTAAGTCATAAAACCAGTCCAGAGGTCACCTGACACGTTTAGTACCTAATAGGTACTTAATCAGAGGTAGAATGACTCTGGTAGAGGAAGTGGGGTATGTCCCTTAAGTACTAACAAGTATCTGTTAAAACTCCATCCACAATACAAAAATAATCAAATAATAACAAAATAGAAACAATGAACTATACAAAATAAATACATAAAAATCTTAAAAAATATATCTGAATATGATTATGCACTCTTTTTTAATGGGGAGTAAACAACGTGCTCACATATATAACTGATGCCACACTGGCAAACTATCGTCCGCGGCTACTTTTGCCCTGACCGGCGGTGATTCATCCTGGGTTGAACAATTTGTTCGTGTACCAGCTTTTAAATTCCAGTATACAAAGAGATACTGTGCACACCAGTAATACATGCAAACAATGTTTATTCAAACATGTATGTATGTATGTATATGTTTATTTATATAGCGCCACTTGGGGACGCAGCGCTGTACAGTATTCAAATACAATAAAGTCATACAAAGGGGATAAATACATAGATAGTTCAGTACATAAATATATAACTCATATAAATAGAAGTGCTAGAGCTTTGCCACAAGTGGTAATGAGGTCCCTGCCCCTTAGAGCTTACAGTCTAGTTAGGTGGGTAACACACAAATACAATGGAATAGGTAAGTGCTGGAGTGAGACGTATGCAGTGCAAATAAAACAATCAAATACTGTGCCGGTTACCAGATAGGTAGGTTGTAAGACTAGATTTAAACCTGCTAATTGAGGTTTCTTGACATAGAGAGAGGGGAATAGAATTCCAGAGGATGGGAGCTACGAGAGAGAAAGGTTTAAGGTGAGAGGAAGCAGTCTAAGTGGGGGGTCTTACAGGAGCTGGTTCTGTGATGAGCAGAGGGTACGGGCAGGAACATATGGGGAGACTAGAGAGGAAATATAAGGAGGAGCAGCAGAGCGAAGGGATTTATAAGTTAAGAGAAGGATTTTGTATGTAATGTGCTGTTTAACGGGGAGCCAGGTTGTTGTCCGGTACAGAGGAGATTTGGGATCCCGTTTATTAGAGAGCGAAACAATATGTATGGCAGAGTTAAGTATAGACTGAAGGGGAGAGAGGTGGGAAGCAGGAAGACCAGAAAGTAGTAGGTTGCAATAGTCCAGGCGCGATAGGATGAGAGCATGCATAAGCATAGCAGTGGTCGGGAGTGAAAGGAACCTGCAGATTTTGGCTATATTGCGAAGGAAGAAGCGGCAGGTTTTTGTAACATAGTTAATGTGGTAAGAAAAGAAGAGAGAGGAGTCAATAATTACCCCTAGGCAGCGTGCAGATTGGATAGGGGAAATGGGGGTATTCTCAACAGAAATTGAGAAAGATGGGACAGGACCAGGTTTAGGTGGAAAAACCATCAGTTCAGTTTTAGAAAGATTTAATTTGAGGTAGCGAGACTTCCAGGAGGAGATGGCAAGAAGGCAGTCGGAGACACGTGATTGGATGTCAAGAGTTAGCATAGGGGTGGACAAGTAGATTTGTGTATCGTCTGCATATAAATGATGTTTGAAGCCAAAAGTGGTAATAACATCTCCCAAGGAAATAGTGTAGAGGAACCAGAGAAGAGGTATTGCTAGCATAAGATACAGTAAGTTCTGTCAGAGAGAAAGGATAGAAACCAGGATGCCACTTCATTCTGAATGCCCAAAGAGTGAAGTATACGCATAAGGAGGGAATGATCGACTGTATCGAAAGCAGAAGAGGGGTCAAGGAGGATAAGAATAGGAAAGTGACCATTGGCCTTTGAAACCTGCAGATCATTCACAGCCTTACACAGGGCCATCTCGGTGGAATGCGCAGGACGGAATCCAGATTGCAAAGGATCCAATAGGTTATGAGCATGAAGGTAGTTAGCGATACGGAAGAAGACAAACAGGGAGATTCAATAAAAGTTCTTATCGTTTAAAATGGTGCTAATTTTGCCCCAACCAATCAGATCTTATTTAACATTTGTAAGCTTACATCTGATTGGTTGGAGCAAAATTAGCACCATTTTAAACGATAAGAACTTTTATTGAACAACCCTGTAATTGTTCTAGCAGTTTAGAGGCTATCAGTAAGAGAGAGACCGGGCGGTAATTGGCTAAACAAGAGGGGTCCAGCGAGGGCTTTTTTAGTATGGGTTTAACATGGGCATGCTTAAATAATACACTATGCAACATTTCTGTGCAGTGCACCTTCATCAGACATATACAGCCTTTAAACTTCAGTCCCACTTCTCTTGCTGTGTCCATAGATCCACAGGAGGGGGTGAACAGTGGGATGTAAATGAAATTATTTGTTGTCTGTAAATGTAGATGTATGATAGAGCTCGGTAGTAATTTGTATGGGCCAGGGTGCTGGATAAACACCAACACTATTATTTACAACTTAAAAAGTAAATAGACTGGTGTCCTGTGAAAATACATAAAATTGAAAATAGAAGTGGAAAAGTGACCATAAACGTCTTCTTCCCTACAATAAACACTTTGACCATCTTATTTGACCCCTGCTGGTGTAGTCTACAAGTTTTGCAATATGCCTTGATGCCCGATCAGAGATGAATTTCTCTATGTTGATCTTTTTGTTTTTTTCTCCGATAAGAACTACCAGACTGATAACCTGCTTCTTTTTGTCTTGTGTGGGCAATGGAAAATTATATTTAAATTACTTTATTTGCTCCACTATAGGGGCTATTAATATAACACTAGGGTCCTCCTAAACTTCCTAGTATATCTCCTGCAAACCCAATAAGCACACACACACAAACTCAATGTGGACTATTCTTTCCAAAGTCTACCTACTGTCACAAGCACAGACAGTCCAGGCTATGAGTGACAGAAGGGGGTACGCAGCATCATAAAAATGGATTTACAAGATAATTAAGCAAGAGCCCTCACAGACCCATGAACAGAGGTGGGACGGATCAGTCTGCAAATCCTTTTAACCTGAACTTTAATTATAGGATTAGAGAATTCTTTTGGCTGTAGAAAGACAGCTCTAGTCAATTTATTATGCATTTATTTAAAGAAGGAGAACACACTCTCATTACTGAGGGGTTTTTGTGAAAGGCCAATGTTTTCGTCTCCTTAAAGGATTTAGCAAGACAGCACTTCATCAGCTTAAAGTATTGTCAGCCAGTTAACTCTTTCCCTTTCCCAGAGACATTGGAAAACATATCGAATTTGTCTATGTGGTTACTGAAAGAGAAATGACAAACATATTGCAAATCTTAACAACCTCATAAATAAATATGCAAAAAATAGGACTTATTAGAAATCTCCCATACACATATTGCTTGTAGTTAAACTGTTTACTAATCTGTTTTAGCATCTGCAGCAAAACTTTGTATAGACTACTCATGGCTGATGTGTTACATAACGGTACAAAGGTGACTAACCAATTGCGTGGGCTTCTCAACATCTGAGTAAAATAAAAATGGCTGCCACAACAATGCAAACCATTGATTATGAAATTTTTAAATATTTAAAGTAACGTTTAAGTACATAAACTAAACGTTGTTAAATAATTGAGCACATTATATGACTAATGTATTGTTATATGTTAATATTTATTTATGAAACTGAATAAATTATCAAGTATAAAAATAAAACCGGCATAGTAGTAAGTGTAACCCACTCTGTGCGTAGGATTCAGCCATAAAGACAAGAGCCAAATAACTGAAGAATCTCAAGTAAAGCAATTTTCCTGAATACAATATGCAATTTTACTAGATAGGTAAATTAAATACGGAGTGAAGCTCCATCTGGTGTCCTCATTGTTTTGCAAGCGTCATTTGTGCGTGAGGATGTCAAACCATTTACACTGTGTACTCATTTGTTCGTTTTATTTACAATAACAAAGGGCTTGATGTGAGATCTGATGAAATTGTTAAGACATATTTGCACCTTTCTTTAAAAACACCTGCCTTTTGCTGAGCTGTAGACGGCATCCATTTGCTTTCCAGATGGCTGGTTTTGAAGAACATCAACTGAAAATGTCAACAGGATTCTGAATAATACATATGTAGGTTGTGTATTCGAAAACAAATCATTTTGTCTCAATATTGCAGTAGAACAAAACCTGCTATCAAGTTTATAATCCTTATACAATCATTTAGGTTTTGGTTAACCCTCATTAAAACCTTATACATATAATGCAGTTCTCACATAAAGCATAATATTATTATTATTAATACCGGTTCTAGCCATTTTGGTGCCCTAAGCAGGTCTCCCCTGATGCCCCCTCCCTAACCACTCCTTGCATAGATTGGAAAACTCCAAGCCAAGATTATTAAATTTTATGCAAATAGAAAGGATGCAGGAAACTATATTGCGAACAGCTGATAAGGATCACTCAATGAGAGTCAATAAAAGTTCTTTTTGTTTAAAATGGTGCTAATTTTGCCCCAACCAATCAGATGTTAGCTTTCAAATGTTAAATAGCATCTGATTGGTTGGAGCAAAATTAGCAACATTTTCAACAAAAATAACTTTTATTGAATCTCCATGACTATTTTTTAAAAGGAAAAAAAAAAAGAACTTTGGAAAGCGCCCTCCACATTTGAATGGTGCCTAGGTCACCAATGCCTAGAAATGGTTCTGATTATTATTTCTACACCTTTTAAGTTGAAATTGTTATTCCTTTAATAAACATATATATTTAATTTAAAACTATGAAAAACACACTGACTCCTACTGGACAAAAAATAACAGAGAATACAAATATCGAGAAACCCAGTGATTCCCTTTTACAGACATACTGTATATGTAAAAAAGTCCAAGAGAGGGTGCAGTGGGTTAATATTATATTTACACTGCCTAATAAAGTAAATTATATATTTACTTGCAAATGTTATTTTAGTTAGAGTCAACTTGTTTTTTTTTTTCACTACTGAGAAATCAGAATTATATTCAATAAGAATTCACTATTTTCACAAAGGGGAGGGGCATCCTTGTCACAAAAAAAACCTCAACTTAGCAAACCTACAGATCTTCTGAATAGAGATGGCCGAAACAGATGGCTTTAACTGATGGCTTTAACTGATGGCTTTAACTCTGATGCTTTCATTCCGTATTTGGATCTCGGGAAAATCCCAAAAATGGAACTTAAATTTGGGACTTCAGAGTGCATTTTTTTTTGTATTGAGCGTTCAAAATATTTTCGAAAATTCCCCAAAATAGCCTTGAACGTTCGATAATCCTTGAAAATACAATAGAGTATTATAAAATTTTTGAGTATTATCGAACATTCAAGGCCATTTCGAGAATTTTCGAAAACAGCTGGAACGTTCGATAAAAATCGAAAATGCGATCCAAAGTACCGAGATCCAAATGATCCGTCCCGTTACGGATGGAACATTAAAAATTTCAGAACCGAGGGGTTCCGTTTCGGATCCGGGTCCGAGTCCGACCCAGGTACAATCTCTACTGAACTGATATAAACAGTTAGCCCAATATAACCACAGGAAACCGAGCCTGTGTTGGATTATTATGCTCCCCATATAGTAGCTCCCCATAAATTTGACTCTCTGTACATCAAAAATGGAGAGTGGTCCACAGTATCAAAGGCAGCCTATAGGTCAAGAAGAATGAGGACCGAGAACTGTCCTTTGGCTTTGGCAGCATGTAGGTCACTTGAGACTTCGCTGAGGGACATTTCAGTTAAATGACCCAGTCAGAATCCTGATTGCAACGGGTCCAATAAGTTATTAGCATGGAGGTATTTAGTAATGCGTGTAGTGACGAGACTTTCTAAGATGGTAAAACGGTAAAAGGGAGACAGGGCGGTAGTTTAAGAGACAGGTAGGGTCCAGAGAGGGTTTTTTAAGAAGAGGTTTGACACACGCATGTTTAAAGGCAGCAGGAAAAATCCCAGAGGTCAGGGAGGAATTAAAAATGTGAGCAAGAGCAGGGGAAAGGATTTTAGCACAGTGTCTGAGTAGGAAGGAGGGCATGGGATCAAGGGAACACATTGTAAACGGTGAGGACAACAGAAGGTCTAAGACTTCAAAATGGGTGACAGGGGTGAAAGATTCCAGAACTGCAGGTGGTGGTGCAGGCAAAAGAAGGCGAGAGTTGTCCTAGGGTGAGGGGATTAGAGTGCGGATATCATCTATTTTATTTCTGAATTATTATGCAAAATCCTGAGGAGCGTTAATGGAATGAAGAGTGTCCCTAGAGGAGGGCTGTAAGAGAGTTAAATAGCGAAAATAGACGACGGCTTATTTTTGTTATTGTATAAGTGTGCTAAATAAAGTAGGAGTGTTAAGCTGCTGAAAGAGCAGAGTTTTGTCCACCCCCAAAACTAGAATTTAAACCACTACTGGCCCCACTGTGTAGTGTAATAAAATTCTTACCTTACATCCAAGCTCCAAATGGTTCTCCTGTAATGTCCCTGTAAAGTCCCAGAAACTGGCCACCAGAAGCACTGCAGGGAGGGAAACTGTTTCCACCTCTGAGGCGTCCTCTCTGAGGTTTTGCTCAGAGCAGCCCCCCCCCCTCCCTCCCTCTATATTATGTGCAGAAACTCCCCTGATGATTACTTGCCTTACCTCTCTCCCCAATCACGGACACGGCTGCCGGTCTGGCCCCCTGCTTGCAGTTTCATGCAAGCTGAGGGCTGGGACAGTACGCCGGAGGAAAGAGGCAAGGTAAGTAATGATCGGAGGAGTTTCTGCACATAATAATATAGCGGTTGGGGCTGGAAGCCCTGCAGTACCCAAAAATTAAAAAAAAAGTTGTGGACATGCCCTTTAAAGTCCACCTCAGCTGCATGAGTACAGTGTAGGAACTTGGTATCTGAATTGAGCCAAGGACGGGGTTTAGCAGGGCGATGTTTGTGAGTTTGTAGGGGGCTAAGGAGTCAATAGTATTAGATAAGCTAGAGTTATACGAATGTATTAGCGAATCAGGCTTAGAATCAGACATGATGGCAGTGAGGTTAGAACTGAGAGAGGAGGATAGTGCTGGAAGGTCTATTGTTAGGGTGTTGCGAACAAGGCCAGTAGATGGAGCGTCAGAGGAGAGGAGAGAGTAGGTGGTAGAAAAAGTCATTAGATTGTGATCAGAGAGTGGGAAGAAGTTACTAGCAAACTGAGACACAGAAAGATTATTAGTAAAGACCAAGTCCAGGAAGTGACCATCCTTATGGGTGCTAGTGTTGGTCCACCGCTGGAGGGAGAAGGAGGAAGTTAGGTGGAGAAAGCGAGAGGTGGGGAGTTATTATGAGACATAATAACAATGTAAATGTCAACGTTTTTGAACACCATAGTCACCATGTGCTTCTTATATATATTGTATATAGTATCGATCTTTGTAGGTAGCATTCCGTTATTCCCATCCACCTGGATGCTGCTCAATATATATAATATATACTATATATATATTATTATATATATATATATTATATATATCTATATCTATATATATATATATTTATTTTTATATTTTTCTATATAGATCTATTATAATACTATATATATCTAATATCGCGCGTTTGTCAACGGCAGCCACATCGGCTGCCTTTCCCACTGCTCTGCTTATTAATTGAACAATACAGCCATGTGTCCATAGGCATTGCACCGGACCATGTGAAGTGGTGGAGTGCTGTGAGTATACAAATTATATATATATATATATATATATATATATATAAAAAGCCTTGTAATTCGGGCGCACTCACAGGATTTGTCACAATATATATAAGACTCATCTCAGCCCAGACATGGCCATTTGGAGTGCATCTTTACACTGATGTCAATGAAAAAAGACACTCTCTGCCAATAAGAGTCAGTTGCTTAGACAGATATTGTCTCAATAATAAAGTGTAATTGGGGACAAACAATCACGAGTGGTGACTGATCGGTCAGGACAAATCTCGTCTTGTGTGTACCTAGCCTAATGATCGCAGCAGACTCCCCATACTTTAGTACAGGGGGCAGACCAAGTCCAAGGGAAATTTCCGATGTGAGCTAAATGCTCGTAACTATCAAAAATGATCCCGTCATACCGTCAGTATTGGTATTGTTGTTAGATTTCTCCTTGCACTCCTATATTGGTGCTGTTTCCCCAAACTGTCAACCACAGAACAGTGTTTTGGATATTTCAAGGTAAGTAGCGGGGACACGCACACACATAGGTTTAACTGCTTTTATTGTGACATTCTGTGAGCATGAAGTTTCGGGGGTTCACCCCTTCCTCAGGTGCATGATTTAAACAATCAAATTGCTTGTTTGAATACCGTGGCCACCAACTGGGTGAAGTAAATAACAATCAATCTCATGTTAGGTACTGAGTGCTAATTCTTAAAATCATTTAAATAAATCATGTGATTATAATAACAATTATAGTAAACAGTGATTTTTATTATAATAATAATAATATGATAATAATAGCACACTATAATAATCACCATTTACTATAATTGTTATTATAATCACATGATTTACTTAAATGATTTTAAGAATTAGCACTCAGTACCTAACATCAGTATTGACGCTCCTATCAGTAATGTGTACCCAACTTTTGGGTGTGAGCTTTTGGGTGTGAGCTCCTGCTTGTAGGAGTGCATGCCTATAGTTTGGCATCAAAGGGGACAGGAACAACAGCCACCACAGGCAAGAAACACTCCTCTATACAGTATAATAGTATCAAACACAATACTATACCAATAGAGGAAGATAGGAACATGAATAATGTAAAAATCAGGAATATTAAAATCTGTAGAACAGCCATTTCCAACCAATATAAATCTGTATCAGTTTTATAAATATATTCATTTTTCCTTACACATAAGAGATGTTGCAGCCATAAGATAATATGGTTTGGCAATGCAAGGAAATTATTTAAAGGAAATTCTATGCATTAATATTACCCATGTAATATATTGTAGTAATATCTTTACCGCTGTAATATATCAAAATAATATCTTTATATTGTTAGTCATCGATTTTAGCAGGTCTTTCTATTTCTATTAACATATTTCATTTGATCTGACTGCGTGGGGTTTAAATATTTAGCTTGTTTACTGTTCTGCACAGATATAACTGCATTAAAATCTTGCTAAGATGATCTAGACGTTTAGTACTAGAGAAGAAAATATTTTAATTAAAAAAGAGATTTAGGTGCATCTAGAAATACCATTGATTGTGTTTATGTTTAATATAAGGTAAAATATCTCTCTTGCAGGGATGTGCCGTAGTTCCCACCCGAGCCCGGGGCCAGGCTAGACACTTCAGTTCCTTGCCCAAAGCTCTTCTGAAAACCTGTTTTCATGCTCCTGACCACCCTGATTCCACCCTTGAACCCACCCAGTCCCTAACCATCATAAATGAAGCTGTCAGATAAGGGACAAAATAGTCACACTAAAAGGCAAAATGTTTATGGAGGTTATCTCACAGTGATTGATTGTAATTAGCTGTCTACTGCCAATTCCTAACAAACCTACAGTACACAATATATTCAACCAGACAGACGGTATTCCAGCTCTCTGCAATCTGCCATCTTGTATCACCCCCCATAACTGAAAGTCCCATTAAATGACAGACACAGGATACGGGGGGGGGGGGGGGGGGGGTCTGGCTGGAAACTATTCTGCAAAACGTGTCATTTCCACAAGCAGGACCAAGATTTCTTCTCTCATTAACCTCATTGCCCTGAAGTGTAGGACATATCTCTGTTTTTTTTTCCTTATTTATTTCCAAGCTGTCAGAACCATAAGTGGTTTCCTGTGACTGTGCTAATAAATTTCTTATCCCTTCTTTGAGCTGCTGCGGTTGTAAATTTCCCTGGCCGTGCTCCATTTCCTGCCAACCCTTTTCAATCTCCCCTTCTGTACTTCTCCCCGACAGCGGATATTTTTCTGGATTCCCTTCATTTGTCTCTCAGTCTCATTGTCTGCCTCACTAGCGCTAGTTTAGGGAAAAAGGTTCTCTGCTGTTTCAGAGCCCTCTCCAAACAAATGGATGGGCTGATAATAGAAAAGACATATATATCTGTCATGTGCAGTGCTGCGTAGGCCAAATACAATCAACTTAACACAAGTGCTATGATGTTTGTTACAGTGCCATTTAGTAAACATGAAACCGTCATATGTACTGGGTAGGGTTAACCAGAGACTGGGTAATGGGATTAAGTGAACCGAATTGGATGGGGCTTGCGTATGGAAGAACGTTGTGTGGTACAAGGAACATACACTGGAGAGGCTGTTTAGATTGTAATGCTGACAAAATCACATATTGAAACAAGATTCGCTACTGATATAAATTACTGCTCTGACCCAGGAGGCTATCCGGACTTTTCATTATCTATGTATGAGATCGATAGATACTGTAGATAGATAGATAGATAGATAGACAGACAGACAGACGGGTAGGTAGATAGACAGACAGACCAATAGGTAGGTAGGTAGATAGATTCCGACATCTAGATAACCTCCTGAAAACGTAACAATCTGGTTTAAATATCTATCTATCTATCTATCCATCCATCCTATTGGGCAGCAGAGTGTTCAGTGGTTAGCACTGATGTCTTGCAGCGCTGAAGTCCTGGATTAAAATTCTAATAATGGGCATTTCTTATTCTATTCTTACACAGTTTTGTGTTTTAGAAATTAATTTTGCTGATTGTTACAATACAGTGACAATAAAACTATCCTATCTATCTATCTGTCTGTCTGTCTGTCTGTCTGTCTGTCTGTCTGTCTGTCTGTCTATCTATCTATCTATCATCTATTATCTATCTATCTATCTATCTATCTATCTATCTATCATCTATCTATTTATCTATCTATCTATCTATCTATCTATCTATCTATCTATCTATCTTAAAATTATCTATCTTATCAATCTATCTATCTATCTATCTTTCTGTAGTGGAACTTATATCAAAATACAAAAAAGCAGAGTCCTTAGGATCATAGTGAAGTCTAGAGATGAGATCCGAAATCCGAATGATCTGTCCAAATCTGGATGGATCGTCTGGATTTTGGAACTTCGGAACACATTTTCGATGTATGGAGCTATTTTCGATAATTTTCAAAAATAGAATGAAAATAGAACAAACGTTCAAAAATCTTCGTAAATACACAAAAATAGTCTCCGATCATATTTTTGAGGATTTTCTAATGTTTGTTCTATTTTCGAAAATTATCGAAAATAACTCTGTACATTTGAAAATTATCGAAAATTCATTCCGGTTTCGTGATTTCTCCGAGATCCGGCAATCCGAAAACGGAACGAAAATAGTGAGTTTCGGCCATCTCTAGTGAAGACATTGCACCGATGGCCTTATAGTGATAACTTTAAAGGACAACTAAAGCCTCAGAACAACATTGAATTAGAAGGCAGATCTCCTTGTTATAAAAGCAGTAATCCATGTCTCACCTCTCATTTTAATATGGTTGTTGAGAAATTTAACTTTCTAACATGAGGTTTGTGTCTTATTTCCCCAATGTTCCAGTATCGCACAGTGTGGTCACTGACCATTATGTTCTTTACACATGCTCAGTCCTAAGATACTGCAGGAACTTGTTACAGTTGGTCACACCCACTAGTAGCCTCTAGCCAATCCTTTTACAGGACAGAAAAGGCAAGAGAGCATGTGACTGAGATCAGGGGTGTGGCCAGTCACTACATACACACAGTTATTTCATCCAGTTCTTCAAGTGGTAACATTTACTTTAATGCTACCAACTGTATTGCTATTTTACAGTTTATTGGTGTTTTTAGAGGGTATATATTCATATTCTGGAGTGTAAAAATTTGAGTTTAGTTCTCCTTTAAAAGTCCTCACCCCTGTGTATTTTACCTAATAGCTGTTATACTTACATATAGTTTCTCTCTGCACTCCAGTCCTTTCCACCTAACTGGCACTGTCAATGGCAGTTCAAGATGTAGCCAATGGGAAAACATGCTACTTTGCAGAGCGTGCCTTCCCATTGGGTACATCGTGCATTGCGGAATAGGACCACAATGCAGACTGAAACATAATGTAAGTAAGTACAGCAGTAAGGTAAAGTTCCCAAGGGGGAGGACTTTGCGGTCTAGTTCTTCATCATGGGTACTGTGCAGCAATGGAAGAAAAGTAGTGAAGTGAGTATAATTGTCCTTTAATTATTAATTTTCTGTATTTGACACCTGTCCCAGCTTCTCTGAGATCCATGCCCCACACTGTCACTGCTCGTTAATGTTATTAATCTGCACTTTTTTGCCTGTTTTGACAGGTGCTTATCATTACTTGACATGAATGGTGATGGATTCATTCAGCAGTCAATAGACAATGATTAGAGGTAATCATTGTCAGTATGGGAATTACAATAGGGTAAAGCTCAGTATCAGAAATACACGGATTGTACTTGTGTTATTTGCAGTGTGATGTCCACATGGTTAGCCATGGTTAGGAACGCCCTATTGAATGGGGTATTAGTCTTAAAATATTTATACATGATATACATTTTTAAACCATTCCAATCTATGAATATGGCGATTTCGTTTGCACAATTTTATTTGTTGGTTCCATATTTTAACATTAATTTTTCGATTGTTGTACGATTATCGTTATCAGACAACAATCGATTAATCTTTAAGTCTATGGGGCCCATTAGACCTATGTAGAAAAAGACAAAATAATGAGAGAGCTAAAGGTATCCAACAGCATAATGTATGAGTAAAGAGCAATGCTTTAAAGCAGGGATGTCAAACTTGCAGCCCTAGCAGGGAAAGCTGGGAGTTGTATTTTTCAAACATCTGGAAGGCGACAAGTTTGACATCTCTGCTTTAAAGGGACACTATACTCGCACAGTTTCTCTCTGTCCCCTTCCTCTAGTCACCAGTCTCGTTTGATATTTACAAAAGAGGGTGGGGGGTGGACCAGACTGGGAACTCCAAATTTAACTTAGTATTTCTAGCGATAATCAAAAAACAGCAGCCACCAGGGGTTAGGTCTTTGCTATTCACCTGAGTATTTTTAATGGTAGGGGGACAGGGTGGGTTACAAGACTTTAGTTGTCCTTAAAATTCTACAGTATTTATAACAAACATATATGCCCTTTAACAGCAGGAAAAGTGAATGACATAAAATATATCACAATACGATTACTCTGATGGATAAAACAGAGAGGATAACGGACTAATCACAAAAAACATACACTGGAAGATTGATCAGTATAATAAATAAACTTCCCAGGAGCCTTTCGGGAGTAGGGAAAAGGCACAATACGATAAAGACAATAAAACATGAATTTGTGGTGGAGATTTATTTTTTTTCTAACCTTTCTCCAGATTTCTGGCAGCATGTCTTTACAGGATTCATGGCTTTGTACAAACCACAAATCCCATTAGTCAGGTTGGGGATCAGTTCAGTGATTGACCTATGTGAATGCTCAGGAATTGTATTATACCAGGTGACCTAGCAAACAAGGGGAAGCACTTATGTATCTTACTTTTCTCCGTGGAGGGTTTCCATGACATAGTTTCAGTGGCGTAACTAGGAATTACACCACCACCAACCCTGCTTCCTGCTTCAGCCACAGTGGTTTTCTGGGAGGAGGCTATATCTCTCATAGGAAAAATAAGAAGATGGGGGCCCACTTGGCTTCCGGCCCCCCTGCTCTCCTGGTAGTAACGCCCTTGAATCGTTTGTTTTAAAATAGGGAAAGAAACAAAAAATTAAATGAAACATTGTTTTAATCAAGATTTCTTGGGACTAAAGTCAGGAAACATATTTTTATACTTTCACGCAGCCTTTTTCGTGTTTTGTTTCTTCTCTATAATGGTTATAAATCAGTCATGTTAACATTGGAATTCTATGAACCAGAGAGAGAATGAATGCAAATTCCCTTTAAAATTCACATTATTGATTTTAGGGAGAAAATCTAATCAATAGTGATTAGTAACATTTCTCGTCTTGTAGTTGGCTTGACCACCACAAGATACCTTTGACCTTTCATTATTTACAGATAATCCCTTGGATGTTGTACCTTTCAGCCAATCACATATTCGCAGCTCAGAAAAAAAGACTCAGACTCATGTTAAATGTTTGTCATTTCACGTCTTTCCCCTTCTACAATGAGTTACATGCTGGGGCCCCATTAAGGAAATTATGCTTTCACACACCCCAATCTTAGGTCCAAACATCACTACAAATGTTTTTGTTTTTTTTTGCAATATCATGCCATTTGACTGGAACTTAATGGTGCCAGTCAGTAGCGATTCCCTTAATCTTGGGTGCATTATTGCACACACCATTTGTACTCCCCTACACACTATGTGATGGTTACACTAACAGCAAACTGTAGCAGAGACAGCGCTGATGTTTCAAGGGGTTGTAGTCTTGTTTCCTCACCTTCAGATGATTAGAATTGAGTAATAAAACTTTGTTACTTTGCTATAGTAAAGATAGGTACATACTGGTGATCTGTAGAGATGGGATCCGGATCCGACACGGAACCCCTCGGTTATTTTCGGTAACCCTCGAAAATAACCTTGAATGTTTTATAACTCTCAAAAATAAAACTGAAAACTCGAGTAGGTTCCGATCATATTTTCAAGGGTCACTGAACGTTCAAGATTATTTTCGAGGGTTACCGAAAATAAACTTGAAAATGCGTTCTGAACCCTTGAAAGTACGTTCCGTTTTCGGATCTTCGGGCCAAGATCTGTAAATCCGTAAACAGAAAGAAACCATTCTAGTGATCTGTCACACAATGTTGGTGATCTATGATGATCAGCAAAAACACACATATGACCCAATCTCCATGTTTCCTGTAGTTTCCACCATAAAACAGTTTTCCTGAAGAAAATCATTACTTTTCCGCTTTTGAGTCTAGCAACAACATTTCGTCATGAAACAAAACAAACAAACTAAAATTGTGTGTCTAAATTCCTAATTTGGTGTTGAAACAGTGATTTTGTGTGAAATTTGATTTCGACAGTGAAATGTCCTACCCCCCAACACTGATGAGACTAGGTTTGGGGGAAGAGCCTATTTTAGACCTGCACATACAGCAGTTTTCTGGGGGATGGCTGTATCTGTCACAGGCAAAGTAAAGGTTCGTACCCACGTGCGATCGCGGGTCCCGACCTGCGACCTTAAGACTCCTGAAACACCCCCCCCCCTCTCTCTCTCTCTACTCCCCTGGTGGTACAACCCCCACAGGACCCCACAGAATTTGTCTATTATTGGCCATGTGTGTCACGATTTAACTTCATCCTTCTTCAGTGCTGGATGAATTAGTACTTGGAATTGAAGCCAAGTCATTCTCTTATAGAACTGTCCCAATGTACAGCTGCCCTCTTAGTTGCACTCTACTTAAAAAAAGCCTGTTTGCATTCCCATGGTATATACAGCATAATGGCATTAAATGTAGTTCCAGGACACACAAAGCAAAGTTTGTATTAATATTCAAAAAGCTACATAATTTGCTCTATTTGCGAGTAAACATTTCTCTTTGCTGCCAAGGTCTGCAAGCCTATGAAAATATCAAATGTTCAAACAAAGATATGAGGCAAACAGCATTAGAAATAATGATTGTAAATAGAGCCTAACAGCTGCTTGTCTTAATTCAAAAAAATAAAAAGATAAGCAAACTCAAATTTTAACCCCATCCCTGTCTGGAACAGAGTCTTCCCAGCCTGAAAGGTCCTTGGGAAAAATTTACAAAAATCACAAAAAGTTACATCACTCATTTTAAAGGGCAAGTTCACTCCCCACTAAAAAATTCATACTTACTTTCTCCATCCCCAAGAACCCCAAGATCGCAACAGTTACTTTGCTTAAAGGAAGATATTCTGTCTGGTATTTTCAATATTCTTCAATCGTCCATCCTCCTCCACCATCTTTAGTGCAGTCTGTCAATTATGGCCACGAAGGATGACCTAATGGCCAATGTCTGACAGCTGACCAAGCCACCTCCTCTGCTCATGTCTTGTAACAAGCTAGTACAGCTTTCAAAGAAGGAGGCAACATTTTGGAAGAAAAGGATGGCAAACTCCAGATAGAAGGCAGGTATATTACATATAAAGTTATTATTTTTTAAGTGGGGGTTTGACTCCTTATATCCTTTTATATAACACACAAATATTTTAAAGGGTAACTGTGGTCCAAAAATGACATTAGGTGAAATTTACTTTCATTATTTTTTTCACATATTTTTAAAAATATTTACATTTTTATAGGTGATATGGTAGCAACATCGCCAGATCCCCTGCACTTCCTGCTCTAAAACCATGTGACAGTCCCTCTTCCCTATGTCTCCTCATCCTCATGAGCTCCCATGGCTCCTCCTTTTGCAGTCCCCTTGAAACCCCTGTTGCCTTTCCCTCTCTTTTCAGTCACTGTAACTTGATCTCTTCCTGCTTTCTCCTGCACTGAGCAACCACAGTTTAGATGAGGAACTAGTATTTTGACCGGCGATTGAGAACCTCCCACACCCTAACTTTCTGATCAGTGATTTTTTCATGTTTTGGGGTGTGCAGTGCATAGAGGGGTGGTTGATGGTTATTTTAAAGGTAGGAACCTGGCCTTTCATTTAAAAAAAAATTGTTTAGAGACCGCAGTTTTACACTTTAGTCCTTCACTGTACAAATTATAGCAAAAAAAAGTTAATCAGTGTTCGAAGAAAATCAAAGACTTAAAAATGTTAAAGCCTTTTGGAAGATTAGCCTTCGTGCAGTATATTACTATTCAGACAACTATACTGTAAAAAAGTACTTTTTAGAAATGAAAAGAACCTGGGGTAGGGAGGTAAGATTGATGATTCTTACCTCCTAATATGTTCTGCAGCTACAGCACATACAGTTTTCTTCTGCCAGGTTATGGCCCTGGGCCTTCCAGTATTAATGACAGGGCTGAAGCACTCAGGAAACTTTGTGCTGCCGCTCTTTATAGAAATGATATTGGAAGGTAGAAAGTACCAACCCTACCTCCCTGCCCCAGGGAGGTTTCATTTTTACTGATTTCGAAAAAAAGTTATATGTACTATAGTTCTCCTTTAATAAAAGTGTTGATTTAAATAAAAGTTCCAAGGTTTCATACATGTCTGTCCCTGGAAAGAAAGTATAGTGTTAAAGATTTACACAAATATCACTAAACACTTCTTTTAATTGTGATATTAGATTGCCCTAAGCTTTTCCTAATTCACGGAAAGGATGGTAGGACTGATGGGGGGTCAGTACGGTTTTAAAACAAGGAAGTCTACACCTAATGCATTTACCGCCCATCTCCCAGTAATGTATTTAATTGACCAAGAAAAAAATAAATAATCATACTGGACTTGGGTATGAAAGATTATATGAGGAGGTCCCCAACCATTAAAAGATAAACCTTCCCATACCTTGACTTGCTAAAACCTTATAAAAATAATAATGAGAGGGACACCAAGTGTTGGGTGAAAATTAAACAGCCACAGCTTTTATTGATTTTATGATGTCAGTGATGATCCTCGCAAATTACCATAACCTACAACCAGATGTTTGAGAAACCATTTTCTCAAAAAAACTATTTGTTAGAATGTCAGTCTCCCATTGGGAGGGCATGTAAACCATACCATAATGATTGGCAAGGATCTAGCCGCCAGCTGTGAGGAAACCAACCATATATTCATATATATATATATTATATATATATATATATATATATATATATATAATATATATATATATATATATATATATATATATATTGTTTTATTTATTTTATTTTTTTATATATAAATTAATATTCAACAAATTAGAAAATGAAATACAACATATATTACATACATTAGCCAAACCTTCTGTATAAGAGAAAAGCCTATCAGAAAAGGGGTGGGACTGCTCCTTCCTATTTACTCCTTTTACTTAAAATGGCGGCCGCAATGCATGACTGGGAACGGCAGAGGAACTGACCTGGAGGGGGAGGAGGGCCGTCCACAGACCAAATGAGGAGACACCTGAGGTATGTTCCCCCTCACTTCAGTCAGGGGCAGCGCTGCTTATACAGCGCGCTGCCCTCCAGACTTAACAGACATGGCTGAAAATAATAATTGTAATAAAACTTTACATGACCTTGTATTAGGATCTGCACAATTAATAATATCAGTAGGTATTTGTTTTGCATATAGCCATGATTATTTTTTAGGTTCCAGGTACCTTTCTAGTTCTTTTTAAAACAATTCTACACTATTTCTAATATAAATCAGTTTTCATGCCAGTAATATTAACAATATTGAAACAGGTAAACCATCACATTGGCACAACCTAATATATAATCTCCCCCTATTTCTGTAACAGTCAGACATAAATCTAGTGACATACAAACAGGCTAAGAAAGGTAAGTAATAGGTAAAAATAAAACAAGGAATACTGTATATACTCGAGTATAAACCGAGGTTTTCAGGCTTTAAAAAAAGCCTAAAAAATCGTACCTCAGTCTATACTCGAGTCAAGCCCTTCTCCTACCATGTCTGGTGGCCACTCGATCCGCATGATCTGCACTTTCGGATGACTTCACTACTCTGCGCCTCTCACTTCCTGGCGCAGAGTGGTGATGTCATCCAGAAGTGCAGAGGATATGGAGCGAGTGGCCGCCAGACAAGTGCCAAAAAACTTGTGCTATGATTTCGGGATTTTCTCCCGCACGCAAACCCAATAATAAATTTGGAAGGGGAGATTTACCTGGGGCGATTATAAATGTTTGTACACACGTACCGCCAGGCAGAACGACGAACGACCCCAGACCTAACGAATCCACATGTATGATTCTCGGACGAAATGGCCATTCGTCGCACAAATGTGTCGTGGTAGGGGGTTGTGACTCTTTACCAAATCGCACGTACACAAACCTTAACTGCGGCTAAATCTCCCCAAATGTTTTTCTCAGTTGTAAAGGGTCCTATGTAGAGATGAATTTCCATTTTTGGTATAAATCAAACCCTGTAACTTAATAAAAATAAATGGAAAGTAAAGAAAACTGATTCCTGTCATCAGATTTCTGTGACGCATGGTGCTGTTTCTGCTGTTGCCTGGATGGATGATGGATTAAAAAAAATGACAAAAAATAACTTTATTTGTAAACATGGTAACAGCTCCTTACACAATGCAAACACCAGAAGACCGATTTTTAGATAGAAGACTAGAGTTTGATTGTTCACCCTAAAGCCACAAACTTAACACAATGGCAAGTCCTGCAAGAAGCAAGGTACAATATAACAATAAGTTATCCCCAGGAGACAATTGATGAATTATTTTTGAAGCAAACAAGCAGCAGAAAGAAAGAAGCCAGTTGGCTGATTTTTAAGTTTAAAGGAAATATTTACCCAGAACAAAACATTGACTTCATAAATCAAATGAATCTACATGTAAAAAAATATCTCATCTCACCTTGTCCTGTGCTCCAGTTACTGAGATTTTCTGCATCATTCAGGACACGGTGCATTAAAGGGGAACTGTGCTCTTCAATCAAGTTGATATTAAATGAAAGGCCAGGTTCTTCCCTTTAAAATGAGCCATCAACCACCCCTCTACATTCTGCACAGCCCAAGATATGAAGAAATCACTGATCAGAAAGTTAGGAGGTGGGAGGTTCTGAATCTGTGGTCACAAATACTAGTTCCACCTTCTAATCTGCGGTTGACACATGCTCAGTGCAGGAGAAAGCAGAAGTAGCCAGGAAGAGATCGAGATACAGCACACAGCAGGGAGTGTGTAAGGTGTGTAAATCGTTGTCTTTTTTTAATGCCTCCCTCACAGGGTTTCAGAGCAGGATGTGCAGGGGGTCTGGTGATGCTGCTTCCATATCACACACAAAGAAAATTGTTCATTTATGGACCACAGTTACCCTTTAACCTTCTACCTGACTAAAGGGATGCTTCTTTGTAGCTGAGGCTGAGGCCACACTACAAGGCACAAACAAAGCACAGTGCGTTTCTGTGCGCTTTTGCCATCCCCTTGTGTGAGCTTTTACGTACATTTGCAGGGGATTATGGGTAAATATTAATTGGACATGTTGATTGTGCCTGATTCTGTCTGCTTGTGTCCAATTTTCTATGAGCTTCTATAGACCTGTATTAAGTGCGATTTTGACATTAAAGGTGATCGCATGTTTTAGCAAATGGAAACAGATCGCAGCGCATAGAGTGGGGCCTGCTTCCCGCGATTTACATTAGAAATAAAATGCTGCTGCAGAAAGACAAGTCTGTTCATAAACTGTAAGAAATAAAAGTTACAGCTAGAAAACACAGAACAAAAACAGCAATTTCTATTTTTCAATATATCATCCATTTAACTTTAAATCCGACATTCATGAATTTCCTTAATTGAATATATGATTCCATTTTGCTTCATTCATGCAGGAGAGTGATCTTCACTGTATGAAAAATAATTGAACTATGATTAAATCGATAGCCCGTGCGTAGGAGCCATTTCATTTTCCTTTTTTTTTTGTTATCACTCCATTAAAACAGATTATATTGGAGCCATTATCCAAGTGTTTTACATGAACGGCTAAGGAAAATAATGTCATGTGGTACATTTTTCAAGCAATTTTTTTATCTCCCCCTGTTAGCATTGTTTATATTACAACCCAATATGGTTGCTGTTATCAGTGTTAGGATATGGGGGTTTCCCAGTAAAAGAAAAATGACAGCAAGTAATGTAGCGCGGTGCTGTAGGACAGGAACAGACTGGCGCGTTTCACATGGTGCATTGAGATAAGTTAAATGGCGAGATGGTGTTTTGTGTAAGCATTAAAAATGGGGTCCCACTTGTTATTTCCTGCCATAAGAGAAGTGAGGGGGATAAAATGAGATTTTCCAGAAGCTGTGCGGCTATAGGTAAATTTCACCTGGACATAGGTATTTAACATCAGCTATCAACTGTATTTGTCTGCATGTGTGCGCACAGCCGTGTAGTGTAATGCCCAGAGTCCCTGAGTATATCTTCAGCGCCTATACCCCAATCTACAGTCGCTGTCTTCACCTATAGACAAGCCCCCGATCATCAGGAGACTTGTTGCGCTTTGCTGTACAAGGTTACCCCCAGGTCTTAGAGCACAAGGTATAGACGCTGAGGCCGGGTATACTCTGGAAAACCGGAACACCAATGGAGCTGAACAGGGACTGGACAATAATACAAGGATAACAATGAACAATCAGAAGAACAATGATAATATGACAAGACAAGAACAAGACTTGGCAACTTAGAACTAGATATGGCTACTAGAACTAATAGCAGAGACCACTAGCTTGGCTATACCAAAACTATAACAGGCAAAGGCTGATAGTCTGGGCAGGTTTTAAATAATGCAAAGGTACCAATAGAGAGTGGAGGACAAGAGTCTGGTGCAGGGATTGGCTAACAGGACAAGTTTGAATTCAATTGAATCTCCTCTGCCCCACCTGGGAACTACAGGAGCAGAGGAGATAAGTGGAGGTGCCTGTGCGCGTCCACAAGGCACCAGAAGGAGAGGCGTGAGCACGACAAGGTGCTCGTGAACCCGAGGACGCCGGACAATGACGTCACCAGCCAGAGATTCCTGAAGTCAGCGTTCAGTCAGGGAGAGCGAGGCGGGTAAGTGCCGCGACCTGACATGTAGCCTCTGGTAAAAAGGCTCAAACTAGGGGTTAAATTCGTGTTAACCAATCATAAATCGGTTAGTGGGACTTTAACTTCTTAAAAAGCACTCTGCGGCTCCCGAGGGTACCTTTGTAAATCCCTGTTAATGTTGAAAGTAGGCTGTGCTTAGTCCTCCTCTCAATTAGAAAAAATATCCAATAGGTCAGCTCTGGAAGAGATGAACCAAAACTAAACCTGACCCACTACTGCTTTACTCCACCTGCTTTTTGCCTAATCCCGGAAATATTGACAATTTATTTAGATTCTAAAAGCATGCTTCTGCTCCAAAATCCTGATTCTGACATTTGTCTTGTGGGCAATTTGCAGCATCCCCCAATGCTACCCATGTTAAAGGACACACACATCACCACATAAATCTTATTCTTCATCACTCTCAAGCAATGAGACAACATTCCAAACACAGTGACAGATTGTGGAAACCTTTTTCCAATGGTACTATATTCTTCCAAATGAAATCTGAGCATTTAAGCCTAGTTGAAGTAAAGTAAATTGTGTTTTTGGATTTTTTTTTATTTGTTTGTCTTAAAGGGGCAACAAAGCAATGATGTATCTTTTTGTAATTGAAATATATAGTTATATAGCAGGAGGCACATTCTTTAGCTGGGTACACACAGTAAAGATGTTTGAAAGATGACAGACAATTGTGATTTGTGGTAACCAAATCACCACAAATAAAAGATTGCAAGTAACTTGCAAATGTTATACGCATTGGCCTGAGATTAATAATTATTTAGTATAAATAAAGGCCTGATATATCATATATCAGGTATACATACAGGGCTGATATATATCATTATTAGGCATACATATAGGGCTTGATATATATCATTATTAGGTATACATATAGGGCTGATATATATCATTATTAGGTATATATATATAGGGCTGATATTATAGTATAGTATATATTAGGGATGATATATACATTATTAGGCAACATATAGGGCTGATATATATCATTATTAGGTATACATATAGGGCTGATATATCATATATTAGTATATAATATAGGGCTGATATATATCAATTAGGTATACATATAGGGCTGATATATCATTATTAGGTATACATATAGGGCTGATATATATCATTATATGGTATACATTTAGGGCTGATATATATCATTATTAGGTATACATATAGGGCTGATATATATCATTATTTGGTATATATATATGGCTGATATATATCATTATTAGGTATACATATAGGGGCTGATATATATCATTATTAGGTATATAATATATAGGGCTGATATATATCATTATTTGAATATATATATATATATTATATAATATATATATATAAAATACAAGAATATGCAGCTCAAACCTTATTTAAATTACTTTCAGATGCGGTGCAAAGGAGTACCGGCAATTAATACATTACACAAAAGTCTCCAGCACTCAACTATACATATAAGCATAAATTAATTAGATATCACGATCAAACAAGTATGCAAGCAACGAAGGGTGATCCTGCACTAAAGTTAAAATGGATACGTTTAGTTACATAGTTTGTACAAACTTGCGTCAGCTGATGCGCCACTTCAGGCAGTATCCCAGCATCAGTCCAACTAATGAGTAAAGTTCAATCCTGGGGGAACAAGACCATACCTGCTTCTCTCTTTATTAGTATGACCTATACCAAGGAATCATGGGAGCTTACAGAGCTCTAAACCTTCTTTTTATTGGACTGCCTTAAAGGGGCGGGGGAATAAATTTATCAGGGAGCAAGATATAAAATCGAGCTTAGCCGTATTGCCCTATTATTACAAATACAAGATAATGCAGCTCAAACCTTTATTTAAAATTACTCAGATGCGGTGCAGAGAAGGAGTACGGCACAATTAATACATTACACAAAAGTCTCCAGCACTCAACATACATAATAAGCATAAATTAATTAGATATCACGATCAACAAGTATGCAAGGAACGAAGGGTGATTACCTGCACTAAAGTTAAAATGGATAAGTTTAGTTACATTGTTGTACAAACTTGGTCAGCTGATGCGCCACTTCAAGGCAGTATCCAAGCATCAGTCCTAACCTAATGAGTAAAGTTCAATCCCTGGGGGAACAAGACCATACCTGCTTCTCTCTTTATTTAGTATGACCTATATATATATAGGGCTGATATATATCATTACTTGGTATATATATATATATATATATATATATATATATATATGGGATGATATATATCATTATTGGTTATACATATAGGGCTGATATATATCAATTGTGGTATTAGATATATATATAATATATATATATAATAATATATATATATATATAGGGCTGATATATCATTATAGGTATATATATATAGGGCTGATATATATTATAGGTATACATATAGGGCTGATATATATCATTATAGGTATCATAGGTGATATAATCATTATATGGTATACATTTAGGGCTGATATATATCATTATTAGGTATACATATAGGGCTGATATATATCATTATTTGGTATATATATATAGGGCTGATATATATCATTATTAGGTATACATATAGGGCTGATATATATCATTATTAGGTATATATATATATAGGGCTGATATATTCATTATTTGATATATATATATATATATATATATATATATATATATATATAAATACAAGAATATGCAGCTCAAACCTTTATTTTAAATTACTTTCAGATGCGGTGCAAAGGAGTACCGGCAATTAATACATTACACAAAAGTCTCCAGCACTCAACTATACATATAAGCATAAATTAATTAGATATCACGATCAAACAAGTATGCAAGCAACGAAGGGTGATACCTGCACTAAAGTTAAAATGGATACGTTTAGTTACATATGTTTGTACAAACTTGCGTCAGTGATGCGCCACTTCAAGGCAGTATCCCAGCATCAGTCCTAACCTAATGAGTAAAGTTCAATCCCTGGGGAACAAGACCATACCTGCTTCTCTCTTTATTTAGTATGACCTATACCAAGGAATCCTGGGAGCTTACAGAGCTTCTAAACTTTTTTATCTGGACTGCCTTAAGGGGCGGGGGGGGGGGAATAAATTTACTCAGGGAGCAAAGCATATAAAATCGAGATTAGCCGTATTGCCCTTATTATCTACAAATACAGAAATGCAGCTCAAACCTTTATTTAAATTACTTTCAATGCGGTGCAATGGAGAGTACCGGCAATTAAACATTACACAAAAGTCTCAGCACTCAACTATACATATAAGCATAAATTAATTAGATATCACGATCAAACAAGTATGCAAGCAACGAAGGGTGATTACCTGCACTAAAGTGTAAAATGGTACGTTTAGTTACATAGTTTGTACAAACTTGCGTCAGTGATGCGCCACTTCAAGGCAGTATCCCAGCATCAGTCCTAACCTAATGAGTAAAGTTCAATCCCTGGGGGAACAAGACCATACCGCTTCTCTCTTTTTAGTATGACCTATACCAAGGAATCATGGGAGCTTACAGAGCTTCTAAACTTCTTTTTATCTGGGACTGCCTTAAAGGGGCGGGGGGAATAAATTTACTCAGGGAGCAAAGCAATAAAATGAGCTTAGCCGTATTGCCCTTTATTATCTACAAATACAAGAATATGCAGCTCAAACCTTATTTTAAATTACTTTCAGATGCGGTGCAAAGAAAGGAGTCACGGCAATAATACATTACACAAAAAGTCTCCAGACTCACTATACATATAGCATAAATTAATTAGATATCACGATCAAACAAGTATGCAAGCAACGAAGGGTGATTACCTGCACTAAAGTTAAAATGGATACGTTTAGTTACATAGTTTGTACAAACTTGCGTCAGCTGATGCGCCACTTCAAGGCAGTATCCCAGCATCAGTCCTAACCTAATGAGTAAAGTTCAATCCCTGGGGGAACAAGACCATACCTGCTTCTCTCTTTATTTAGTATGACCTATACCAAGGAATCATGGGAGCTTACAGAGCTTCTAAACCTTCTTTTTATCTGGACTGCCTTAAAGGGGCGGGGGAATAAATTTATCAGGGAGCAAAGCATATAAAACGAGCTTAGCCGTATTGCCCTTTATTATTACAAATACAAGAATATGCAGCTCAAAACCTTTATTTTAAATTACTTTAGATGCGGTGCAAAGGAGTAGTACCGGCAATTAATACATTACACAAAAAGTCTCCAGCACTAACAACATATAAGCATAAATTAATTAGATATCACGATCAAACAAGTATGCAAGCAACGAAGGGTGATTACCTGCACTAAAGTTAAAATGGATACGTTTAGTTACATAGTTTTGTACAAACGCGTCAGCTGATGCGCCACTTCAAGGCAGTATCCCAGCATCAGTCCTAACCTAATGAGTAAAGTTCAATCCCTGGGGGAACAAGACCATACCTGCTCTCTCTTATTTAGTATGACCTATATATATAGGGGCTGAATAAGATCATTACTTGGGGGAGAAGAGTAGAGAGAAGAGATAGAGAGAGCGAGAGAGAGTAGAGGGCGGAGAGTAGATGAGCATGATGGGGGAGGACGGAGAGGCATGAGAAGTAGTCAGGAGGGGTTCGGGAGAGAGGAGAGAAGAGTAGAAGGATAGAGAGTTATAATAAGATAAATGATCTGAGAAGATGAATTATATATAATATACTATATATATATATATATATAATATAGGGCTGATATATATCATTATTTGGTATACATATAGGGCTGATATATATCAGAGAAAGAAAGTTTTTTGTTTTTTTATGTGGTGTTTGGACTGTGTTGTCATATAATCATTTGTTGTAACAGTTGTAATGGTAATAGTTAATATCTTTACCCCAGGGGATGTCCTATCTAAAGAAAGGTGGGCTTGTTGCAGCATCTTCTGTCAAATTAAAGGGGCAGGGTCTTTTTTAAAAAATTGGATTTTTACTAGGGTGAGGACCTAGTATTGTATGCTCTCACCCTGTGTACTCACTAAACATTAATAATTTGATGACAAAGCAAGCACAGATAAATATGTGTGCACCACCATTTTACTTTTCTCAAATTGTAGTTTTAGAAAATGTAAAGTTGGTTCAGTGAGTATAGTGACCCTTTAAAGATAATTTAGTCACCTGTATTGTATTTCTGTCCTTTCTGGTGGCTTGTCTTATTGTGCTCCAGCATGAAAATCTTTTATGAGGTTTCAGTTAATTTATATTTCTTTGGTTTCTACAGGGCCATTTATTATGTCAGGAAAAAGAAAAAAATATTCATGTAGTCCACATAGCCAGACAATGGTGCAGAGAAAAAACCCAAAGATGCAATTCCTGAAAGGTTTATAAAGCTAAATCTATTGCATTATATAAACTTAGTAACAGTTAATGTAAAGAGTTAATTAACACTATGTAATCTGTAATTATGTTTTAATTTAAATGCTGGAAGAAGAAGAGGAAATAGAGGATGTTTTAATTGAAATGCCGTAACAAGAGAAGGAAGTAGATTTTGTTTTTATTGAAATGCCGGAAGAAGAAGAGGAATTAGACACTTTCTGTATCAGGAAGTGATGAAGGAGAACTTCCTGAATTAGAAACAGTAGAAAATGTTTTAATTAAAATGCCGGAAGAATAGGAAGTAGATTGTGTTTTAATTGAAATGCCAGAAGAAGAAGAGGAAGTAGATTTTGTTTTAATTAAAATGTCGGAAGAAGAGGAATTACTGCAGATTATGTTTTAATTAAAATGCCGGAAGAATAGGAAGTAGATTGTGTTTTAATTGAAATGCCAGAAGAAGAAGAGGAAGTAGATTTTGTTTTAATTAAAATGTCGGAAGAAGAAGAGGAATTACTTCAGATTATGTTTTAATTAAAATGCCGGAAGAAGAGGAAGTAGATTTTGTTTTAATTGAAATGCCGGAAGAAGAAGAGGAAGTACAAAAGACACTTTCTGTATCACAAAGTGATAGAGGAGAATTTCCTGAATCAAACAGAGATTATCAGGGAGATTCAATAAAAGTTCTTATTGTTTAAAATGGTGCTAATTTTGCGCCAACCAATTAGATCTTATTTAACATTTGGAAGCTAATATCTGATTGGTTGGGGCAAAATTAACACCATTTTAAACAATAAGAACTTTTATTGAATAGCCCTGTCTGTTTTAATTGAAATGTAGAAAAGTAGAAAAGACACTCAAGAAAAGGCCACCAGAGGCTCCAGAAAAACAGTATGTTCATTTGGTTAAATTTACTTTTGTCTTCAATATAATTGTTTGGCTTAAATTCATTATTATTGAATAATGTTTCAGCTTTAACACCTTAACAGAACTGCTTATTGCCACCTATGTCTGCTACCGTTAATATAGTTAAACATAAGTCCTCTTTATCATTGTTATCCGCTGAATATAAAATGAATGAGGATACCAGTAGCTGCCATTATCAGAGTATGTTTATTAATGTTAAACTATATATATATAGATAATATCTTACAATAGATTAAATACCTTACTGTATATTGACACCTCTTTTATATTGGTGTTATTAGTTAGGGTTTTTTTTGTTTTTTCTTTCCAGAATTTTACCTAGTGGTCACCTTAGCAGGATCAGTTTATTGTCTAGGGCTGAACTTTGAGGTCTACACAGTGGGGAAGCTCTGAAGGGTTTAGGAAATAATGTTGATATTTGTTCCACCTTCCTCCTGTGTTTGACATCATCATTTCTTAATACAGAAAAGAAACTGGTGAAAAGGTTGATGAGGACTTAGAGGGTGATAGAGAAGTTGTCCCTAAAAAGGAATCTGATGAAAAGGCAAACGAGGATGTTGAAAAAGAGTAAAAAGTAATTTTAGAGGAGAAAGAAGATGAACACTCTAAAGCAAAACAAAATCTTTCAGAAGTTGAAGAAATAAAGCAGTAAGTTTTTAATGGAACAAAGCCTTCTTGTAACAGAAGGTATCTTGCA
Source organism: Hymenochirus boettgeri (assembly GCA_019447015.1). NCBI lineage: Eukaryota > Metazoa > Chordata > Amphibia > Anura > Pipidae > Hymenochirus > Hymenochirus boettgeri. Next base: position 230,255,671 of record CM033471.1, read on the forward strand.
GTTTCATGCTATATGAGTAGCATTGCCTATAAACTCTAAGAAACAAGGAGTCATTTCTCATTCCCAGGTATCCCAGAGTAAGATATGCAAAAGAAATATGCAGAGATATGCGAAATTTCTCCTCTTCTGTCCTATAGCTAAAGCATGTGTCCAGAACCACTGACTTATTAATATGGAATACAGCCAATGATATAGAGCCAAGGATCTGACCTGCAGACATGAAATGTTTCAATCTTGATTGATCTTGTCAGTGCAAGGTACAGATTCATGGGTAGGACTTGGGATTACAATATACCAGGCAGCTTTATAGCATAAGGTGAGGTCCTTCCAAATGGAGCAACAAGCCCTCCAAAAAAAGTCCAACCCCATAGAGCCATGAACTGATGAGAGATTAACAAAAAGGTAAGCATTATTATTTAAACCTTAACTTGTCCTTTAATCATTGAAAGAGAAATATTGATTCAGATTTGAATCCCAACATAGCATTGTTTGATAACATCTTCATGTTGCTAATTAAAGGATGTATCTATCATTTACTTCTTTAATACAGAAGCAAGCATGATAAAGAGGCAGATGATTTAGAGGAAAAAAAGGATATCCCTGTAGAAGAAGATGAACCGAAGAAGGAGAAGAAGAAGATGAACATATTAAAGAGTCTACTGATGTTACTGAAGAAGATAAATCCTCAAAATGAAGAAAAAGCCTTTGGATCCTCCAAAAATAAAACCGTAGGTTTATTAATCTTGAACTTTCTTTTCGTCTCCCACATCTTAATATTTCCTCTCACTATGGATCACCCAATTTTCCTATACTGTATTTTGCCACCTCTTTACCTCCTAACCCATTTCTATCTGGGGGTCTTGTTTGATATTACCGGTCTCCCCTCAGTATAGCCGTTTTGCTACAACCTGCAACTTGCTAATGTAGAAATGGCCACTAATTAGAATTGAATTGTATACTTGCCTATACCTTATTTAAAGGCTAATTGCTTGTTCATATTTAGGCATAAACTTACCTTTAGGAAGGCTGCTACTACAATACATACATAGGTTGACTTTAAAAATGAAGTAGATGTTAATAGTTTATAATTTTTGTTAAGGGGTTTATTTTTGTTTTTAGTAAAGCAACCCAAAGTCTCAAAAGATGTCAGTGCTAAATATATTAAATTCTATAGAAATTTACAATAAAGAGCTTTCGGGGAATTATTACTTATATTTTGAGGTCGCTGGTTCTGTTATGCGCTGTTTACTTGGAAATGTTTAAAGGGTATCTCCACTGGTAAAACCACTTAGGAGCTGTGTCTTACCAGTCAGCGGGGTGGCGGTGGAGGAACAAGACATCGGGTAAGTTCTGTAACTTTGTTCCCAGATCCTGGACGCTTTATTGAAGAACGGGAGGTAAGACACATCTGCTTTACTTCCTGTTCTTCAATGAACCTGAATACCAAAGAACACCTTTCTCAGGATTAACAAGGGAAGTCTTAACATAGCTTTGAGAGAAACAACACAGAAGGTTCTTTATCGCACTTATAAAGTGCCTCAGGTTTTACACAAATTCTACCCTACAATTACTCCAGAAAGTTTCCATAAATGCACACAAATAGGAGGATTATTTCATGTCTGGTGGACCTGCCCAGTATCTCAACAGTACTGGACAAAAGTTTTTGATATGGAGATTTAATAAATCCAATCCCTGGGGTAGCATTGTTAGGACACGTACATTTCAATATGCTATTTCAATATGCTATGCTGGCCTCTAAAATATTAGTTGGCATTCAATGAAGAACTCCAGAACTAAATTTTGACAGGGTTATAAACAGACTTTTTATCAACGAAAGAATGTTTTTTATGTGCTTAATGAAACTTTACCATCCTTCCAAAAATTCTGGTCCCTGTGGTTATACAGTGACTATGCCTCCCACTTACCAGACTGGATGGAAAACTCATAACAACCTTTGAAAACAACTCTCAAAGCCATACCGACAACCCACACCAAACCAAGGAATTGGTTCCTAATTGTGTGCCTAAAGCTACACAGGGGGATTTTTTTTTTCTGATCAAATTTTCAATCATTTCGGCCAATCAAAAAATTGATTGGAGGAACCAATCAACATTTTCCATCTTACCCCAGTAACCGTTAGATATTGTGGAGCGGTCTATAGAAAAATATGAAAACTGCCATAGATATTTTAGCTGATTCGGTGGAAATATCAGTGACACGCATGACCAGCTTTATAGCCCCACCAAGGGATGTGTTTATAAAGGAGTATTATTGCAATATTGTTGATAAATATTGATTGTGTACCAATAACAACTCACATACACAAATTATAAACACACACACACACACACACTTATTCTCTCTCACACTATCACTTATATATATTCACTTTCTCCAATGTCACACAACTCAGCAGGGCAGCACACACTGGATAAAGCAGTGCAGTACTTTTGAATGGATTATATCTAAGAATATGGCACTTTAATGCATTATTTTTGTAAAGAGGGCTAAATAATAGTAAAAACTGCATCTGCAATAAAAAAACGGATTGAAAGCTTTATTTATTAATAGAAATAAATAAGGGGGGTGTCTTCTTTTAACAATAACTGCAAACACCAGTCTGCACAGCATATTCCCCAGTACTGACAATAACACAAATTAATTAGGGAAGTTAGTTAGTTAGAATAGTATATCTGTTGTATTCAATTAGATCAACTGGACTTGAAGTTTAGTTCTTGAAGATGTTTCGCTAGTCATCCGACTGGCTTTCTCAATTCAGAACGACTGGGCGTTCCTATAATACCTCTTAGCCACTATCCAATCATGCCCTTAACACCTGGCTGTGATATGCTAATTGGGCAATTATGTACCCTGGAAATCCCAATTGGCATATCACAGCCAGGTGTTAAGGGCGTGATTGGATAGTGGCTAAGAGGTGTTATAGGAACGCCCAGAGTAATTGGGATTTTCCAGGGTACATAATTGCCACAGATTTTTGTACAAGTCATTCTGAATTGAGAAAGCCAGTCGGATGACTAGCGAAATGTCTTCAAGAACTAAACTTCAAGTCCAGTTGATCTAATTGAATACAACAGATATACCATGACCTGGATGAATGAGAACCTTCACAAGCATCTGTTCAATAGTGGTCCCCAGGTTTGTAAATCTCCTTTGTTGCACATATTTTACTTTATTTGTCTTTTTTAGCTATTTAAAGAGAAGAAGGTTGAAAGATAGAAAGGTTCTATTCGAAGGGCATGTCCATCCCAAAACATAATATCTACCCAACCTGTATAAGGTGCTAGAAAAGCCCCAAATTCTAAGATCCTCTCCGGAGGCTGCAACAAGTATTGTATCTGCACTTTTGCTCCCACTAAACAAGATTAAAGGGCATGTCCACCCATGAAACTATAATTCAACCCATTACTGGCCCTTCTAAGTAGTTTACAAAAATCCTTACCTTACATGTCTGCTCCAAATGTTTCTCCAGCAATGCTTGTCCAAAGTCCAGGAAAGTGAAGTGAAGGAGGTGTCTGTGAGCCATCCGGTCTTGCTGATTCCTCAACCTCAACAAGGAATGTGACATGCGCTGTGGAGCCCTTTACTGCCCTCCCTCCATCATGATCCATCCTCTGCGGCCATTGCACCTAGCGTGAAAACATATGGTTACAAGGTAGGTGCCCCCTTCCCACCCCCAACCACCAAAATATTTTTGCAAATACCCTTCTCTCCTGCACCGTCTTGAAATGACGTCAGCTGCATCTGTGATTGGCCGTGATTTAGCCAATCACAGACGCGGCTGCCAGTCCAGCCCCTGCTTGCAGCTTCCGCAAGCAGGGAGCTGGATTAGAGACGGCGCGGGAGAGAATGGTCCGTAAGTAACCATGGGAGCATTATTTTTCAAAAATATTTTGGCGGTTGGGGGTGGGCAAGATGCACCTACCTTTTAACCAAAAGTAGGTTTCGGGGCTGGACATGCCCTTTAATATGTCCTCAACATGAGAATGGGAAATTCCAAACCAGTCAATGCAGGGTAGGAATGGCCGGTTCACGGATCCGAACCCGGATCCGCCACGGATTTATCTCGTATCCGCCACGGATTTATCTCGTTCGCGAACGGCGGATTTTTCAAAAATACAAGGATTTCTCTTAATTCCATACATACATATTTTCGAAATTACGAGGATTACTTGTATTTTCGGAAATACATATTTCCGAAAAATACATGAAAACTCGTAATTTCGAAAATTCCCGAAAATACGTGAAAACTCGTAATTTCGAAAATTTTCGAAAATACAAAAAATCTCCTTATTTTAAGGGTATTTTTAATTTTAGCGGGTCCGCTCGCGGATTTTCGAATTTCTAATTTTTTCGAAAATTCGCGGATCCTCGAGCAGACCGGATTTTGTGAAGTTCGAACATCTCTAATGCAGGGTCCTGATATCAGTGATCATAGCCATGTAGGGTGGGTGGACAGCCGCAACTTTGCAGAGGACAGACAAACATGTTGCAGCCTCTGAGAGAGTTTTGGAGGGCCGTAGAGGAACAGCGACGGTGTTCATGGTATTTAATCCAGAAAACAACATTTAGATTTGTCAGGACACAACTGTATATAACTAGTTTTATTTGTTATTATTTTGTTTTAAAGTAATTGTAGGGCATCTTTAATACAGGAAAGTCTAGGACACTAACCTGGCAGATGAACACTGAATGTGATGGCGCTCCTCAATGAAATTATATTGGGAGGTAGGAATGATTCTACATCCATGCCCTAAATACTTTTAATTTTTAAAAAGTTTTATTTTTACAGTGCAGTTGTCCTTTTAATATTTTTACAGTGTTTTCATTAATTTTTATTGCCTTTCAATATTTTAATACCAATTATAATACAATTAAAATCAGCCCTTGTTTGTTTTTTAGGTCTTTGTTTGATTGCATTGCACTGGGGAACAAGATTTCTGTGCACATTATACTTGTTCTGATCAGAATTCTTTTTTTTTTTTTAAATAATGAAATCATCAAAAATATCCTTGTGATTATTGAACATGGTTGTTGTTGGTATGATCATTAGATCATCCAAAGGTATTTTTGAGTGTATATCAATGGAGAATAACCCTCCTTTGACCTAAATTCTCACTGCTTCTGAATGACATTGGAGGAAGCCAAGGTGAGACCATAAACTCATATTAGATTATTATACAATGACCCTAGTTTTATATATGTTAGTAGGCCTCAACACATGGACACTGTAGACCCTAAAATCTAATGGCTGGTGTTAACATTACCGCAAAAATTAATAGCTCTGTGCAACTGGCCAAGAGCCAATCTCAGCATATCAACATCAGTGGTGCAATCCCACCTGGGAACCAATATCGTCTCTCGTTGTATCTTCCTGGGAAACTCCCATGTAGATATACAGTAAAACAGCAAATAAACATTGCAATAGAAAGAAGTAGGAACTTTTCATGTAAATTTTAAATGCACAAGGCATAATTTCCTTAATGCGACTTTGGAACAATCGATTATTTCCATTTAAAAGGCCAGAATCCTGTGAAGTAAATGATCAAGTACGGTACAATTAATCTGCTGCGGACAACATGGAAAAGGACATCTTGCAAGCTATGAAAATAAAGCTTAATTGCCTAGGCAACTGGCAGCCTCTACTGATCCTGTTTGATATGTCATAGAAGAAGCCTGGACAGGCAACACCAACAATTTTATAGGGATAACGTACACATTACCTGGAGCTCATGTGTGTTAGAGAGTGGGGAAATTAAATGTCAGAATTTCTGTTCACAAGGGCCTTTTTATCCTAGATCTAATCCGAGATCGCTTTATATTTACCTGCTGGATGAGAGTAGAAATCTACATTTTTTTTTAATAAAGTTTTCCATCTGAGTACTTATATACATAAAACAGTTGAATGGACAGCACTCTATATGCTTGTGAACTACAACTCGCAGCTTGCCTTAATTGTATCCCACTGTAAACCCTTTCTTAAACTAGACTTTAGGAATAATTTTTAGTCAACCACCTCTGGATGAATGTGTCTGTTATCTTTTTTGTCTTTTTTCAAAGGACTATATACTCTAACTAGAAAGGGAAAGTTTAAGTCTAAATTTTGAATTTGGCTTGAAAAGCTACTATTTTGGGAGTGTGTATCTGAGCTGTAGGTTTTAAAACTCAATCTTGTTGTGGTTCTAAAACAGCAAACTGATGTTTTTTTTTCATTATACCATGGTTACCATTTAGTATGGCTGCCGCGAGAATGAAAGGGTGGGTCAATAGGTGTGTGTACCTGTGTCAGGTTAGGGGGTGAGAGCAGTTACAGGGGGTAAAAATTATCTTTTTTGATGATTGGTCAATAATGTTTTTAACTAGTTACCCTTTAAATATGGCTGCCACAGGAAAGAAAGGGTAGGTCTGTAGGTGTGTGTACCTGTGTCAGGTTGAGGGGTAAAAAAGTAACATTTTGATGATTGGTGATTTTATTTTAATTTAGTTAACCTTTAAGTATGGCTATCAAATGAATAAAAGGGTAGGTGTGTTTACCTGTGTCAGGTTGGGGGATAAAAAACAAAACTTTTTTGATGATTGGTCAAATTTTTACTTAAAGGGCATGTCCACCCCCAAAATTATAATTCCCCCCACTACTGGCCCCATTGTCTAGTGTAGTTTAATCCTTACCTAACATCCCAGCTCCATAAGGTTCTCCTGTAGCCCCCCCCAAGTCCCAAAAACTGCCCACCAGGAGCTGGGAGCCTCCTATCTGGCCTCCGGGAGAAGTTTGGCATGCGTACTGCAGCCCTTCTCCCCCTCCCTCCCCCTCACGATTAGGATTCCCTCCCCTACCATAAAACCCTTTAAGTAAATCATTCCCACTGTCCCCCCAGCCCCAACCGCTCTATTTATTTTATTAGAAAGTACCCCCCCAAACTTTACTTACCTTCCCTCTTCTCCTCCGCCCACTGAACTCCCGGCAGCCCCGTCCGTGATTGGCTGCCGCTCAGCCAATCACAGACGCGACTCCGGTCCCGCCCTCTGCTTGCATTATCTCGCAAGCAGAGGCCTGGCAGCGTGGCGGAGGAAAGAGGGCAGGTAAGTAAAGTTTGGGGAACTTCCTAATAAAATAAATAGAGCGGTTGGGGCTGGGGGGACAGGGGGAATGATATAGCAAAAAAAAAAAATTAAGGGTGGACATACCCTTTAAGTTGCCCTTTACGTATGTCTCTTACAGGAATGAAAGGGTAGTATTTTGTACCAGCGTAAGTTTGGAGGGTAAAAATACTAACTTTTTTTGATGATAGATCAAATTTAGTTTTTTAACTACAGTTATGGCTGGCATGGGAATGAAGGGGTAGGTCAGTTAGGCGTGTGTACCTGTGTCAGGTTGGGGGATAAAAAGTAATTTATTTCATGATTGTTGAAAATCAATCATGACCTTAAATATGTCTAACACAGGAAAAAAAGGTAGGTTTAAGTTTTTTTTTCAAAATTTGTTTTTTCACTATAGTTACTCTTTAAGTGTGGAAGAGTAGGTTAGTAGGTGTGTGTACCTATTTCAGTTTGGGGGGTATGTGTTTTTTGCATTTATGGCCATAAAACTAACTGTTATTGATTATAGATCAAAATTAGTTTTTTTGAATTTAGTTACCCTTTAAGTATGCGTGCCACAGGAATGAAAGGGTGGGTTAGTAGGTGTGTGTACCTGTGGCAGGTTTGGAGGTATGTGTTTTTTGCATTTATGACCTTAAAACTAACTTTTATTGATGATAGATCAAAATTAGTTTTTTGACTATAGTTATTATTATTATTATTATTATTATTATTATTATTATTATTATTATTGCATTAATATACATAAAGAAAACATACATGTTACATACAAGGGTAGTGCAAGTAATACAAAGTGCAAAAAATGTAAGTGCTGGTCAGTAGCATTCAGTGTGGTAAGTTACAGCATTACTGTGGTACAATAGGATGGAGGGCCCTGCCCAAGAGCTTACAGTCTAGAGGAGATGGGGATGAAACATAAGGTGAAGCAGATCAGTAGCTGTAACTAAGTTGTCAGTGGAGTATAACTAGCAGGTCTGCGATGGGCCAGTAAGAGTAGGGATGGCATAGAACTCGAACTCGAACCCGAGTTCGAGCCGAACTGTTCGAGTTCGAACGGACCCGGACTTCTCGAACTATCTCGGACGCGGACTTTCGATATTTCCCGGACTTTCGATGATTTATCAAATGTTCGAACGTTCGAACGTTCGAATCCGCGAGTAAAATTTACATGGTATCTAGGCGCACATCGAATCTGCGAGTAAAGTCTCCATTACAGCCTATAGGCGAGCATCGAATCTGCGAGTAAAATTCCATGTTACCTCGAACGTTCGAACGCGAAAGCTCGAAAGTAGCTCGCGTGAGAGTAAAATCGATTTTACGAAATCCTGGATATTGAAACATGCTCCCCAGACCATTTCCCAGGTCCCATAGCCATTTACATTAAGTTACCATTAATATTTTAGTTGTATTTGACTCGAACTTTTCGAACTATTTGCCTCCCATAGACTTTAATGGGTCCGTTTTCCGAACTTTCGAACTTTTACAATAGTTCGAAAGTTCGAAAACGGACCGAACTTTCAATAGTTCGACCATCTCTAAGTAAGAGGGGTAGAAGTGTCCAGGTCCAGATTGTAACCTTGCCTGAAGAGGTGAGTTTTGAGGTTGCGTTTGAAGATATGAAGTGATGGCGAGTGACGTATAAAGCGAGAAAAGGAGTCCTAGAGCAGAGGGGCAGCATGAGAAAAGTCCTGTATATGGGCGTGGGAGGAGGTGATTAGAGCGGATGAGAGGAGAAGATCATTAGCAGAGCGGAGGTTATGCCTTGGGTAGTATTTGTTAATCAGATCAGAGATGTGTGGGGGGGAGGTATTGGAGAGAGCCTTGTAGTATAAGGTTAGCAGCTTAAATTGGATCCTTTGGGTAATGGGAAGCCAGTGGAGAGATTGACAGAAAGGGGCAGCGTGTGAGAAGTGGGAAGATAGGTAAATGAGCCTGGCAGCAGAGTTAAGGATTGATTGAAGGGGTGCCAGTCGGTTGCTTGGTAGACCACACAGGAGGGTGTTACAGTAGTCCAGCCGAGAGATGATAAGGGCAAGAACTAGAATTTTTGTAGCGTTCTGTGAAAGGAAGGGATGAATGCGTGAGATGTTTTTAAGCTGTAACCGACAGGAGTTAGACGGGATATTAATATGGTGTTAAAAGGAAAGTTCAGAGTCAAAGGTTACTCCCAGGCATCGCACATAAGGTGTTGGGGAGATTGGTGTGTCATTGATGTGGATAGTAATGTTAGGTAGGGGGGTCGATCGAGAGGGTGGGAAAATGACAAGTTCTTTCATGTTGAGTTTGAGGAAGCAGGAGGACATAAAAGCAGAGATGGCATTTAGTCAGTCAGGGACCCGGGATATCAGAGTAACGAGGTCAGGGGCGGAGATGTAAATGTAGGTATCATCAGCATACAGGTGGTATTGGAATCCAAAGGAACTAATGAGCTGACCAAACCCATAGGTGTAAATAGAGAAGAGAAGAGGGCCAAGTACTGAGCCTTGTGGTACTCCAACAGGGAGGGGAAGTGTAGAGGAGATGGAGCCAGAGTGGAAAACACTGAATGTCCTACCTGAGAGGTAAGAGGACAGGCAAGAGAGTGAAGAACCCTGGATACCTAGGGAGGATAAGATGCACTGTATCAAAGTATGTCGTTCAAGCAGTTTAGATGCAAACTATGGCTGCCATGGTAATGGAAAGGTAGATCTGTGTGGGGGTTGGGGGTATCAGTGTTTGTGTTTATAACCATGAAACTAACTGTTTTGACCACATGAGACTTTGAACTCAAAATATTCACATTTGAGGATTGTACCCATTATAATCTATGGGTAAAAATGTCCTGAAATTAACCGATAATGGAGATAACGTGGTAACGCTTTCTTAGCTTTGTAATAGCACACTTCTCCTATGTGTCCCGCACGTCTGTACTGAATTTCAAATCACTGAGCTAAAAGTCCCTCTCCAGGTAAGATTGAAACCTTGTTGCAAATGCAGAGAGACAGCCCTGAACCTGAGATCCCTGGCCCGACCCTCCTTCTTTGCTTTCAGTTTGAAATGATTGAATTTTGGGAGAGACTTGCAGTGTATGTCCTGCCCCTTGGTTCTGAATCTGCTGGCCTGGTCCTTCCCTGAGGTTATGTAAGGTTAGTGGGCACATAGTCCTTCCCAACTGAGCTGTCTCATATTGAGAGACACAGTGAAGGCACATCTGGGAGGGAGACAGGGAACACAACAGCAGATTTGCCATGTATGAAAGACTGTGTGTATGTTTGTGTGTGCTAGTTATTAGCTGTGTGTGTTTGTTAGGGTTATAAGGTGTTTAATTAGATGTTTGTTAGTTATAAGGTGGGTGATTAGATGTGTGTGTGTATTGTGTGTGTGTATTGAGCTTTGATTGGTTGTAAAAAAAAAAACAGCACTGCAGGATGCAAGCTCTAACATTTGCGCTGATTTATTAATATTGGTTAGCTCGACTTTAACCTGTTGCAGAGGCTGTGCGGGTATCTCAAAAGTCACCAAATTAACCAAGGCCCACAATCTCATTGGTCCATCTGATTAGGACCCACAAGCAGTAATGTCTCTCAGTAAAATCCCATCTTTTGAGTCACAATCAAAACAATCACAGAGATTCCCTACATTGTTATCATTACTGTTAGACTATAAAACGCACTGAGCACAGCAATAAACAAAATGGACTAGGAAACACATCCGTATTGTGTTTATCTGCACTTGTGTTAAAATGAAATGATTATAATTGATGGCAATGTGAAACAGGCAGAAATCGCTGAGCGCAGTGTGTTCTGCAAACAGAAAGCATCAAAACGTTTTAATGTGAACCATAAAATGGTAGTCATTGCAGATCACTAAACTGAGGCACTAGTGGGACTTGGATTTTATTCATTATAATGGTTCATGTTCGTTTTATCACATTGATTTGTCTGGTGTTTTTTTGCAAGATTTTTATAAGGAAAAAGGGCAATTGTGGCCCCTCCCACCTCCCTGCGGGGCCACATGAGCTGTCACAGCTCCGCCCATACATTGGCTGACATTTAACAGCATGCTTTACTGCTCCGCCTCATGACAATCTTTTACATTGAGGGAGATAGCAGTCGCAGTTTAGTGAGCAATGGGTTCTCGGGCGCTATATGATATTTCGACAGCTCAACACTCATAGATGGGAAGTGGGAGTAGGATTTCCTAACTTCCTGGGCTAGTCACTATAGGTGCCAGGAAGATTTAGGTTTGGCCCATAGTAGCCCTTTAAGATTTATTACATAGTAACCATGGCAGTATCTGTATTTGAATCCAGGTTATAATGAGAATACTGATTGGTCTGATACACAAATGCTGTGCTTTGTATCATATGTAATATACACACACACTCATATGCCAAATACATCACCATTACCCAAAGTCAGAAAATAACAAAGCACACATGCTCAGAGATTTTCATTTCATTTAGCATCTCTGCAGCTCATTAAACAAAAAATGTAACCCAAATTTGCTGTTTTAAGCTGCATGATTTTTAGTTTGAGAATGTTAACCAATGCAATCACACACATATCTTAACCAGACGTAGTGGTAAACTAATAACTGGCCTACTGAGTAGATCTGGTTCAGATTTGCACCGCCACCTGCTGGTTGAAGGTGATTATTGATGAGTTATCTTTACTGTTCTTGTGGGGGCATTACAAACGCCCAATACTGATCTAAATTCCTCCACAATAGAAGCTTTATCACGCTAGTCTGCGGCAATATCCCAATATCATTTATTTTCGTTGCATGTTAATGAGCAATTATCGATGTAAAAGTTCTAACGTGCACTGGTGGAGTAAGCCATGTTTTATCCTCAGATTTCTTAACGGTAATTTAATGTATTTGTTTCTCCCTTCGGGCTTTCTTTACATAAATGGTAAATGAAGAGTCCTAATTAGTAATCCAGCACTAGATTATGTTTCCCCGTACATATTCCCCTTTGTTTCCGAGCTTTGCGACTTCCTCCATTTATCAGCTGTGGGCAGCATGGAGAAGCCATGTACTAGGAGACAGAATTGTGTTGTTTCTATCAGCGCTTTGGTAATAATATTACATTGGGAAATCTCAGCGAACAAGCAGCAAATAAAAAAAAAGGGGGGAAACAATACACAATGTGATATTATGTAGCTGTGCTGTTTCCACATTTGTTTTCCAGCTGTAATGGAAAATACAGAACAGGCTGGTTTGACATAACTATTCTCCTTACGTTTCAGTTGCTCTGATGGAGCTAGAACAGAAAAATAAGGGCCTCAGCATTCTACACAGCAACAGTATCACTGGGAATAGCTTCATCTTATCGGATGTTGCAGAACTGTAACACCATCATTGATTCTGGAATGCTCAGTCAATTATCTCTACATACCTTTAGTGGATTTCCATCCACATCTCTGAGAAACACATGTGGTCCAATCCAGCCCCATCCCAATTAAAGTAACCAGTGTAATAACCTAAAGCACTATGCCAACGGATTATCTCTGATTGCTTGTCCTCATGGCATGACCAATAGAAAGACATGCTCTACAATAAACAGGACCTGGACTGAGGGTGGGGGAATAGGAATCCCTTCATCTTTCCAGTTATTGCAAAACTATGTTAAAAAGCTAATGAATACATGCAAGCTAGTAAGTCCTTACAGAAGGTTAGATGTTACATTTCTAATCAGCAAAAACCTTCCTTTCAAATACTAACTATATAAACTGCTTCCAATATAGCTTTGAATTTTCATATAGTCCGATGAAGAAGAAATTGAGGGATTTTCCTGACTTTACATTATGGATGTGCTGAAATAATTTTCATTCCTCGTCTATTTTGGTTGCCAAGAAGAGAAGCCTCAAGGGAGACTGCTCTCGCTAAACAACAAACAATGCAATCCTTTCTACTGCGGTGCAATTTGACTTCCATAATGTAATATCAAGAGGGAAAGACTTCAGTGGCAAATCCTCAGCACAATGAACCAAGGCAGAATATCAATCCCAGACAGGAAATAACAGCGCCAGGTTTAATGGAACTTAATCCTATAGAAATCTTTCATGGCAAGCCTCGGCCTAAATATGAAATAAAATAATTAGAAGAACTCGGACCGAGGAAACAGGGACAAGAGGAGATGAGCAGAGATAAAGAAAAGGTCCGTGTGGGATAAGAGTAGAATTCCAAGGGAAGGAGGAACATGAGGGAAGACTAGAGGATGGAGATTAGAAGGAAACGAGGGAGAAGGCAGGAAGAGTTCAAATAGTGAATAAACGGGGAGAGTGACCTACAAAATAGGGTAGAGATGAGAAGGAAATTAGCAGGAAGCCAAAATATAGATAAGAAAAAGCTAAAAGATTAGCAGAAATGAAAACCAGATGAGAAGGGGACACACCAGTCAAAAGCAAAAGATAAATAAGTTCACACTGTGAAACAAATACCAATATGTAAGAAAGACTAGAGAAACAGGACACAGTAATGTACATAGGAATCACTGTGTGCCCTAGCAAAACTATGATGGTGGCCAAATCCCTGCTTCATCTATCCTTTCAGTATATCTGTCACACACACACACACACACCCTCCCCCCTTATTCCCAGGTCCCAGGATCTGCTCCCCTGGTAGTTACGCCCCTGACAGGACAGCACAAATACAATGGAAGAAAGTGGGATCCGTAGAGCTGGGGGTGAAAAAAAGTGGATAAAACTAGATAGCACAGAAAATGATTGTATTACTGTATTAGTGCAATATAGATATTTAAAATAAGAGTACTGTGATACTTGCTATACCCTCTTCATCAGGTCAGAGCAGTACTGATTTTAACGAAGGTTTAAAAGCTAATTCCAAAAGATGATGATTAGTTGTTTTTTCTTCTTCACTCCCCCATGTTGTTTTGCTTATCTTATTATCTTTTTGAAATTAGCTTTTTACTTTGTTAAACCTTTGTTAAAGTCAGTACTGCTCTGACGTGGTGAAGAGGGTTTAGCCCTTGAAAGCTTGTCAAATAAATAAACTGTTAGTCCATAGAAAAAGTATCACAGTACTCTTATTTTTTAATATCCATTAAACTACAGGATCAGAGGTGAGAACAAGAAATATGTTAAAAGGAGGAACTATTGCGTGTTATGCAATGAAACGCTGTCAGTGTAAAGGGAAGTGACAGGATTCTGAAAGAATGAATGAACAAATACTCATCGGTTAAATAAATCCCACAGGAACAAAAGTATTCCTTGCCTGCTGTACAGCCAACTGCTTGGTTTGTGGTTTATCCACTTAATAAACCCAGAGAATCACCTTGTGTTCTGTAATTATTTCATGGATCTCTGCAATGGGGATACACAGTGAGAGGAAGGCTGCATCTATGTCCCCTATAACATTACTGCTGGAAAAGCTAAAATGGACAAAAAGTCCAGCTTTACTGTCCTCTAGGAGTCTATTGTCACTGGTGACTGCAAATGAAGCAGTTGCAAGAAAAATAAACCTTGTACTATTTTAATTCCCCAGGAAACTTCCACTTGAGGCAATGTTAATAAAACTGATCAGGTTTCTTCATGATTCAAGTTCCTGGTTTAATTATGCAAGGAATGATCATTCCCACTTTGCTACTGCACTTGGAAAGTAAAAAAATAATAGTTACTGAGCATGCTCGTGTCTGAGAGACATAAACAGGGCTTTCCAGAACTTGTTAAGAAGAGGTGGCACAGTTTAATCTCTGCCATGTTCTTCTGAAATCAAAGCTGTTTTTCCTCAATACAATAGAAATACTATAAAATTATACAATAAATTATGTGATATTTATTGTCCATGTTATCTCCAAAGTGATGCAAAAGCAAGAGGATAGTAACAGTGAATTAAACAGTAAGAAACCCCATGCTAACTTGTGGGACACTCTACTCATCTCTTAAGATGGCCATACATTACCTCATTGATTCAACATTCAATCCGACATTGAACATTAAATCGATCATAACATTAAGTGTAGCAGGTTTATCTGCCAATATTCCCACTATGTTTCCTGGACAAATCACAATATTGATCTCAAATGCTCATGCTGCTAGGCAGTTGTCTGAACATTGCAGGTACGTTTGTAGAGTATGGCCAGCTTTAGATAGCCATGTACAACTATCTATGATAGTTATTAAAACTAAAATTCTGCAACTTTCTATAACATGCACTGTACATAAACCAAAACAGGATTTAATGCTCTGTTGTGACCTTCCAACATGGAGTGCAAATTTATAAACTGTCCACAGGAGATACAATCTACTCATTAACACCTGATACAAAACCCCACATCCTGTTTTATTACTGACATTTACTTTTCCAGCATATCCAGTGTGTGTCAATACGGTTTCTAATGCTTTTACTACATTAACCTTTTCTGATTTTCTGCTGGGAGCCTATTCTCTGTTTATACCCTTATGTTTGTAAAGCTGAACAGTTCAGCAGATCACGTGGAACAGCAAAGCCCTGTAGCTTGATAGCTATTCATTGGGAAGTTAGATTGGAAGCTCTTCGGGGCAGTGTCCTCTTCAAGGGAAGGCATTAGAATTGGGTTATCAATTTACTTATTACTTATCTGTTTACTTTGTGTTGTTATTAACTTCAATTATATTCATATTGTAAAAATGTGCAGTGCACACACACACACATACACACACACACACACACACACACGTGTTGTTTACCCAAGTGTTTATATATAATTTGATGGGGGAAGACAGAAAACCAGTTGTTACTCTCTGGGAAATATAGCTGCTATAATAACACACAATTTCTTCTGCTCCTTATTACGCTTTTTTCGGATTGTATCTCCCCCCACAGTTTTTCAACTAGAGGCCTGGTACAGATGTGGGGGGCACATATGAGAAGTGTGCTATCTTCTAGCTAAGGAATCTGTGGAAACTTTACCGTGTAAACAGCTAATTCCGGGACATTTTTTCCCCCATTGACTATAATGGGTCCAATCCTCAAGCATGAACATTCTGGGGTTTCAGGGTCATGTGATCAAATCCCAACTGTATGAAATCTACCAGGGACAAGTTGCACTACCTACACACAACTACACAAACAGACACAATTAGAAAATAAAAGTCCCAAAATGTATACAATAAAAGCACAATAATAAATATATGTAAAGTACAATGTATTGTTTATGTATTTAGAATTAGAAAGTATGAAATTTAGTTTTATAGCCGTGATGCCCATCCTGTGGTCCTCCAGATGTTTGTAAACTACAACTCCCAGCGTTCCCTGTTGCAATCTGCTGTTGGTGAATGCTAGGAGTTTTATATAATCTGCAGGGCCACAGGAAGGTCATCTCTCTTTTATGGTCACAAACCCAAAAACATACCCCCTAACACCACACAGGTACACACACCAACTAATACACGCTCCCAACCTACCTTTCTGTTTCCATGCCAACCCTAGACACAGTAATAAAAATGTATGAGTTTGATCAGAATGGATTGTAAAATGAAAATATGGGTTTTGCCAATTATCGGCCGTGTGTGTAAAGAACAATCGTCTCATCTCATATCCGGTAATTTAGTTCCGCCAGCTTCAAGATCAGTTTGTTTTATCCAAAATCGTCCATTGTCACTATCGGCTCCTAAATTGGATGCACACAGTAACTAAAATAGACCAATCCCTTTAGAAATATCAGGATTGGCCTATTATTGGTTGTGGCAAAAAAAAACTTGTGATCCTTCAGCCAATGAAAAACCAATTTATATCGCCCTCTTATATTTTAATACAAGGGGGCTTTAGCGTTTGCTGCCCACTTGGACAATTTTCCTATACAAGGAATAGGGAGAGCATCTGGAATGTGTGTGGCCAGTTTTATAATGGAATCTGTCTTCCATCTGCTATATATCTGTACATGTGTACTGTGTGTATTCAGCAAATAGTAATACAGAGTATAAGGAGATGGGATGTGTAGGTGGCAATCTGTAGCCAATTACAGATAGGATCCAATGGAATTAGTCTGTAATTGGCTACAGATTGCTAAAGTGTGTACCCAGCTCCTCACAAGCAAATATCAGTGAAAAAGTGTAAATAACCAAATAGAAACAGGCAGCAGAGACACGCTTTGTTGTTATATCAGTATCATTTACCAGTTGCTGTTAAGATATAGATCCCCTTATTCAGAAAACCATAAAACTGCCCAGAGTTTAAGTAATGCTGAAATATGAGGAAATTGTATTCATCTTTTATAGCTGGAAGATAACAATGTGTTTGGGAGTTTACACTGATTACTTCAATATATATAACGAGATGGCTAATGTATAAATATAGCCAGAAAAAATCTGGGTACACACAGTAACAATACCGACGGTAACAGGGCTTTATCGTTACTGTGTATATCTTCCATTTCAGAAAGAGCTCGCGGCAGCCGAACGATCGGGTCATCCAAACGCTCGTTCGGGAAAGACCAAAAATTTCCATCGGCCGCGCTAGACCCCATATAGAGAAGTCTGCTGCGGCCAAGGGAAACACACAGTCCCAAGCGTTCTCCCTATGATGTTCATAGGGAGAATGCTCGGGACTGTTTGTATGCAGATCTTTGAAAGATGACAGACAGGATCTTGCAGATCCTGTCTGTCATCTTTCACTGATCTGTACTGTGTGTACCCAACTTTACTCTGCCTGCTGAAACCAATACTACTAAGCATATCACACAATCTCAGGTTGTGATATCTTTCACCACAATTATCTAAAAAGGTGGCACCTCACTGGAGTAATACAAAAGAAAAATTGGAAATCCGGAATGACTCATGGAGTAAAGCTAGGTACACGCGATATAATAATTTGGCCCGACCGACATTTCAGTGTTTCGGTCGGTCAGGCCGAATTATTGCATGGTTCCTGGTTCCTCGGAATTATTCCAAATAATCATATTATTTGCATTTCTTACCATTTTTATAAACCATTGCCCACATCTTGTACTTAAATTAAAACTAAACTCAAAAATATTAATTGATAAGGCAGTATTTTTCTTGCCCAGCATTTGCTGGAGGAGAGACAGGATTTTAAAATAATTTGCACAAGAATTTGTTGTCAATAAATGCCCTGGAAAGTGTCCTAATCAGCATATAACAGCAAGGTGTTAGGGGCATCCTGAACGCAAGGTGTGGATTGCTGTAACAAATACGGCCAGTAATCCGGGGTACTCACAGCTACACTTTCTGGAGGAGACCAACGTCTAGGTTTGGATTCTAGGAGTAGATGAGGCTGATGGGAATTGTATGCAGGATACTGAGACACTGCTGGAAACTGGATAACTAGGAGAAGGTGCTGCAGGGAACTGGATACCATGATGCAGGAACAGGCAAGGAAGTTCGCTGGAACTGGTAAGGTAAGTAATGTCTCTGGAACCGGTAAGGTAAGTAATGTCTCTGGAACTGGTAAGGTAAGAAATGTCTCTGGAACCGGTAAGGTAATAAGTCTCTGGAACTGGGTAGGTAAGTAATGTCTCTGGAAACTGGTAAGGTAAGTAATGTGTCTCTGGAACTGGTAAGGTAAGTAATGTCTCTGGAACTGGTAAGGTAAGAAATGTCTCTGGAACCGGTAAGGTAAGTAATGTCTCTGGAACTGGTAAGGTAAGTAATGTCTCTGGAACTGGTAAGGTAAGAAATGTCTCTGGAACTGGTAAGGTAAGCAATGTCTCTGGAACTGGTAAGGTAAGTAATGTCTCTGGAACTGGTAACATAAGTAATGTTTCTGGAACTGGTAAGGTAAGAAATGTCTCTGGAACCGGTAAGGTAAGTAATGTCTCTGGAACTGGTAAGGTAAGAAATGTCTCTGGAACTAGTAAGGTAAGAAATGTCTCTGGAACTGGTAAGGTAAGTAATGTCTCTGGAACTGGTAAAGTAAGTAAAGTAACTAGAGCAGGCAAGGAGGTCGCTGAAACAGGAGAGGTAAGTAGCAAAGTAACAGAACCAGGGGTAGCAATAAGCTACAATTGGGTGCTGAGTTCAGAAGGACGCCGGCATTTGAATCCTCGCTCCGGTGTTGTGACGTCTCTGACGCTGACCACCCGGAAGTGCAGAGCGGCGTGGGGCCGGAGCAGCAGGTAAGCATTGGGCTAAGAGATGTTATCAAGACTGTTCGCCCTGGGCACATTCCAGGCAGTGTCTCAAATAGGAACCACAGGGCCCCCCAGCATAATGATGACGGGGCCCCTCTCCCTGCTTCATATACAGTGGTTTTCTGCGAGGAGGCTATATCTTTCATAGGAAAAATAAGAAGATGGGGTTCCCCTTGTACAATTCATTCTGAATTGAGAAAGCCAGTCAGATGACTAGCAAAACATCTTCAAGAACTAAACTTCAAATCCAGATGATCAAACTGAATACCGCAGATATTTCCCATACTAGTTATGTAATTTACAATATTTTTACTTTTGGAAAGTTTAAAGAGCAACAATACCCCCATACCATCCCTCTCCTGAGGAAGGGAGAGACTGGCCCGGCAAGGTAGACTTTAAAAGTCTGGTGTGAGGCATCTAGAGCAAACCCTGGGCTGAGGACCTAGCATGGAGAGGGGGTTGTTGGGGTGACAGGGTGATGTTGGGGTTATAAATCCAGTGTAGTTCTCATTTAAAGCATCAATCCTGGGTGCTGGATTGTTGTCTTAGGCTATAATAAACATACTTGTATAATTAATGAAGCCATTTTCATTATTGCATATTGCACACACTATACAATGTAATACACACACAACTACTAGGTCTACAGCAATATAGAAGGTATTTACAGATCAGTAGTATCAACATTTTAAATGTAGTTTTGAGTAAATGTTTTTTTACAAAAAATAAAATCTGTCTATTCATCAAAAATATTTTTACAATCAGCAACTATTGATCCACAATGCAATTTTCAATAGGAAATTAGTGTTACAATTAAGCCAAATTTGAAATTAGTTTGAAAATAACATAAAATATTCGGAACCACAAGGATTCACATTGAGCTGCACTGATTCCTTCATTAATATGTTTGATGTTTTTTATACCAATATTTTGTTTCTAGATCAATAAAATTTTCTTAAAACTAACACAGTGATTCATGGTGATCAATGCACCCCCTAGGGTCTTGTGCTTTCATTTGGTTATGGAACTCCTCAGTGACTTATAATATCATTATGTAATAAGTAGATGGTGCTTTATTTATTACAATACACATGGTTCAATGAGTCATGTGACAATGATGAGCTAAGCACCAATTAAAACTAATGAGCACCATTTAGAAGGATATAACACAGGATTTTCAATGGCTTTTTTGTATCACAGAAAAATGTCCCTACCGCATTGAATTTACTACCAGTTCCAGTACAGAAGAGCTGTCCAGGTGCTGAAATATTTTTAGACTGAACACAGCACAAGACTATGAAACCCTGTGATCTTTTAGAATCTTTAGTTCTCCTGAGCTTACAATGGAAGTCCTTTGGTGAAGCAACATCTTTCCAGACAGCCTTGGGCTCCAGTTCATAGAATGTTCTTAAAAGAGAATGAAAGGCACAGAAAAAGGAACCCTTGGTTATACTCACCCGAGAGAATGCTGGGTCAATGCCTCTTTTAATACTTTTTTCAGATGGTTGAGTTTCTGCTGAAAAACTTGAGTTTCTGCTGAAAAATTTTCAGTTTCCAAGTATTTGGTGGCTGGGCCCGAATAGGTAAAGTTTCCGCCAAGTTCCGCTAACAAAGCAGATCATTTTGTTGGTCCCATTTTGTCAAGATACCTCTCAAGAAGTGATTATCAGATGATACCGTGTATCTTCCAATAATATAGCCATGTGGTAGGCCTGCTAAACATTTCTAATAATTACACTGTAACTTTTAGTGAATAATGAAATTGCTATAATTTATAGATTTTGTTTTTGAAACATTCTATATATATGTGTATTGGTTTGTAGGACTGGTCACGTCCAATGTCAGTCATAGGGAAACCAATAAAACATATTTTGGAATGAAAGGTACCACATTTTACAGGGCAATGAAATACTATGTACACTATACTTTATCAGATCAATGTCTGTCACTGCTGAGAATCTTTTCATGGATGATCGGTTGGGCGTCCTTAATGATCCTGTAGGAGGGATTATCAACGACATGTTTCGAACATACATGTGCTCTTTCTTAAGTGCATAATTGTAACACACAGTGAACGAATAAATCACATATCATCCTCCACCCCTAAATCCTCACAGGTGCTTCAATTAATGACATCACATTACAATCAAACATCCAATTATTTCTTCTTAGTGGTCCAGTGCCATACAGCAATTCATACTGTATCTGTGAAATAAAATGCTATATTATTTTTGCTGTATGGCACTGGGGGACTAATAAGAAATAATTGGACGTTTGATTGTAATGTGATGTCATTAATTGAAGCACCTATGAGGATTAGGAAATTAGATGTGTTTTGAGTAAGTTTTATTAAACACCAGCAGAGGATTAGGTTGTAATTACACATAAAATTAAGATAAAGGGGATGTCACTATTGCTTTAATACATTGCACATCCCTTCTTGGAAATAAACCAGGATCTCTGTAGTAGCAATGTAACATTTTTGGACACAAGACCCAACAATAGTTGTAGTTCAGCAAGACAAGGATGGAAAATGTGACAATTATATGTTAATTATTGGTTTTACAATTACATTTAACCTAGGGTGCTTAACCTGTGTACCTCCAGATGTTTGAAAACTACAACTCCTAGCATTCCCGAGTTTGCTATATAGTCATCTGGTGGCAACATATGCAGCAAATGTTACTAATAATGAAAATCAATTGTTTTTGTCTTGTTGAGGGATTTATGAGGTTTGAAATGTTGCAGAAAAGTTTTTGCCTACAAAAAGATGGCACTCCACTTATTACAGACTACAACTCCCACAATCCACAGCGAGCACATGACTAGCTCAGGTGAAAAGCTTTGAGCTTGACACAAACATCCCTGTAGAGTCCTGAACATAATGTTGTAAATCAGGACCTAACATTATTCAGTTAACGAGTCAATTAAGTATGAGACACAAATCTATAAGGAACTAGGCTCCATTAGCTACTCAAAAGAGTCAGTCTGAAATGAGCTCACCCAGAAAGCCCTCATTGTGGATGCCTGAGCAGTTTGTTGGATGTCAGACCTTGGCTTTTTCCTTTACCCTCGTAGAGTCGTATTTACATTTTTAAAAGGACAATTATAGTAGGTATATTTCTAATATACAGGTATGTGTTTTTTTAACATCGTGTCCAAACCTGATCCCCATTGACAAATAAACACTAGCAGGGTAGCGATGACCCTGAATGGATTTTTTACACTTAGTTCTATGGAGAACAATGCTAGCAGTAGAGTTATTCCCCCGAGCTGCAAATTCTCTGGCAGTGGTTTTGTTTTTTTTAAGAGGTGACACTGTGATGGCAGAAATAAAGGAATCTAAAAGCACTTGGGCCAGACATGAAACAATCTTAAATATACAATAAAAATAAGGCCACGGATCAGCAGACTGAAAAAGAACACTGTAGGTGTGTGCCAAGTGAATTGCATCTGCCTTCAGATCACTCTGAGCCCTCGTAGCAGAAGAATAGCGCTGCGATTGCTGTCAGTTTATGTGTCCCTAGAGGCAGCCTGATTTAGGCTTATTAATGAGCTATCGACGTGACAATAATTTCTACAATTGGCAGCATTAACAAATGGAATAATTAGTCCCTATCTTTGGTCGTGGTCGAATTGACCTAACATAAATTATGTTTTGTTGGTCAGATGGATAGTACCATTGCTCCCATGTCACACCATTGGCTGTTTATCACTCTGCTATACCTAGTCCTAGTGACTACAGTTTGTTAATAGTGTAGTAAATGTGCTTTTCAGAGAGGTTGGTGGGTGGGGTTTCCACACAAGTAGGGAGATATGTTTGTGCCTGTGTGTGTTCACATACACACACACACACACACACACAATCACTATTCTTAGAATAGTTTTTAGAAGTAGATTCAGAGGATAAAGAGTTACGAAGGGATAGTCGAGAAAATACGTTTAAAAAAAAGAAGGGAATCTGTGCCCAGATCCAACAAAGAAAGAGATGCATTGTTGGAAGGATTTGCAGTCCAATCATGAAGCCTTTGTCTATACGTAAAGCTATGTGATAAGTGAATGAGGGATCTCCTGGATCAGCAGGTGTAAAGTCTGGAGTGATGGACCCTCTGTAATTATCTGGAGCAGTTCACTGTCTACTTCAATTTTGATCTCAACACATTGTGTCAGTAGAATCCCTTTTCTTTTTAAATTCCATAGCAGAGTATCACCGTTTTCATACAGAAGGGCTGGTCTGGTCTTGTACAGAATCCTGGATCATAACATTTGAAAAGCTACAGGGGGGGAGTGTTGGGGGCACAAAGGGGATGTAATATGGACTTTAAAAATGTTCCCTGTTTAAAGCATATGGTTTGCAGGAAATAAATCCAAGAGAAAAGGCAATTTATACTTAAATACATTACCATGATTTCTGCCTTTTATTAGTAGGTTATCATACTATATTTGCTAAAATATTTCCTACTGTCCGAGTGTACACACACCAACAAGACCAGTGCTTTTCAAATCAGTCAGGGGTACAAGAACCTCTGACGTCTAATCCATTCATCAAGGGCACAAATGGCTCTCAGAGTCGAGGGAGTTAATTGTGTTCTCTGAAAGAACGAGAGGCCCTGCATTGCATTGCAATGACTGACTGGTTTGTTTGTGGATTCAGCCTGTCTCCTTTCTTTCCTCCAGCAGAGGACACTCTATTGCTAGAACTAGGGCATAAGCAGCAAAGCTTCTGAGCATCAGCAGTCTCTGGGAAAAAAATCCTCTTGAATCACAGCTGCTTCCAACACAGCCACATAGCAGAGTAAGACCTGCACAGCTAAATGGAAAAATCCTAGTCGCCACTTCATTTAAACTTGTGGGTTCCACAGAACCAGGCTGCACAGTCTCCAGGGGGCTTTAATGGTCATACAAGGGAAGACCTAGAACCAAGGATGGATAGCTAAGGATGGCAGACAACAGTGAGCAAGGCATGTTCTGTGAAGATTTCACACAGAAGTTGCATACCTTCTCTTGCAGGCTGCATCCGACACTACATGCTGCATTCATATTCTATGGAACTCTCAATGGATTGAAGACACCCCCCACCCCTTGAATGATCCAGGAGACTTCTCCCCTATTTATCCCTCACATTATTCATTTTCATTATCTTCCTGGGAAGGAATAAAGGGGCATAAACTTCATAACCAGCCTGTCTATAGATAGGGATATATCAGTTTCATTTGGAGAAGGTAATTCAATTTGTAAACAGGATGGTTTGATGGAGGAACTAGAGGAACCATGAAGAAAATGTTTTTTCTCAATTAAAAGACGGGGAAAAAAAGGAAAAGAAACATCATTCCGCAGACAAGCCCCAATCAGAGGGGGAAGGAATCTCTGGGCGGCAGACAATGGGTAAGTGAAGTTTCTGCGTATGGTTTCTCTATGTGTGTGCCCATGTATGTCTACAAGAGGAATAATGCTGCAAGCTATGTATAACTTGCCTCGCTTTTCACTGTTCTTATTGCTACATACAAGGTGATGCATTGCCTGCACACCGTATGCAACATGAACATGTATTTATCTGTAAGGATGCCATTCAGTTAATCAGTTATCATCTGTGTACAATGCAAAACAGCCACCCACCTATAACACACACATAGACATATGAATTGCTTTTGCTTCCAAGCATTACATGCAGAAGAACATGCCCTGTGTTTGTTGGAAGAAATCACTCTGCATCTCGAATGGCTTTACACCTGTGGGCATTCACTGTCAAATAAACTAGATATGAAGCATTTTAAAGCACAGTTACATCCAAGGTACCAGCTCTGGTGAATCAGCCTTTACACGTTCTACTGCCGGCTGATCCAATCTATCCCTTTATGGGCTGCAAAAAAACTTGATCTCCCTTGTTTAATGCGGAAGTTACACACTGATATCTGTGGATTTCAATGAGATTGTGTTACAGCCTGATCCTGTGTCTTGGTTCAGCTGCATGTGCATTAGAATAGCTATGGGGTAAACCATTCTGGGGCAGACACAAGCCTTTTCCATATAGATACAAGAATTCTTCTATGTATCTGAATTCAAGGCTTTCATTGTCACAGAGAGGAGAATCATACAGACAACATTTAACATCCCCCCATCTAGGATTTTTAAACCTAGGAGGAACCTGTGATGTGCCTGGCACCAGACTGGAAGCCTTTTGGTTTATTCACTCAGGATCAAATTTATAAAATAAGTGCCATTGATCCCTAATCTTTTTTAGTCTGCAACGCTCCAAATATTTAACCTTCCTGCTGCAATGCTAACACAGATTGTCTCAGTATGGAATGGAATAGGGTGGTTTTTATTCCACCAAATTTCTTAGTGTTTCTCCGTCATCACCAGCATAGGTAATGAGGGGAGATACTCTGCTTCTTGTCGATGGTATAGAATGGCTGTATAGGATTTAGACAGGTTACAGCCAGAAAGATTAACTTCTGCTGATATATTATTGGTTATATATTACAACCAAAACCCTATTGTTTTTCTTATGTTATGAACACTATTTCCCTCTCTGCGTTGCTGTAATTAAATCCAGAATTGAACGGTCCAGAGAATGGCCATCCTAAGCATTTCAGACCTTTCAAACTTGAAAACCTAACTGTATCCCCTGCAACTACACCCATCTGAGACTTTTATTTCCCCCCCCCCCATTATTGTTTATAATGACGTTACCGATTGTGGCATCAATTCAACTCCATATATAGTGCCTTGTTACATCTGTCAATGCAATAATAAAGAAGCAAAGCCTACATACAACCTGACATCATTTACGTGGATTGATATGGTTGTCAGGATAACTTCATTCCATACGCTGTTTTGGGACATACTGTATTTAACATTTTGAATGAGAATGATGGTGTTTTTGTTGATTTGAATTACACAGTAACAGTGGTCCCAAATTGGTTGTTTAATTGATGTATCAAAACATTGGCTTAAATACAAAACTAAAAATGATGTTTATTTTTAGACTGAACTATGGGGAAAGTAAAAACACAGAATGAAATAAAGATTTGATGGGCCCAGTTGTATTGAGTTTACAGTCTTGTAGACATGGTGGTCTGTCTGGACTTCTAAGAGATTTGTCTTTTCCCAATTAAAATAATGGGACAATCTCACTGTTCCCTCATACAGTATCTGGAAATAAAGGTATCTGAGATGCTTGAATGGATAAAATATAATGATTGTTGTGTGTCTTTTTTTAGAGGCTGTTATGGAGTTGTCTTGTTTTTATTTGATTAGATTTAATTTAAACAATTAATCTCAGCACTGCTTAAGGGTTATTAGTGAGGGTTAAAAGAATATACTCAGTCAATGCCTCTCTTAAGGTTTATAGCTTTTCAATACACGTCTCTTTTCACTGTTGCAGGTTTCCAACTGATGAATCAGCTGAAAGGCATGAGTTTAACACTATTACTACTGCCTACTCTCATCATAGTTATGGTTGTGGGGGCACAGAAGGCTTGTCCAAAGAACTGCAGGTGCGATGGAAAGATTGTATATTGCGAATCCCATGCCTTCAGAGACATCCCACAGAATATTTCGGGTGGCTCCCAAGGACTATCCTTACGTTACAATAGCATCAAGGTGCTAAAATCCAACCAATTTTCTGGCCTTAACCAGCTGGTCTGGCTTTACCTTGACCACAATTATATTAGCTCAGTGGATGAGAATGCTTTCCAAGGAATCCGTCGCCTGAAGGAACTAATTCTGAGCTCCAACAAAATTTCCTACCTGGCCAATAGCACCTTCCATCCAGTACCTAATCT
The DNA here is from genome assembly GCA_019447015.1 of Hymenochirus boettgeri. Lineage (NCBI taxonomy): Eukaryota > Metazoa > Chordata > Amphibia > Anura > Pipidae > Hymenochirus > Hymenochirus boettgeri. The sequence continues at coordinate 230,282,647 of CM033471.1, forward strand.
GAGGAATTTGGATCTATCATACAACAAGCTGCAGACACTGCAGTCTGAGCAGTTCAAAGGTCTTCGGAAGCTTTTGATTCTGCACCTGCGCTCTAACTCATTGAAAACTGTTCCAGTTAGGGTTTTTCAGGACTGCCGCAACTTGGATTTTCTGGATTTGGGTTACAACCGGCTGAGGAGTTTATCTCGCAACGCATTTGCTGGTCTACTGAAACTTAAAGAACTTCACCTGGAGCACAATCAGTTTTCCAAGGTGAACTTTGCTCACTTTCCTCGTCTCTTCAACCTTCGTTCTTTGTACTTACAGTGGAACAAAATCAAATCTATTAGCCAGGGATTAACTTGGACTTGGAGTGCCCTGCAAAACCTTGACCTTTCAGGGAATGATATACAAAGCATTGAACCTGGAACTTTCCAATGTCTGCCAAACCTGCAGAAACTCAATTTGGATTCCAACAAGCTGACAAATATCACACAGGAAACAATAAACGCCTGGATATCCTTGACCTCAATAACACTTTCTGGGAACATGTGGGAATGCAGCAAAAAAATATGCCCTCTTGTCTTCTGGCTGAAAAATTTCAAAGGAAACAAGGAAAGCATCATGATATGTGCCAGCCCAAAGAATGTCCAAGGAGAGAAGGTTATAGATGCAGTGGAAACCTACAATATCTGTAATGAGACACCAGTATTGGCTACTGAAAGAGCTTATCAAACAACCAAATTACCACCAAAAACACAATTTACTCCCAAACCTACTGTATACAAAGTGGAGGAGAGTGTTCCACCAACACTGTACACGTCAAGTCCTTCTCCAGCTCTGCAAACACCTATGGCAGAACAGGAATATGAGCATGTTTCCTTTCATAAAATCATCGCTGGAAGTGTGGCACTTTTTCTCTCTGTGGCCATGATCTTGTTAGTTATCTATGTGTCCTGGAAACGTTACCCAGCCAGCATGAAACAACTGCAACAAACCTCAATGATGAAAAGGCGCCGGAAAAAGGCCAGAGAGTCAGAGAGACAAATAAACTCCCCCTTACAGGAGTATTATGTGGACTACAAACCTTCCAACACTGAATCAATGGATGTATTGGTCAATGGATCTGGACCCTGTGCATACACCATTTCTGGCTCTCGGGAATGTGAGGTATGAAAAACTCGAAAACTAAAAAAGTTTTAAACATTTTGCTGCTGTTGAAAGTGAAAAAAAAAAAAAAAAATCTCTGACACTTGAGTTTTCCAAACTCTAAGATGAGTTATGAGGCTAATAGATACAATTTTTAAATGATTTTTTCATTTAAATTGTTTTTACTGGGATGGGTGGGGTATGTTTTAATCCATTTTGGTTTGAAGGGTTGGTTTAATTTAATATAAACAGTGAAATGGATTTCTTTAATTTATTATTTGTATTCCGTCTGGGACATTAAAGAAGTCTGTTTCGAGGATGAGAATGTGTTTCTATAAGCCTTCTGCAAAACATGTGCCAGATAGGGACAAGCATTCGCGTTCCTTAATTGTGCCTGTTGTGCAATTTTACGTTATCTATCAGTATTTTTTTGGAGGACTATTATATACACAGGATATAAAAAAAAAATTATATATTTTTCGGAATATCAAGAGGAGCTAAGCCAAAGATAAGACTTTGTTTTATGGAAAAGAGAGACCATTTTTTTTTCTTTTGCTAACATGTTATGATCTTTTTTTAATGTTTAATTTGCCTTATGGAACATTAAGACTGCCTTACTTTCTTTCAAACGATTGACACATCACTAGTCTATTGGATAGACCTTTACACTGACTAAATACTTAAAACCTAGAAACACCCAATAATTGGGAAAAAAATGTGTTGCTTTTTAGCAGAATGAAAAAAAAAAAAGTCTGACAGCCTTTTCTATCTGTGGAGATATCCTATGCTAATGCATCAAGCCGTGGAATAGTTAAAAATAATCTTTCGGCTATTCCACAACAGAGCGCTCAGGGAGTTTACATTCTCTTAACCTGTTCCCTATGAGAGGGTTAATTGAAAATGAGCAAATGTTAAGTTTTTGTTACTTTATGGACAGTAATTTGGGGATTATGATGTTTGGGTATGAAGAGGATTTTTATATATATATATATAATGTGTATTTTGATAATGTGCTTTGAAACATTTCAATGTTTAAATATGTAGGCTAAGCAGATAGCACCGTTAGACAGTCCATCTAGATATAGCGTGAGAAGCGGATAACTATTATTACAATAGTGGGAATGAATTTTCAGTCACACCTAATAAAAATTGTTCAAAATAAAAGAATCAGCGAATGCCATGTCTCGGTAGAGAAGGTAATCGGTAGCCTTGAAAAGCACCCTATGCTGACCAAGGTAACTTGATTATCCAACCACATCTATGGTGCTATCTGCTTGGCTGCAGTTTTCCATACAAGATTGCTGAATAAATTTATCTGATTTACAATATGTCAAAGTAGACACGCTGATCTTAACTCATGTGACAGAAGTCATCTATCTTTCCGGTTTACATAAAGGAACAAAAAATGATTAAGTGTTTCTGTGTTGTTGTTTTTTTTTTTTTACCCTCTAAAATGAATAGTCCCATTCAATGGAAATTGGAATGTACAAATGTAAACAGTGAAAGGCTATTGTTCTTTTATGTTTCTTTTAAGGAAGGTTCTTTAAAGGGGCAAGATAATAAGCAAGCATAAGTAGCAATTTATTTATCTATTTGCCCAGTCTGATGTTAATATTTTAATGTCTAAGGTTTACTTAATAACGTTAAATATATCAGCATTACCCAGTGGCACAAGATATTAATAGAAGGGCTCATTTTGCTAGGGGAATCATTTGTGTTGGTAGACAAAATACTGTACTGCAGCTAATCCCATTAATTCCTCATTGGCACCATGTCATAGAGCAAGGATGGCAAACTTGGAGCCCTCTGGATATTGCCGAATGTTTGACATCCCCTTCATGTGGTGTATGAAAGGATAGGGCCATATGCATATATATCATAAGTCTTACTATAAAGCCAAATTATGGTTGAAAGTAAAAATAATCTTAAAAAAAGCTTCCCTGTTTTTTTTTTTTATATATAATGGTCAATTTTGTGGGTTCATACACGTTGGTGCCATAATTCTGACCAGTTTTATAAATAGAAATAGGATCAGCTTTGCTGCGGAGGACTGTTATATCAGGTCAGGGGATGTAATGGTATTTTAATCATCTGGCAACAAATTACTGGATGGTGAGAAGTGAATGTGTGTCCATCTTTGCATTAGTGAGGAAGGTTTTGATTGATGTAAGCACATACTGCTTGCATGCACTGTAAGATTTGGTTCTGTGGTACACAAAAACTTTTATTGCATCATCGGGTCAATGTAAAGATGTTCCATAAGTATTGTGTGTTTGTTACATACTGGATGAGTGGTGACTGTAGGTACAAACATATAGAAAATAATGCACTAAAAATACTTTGTTATGCAAATTATTGATAATATCAAGATTACATTTACTTTTTAGAAAATCTGCTGGTTATCCCCCCAATCCACCCCCCCCACACATACAAACTGCTGATTTACAACAATGCATTGTTTTTTCCAGTATTTCTTTACAGTGATAGTGCATTTTAAATGTATTTTGCTTTCCAATAGTCAAATCCCGCCCCTTTTTTATGACCTGGGCATGCTCAGTGCTCATTTCTCCAATGTATCCCTCTGTGTTAAGGGGTGGGGGAAGTGAGAAGGTGATTGGACTTTTTATTTTAGTTAAATTTTTAATTTCTTTATAAAATGTATTTTTGTGAATAAATCACATAAAAAGTCAAGAGATGTATCATTTTAATCAGCCGAATCTGAGCTACAAGTCAAGTTAATATAGGATTTTGCCTAAAGATTTCCTTTAAGTCATTTTTATCAACATATAATGATAATGATCCAATCTCAATTTTGGACAGCAATAAACGTACTACACATTTCTTAATATACCTCAAACCATAATTTTATCTATGTATCTATCTGATTGTCTATCTGTCTATTTTATTAATCTTTATGAATCTTTATCTTTCCATTTACCATAAACATGTAGAAATATTGTCATTGTTGAAAAATATATATCACAATATTCCATATGGAACTGTAGGAAACAGGTGAATCAATTTAATGTGTTCCAAATATCTAACTCTTTGGTAATCCAGTAAAAACATGTGATCATGTAACCACTAGCACAACAATCAAAAGGCTTGGTGAATCCCTTGGATAATAAAGAAATAATAATAGATGGTGATGCCTTATCCTGCATAAAGGCTTCCATTGGATGTAACATATTATTTTCTGTGGCCTAATAATATCTGCAAGATACAAAGGGGCTTATTTAATAAGAGGTGCAACACTTTACCTGGGCTGTTAATCTGCAGCAATCAATCTGATGTTAGGCTGGGAACACACCATCGAATTATCGTCCCGACTGACACACTGAATCTCTTATTTGTGGCAAAAGCGTTGCGGCCGACAGCTCACCGTGACTGAATGTGCAGTCCATAGGGGACCACACAATTGTCCGTGATTTTTTGACACACCTGATCGCTTGTTTGTCCAATCCAGATGAAAGTGTAACCGATATGCAGAAATGTCAGTCGGTTAAAAAAATTGGATGGTGTGTACTTAGCCTTAAGGTTGCCATATACACTGTAATAGTCCCTGACAGGATTTACCCAGTATCGGAAGTGTGTTGGGGCCAAAACTGACTGATCGCAATGCCAACGAATGACTGTAATTTTTGTTGGTTGGTATCAGCACCCTTTACTTTAAGAAAAGGAAGCCAATAATATAGGTCCACGTATGGCTGCACGGCCGACCCATCCCCATACAGTGTATGGGTGATCATTCGGGTCCTTCTGTGCGGAAACCTTTATTCTGTCAGCATGATCTGCCTTTTGTCACTTAAGGTGTCTACATACTGGGGCTTACCTGAGATGTTCCCACAATGTTCTGGAAAACTTCTCAGCCTTATAACTTTACATTAGACAATACAGGCATTATCCAGCCAGGGGATATCCAAATGACTATTGACCTTTAATGCTCCTAGTCACTTTAGTCGTAGACCCTAGTAATCAAATTAGAAGGGAGGTCAATGATCACTGTCAACACTGTATAATATTATTCATAAAATACACCAGAATACACTTCTGTAAGTGGATACAGTTCCCTCATCATGTATGTGTTCATTTACTCCATGATAACACAAAAACTAATAGACAAAGCAATAAAAAAAGGGAAAGTAAAATATTTGAGTGTTGTGGAAATTCCATAAATATTTGCACATCTACAGTTCCTTTAAGATTGCAGCAGAGGACATTTGTTTCCTCTACCACACTATTGTGTTCACCCAAACTTGTTAACCCGCACGCAATATACTTTAAATCACAGGCTAATGTTTCTGTTGGGACTATTCTTATTGTCCACATTCCTCATATTTCCCATTGATCACCTGCCTTTTATATCAGTGGTTTCAGTTTTTCTTAACTGTTTTGTTGTTACATTAGTTCAGTGCTTAGAATATTATATTTTGCACTTACTTGGGGAGTCCCAAACAGTTTCATGTTACATGTGCCCCCCACACCAGAGGACAAAAAGAAAGAGAGAAAATTAATCTGCCACTATTATTATAATAATGTAAAAAGCCATCACTTTCTTTGTTGACTTCATGTCCTTTTCTGGACAAAACATCCTCTTCATCTCTTTCACGCCTTTTTACTGTGACCTGTGGAAAACGTATGTATGACATTGGACAGTCCTGGGAAAAGACGTCAGTTTTTAAGAAGAGAGAGGGCCAGGCAAGGTTACTGCCCATGCAGGTAAGTGATGGCTTTTTAAAACATTGTGCATAGCGTATAGGTATCTGTGGAGGGAGGGACTGTATATTCCATTTAAGTCTAAAAATGTATAAACAAACAAAATCACCGCATATAACTTAACCATGTGCATGTATACTTCTACCCAGACATTAAACCTTTATTGTGAATCTTTAAAACACAATGTAGTGAACTCACTTCATTTGTATAGCGGTCTGAGTGTGTATACCCCAGACCAGTCGCTTCCACAGGCACTACTACGTAGGTTAGCATGAGAAGACTCACCATTCCCATCAGGTGGTCCGGATCACCCCAGACCCTTCGCTAAGTCCGTACAGCCGCTGATCAATACAAAAAAAGATCCGCACTCCAGCTATGAAGTCCAGGCCTATGATTAAGAGCGGTGCACACTCAAAACACGTCAGGCGTCTCATGGATTTTAACTTGTTGGAATAAAGTACATTTTTATTCTATGAAGCCAAGTACCTGGACTTCATAGCGGGAGTGCGGATCTTTTGTCTTTTTTGTATTGATCAGCGTTAGTCTAAAAATGTGCTACTAACTTACAGCAGAATTCCACTTGTTTTTCTAAAGTACACCTAACCAAGCTATATCTATGTGAAATAAAATAAATCTTTACACCTACCACCCTTTTTCCCTTTCCCAGTGGAACAGGCAAGCTCTGTTTGCTTTACCCACAGTGAAGAGCTGTCTAATTAACAACATTGTATCATTGGAAAGATTTTACACATTTCATACAGGTATATATTTGGTTATAATTTAGAAATCAAACCAAAGGGGTGCTACTTGTTATAAGGTGAGGAGCTAAAACCTTATAACAAGGTGCAACACTCCTGCTGTGGATTTAAAGTCATACAAAGCAATGTTATATCAGTTAGCACAATATAACATCACCAAAGCCATTGCATCGGGGAGCTAATAGATTTTTTTCTGTGCATCGCCTCCTATGTCCCCACCTTTTGTAAAGCAACTGTTCGCAAATTATACTTACCTGGTGTCATTCTTCCACCTCTGTTTCTGGTCTGCCTGGAAAATGCAACTCTCATCGAAGGGCACAAATCCGGCAGTGCATGCCTTCCCATAGTTTGGCCCATTTATAATGGCTGAGTGGGCCGGAGCAGACAGGGAGAGCATCCTTAATTGTATCTCTTCCATAGGTTGGGACCTGCTCTTCTTTTCAATTTGCCAAAGCAGACTGGATCAGACAGAAGAAGTAAAACCTTGGGTAAGGGTAATTATAATGTGCAAGTAGCTGCTTTTCCAGGAGTGAGGACCTTGCTTTTTACATCCTTACTCTGGGCATATTTAATGGGTGAAGGGTTGTTTTGAAATTTAGTTGCTTTTTAATTTGAATTTACTGAGGTTTGAAATGTGATTTCTGCAACATAAAATTGGTGCCCAGTGGGCAATTAAAGGGTCAACCCAAGTAAATTTAAAATCACTCTTTAGTTGCCCACCCTATAATACCAAAACCCCCGGAAACTCCAGATTAGATCGTTGCATAATTATTTTACTGAACACCTTTGGAGACAATTAAATTAAAGTGGGATACATGGATTAGTCTAACTAACATTGGAAATGGTCAACAATTTAAATATATGTTTCACATCCAGTTACACCCATCCAAACCCTTGAATCCTTCCATGTGCCCATCCCTCTGGGCTTCTTTGGGGGTCTTCAGTCCACTCATAATTGTGGATTATGGACCAGTTACATCAGCGCAGACATATAGGATAATGGGACTTGCGGACAGTGATCATGGCTCAGAATAGATGGCAACATCTATTCAGACATTTTCAGACAGGAGTTTCACACCTGAAGCTTGTAAAAAATACAAAAGTAAGCAACTGTAGGTTTCTTGGAAAGCTTAAAATAAAACATTTCCTTTCCTAGCCTAAAATAAGAAATATCTTGAACAAACCATTGAAAGTATATAAGTAAGCTACAAAAATAAATGTATATGCCATTGCAAATTCAGATATATTGAACCTAATGAAATCAATGGCCTGAATAATGGACATACGTCCATCTAGTCTAAACTTTATAGCCAATGTGTAGCTGGCTTGTATGTTGAGCACTTAATAAATGGGACTTTGTTAAAATACTTATCTGAGTGTGCCTCCCTGCAACTTTATATTGGATATAACCTTTATAGCCCACTCATTAACCCTACCTAACAGTTGATTCAGAGAAATGCAAAAAAAATGCAACCAAAAAGGATCCCTGGATCAACAAGAAATAGAGTTTATAAATTATTTTAGTTGCCCTTCACTGAACTCCTTCCATTTCCAAGATGTCCCTTTTGTATATGGGATTCCAAAACTGCACCGTATATTCCAAATGAGGCATTACCAGTTTTTCTCCCATGACTCTATTCCCCTCTTTATACAAGACAATATCTTGCTAGCTCTAGCTGTCGCCATCTGGCACTGTTGCTACAGCTAAGGCTAGATACACACACTAGCAATAAAGCCCAGATACAGCCCATCTGTATTGTGGCTTTATCGGCAGTGTGTGTAGCTTCATTCCCTGAAAATCTCCCCTTGCCCGTGGCAGTCTTTCTATAGGCCACGGCCGAGGGAAACACACAGTCCCTAGTGTTCTTCCTATAACTGTTTGTTCACTGTGGTAGTCTTTCTATAGGCCACGTCCGAGGGAAACACACAGTCCCTAGTGTTCTTCCTATAACTGTTTGTTCACTGTGGTAGTCTTTCTAAGGCCCCACGGCCGAGGGAAACCACACAGTCCCTAGTGTTCTTCCTATAACTGTGTTGTTTCACTGTGGTAGTCTTTCTATAGGCCACGGCCGAGGGAAACACACAGTCCCTAGTTGTTCTTCCTATAACTGTTTGTTCACTGTGGTAGTTTTCTATGCCACGGCCAAGGGAAACACACAGTCCCTAGTGTTCTTCCTATAACTGTTGTGTTCACTGTGGTAGTCTTTCTATAGGCCACGGCCGAGGGAAACACACCAGTCCCTAGTGTCTTCCATAACTGTGTGTTCACTGTGGTAGTCTTTCTATAGGCTACGGCGAGGGAAACACACAGTCCCTAGTGTTCTTCCTATAACTGTTTGTTCACTGTGGTAGTTCTTTCTATAGGCCCGGCCGAGGGAAACACACAGTCCCTATTGTTCTTCCTATAACTGTGTGTTGTTCACTGTGGCAGTCTTTCTATAGGCCACACGGCCGAGGAAACCCACAGTCCCTAGTGTTCTTCTCTATAACTGTTTGTTCACTGTGTTTTCTTTCTATAGGCCACGGCCGAGGGAAACACACTCCCTAGTGCTTCCTATAACTGTGTTTCACTGTGGTAATCTTTCTATAGGCCACGGCCGAGGGAAACACACAGTCCCTAGTGTTCTTCCTATACTGTGGTTTCACTGTATAGTCTTTCTATAGGCCACGGCCGAGGGAAACACACAGTCCCTAGTGTTCTTCCTAAACTGTGTGTTCACTGTGGTAGTCTTTCTATAGCCACGCCGAGGGAAACACACAGTCCCTAGTGTTCTTCCTATAACGTTTGGTTCACTGTGGTAGTCTTTCTATAGGCCACGGCCGGAAACGCACAGTCCCTAGTGTTCTTCCTATACTGAGTGTTCACTGTGGTAGTCTTTTCTATAGGCCACGGCCGAGGGAAACACACAGTCCCTATGTTCTCTCTCATAACTGTTTGTTCACTGTGGTAGTCTTTCTATAGCCCACGGCTGAGGGAAACACACAGTCCCTAGTGTTCTTCCTATAACGTTTTGTTCACTGTGGTAGTCTTTCTATAGGCCACGGCCGAGGGAAACACACAGTCCCTAGTGTTCTTTCCTATAACTGTTTGTTCCCTGTGGTAGTCTTCTATAGGCCACGGCCGAGGAAACCACAAGTCCCTAGTGTTCTTCCTATGACTGTTTGTTCACTGATCCTGAAAAATTACAGATGGATCTTTCAAAAATCTTTACTGTGTGTTTCCACCTTAAGTTTTTTTTTCTACCAGAACCCCCAAATCTTTTTCCAACAGATTCAATTAGCATAGATTTTTTTAGGTGTAGGTGTAACAAGGATTGTTTTACTCAAAATGTATTCCCTTACATTTATCAACATTGAATCTTATTTGCCATTATGCTGCCCTGAACAATCTATCTAGGTCTGCTTGCAGCACTTGTAGATATCTTAGGAACTATAGTTTGCAGAAATGCTTCTATCCAATTCATTCTTTATGATTGAGAATAGATTGAAGTTGGTTTTTTTGGGTGAATATTTACTTTATTTACAGGGCTGTTGAAAACATTTTTTTATACATTGTAGGTTAACAAGCGCTAAATAAGCCCAAGGGGTGCATTGCTTATTTATGGCCCTAATTTAATGAGTTTATCTAGGGTAGCTTAACCATTAAAAGATCAGCCAAGATAATGCAAACAGCATGCTCACTAGAGGAAACCAAACTAACAAACTGTTCATGGAATGAAAAAATAAATTGCTGTGGTGTCCTCCAAGGGTGTATTTTTCGGCAGGGCAGATGTAAAGATTAACATAAATATAAAAACATTCAAAAAAAATATGTGCTGGGGATACTTGGACATCTAACTATTAAGATGTGCTGGAGAACATCTTAGAAATCTATATGTTTATTAAAGGTCCCAAATGAACAATAGATGTCTATCTAGAATTTTCCATGATCATAAAATTGTTTAATCGGGCTTAAATTCATTCAAAGGCAAAATCAATTATTCCCACAATTCAGCAAAAATCTGCAGGGAAAATAGATATATAGAAAGATACACCTTAGTGTCATACAAAGGACAAATTTTAGTTGGGACAAGACATCAGAGGTGATTTTTGGCCGCAATGAAGTGTGCCATGCACTTTATATTAAAGGACATGTTACCCCCAAAACTAAATTTAACCCACTACTGGCCCCACTGTGTAGTTTAAAAAAATCCTTACCTACATCTTTGCCCTTATGGTTCTCCTGCAGTGCCTTTCAAAACTCCAGGATACCAAAGAAGGAGCTGTCTTCCTTGTAAAAGGTTTCTGTCTCCTTTTGCTGTGGTCGCAACAATGTGCCCAACACTATGTGCTCTTTTTATGTGCGACCGGATACGCGCATTAAAACGCAGCATTGTGGCCTACCCAAACTGTAGCTATTGGATAAAAGAATCACCACATTGACGCAGGCAGTCAATCACAATCGGATCCCTCTTTATTTTACAAAAATTACAGTCAGTGAGTATGAGGCCTCAATTCCAGGTACTATGTAAACTTATGCCAAATAACATTTTGTTAGATGACATTGAAATGTTGGCTGGGAACTGCACTTTATTTCTGTATCTGCCAATCTTTTACATTTTCTGGACAACGCACACTGTTGATATGGCATAGCACGTGGTACCAAACCTTTCACTATTCCAAGTGTCAAAAGTCACTGAACAAAAGTGGGCATCTAATGATGGTTCCTATGGTAACCAAGGGAGAACGAATGCCCGTGCAGCCAATCTTGAAAAATATCAATGAATATTAATGGTCAATTTCTGCTCAGGACATGCTTCTGTCAGATGATGCCAGTTAATCTTTTAAAAGGAGGGTTCGGAGCTGCATATAACAGGTTTCTTCTAGTATCTTGGAGGTTAACACAAAGGCAGATAATGGCAGATAATGAAGTAAAGATATTATTAGTAAGACCAGACACAAAACATTATGGTTTATTCACTAAGTGTCCTAGCCATTATCAGTCTACTATTCAATTCACTTAAATTTTCTTTATGTATTGAGAATATGACTCACATCCATATTGTAATTCTGCATTCCACCAAAATATCCCTTTTTGCAGAAAGTTGTGGTGACCTTATATATTAGATTCAAAACCTTCAGGTTTTATTTTATTCTGCTTTAATCTACAAAGATAAAATACAGTCAACCACCTCTTATCTAATCTATTGAGAACAATCAGTTGGGCTTGACCCTTAAAGGAGAACTATAGTGTGTATAAAGTGTTTTCAAATACAGTTCAGGTGTCCCACTAATCCCGGGAAGTTGGTGGGAGTCTCCCAATTTCGTGGTGGTCTCCCTGAGACCACCCCAAACTTCCACAACTTCAAAGACTTGCAGCCTCCTCCCCTGGAATGCACCTTACCTGGACACTGCGCCCCGAAACGCCCCTAACTCCACCTCTGCCCAGCCCTTTGGCTCCTAACTCCATCCCCCAAGATGACATCACAAACATCTCGTCCTCGTAGCCTGCCCCTTGCCGCGACCCTTTCTCCAACCTGCCTGGAAGCCTCATATGGCAGGGTGGGATGTCTGAGTTTAGATGGAAAGTACGGGAAGGGAGGGTAGGATTGGTACTTTCTACTAGGGATGGACTAGAAATCGCGTTTGAGACTGATTTTATGATTTTGTACAAAATCAGACTTTTTAGAACCCTCCAAACTATAACAATTGGGTTTTTTAAACACTCTGACATATTTTCGATAATTATAAAATTCAAGGATATATAATTTTTGAATTGATAACCCTCGACGTTAGCACTCCATAACCCTGAATGTGGCGTTCGGTACATAAGAGGTTTATGGCTGAATTTGAAGTTAGCGAACACTACATTCGAGGGTTATCAACGAATTTGAGGGTTATGAATGCCGTATTCGAGGGTTTTGGACAAATATGAGGGTTAGTGAACGTCGATAACACTCAAATGTAGTTTCGTTACCCTCGAATTCGTCCATTACCCTCGAATGTGGCATTTGGTAAACATCAAAATTCAGCGATAGCTCTCGAATGTGGTAATCAATTTTGGTAGCCCTCGAAAACTCGGATACCCGACGATTACCCAATTGTGGGTAAAGTTACGGGTTATTCAATAAAAGTTCTTATCGTTAAAATGGTGCTATTTTGCCCCAACCAATCAGTGTTAGATTTCAAATGTTAAATAAGATCTGATTGGTTGTATGTGTTTAAACATGTTTTGGTGATATCTATGTGTTCCCCAGACCATTTCCTAAGTCCCAGCCATTTACAGTAAGTTACCATTGTTATTTTAACTATATTTTATCAGAAATTTTTGAACATTTTTCTCCATTTACTTTAGTTTTAGATCCATAGAACTATAGAACGTTTACTGAAGTTCTATAGTTCTAAAAAGAATCAAACTTCCCAAATAATTTCTATGAGGAGAGATCACAAAAAAAATCTAGAGATCTACGATATATCAAAAGTTAATATTTAAGGTGGACATGCCCTTTAATACAGTAAGGTCCAGTGCACTAACCTGACAGATAAAAAAAACTGTATGCTGTAGCTCCTCAATGAAACAATATTGGGTGGGAGGTAGGAATAATTAATCCTACCTCCCTGCCCCAGGTACTTTTCTTTTTTAAAAGGTACATTTTTACAGTATATTTTGTCCTCTAACCCATGTGATCATAAAAATAGACCGACAAGCTTCTTCATTAACAAAAATATTTTCATTACCTGGTGGCAAGAAAAGGCCCTTGCGCATGTTTTTTTGAGACATTATCCTGGTCTACCAATGGTTCCTGGAAGGCTTGTGATGGATTGCCTAATCAGGCAGGAACAAGAGGAGCTAAGATAATAGTTGGGGAAAAGCACTGCATGTAAGGATGTTCTTTCTGCCAAAGGGTCCATGGATCTGTAAACAGGTGCACATAGACGTAACAATCGTATTGGGCATCTTACGGCCGCCGATGGTATATTCAGGTATTTTACAATTGTCGCCCCTTGAAAGGGTGTGGTAGTTACAGTATGCCACTGATTGGGTGTGACCTAAGAAAAGTGGCCTGGTTCAAAATAGCCCCTCTTCACTTTTCCAATTTTGGGAGCCGTTTCAGTGGTTGAAATTTTGGTAGTTCCACAGCAAAATTCCATTAGTAGTTTCACCTGACGGAATCCCAAAAGCAGAAGAAATAGTTTAACCCGAAACCAGGTTCAGGTGTATGTATGGCCAATAACATGCCTACATTTACATGTATTATCTCAAAATAGCAATACATGCAAATTTCTGATTGGTAGAATTTTGCTACATTTCCATGTACGTCAATTTCAATCAGTAACAACCCATATAAGAAATATTCTAACAGTATATTCTAATAGCTACTTGCATGTATGGAAGGTGGAATGGTGAAGATATTGCATACAAACAAACAGGGAGATTCAATAAAATTTCTTATCGTTTAAATGGTGCATTTTTTCAAATGTTAAATAGATCTGATAGGTTGGGCAAAATTAGCACCATTTTAAACGATGAACTTTTATTGAATAACCCTGAAAGTATCATAAACTAATAAAAAACAGTTAATGATCATGTCCTGTGTACAATATACAGTTTAAGGTGCTTTGCGGAGTTGTCTACTACATTGTTCTCCAATCCAGTATGTAAACATTTTATTTGATGGTTGTGTTGTTAAACATAAATATGTAATCAGGCCATATGAGTCAGTGTCAATAAAAACCAACCCACACATCTCTGCAAGACTTCCACAATTAATTAACCTCTCTGGCAAACCAACAGGGAGTTTGGTATGGGGTTATTTATTTAGAAAAGTCATGCATTTGACAGCTGCTTAATTACACTTAATAATGTGGTGCAAATAGATTACCATGCATGGAAGTTCTTTTCTTTAGCCAATCACAAAACTTCCTTTAGACACTTTCCCATGCACACTTTAGGCTGGGTAACACACAGACATATTTCATCCTTACCATCTGCTCGTCACTATCTGACGTGAGATCACTGTCAATCTCAGCAAGAGTAGGCCATCTTACATTTCACCACGACTGATCATCCATGTTTTCCCAAAATACTGACGAGAGCGGTTGTAGCCGCCCGCAAATAAACCATCCAATTTTTTGGGGGCCAACTGAGTAAAACACAGTAATATCATTCAGTCAGTTTAAAAATTGGATGGTGTATATCCAGCTTTATAGCAGCTCATTCCTTTCATACAGATAGCAAGGTGTTATATTGCTTATAGCTTTTTTAAACATCTAGTAGATGTTTACTGGTGGTTCATTAGGATCATTAACCCCTTTGAACTTGCACATATACAAAGTGGGACATTTATTGCAAAAACCCATTAAGTATTTTTTTTAAATTCAGCGTTTTTTCCACCCACAAATTATAGTCAGTAAACTGGCTCTTTACAATGTAACTGCTCTGTAATTAACTTGCATGGTGTTTTGACTATTCTATCTCTCTTTTTCAGAGGTCCATATGCTAATTTATTTAAAAGGGATCATTAATCCCCAAATAGATGCAGTTCACCCTAATGACTAGCCATGTTAAACATTTAAGTACTTGGGTAATATTTCTCATTTTAAGTAAGCAAGATTCATGCTAGCCATATTCATGTATTATTGTTATTTTTGCTATATTGGAAATAAAAAGCATATCCACCACCAGAATAAAATTTCATATTTATCTTCCCCATCACACCTCAAACCCTGAAATCTTTATAGTTGCTCACCCGTGGTCCCGTGAACCTTTCTTCACCGCAAGAAAGCCTACACCGGTGCAAGATGCTGGCTTTCTTACGAAATGCAGACGTCAGTCATGGCCATGATATGGATGTCACACCCCAATGACTGACTTTGCACTAGGCCACACCTCCTCCATTCTACGTGCCTCCTCTAAAAAATCTCTCTGAGCTTAAAGAAGTGGTGAGAACCGGGAGGAGAATCACGGTGGGGAAATTTGAGTTATGGTTTTCAGGGACCACGAGGGGATGAGTTACTATTCCTTTCATTTTAATACTGGGGGTGGACACTTTACAAATAAATGTGAAAACAAACAAAGAGACAAATATCATTCTTTCAAAATTCGAATGTGATACCAAAAAAAATATATATATATATTACTTACTCCTCTTTGCAATCCTTTATAGGACTTTATAGGTCTATCCACTCCATCCCTCGTGGTAATTGTACAATCAAAGAATCAGGGTTTGCAAGGAGCCTCAACAGTGGAAACTGTAAAACTTTTATTGTGCTTTTAGCAACATGTTTTGGAGCTGTGCCACCCTTTATCAAGCTCGATAAAGGGGCGCACAGCTCCAAAACATGTTGTTAAGCACACAATAAAAGTTTTGCAGCTTTCCACTGTTTGAGGCTCGTCTCCAAACCTTGATTCTTTGATGCCAATAAACCCTTGAATGTGTCCCAATGAGCAGAAAAATCATGGTGTTAGGGCCCCCCTCAATGCAAGGTGTTTATTGCATTGTAGATAAGAGGTGTTATCAAAACTGCCCAGGGTAAGGTCTCAAAACAGCATTGTACATGGCAGACAATTGTCTGGGGAAAAAAAATGTCAGGGGGAAAAAAAATGAAAGTAATAGTAGAAAAACACAGTGGTTGGCTCAGGCACCTGGGAAATGGTCAGGAAAAATGTAGAAATCACCAAAAGGGTAATAAATACACTTCCTGTGCGTGAACTATTTTTTAAGGTTCCACAGGCTACTTTCCAATATTATGCAAGGCTAATTTCCAGGGTTGCAGAAATCTTGTATATTTTGTCTAGTATCTAAAGTAGCCTCAATAACCCTCAAAAATACGGAATTACTTTCGAGGGTTTCCAAATATAGTACGAGGCTAGTTTCGAAGGTTACCAAAAATACCGAAAGTTTTGAGATATGAATATTCCAAACAGTTCTGATTGGAACTTTGGGACTAATCCCTAATCAAACGGTTGTCTAAACAAATTGTGGGTGATGCTCCTTCTTCCCAAGATCTCTACTTCTGGTAGAACCTTCCTGTGAGCCAAAATCTTTATTTAGTTTCAGCCCTATAGACTTAAAGGAGACACAACAAAGTGAACTACCATGGGTGCAAACCCTGAGCCATAGGGGGACCCGTCTTTTTACTTTTCCTATAAAGATAAAGCATCCCACTACACAACCAATGCAGATGTTTGGCTTAGTGGGCCCAGTGATTTCTAGTTCAATGATTGGAATGGTATTATGTTTTTGTTTTAAAAATATGGCAGGAATCACTTGAACTTAAATGTGTTGTCGAGATTTCATCTTCTTTTAAAGGAAAACGTTGGATCCAGGCTGGAAGATCAGGGATTTGAACATTTAATCAATTTTTTATTATCCTGTGATTTTACTGGCCATTTTATTGGTATTACAGATTATCTTCCATAGCTGATCAAATAAAAGGATCACAGATAAAGTGGTTTATACTGGTATCCTTAGACTTTAAACCCTTGGCTGTCCATGGGATGCTTAGAGTCACAGGTTGATGGTAATTCCTTTAGATCACTGCCAACAATTTTAGTATGGTAATTAGGACTGGCATTTGTTTTTGCTATTTTGGGGATTCCTTATTAAAGGAATGTGTGTTCTGTTTAATCCTAAATATATTGATTTGGCCTCATTGCTTTTAAATAGTTGGACAAATCTTTCAAATATCAACTCCTTGTGTTCCAAATTACCAACAACTAGGATAGATGAAGACGGATGCAATATTCAGCTGTGCAAATCTTTCATTAGCATCTAACCAGGCATGGCATGCAACTGCCAATACCGCTTTAAACTATAAACCACACCGTAATCATATATCATGGCATAACAGTCACTCGCTAACTCCTCGTTCCTAGCAGGATTTCCTTTAGCCAGGGAACATTAACACAAATTAACTCAATTACCCTTGGACACTTTTCCACATGAAGTTGGAATATGCAAGTGGGCTTTAAACAACACAGGCTTATATTGTTTACTGTCAGCGAATGAGTGTCTTAGCTCTCTGTGTGCACAGCTGTCTCTATTAACAAGGACAGCATTTGGAAAGCAAAAAGGTTGCTAACCTGGGTGAAAAGCACCTTAAGTATTCACATTTCCTTTATTATTGATTTTTACCAGTTACGTGTTGTGCTTTAATGCATGCTAGACAAGGGTTACCTTATTTAACTTATATTACAACCGCTTGTGCTGTTTAGAAGCTTTCATTATGTTTGGATATGGCCAGAAAGCAATAGACTTTTCTAAGGTGTACTAACAGATTGATTTCTTTACAGAACTGAATGTTCCTGTTCATTTATTTGTAGTAGCATACAGGATAGGCGTTTGTTAATAACCTAAAGGTGTTTTTATGTTATTGAGACTTATATTAAAGAGAACTGTGGTCCAAAAAGGACTTTAGGCAAATTGATAGGAATTGCTCTCCTAAGAATTTTTCCAATTTATTTCATGTTATTGTTTCATTTGTTTCATTTATTTACATAGTTTTGAAGATATTTACAGTTTTGTGTGTGATATGGCAGCAGCATCACCGGTCCCCTGCACTTCCTGCTTCCTGCCTGAAACCTGTCAGTCAATCTGCCCTGTGTCTCCTCCCCTTTGCAGCCCCTGGTCCCTCCCACTCATGGACCCCATGTTCCCTCATTTGCAGGCCCCCCTTGGCCCATTCCCTTACAGCCCCATGTGGCCCCCCCACTCACGGTGTCATGGCCCAGCCCACTCGAAAACTCTGTGGAAACAGACTTTTCAGCAGCGTGAGAACAGAGTGAGAACTCTGCATGAAAAGGCGTTTTTCACATAGTGAGAGGAAGGCTGTAGATTCCCTTACCTTCTCTGCAGCTGCGGTCCTTCACACAACAGAGAGGAGAGGACTTCCTGTCTCCCTCACAAACTGACGGAGTCTGAGGCTGTGCTCGCCGTGGCACTGTGCAGAAGAAGCCTTAGGAATGTCACATGTCAGCTTCCTACCCATTAATTTTCTGGTCAGTCATTTCTTTAGACCCACAGTCCCCTTTAAAGTTAAAAGTATTTCTTGCATAAGTATGTTTCAAATGTTGAGAAAGACTTACCAACTGTCCTGAGATTTGTAGCACAGTCCTGTAGTGTCACAACATCCGCAGGAGGTATGAGCAGTGGAATATGATTGGTTATTTGTTGTCTGCAAGTTGTCAGTTTACCTTTTCTCTTCTCATTCAGATACAGTATGTACTAAGAAACATGGCATTGATAGTGCAAGGTTAACTCCGCTTAAAACCATACCCTACCCCCACCAGATTACCAAACCCCATAAAAGAGACGTGACACCAGCTTTGGATCAAAAGGCCACAGCATATTTATTATTCTTTACAAAAGCTTAAAGTGCATCATAAACATTAGAACATTAAAACTTTACCTTGTAAACATGAAATTTTAAACCTTATTTGCAACCTGGTCCATAGAGCCTGCAACCTTGCCTATAATCCATCAACCCATCAGCTGCTCCAACACCAGCTCAATGGGTGCCATATAATCCATCAACCCATCAGCCGCTCCAACACCAGCTCAATGGGTGACTATAATCCATCAACCAATCAGCCGCTCCAACACCAGCTCAATGGATTCCACCCTGTAACCAAACTCGCCTCTCCCAGTGTCTCTCCCAGGGCCCAATTGCAAGGTTAAAACATAATGCAGTGCATAACAATTCTCTTTCACCTATCTCCAAAACTGTGCCCCCCCTTTTTCCTCTATGGACCACCACCACTCGCTGTGACACTAACTACCCATAAATACTAATAATAAGGAGGGAGGGTGGGCTCTTTAACCTAAAAAGACTGGCACTGTGTTACTACACAGTCCCTTCTATACACTCTCTGCTCCCACCCTATCCTGAACTCATGACCTTGATTTAGCCCATTCCCCAATGTTTCTCATACACACTAACAATTCTGACATTACCTCCGTTTAACCCCTCACTCCCTCCATGTCTTCCACTCCTAATAGTCCTTCCAGATCTTGATTTTGTGTGTGTGTGTGTGTGCGTGTGTGAAATTCATTTTTTTTTCATACAGAAATTGTGCAAATGCAATGTAATAGCAAAAATATCTCATTGTCTGATTGAAAGTGTTCCTTTTTTTTTTTTTAATCATAGTATCGCTAAATAGTTTTTTTTTTTTAAATTTGTCTCTATATTCCATCTGGTTCGTTAGATGCAAAAACACATTTTACTAGGAGGGCTGATATTGCTGCAGCTCCTTCTCAATTCCTCGCCTGGTGGGTTTATAGGCCTGATTTCCCGACGTGTGCTGTGGGTTAAATTGTGCTAACCTATATTGAATAGTTTAGCGCAAGTTTAACTCCAAATTGCACTGGCTGCACCAGTTTCCACAAAAGACACCCGTGCAAACCGGTGCAATGATTTAATAAAAGGATTTGCACACTTTTAACTCCACAATTTAAGACCAGCTAATGGCTGGTCTTAAAGTGGTGCTGGGGTAAAGTCCCTTTTGGGATTACAAATACACAAACATTGGTTAGGCAACCGGTACTAATACAGATAGTGAATTTACTATATGAATAGGTGCTCCCCCATAAATATATACAGAACACACAAAAAAAGTATGGTTCTAAATGGCCACACTATACGTAGTAAAAAATATATCAAATTTTTAACCACTTATGTACAAATAGGTAAATATAAGTATCAGACCCCAAACCCATCCCAAAAACAAACTTAAAAACATCCCCCTAATGACCATACCCTGCCTACCTACCCAATATACCGGTATATCGTATACACATAACATCCTGAATCTAAGTATATTGGCAGATCAACACTTTACAAATAAACATGTAATATGCAAAGGATTATCACAGTGAGCTATGGTCGCTATAATACAATACCACAGGTCACCGGTGTGGAGGAGGCAGGGGGTCGAGGGCCATTAAAAGCACGCCAGACGCGTTTCATCCGCCATCGAGGACTTCTTCAATGGGATTCCCCATCCCTTCTCCTTTTGGGATTTACCACAAGGTGCAAATCCAGTATTAATAATACGGAAAGCCATATTTGCCCGGAGCAGTTTGCAGCTCTGGGTAAATGAGGCCCTATGTATCTGGTTAGTTTCAGTTTTACTTCCTTAGCAATTATTTCTGAGGAGGTAATAGAGAAACTAAAAAAACAAATTCGAGTGGAGCTCCATACCTTAGTTTCTCAGACTAGGCACACCTGGCAGGATAGTCCGCTCATGAAAGGAGACCGGTGACTCGTGATCCCAAAACAGCAAGCATCAACTCAATAGGAAATATTCGACATGGACTCAATCCAGCACTGGATAAAACTTTCACTTTATTAGCACCTTAACAACAGATGCGGAGGACTGGCAAAAAAACGCCCTACACGCGTTTCGTGACGTCTATAATCACTTCATCAGATGGATAGTTTACTCATTGCGTGCATAGAGAAACTAAAAATGTAAAATGAGTAAGGCTGATAATAAATTACCCCACTGAGTTATGGACTGAGGTGCTGAAGTGAAAGCTCCTTCTTCTGAAAGATTGTTCTTACTTGACAGCTGTCAGGTAGTTTTCAGCCTTTACATCTCTTTGAATTCCTTTCAAGTATGAATTTCTATATGCTTCTATAACCAATGAATCCACGTCCCTCCCCCCTTTAATACACACTACCTGCCCCAAAGAGCTGTGCATGGGAATCTACCTACATATTAATTATGCGTTTGTGTCACCCTCTCCCAATGGGGCACATATCTCTTCACAAATTATAAATGAAAGAAAATGCATAAATGTAGCTTGAGCATAATAAAATTTGTCAGACTCAATGCTCATTATCAAATGTCAAGGCAAATAGCTTTTAAGACTGAAAAAAAAGAAGAACTTTCACCTTGTGTGCCTGCTCGTCCAATCAGAGTGGAGTTTGTGTTTGCATAGACACAGTAAGTCTGCAGCTCTACAATCACAAAGCGAACATTGGTGAACACACAATGTAGATATTCAGAAAGTAGCTGATGTCTAGTTCTGCGGATCAGCTTAAAAGCTTTTAAGATCTGCCGTGTTGTTCTTGTTACTGTGAATTGGAGAAAAAAAAGGTTGGAGACAGTCATGGCTGCATTTCTTCTTGATTTCCACGTACGCTATATAATAAAGGGTCCAAATATTGGCTAGAGCACTTTGCGTAACAGCATCTTCTAGTTGTAGTATGTATATTGTAGGTATATGTTTATTATATAGCGCCACTTGGGGACAATATTAGAATACAAAAAGCATACAATAAATAAATACATAATATATAAATAGGTATGAGCATCATGAAATTACAAGCTTGAAACATGTTACATGAGGAAAGAGGTTCCTGCTCCGTAGTGTTCCTAATTAGGTGGGTAACATACAGATACATAGAAAAGGGTAGAATGTGCCATAGTAATAACTGGTGCAGTGTCAACAGTCCTATACTGTGCCAGAGAGATAGGATGAGAGGTTGATTTAAACTTTTTATTAGGTTTCTTGATGAAGAGAGAGAATAGAATTCCAGGGAATGGGAACCACAAAAGAAAAAGGTCTAAAGGAATAGTTCACTCCCAAAGTGAACAATTCCTTTAATGTATTGATTGAAGGCAGGGAGGTTATCGTATGTGCGATAATGCACGCTATAGCTGCACAGAACAAGGAAGAGGTCAGAGATTTCACTGTGGCCACGTGGATCACACAAAACGTACTCCCAATAAACTCGACCTCATGATGGTCCATAAGCTGTCAAGAAATATAAGTTATTAATATAAGGATTATCCCCTTATTTCCCAGCATTCCAGCACACCCCATGTTTTAGTTGCTGACTGTTATGTTTGTAGTAGTCCTGAGCTGGTACACAGGTAAACACAATTTACAAGTATCTAGAAAATGTTACAATCTACTATAGAAAGTTTGACATTTTAAAAAGGGAGCATGTGATTTAGGTCAATAAGTGTGGTCACTTGTGCACACAAGTTTTTTAAAGGACCATGGTCTACTGGATAACAAGAAATATGGTAGCACTTACAGTTACTAAATTTAGATATATACGTGGTGTAACTACAGGCCCATCATCTGCACACGGGTACCACGGTTAGCTGTTTTTTAAATAGCTGATTGTGCATATGTTAAAAAAGGTACACCGAACAGGAACGAAACATTAGAAATTTACCTTATGCAAGATCCTCTGCCGTGACCCCTGACAATTCCCGACTTTTTTTGGTTTCACTTAAATATAGCCGCATTAGAAAAGTCAGAAACAGTTTGGACCTAACCGAGAGAGCAAATTTTGTTCCTTGGCTTCAGTAAAATTAATTGAAAAATGGAGGTAAGCCTCATAGCTTGTTGACATTCAATCATGTGTGGAGGTATCTGCCAACATTGTTTAATGATCTGGCCTACAGATGCTAATTAATGTTGGGACATGATGGCCATTGTAATTTTGCAACATGCAAGACTTCCTGACTGCTCTCTTCGCCGTAATACAGACTGCCCAACTACTGATAAGGGATTGCTAGAAAAAGGTGCCAATACATTTATTACGCCGAATACGTTCAGGAGTACTACATCCACACTGAACATTATCCAGACTGAACATTGCAGGGATACACTTCCTGGACCGACATTCCTTGGTTTAACGTTTAGACCGGATCACTCCAAATTAGATTTTTAAACGTTTATATAAAACTCGTCCTTTTAAACAAATTATGGAGTCTCTGTCTAAACTTACCACAGTGTAATGCAGAGGCCCAACTGAATAACAATGGATAAGATTGCCCAATCAGAATTTACAGTTCATGTAGTGAGATTGTATGATTTTGTAATTTGTGTGACCAAATTATGGTATTTCTTTATGCATCTTAAAAATAAAAAAATAAAAAAGGTGTTTATACTTATTATCCAACACATGTGATTAAAAGTATTAAGGAAAACTCGATTCTAAAACATTATTCCCTGACACAGAACACGCCACTAAATGATATATCACTGGTCTTTCTATGTAATTCCTAACTAAAGATATACCGTTTTGAAACAATCAAACCTTTCACTACAAACAGCACTGAAGATACTTTCACTTTCAGTTTTACTATTCTTTCTCTCCTGGGTGAATCCCATTAATTAATACTGAACCCGGTGAGCTAGGGAGGGAGCAGTAACTGCTGGGATTGCTGCACTGAAAGTCTTTAGCACTGTGTCTTTGGTTATGAATTACCTGAAAAGACAAGTCTAACATCAATTTAACAGCTGTTTCTGGCCTGTAAGTCAGGGGAAATGTGTTTCGGGGTTGACTTCCTAAGAAGCAGCCACTATTGTAGGTATAGATGTAACAAAATACACATTGTACATAGGTGTGATCATTGAATCATTAAAAGTGCGATTATTAATAGAGTTGGCCTTGGTTTGGAAAAGAAACTGGTTTTGTTTTGGAACTGTCAGTTTTGAAAAATCCACAATCCCGTGGAATTTTGGGAATTTTCCAAAATTTGGAACTTATCGAGAATTCTAAATTAGAAATCGAAATGTGAAAATTCCATTTGAAAATTGGAAACTGAAATCAAAATTCAGTAAGTTCCCCCACCAGATTCATTCCTCTCAAATTATTAAAGCAAATGTTTTAATTAAAGTTACTTGGTAAATTGTTTAAATTAATAAAAGGGATGCCCAATGACATGGGGGCTAACCCCAAAACCCTGTAAGATATCTGATTGGTGGTTTATGATCATGAGCCAATCAGATTGATTAGAGACAGTACAACACAAAACTACCAATCGTTAACCCAGCTTCAGGGGCAGCCCCACCAGGCAGCATCCACCATCAGAAGGATTCCTTTTATTCAGGTCTGAAAAGGTGCAGAATGTACCAGCTTCATTTTCATAAACATAAAAACAATCTAAAATGTTTTTTGAAATAAACACCTAACACGGTATGAAGCAAGGTTTGCTGCAGGATGTAGAAGATGTTTGCCGAGTTGGATAAACAGCAAACATTAAAGGTGCAAACGTTTGCATGTGCTATAAAATTGCAGCATCAACCAATCAGATTGTAGCTTTTTACTGTTGTTACTGCAGTTAGATATCATCTAATTGGTTTACAGCAAAACTTTGCACCTCTATTGCATCCCCCCCCCCAAACCATTTTTCACATTATCCTTAAGTTTCAAAGATACCCTGAAGGTCCCTCGACGCTCTCCTCTGCTTTGCTCTGCTCTGTTGCTGACAGCTGCTCCACTTCCTGGTTGCAGATGTCATTAAATGCGCAACGTGACGTCACGCCAAATCGCCTGACCGCCGTGTCCAGGAATAGGCAACTGTCAACGCAGAAGCCCTCTGCTCTTGTTTTGCTTGAAACAGAGCAGCGGTTGCGCCCAGGGTGCAAGGGACCGGGTCAGGTGAATCCCTTCAGGGGAATCTTGGAACTTCCGATAATCCGAAACCTAGGTTTTAGTTATTTCTAAGCAAACTTTATTTTAGACTGGGCATGCCCTTTAATCTTTATTGTTCACATTATTATATTACATCCGATAAACCCTGGATTGATCAATATTCATACCTGAGTTTTGATTTGCAGCCTTCTGGGAAAACATTAAACTATAAACAAGATGGAAAATTATAGTCTATATAACTCGGGGTCTATCAAAAAAAAATTACATTTACCTCTTGTGTCTAAAGGGTTAACGGAAAAAATACTAGTGTTTACTAGAAATAGCAATTCCCTGGGATTTTCTTTTGCAAACTCTTCATGTGTAGCAAACTACTAATATTCCGTGTACCCCCCTACTAATTCTCCGACTGCTCAGAATTCCCATGGGGCCGACAGAAGCTCATCAGAGAAAAGAATGCATTCTAGATAGGTGACACGCTCACAATCACCAAAGCAATTACAGGAGCGAGGACACGGTATATTCATTTGGCTCATTCTAAATATGACTTAGATTCCCCTTGGGATTTTCAAATGAATGAAGACAACCTTGCCTCTGCCTATAATTTTCCCAGTGATTCTATATATCTTCGGTCTCCCAGGGTTCAGAGATAAAAAGCAGGAAATAGGCGCAGTAGGAGATGTATCCAGGTTTTGTGGCTGGAAATTAGATTGAATTCCTACTGCTGAATTGTTAAAAACAGGTTCCCATGGATTTTCGGTGATGGCCCCGCAGGATTTGATGTACGAATGGATTTTTCTCTCCGTCCTGTGACCCTATTTCCATGTCCTTTTTTGTATGTTGAAATCTTATTTCTTCGCCATGTTGTGTGATAACATCATGTTTACATGTACATCCAAGTGAGAATATTAATGCTTTGAAAGGTAAATATTAATAGATATGTTACATTAAACAAATGTTGTCATGACTGAGCATGGGGGAGTTTTAAACAGGATATGGCGGAGAGTAGCACAGAGGGAGTCAGAAGAATCGGTGGTAGAGCAGGAAGTAAATCTTCGATGCTTGGAAGTTACAGACTCGGGAGAAATGTGAAGGATTACTACTGACAAAATAGAGCTAGTGAGTCAAATATAGTTTAAACTGTACTTGTGGAAAAATAAATACAAATCAAATCTGACCTAGGAATTTCAGCAGCGCAGGAGATATCATATCAGAGGAATGGACATTGTACATTATTTTGGTTAGATTTCACAGCTGCGTGCCGGTGGAAGCTACTGAGCTGACATTTAGATTTTATTTAAAAGATTGGGATGGAAGAAGAAAAGAAATCAGGGGAACACGTATCTCAGGCAGGATTCGCTTGCAGCAATGTGTGAAGTACAGTATGCACATGGACACTTCTGATTAACCTGAAAAACTACATATCAGACTGACACAAGCATTTATATGTACAAGGGGTTGTATGATGCACCAGGCATACATTTAAACCATGTTTATGGGTATATTAGTTTACATTAAGTGTTTTTTCCCATTTACTAGTATCACATGGCAACTTTTGTTTCTTTGGACCTGAACACAATTAAGATTCTTTTTGAGAAAATAAGGCAGCAACCAGCTCCCAGAATAGCTGTCCAAAGGACATGTCCACCTACCCACCTACCAACCTAAAATGGCCCTGAACCCTAGTTACTCTGCATGCAAGCTGGAAAGCATTCATAAAGTAGGTAAAAAGAGGACATTGAAGAGGGACTGATGGGCTTCAGGTAAATGCCGTCTTTCAGGAACACATGAGGATCTAGGTAAGCATTGTGGTACAAGGGAACTGGGGGGTCCCAGATAAGATCTGAAGAAAGTCGCCTGTTTTTTCACCACTAAGCTGAGGAAATGACACCCCCAGTTCCTTGCTTCCCTAGTTGCAAGACAACAAGGAGGGTCAGGATATACATAGACTTAACACTGAAGAAGAAGCATGGTTCTTCAAACAGTGCTTGAAGACACTCAATTCCGCATATCCTACAAGCCAATGGAATAAGTCTTCAGACCTTACCGTTTGGGAATTTAACACAGCAATCCAGGGTGAAGTGAAAAAAATTAGGCCAATAATTAAGTGAGTTTTGACATGAATTGCTTATAGCAGATGCACAGTAAAAAAACATATACAATTATACAGTATACATATTTCCCTAATTCCCCAGTGATTTTTCTTTTAATGAAAAAGACATGCGCGATCAATCACGTTTTAATAAGTTATTACTGTTAAATGCTATAGTATGGTTGCATTATTGCCTAAAGAATAAAAAAAAAGCACATTATGGCTCAATAAGTGATCGTTTGCCCTTGAAAAGGATAAAGTTTGCTGGGGGTCTTACTTTGTTTTTTTTCATGGGTTTGGCTAGTTTTGACAGGGCAGCAATACCCACAGCGTGAGCATGGTTTTCTTGGCACTCCTGGTGTGGGCACAGACTGTTCCTGGAAAAAAACTGCCAATGTAGATGTACAGTCTTCTGTAGTTCACTCAAAGACTGTAAAACTTGAACCTATTTGGCAGTATTTGAGTGACTATTTGACACACAAACTTTAACTGGGAAAAACTTGATAGAGCACGCATGCTGACTTGCAATTTCAGTCGCTCGCTACCATTATCTATTCTCTTTGATCATCACTCGCTGCCATCTCAATACACAGTATGCAGTACTCTTACACAATACTTTAGACATTTACCACAGCGTTCTACAACAAAATGTATTTTTACAGAAATTCACATTATTTGGAAACCCGCAGCACAGTTTTCATGGAAATACCTAAAGCGCTTCAGCTGGATGATGAATTTACACTATTTGCAATTCAATTAACTGCGAAAGGTTAAAAAAGATGTTATACTAAAACATGACTAACCTGAAGCAACGAATACTAATAGGGTTCCTGCCGCAGAGAACAACTCCTGTTTTCACTCCTGAGAGATGCTGCTTTCAAACATTATGCACTGGCAAACATGCCTTTAATTTAATAGCTGTGCACATGCTGTATTTTCCTTTTAATGACTCTAGATGGCGCTATTGTTTTACATTCCATGGAGGACAATCACCATGCCTAATTTATTATTATTATTATTATATTATTATTATTGTGGATTTATATAGCCCAACATTTTCCGTGTTCTTTACAATTACAGTATCATCCATTACATCAGGGTATACATGTTATACAAAGTCATACATATTACATATACAGGTAATACATAATATAAGTAACCAGAATGATGGTTCTTACAGCAATAATGTGGTACAATAGGAAAGAAGAGCTTGCCCAAAGAGCTTACAGTCTAAGAAATGGGGGTGAGACATAAGGTGACGTGAGGCTGTAATATAGATTGGCAGTGGCAGTGACAGAGGCAGTTAGGATCAGGTTGGGTCAGTGAGAGGGGTAATGTCTAGGCCAGGTTATAAGCTTGCTGAAGAGGTGGGTTTTAAGTTACGTTCGAAGGTATTAAGGGATGGTGAATGACAGGGCGAGGAAGGGAGTCCTAGAGCAGCACAAGCAAAGTCCTGAAGAGGTGACAAGGGTGGATGAGAGGAGAATATAATTTGCAAAGTATCAAAGCAAAGGACTGATCAAGAAGAATGAGCAAAGAGTTGTACTTTTAGATTTAGAAGTACTGCAGATCATTGGTCACATTAGTGAGGACAGATTGTGCGCCTCTCAGCCCATCACAGCACGTGGTTGCCGGTCCGGCCCCCTACTTGTAGTTCCAGCAAGGAGCCGGTCAGAACACCGCTAGAGCACTGGCTTTAAGTAGTGTTTCTGCTTCTTTTTGGGGTGGAGGGGGGTGGGAAGGGATGCCCTCTAACATATTCAAATTATTTTGTAGGGTGGAGATGCCTTTGTGTTCGCCCCTGATAGCACACACGATTTGGTGAGTCATGTGACACTAATGCTGAACCAGGAGTTCCACACAAAATCTTCCCTAATATTCCTGATGATATAGCTGAGTACAGATTTATTCCAGGTGGCAAAGCTTGGTTGCAGCCTGCCCAGCATATTGCCAGCATAGCCTCTAAGGTTATACTTGTACATTTAAAATAGTTTAATATATTGAATAGTAAAAATGCACCACTCTAATGCCCAATATATAAGTATGAACATACCAATCAGGGTTGTTCAGTGAAAAAAATTAAACTCTGAACTTCCGGTACCAAAACTAAAAAAAGTAAAAGTAAAAAAATTTGACGTCAAAAATTATTGAACCACTGTGAAATTTATAATACAAATTTAGACTATTAGATTTAGACATTGGAACCAGATTGGGTCAGAACTACCCAGATTTAAATTTATATTTAGTTAAGGCAATGCACTGAAGACCTGCTAAATTTGAATAACTAAAGCCAGTATTTTTTATGGGGAAGGATGACAACCCTAGAGACGTTAGAAACCATTATAATTCTCTATTGGAAGAGATATCCCTGGCTCTTTTTAATAAAATGAAAATATCTGAGACACGATGTTGAAAAGCAGTTTGTGTTTATACACATAATATTTGACTCCATTAATGTTTACCTTATTATCAGTGGAGAAACTGCAGAGGCCTGGATGGGCACCTTGCAGATTTTGTACCAGGACCCTGACATCACCACCTCCCATCCATAACCGCAGATCTGATCCATGCCCCACTGTAATTATGTCACAGAATATTATCTCTATTTTGAAATCCTACATTATAACTCTTTAATATGTTAAAGGGATCAATCCTAGCTTACAAGGTAGGATTTTCAGAAGTTGTTTTTGAAAACCTACCTATGTTTACTTTGCCATACTTTATTTCCTTGTCCGGAAAGTGTTAAATCTCAGCAAGGAATGAAAATACTGCGCTCAAAAGCGGAGTGAACGGGATTTTGCTGCAGCCTGTTACCGTAATTAGTGATCAGAGCAAAGTGCATTGTTAACTGACATCCTCACTTGTAATCTTCTGGAACACCCTACTCCATTTGAGTGGTTTGATTTACATAGAAGGGTGAAGATGTAGCATGCATAAGCTTATAATTAAAGTTGGAAGGTTAACAGTGACATTATTCCAGTAAAGCTGTACATCTTGAAAATATGGTTTCCTTTAATCAGCAATTTTTAATTCAGATGCTTTGAAAGAGTAATATAACACCTCTTCAATGTGAATACTCAAAAATGAGCATTAGGGCAACAGCTAAAGAAATATTATTTAACCAGAAATCAAACCACAGTGAATTCCACTGTTGTACCCCAGTCTGAAATGTACAGTTTCTGGGACGATTATGCAACAAAATGATGTATATTAAAAGGTGCTTGATAGAAAAAAAAAAAATTGCTCTATATAGTTAGGAATATGTTTATGATGTTGGACATGATGTTGGACGTTGCTGATTGGCTGGCAAAGCTGACCCATCACTTTTAAGATTCTCTGCTGGAGAGTATGAATGTAAAACAGTTGTCACAAGGTAACTAGCACCAAAGTAAATATTGTTTGAACAGGAGGATAAGGCTACAACACAAACTTCAATATATTTAGACATATGTAAAAGGGTTTTGTGGGCCATTACTGTAACGCAATAGTCTTCAAGGCACAGGGACAGTCTGTGCATTATTTAATAGAGAGCGCAAATAAGTCATATGAAACATATTTCGATGTTATTGTACTAAAAAACAACTGTAACACACAATGAGCAGACTGAAGATGTCCTGATGTTTCCACCTATATATGGCACAGCGTGGAGCAGAGCAATTTTTTCCCTTCCTGTTTATCTGGTTTCACAAGGAAGCTAGACTCACAAAACATATTGTTTGGCAGTAAAGTTGATGGATCTGAGATAATTAATTCATTTATTACCCTTTGATGATTTATATCTTTTGATGCACACTGAACATCAGCGATTGGATGTGGTCTTTCTATAGGCCACGGCCGAGGGAAACACACAGTCCCTAGTGTTCTTCCTATGACTGTTTGTTCACTGATCCTTGAAAAATTACAGATGGGATCTTTCAAAAATCTTTACTGTGTGTTTCCACCTTAAGTGTTTTCTACCAGAACCCCCAAATCTTTTTCCAACAGATTCAATTAGCATAGAGTTTTTTATGGTGTAGGTGTAACAAGGATTGTTTTACTCAAAATGTATTCCCTTACATTTATCAACATTGAATCTTATTTGCCATTATGCTGCCCTGACAATCTATCTAGGTCTGCTTGCAGCACTTGTAGATATCTTAGGAACTATAGTTTGCAGAAATGCTTCTATCCAATTCATTCTTTATGATTGAGAAATAAGATTGAAGTTGGTTTTTTTGGGTGAATATTTACTTTATTTACAGGGCTGCTTTGAAAACATTTTTTTATCCATTGTAGGTTAACAAGCGCTAAATAAGCCCAAGGGGTGCATTGCTTATTTATGGCCCTAATTTAATGAGTTTATCTAGGGTAGCTTAACCATTAAAAGATCAGCCAAGATAATGCAAACAGCAATGCTCACTAGAAGGAAACCAAACTAACAAACTGTTCATGGAAATGAAAAAATAAATTGCTGTGGTGTCCTCCAAGGTGTATTTTTCTGCAGGGCAGATGTAAAGATTAACATAAAATATAAAAAGAACATTCAAAAAAAATATGTGCTGGGGATACTTTGACATCTAAGCTATTAAGATGTGCTGGAGAACATCTTAGAAATCTATATGTTTATTAAAGGTCCCAAATGAACAATAGATGTCTATCTAGAATTTTCCATGATCATAAAATTGTTTAATCGGGCTTAAATTCATTCAAAGGCAAAATCAATTATTCCCACAATTCAGCAAAAATCTGCAGGGAAAATAGATATATAGAAAGATACACCTTAGGTGCATACAAAGGACAAATTTTAGTTGGGACAAGACATCAGAGGTGATTTTTGGCCGCAATGAAGTGTGCCATGCACTTTATATTAAAGGACATGTTTACCCCCAAAACTAAAATTTAACCCACTACTGGCCCCACTGTGTAGTTTAAAAAAATCCTTACCTTACATCTCTGCTCCTTATGGTTCTCCTGCAGTGCCTTTCAAAACTCCAGGATACCAAAGAAAAGGAGCTGTCTTCCTGTGTAAAAGGTTTCTGTCTCCTTTTGCTGTGGTCGCAACAATTGCCCAACACTAATGTGCTCTTTTTAATGTGCGACCGGATAGCGCATTAAAACGCAGCATTGTGGCCTAGCCCAAACTGTAGCTATTGGATAAAAGAATCACCACATTGACGCAGGCAGTCAAATCACAATCGGATCCCTCTTTATTTTACAAAAATTACAGTCAGTGAGTATGAGGCCTCAATTCCAGGTACTATGTAAACTTATGGCCAAATGAAACATTTTGTTAAGATGACATTGAAATGTTGGCTGGGAACTGCAGCTTTATTTCTGTATCTGCCAATCTTTTACATTTTCTGGACAACGCACACTGTTGATATGGCATAGCAGCGTGGTACCAAACCTTTCACTATTCCAAGTGTCAAAAAAGTCACTTGAACAAAAGTGGGCATCTAATGATGGTTCCTATGGTAACCAAGGGAGAACGAATGCCCGTGCAGCCAATCTTGAAAAATATCAATGAATATTAATGGTCAATTTTCTGCTCAGGACATGCTTCTGTCAGATGATGCCAGTTAATCTTTTAAAAGGAGGGTTCGGAGCTGCATATAACAGGTTTCTTCTAGTATCTTGGAGGTTAACACAAAGGCAGATAATGGCAGATAATGAAGTAAAGATATTATTAGTAAGACCAGACACAAAAGACATTATGGTTTATTCACTAAAGTGTCCTAGCCATTATCAGTCTACTATTCAATTCACTTAAATGTTCTTTATGTATTGAGAATAATGACTCACATCCATATTGTAATTCTGCATTCCACCAAAATATCCCTTTTTGCAGAAAGTGTGGTGACCTTATATATTAGATTACAAACCTTCAGGTTTTATTTTATTCTGCTTTAATCTACAAAGATAAAATACAGTCAACCACCTCTTATCTAATCTATTGAGAACAATCAGTTGGGCTTGACCCTTAAAGGAGAACTATAGTGTGTATAAAGTGTTTTCAAATACAGTTAACAGGTGTCCCACTAATCCCGGGAAGTTGTGGGAGTCTCCCAATTTCTGTGGTGGTCTCCCTGAGACCACCCCAAACTTCCACAACTTCAAAGACTTGCAGCCTCCTCCCCTGGAATGCACCTTACCTGGACACTGCGCCCCGAAACGCCCCTAACTCCACCTCTGCCCAGCCCTTTGGCTCCTAACTCCATCCCCCAAGATGACATCACAAACATCTCGTCCTCGTAGCCATGCCCCTTGCCGCGACCCATTTCTCCAACCTGCCTGGAAGCCTCATATGGCAGGGTGGGATGTCTGAGTTTAGATGGAAAGTACCAGGGGAAGGGAGGTAGGATTGGTACTTTCTACTAGGGATGGACTAGAAATCGCGTTTGAGACTGATTTTATGAGTTTGTACAAAATCAGACTTTTTAGAACCCTCCAAACTATAACAATTGGGTTTTTTAAACACTCTGACATATTTTCGATAATTATTGAAAATTCAAGGATTATAGAATTTTTGAATTGATAACCCTCGACGTTAGCACTCCATAACCCTAGAATGTGGCGTTCGGTACATAAGAGGGTTATGGCTGAATTTAAGAGTTAGCGAACACTACATTCGAGGGTTATCAACGAATTTGAGGGTTATGGAATGCCGTATTCGAGGGTTTTGGACAAATATGAGGGTTAGTGAACGTCGATAACACTCAAATGTAGTTTTCGTTACCCTCGAATTCGTCCATTACCCTCGAATGTGGCATTTGGTAAACATCAAAATTCAGCGATAGCTCTCGAATGTGGTAATCAATTTTGGTAGCCCTCGAAAACTCGGATACCCGACGATTACCCAATTGTGGGTAAAGTTACGGGGTTATTCAATAAAAGTTCTTATCGTTAAAAATGGTGCTAATTTTGCCCCAACCAATCAGATGTTAGATTTCAAATGTTAAATAAGATCTGATTGGTTGTTAGTGTTTAAACATGTTTTGGTGATATCTATGTGTTCCCCAGACCATTTCCTAAGTCCCAGAGCCATTTACAGTAAGTTACCATTGTTATTTTAACTATATTTTATCAGAAATTTTTGAACTATTTTTCTCCATTTACTTTAGTTTTAGATCCATAGAACTATAGAACGTTTACTGAAGTTCTATAGTTCTAAAAAGAATCAAACTTCCCAATATAATTTCTATGAGGAGAGATAGCACAAAAAAAATCTAGAAGATCTACGATATATCAAAAGTTAATATTTAAGGTGGACATGCCCTTTAATACAGTAAGGTCCAGTGCACTAACCTGACAGATAAAAAAACTGTATGCTGTAGCTCCTCAATGAAACAATATTGGGTGGGAGGTAGGAATAATTAATCCTACCTCCCTGCCCCAGGTACTTTTCTTTTTTAAAAGGTACATTTTTACAGTATATTTGTCCTCTAACCCATGTGATCATAAAAATAGACCGACAAGCTTCTTCATTAACAAAAAATATTTTCATTACCTGGTGGCAAGAAAAGGCCCTTGCGCATGTTTTTTTGAGACATTATCCTGGTCTACCAATGGTTCCTGGAAGGCTTGTGATGGATTGCCTAATCAGGCAGGAACAAGAGGAGCTAAGATAATAGTTGGGGAAAAGCACTGCATGTAAGGATGTTCTTTCTGCCAAAGGGTCCATGGATCTGTAAGACAGGTGCACATAGACGTAACAATCGTATTGGGCATCTTACGGCCGCCGATTGTATGATTCAGGTATTTTACAATTGTCGCCCCTTGAAAGGGGTGGTAGTTACAGTATGCCACTGATTGGGTGTGACCTAAGAAAAGTGGCCTGGTTCAAAATAGCCCCTCTTCACTTTTTCCAATTTTGGGAGCCGTTTCAGTGGTTGAAATTTTGGTAGTTCCACAGCAAAATTCCATTAGTAGTTTCACCTGACGGAATCCCAAAAGCAGAAGAAATAGTTTAACCCGAAACCAGGTTCAGGTGTATGTATGGCCAATAACATGCCTACATTTACATGTATTATCTGCAAAATAGCAATACATGCAAATTTCTGATGTGTAGAATTTTGCTACATTTCCATGTACGTCAATTTCAATCAGTAACAACCCATATAAAGAAATATTCTAACAGTATATTCTAATAGCTACTGTGCATGTATGGAAGGTGGAATGGTGAAGATATTGCATACAAAACAAACAGGGAGATTCAATAAAAGTTCTTATCGTTTAAATGGTGCATTTTTTCAAATGTTAAATAAGATCTGATAGGTTGGGGCAAAATTAGCACCATTTTAAACGATAAGAACTTTTATTGAATAACCCTGAAAGTATCATAAACTAATAAAAAACAGTTAATGATCATGTCCTGTGTACAATATACAGTTTAAGGTGCTTTGCGGAGTTGTCTACTACATTGTTCTCCATATCCAGTATGTAACATTTTATTTGATGGTTGTGTTGTTAAAACATAAATATGTAATCAGGCCATATGAGTCAGTGTCAATAAAAACCAACCCACACATTGCTGCAAGACTTCCACAATTAAATTAACCTCTCTGGCAAACCAACAGGGGAGTTTGGTATGGGGTTATTTATTTAGAAAAGTCATGCATTTGACAGCTGCTTAATTACACTTAATAATGTGGTGCAAATAGATTACCATGCATGGAAGTTCTTTCTTTAGCCAATCACAAAACTTCCTTTAGACACTTTCCCATGCACACTTTAGGCTGGGTACACACCAGCAAATATTTCATCCTTACCATCTGCTCGTCACTATCTGACGTGATGAATCACTGTCAATCTCAGCAAGAGTAGGCCATCTTACAGTTCACCACGACTGATCATGCCATGATTTTCCCAAATAACTGACGAGAGCGGTTGTAGCCGCCCGCAAATAAACCATCCAATTTTTTGGGGGCCAACTGAGTGAAACACAGTAATATCATTCAGTCAGTTTGAAAAATTGGATGGTGTATATCCAGCTTTATAGCAGCTCATTCCTTTCATACAGATAGCAAGGTGTTTATTGCTTTATGCTTTTTTAAACATCTAGTAGATGTTTACTGGTGGTTCATTAGGATTCATTAACCCCTTTGAACTTGCACATATACAAAGTGGGACTATTTATTGCAAAAACCCATTAAAGTATTTTTTTTAAATTCAGCGTTTTTTCACCCACAAATTATAGTCAGTAAACTGGCTCTTTACAATGTAACTGCTCTGTAATTAACTTGCATGGTGTTTTGACTAATTCTATCTCTCTTTTTCAGAGGTCCATATGCTAATTTATTTAAAAATGGATCATTAAATCCCCAAATAAGATGTTCACCCTAATGACTAGCCATGTTAAACATTTAAGTACTTGGGTAATATTTCTCATTTTAAGTAAGCAAGATTCATGCTAGCCAATGTCACTGTATTATTGTTATTTTTGCTATATTGGAAATAAAAAGCATATCCACCACCAGAATAAAATTTCATATTTATCTTCCCCATCACCTCAAACCCTGAAATCATTATAGTTGCTCACCCTGTGGTCCCTGAAACCTTTCTTCACCGCAAGAAAGCCTACACCGGTGCAAGATGCTGGCTTTCTTACGAAATGCAGACGTCAGTCATGGCCATGATAGTGATGTCACAGCCAATGACTGACTTTGCACTAGGCCACACCTCCTCCATTCTACGTGCCTCCTCTAAAAAATCTCTCTGAGCTTAAAGAAGTGGTGAGAACCGGGGAGGAGAATCACGGTGGGGAAATTTGAGGATTATGGTTTTCAGGGACCACGAGGGGATGAGTTACTATTCCTTTCATTTTAATACTGGGGGTGGACACTTTACAAATAAATGTGAAAAACAAACAAAGAGACAAATATCATTCTTTCAAAATTCAGAATGTGATACCAAAAAAAAATATATATATATACTTACTCCTCTTTGCAATCCTTTATAGGACTTTATAGGTCTATTCCACTCCATCCCTCGTGGTAATTGTACAATCAAAGAATCAGGGTTTGCAGATGAGCCTCAAACAGTGGAAAACTGTAAAACTTTTATTGTGCTTTTAGCAACATGTTTTGGAGCTGTGCACTCCTTTATCAAGCTCGATAAAGGGGCGCACAGCTCCAAAACATGTTGCTAAGCACACAATAAAAGTTTTGCAGCTTTCCACTGTTTGAGGCTCGTCTCCAAACCTTGATTCTTTGATGCCAATAAATACCCTTGAATGTGTCCCAATGAGCATAAAAAATCATGGTGTTAGGGCCCCCCTCAATGCAAGGTGTTTATTGCATTGTAGATAAGAGGTGTTATCAAAACTGCCCAGGGTAAGGTCTCAAAACAGCATTGTACATGGCAGACAATTGTCTGGGGAAAAAAAATGTCAGGGGGAAAAAAAATGAAAGTAATAGTAGAAAAACACAGTGGTTGGCTCAGGCACCTGGGAAATGGTCAGGGAAAAATGTAGAAATCACCAAAAGGGTAATAAATACACTTCCTGTGCGTGAACTATTTTTTAAGGTTCCACAGGCTACTTTCCAATATTATGCAAGGCTAATTTCCAGGGTTGCAGAAATCTTGTATATTTTGTCTAAAGTATCTAAAGTAGCCTCAATAACCCTCAAAAATACGGAATTACTTTCGAGGGTTTCCAAATATACAGTACGAGGCTAGTTTCGAAGGTTACCAAAAATACCGAAAGTTTTGAGATATGAATATTCCAAACAGTTCTGATTGGAACTTTGGGACTAATCCCTAATCAGTAACGGTTGTCTAAACAAATTTGTGGGTGATGCTCCTTCTTCCCAAGATTCTCTACTTCTGGTAGAACCTTCCTGTGAGCCAAAATCTTTATTTAGTTTCAGCCCTATAGACTTAAAGGAGACAGCAACAAAGTGAACTACCATGGGTGCAAACCCTGAGCCATAGGGGGACCCGTCTTTTTACTTTTCCTATGAAAGATAAAGCATCCCACTACACAACCAATGCAGATGTTTGGCTTAGTGGGCCCAGTGATTTCTAGTTCAATGATTGGAATGGTATTATGTTTTTTGTTTTAAAAATATGGCAGGAATCACTTGAACTTAAATTGTTGTCGAGATTTCATCTTCTTTTAAAGGAAAACGTTGGATCCAGGCTGAGAATCAGGGATTTGAACATTTAATCAGATTTTTTATTATCCTGTGATTTTACTGGCCATTTTATTTGGTATTACAGATTTATCTTCCATAGCTGATCAAATAGAAAGGATCACAGATAAAGTGGTTTATACTGGTGATCCTTAGACTTTAAACCCTTGGCTGTCCATGGGATGCTATAGAGTCACAGGTTGATGGTAATTCCTTTAGATCACTGCCAATCAATTTTAGTATGGTAATTAGGACTGGCATTTGGTTTTGCTATTTTGGGGATTCCTTATTAAAGGAATGTGTGTTCTGTTTAATCCTAAATATATTGATTTGGCCTCATTGCTTTTAAATAGTTGGACAGAATCTTTCAAATATCAACTCCTTGTGTTCCAAATTACCTAACAACTAGGATAGATGAAGACGGATGCAATATTCAGCTGTGCAAATCTTTCATTAGCATCTAACCAGGCATGGCATGCAACTGCCAATACCGCTTTAACTATAAACCACACCGTAATCATATATCATGGCATAAACAGTCACTCGCTAACTCCTCGTTCCTAGGCAGGATTTCCTTTAAAGCCAGGGAACATTAACACAAATTAACTCAATTACCCTTGGACACTTTTCCACATGAAGTTGGATATATGCAAGTGGGCTTTACAAACACAGGCTTATATTGTTTACTGTCAGCGAATGAGTGTCTTTAGCTCTCTGTGTGCACAGCTGTCTCTATTAACAAGGACAGCATTTGGAAAGCAAAAAGGTGCTAAACCTTGGGTGAAAAGCACCTTAAGTATTCACATTTCCTTTATTATTGATTTTTACCAGTTACGTGTTGTGCTTTAATGCATGCTAGACAAGGGTTACCTTATTTAACTTATATTACACCGCTTGTGCTGTTTAGAAGCTTTCATTATGTTTGGATGTATGGCCAGAAAGCAATAGACTTTTCTAAGGTGTACTAACAGATTGATTTCTTTACAGGAACTGAATGTTCCTGTTCATTTATTTGTAGTAGCATACAGGATAGGCGTTTGTTAATGAACCTAAAGGGTGTTTATGTTATTGAGACTTATATTAAAGAGGAACTGTGGTCCAAAAAGGACTTTAGGCAAATTGATAGGAATTGCTCTCCTAAGAATTTTTGCAATTTATTTTCATTGTTATTGTTTCATTGTTTCATTTATTTTACATAGTTTTGAAGATATTTACAGTTTTGTGTGTGATATGGCAGCAGCATCACCGGGTCCCCTGCACTTCCTGCTTCCTGCTCTGAAACCTGTCAGTCAATCTGCCCTGTGTCTCCTCCCCTTTGCAGCCCCCTGGTCCCTCCCACTCATGGACCCCATGTTCCCTCCAGTTGCAGGCCCCCCTTGGCCCATTCCCTTACAGCCCCATGTGGCCCCGCCCACTCACGGGTGTCATGGCCCAGCCCACTCGAAAACTCTGTGGAAACAGACTTTTCAGGCAGCGTGAGAACAGAGTGAGAACTCTGCATGAAAAGGCTGTTTTCACATAGTGAGAGAGAAGGGCTGTAGATTCCCTTACCTTCTCTGCAGCTGCAGGTCCTTCACACAACAGAGAGGAGGAGGGACTTCCTGTCTCCCTCACAAACTGACGGAGTCTGAGGCTGTGCTCGCCGGTGGCACTGTGCAGAAGAAGCCTTAGGAATGTCACATGTCAGCTTCCTACCCATTAATTTTCTGGTCAGTCATTTCTTTAGACCACAGTTCCCCTTTAAAGTTAAAAGATATTTCTTGCATAAGTGTATGTTTCAAATGTTGAGAAAGACTTACCAACTGTCCTGAGATTTGTAGCACAGTCCTGTAGTGTCACAACATCCGCAGGAGGTATGAGCAGTGGAATATGATTGGATTATTTGTTGTCTGCAAGTTGTCAGTGTTACCTTTTCTCTTCTCATTCAGATACAGTATGTACTAAGAAACATGGCATTGATAGTGCAAAGGTTAACTCCGCTTAAAACCATACCCTACCCCCACCAGATTACCAAACCCCATAAAAGAGACGTGACACCAGCTTTGGATCAAAAGGCCACAGCATATTTATTATTCTTTATACAATAAGCTTAAAGTGCATCATAAACATTAGAACATTAAAACTTTACCTTGTAAACATGAACATTTTAAACCTTATTTGCAACCTGGTCCATAGAGGCCTGCAACCTTGCCTATAATCCATCAACCCATCAGCTGCT
Source organism: Hymenochirus boettgeri (assembly GCA_019447015.1). Classification (NCBI taxonomy): domain Eukaryota; kingdom Metazoa; phylum Chordata; class Amphibia; order Anura; family Pipidae; genus Hymenochirus; species Hymenochirus boettgeri. Next base: position 230,323,052 of record CM033471.1, read on the forward strand.
CCAACACCAGCTCAATGGGTGCCATATAATCCATCAACCCATCAGCCGCTCCAACACCAGCTCAATGGGTGACATATAATCCATCAACCAATCAGCCGCTCCAACACCAGCTCAATGGATTCCACCCTGTAACCAAAACTCGCCTCTCCCAGTGTCTCTCCCAGAGGCCCAATTGCAAGGTTAAAACATAATGCAAGTGCATAACAATTCTCTTCACCTATCTCCAAAACTGTGCCCCCTTTTTCCTCTATGGACCACCACCACTCGCTGTGACAACTAACTACCCATAAAATACTAATAATAAGGGAGGGAGGGTGGGGCTCTTTAACCTAAAAAGACTGGCACTGTGTTACTAACTACAGTCCCTTCTATACACTCTCTGCTCCACCCTATCCTGAACTCCTGACCTTGATTTAGCCCATTCCCCAATGTTTCTCATACACACTAACAATTCTGACATTACCTCCGTTTAACCCCTCACATCCCTGCCATGTCTTCCACTCCTAATAGTCCTTCCAGATCTTGATTTTGTGTGTGTGTGTGTGTGCGTGTGTGAAATTCAGTTTTTCATACAGAAATTGTGCAAATGCAATGTAATAGCAAAAAATATCTCATTGTCTGATTGAAAGTGTTCCTTTTTTTTTTTTTAGATCAGTATCGCTAAATAGTTTTTTTTTTTTTTAAATTTGTCTCTATATTCCATCTGGTTCGTTAGATGCAAAAACACATTTTACTAGGAGGGGCTGATATTGCTGCAGCTCCTTCTCAATTCCTCGCCTGGTGGGTTTATAGGCCTGATTTACCGACGTGTGCTGTGGGGTTAAAATTGTGCTAACCTATATTGAATAGGTTAGCGCAAGTTTAACTCCAAAATTGCACTGGCTGCACCAGTTTCACAAAAGACACCCGTGCAACCGGTGCAATGTATTTAATAAAGGATTTGCACCACTTTTAACTCCACAATTTAAGACCAGCTAATGGCTGGTCTTAAAGTGGTGCTGGGGTAAAGTCCCTTTTGGGATTTACAAATACACAAACATTGGTTAGGCACCGGTACTAATACAGATAGTGAATTTACTTATGAATAGGTGCTCCCCCATAAAATATATATCAGAACACACAAAAAAAGTATGGGTATAAATGGGCACACTATACGTAGTAAAAAATATATCAAAATTTATTAACCACTTATGGTACAAATAGGTAAATATATAGTATCAGACTCCCAAAACCCATCCCAAAAACAAACTTAAAAACATCCCCCTAATGACCATACCCTGCCTACCTACACAATATACCGGTATATCGTATACACATAACAATCCTGAATCTAAGTATATTGGCAGATCAACACTTTACAAATAAACATGTAAATGATGCAAAGGATTATCAGCAGTGAAGCTATGGTCGCTATAATACAATACCACAGGTCACCGGTGTGGAGGAGGCAAGGGGGTCGAGGGCCATTAAAAGCACGCCAGACGCGTTTCATCCGCCATCGAGGACTTCTTCAATGGGATTCCCCCATCCCTTCTCCTTTTGGGATTTACCACAAGGTGCAAATCCAGTATTAATAATACGGAAAGCCATATTTGCCCGGAGCAGTTTGCAGCTCTGGGTAAATGAGGCCCTATGTATCTGGTTAAAGTTTCAGTTTTACTTCCTTAGCAATTATTTCTGAGGAGGTAATAGAGAAACTAAAAAAACAAATTCGAGTGGAGCTCCATACCTTAGTTTCTCAGACTAGGCACACCTGGCAGGATAGTCCGCTCATGAAAGGAGACCGGTGACTCGTGACTCCCAAAACAGCAAGCATCAACTCAATAGGAAATATTCAGACATGGACTCAATCCAGCACTGGATAAAACTTCACTTTTATTAGCACCTTAACAACAGATGCCGGAGGACTGGCAAAAAAACGCCCTAACGCGTTTCGTGACGTCTATAAGTCACTTCATCAGATGGATAGTTTACTCATTGCGTGCATAGAGAAACTAAAAATGTAAAATGAGTAAGGCTGCATAAATAAATTACCCCACTGAGTTATGGACTGAGGTGCTGAAGTGAAAGCTCCTTCTTCTGAAAGATTGTTCTTACTTGACAAGCTGTCAAGGTAGTTTTCAGCCTTTACATCTCTTTGAATTCCTTTCAAGTATGAATTTCTATATGCTTCTATACCCAATGAATCCACGTCCCTCCCCCCTTTAACTACACATACCTGCCCCAAAGAGCTGTGCAGTGGGAATCTACCTACAATATTAATTATGCGTTTGTGTCACCTCTCCCAATGGGGCACATATCTCTTCACAAATTATAAATGAAAGAAAATGCATAAAATGTAGCTTGAGCATAATAAAGAATTTGTCAGACTCAATGCTCATTAATCAAATGTCAAGGCAAATAGCTTTTAAGACTGAAAAGAAAAGAAGAACTTTCACCTTGTGTGCCTGCTCGTCCAATCAGATGTGGAGTTTGTGTTTGCATAGACACAGTAAGTCTGCAGCTCTACAATCACAAAGCGGAACATTGGTGAACACACAATGTAGATATTCAGAAAGTAGCTGATGTCTAGTTCTGCGGATCAGCTATAAAAGCTTTTGAATCTGCCGTGTTGTTCTTGTTACTGTGAATTGGAGAAAAAAAAGGTTGGAGACAGTCATGGCTGCATTTCTTCTTGAATTTCCACGTACGCTATATAATAAAGGGTCCAAATATTGGCTAGAGCACTTTGCGTAACAGCATCTTCTAGTTGTATGTATGTATATATGTAGGTATATGTTTATTATATAGCGCCACTTGGGGACAATATTAGAATACAAAAAGCATACAATAAATAAATACATAAATATATAAATAGGTATGAGCATCATGAAATATACAAGTGCTTGAAACATGTTACATGAGGAAAGAGGTTCCTGCTCCGTAGGTTCCTAATTAGGTGGGTAACATACAGATACATAGAAAAGGGTAGAAGTGCCATAGTAATAACTGGTGCAGTGTCAACAGTCCTATACTGTGCCAGAGAGATAGGATGAGAGGTTAGATTTAAACTTGTTTATTGAGGTTTCTTGATGAAGAGAGAGAATAGAATTCCAGGGAATGGGAACCACAAAAGAAAAAGGTCTAAAGGAATAGTTCACTCCCAAAGTGAACAATTCCTTTAATGTATTGATTGAAGGCAGGGAGGTTATCGTATGTGCGATAATGCACGCTATAGCTGCACAGAACAAGGAAGAGGTCAGAGATTTCACTGTGGCCACGGTGGATCACACAAAACGTGACTCCCAATAAACTCGACCTCATGATGGTCCATAAAGCTGTCAAGAAATATAAGTTATTAATATAAGGATTATCCCCTTATTTCCCAGCATTCCAGCACACCCCATGTTTTAGTTGCTGACTGTTATGTTTGTAGTAGTCCTGAGCTTGGTACAACAGGTAAACACAATTTACAAGTATCTAGAAAATGTTACAATCTACTATAGAAAGTTTGACATTTTAAAAAGGGAGCATGTGATTTAGGTCAATAAGTGTGGTCAACTTGTGCACACAAGTTTTTTAAAGGACCATGGTCTACTGGATAACAAGAAATATGGTAGCACTTACAGTTACATAATTTAGATATATACAGTGGTGTAACTACAGGCCCATCAATCTGCACACGGGTACCACGGTTAGCTGTTTTTTAAATAGCTGATTGTGCATATGTTAAAAAAGGTACACCGAATCAGGAACGAAACATTAGAAATTTACCTTATGCAAGATCCATCTGCCGTGACCCCTGACAATTCCCGACTTTTTTTGGTTTCACTTAAATATAGCGCGCATTAGAAAAGTCAGAAACAGTTGGGACCTACACGAGGATGCAAAATTTTGTTCCTGGCTTCAGTAAAATTAATTGAAAAATGGGAGGTAAGCCTCATAGCTTGTTGACATTCAATCATGTGTGGAGGTATCTGCCAACATTGTTTAATGATCTGGCCTATCAGATTGCTAATTAATGTTGGGACATGATGGCCATTGTAATTTTGCAACATGCAAGACTTCCTGACTGCTCTCTTCGCCGTAATACAGACTGCCCAACTACTGATAAGGGATTGCTAGAAAAAGGTGCCAATACATTTATTAGCCGAATACGTTCAGGAGTAACTACATCCACTGAACATTATCCAGACTGAACATTGCAGGGATACACTTCCTGGACCGACATTCCTTGGTTTAACGTTTAGACCGGATCACTCCAAATTAGATTTTTAAACGTTTATATAAAACTCGTCCTTTTAACAAATTATGGAGTCTCTGTCTAAACTTACCACAGTGTAATGCAGAGGCCCAACTGAATAACAATGGATAAGATTGCCCAATCAAGAATTTACAGTTCATGTAGTGAGATTGTATGAATTTTGTAATTTGTGTGACCAAATTATGGTATTTCTTTATGCATCTTAAAAATAAAAAAAATAAAAAAGGTGTTTATACTTATTATACCAACACATGTGATTAAAAGTATTAAAGGAAAACTCGATTCTAAAAAGCATTATTCCCTGACACAGAAACAGCCACTTAAATGATATATCACTGGTCTTTCTATGTAATTCCTAACTAAAGATATACCTGTTTGAAATCAATCAAACCTTTCACTACAAACAGCACTGAAGATACTTTCACTTTCAGTTTTACTATTCTTTCTCTTCCTGGGTGAATCCCATTAATTAATACTGAACCCGGTGAGCTAGGGGAGGGAGCAGTAACTGCTGGGATTGCTGCACTGAAAGTCTTTAGCACTGTGTCTTTGGTTATGAATTACCTGAAAAGACAAGTCATACATCAATTTAATCAGCTGTTTCTGGCCTGTAAGTCAGGGGAAATGTGTTTCGGGGTTGACTTCCTTAAGCAGCCACTATTGTAGGTATAGATGTAACAAAATACACATTGTACATAGGTGTGATACATTGAATCATTAAAAGTGCGATTATTAATAGAGATTGGCCTTGGTTTGGAAAAGAAACTGGTTTTGTTTTGGAACTGTCAGTTTTGAAAAAATCCACAAATCCCGTGGAATTTTGGGAATTTTCCAAAATTTGGAACTTATCGAGAATTCTAAATTAGAAATCGAAAATGTGAAAATTCCATTTGAAAATTGGAAACTGGAAATCAAAAATTTCAGTAAGTTCCCCCACCAGATTCATTCCTCTCAAATTATTAAAGCAAATGTTTTAATTAAAGTTACTTGGTAAATTGTTTATAAATTAATAAAAGGGATGCCCAATGACATGGGGGCTAACCCCAAAACCCTGTAAGATATCTGATTGGTGGTTTATATGATCATGAGCCAATCAGATTGATTAAGAGACAGTACAACAAAAACTACCAATCGTTAACCCAGCTTCAGGGGCAGCCCCACCAAGGCAGCATCCACCATCAGAAGGATTCCTTTTATTCAGGTCTGAAAAGGTGCAGAATGTACCAGCTTCATTTTCATAAACATAAAAACAATCTAAAATGTTTTTTGAAATAAACACCTAACCAGCGTATGAAGCAAGGTTTGCTGCAGGATGTAGAAGATGTTTGCCGAGTTGGATAAACAGCAAACATTAAAAGGTGCAAACGTTTGCATGTGCTATAAAATTGCAGCATCAACCAATCAGATGTTAGCTTTTTACTGGGTTACTGCAGTTAGATATCATCTAATTGGTTACAGCAAAACTTTTGCACCTCTTATTGCATCCCCCCCCCCCAAACCTAGGTTTCACATTATCCTTAAGTTTCAAAGATACCCCTGAAGGTCCCTCGACGCTCCTCCTCTGCTTTGCTCTGCTCTGTTGCTGACAGCTGCTCCACTTCCTGGTTGCAGATGTCATTAAATGCGCAACGTGACGTCACGCCAAATCGCCTGACCGCCGTGTCCAGGAAATAGAGCAACTGTCAACGCAGAAGCCCTCTGCTCTTGTTTTTGCTTGAAACAGGAGCAGGCGGTTGCGCCCAGGTGGCAAGGGACCGGGTCAGGTGAATCCCTTCAGGGGAATCTTTGGAACTTAACGATAATCCGAAACCTAGGTTTTAGTTATTTCTAAGCAAACTTTATTTTAGACTGGGCATGCCCTTTAATCTTTATTGTTCACATTATTATATTACATCCGATAAACCCTGGATTGATCAATATTCATACCTGATGTTTGATTTGCAGCCTTCTGGGAAAACATTAAACTATAAACAAGATGGAAAATTATAGTCTATATAACCTGGGGTCTATCAAAAAAAAAATTACATTTACCTCTTTGTGTCTAAAGGGTTAACGGAAAAAATACTAGTGTTTACTAGAAATAGCAATTCCCTGGGGATTTTCTTTTGCAAACTCTTCATGTGTAGCAAACTACTAATATTCCGTGTACCCCCCTACTAATTCTCCGACTGCTCAGAAAATTCCCATGGGGCCGACAGAAGCTCATCAGAGAAAAGAATGCATTCTAGATAGGTGACACGCTCACAATCACCAAAGCAATTACAGGAGGCGAGGACACGGTATATTCATTTTTGGCTCATTCTAAATATGACTTAAGATTCCCCTTGGGATTTTCAAATGAATGAAGACAACCTTGCCTCTGCCTATAATTTTCCCAGTGATTCTATATCTTCGGTCTCCCAGGGTTCAGAGATAAAATAGCAGGAAATAGGCTGCAGTGGAGAATGTATCCAGGTTTTTGTGGCTGGAAATTAGATTGAATTCCTACTGCTGAATTGTTAAAACAGGTTCCCCATGGATTTTCGGTGATGGCCCCGCAGGATTTGATGTACGAATGAGATGTTATTCTCTCCGATTCCTGTGACCCACTTATTTCCAATGCTCCTTGTTTTGTAGTTGAAACATCATGTTGTTGAGTACATGTACATCCAAGTGAGAATATTAATGCTTTGAAAGGTTAAAATATTAATAGATATGTTACTTAAACAAATGTTGTCATGACTGAGCATGGGGGAAGTTTTAAACAGGATATGGCGGAGAGTAGACCAGAGGGAGTCAGAAGAATCGGTGGTAGAGCAGGAAGTAAATCTTCGATGCTTGGAAGTTACAGACTCGGGAGAAATGTGAAGGATTACTACTGACAAAAATAGAGCTAGTGGAGTCAAATATAGTTAAACTGTACTTGTGGAAAAATAAATACAAATCAAATCTGTACCTAGGAATTTCAGCAGGCAGGAGATATCATATCAGAGGAATGGACATTGTACATTATTTTGGTTAGATTTCACAGCTGCGTGCCGGTGGAAGCTACTGAGCTGACATTTAGATTTTATTTAAAAGATTGGGATGAAGGAAGAAAAGAAATCAGGGGAACATCGTATCTCAGGCAGGATTCGCTTGCAGCAATGTGTGAATGTACAGTATGCACATGGACACTTCTGATTAACCTGAAATAACTACAGTATCAGACTGACACAAGCATTTATATTGTACAAGGGGTTGTATGATGCACCAGGCATACATTTAAACCATGTTTATGGGTATATTAGTTTACATTAAGTGTTTTTCCCATTTACTAGTATCACATGGCAACTTTTGTTTTCTTTGGACCTGAACAACAATTAAGATTCTTTTTGAGAAAGATAAGGCAGCAATCCAGCTCCCAGAATAGCTGTCCAAAGGACATGTCCACCTACCCACCTACCTACCTAAAATGGGCCCTGAACCCTAGTTACTGCTATGCAAGCTTGTAAAGCATTCATAAAGTAGGTAAAGAAGAGGGACATTAGAAGAGGGACTGATGGGCTTCATGGTAAATGCCGTCTTTCAGGAACACTGAGGATCTAGGTAAGCATTGTGGTACAAGGGAACTGGGGGGTCCCAGATAAGATCTGAAGATAAGTCGCCTGTTTTTTCACCACTAAGCTGAGGAAATGACACCCCCAGTTCCTTGCTTCCCTAGTTGCAAGACAACAAGGAGGGTCAGGATATACATAGACTTAACACAATGAAAGAAGAAGCATGGTTCTTCCAAACAGTGCTTGAAGACATCAATTCCTCATATCCATACAGAAGCCAATGGAATAAGTCTTCAGACCTTAACGTTTGGGAAATTTAACACAGCAATCCAGGGTGAAGTGAGAAAAAAATTAGGCCAATAATTAAGTGAGTTTTGACATGAATTGCTTATAGCAGATGCACAGTAAAACATATACAATTATACAAGTATACATATTTCCCATAATTCCCCAGTGATTTTTCTTTTAATGAAAAAGACATGCGCGATCAATCACGTTTTTAAATAAAGTTATTACTGTTAAATGCTATTAGGTATGGTTATGCATTATTGCCTAAAGAATAAAAAAAAAGCACATTATGGCTCAATAAGTGATCGTTTGCCCTTGAAAAGGATAAAGTTTGCTGGGGGTCTTAGCTTTTTTCATGGGTTTGGCTACGTTTTGACAGGGCAGCAATACCCACAGCGTGAGCATGGTTTTCTTGGCACTCCTGGTGTGGGCACAGACTGTTCCTGGGAAAAAAACTGCCAATGTTAGATGTACAGTCTTCTGTAGTTCACTCAAAGACTGTAAAACTTGAACCTATTTGGCAGTATTTGTAGTGACTATTTGACACACAAACTTTAACTGGGAATCAACTTGATAGAGCACGCATTGCTGACTTGCAGATTTCAAGTCGCTCGCTACCATTCTAGTCTCTTTGATCATCACTCGCTGCCATCTCAATACACAGTATGCAGTACTCTTACACAATACTTTAGACATTTACCACAGCGTTCTACAACAAAATGTATTTTTACAGAAATTCACATTATTTGGAAACCCGCAGCACAGTTTTCATGGAAATACCTAAAGCGCTTCAGCTGGATGATGAATTTACACTATTTGCAATTCAATTAACTGCGAAAGGTTAAAAGAATGTTATACTTAAAACATGACTTAACCTGAAGCAACGAATACTTAATAGGGTTCCTGCCGCAGAGAACAACTCCTGTTTTCACTCCTGAGAGATGCTGCTTTCAAACATTATGCACTGGCAAACATGCCTTTTAATTTAATAGCTGTGCACATGCTGTATTTTCCTTTTAATGAGCTCTAGATGGCGCTATTGTTTTTACAGTCCATGGAGGACAATCACCATGCCTAATTTATTATTATTATTATTATTATTATTATTATTGTGGATTTATATAGCGCCAACATTTTCCGTGGTGCTTTACAATTACATAGTCATCCATTACATACAGGGTAATACATGTTATACAAAGTCATACATATTACATATACAGGTAATACATAATATAAGTAACCAGAATGATGGGTTTCTTACAGCAATAATGTGGTACAATAGGAAAGAAGAGCTTGCCCAAAGAGCTTACAGTCTAAAGGAAATGGGGGTGAGACATAAGGTGACGTGAAGGCTGTAATATAGATTGGCAGTGGCAGTGACAAGAGGCAGTTAGGATCAGGTTGGGTCAGTGAGAGGGGTAATGTCTAGGCCAGGTTATAAGCTTGCCTGAAGAGGTGGGTTTTAAGGTTACGTTCGAAGGTATTAAGGGATGGTGAATGACAGGCGGAGGAAGGGAGTCCTAGAGCAGCACAAGCAAAGTCCTGAAGAGGTGACAAGGGTGGATGAGAGGAGAATATAATTTGCAAAAGTATCAAAAGCAAAGGACTGATCAAGAAGAATGAGCAAAGAGTAGTGACTTTTAGATTTAGAAGTACTGCAGATCATTGGTCACATTAGTGAGGACAGATTGGCTGCCTCTCAGCCCATCACAGCCGTGGTTGCCGGTCCGGCCCCCTACTTGTAGTTCCAGCAAGGAGCCGGGTCAGAACACCGCTAGAGCACTGGCTTTAAGTAGTGTTCTGCTTCTTTTTTGGGGTGGAGGGGGGTGGGAAGGGATGCCCTCTAACATATTTCAAATTATTTTGTAGGGTGGAGATGCCTTTTAGTTACGCCCCTGATAGCACACACGATTTGGTGAGTCATGTGACACTAATGGCTGAACCAGGAGTTCCACACAAAAATCTTCCCTAATTATTCCTGATGATATAGCTGAGTACAGATTTATTCCAGGTGGCAAAGCTTGGTTGCAGCCTGCCCAGCATATTGCCAGCATAGCCTCTAAGGTTATACTTGTACATTTAAAAATAGTTTAATATATTGAATAGTAAAAATGCCACCTGAATGCCCAATATATAAGTATGAACATACCAATCAAGGTTTGTTTCAGTGAAAAAAATTAACTCTGAACTTCCGGTACCAAAACTAAAAAAAGTAAAAGTAAAAAAAATGTTGACGTCAAAAATTATTGAAACCACTGTGAAATTTCAATACAAATTTAGACTATTAGAATTTAGACATTGGAACCAGATTTGGGTCAGAACTACCCAGATTTAAATTTATATTATAGTTTAAAGGCAATGCACTGAAGACCTGCTAAATTTGCAAATACTAAAGCCAGTATTTTTTATGGGGAAGGATGACAACCCTAGAGACAGTTAGAAACCATTTATAATTCTCTGATTTAGAGGATATCCCTGGCTCTTTTTAATAAGAATGAAAATATCTGAGACACGACTGTTAGAAAGCCAGTTTGTTGTTTATACACATAATATTTACTCCATTTTAATGTTTACCTTATTATCAGTGGAGAAACTGCAGAGGCCTGGATGGGCACCTTGCAGATTTTGTACCAGGACCCTGACTATCAGCCACCTCCCATCCATAACCGCAGATCTGATCCATGCCCCACTGTAATTATGTCACAGAATATTATCTCTATTTTGAAATCCTACATTATACATCTTTAATATGTTAAAGGGATCCAATCCTAGCTTACAAGGTAGGAATTTTCAGAAGTTGTTTTTGAAAACCTACCTATGTTTACTTTGCCATACATTTATTTCCTTGTCCGGAAAGTGTTAAATCTCAGCAAGGAATGAAATACTGCGCTCAAAAGCGGAGTGAACTGGATTTTTGCTGCAGAGCTGTTACCGTAAATTAGTGATCAGAGCAAAGTGCATTGTTATACTGACATCCTCACTTGTAATCTTCTGGAACACCTACTCCATTTGAGTGGTTTGATTTACATAGAAGGGTGAAGATGTAGCATGCATAAGCTTATAATTAAAGTTGGAAGGGTTAACAGTGAACATTATTCCAGTAAAGCTGTACATCTTGAAAATATGGTTTCCTTTAATCAGCAATTTTTAATTCAAGATGCTTTGAAAGAGTAATATAACAACCTCTTCAATGTGAAGTACCAAAAATGAGCATTTAGGGCACAGCTAAAGAAATATTATTTAACCAGAAATCAAACCACAGTGAATTCCACTGTTGTAACCCAGTCTGAAATGTACAGTATTCTGGTACGATTATTGCAACAAAATGATGTATATTAAAAGGTGCTTGATAGAAAAAAAAAAAATTGCTCTATAGTTAGGAATATTGTTATGATGTTGGACATGATGTTGGACGTTGCTGATTGGCTGGCAAAGCTGACCAATCACTTTTTAAGATTCTCTGCTGGAGAAGTATGAATGTCAAAACAGTTGTCACAAGGTAAACTAGCACCAAAGTAAATATTGTTTGAACAGGAGGATAAGGCTACACCAAACTTCAATAAATATTTAGACATAATGTAAAAGGGTTTTGTGGGCCATTACTGTAAGCAATAGTCTTCAAGGCACAGGACAGTCTGTGCATTATTATTATAGAGAGCTGCAAATAAGTCATATGAAACATATTTCGATGTTATTGTACTAAAAAACAATCTGTAAACACAATGAGCTGAGACTGAAGATGTCCTGATGTTTCCACCTATATAATGGCACAGCGTGGAGCAGAGCAATTTTTTCCCTTCCTGTTTATCTGGTTCAGCAAGGGAAGCTAGACTCACAAAACATATTGTTTGGCAGTAAAGTTGATGGATCTGAGATAAGTATATCAATTTATTACCCTTTGAATGATTTATATCTTTTGATGCACACTGAACATCAGCGATTGGATGTGTCAGTAAAAGGCAAGATTTACTCAAGTTTTAATAAAACTAAAAACTATTAAATTAAAGAGTAAAGCTAGCTATATTAAAGAGTAAAGCTAGCTATTCACGTACACTTTATTCTGATCGGATTCCAAAATTGGTTCGGAAGCACCTCAATCTTTCTGCAGATTTCAGCTTGAAATTTAGATTGGGACAGATGATGGGGCCAGCGGAAAATTTTCTACTTGGGGCAATCTTTGTTTTTCCACTAAAAAGTCAATTGGAACAACAGAAATTGTGTGATTTGGAGCAATCCAATCGAAATGTCGAAACCACTCCAAATGTTGAGCCTGTATAGAGGGTGCTTAACTGTGTCCTGTATCCATACAAGAGTCCTCTCTTTTACCTACAGACTAGGATGATGTCTCTAGCTTCTTTGGTTCTTAAGTTATAGGCTTGTAAAGTTACACACAAACAGTCAGTATAAACAAGGAAATGTGTGACAGTCACATAATGTACTGTGTAAGAATCCCCACTTCCCGCCCCCCCACCCCCCCCAAAAAAGCAATATTTTCTAAAGCTATGTAAAGACAGTAACAGCAGTATGATACAACTGGGCACAAGAGCCGGTTTAAGGGCAAATAGGGCCCTAGACAAATGGTGAGTTTTGTGCCCCCCTTTTTGTTCATGTTTTAATCACCAACCAACCGTGGCTTGTTGAGGTGGATGTGGTGGGCTAACTGGCTGGTGAACTGGAGCGCTGAACTAACAATGCTGCTAAACCCTACAGTCCTCCAGTTCCGCAGACACTGTTAGGTCAGCCCTGCAGCTTACCAGACACTGTTAGGTCAGCCCTCCAGTTCATCAGATACTGTTAGGTCAGCTCTCCAATTCACCAGACAATTTTGAATTAACAGTGGCTTGTGAACTGGTTGGCTGACTTAGTACTGGCTGGTGAACTGGAGGGCTGACCTAACAGTGGCTGGGGAACTGGAGGGCTGACATTTATATGCCATATATATGCCACAGAGTACCCCCAAGCAGATGCTGGTACATGCAATTATTCCCACAGTGGGACTGGTAAATGATGCCCATAGTGACTGGTGAATACAAGATGCCACTCAGAGTAGTATACTGTATATAAGATGCCCACAGTGACTGGACCATATAAGGTGCCCACAGTGATTAGTATAAGATACCCACAATGACTAGTCAATACAAGATGCCCACAGTGACTGGTCAATAAAAGAGGCCCACAGTGACTGGTCAATTATGCCCACAGTGACTGGTCAATATAAGCTGCCCACCATGACTGGTAAATACAAAATGCCACCCAGAGTAGTATATATAAGATGCCCACAGTGACTGGTCAATATAAGATGCTACCCACATAGAATGGTTCACATAATATGCTGACAGTTAGAGGTAAATGATGCCCACAGTGAATGGTATAAGATTTCCAAAGTGACTGGTAAATTATACCCACAGTGACTGGGAAATAATGCCCACAGTGATTGGTATTAGATGCCCACAGTGACTGCAAAATGATGCCCACAGTTACTGGTAAATTATGCCCACAGTGACTGGTAACTGATGTCCACAGTGACTGGTAACTGATGACCACAGTGACTGGAAAATGATGCCCACAGTAGCTGGTATTAGATTCACACAGTGACTGGAAAATTATGCCCACAGTGACTGGGAAATGATGCCCACTGTGACTGGGAAATTATGCCCACAGTGACTAGTAAATGATGCCAACAATGACTAGTAAATGATGTCCATAGTGACTGGTATTAGATGCCCACTGTGACTGGTAAATACAAATGCACTTTCTGCAGCAAACTTCACTTTCAATCAAACTTCATCGGCTTACAAGATCCCACCCAAGTCGAAATCCAATCAGAAAAATCACTTACCGGCAAGCGTTTTACAGGAAGTGATTTTTGTTCCTTGCTGGCAAACATCAATACTTAGGTGATCAGCTAATATTGATCTGTGCCTTTATTTATTTTTTTGCGTGTGTGTTTAAATAGCAAAGATTTTTTTTTTTTAAATCTCGATTTGTGAATTGATCTCTTTGATCTCTTTTTGGGATGCTCGTACATTCAAAGAGTTGCCGGCATATACCATGTGCATACTATTTGTACCCAGCCTGTAACAGGGGCCAGTATATTGTTCTTATCATAGTCTAGCTGTAGAGAATTCATATGTACACTCTGGTGTGTCAAAAAGAGCTTTATATCCCTTAAGGTGGGTATACACACTAAGGATAAAGGGCCCAAAAATATACCTCAACCACGATTTTGTCCCTGAACTTATGTATAGGGAGTTGGCCATGGTTGGGGGAAATCTGCAGTTCAGATCATGAGTATCTGCATTCGGGATTGTGAGTAGCACGATCGTTAGAAAATGACAGAATATTGCATGTGCTACTAGAGGTATTTTAAGTCACCGTGTTGAAGTAGAAAATTCAGGTTCCCCATGTACCTTCTGTATTAGAGGCCAGTTTGACTGAACTACTGTATGACTGTTCTCAGACCTATTTCCATGTGTAAACCCTGAATTATCCTCCTTGATATGCACTGATAGCTAATTTCATTGGACATCACTGATGAAATTCTATAGCAGGGGTGCCCAACCCAGCCGATGCTGGGGGCCTCACTAGCGGCACTAAGCACTGTGAGTGGACTGCAAGGAGTAGCCCGCCTCTGCTCCGCCCATTTATGCCCCCAAAATGATCCAGACACGCCCCTTTCCATGCCTACCCGTGGCTCCATGCGGGCCCGCAAAAAAATGCGGCCAGGCTGCGGGTTGGGCATCACTGTTCTATAGCAAGATCAGAATGTTGGGAAATCCAGAACCTGGTCAGTTCCCAAAAGATTTATATACTGTATGGTATATGAACATAGTGGGGCATTGCCAACACATTCTACTTTGGAGTATAATGTTTGTACTATCCCTTGGATATTAACAGAGACACAAGCAAAACAATCAATACGACCTTCACAATTTCCTTATAGAATCCTTTGTTTCTAAAGGTCTGTAGCGTATAATTTCATTTAACAGTCTCTTTTCAGCCTGTGGGTAAATTGGGGTCTGGAGTGTTAACATAAGGAAAATAGACCCAGCGAGAGTCATATATGTATTACTTATCCACCACATTGGGTGTCTGCAGAACAACGCCAGGTTTTGACCTGTTTAGCTTTCGACACAGCTTCCAGCGAAAGCACCGCAGAGCCAGAGACAAGAAAATATCAGCAATTCGCCGGAGTTTGTGCAAACGTTAATGAAACTCAGCTGGGCTCATTCTCATGTAGACAAACAATCCCAGTACTAAACAAAACTTCCACAGAGAATGCAATGCAGCCTTCCCTGGCCAAGAATAAATGATAAACCCAATACGTAATGACTCTTTAATTAGGCCTGCTTTAAATATGCATGTTGTTTGAAGATTAGAAAATCTGAAAATATCAGTGGGTATCCCAGCTCAGATGCCATTGTCTTTAAACTGCTTCTTTTCCCTTGGGTGCGTTTGTGTGTGTGCGTGTGTGTGTGTGTGTGTGTGTGTGGGGGGGGGGTTAAAACCCAAAAAGTGTGGACATTATCAGTACTTTGTGGTGATTCGTATTAGGTTTTAGAGAGGATGATTTTCAAGGAGACTTGGTAATGTTATTATTGTGTTTCGGTGTATTTCTGTGAAATATGGTGCTTTATATGATAATAGGCCTGTCTGCCAGTAGACTTTGTACTTAAGACAGTCGTGTATTCTGATCACAAGGACAGCTCATTAGGGTAACTGGTACACTGGCTTTCATACCTTTAAAATTTGGAGTATAATAACAATGCATTCCAATAGACTGTGTTTAAGTCCAGAAGCTAGAGATCTCAGAATTGCACTGTGCCACAACACCTTACAGTACAGCATGTTATAAACAACACACACAGGTATTTTTGCTTGTTAAGCTACAGATCTCACCATGTTTTTCTGCCAGAGTGTTGCAGTGTTATAAAATTTTGAGCAGATTTAGAGGAACAGGCTATTGGTTTCCACCTTACAGTCATTAGTATCAATATAATATCTTCTCTCTGTAGGCAGTGGTTGAATTAAATGACCTTATAAAGACATTGTTTTAATATACAGTGTAGGTGGGACTCAGTGATTCCTGTATTGGCTTTCCCAATCCTTGGTGTCTCTGCTCCTTATCAGTACGGGACTAATATCACTGGCGTAACTAAAGATCACTGGGCCCCCAGCAAAATTATAATGGGCTCCCTCCCTGCCTTTCTACAGTTGTTGTCCGGGGAGGCTGTATTTGTCATAACAAAAGTATGAATTTGCCCCTGGTTGAGATAATTAAGTATGGTACCATGGTGCTACACTCCAAGCTGTATCTGTTTATATTCTAAGCAATATGTGAACCAATCATGCTACCTATCTGGAAACCAGCACAGTCTATGATTGTTTTATTTGCATTAAATATGTCTCACTCCGGCACTTATAGCCACATCATCTATATGTTACCCACCTAACTAGATTGCAAGCTCTACGGGGCAGGGACCACCTTTCCTCTTGTGGCAAAGCCCTAGCACTTCTATTTATATAATTTATATATTTATGTACTGAACTATCTATGTATTTATCCTACTTGTATGATTATAGCTGACTATATGATTATAGCTGACTTCCCACACTTCATACAGCTTGACTTACCTTACTAAACTTGGCTCCGCAGCTCCAGCCTCTCTTCCATGTTGATGACATGGCCAATAGGAAGAGGCACTTCCTGCAGAATGAGTGAGGTGGGAAGTACAGGAGTAGCGAAGGAATGTTAGGTAAATAATGCTGCATATCAAACAACCTAGAGTCTTTGGTTCCTTACTTGGGGTACTATCCAAATAAAAAGCTAAAAGATATTCCTAAATTAAAGGGACAGCATACTCATAGAGTAACTTACAGCTTTCTGACTCTTCCTCCAGTATGCCCTACCCTAGCTTTTCCTCTTAGTAACATATGCTTGCCTTTGTCAGAGAGTAGCATCAGGGGCACAGACTGTGGGAGGAGTCAGTTTCTTTTGAGTATAGTTTTCCTTTAAGAAATCCATACACATTATGGGACACTCATACCATACTCAATATACTCATTCATGTGTTTGCTTTGTTTTTTTATTATCGGTCAAGGGGAAAGATGTTTCTAGTAATTTTTTTCAGTATAATTAGTAGATAGCACAAAAATATTGTTTCATGCACGGCTTGCTTTATATCCTAAAAGCTTCTAATGAAAGAAATGTATGACTTGCCTTCATTAGGTTTTACTTAGACAGGCGATAAACAATGTTTATCTGTATCCAGGCTGTAAACTATCCAACTGTATTTTGGCCTGATCTGGCAGTGTGCACATGACTCATATTTCCTACTGTATATAAACATGAAAACAACATGGACATTAATTAAAACACATGTCACTGGGTGTGTATTTCAAACTCTTACCATGACATCAAAGGAAAAAGTTTTGGATTGTGAAAACCAGTAGTTTTGCCATTTGCAATGTTTTGCAAATAATGTAACAACTTTGTTAACTTTGTCAATAAATGTGTTTTCTGTTGTCTCGGCATGAGTCAGTGGTTCTGATTGAACATTATAAATTCTTTCATACAGAGAGAGAAGTGAAAGACAGAATAGCCTATTTACAGCTGTACGGGTCACAAGTGCTCGCAATAGTTCCCAGTTGTATCTTCCATCTGGGTATAAGAGGAGGAGGTGCACATTACAGTAAATGCAGTTTTGAAGAAATTTCCTGCGAAATGTCAGAGTATTGTCTTTTCCCCCATAAACCATCTAAATAAAAGAAATGGCTTACCTGCATGCTGGTTCCTGGTAACTAAGTATATAAATTAGCAGCACTTACGTCCTGCTGTTATCACCCACTCTGCCCTTTTCATTCTTGCATTAACATCCTGTTTGATCCATACTCTTGTTTTATTTCCACTGCTCAAAGCAGGTTTAAATTTCCTAGTCTATTAGCCTACGCCATCTCTTCTATTACTAAAATAACCTTCCAGTAAAGTAGTCTATTCTTCTGTTTCAGCAAGTGCCCTCTATTCTCAGTGTACAGCACTTGGCTCTCTAATATATATATTGTTCGCAAGTCGTCGTTTCATGCATCATGTTACAGAGATGGGCAGCCTCTGGCTTCTTGGGAGTTTTAGATCCATAACAGTCAAAGTTATAAATTGTTCCTCTCTATAGGGCATAAATTAGAGGAGGGGAAAATTTTTGCCCAAGCTTTTAATATGTAGCAACCTATTAGATGTTATATAAATGTTGTAGACTATTAAAAAACTAACCTCTAATTGGCTGCAGATTAATAGCTTATTTAATAAGACCTATGTGTATTGGTCACCCTTCTTGTAACAAATAATATGCCAATCCAAATGTTTTTTGTTTTTTTTATTTAGACAGGTACTGTCTCTGTTTGGGCTTTTAGCATCCTAATTTATAGCTGAATGGAAACCATATACTGCAAGATTTCTCTTATTATTATTATATATTTCCATTAAACAGACCCAAACAAGAATGGAGGCTCCCATGAAAGGTGTATGCCAGGAGAATGACAGGAGTATGAAAGGTGTATGCCAGGAGAATGACAGGAGTATGAAAGGTGTATGCCAGGAGTATGAAAGGTGTATGCCAGGAGAATGACAGGAGTATAAAAGGTGTATGCCAGGAGAATGACAGGAGTATGAAAGGTGTATGCCATGAGAATGACAGGAGTATGAAAGGTGTATGCCAAGAGAATAACAGGAGTATGAAAGGTGCATGCCAGGAGTATGACGAAGGTGTATGCCAGGAGAATGACAGGAGTATGAAAGGTGTATGCCAGGAGAATGACAGGAGTATGAAAGGTGTATGCCAGGAGAATGACAGGAGTATGAAAGGTGTATGCCAGGAGAATGAAAGGAGGTAAAAGGTGTAGCCAGGAGAAGACAGGAGAGATGAAAGGTGTATGCCAGGAGAATGACAGGAGTATGAAAAGGTGTAGCCAGGAGAATGGACAGGAGTATGAAAGGTGTATGCAGGAGAATGACAGGAGTATAAAAGGTGTATGCCAGGAGAATGACAGGAGTATGAAAGGTGTATGCCAGGAGAATGACAGGAGTATGAAAGGTGTATGCCAGGAGAATGACAGGAGTACGAAAGGTGTATGCCAGGAGAATGACAGGAGTATGAAAGGTGTATGCCAGGAGAATGACAGGAGTATGAAAGGTGTAAGCCAGGAGAATGACAGGAGATAGAAGGTGTATGCCAGGAGAATGACAGGAGTATGAAAGGTGTATGCCAGGAGAATGACAGGAGTATGAAAGGTGTATGCCAGGAGAATGACAGGAGTATGAAAGGTGTATGCCAGGAGAATGACAGGAGTATGAAAGGTGTATGCCAGGAGAATGACAGGAGTATAAAAGGTGTATGCCAGGAGAATGACAGGAGTATGAAAGGTGTATGCCAGGGGAATGACAGGAGTATGAAAGGTGCATGCCAGGAGAATGACAGGAGTAGAAAGGTGTATGCCAGGAGAATGACAGGAGTATGAAGGTGTATGCCAGGAGAATGACAGGAGTACGAAGGTGTATGCCAGAGGAATGACAGGAGTATGAAAGGTGTATGCCAGGAGAATGACAGGAGTATGAAAGGGTGTATGCCAGGAGAATGACAGGAGTATAAAGGTGTATGCCAGGAGAATGACAAGAGTATGAAAGGTGTTGCCAGGAGAATGACAGGAGTATGAAAGGTGATGCCAGGAGAATGACAGGAGTACGAGTGTATGCCAGGAGAATGACAGGAGTATGAAAGGTGTATGCAGGAGAAAACAGGAGTACGAAAGGTGTATGCCAGGAGAATGACAGGAGTATGAAAGGTGTATGCCAGGAGAATGAAAGGAGTACGAAAGGTGTATGCCAGGAGAATGAACAGAGTAGGAAAGGTGTATCGCAGAGATGACAGGAGTATGAAAGGTGCATGCCAGGAGAATGACAGAGTACGAAGGTGTATGCCAGGAGAATGACAGGAGTATGAAAGGTGTATGCCAGGAGAATGACAGGAGTACGAAAGGTGTATGCCAGGAGAATGACAGGAGTATGAAAGGTGTATGCCAGGAGAATGACAGGAGTATGAAAGGTGTATGCCAGGAGAATGACAGGAGTATAAAAGGTGTATGCCAGGAGAATGACAAGAGTAGAAAGGGTATGCCAGGAGAATGACAGGAGTATGAAGGTGCATGCCAGGAGATGACAGGAGTACGAAAGGTGTATGCAGGAGAATGACAGGAGTATGAAAGGTGTATGCCAGGAGAATGACAGGAGTACGAAAGGTGTATGCCAGGAGAATGACAGGAGTTGAAAGGTGGATGCCAGGAGAATGACCGGAGTACGAAAGGTGTATGCCAGGAGAATGACAGAGTATGAAAGGTGTTGCCAGAGAATGACAGGAGTATGAAAGGTGCATGCCAGGAGAATGACAGGAGTACGAAAGGTGTATGCCAGGAGAATGACAGGAGTATGAAAGGTGTATGCCAGGAGAATGACAGGAGTACGAAAGGTGTATGCCGAGAGAATGACGGAGTATGAAAGGTGTATGCCGGAGAATGACAGGAGTATGAAAGGTGTATTCCAGGAGAATGACAGGAGTATAAAAGGTGGATTGCCAGGAGAATGACAAGAGTATGAAAGGTATCACAGGAGAATGACAGGAGTATGAAAAGGTGCATGCCAGGAGAATGACAGGAGTACGAAAGGTGTATGCCAGGAGAATGACAGGAGTATGAAAGGTGTATGCCAGGAGAATGACAGGAGTACGAAAGGTGTATGCCAGGAGAATGACAGGAGTATGAAAGGTGTATGCCAGGAGAATGACAGGAGTATGAAAGGTGTATGCCAGGAGAATGACAGGAGATGAAAGGTGTATGCCAGGAGAATGACAGGAGTATGAAAGGTGTATGCCAGGAGAATGACAGGAGTACGAAAGGTGTATGCCAGGAGAATGACAGGAGTATGAAAGGTGTATGCCAGGTGAATGACAGGAGTATGAAAGGTGTATGCAGGAGAATGACAGGAGTATGAAAGGTGTATGCCAGAAGAATGACAGGAGTATGAAAGGTGTATTCCAGGAGAATGACAGGAGTATAAAAAGGTGTATGCCAGAGAATGACAGGAGTATGAAAGGTGTATGCCAGGAGAATGACAGGAGTGTGAAAGGTGTATGCAAGGAGAATGACAGGAGTATGAAAGGTGTATGCCAGGAGAATGACAGGAGTATGAAAGGTGTATGCCAAGAGAATGACAGGAGTATGAAAGGTGTATGCCAGGAGAATGACAGGAGTATGAAGGTGTATGCCAGGAGAATGACAGGAGTATGAAAGGTAGGCCAGGAGAATGACAGGAGTATGAAGTGTATGCGGGAATGACGGAGTATGAAAGGTGTATGCCAGGAGATGACAGGAGTATGAAAGGTGTATGCCAGGAGAATGACAGGAGTATGAAAGGTGTATGCCAGGAGAATGACAGGAGTATGAATGGTGTATGCAAGGAGAATGACAGGAGTATAAAAAGGTGTATGCAAGAGAATGACAGGAGTATGAAAGGTGTATGCCAAGAGAATGACAGGAGTATGAAAGGTGTATGCCAGGAGAATGAAGGAGTATGAAAGGTGTATGCCAGGAGAATGACAGGAGTATGAAAGGTGTATGCCAGGAGAATGACAGGAGTATGAAAGGTGTATGCCAGGAGTATGACGAAGGTGTATGCCAGGAGAATGACAGGCGTATGAAAGGTGTATGCCAGGAGAATGACAGGAGTATGAAAGGTGTATGCCAGGAGAATGACAGGAGTATGAAAGGTGTATGCCAGGAGTATGACAGGAGTACGATGAAGGAGTGTAGTGCTCCTTGTTGAAATCATTGAATAATTACAAGGTTATTTATCTGCCTCCAAGCGCTGATTTACGTGCTTAAGGGCAACATTGGTTGGAGGAGCGGCTGAACCCCCCACCAACCCACTCTCTTTATAGTCTATTCCCCCCCCCCCCCCAAAAAGCAATAAAATTAAAAATGGGTGTGGTTTAGGGGTGGGGTCTGTGTTCAGGGGTGGGGCTAAGGCTGCCAGGGTTTTTTGCCTACAGGTTCCTTTTTATACATGGCTTAGGACTTACCTTTACCCTTGTCGGGACACTGGAAGTGCTACAGGATAAAGTGAATTCCCTTAACCCTTCTAATAGATGGCCACTACAGGAGGCTATGTGACCACAGTATACCGAGCTGAACTAAGGAGGAAGGTGGTGTCTGTCTAGGGCCTGTGGTGAGAGTTGATGATTATTTTTTTATACTGTTGTGTGGTTTCATATTTGTGATATTTCTAGAGTTAACACTCTAACACTCTTTTATTTAATGGTCTGTCTTGGGATTTTCATTAATAATTTTAAAAACGTCCCAGTAGAAAAGGCAGAACCACAATGGAAAGTAATAATGGATTATGAAAGTTGACGCTGAGAGCACACGCTGTTATTAAAGAAAAATCTAAACAATAGCATTGCTATACTGTAAAGCTGGTACACACATTGTTTCCTTTAACAAATGTTCCGCTGTCTTACTACAAATAGAATAATAGGGAAGTCACAATCCAGATCGATGGATCCGTCCATGTTTAGAATCTCTGCTATATCCAAATGAAATTCCGAGTCTGGAGATACATAACCATAGGAGGCAAGGTTCAGGGGCAATACTAATTTGTGTACAAAGATAAATATGGTTAGAGCCCAGCCATTCAGCATCCCGTAAGGGCATCTCATACCTGTTTGCTAACTGGAGAAAATAAACAGCCTTTGAAAACACAGAGACAAATGTTAAATCAATAGTCCGCAAGCTGGAGAACCCAACACATTTATCCCCGGCGAAGACCTTTGACTTATTAATCTCATTTCTCATGGCAGTTCACAATATGTTATTCCCTTGCAAACTTCCATACGTCATGATCTGTTTAGTCGGATTTGTGCTGTGCAGAATAATGTAACGTAGAAGGATGGGATGTGATGGCAGATAATAGTCTACTGTCCTACACAATCTGACCTTTCTATGTCTGCAGTCAAATGTCAGACCCTCCATAATTCTCTAGCTTCATTTGAATTAATATGCAGTTTTTATTTTTAAATGGCAAATTAAAAAAAAAAAATAGTAAAGGAAAACAAGGTTACCTCCCCACATTACCACTTTAATGCTCTTTTAGCCAACCCTTTCACTTATCTAAGAAACATACTAAATGATAAGGGTTTAAAGATCAAGGACATCCTTGGAGGCCTAGACCACTACATGGTTCCCTTCAGTATTTACAACACAATTAGCAATTCAGAGTTAATTTTGCCTATGGATACAACTGAATGTTTTACCAGCTGTTTATAAAATGTAGCTAATATGTTAATATTTTGTCTGTGAAGTCCACTATAATAAATAGGGATGAGGCAGATTTTTTACCCCAATTTGATCTAGGGTCATAAATCCTGGTTCGGTTATCAAAATTCCACCAATTAAAACCTCCATTGGAAATTTAATTCAGAACCATCAAAATTTCTACCAGAGAAACCTGGTATTGACATGTGAGTTTCGAGAAAATATGTCTGGCGGGTTCATTAATCCTTAATAGTCAATGCACATCTATTCCCAAGAATCACCTATCTATTCCAAGAATCTCACTTCCTTAACACCAGGATGGAACCTAGATAGATCCTGCCATCCCACAGAGCAGGGAATCAAGCTTGGAAGACACTCCACAAATTGCAAGGCAGAAATATCCATCCAACTACAAAGACCTACAACAAATGTACTTGACATGTAGAAAAAAATGGCAAATACTTACAAAATGTCCACTTACCAAGATGTGAGTATTTTTAGTGTTTGTGGCTTGGGCATACAAGACAAGACATGGGCAGAACAAATTGGAAACTCTGTTTTGTTCAGAGCCCTAATGCAGCAGCAGAAATTTAAAATAACAAAATCTCATATCCAAGATGATTGAAGAAAATATTGTGCCCGTGCAAAAATAAAAAAAGTTATATATAACCTACCCCTGTACCCCTACCCCTCCATGGGAGGGACTGTAAGATTATAGCCTTATATACTTGGCCTGCAGCCTTGTGCTTTTATATGGTCACGGAACTCCTCTGTGACTTATAATATAGTGGATAATGTACCCCCTACTGTAAATTATAAGGATATTAGAATTCACCGAGGAGTTCCGTGACCATATAAAAGCACGAGGTCGGAGGCCAGGTGCCTTTTATTTAGGCCACGGAACTCCGAGGTACCTTCTAATATCCCCATGAATTTAGAGTAGGGGGTACATTATCCGTTATAACCCACCCTTATTTATAAACAAACCAATGGTTATTGTGCAGTCCACAGGCTGCTGTACAAGTTTACAGACTAACATCACACACACACACACACACACACACACTCTCTCCCATAGGGATCAATGGAAGGGGTGGGTTATATCCTTATAATTTACAGTTGGGGGTGTATTATTCACTATATTATAGGAAAAGTGAAGTAGAAAGTACAAGGGCAGGGTTCATTTCAAAGGTAAGACTGAAGGCTATTATTTAACCATAACTTCCCATTCGTGGCCTCTTTGTTTCCAAGTCATGGGTGTGTATATCTTGCCCAAACATGGGAATACACAGAATCCCTTTAACACAACATCTTGCACTATTGTCATTGTGACCTTGTGCCAGCTCAATAGGGCACAAGTAGTATCCAGAATTTATTAAAGACAAAGATACTGTAATTAATTTACAGGAAAAGTACCCACTTCAATTCTACTTTAATAACTCAGCAGCTAATGTATCTCTCCCACAATATAATTATTCCGAGTAACAACAACACCTTTTATTCTGACACCAAAAGGGACCAGTGAACAGTTACTCCCAACAGGGCCACAATGTTGGCATCCAATAGTAGATTTTTTCTGAAATGTGAATTACGAGTCTCCATAGGTGCTGTACAACCACATTTTTCACCAGAGAGCTGTGCAGCTTCAGTTCCTTCTGGGCGCTGTTACGGTATTTGTGAAGCTAATGCAGCGTTTTAAATCAACCCTAAATCTTTTACTTGTTTTTGCCTTTGTTCCTATTTAGCAAGGATACAGATTTTTTTTTATAGATGCTGTATATAACTCATAAGTAGCTATTGCCCATTTGTTTTTTTATGTAACTTGGCAAGGTTAAGCTGGTATGCAGAGACAAAGATAGGATCAATATAGACAATGCACTTTATTTGTACACCTTTACAACCCGCCTGTATTGGATATAAATAAGCTCCTCTTATTGGCTCCTCTTATTGCCTGTTTATTTTTCTTTATTAGAATATAGTGTTAAAGACACAATCTGCTTTCTAAATAGCTGCAAAGAGTCAGTTTGTGTAGATAAACACATGTGCAAAATGGAGAGCACAAGGTTGAGTTAGAGGTGCAATAGATTTGAGTGCTCCTTTCGGGGGCAGGAAGACTTTCAGAAGTGGATTGTTACTTTTTAGCAACCATGTACATATTCTGAAAAATGGTTAGTGACTCCTATAACACTGAATGTGCAGTCTGGTCACAGGACAAATATTTCTGTTGCAAGTCAAGGGCAAAGCTGCTATTGGTAATGTATGGAGGCAGTGGGCCTGGCCAACATGACTCTTTGATGATTGCTGGGTATTCTCAAAGACTGACACACTAGAATGCTGGCTCTCAGTCAATCGATCCAGAGAAATGCGTTTTCTTTTAGATCACCTACCAACTTGCCTAATTTTATGCTCTGATGTTCTCACATTACCTATATGTCCTTTGCATTTTGCTACAAGTTCAATGAAATCATTTTATTGTTTTGGCTTTTGAATGACAGTACAAAGATTAGAAGCATAGGACCCTGGCATATCTTTGAAATGTAGCAATCATCCAAGATTATCTACTGAAGGAGTTACTTATATTTGATGAATTTGATGACCGGGTGTTATAAAAAGACGTAGAGGGTCATTTCCCCTGGAATGGGTAGCTGCTCTTCTCATCCATCATCTCCCTAAAGCCAGAGATAATAATCTGTAGTGTGAGGTCACTGTTTACTTAGTTCCTTGTAACAAAGAACACCTCGAGCTCTTTGTGTCAACTGCAGTGTCCTGCTCTGTTGCTCAGGGCATTATCTCCGTAGCGTTCTAATCATGTTTGATACACATACTATAAGAAAATGGGTATGTTGAAGCAAATCAACAGGAAAATAAAGAAGGCTTTTTTATCTAGAGAAATATAAACTTCTGCTCTTGGGCTTTTTTACATATTCTATTTAGTCAGTTACAGTTGTTGCATTCCTCTTGGGAATCTGCAGCCCTTTTACTCTACCCATACAATTCCATTCGTGGGCATAACTACCAGGGGAGCAGCTGCAGTGGGGCCCAATAGCCAAGGGGACCACATCTTTTGACTTTTCTTATGACAGATAAAGCTTCCTCCCAGAAAACCACTGTGGATGAAGCATGGATTGGGGCCCCATTATAGTTTTGTAGCAGGGCCCAGTGATTACTAGTTACTCCACTGCTTCCATTTGGATATGGCCCCAACATACCCCTATCACGACTAAACTACCTGCACATACCCATGTTTTATTGTACTCTATACAGTGGCGGTCAATTAACAGTAAAGCATTTGATTTTCCCCCACAATCATAAAGATATACTGATAGGTTGTATATGTCAAATAAATGTGCTTAGATTGTAAGCTCTTCGGGACAAAGCCTGATGTGACTGTACATTTCATTGTAAATGAAAGAAAAATGAAACATACGGAAGATGTTGGCGCTATATAAATCCACAAGAACAATAATAATAATTAACAATAAAGTCCAACAAGGTATTAATGGGCACAGCTACAGGACCCTCCAAAACCCAAAAATTGTAATACTTACCCATCCTTCCAAGATGAATACTTTTTTAACTTTAGATGGCAGCTCCTGTCTTCTTCCCATTCCATTCAAGATACACGATGATGGTGTCATGGGCTACTACACAAGCTTGTACAAGAGCTGTAAAGATCTTGTACAGTATTAATGAGGTGTGAACATTATGGGTGGCATCTGGTGAGAGTTAAGCAGGATTCCTTTAATCAGGGACATACAGTAGATATCTGAGTGAAGATGGATATTCCTTTTAACATATGCTAAATAATGTTTTGCATTCTTAAACAGAGCAAACATATCCCAACCTTTGTGGGTACTAATTAAGTATGGAGTATCGAGGCTGCTAAACTTTAACAGTGGCCCAGTCCTTTCTAGATGAACAAAGTTTTTCCACAAAGTTTTTGCAGTGAAGGTTTTGCAACTTTGCAACACAAGCATAAAACCTGCAAAAGCTCTGCTGATTGACAATCCTTAGCCATGTAGCCCACCTAAATACTTGTAGGAATACCTAGGAAGGTAACACAGAAACAGCCTGCACAGTAGCAGCAGAACAAACAGCCAGGCAAGTTGAACTGGAGATAAGAGTGGATTGTGGAAGAGAAATTTTAGGTTTGATTTTGAATATTGCAGGTTTACATTTTGTTTGATACACTCTGAAAAGGACATTGACCCTTGAAATTGAACCTATTTAGTTTATGCGTGTCTTTTGTTGACCTTGTTTAACTTGGCTTCATCCATCTTTAGTTGCATTGTATGGGTATTCTAGAATCTCAACCTGACCCCATCAAAACTACCACTTGCAATAAAAGGTGGATTTTGTTAGAAACCTAAAATATAATAACCTCCAAAAATCCCTTCTAATCTACTCCCTTCTAATTTAAAATAACCAAATCAGCTGGTCATAAATACCTGTTGGGAGTTCCCTCAAATGACTATTACTTAGTATTAATAAATACATGAATCTTTTTAACCTAGAGCTAGGATATACCAATTTATTACTACCCATTGTAGTGAATTTCCCAAGCTCTTATTTATTCTGGAACCTAGTACCTACCAATCCTTATGATGAATTTCATATTTCAGATCAATATTTCCTGTTCTGACACTTTATTTCCTTGTAATATCCTTCCCTCCAGTACACAGCCTAATCCCCCTTGGTATTTCATTGTTTCCCTATAACCTGTCCTACTTTCTTTTGAATTCTTAGAATCATGCTTTAGAAATCCTACATGGTGATATTGAAACACAGAATAGATGTTCTAAACATTCTATCGTACTTGAGAGATTTTGTTTTCCATAGTAATTTACCAGGAGACTGTTGGTAATCATTTGTATTAAAGGGGTAGTTCAGTGCAAATACATGTACTTTTCAGAAAAAAGAGCAGTATTATTTCATCCCAATGACCTTAACCTGCCAATTCAGCATTCTGTCTGTGAATGAATAAATGCAACCAAAATACTGACTTCCTGTTTGTATCACCCCTAATATAGACCGTTATGGTCTTGCCCTTGACCCAGCGCCTGGGTTGATTCAGTTGCTCAGTAGAGATCTGAGCATGTTTGACCCATCCAACAGCCAATCAGTAGAAATTACTGTTAGGAACATTCCAAGGATGTGGTGCATCCTGGGAAGAAAAAGGACCGTTAGAACCTGAAATGTCAGCTCACTAATGTCAACAACAGGGAACAGCAAAGTGTATGAAATCAACAGATTTTTGAAAATGGAAGAGAATATGTAGAATAACTAAGAAGGTATTACACAAATTAACAATTTAACAAATATTGATAATTTCCACTAAACTGGCCCTTTAAATTGATAATCTGTTATTATATACATAATTCAAGTCATTTTCTACTGTACATTTTCTACCCTGCACAAAGTTTAACTTGTATTTAAAGGGCATGCACAAAAAAACACTTGTGCATGGATAGAGAATTGGTTATTGGATCGCAAGCAGAGAGTGGTAGTAAATGGAGCTACATCTATGTGGGCTAAAGTTATAAGTGGCGTGCCTCAGAGTTCTGTACTGGGGCCGCTTCTGTTTAATCTGTTTATAAATGACTTAGAAGGGGGCATTGAGAGCAAGGTCTCTGTGTTTGCTGATGACACTAAACTATGCAAAGCTTTGGAAACTTCAAATGATGTGCAATTGTTGCAAGCAGACCTAGATAGATTATCTAAATGGGCAGCAGAATGGCAGATGAGATTCAATGTTGATAAATGTAATGTGATGCATTTGGGATTTAATAATCCCTGTGCCCCCTACACAATGTTAAGTGCATCTGTAATGGAAAAAGATTTGGGGGTTCTGGTAGATAACAGACAACAATGCAAACAATGCCAGGTAGCAACGGCTAGAGCTAGCAATATATTTTCTTGTATAAATAGAGGAATAGATTCAAGAGAGAAATATATTATTCTCCCTCTTTACAAGGCACCGGTAAGGCCTCATTTGGAATATGTGGTGCAGTTTTGGAATCCCATATACAAAAGGGACATCTTGGAAATGGAAGCAGTTCAGAGAAGGGCAACTAAATTAATAAGGGGAATGGAGGGGCTTGAATATGCAGGCAGATTAGACAAGTTAGGGCTGTTTACATTGGAGAAGCAATGTTTGCGTGGGGATATAATAACCTTATACAAATATATCAATGGGCCATACAATAAACTCTCTGGTGCATTGTTCACTAATAGGTCATATCAGAGGACACGTGGACATCCTTTAAGGTTGGAAGAAAAGAAGTTTCATCTTCAGGTTAGGAAAGGTTTCTTAACCTGAACGGTGAATGGTGAAACTGTGCAGCAGATGTAGTAATGGCAAGTTCATTGAATAGCTTTAAAAAAGGCCTGGATACGTTTCTAAAACTAAAAAATATTGAGAATTACTGGTATTAATACATATAGATCTGGTTGATCCAGGGATACTTCCCGATTGCTGGAGTCAGGAAGGAATTTTTCCCCCTTTTGCGTTTTTTTTTTTTTTTTTTTTGCCTTCCTCTGGATCAACTGTTAGGTATGGTTAAAAAAAAAAGAAAAAAATGAGGGTGAATAGGTTGGCCTTGATGGACTTGATGTCTTTATTCAACCTCAAAAAAATTTTACTATGGCATGTCCAACCCCAAAACTAAAATTGAACCCACCACTGGCCCCACTATGTAGTGTTTAAAAATCCTTACCTTACATCTCTGCTCCAAATGGTTCTCTTGCAGTGCCTATTCTAAGTCCCAGAAAGTGTACTGTAGAACCTGCCTGTGTGCCATCCGTTACTTGCTATTTCCCTATCCTCAACAAGGTATGTAACATGTGCAAAGGAGCCCCCCTCCCTCCTTCCTGCCTGAGCTAACTTTGTTAAATTGTGCCCTAGCTTTAAACTATTTTTCTGTAGTGTAGGGCCCCCTATCCCGCCCGCAACCGCCAGGTTCGATTCCCACAAAAAAAAAGATCAGAACGGTACTTACAATCCTTCGTTCCCCCTGTGTTCAGCAAAGTCGGCAGCCGCGTCCGTGATCGGCTGCCTCTGAGCCAATCACAGATGTGGCTGCCTGTCCGACCCCCTGCTTGCAGTTTCTGACAAGTAGAGGGCCGAGATCTGAGCTTCAGGGGAACGAAGGATTGTAAGTACTGTTGTGATCTTTTTTTGTCAATCGAACCTGGAGGTCGGGGGTGGGATAGGGGGCTCTACACTACAGCAAAAGTTTTTTTCAAGGGTGGAGATACCCTTTAAAGGATAATAAAATGTAAAAAAAAAAACGTGATTGCACGCACTCCCGAAAACGGGTCGCCGCCCACATTGTCATGTTCTGCTCTACGTTTCTCCATGCGATACTAATAGGGAGATTCAATAAAAGTTCTTATTGTTTAAAATGGTTCTAATTTTGCCCCAACCAATCAGATGTTAGCTTTCAAATGTTAAATAAGATAAGATCTGATTGGTTGGGGCAAAATTAGTACCATTTTAAACGATAAGAACTTTTTTTGAATAACCCCGTAAGTGCGTGGGAAATGTGCTAGCGCAGCTACCTTATTAGAAAAGTTAACCAATGAAAATCTTCACTTTTAATTCCTGTTGGGTCACTGACTGTTTATTCAGATTTTCAACTGGTTGAATTATTAACGGTCAAAGCTACAAAGAGGGTTGTTAATTATGTGTTGATAGTGCAGTTGTTTACCTGGCTCAGGGAAAGTTTCTTTTTAATAACTGTGCAAATATGTCCTCTGTGCACAGGGGTGGGTTTACACCTTAAGAGCCTATAGGCACAGAAAGTCTAACACTCTAAGCCTCACCACTACACAAAGACCACACCCACAAAACCCACACTATATAGGGAGTGGAGGGGTGGGGGAAGATTGACAGACGTCCCTCCAACCAGGCAGCCCAAGGCATGTGCATCCTGTGCCTAATGGTAAATCCGAGCATGTCTGTGCAGTTTAATTTTGCAATAGGACAAGACAAAAAGAGGCTAAGGAGAACTATAGTGCATTTTTTTCAAAAACAGTTAAAATGAAAAGCACAAAGAAAACTGTTTCTGCTAGGCTTCCTTATTGCTTCAGCACTATCTTTTATAAAGGAAGGCCCAGGGCCATAACCTGGCAGATGAAAACTGTATGAGTTGTAACTCCTCAACAAAACAATATTGTTAGGTAGGAATAATCAAACCAACCTCCTGTCCCAGGTACTTTTCACCTCTAAAAAGTACATTTTTACAGTGTACCAGTAGTTGTTTTTTTTTTATTTAAATCATTTCAATGTGTACAGTTTTATAGTAATATAATAGAATAGAATGTCCCTTTAAGAATCACACAGATCATGTTTTACTTTCAGCTGTGAGTGAGATTGTTTGAGGCCAAGTGACCGAAATCTCCTTAACATTCTCCAAGCGCTTACGTTTAAGTGGATTTTCATAAAGGGACGTGAGTTCAAGTTTGGGAATTTCCTTGAGGGATTTGGTAGGTAATGGTTTGAGCTGTTTGGTAATAGGATTAGGAATATGGATAGTGTGTTAAATGAAATTGAAATCATCATTAGAAAGCAGATTATAAAATGGCACAGTACATTCTGATTAATCTTTTAGTGATAGAGACAAAATGAGATTTTACTCTAATTTTTTCTTTCTACCAAGTGGCACATGTTAGTATCTATGGATAGGGGAGACCTTAATTCGCAGCTATACCCAAGTACACACGTGCCCCGACCTGCGACACATGATGTGTATGAACGAGCGTTCCGACTGATAATCGGCCCACGTATGGGCACATTATCGGCTGAAATGTCTACATTGCCAAACAAATGACATTTTCAGCCGATAAAGTGCCCATACACGGGCCAATTATCGTTCGAAACTCTCATTCATACACACCGTGAGTCGCAAGTCGGTACCTGCGATTGCATGTGTGTTACGAACCTTAATACTCACTATTACCATTGTTTTTACCAGGTGCAATACCTGAAAAGGAAGAAACAAGCAGTTTTATCTGATTATGAATCTGCCTTTATGTTTTCTGCAGCCAGCCAGCCATCCATCTTCTGCCCTGTTCTATCCTTACTAACTGCCAGTTATAAATCCTGTTTTTGGAATGAACGGTTTCAAAACTACACAGATCCAATGGATTTTTCAAGGATTTCGAAAACTCTAACTTTTCATCGAAAAATACAAAATCGAAAATTAAAAAATTACAATTCATTCAAATTTTCGGGAACTTCCCCCTGGAACTGGTGAGCTAAACCAGTTTTGTATACTTGTATATCTCAACTAACTGCAGTAGTTGGCTAGGAGGGTTATTACAGAACTAAAGGAATTTAAAGGCCCCTTAGAGGGAAAGTAAAGAACTGAATGAATTAAAGTTCACCATGAAATTTTGTAAAGTTGGATCTTCAATAAATTAAGACATAAACCATATCTATCCAGGATTTGTAGCTTTAAAATAGATAAAAGGTCAAGGTGTTTTCATTTTTGGATTCTGTAACTCTTTTATGAATTTTTCCCTCTAATTTCCCTACAATTAAACCAACTAACATCACCCCCTTCCCCTTTAGCATACCCAAGTGAGGACCTAAACCACTAAGCCCTCTCCTGGGTTCAGTCTCTAACAGCTGTAAAACTTAAGCTAGGTACACACCTAGCGATTTTTCCTCCTGACCGACCGTTCGATACTTTTGACCGGTCGGCCAGGAGGAAGGACTGTCGGTCGTGTCAAAAGCAGCCGCGTCCGATAGTCACCGCAACTGATCGTGCGGTCCATAGAGGATCGGACAAGGTTTTCCACCCTGTCCGATCGTCCTTTCGTCCGATTCGGACGAACGGTCGATCGGACATGAGCACATTCGGATGCGATAATTTCGGTCAGATCGACCGATACACTGAACTATCGGTCGATCGGACCGAAATATCTCATTGTGTGTACCCAGCTTTACTGTTACTTTGCTTGGTCTAAAGCTGAGTAAACACATGCCAGATTCTTGAAAGATGACAGGCACGATCTGTACCCATCACATTGTTCAACTTGTGGTTAATCCTTCAATCAATGTTCCTTTTGTGTGCACACGTTTAAATAATGCAGTATCTTGCACACCAAATTTGACTTGTATCCACATATATTGCTTTAAAGGGTGACTCCACTCCCCAAAAAACATTACATAGTTTCAAGTATCACCCCTCAAAACCCCAGTTTTGTTCTATTTTTACCTTCACCCGACACTCCCACGTTGAGGAATTAGAATTTACACAAGCATAATCCCTAACTGGTCTCATCTCTGCTTCCTGGTAATGACTGTCAGTCATGGCAAGGACGGTGACATTACGGCCAATGTGCAAACTGCCATCACCAATCGAGTGGTTAGGAGGGACTTCCGGCGAGATATTGTAAGTTGTAATTCCTCAGTGTGGAAACACCGGGTGAAGGTAAGAATATAACGAAACTGAGGTTTTGCGGTGGTTATACTTAAAGATAACCTGGTAGATGAAAACTGTATGTGTTGTAGCTTCTCAACAAAACAATATTGGAAGGTAGGAATAATCAATCCGACCTCCCTGCCCCAAGTCCTTTTCATTTCTAGAAAGTACATTTTTACAATATAGTTGTTCTTTAATTAGATGCAGTCAGCTTTTACTACTATGTTACTAGGCATTCATGGGAAGTAATAAGAATCAAGCGCAACATTTCTTGATGGGACACTTTTAGGAGCAGCTGTTATATCATCGCACTCATCGGATTTGATATGACATTGTCAAAAAACCTAAATATAAGCTGTTTGGGGAATTGAAGAATATCGGTCTGCAGGGTTGGGAAGACTGTACTGACCACAGATACCTTGATGAAATACAAAGAAATCATATTTGTTTTCAGACTCAGGTGGAAATGAGTCTAGTTCTAAATAACTGCCCTTCGGGGACATTCAGGGATATTCAGTCTGCATCCTGCTGGACTTAATTAAATGTGGTCTCTTCCCAGACTATGATCAATTCCTTGCTGAATTTATTGTTGCCTTAATGATGCACAGTGGATAGAGTCTTATTATTTCAGGAACATTAATTCTCAGGTCTGGAAAAGGAACTTTTCTTATTGTTTATTTTAGTTTTTTTCTAAGAAGGTGCTAATGAGCATTTTCTGAAAGGTTAAACACCATTAATTCTCCAAATCCCTTCACCACCCTCACCCCCGGAGAAATCTGTGTTACTGGAGGGAATTGATCACGACATTCACCCTACGCGAAACAAATATATTGGTGTTTAAAATGCTTATAAGGTGTCGCAGGAAAATTGCTTATAGTTCCCTTGGTAGAAGTTTGCCATAGCGATAAGTAATCCACTTTTAGAAATATTGGAAAGCTTGTAAAATTAAATAAGTCCTTTTAATAAGGTGCCCTAGATATCTAAAT
Source organism: Hymenochirus boettgeri (assembly GCA_019447015.1). Classification (NCBI taxonomy): domain Eukaryota; kingdom Metazoa; phylum Chordata; class Amphibia; order Anura; family Pipidae; genus Hymenochirus; species Hymenochirus boettgeri. Next base: position 230,357,871 of record CM033471.1, read on the forward strand.
GTGTAACGCTGTGTTAAGCCTTATAATAAAGTTGGCAATTCCACAGTTAGCGGTGACTAGAACCGCTACAGTCTACTTAAAAACTACCCAATCATTGATGCTAGCTGTGTGCTGTTTCCCATGTTTCTCTGAGGCTGGAAATATCAGCCCTGTTCAAGTCCATTGGAATAATGCCAGATGAAGAATTGACCATTTAGTATGTATTATCATAAGCAAAGAATTTTGTGAGTACAGAAAAATTGTCCTGAGCAGTTGCTACACCTCGTAGAGTATCTTGAGTGTTGGGGTCCACCAATAAAAAAAACAGGGCTCCCAGTCCAGTATGTTCTTTATTGGTTAAACCAACAGATAAGTGATAGAGGTGGGGTTTAGGAATAGAGAAACTCACAGCTCATACCAGCGATCCAGGGACATTATAACAATATAATACAATCATTGTACTTTTCAGGAAAGGAAGTTAGTTTTTATAATTTGATTTTTTTATTTTTTTTTTTCAATTTTTAAATGTTAAACCATAGTGGTTCAGGTCCTTATTGGTGAATATCTCCTTGAGACATCGAATACAGTATGCGATAATGTTTTTGTATCCCTGCTATTTATATAGTGTATAAAAAGCATTTCCTTGTCTAAGGATATTTCCTCTGTCCCAGTGGCATCACTGCCACAAGATTCATGGCGTGTGCTCTTTGGGAAAGTGCCACTAATCTTCTTTCTTAAAGTGCCCGAAGAAAGCCGCACTTGGTATGACAATTTTACCAGCTTGCTCAGCTTGAATGTGCGCACTATTGTGTGTGTGAGGTGCGCGCATCCAGGTAACTTGAATGTACGAGATAGGGAAAGTAGACAGTAGGCCTACAGTAGCTGGTGATCTTCTCCAGACTCTGTTCTGCCTTACTGCCTGTCTGCCATCACTGTTCTGATACAGTAAGTTAAAGCTTGTTGGCAACTTGTATGTACCAGTCAGTGTGGGCAATGTGGTCAACTTTTATGTACCAGTCAGTGTGGGCAATGTGGGCAACTTGTATGTGCCAGTCAGTGTGGGAAACTTGTATGTACCAGTAAGTGTGGGCAACTTGTATGTACCGGTCTGTGTGGGTAATGTAGTCAACTTGTATGTACCAGTCAGTGTGGGCAACTTGTATGTACCAGTCAGTGTGGGCAACTTGTGTGTACCAGTCAGTGTGGGCAATATGGGCAACTTGTATGTATGTAATTCACATTGCCACATGGCCAGGGGGTGGGACTTAGGGTATATATGTTTGTAACTCACTGTGCACTAGTTTTACCTGAGGAAGGGACATTGCTGTCCCGAAACGTTGTGTGTTGTTCACAATAAATTATTGAATCTACACTTATAGTGTGCTCCCTCGTTTGCATCTTTGTTTTGGACTTATTCAAGCTCATGGAGTAGAGAGCTGAGGGATAGCACCTATCGATTGTCTGGCAGCAAGCCAACAGCAGTGTGCTAGAGTGTTCTTGAACTGTATTGCAACTTGTATGTACCAGTCAGTGTGGGTAATGTAGGCAACTTGTATATACCAATCAATGTGGGCATGAATTGAAATTGTGGGTTTGATACTAGTATATAATGAAATTGCCACTTTGCTAACAGTATAATGGAATTCCTTGCCTAAGGTAATTTCCTCTGTCCCAGTGGCATCACTGCCACAAGATTCATGGCACGTGCCTCGGATCTTTGGGAGAGTGCCACAAATCTTTTTTTTTGGGACCTCATTGTGGCCGTTCGAATGCGCGTTTACGTTGTTAATAGGCGGGTTGTCAACTTTATTAGGTTTGTTTCTCTTTATGCCTGTTTTTTTGTGTTCGCATTCCTCCGCCTCTTCGCTCTTTTTCCATGGTGAAAAATTACTCACGCCACATTTGTGTATGTGAAGAGTGTTGTCTTTATAGGGTTTTTGAAATAGGGCGTTTACTCGCTCATTGGTTTGCTTTTCGCTCCCGAAAGTCACGCTAATAGCGCATCACTATTGCGAAAAAAGGCGATTTGGTGTTTTCACGCTTTTATTTTTGTGCGCAAACACATGCTCATGCATTTTCATTTTTTCTTGTGGCTTAGGAAGGTGGACAACAGATAGATGATTGAGTGTGATAGATATGGTTGTTGTGTAAAGGAGAGAATAGCATTATATAGTTTTGTGGTACGGGTTAGGTGGTCCGTGTTTTTTTCTTGACCCATGAAACTGTAATATTTTTCTTGTAGATATTAACATTAGCGTGTAATGCTAGAGAGATTTGTATTTATTCAGATTGAAATGAAATGTATTTGATGAATAAAATGTTTTTTACTTATTTGTAAATGTGAGGTGGACATTTGTTTGGGTAAGATTGTTTTATTGTGTCATTTTCGCGTTTCTAATGGTTTTCGCAATGCAGTCATCTTGTAGACGCGTTAAGTTTTCGCTTAGATACTTTTCGATCTTTATTGCGTTTTTCAGACGCCAAGTCATTTCCCCCCGTTTTTTTTTATAAATACCACGAAAAGAAGTCCCAAAAAGTGTTGTTTCCGCTGCGATGTTTGCCGTTATTAACTTGGCGAAAAATGCAGACTTTTATAAGTATGCCCCTAGAAACTACCTAGTGGGTGTGTCTTAATTGGGTGGGGAAGGGGGCATGGCCTATTTTTAAAAAAATTGACGAGCTGCATGTGGCACATACTGTTCAGACTTTTCAGACCCTAGAGACAGCCCTGCACTGTCCTCCCTCTGTGCTGTGAGTGAAGCCTTTCTTCTCTCCCTGCATGTGTCTTATATGCTCCTTTTCCAATAGGGATGTCTCTGGATTCATGTGAAGGTAGAACCCAGGTAATATTGCCTTATTTTTCTGTTTTAAGAGATATTTTGTCCTGCATTATACATCAGACTCCAGTGATTATAAAAATGTGCACTTTGCTATTGTAAATAATTCCAAACCATGGCGATATATATGTGAAGTCAGTTAATCCTTTACCCCACCTCTCCCCTCTTTAATTGAGTCAGGTATGCTTTGTATGTTTCATCTATGGAGAGACTAGGAAGCTGTCGAATTAGCTACTTTAAATCCCTTGAAATGTAATGTGATATGTTTTTTTTTAATTAGCACATTCTAGACCAGGGGTGCAAAACGTGCCCTAGGCTGTGGGCTCCACTAGCGTCACATCATTAACTTTTTGGGGCGTTGTGCTAGACTCCACCCTCAAACAACCATACTCCTCTGTGATTCACCCAGACTCCACCCACAGCCTGCATAGTCCCTGGCTCTTTCCATGCCTACTCTCGGGTCCCACTGGCTGCAATTCTTCACAAAAGGGCCACAGGCTGGGCCCCACTGTTCTAGACTATAAAGGCACACGCTCAATTTACGAGCGAGGAACGACCCCCGACGGCTGAGCTCTACACGCGACGAGCGGACGTTTCGGTCGAGAATCGTCCATGTGTATGCGCTCAGTCGGGGGTTGTTTGTTGATTTGCCAGGTCGATCGGGCGATTTACCTAGGAGCTGCAGCCGCGCATCGCTCCTTTTTCCCCTTAACGTCGCCTTAACCATTTTACGATCGGTTAGCGCGACATTAAGTCTCGCTTTGCGGCTCAAAGTGATTTACCAGAGGCTGCGAGGGTCTTGGCGTTAAATACTTACGTGCGGGTGAGATTCCGTTCGTGAGATTTGCCCAGAGCAAATGCTCTGGGTGAATCTCCCTACTAATGTGCTTGTCTTTATTGGAATAATGCTCATCTGGTAAGACGTCCTACAAGGGTACATAATACAACACCCAGATAGACACCATAAAAACATCTAGAAAAACAGCTTATTTCCAAGGCAAAAAATGTACTAATTGTTTTATTTTTCATCTCTTTTTTTTGCTTTCCAATACCAAATTTCTCAAAGGTGCATTTTTATCAATGCATTGTTTGCTAGAATAACCATATACCGTATGTACATCCTCTGTTCTATTGGGTTTGTGTTCCTAATGAAATAATCAGTAAAATTTAACTCATGAATCATTTTATCAGATCAATGGGAAGTTAAGTGAATATAGCAGTAAATAGCCTTTTCTGATTGGATAATACTCTTTTCATCTAATAGAGAACATCTTATGCTGGATTTCAATTCTAAAGGAAAGGAGAATTGTATTTCCCATAGGAATGTGATCTGATACAGGGGGAGGGAATATATCAGAGAGAAAGAATTGAAATACAGAGGTTGTGCTCTAAAATGGCAAGGTTGCAGGTATGTTTAGATCCTCACCCACCGCCTTAAGCATGTGAGGTCATTGTTAAATTGAATCTAACTATTTAATCATGTTGATTCAGTAAAACCTTTGACAATTTTGTCTAAAGAAATCTTTGGAGAAAGGACCACTAATTTTGGCATTGGTTCCTTTACCGATATTGGTCCTTCTATTATTTTGTGTCAACCAATCTAACTGGTTTATGGCAGTTAGATAATAACTGATTGGTTCCTGCAGATTATTGGCATGGGCAAAATTTTGTACCCCTTTTGCATTTTTTATGAGTGGGACTGTATGCTTTGTTGGATTTGCATAGTTCTGATTGACAAGATGCCATTTTTTTTTAGACTAGATATGCTTTAGAGCTCCCCTCCTTTGCAGAACCAATGGAACGCTCTAGCAGAACAGGGGCAATACACCAAATAATATTTACTTTTCAATCTCTTCAGCAGTAGCAAGTTATGAGCATTTCTAAGCAGTATAAATTCAGAAACTGATGTAGATATTGCATGATATATATAGCAATACACAATGTACAAGAAAGGAAGGCACAGGACTTTATCTTTTACCGAAGGATAAAGAAATTCAGCAAACAGCTATACTGCAGTCTCCATTGAGGCTCTAAAGAGGAGTGTGATGAAATTGAGAAGAAATCTTAGAAAATTGCTTCTTACAAGGTAATCAGGCGTATATTCTGCCAACCCTGTAAGAAGCACGCAAAGTGGAACGGTAACAGTGTATTTTATATCAATAGAGTGAAAACTCTTACGTTGGAGCTTTGAACTTCAAACGCGTGGTTTCCTCCTAGGTTCTCATATATCAGAATAAGTGAATAAAGTAACTGATTGCACCGGCCAAGGAAGAGGAAATCATACACCTTTAAATTATAAAAGTTAACAAAAAAAAATAGCTGGAGATTTCTAGGAATATTTTAGAATATTTTGACAATTTGCAGGATAGTTTAATGGTATTAAAGGACGGTTTGGTAGTACAGATATGAAGATATTATGATGCCTAACACCCAACTGCACAACAAACATCTGTTTCTTGCAACAGTCATTGTTGATTAACCGGGGCGGATTGCAAACGACATCCAACTGAGTGTCCATACACAAATGAATTGTAGGCCAAAATGGCTGTTCTTCATGTAGTTGGGTGTCACCGCCATATCTTCACCACTGAACCTAACTTTACACCCACTACTGATTTTGACCAAACATTGAATAGGATTCGATCTGACAATGGATTTCCTAGAATAACCTTTGTAAATATAACTGGAAAAATAGGAAAATAAGTTGTCCTTAGAGGTCAATGAGTTAAGCTGCATAAACCAAAATTTTTTTACTCTGCCCTGCTTTGCCTAGCATATGAAATGGTCAATACAATAACTAGGCCCTACAGCACAGCTTTTTAAATAGGAGCCTTCGAGGATTATTTATGGCGCTGCATATTCCAATACCTTGCCTTCAGGCTTTGATTTATGGCAAGGACATAAAATTACAACACAGCCGTCAAATACAGATTGTAAAATACCATTATGATGTGGCAATAAAAAATACATTGCAGTGGCAAAATACAGTGTGCTATCAGTGCTTTGCCTCTTGGCACTGATTAATGTGCAGTATTGCAATTTTTTTATGAGTAATTGGTATACCGCATAAACAGGTATTTAGCAGTGGTCCTCAAGGGGGACTAGCTTCATACACCACCCCAATCACCAGCACTGCCTATGAACAAACTCTCCTGTGAGTGTGACATTAATAGGCATGGGTGCCAGTCTATTTTCATCTTGCTTCACAGACACTGTGCCTCTGGGCATTACAAGGATTCGGATCAGGGTATCTAGCTTGATCCTACGTTGAGGCTAATTTCTTATATTACAGGATGCAACTAGGATAGTCTGATATAAACCAGAAACAATCTCATTTATGGTAGACAGGGTGTCGGACTAGGACACATGTGATTTCAGTTACAATAGAGGCTGCCAAGAGGCAATGGCAATTTGGCTCAGTTCCATGGCAGCTATTGGGGGATAGTAGCTGTAAGGCGAGGGGCACACCACACAAGACGATTTTTCAGCATAAACATTAGAGACACCTTTTTCCAGTAACGTTTTCTGTTTTGTAATGTGGATTTTGGGCTGTGTTAACATTAATGTAGATATATGGGTAGACATATGGGTAGCTGCAGAATTTTTTTTGTGGGTTATTAACTTTGATCTATCAAAGAATGGGGGGACTAAAGAGTACGTCTTAATTTAATATAATTATGAAATATTAATGACTATTGTGCAAGCCAAATAGTTTACATACATTTATACTACAAATGAGTAATTTTTATAATTCACATTTTAAATCACAATTAATGGTTAAAGATAAACAAAATGTGAAGCCGAACTGTGATAAACTCCTGTATTATTTGTAACATACTGCACCCAGGTTTACAAGCTGAGAATGGTACATTGGTTGGCAAACTGAGACCAGCAAATGAGCTGGTAAACTGAGACCGGTGGAAGGACTTACAAGTTGAGACTGGTAAAGTGGCTTGGAAGCTGAAACAGTCTGATCTGATCCAATAAACTCTGCTGCAGATTGAATAATGCTGCCTTCCATACAGAGTGGCGTCAATTTCTTCTACTTTTTTCTTTTTTTTCAAGGGAGGATTTTGGGGGGTATCAGGGCAAGTGCACCAGCTCCTCTGCAGACCCCCATAAATATACAGCCTAATTCCTATTACAAAAAACACCTTATTTTTATTTTCCAAACATCAGTAAAATTGATGTAAAAGATTAAATTGCTGTATGCATCAGTTATTGTAGTAAGAAAAAAAAAATCCGATTATTAATTAAGAATATAAATATTTTACAGGGCATTTGTTGTAGCACAAAACTCTGTGTGACCTGTGCAATCTCTCTAAATTAATTACGTTTTTTCCCCTTAATTAATGTTCTGCAGATGCAACGTTTTTCTTTGCGGCATCCAATTAAATAAAGAAGCCCTTGCCATTCTCATGCCTTCTATCTTCATAAGGTTGGGCTCAGGATCTACAGCCGGGGGGCCATACACTCTTTTGTCTACAAGTCATGGACCTATAGTAAAAGTCAGATTTCTTTACCAAAACAAAAAAGTTTTTTTTTCCTGCAGAGTGAATAAAGATTCATTACAGCTCGGGGCCATTGTAGTGAATATTTGTGATCCCTTTATGCTTGTATTATGCTAGCAAAAATACATCGTTTCTGGGCCAAGAATAGAAAATTTGATTTTATACCTTGTTAAAACATAACAAGAGCCCCTTGGCTCCCTGGTAATGCCTGACTGTTTTTTATGCACAGTAATCAGAACTCTGATATTTTAGAATCAAACTCTTTGCAAACAGAATCTTGGATTTCTTTATTATATAAAAGCTTATCCCCTTATCATTCCTTTTTGGCTGAGACAGAACCCTTCTGAATGGTACGTTGCATTTTGTTCTATGGAGGGGACAATGCTTGGGTAGGCCAGGGTATAGCCTGGGTGGAACTGGGCATGGCTCTACCGCAAACATAGTAACATAGTAATGGAGGTTAAAAAAAGACAAACGTCCATCTAGTCCAACCTTTGTAGCCTACTCATTAACCCTACATAACAGTTGCTTGTGTGCCACAGTACCAAAGCTTTAGCAAAATCCAACCACTGGTATGCCAGAATCTTAAGTCTTACTCACTTTTTCATAAAAACTAAGTTAGTCTGACTAGATCTATTTCTCCATGATAACTACTCCAGTACTTATAAGATCAATTCTGTAAACAAAGTTCAGAATATGATCCTATAACAAACTTTCCAGCAAGAGTTAGGCAGGGTTCACACTAGGGTGAATGTTGTCCCCCTGCGTTATCACATAGTGGTGTCCATTGATTTCAATGGCACAGCTATGCGATAATGGAGCAATCTGCTGCAAACAGTGCATTGCCAGCAACACACTGTATCACAGCTCGTAGGTGTGAACGGTGCCATTCACTCCTATGAGCAAAGCATTTTGGCACAATGTTAACGCTTGACATCGCACCAAAACATCCCCTAGTGTGAACATAGGGGTCTATAGTTACCAGGCTGTGAACGACTACCTTTTTTTGAATATTGGTCATTTTTAATCCAGAAGCCTATCCCTAAAGCTAGGTACACACAGCACAGATTTCTGAAAGATGACAGACAGGATCTGCAAGATCCTGTCTGCCATCTTTCAAAGATCTGCATACACACAGTCCCGAGCGTTCTCCCTATGAACTTCATAAGGAGAACGCTCGGGACTGTGTGTTTCCATCGGCCGCGCTAGACTCCTCTATAGGGAGTCTAGCGCGGCCGATGGAAATTTTTGGTCTTTCCCGAACGAGCGTATGGCCGACCCGATCGTTTGGCGGCCGCGCACTCGTTCGGGAAACGAGCGCACACACATAACGATAAAGCCCTGATACCGTCGGATCCGATGGTATCGGGGCTTTATCGTTACTGTGTGTACCCAGCTTAAGATACCCCTTACCTTCATCTACATAATGAGCTCAGGGTTATTAGATATCACCAGATCCAACAAAGCATCCTGTCTAATAGGAACTTCTACAGCCTGTGAAAGAAAATGCTCATATAGCAAATTTAGGAACTTGATACCTTTTGAGATGCTGACAGTTCACTTCCTCCAATCTATGTCAGGCTAATTGAAATCCTCCATGAATGTGCCCCATGCCAGCAGCCTTCACAAACTGCATATGGAGTTGAATTTTCACCTCCTCACTGGCATTTGGCGGCTTATAACCGACACCAAAAATTAATTTACCCACATCATACTTTTCTTTTAAAACTATTTGTTGTAGTTCCCAAGTTTTTCCAGCCAGACTTTTGTAAACATACATTTTAGATAATCATTTAATTTGCATACATGCCTCCCTATCCTCATTACCCATCTACTCCCTCCATTCATGTTTTAGTCCCCTCCATTCATTTTTTGTCCCCTGATTCCTTACCTCTCTATATGTACAAGTGTAGTACAAATTTCCCCCTCCCATACCTAGTTTAAAATCTCCTCCAACCCTCTTGCTATCTCCCCAACCCCCCATCATTAAAGTGCAACCCATCCCTACTAATGATGGACACAAAACTGAACTCGAGTTCGGGATGAATTTTCTAAGTTTGGAAGAACTCAAACTATTCAAACTAGTTCGGACTCAAGTCCGTTTTTTCGAACTCACGGCTGTATTTTTGCTAATTATCGAAAAAATTGATAATTATCGAATTAATGGGCCGTTCACTAACCCTTGAATGTATTGTTCAATTTTCGGTAGCCCTCGATTGTATAGATTGTTTTCTCTAACCCTAGAATATATTGTTCGCTAATACTCGAATATAGCCTTCGACTTTCGGTAACCCTCAAATTTACCTTTTGTTTTTGATAACCCTCGAATTTATAGTACTATTTTCGGTAACCCTCGAAAGTATTGTTTTGGTGATAGCGACTAGAGATGGCCGAAACTGATGGGTTTTGTTCCGTTTTTGGGGTTTTGGATCTTGGGAAAATCCAGAAGATCTGAAAATGGAACTTAAATACGGGACTTTTGAGCGAGTTTTAGATTTTTATCAAACCTTCAAGCTATTTTCGAAAAATGAAGTTCGGCCATCTCTAATCCCTACTAAAGAGTCTGTAGCCAACAGAAAAGTCTGCCTAGTTTTCTAAAAACCCAAACCCTATCTCCTCACACCAAACCAGTCCTTAATACTCCTAAGCTCTCGTTGCCTCCCTAACATAGAACGTGGTTGCTGTAGTATTTTCTGAATGCTACCCTGGAGGTCCTTACTTTCCTCCTCCTCTAACTTTGTCATTGGCATCTTCTATTACAGATGGCGGTCTCCTGAGTGTTAAAGGGATTATCCTGCTCCATACATGCTACTTCAGACCATATCTGCCTCATTTACACCCTCTAGTTTACTGTCCCATGCCAGTACCTGCACTCTCTCCAGTAATCCCTGCAATGTTGCAAGTTTCCCCTTTAGATTCTGCACCTCAGATTCCAAATGGGGAACCCACTCACATCTGAAACATACATACGTAGGTCCCTTGGTATGGCTGTTCCAAGATCCCACACATGCACAGGATGCACATTGCGTGGCACCAACAAAGCTGTTCATACTAAACAGTAATACACAACAACAGATAAACCGCAATCTTGTTTTAAACTTTTTTTTTAAATCAACACTCCAATGTCACCCATAAAAACAATATTCCCTTTAAAACAGAATGCCCTCTCACTCTGCAAGCAGGATTTATATGTGAGGTCCAAAACCAAGCACCACCCAGTGCACAGGCAATTTAACCGAATTAACTGCATAACTTTCCAATAAGAGATGGCTGAACTTGCTGAAGTTTGGTTCATTACCAAGTTTGGAAGTTCGGAAACGAAACCATTAAAGTCAATCAGAGGAAATTATTAATGTACAAGTGCACATTTATAATTGTGCAACAGTGGATTATATCCTTATAATCCACTTCTTCCATGGAAGTCAATAGAGTGCCTCTTTAAATAATAATCTTATAATCGGCGCGCTACTACATAGTGGTATGCGGATTTTAACTATCTGGAAGTGGTTTCCCCTCTCCTCTCCCCCTGGCTCACTCCCTCACCTCCGTTTTCTCCCCCCTTCAGATTTACCTTCTGTTCCATTGCCTCCCACTGAGTTCCGTGTCTCCCGCACCACTGTGGATGGTGGAACTCAGTGGGAGGCAATGTAACAGAAGGTAAATCTGAAGGGGGAGGTGGGGGAAGTGAGGAGGGGGAGGGATAGGAATAAGTGACCAAGGGTTATTCCTATTGTCCCCCATCCCTGCACAGGGGCCAGGGATGTTCTAAAATGAGGGTGTGGCTTATTTTAAATAATACACCCGTTTCAAAAAATTATTCAGATATTAGATGTCACCTTGGAGTTCCATGCCCTTTATAAAAGCACTCAGCCTGCGGACTCATGCTTTTATATGGTGATGGAACGCCTCAGAGACTTCTAATATTCTTATAATTTACAGTAGGGGGTGCATTATCTACTGTATAATATACCCCTGCTATTGATTCCTTTGGAACCAACAGTATGATGATATCCTTATAAGCGGTGCATTACTACTATGTAGTATGATAATTATAACACAGAAGATGGCTGCTATTGCAGATTATGCACCTTCCTCGTTCTTTTGTTGGGTCATTCTCCTTCTGCACGCAATAATGGTTAAAAAGTGGGTAAGAGGCTGTATCTGGGCTGCATTAAAACAACAGGGGTTGAAAATAACTGTAGAAGGGCTGGATTTGATGGAGTGGGTGGTTAAAAAGAGTGGAAGAGTGGTAGAAAGTAAATAATGTACCCCCTACTGTAAATTAGTAGGATATTTAACCCCCCCCCCCCCCACACACAGAGTTCCGTGCCCTGTATAAAAACTCTCAGCATGCGGCCTTGTGCTTTTATATGGTCACAGAACTGCTCGGTGATTTATTATATCCTTATAATTTACAGTACATTATTCAATATATAATAGTCATTTAGTTTTGTCACTGTGGATTATATAGTTGATAATGTATCCCTACTGTATATTATAAGAATGTCATCTCATGAAATGTTGGAAATTACTAGTGTCTGTGCCTTTTTTTGGATATGTGAGAGGAGCTCTATAGTCTTTAACTCTCCTTATCTTACTTGATTACTTAGTAACCTGTTAAAAAGCAAATGACCTCTGAGTTTGGAAGTCTTTTGGGACTTATGTGAGCTACATTATACTTATAAATGGTACTTAGCTATGTCATTATTTATAATTGGTGCTTAGCGATGTCATCAGTGTCACATGATGCATTAAAAGCTCTTATAGGCAATAATGCACTCCCTAATTTAAAACACAAGGATATATAAATTAACTTCAGATTTCTTAGCGTGTATATAAAAGAACTTGTCCTGCAGCTTCATGGTTTTATATGGTCGTGAAACTCCTTTGTATATTTTATTTAAACTTGTGTTTTTCAAAAGGCAGTGCATTATTCTCTATGTAATAAATAAGAACAATGAACCATGAACATCTTATAAAATCTCTGTCTTTAAAGTGTCATCAGATAATGTATTCTACACATAACAAAACAACGAGTGACTTAACCCCTGCATTTCAGGAGATTAGAATATAAAATCCCAGCAACATGTAATTACTGTACTAGTCATACATATATATTGCACTGAGAAAGCAAGGCTATTTTTATTGGCTGCAAGGTTAGCGTGTATGTTTAACACAGGAGGGGACATTGCCTTAGCCAGAAGGGGAATGTGAGATATAAGCTAACATACAGTATGCCAGTGATAACTGAGGTTTCTCAGTAATCACTCACAGTTAGAAACATTCAAGTGTTGCATTTCAGTTGGTCATAACACTAAAGTAGCAGACATGTTTGCCAGACAGTGTAATTTCTGTGAGCTGGTACATTCTGGTCTAGAAGAGGGCAGACAGTGTAATTTCTGTGAGCTGGTACATTCTGGTCTAGAAGAGGACAGACAGTGCCATTTCTGTAAGCTGTTACACTGTCTGGTCTCTTCTACAGAAGAATGTACCAGCTCACAGAAATGACACTGTTTGCCCTCTTCTAGACCAGAATGTACCAGCTCACAGAAATTACACTATCTGGCCTCTTCTAGACATGTACCAGCTCAAAGATACACTGTCTGGTCTCTTCTACTGAAGAATGTATCTGTGAGCTTGTACATTCTGGTCTACAAGAGGCCAGATATTGTCATTTCTGTGAGCTGGTACATTCTGGTCTACAAGAGGACAGAAAGTGTCATTTCTGTGAGCTGGTACATTCTGGTCTACAAGAGGACAGAAAGTGTTATTACTGTGAGCTGGTACATTCTGGTCTACAAGAGGACAGAAAGTGTTATTACTGTGAGCTGGTGCATTCTGGTCTAGAATAGAGATGGTTGAACTTCCTGAAGTTCGGAAACGGACCCATTAAAGTGAATGAGAGGAAATAGTTTGAAAAGCTGGGATAAAGTATAGTTAAAGGGACTCTATGCTGAAAAAATTAATTTGCCTCATCTTAATCTATAATTGAATACATGTAAGTAGCACTTACTCTGATTTGCGTGTGTTGCTGCATGCCTTCAATCCAGCACACATTTTGTTTAGGTACAGTATCCCCCCTCCTCCTTTTAACCACTCCCACTTCCATCCGACCTGACTTTTTTCCCACAAACCAACTGTCTAGCCTGCACACAGCATTCCAACTGTCAAAACTCTGTCACCATTCCAGCTACAGTAAAACTACTCACAGAAGAATAGTTTTTGAGAGCAAGGAACTTGATTGACAGCTGGAATATAAGAAGTTTTAGATTTAATATCTAAAGAAATAGGGGGCAGATCAACTAAAAAAAAGAAACAGTGGTGGTTGGGAAGAATTCTAGTTTCCAGTTACGGTCAATTTCAAAAAAACCATTTTTCGGTATAGATGCCCTTTAAAATAACTGTAAATGGCTTTGGCACCTGGGAAATGGTGGCCGGGGAACATGAATATATATACAAAACACTTCTTTCCCTCACGATCGGGCAATTGTCAGGTTTACGCACGCTACATTTGAGGGTTATGGCCAATTTGAGGGTTACAGTCTCATACTTTTGAGGGTTACAGAACGATACAATCGAGGGTTACCAAAATTGTCCACTACATTTAAGGGTTACCAAAATAGACCACTACATTTGAGGGTTAAATGAACCAGCCGTTACATTCGAGGGTTAACAAAATTAACCACTACAGTCCAGGATTACCAAACGATACATTTGACCACTACATTCAAGAGTTACCGACCGCTTCATTTTAGGGTTACCAAAATCAAAGCATACATCTGAAGGTTTCCGAAATCGAAGGATTCATTCAAGGGTTACTAAATTTAAACGTTACATTCAAGGGTTACTGATTCGAGAATTCTATAATTGTCAAATTTTTCTAAAATAATTGAAAATAAGTCCGCTAGTTCCTAAAACTTAAACTAGAGTAGATAGACTAGAGTTTACATAGTTTGAGTTCATCCAAACTCATAAAATTTGGCCCAAACTCGGGTTCGGATTCATCACTAGTCTAGAAGAGGCCAGACAGTGTCATTTCTGTGAGCTGGTACATCTAGAAAAGGCTAGAAGATTTCTGCAATACTTTAGTCTTGACATCATGGCAGTTTTTACTATGGAGGAAAAGAGGCCAATTTCCAGGGCCCTGGGCTGCCTGCTGGTAAGGGAGGTGCTTAACACCATGTTTTGCCCAGGGGCCTCATCAAACTTTAAACTGGTCCTGTTTGACATTCAAATCTATTTGTGAATTCTTTTGCGATGATTTGTATGATGATGTGCATTGTTTTGCATCAATTTAAATGATTTTGCATTGAAAGTCATACTCATTTTTCATTTATTCACACTGATTTGTAAAATTCTCAATCTGGTATTCATGGATCTATTTTATTCCAATATATGGGTGACCTCCCTGGAGCTATCCAGCTCTTTTTCTTTTAACTAAAGCGTCCAGCAGTACAGCAAAATGAAGTCATATTCTGGCTGATTTGTAATGCACAAAATCTGATTATACATACTCTATGTACAATCTTGGACAGACCTAAGCACAGAAGCAGCTTGCAATTATTAAAAGCTCTGGTATCCAAAGGGATAGGTTATTTCTCACTGCCCCCTCTAGTGGTAAAAATTCATGCATGCATGCAATTAAGAAAAAGATACAACCTTGTTTCAGGATAAAACTACCTTATATATTCCTAAACCATAATGTATTATTGTCCTGTAGCCTTGTCTTACAACATGACAATGTTCTGCCTTTTTCTGGAATATGAAATTTCATTTAATTGGCTCCCAAAATGTCCAATCTTCACCCATTATAGGACAAGCTTTTGATACCCACTGCCAGCTGGGGTTTGTATATACAGACATGTGTGTACATCTCCTAATCTTGTCCAATTAACTTCTCAATGATTTATAGAAAGGGAGAGTCTAATAAGCCATTTAAACATGTTATATAACAAAAATACTGAAGGTAACTGGATAGTTTCTAAATGCAGTGCACATGCTATATAAAGTTTGTGGGTATAAGCATTATATTTCTTCCCAGTCCACCTCCACTGCCACCCCACACAGGCCAGTTGCCTCATAGCATTGATGCTCCTGAGATGATACTTTAATAGATATTAAATAGATGGACTGTATAAATGTCCATTTCGAGGGTAGTTACCAGGGGATATAAGAAATAAGAAAAGACCAGTCTCAAAAGACCACGATCAGGAGCAGGTGCGTAAGGTAAATTTACTTTCCCTGAAGGGAGGGCCGGGTGTACTAGCCCTGAGTCCTTGTCACAAACACAAGCGTCAGATGTACAGACCCCTCAGCTAAGTAGACAAAGCATGTATAAGAAACAGTACTATTGAGTACTCAATGCAACTGGATGGTGGCCCGGGTGCAGCTAAGCCCCAGGGCCTTCGCTAGGCCAATATTAGGCAACCGGAACACAGTATGAAAGGGCTGTGCAACCCAATACAAATGGTAATCACGTCTCCATTATGAAAATAATGACTTTATTAGAGTGCAGTTACATAGACAAATACGACACATGAACATGGTCACAGCTGATGGGTTTCGCGTTGTACACCTCATAATAGGCATGCATTCAGCGCATTGATGCCCCCTTTAGTTTTATCTTTTCTAGTGTTTCTTTGTTCTCAGCTTCTTTACTATCCCTTCTGGGGTTAATATATTACCTGACTATTTCATTAATCTCAGGTGTTCACTTTGGGCATTTTCCACATATGGAAGCCTCGTTTTCAACATGTCACGCCTCTGATGAAGTGTACAATGCGAAACGCGTCAGGCGTGACCATGTGACCATGTTCATGTCATATTTGTCTATGTAACTGCACTCTAATAATTACTTTCATTACGGAGACGTGATTGCCATTTGTATTGGGTTACACAGCCCTTTCATATTGTGTTCCGGTTAACTACCAGGAGAGATGGGGGGCTCCAGGGTAACTACCAGCGAAGCGGGAGGGGTTTGCTGGAACTAGGGGGCCCATTTTCTTGTTTTCCCTGTGACAGATACAGCCCCCACCCAGAAAACCACATTAGCATTTTAAAGCAGAAGTAGCTCACCTATCCTGTTTGGTTTGCCGTTGATGTACGTACTAAGGACTGGCTGATTTCATACAGTAGATTTGTGCATATGGGTACATATGTGTGCACAATAGATGTGCAGATTGATTTATATTAGGCACTGCATTACCAATTAAAAAGAAAATCAAATTCTAAATATATGAAGACATCTGTCCTCATCCAAAGAGTCTTTCTGTACTTAAGGGGAAATTGGTTATTGATCTCACCAACTATGACGAACTGTTACTGACATCCACAGATGGATGTGTTACTTTGTATTAACTGCGGATTTAGGCAGAGTCATATTCTCAAGTCTCCTTTGTGGTCAGTGATTTTACCTTATCCAATGGCACAGCTGGAGATCCGGTAAGATAAAGAAGAAATTGGCCAGATCCCACCTTCCGATTGGTTGCTTGTATAAAGGTGAAATCCCAATTTAAGCAATCTATGAAATGTATTGCTCTACCCAAGCACTAGCCATTCCATGTTTTCTACATAGTGGGGGATTCTGGGAGTTGTATATTTTACAACAAGCTAGACGCAGGTGATTTCGTAAAACCTTTAACCTAAATCATTAATCCAATCCATCTAATGGAAAAGAGATGTATTTACACCATTTATCTGTTTTGTCAATAAGAATCTTTTTCCATAAAAGCATCCACTGTGAAGCCTTTAATAAGGTTAACCCATAAGCAGATTTCAAGGACAGAGGTTCTTTTATTTATTTCTATTTAGGGAGGGCGGGCGGAACGATTGTGAACCTTTATCATCAGCCAAGCATGAAACCCCAGCCACTTCCAGTAGATTTCATGTAGGTGAGAACTGGAGAGATGACTCGAATAATGGAAACAGGCAACGGAATATTTATCATGTATTAGTGTTGGGTGGACATAGAATAATGGGGATGGAATGTAACAAATACACCATTAGGGATCCTTATACAGATCTTTTTCTGTATCTAATATTGCCGAATGGGAAAGATTTCCCTCGCTTTCTTTTTTATTACAAGCCCAAAGACCTCTTTTTTATAGGGTAAGGTGGGCTTACAAAATCATATGGCTTCTCATTTAGGCTCCACCAGCGCGTTTAAACACACAATCCAATTGCGTGTTATAAAGCCCACACTAGTGTGGCCCAATTGTTGTGGCCACGCTAGGTGCGCTGCAGTCCGTTAATCATAGTGCATGCGATCTAGACTTTTTCGCAATCGCTCCGATTGTGCAACATTGTGCAATTGCAACACACAAGCGCACCGCTTACATGCGCATTTCGGACACGCTGTAGTGTGGCCCCAGCCTTATGCAATTACTGTTATCCTAAACCAGACTATTGGTGCATCCAAACAACCAATCCCGAATGGACTATGAGACATTGACACGAGTTGCCATTGTCCTACAGATCAACTTCAACTATCTTCATCAGTGGTTTGTGTCTGGACCGCCCTTGAGGAGTAAATTAGTTATATTAGCAGAAAAAAAACCTAACCAACAGAACTCTGGAAAACCCACATGTAACTATAAGGCTTTTGTGGGAAAAGTATTTGTGTAACGAAATTCATTTTTTTCCCACTTAAACAGAACAACAACACCCAGGTGGCTATAAATTTGTAATTAAAACAAATGGTAGCGTGTATAATAGTATGAAATGCCTGGAGCAGGTGATGTAATAGAATCCTCGCTTCTAATTAAAATTGATTTGTATAGACTAGATTGGATACAGTGCCTTGATGATATCTTTCTCTACACGTCAAACTTCATTTAGATGAATGAAACCATCATAAAGTTGGTTAAAGTGATACTGGCATGTTGCTATAGTGCACTGTATTGTTATACCTCCTGTCCATTTCTGCACTGTTGCTTTATGCTGGGTACACACCAGCAGATATTTTCAGCCAACCGACCAATCCACGGCACTTTCGGTCGGTCGGGCGAAAATATCTGCTGTTGTGGGGAGGCCCGTTGCGACTGACCTCGATCCGGACGAATGGATGATCGGACATATTGGAAAATCACGATCGTGCGGTTCCCTATGGGACCACACGGGCGATTGCACGAAATGTCGGCCACTATTGCCACGACCGACAGACATTTGTGCCGAGCGCTCGCCCGTAGAGAGCGTTCGGTCGGGACAAATAGTCCCTTTGTGTGTACCCAGCCTAACACACAGTTCTGGTCTTTGGAGTTCTTTCTGTGCCAGAGGGAGCTAGAAGGTAGACTCAGTCCCTGATAGTCTGTAGCACTATTGTTAATGTTTTCACTGTGTATGAGACCTATTAGATGATCTGAAATTTACTGATATGTCTGATCCATTTTTCATCCAATAGCAGAAATATCTATTCATGTGCACCTAGCCTTACAATAGTGAAAAGAAGGTGGGGGAAGCACCTACACCAACAAGGAGGCCAGAGGTGGAAAATGGACATTAAACATAAATAAATTATGTATTTGCAATGTTCTGCTGCATTGCACACAATTCCTATGATAGAACAGAATCATCTTAACCCACAACATATATCTTTGCCTAATGGCACTTGCCTTGAACCTTTACTACACTGAAGGCTATTGTAATCAATATGGCACTGTAGAGTAAATGAATTTTCTAGAAAGGACATTGAAGTTTCACCTTATATAGAAATTTACTATCATTTTGGACCCAGGGGTTTTAATATTTTGTTGAATTTTAGTTTAGCTCGAACTGCTATTAAAGTAAGTATGATTAAAAACATCATACATGATTCTAACACCACACCAAATACACCCATCACCAGGATTTGTATATATAAATATATATCATGTGTGATGTTTTTGTCCCAATGAAGGTGCTTCATAGTACCCAAACATAGTACCCAAACGTTGCCCCAACCAATCAGATATTATTTAACATTTGAAAGCTAACATCTGATTGGTTGGTGCAAAACATTTTTAACAATAAGAGTGCGCAGAGTAATTTTCCTATTACTATTACCTATTTCCTATAACTATAGAGCCTTATATCTCTGGGAGGCACCAGGTCAAAAGAGTAAGTGAATGAATGCAGATGGAACAGAACTGAAACAGCCAACATTTACTGGGATTTCAGAAACAAAACCATAAATAGTAAGAGAACCTACCTCTACAATTATGTCAATAAATAAGAAGAAAAGCTAGAGGCAAAACTGGCTATATAAAACTTTACATTTATTTCGTCAATTAAAATATTCCTCACATAAGTTAATATAATGTATCACAAAGTAGAAAGAATAATGCAATTGAGTGTGCAAATAATTCATCTAGTACAGCATACATGCAAATATTGCATGTTTCTCCCACCCAGACATGTGTATAAATCTTCCAGTAAACCCTATTATACTTATCGGTCATAAGTCAGAGTCATCCGTGCACGGACAGTAGTGAATAGTTTTACGTACACAGTACTGGATAATATCATATGAAAGCTACTGAGTCTCAGACTCTCTGTCTGTATATATGAATACTTTGTATTATAAAATTCCCCATGTGGGGTAGTGTTGATGTGTATATGTGTATGTATATAATTAGATTGTGTCTATTGACACTGACAACTTGGTTACATTTACGTACTTGCAGAGTCCCATATGGGTTGAATTTGATTGGATACCACAGTCACATGATGTGTGACGTGGCGGTCAGCTGACCGTATCTGGTACATTTAAATTTCAGCGGCTACAAGCTGATGGCAGCACCATTGAAAAAGACCCTCTTTCGGAGCGAAACGCGTTTGGGGTGCTCACCCCCACTCAGGATTTCTTCCTTTTTTGCTGTGGCACTGTCCCTTCAACGTTACCCCGGTGTTCTGCAAATACTCTGACTGTCCGTGCACGGACGACTCTGACTTACGACCGATAAGTATAATAGGGTTTACTGGAAGATTTATACACATGTCTGGGTGGGAGAAACATGCAATATTTGAATGTATGCTGTACTAGATGAATTATTTGCACACTGAATTGCATTATTCTTTCTACTTTGTGATACATTATATTAACTTATGTGAGGAATATTTTAATTGACGAAATAAATGTAAAGTTTTATATAGCCAGTTTTGCCTCTAGCTTTTCTTCTTATTTACTGAAAGCTTGCTATGACTATCTTAGTTAGCCAATAAAGGTACCACCTTTATACCTTTATCCGCCCATTTATAAATATGCCCTATAGAGATTTTCAAACTTCAGTAAAAGTTCGGAAGTTCAAAAGGGTTACTGAATCGAAAGCTATGTTCGAGTGTTACCGAAATTGAAGGATAAATTCAATTGTTACCGAAATTGAAGGATACATTTGAGAGTAACCAGTTTGAGAATTCAATTAAATCCACAAGTTTGAAAAACCCAAACTAGTTTGTAGCTCGGGAAGTTCAGAAGAGTTCGAGTTCATCTGAACTATTAAAGTTCGGGTCGAACTCAGGTGCGGGTCCTTCTTTTGAATTACCAAAAAAAAAACTGTTTGAGGTAATGATCCAGAGATTAACGTAGGGTTGTGGCTCTAAGTATGTTTCCTGTATAGTTTAAACAAATTTGGGGCTGCTGCCACATAAGGTGTAAAAAAAGGTACCTGTGCTATTTATTTTCAACCACCAATCAGATCAGCTGCAGATCAATTGCAAAGGAAAACTTTTGCACTTATTACTTAATCTGTCCCAAGGGCTTTTTTTTTTGTGTAAAAGCCTACATTCTTTATTGAATGAAACTCTTTCTTTCAGTGTGACAGAATTTTATATGATGGTTCCTGTATGAAAGTTTCTGTATGAAAGAGTATCTCCAACCCCCAAACGAATTACCCCCCAAAACCTAGACTTCGCTAGGTTTAAAACTTTCTGGAAGGCTTCTAAGTATACCAGCACTGTGTACCTCTTCTGTTGCTCCATGCCTTTTCCGTGGCAGCAGCAGAAGGGGTCGGACCAACAGCGGCAGTGATAGGCTAAGACACCGTGTCTCAATAAATGTGTATTTATGTTTGAGTAGATGGTTAATCTATTTTGTTTATAAATTAGTTATGTGCATTACACACATTTTTTTTATTGCAGTTTACAAATAACACTGTATTTTTTGGGTTGATTTTGATAGAACTCTGTATTTATTCTAAATATAAACAATATCACTCTCACCATCAAGAATATGAATTATGCACTGAAATCTTAAAATGTTATCAAAAGTGCACCGGAGCTGATCTTTCCATGATGGTTTATAATATTAAAGGTCAACACGCTTTGTAAATATGGAAATATACTGATATATGGCGCGAGAAATACCAGTACTGTGTATTTAAAGGCCATTATTTTATTTTATATGTTCTCAGGGACAGGTTCAGTAAAACTTATTTAAACTTGAATGCAGTTTCATGATTTGAATTAAGGGAAAGAGGATTTACTAGGAAAGGCAGAGTGAATTCTCTTTGTTTATTGAGAGGATTCCTTTGTCTGCTACTAATCAGTAATGTTGTTTTGGCTTCTATCTAAAGGTCCCTGAGTTCATCCTGAAAACTCAAGTCTAAACAAGCTTGTGTGTCCAATTAGTAATAACCATTTTACGGACAATGATCGCACCGTGTTTAACAAAAGGCAGGAAAAGTGTTTTTACTGGAGATAATATCTCAAAAGACAAAGGGAAAGCTTCTTTATTTGTGTGAGCCCTTAATAGCCGTCCCATTTGACACCCACAATATACTGATGTCCATTGGCTGCTCTGTAATTATAGATGGCACTGTGGCCTTTACAATTATTTCATAGGTTAGCAGCAATGAATAATTTAGATTGTGTTAACTCTATTGAGACTTTATTGTGGGTACAGAGTTTCTGCCCACTACCCCCTCCAAACACCAACTGATATAATAAAAGCTGACAAAGTTTGAACACACTTTAATGGTGGCCATACATGTAGCAATATTATAGGGGACTGCACGATTGGCCATGATTTGCCAACATACCCGATTGCACGTTCATCCGATCTGGACAATAGACATCGGTCACCGGTGACAACAAAGCCACTGCAGGTTTTTCGGCTAGTCCGACCGATATAGAGAAATATCTATATAGTCCTGAGGGTTCTATGCAATGGGGCCCATACACCCAGTCGTATGATCTTGGGGATTGTTAGATCATCTGTAAATGTAGGAGTGATCGTACAATCAACGAACAATTGTTTTTCCCATGGGGGATCAATATCTCTTGTATGATCATCATTGCTGCATGTATGGGCCTCATTAAGCTTAGGGAGAATGCTCAGGACTGCCTATTTCCATCAGCTTTGGCTGACTCCCTATACTTTGGTACAGGGAGATAACCGCGACTGAGGGAAATTTCGAGGCAGTTACGAGCAATCCTGAGATCAATGCTGAACATTTGTTGGCCTCAGGAATGCTTGGAACTCCGGTAAACACATTAGTTATTAAGGGCCAATCCCATCAGTATCTAGGTTGCTACCTGATTTCAGCTAAGTGGTTGAATACTCCAGCATATATTAGATAATTTGGTTAACCGAGTATAATCACCCTCTAGACATAAACTTTATTAAGAAAATCTTTTAAAGAGAAATAAAGTGACAATTTGTACATTTTTTATATTATAATAACTTCCTCTGCCTCCTTAGAGCCCTTATAAAGATGCTATGAAAGCTGATTGTGCAGATACTGCAGAGGATTCTGGGTATGGCCGACTAGCCCCCCCCCATGTTTAGGCATTGCTCATTCCTGCACAGCCTCCTTTTCTAGGTCATCTAAACTGCCTAATTTCAATTAATTAAATGCAGACATTTTAACTGCATTAGGCTGGGTACACAGCATAAGATATTTTCGGGCGACTGACCGATAGTGACGGGTGTGGGGCGGCCGGCTGTGACCAAGCTTGGTAGCCCGTTCGTCCATATCAGACAAACGTGCGATCGGGACTGATGATAAATCATGGCCCATATTGCAGTTCTCTATTGGACCCCACGATTGATCGCACAAACTGCCGGCCGCGGACACTATTGCCGCAACTGGAAGTAGTTTGTCCCAGGCCAAGCGCTCGCTAGTAGCGAACGCTCGTTCAGAACAAAGAAAAAAAAAAAAACGTGTATCCAGCCATAGGTTGACTATTTTGCTATTTCTGTTATCATGCTCCCTTTACCTTGTACTCTTGAAAATATTCAGGGTTATTCAATAAAAGTTCTTATCGTTTAAAATGGTGCTAATTTTGCCCCCAACCAATCAGATGTTAGCTTTCAAATGTTAAATAATATCTGATTGGTTGGGGAAAAATTAGCACAATTTTTAACTATAAAAACTTTTATTGAATAATCCTGATTGTTTTTATTGCACTTACACATTTTATAATAAAGGATTTCTCTTTTTTCTCATCATATCACATATGTTATAAAGCTATTTTGCCTAATTAAAACAATGTTTTACCTTGAAAATTGTCTAAGAGTTCAAATAAATCAAATAGTTTAAAATAGGGTGGAAATTATACTGAGGCAGATTGACCATATAAATCCACTTTAATTCCATTTTGATTGCATGTACATTTCCCCTTTAATCAAACTGTAAAGCTCCTGTCCCATATTGATTCCACATTTTAAAGAGTATACCAAAAAGAAAAATCCTACATTAAAGGAAGGTGTTGATAGATAGATAGGGAGTAAATGTAAAGTTAGATTTATGTATGGGCCCTTTTGACACAACTATAAAATAATTACAGTGGTTGCTCTCTGGCTCCAGAATCCTTTTCATTAACCTATGATCACCTATGTCAGAGAGCGTGCCAATGACACTGATTAGGGGAGGAGCCAGGGAGCCGTGCATGAGCAATGTCCATTTAAATTATTCCCTTTACTGTTGCCCTTTGGTAAACACAATAAAAGCAATTGGTTTATTAGAAAGAAAAATCCACACAAAAGAATAGTCTTTTCATAAAAAAAATCTTTGATACAAATGAATACAGATGAGAAATAATCCATCCTACTCTTGCAGAACTGCTTCTGGCTTGCAGCCTTGAATTTTCAAGAAACTGTAATGATAACATTTGCAAATTAAAAGTAGTATTGTTCTGTGTTTCTTGCAATGTTTCGGAAAGGAACTCAGTGCCAACATAAGGAATTTGATTCCAAATTTGAAAAGATGAACAATCTGTTTTGTAGCATAAAACTCCTTTTTTCCAGTCTGTCCCCTCTCCTACCTCCTCTGATCTTATTCTGGTAACACATCTCCCATTCCTTTCTATTTGATTATCTTCCTCCCCCTCTCTCTTCTTCTCCCATTCACTGTATCCTTGCAGACACATTGATTTTTGCCGCCCAGCCAAAATGACTTTGATTAATTGAAAACCTGCATGATCTCGAAAAGTAGCTGCAAAGCAAAAAAATGGCAGTGTCACCGGAGCCTAAAAAATAAAAATGACCAAGGCTACATTGCTGGCAGGAGAAACTTCTCTACGCTGTGTCCAACTCTTTGTACTTTTGTACACTTTGCAGTTGTATTTCCATTAGAAAGTTTTTTTTAAAAAAACCTTTTATTCAATTTACAGGAACAAATGGGAGTCACGCACAAAGCACACAGAGCAGTACGAGTAGTACGACTCCATAATGACTGTCCTTTTAATATATTCTTCTCAACCATGACTAGAAGTTTTCATTGTAGCAAAAATCACAATGAAGGATCCATAATTCAGATAACTTGCAATTAAAGATGAATCCTGGTTTCGAAACTAACCTGGTTTAAATTCAGAACTGACGGTTTACAGAAATAGGCGGATCCACCAAATTTTTAAAAAATTTCCAACATTTGGAAATTTTCATTAAATAAACAAAAATACATCGAAAATTCCTATTGAAAAAAAGTGGTATTGAATATTCAAAATTTGTGATCGTAAAAATTCAGATTCAATTGGGTTCAAATCAGATTTTCAGAACTTAAAGGGACAGTTCAGTGGAAATGATCAATATTTGTTAAATTGTTAGTTTGTGTAATGCCTTCTTAGTTATTCTACATATTCTCCCCCATTTTGAAAAATCTGTTGATTTCATATCCTTTGCTGTTCCCTGCTGGTGACATTAGTGAGCTGACATTTTAGGTTCTAACGGTCCTTCTTCTTCCCAGGATGCACTATATCCTTGGAATGTTCCTAACAGTAATTTCTACTGATTGACTGTTAGATGGGTCAAAGATGCTCAGATCTGTACTGAGCAACTGAATCAACCCAGGCGCTGGGTCAAAGGCAAGACTTCCTGCAAACAGGAAGTAAGTATTTCGGTTGCATTTATTTATACACAGACACAATGCTGAATGGGCAGATTAAGGTCATTGGGATTAAAAAATGCTGCTCTTTTTTTCTGAAAGGCCTATGTATTTGCACTGAACTTCCCCTTTAAATGTGTTCTGTGGATCCGCTGTCGGAGGAAAAATCGCCAGTTTTGTTAATCTATAGGGGTGACCAAAATGAAATTGACACAGCTTTATCAGAATAACAATTTTATTAACACACCACTCAAAAACCATTCCAATTCATAATATAGAATTAATTGAAATTAAACTAAAGATGCAATATTTTCCTGCCTCCTGTCATGGCTTTGGATCTAGTTAATACCTGTGGGCTGAATCCTGCCCTGGTTACAACACTAAATCTATGAAACAACTTGCAGGTGACTTTAGGGTTTATCCTCTTGGAATACAAGGAATCCCTGAGTATTTAATATTTCCATCACAGGGGATCATTTTCTGTGTTATCCTAGTCACAATTCTGCTATTATTTACAATGAGTCTTCTATAGTGTTTTTTCCCTTAAATCCAGTGTTTTTTAAACTTAAATCCAGTTATCACCGACTTTTAGACTTTTATAAAGCCGCGATAACTAGTGGCAAAAAGCCATACTGCCAAATACCACTATTTCACTTATTAAAGCATATTGCCATACTTCGCTGTGCTAAATTTTATGCTTTTCAATTGCCAAGTTTAAAGGAGAAGTAAACCCAATTTTTTTATACTCTAGAATCTGAAAACAACCCCCCTTTAGGTATAAAATCCCACTTCAGTAAATTGTATTAAAGTAAATGTAAGCATGTTAAGAACTGGATGAAGTATCTGTGTGTATGTGCAGTGTCAGACCACACCTACTGACCTCAGTCACATTCTTCCTTGCTGCATCTGTCAAGTAAAAGGATTGGCTAGAGATCATTAATGGGTGTGACCAACTGTAACAATTTCTGCCATAGCTAAGGATTGAGCATGTGCAGAACATAGTGGTCGTTGACCAAACTGTGTGATACTAGAATACTGGGAAGTAAAGCACAAACCATATGTTATTTAGGTAAATTTTCCAGCTCCCGTATCAAAGAGAGGTAAGACACTGATTACTGGCTTTATGTCAAGGTGTTCTGCCTTCTGGTTCAGTGTTGTTCTGTGGCTTTAGTTGTCCTTTAAGGTAGCGAAAGTACAATAGTGTCCATATTTCTAGTTTGGAAATGGGTCCCTGGAAGGTGTCGGTACATTGTGGTAGGATGTCCCAATACAAATAAAGGTCCAGGGGGAGTGTTAGACTGTAATACAATTGGCGACTTTAAAATTTTTGTTTTTCCTATTTTTCTGCTTGTCGAGTTTCATTTTTGTTGCTATTTTATATTAAATTTGAATGGGGGTCTTATTTTCACATATATATGATTGTTTTGTCAGCTAAAGACCCCTCTGTAATGTTGTCTAATTCTACAGCCCTATACTGTATTGGTAGGCGTTATGGCGCCTGTATTGATTGGCGTTATGGCGCTATTTCTCTTTCCGTGAATGCGTCAATGTTACGGCCGCACATCGACGCAACAATAATATTTACAGCAAAAAGGATCCTGTTTATAAACAAGTAACGCTATTTGCCATTGTGAAGTCTGGCATCCGTGAAATGGGCAAAATAAATATGCCCCTTGGTTTACAAGTATAAGGGGATCAGCCAATTATGATGACCTGTGTAGAAGAAGATGCTTTTTATGCATTGTTTTACTACTGAATTCGGGATTTAGTAATTTTCCAGTGTTAATCTGGAACTTTGTAATTCCCTTATGCTAAACCAATCAGAAGCTCAGGATAAAGTCATCACCTTCACTCTTGACAAGTCAAATTTTGAACTGACACACCTGTAACCCAGGCAAAGTACTACATGGCCTATCGCAGAACCTACTACATCTCTACTGATGTTTTATAAACTCTGTTAAATTGCTGGTCTGTGTATGTCACACATGGATGGATTACTTTTTAATTGTGATTGATTAACTGCAAGACATTTTAGAAGCATATTCTCTGCTTCTTATTAAAGCAATGTTTTCTTGTTTTACACGTGCATGTTCCTTTTAATACCTCGTTATTAAATGGGTCTCCTACCAAAAGTTAATAGTATTTTAATTAGTCTCACAGCACGCAGGGAACAAACAATCTGCCAATTTACATTTGTTTTTGATCCTTTTAGTAATTCTCTATATCTACTGTATATATGTTTGGATTTTCCATTAGTTTTAGCATATTATAGCCAGAATTACATATGCAAATAAACCACTGTGTATACTAACTGGGTCAAGGTGAACTGAATGTAAAATCTATTCTTCCAGGTATTGCAGAACTAGGAGCTGCCAACTTCCACTTGCAAACTTTGTTAAGGTCTGTACACACATGCGACCATGGCTTCCGACCCGCAACGCCGAACCGTGCCGACCTGCGCCGCCGCTTCGTCCGATAATCGCCCCGTGTATGGGCACTTTATCGCCCGAAACAGACGCTCGTTCGGGGATCATTGCCCGATCAGCTGGGCAGATCTCAGAATGTGCAGCCGTGTCGGCCGTTCATACACATCGTGCGTTGCTGATCGGCACCCGTGATCGCACGTGTGTACGAACCTTTATACATACAGTACCTGTAAATGTCAGTTATGCAATAGAATAGTAATTCCTGAACCAAATGGTCATTGACCAAACTTTGTGATACTGGGAAATAATGCACATAAACCCCAGGTTAGCGAGGTAAAATCGTTAGCACTTGCATCGAAATGAGAGCTGAGACACAGATTACTGCTATTTTGTTAAGGTGCTCTAACTTTTTATCCAGTATTGGTTTAAAGCTTAACTTGCCCTTTAAATTAAAACAACATTTTTAAACTCCCTAATCTAAAAGCATCCCCCCAAAGAATGCCAATAAACTGTAAATTACCCCTCCAGTAAATGTCAGTAAAGTAAATTTACTCCCCTGAAGAACTGAATTAGATAACTGTGCAAACCTCCTGACTTTAGTTGCATGCTCTCTTGAATAATATGGACTGCTACAGGATTGGCTACAGACTACTAGTAGGTGTGGCCTGCTGTAACAAGTTCTTGCTAATTGAAGATTGGGCATGTGCTAAGAACAGAAAGGTCAGTGACCACAATGTGTGATGCTGGGAAATAAAACACAAACCCCATTTTAGAAAGGTCAATTTCCCAGCACCCACATCAAAATGAGAGGTGAGACACAGATTTTTATTTTTATATCAAGGTGCTATATCTTCTGATTCAGATTCTGAGGCTTTAGTTGCCCTTTGAAGTCAGAGTAGAATGCTATGATAAGCTGTATGGCAGTTTCACTTTACTGGTATCAGAATAAGAATTCTGTTGCTACTGTAACTCACTCGGAACCCATATAGACATGAAATACTATCTCAGACACAATATTCCAGACCAGGGAAGGTCACCCTGTTTTGTTCAAATTCAATGCCAGTTTGTGTATTGCAGGTTAGATAACCCTGTCTTATATGATCAATTACAAATTGCATACAGGTTTTCTAATGATGTATAAAATACATTTCCACATGTCTATAGAAGGTTACTGACAATATTGTAGAAATAGTAGAAGTGGCTCACAGGAGGGCAGATCAAGGACAAGGAGCTAAGTCATTACTAAGGTCAAGGCATTTGAAGTGAGAAGATCCACAATGAAACCTCCAACACAAGGTATTTGTCAGTGCCTATAGCACAAGACTTTAAAAATAGACTGACTCTGTCTCAGAAATTGTCTCCCGTGTGTCCCGAGTTATCAGATGGTTACACTTGAGATTATGGCCTAGAGCAGGAATAGGTAAGGAATGCTGGGAGTTTTAATACTACAGGTTATCTCCATCATTGGCAAATCCTTTTACCTTCTATGTGAACATCTTATACTCTCATGTATTGTGATGAGCTTGTGATGAGATTTTCAAACACACAAGGAGTGATTAGATTAGACAGAAACAAGACACAAATATTCCTAATACTGGATCTTCCCCGATACTACTATATTTATATGGCTGTCTAGCTTGTGTTTTCACCTGAACACACACCAACGTCATTACATCTCCTCTAAACGGATGTTATACATACACTGAACAGCCCAGACACAGTTCTCCTATGCCTGGTTACTGTTCTTGTCATGTTAAAGGCAAATACTGTAGGAGGCTATTTTCTATATTATACTACTTAACTGTTAAATTATTTCCCCCTTTCAGAACAATTTAGTCAAACTCTTAATAGGCATTTCTGTGTAGTTGTCCTTTAAATTCACAATTGCTTGGGGTCCATTTCTTTTTCTTTCATTTGCAGCCAGTATTTACAGTACATATCTGTTCTTTGTATTTACCCAATCAATTATATGGAGGGATGTGGGCACCAATCAGATGACTTACATATTGATCTTCCCATGTAGCTAGTTTTCCTGACTTAGTATTTTTGATTATTATAATTTAAGTTATTATTTGATTATTAGTATTAATGATGGGGAGTGGAAAATTTATCAATGGCCCAAGTCATGCACAGCCAGGTAAATCAGTAATGTGGATAGCCAATTATTGACTTATGAATAACCATTAAAGTAAACAGAAGTAACAGCATATAGTTGTCAAGGATGAATAAAGACATAAAACCAACTAGTTAAACGTTTTTTTACCTTACCCACGATGCAGTCAACATAAACCAGTCTGATGGCCCATTCTATTTCCACCATCAAATGAAAAAATACATTCTGACTACAAATTTGGGAGAATCAGTGAATCAGCTAAGAATTGGGTATTAATGCTAGTAACTATCTATTTTCTTTTACTCTAATAAGACATCCAGTCCTCTATTGGATTATTCTGCCTGTACTATGCCTTCAGAAGGACATTTCCACACTTTTATTGTTCTTACTGTAAAGAACCTTTACACACCTTCAGACAAAGCTCCATATATTCTTTGTGATAAGTGATCTGAGATGTTCGATTTGCTGTGTTTAAAGGGCATGTCCACCTCCAAAACTACAATTTCATCCACTACTGGCCCCACTATGTAGTGTGTAAAAATCCTTACCTTACATCCCAGCTCCAAATGGTTCTCCTGTAATGTCCCTCCATAGTCCAGAAAACTGACCACCAGGAGCCTTGCCAAGTCCATATAGGACTTTGCCTCCTGTCTCTCCTCCGGGAGAATTTGAACATGCTCAGTGCAGCCCTCCCTCTACCTCCATCCCAATACATGTTAGATTTCCTCTGCCCCTAGAGTAACATCCTTTTTCTGTAGTGTAGGGCTCCCTCCCCCAGCCCAAACCACTATAGTACTTTGTCCAGAAACTCCCCCAATCTGTACTTACTTTGCCTGTTTCCCCTGGCGTTTTCCACTCCTGGCAGCTGCGTCCGTGATTGGCTGACTCTCAGCCAATCACGGACGGGGCTGCTGGTGCGGCCCCCTGCTTGCAGTTTCATGCAAGCAGAGGGCTGTGACAGATCGCCGGTGGAAAGAGGTAATGTAAGACATGATTGGGGGAATTTCTGGAAAAACTACTATAACGGGTGGTGGAGGGAGCCCTACACTACAGCAAAAATTTAAAAAAACGACTGGACATGCCCTCTATTGTTTATTTATGTAGTTGTTTGAAGTGGTCATGTCCCACACAAACCTCCATCATGAATAATCTTAATCTAGCCTATCAACCAAGTTTTCCATTCCTCTCATTAATTTATTTGTCCTTCTCTGAACCATTGAGCATTTGCTTTTTCAAACCATATTTACAGTATAACAAGAGTAACATTGAAACCTGTCAGAATAACCCAGAAACATATCCATCTGGCCTTGGTACAGCTACTCAACTAGCTATCAAACTAACTGTGGAAGCTATATAACCGTGGGAGCATTTTGTTGGTTTATTCCTATACGCCATGGATGTTGGTTAGTGAGGGTGTTTATTGTTGTGTTTTCCTGTTTGTGTTCATGCAGTATAGCTTGTTGTATGACATTTTCCTGTAAGCAGCATTGCAGGAACAGCCAGGATTCTCATCTCATAGCTACAGCTGCACTTTTTATAGAATTCTGACACTATTTATTTATGTTTGACACTCCAGCTTCAAAAATGCCATATTGCAGCACGTATAATGTAGTCTGTGTGAATGGCGGTGACATAGATTTTGTTATATATATATTTTACTTGAGATTATCTTTGTTTTTTTATCAAGGCTATGAATCATATCCCCGGCTTTTTTTGTGCAAAGCTGATAGAAAGATTCAAATGCACTATGTCATAGAAAAAATGGCTAATCTTTTCACATCTCCTAGCATGCACATACAGTGTTGGACATATATGTGCCCACAAAGAAATATAAGATATGGGGCCCACCAGGAAGCATTAAGAGGCCCACTCAGCATTTCATCTGAACATTTTTTTCTTTGTTATGGGTAAATTGGATATGGGCATTGCAACCTTGTATAAGCAGATATGATAGGTTACATCAAGCTTGAATACTAGGCCAAAAAATGAATTTACCCTAGTATTTTACTTTTTAATTTTTAATAATTAAGCGTCTTTCCTTAGGCCAGGCCACACACAATAGTGAGGGTAAATAGGTAGGACCACCTCTCCCATGAGGCACAGTGCGACTTTTAGCTCAGACGGCACTCCTGCCACTCAGAGGATAGGTGGCTGGCAACATCAGCAAAAAAAATTTGCTGATTTCTTCTGGACAGTGTGCCTCTCTTGTCTCCACCTGTGTGCCTCTCCTGTCTCCACCTGTGTGCCTCTCTTGTCTCCACCTGTGTGCCTCTCCTGTCTCCACCTGTGTGCCTCTCCTGTCTCCACCTGTGTGCCTCTCCTGTCTCCACCTGTGCGCCTTTCCTGTCTCCACCTGTATGCCTCTCCTGTCTCCACCTGTGTGCCTCTCCTGTCTCCACCTGTGTGCCTCTCCTGTCTCCACCTGTGTGCCTCTCCTGTCTCCACCTGTGTGCCTCTCCTGTCTCCACCTGTGAGCCTCTCCTGTCTCCACCTGTGTGTCTCTCCTGTCTCCACCTGTGTGTCTCTCTTGTCTCAACCTTATCTTGCCTCTGCATGCCTTCTACCACTGTAAGAAAGTGGGCAAACTTATATGTACCAGTCACACTGGGCAAACTTGTATGTACCAGTCACAGTAGGCACACTTGTATGTACCAGTCACAGTGGGCAAACTTGCATGTACCAGAAACAAGGTGGGCAGACTTGCATGTACCAGAAACAAGGTGGGCAGACTTGCATGTACCAGTCACAGTGGACAAACTTGCATGTACCAGCCAACCAGCCACACAGTGAGCAAACTTGCTTGTATCCGTCACACGGTGGGCAAACTTGTATGTGTCAGTCATAGTAGACAAACTTGTATGTGCCAGTCACAGAGGTAAAACTTGCCTGTTCCAGTCACTCAGTGGGCAGACTTGCATTTACAAGTCACATTATGGGCAAAATTGCATGTGCCAGTCACAGTGGGCAGACTTGCATTTACCATTCACACCGTAGGCAGACTTGCATGTACCAGCCACACAGTGGGAAAACTTGTATGTGCCAGTCAGCATGGAAAAATTTGTATGCACCCAGTGGTGTAACAAGGAATTACGGGGCCCCCCCAGCAAAACTATAATGGGGCCCCTATCTATGCTTCATCCACAGTGATTTTCTGGGAGAAGGCTATATCTATCATAGGAAAAACAAGAAAATGGGGCTCCCAGGCCCCCCTGCGCTGGCTCCCCCTGTTCCCCTGTAGTTACGCCCTTGTATGCACCAGTAAGAGTGGTAAAACTTGCATTTACCAGTTTACTTTAATGTCACTTAAAATTTTATTATAAATGTTGATTAGTACCTGACAGCCTGTAGGTATCTTTGGGAGATTTGAGATACACCTAAAGGAGATATATTTAAAGGAGAAATAATAAAACAAGATGATTTCCCATTATGGCCACCCACATCAGCTCCCTCCCACTCAGTTAATAGTAACCCTGGATTTTACTATTTTGCAGAAAATAAGACCCTGCAAAGTCAGCTTCTTAAAGCCACTTGCAGTGCTCCCCTGCTATTTCTCCGGACTATGGCTGGGCTAGTCAATGGGAAGAGCACGTCTTCCCATTGGTTGAATACTAGGAAGTGAAGAGGGCTTCAAGGGGTAATTCTGAGCGGTTAAAGTCCTCACCCTGCATGCTATTATTAGGAAGAGGGAGGGGGAGTGGTGGCAAATGATAAGCCATAATTAAAAAGATCTTGAATTTACTAGATCTTTACTAGATTTAGGGTTTTTGATTTAGGGTAATTTAGAGTTTTCATTGAATTGTCCATAAATTTTCCGATGCAGACATCGGAAAACAGGTAGCACATTATATTGATGGGCAATGATACATGTTGTCCAGAATATTTCCCAGGTCCGTATGCCGTTTGTACAAAGCTAATTAATATTAGATAAAGAAAAGTATCCATTTACATTTACAAAAAGTGTAAGCACAGTGGTCAGTACTGTGGGCAGCAGTTGTTAAATAAAATGTAAAATGACACAATAAGGACAATTTTCAACTTTCAGTTTGTGCTACCGTGTGGCCTGTCACTGATTTTCATGCCTGCATCTTGGCTCCCATTATTTTAATCCCCTTTCAGACTGACACCCCCTGCACTTTGTGATAAACCTATATATAGCTTTATAAACCTATAAACCCTTTCACTAAATGTGTAGCTGTATTCCTACAGAACAAAAAAATCTTCTAGCCTTCAACAGAACATATGGAGAAAAGAAACGCAGGAACAGGAAAGAGTAAAGGAGAGAGGTGGGAGTTACAGATCATACATGAAAACTCATACAACAGTTAACTGATTATATGCACTGGAATAATCACTTTCTGTTGTATTCTAACACATCCACCATACAGATATGAAGATATTTAAAATAAATTGACTCAGATACCCTATTCTTATTATTATTATTTTTATAAAGCTTATACTGTAAATTTGGCTGCTATAGATCATGGCTACCATAGACAATAACATTGAAATCAACAACCTCCTCTCAGAAATCAATTAAAACTCCCCTGATTAGTTATTTACACATTTACCTAAGGTCAACATTTCCAAACATGAGTGTCAAATAGGAGAAACAATATTTACCGCTGACATGAAATCCTCTTTCAATTGGTACTGAACTCACAGTCAATCTGGTGCCTAGTCGCTTAGCAAGCTTTCTCTCTTTTAAGTAAGCCTGCTAAAACGGTCCCATTTAACAGTGCTCTTATCTGGCCTCATTAAGCTCATCCCTCCTATTTGCAAAGATTAAAATACTCTAATGCACTGTCCTGAACAGAAGTTATGCTGATCCATCAATACGCAAAAGATTAGACTGTGTATTTGTTTCAACCTTGCTTACATTTTCTTGATTGAACATGAGGATTCCGGTACTGAACCCTCTTAGAGGTTAAATAAGTCTAATGTATGAACATTAATAAATGAGACAAGCCTAGTAGAATGTTGTACTTTTGCCCTTCTACAGAAAAGGCCCAACAATAGTTAACTTGTCAGCCTTGTTGGATTATTGTTATTTTTAGAGCTTCCCCTGTTTGGTCCTGAGAATTTATCACATCATAAGAGTATCTGATGCAGAAAGTAGGAATTTAAATTGAATAGCTGTACACCTCATTGGCGAATGTATCACTCAATCTTTTCCCAAGGATTAATGCCCACTAGAAGCTGCCTATGGCCCTTGGCTACGACACAGAAGAAAATAGATGCACTGCCATTACTAATGGAGAAAATTTACCTTATTTACGAGTATAGTTTACCATCCATTTATTTCCCATTTTGTCAACAGTAAACTAAGAGGACGTATATTATTGTTAATGCAAAGCAGATCTTCTCTACAGGTTTGTATATTATAATGGTTATGCATAGTCCGCCATAGAGCGGAATGCCTACTGAGGATAAAGTTTAATTACATTTATGTTTATTGTTACAGCTTAGGTCTGGGATGTCAAACCTGCAGACCTCCAGATGCTTTTAAAACTACAACCCGCAGTATTCTCTGGCTGCATACTGCAGACACAAAATGCTGGAAGTTGTAGTTTTCAAACACCTTGAATGTATACATCTGGATAAAGATTGATATCCCTGACTCTATGGTAGCACCATGGCATGTAGAAGTTGATATACAGTAATCGTTGAGAATGCATTTTATTGGAGGATAATAGTCTGAAATAAATATTTCATGTCTTATTGGCCCTGCTGCTGATTAAAGGGCATGTTCACCCCCTCTATGAAAATCGAGTATGTTAATGAGCACCCCCAAAAATCCCAAAACATATTTTTGTAGAAGGGGTGGACATACCCTTTAAAGCGATGTAATCCTCGCCTTTCTAAGCACATCCTAAAGATGGCCATAGATGCTATGTTCGCTTGACCAGTGAAATTCCTTTTCCAACTGGCCCGATAGAAAAAAATATCTATCATACATGGACTGATGTGATTAAAGCTCCTCAAGCAACCATAAGATAGTTTTGTGTGAAGTCAGTGAAACTTTGCTTCAACTGTCAAAGTTCCATGAAAAAAGTTTTGCCTGTTTCAACCCCAAAACCAAGTTAGGTTTATTAAAAAATAATTTGTCATTACCTTGGGTCTTTCTCTGGCTGGACCCCCCCCCCCCCCCCCACCCACCCCCGTTTGGGTGCATTTGGTTACAAAACGTGTCTACCCAAACCTGCATTGCTTTAGCATTGCAGATTGTCACGCCCCCTATCCACTGACTCCTCCCCTATAGACCAGTATAAGACCTACCATTAAAAGTGCTGGATTGGGGGTGCTAATAAATGGAGGCTTTGCCCAATACTGACTTATTTTGTATGTTTTTAAACATAAATGGGGTGATTTACCAAGATACATAGAAATCAAAGCAGGAAAGCACATGCAATTATTCCAAACACTGAATTTTAAGGGTGCTTAACCCATTTATTCAAACCACACAGCACCGCTACAACCTCTCGGGGGGGGGGGGGTCACCTGCCCTTTATCAGGTATAAACATAAAGTGCAATGTGCCTACACATATAGTGCAACCCATGGATAACTCCACCCCTTGGGCCAAAGGAGCTCTGAGTAAAATCTCCTTAGTGATTTCCCCTTTGTTACTATTTACTGCCAGCTAATAATAACACAAGCCAAGTCATACAGCCACTAGTAAATAGCTGTGCGCTGGCTGTGAGAGGGTCTCTTGTGATACTCGCGCAACCTAACCAACCGCAAATTGCAACCCTGGATGCTGCTGGCTAGAGATGAAAACAAAACCGTACTCGAACCCGAGTTTGAGACGAACTTTATGAGTTCGGACGAACTCGAAATATTCAAACTAATTTGCCTTCGAACTAGTTTGTTTTTCCGGACTCGTGGATGTATTATCGATAATGTAACGATAATTGTCGAATTTATGGGCTTTTAGCAAACCCTAGAATGTATCGTTCGCTAACCCTTGAATATATTGTTTGTTTTCGGTAACCCTGGAATGTATGGATCGTTTTCGGTAGCCCTAGAATGTACCATTCCATAACCCTCGAATGTAGCCTTCGATTTTCAGTAGCCCTAAACAGTATTGTTCCTTTTTGCCAACCCTCGAAAGTATGGATCATTTTCGCTAACCCTAGAATGTATTGTTCGCTAACCCTCTAAAACATTGTTCCTTTTCGGTAACCCTCGAATGTATTGTTCGATTTCAGTAACCCACAAATTTATGGGCCTATTTTCGCTAACCCTCGAAAGTATCGTTCGGTAACCCTTGAATTGCCCGTAACCCTCGAATGTAGCTTGCGGAAAACCCGTCATTTGCCCACTCGTGTTTAAGAAGTGTTTTAAAAGTTTTGGTGATAGTTACACGTTCCCCAGACCATTTCCCAGGTGCCACAGCCATTTACAGTAAGTTACCATTGTTAGTTTATCTGAAAAACATTCGGACTTTCCGAACTATCACTCCCCCATAGACTAACTTTTACTGAAGTTCGAAAGTTTGAAAACGGACCGAACTTTATATAGTTCGGCCATCTCTACTGCTGGCTGTGAACAGCGCTGAAAAGGTTTCCATTCGGTGCAACTGGTCTTTTTAACATCAACACATATTTATCCCTTTCTATAAATGTTTGCTGCTACGTAAACGACAATATTTTTCGCTACCTTGAATTTTTCCCCTTTAAGTTGACCTGACACGATCCCTTCTGCTTTCCATCTGTGCTTTGTTTATCTGAGATCTAAATGCAGCTGTGCAGGGTGATGGTAATCGCAGAGAGTATAAAGGTTTAAATCAGTGCAGGAATTCAGCAAAGGATTGGTAAGAACAAGGGCTGTTTGGATGATTGGTGTGCGGCTCTTAAAAGGGGAGAGGTTTATATTTTTTACACATGAGATGCCCCCAGTAGAGTAGACTGACATAAATTTGCAATGTCAATAGAAAAGGAGATAATAAATATTTACGCTCCTCCAGGCTGATGTACATGAATAATAGCAGCCCAGATTCACTTTCCGAAATTCAAGATGGTTCTGGCTGTGCTCACATCTGCTTCTATCTTCACTTCAGGAATCAAGATGGGGGGTCGAATTCTGATGGGGTTGCTGATTGGCTGAGCTATAATATGGAATGGAACATGAATTTCTGCCAGCTCAATAACTAGCGTGAAGAAGGCAAATTGGACATAAAGTAGTCATCTGTGTAAATAAGTAGTTTAAGTTGTTTCAAGAAAAATATACCTCATTGAGGATAACTGATGTGTTTTAATGTTGTTTGCCTCTCATTATACTTCTGAAATTGCAGGAAACAAAACATCTGAAATAGAAATAAAAGATAAAAACAGGTTGCAAACATTACTGTAAGCGTAGTGCAAACTTCATAAACAAATATGATATTTCATATATATGATATGTGCCTAAAACTGAAGCCGCTAGACAACATTGTCCCAATAGACAGAGCACATTCACAAACATACCACAAGCTGTGTCTCGCCTCTCCCTTTACTGTGGCTGCTGGGTGATTAATGAAATTAACCTGTGGGTACTAGGGGTCAGCTCCCATAATCCACCTTAGCTGGGTAATATCCAGCTAAGTGTATGTAGTAAACTTCCCATGCTCTGTAATGCTCAACAAGGAAGTTGCAGCCTTGTTTCCTAGAAGCTGACAGCAGTGTACAGCTACATGCAGTGTAGCTAGCATGGATGTAAGAAACAGAATTTTAACATTTCAGTTAAAATAAAAGTAAGTCTTGGGAATTGAACCTGCAACCTCACATACTTAATCTGGTGAAAAAGCAAAGCTTGTACCCCTAACCAAACACAGATACTACATGGAAAATTACTCCATGTAGAATCTTTATTTTTTGCAAGGAATACATTGGAAACAAAATATAAAAGTAAGCCAGGGAATTTGAACCTGTGACCTTTTGGGCTGTGTGTTTCTAAAATGCAAGGTTCACAGGTACATTTAGCTGCTAGGAACAGAATTTTAAAAAAAGAGTCAGTAAAATCAGCTGAATATTTTGTATTTCCCCACGGAGGCTGTATGTAATTCACAATAAACTGCAGGGTAACCAGTTTTATCGGGGACTTCCATATTGGTGTGGAGACATCTGTATAGAAAATACTCTGTGCAAAAGACAGTGAAAAATGGGACCAGAGTGCATGGCTATTGTAGTAAATGCAACTTACTAGAGAAAAATCTTACAATGTATTGGTGTCCTAGGGAGAAAAGCTTATATTTTAGGATAACACTAATTTAGATCTCCTTTAATATGAAAGCTTTTCTCCCAAGAACACCGATACACTGTAAGATATTTCTCTGGTAAGTTTCTAGTACAACCCGGCAAACAATAAAGTCCCAATGGGTGCTGACGTCCTCTAAACCTTCACTCTCCAAGGACCCAAGAGATAATCATTAATAATGGAGAGATGAGGGTCGCAACTGAGGAAGGGGCAAGTTACCCTGAAATGATGTGATACTGATGTGTGTGGTTTACTATTAAATTGATTTATTTGGAGTGCGACCCTCATCTCTCCATTATTTCTGGTTCAAGCCACAGCCCATGTAGTTTTCAAAGAGCCTATTGGCCACGCCCCCTGACCCTACAATTCACTATCTATATGCACTTATTTTTTATATAGATTTCTTCACACCATATATTAAAAGTAATTGAAAGCTGCTGTTACCCTGCAGTTTATCTGCATGAATTACAGACAGCCTTTCATGAACAATACTAAATAGCCAGCTGGTTTTATTGCTTTTTATTTTTTTTCCCTTCCATTCAGATTTGGGTATTAATTGGGTATTAAGTAGTGCAATAAGCGGAGGTCATTATATCATTATATCTCAATTGCCTGTAGGTGGCACTAAGTTAACCCAGATATACATTGCTAATGGCACACAGCAATGCCTCTACCCCACACCCACCAATATATCTATCTATCTATATCTATATATATATCTATATATATATCTATATATATATCTATATATATATCTATATATATACAAATACAAATTTATGCTGCTCAAACCTTAATTCAAATACACTTTCTGGTGCGGTGCAATGGAGGAACGGCAATTTATACATTACACAAAAGTCTCCAGCACTCAACTACACATGCAATTATATTGAATAGAGTAAAAGAGTTAGAGCATGGATGCAAGCAATGGAGGCAATCAACTGCACTTAAGTTCAAATGGATACCTTAGTTACAAACATGCTTAGCTGACACGCACACTCACGGCAGTATCCCAGTGTCAGTCCTAACCTAATAAAACAAATATATGTTCCCTGGGGCTACCAGGCCATACCTGCTTCTCTCTTTATCTAGCATGAACCTTTCCAGGGAATAAATGAGCTTACAGAGCTTCTCTACCTTTTTAACCTTTCTTCAGGACTGCCTTAAAGGGGCGGAGAATAATTTACACAGGGAGCAAAGCATATAAACGGGCTTGGCGAACTACCCTAATTTAAATACAAATACAAATTTTGCTGCTCAAACCTTAATTCAAATACACTTCTGGTGCGGTGCAATGGAGGAACGGCAATTTATACATTACACAAAAGTCTCCAGCACTCAACTACACATGCAATTATAATTGAATAGAGTAAAAGAGTTAGATATGGATGCAAGCAATGGAGGCAAATCACCTCCATTGCTTGCATCCATGTCTAACTCTTTTACTCTATTCAATTATAATTGCATGTGTAGTTGAGTGCTGGAGATTTTGTGTAATATATATATATATATTACACACCTGAGGGCAGTGTTCAGGAGAAACCCATCCCTCTGATTCTCTACAGAAGCATCAGTGCAGAACTAAAAATTCATTCAACCCTATGGTAACCTAGACCCAAAATATTAACAAAAGTCTTAAAAGTCTTAAATATGCAAGCGAAATAACATTGCTAGCTAGCTGGCTACAGTACTTTATATTTGAGGTTTGCATTTGTAATGCTCGTTTATACACTCTTTTATATATTACAATTATACAGGACAGGTTTCCTGAATATCCAGAATATCATTGTAATTATTGTGGAGTGGTGAATCACTTCTTAGAACCATACAAGGTCCCTGGAAGTTAAACAATCTTAATAATACCTATATACTTGAGTATAAGTCGATCCGCGTATAAGCCGTGGGGTAGAAATTATGACCACTACTGCCTTCTGATTCAATATTGTTTTGAGGCTTATGTTGCCCTTTAAATGGACAGCAGAATTCCCATACAGTAATCCCATATTGTAATAGCCAAATGCAGTACCAGTAACTCCCAATTCTTTGGCACTCCAGATGTTTTTGTTGCTGGGAGTTGTAGTTTCTAAACATTGTGGAGTGGCAAGGTTCAAATTTTTAATTAAGCTTACCATCATTTACAATTCTCCTCACCACCATATAGTTAAGGACACTCAGACCCCCATATAGTAAAGGGCACTCTGAACCTAATATAGTAAAGGGCACTCTGACCCCCACATAGTAAAGGGCACTCTGACCCCCATATAGTTAAGGGAACTCTGACCCCAATAGTTAGAAATGTCACCTGAGAGTTGTAGTTTCAAGCTGTCATTTACACTGAACTAGCAGCTGTTTTTTTGCCCCAAACTGAAAAGACCTATCAGATTTACAGAATCCAGCAGCAAGACTACAGGAAGCAGTAAGGAGTGTAAAAGCAGATCAGCTGCTCCTGTAACTTTCTATATTAAAAAATAAGAGTACTGTGATAATTTTTCCATGGACTAAGAGTTTATTTAGTTGACAAGCTTCTGAGGGCTATACCCCCTTCATCAGGTCTGACCTTTTTCTATGGACTAAACTGTTAGTCCATAGAAAAAGTATCACAGTACTCTTATTTTGTAACATCTATATATTGGACTAATACGGCATTACAATAATTTTCCGTAATTCTCTAAGCAGGCAAAGGATTGTTTAACACAACGCCACCTCCTGGTTACTATGCACAATTGTAGCATTTGGTAGGACATGACCCGAGTATAAGCCGAGATTAGGTTTTCAGGCTAATTTTAAAACCTGAAAACCTCAGCATATACTCGAGTATATACGGTAGTTGCTTCTTGTCTTGATTCACTGGGGATAAGTAACCCACTCACTATTGGATAAAACGGGGTCATTGCATCATACACAAGACAATATGGTTGAACAGTTGGCAGTCTCATATTATAAGGCACAAATCTTTAGACAGCCAATGTCAATATCAAAAACAAGTCAGGGTTGTATAATTACCATCAACTATCAGCTTATAAACCACCAATACAATGTGACAATGCACTGGACAAAGGAACATACTGCTTTCTAAACCTCTTGAATATATTTTAAGTTTCAATTAGTGCTATTAAGTTTATACACAGGTCACAAAACTCTAAAGTTGACATCCTGGATCTTTGGGTGTTTGTTTGGTACTTGGTAAATATGATGTTTATTGGTAATATACAGCTGTGTTTGAAATGACAATACCCCTAGGCCGCTGACCTCATTCTGTCATACAGGTTCTGAGATTAGTACATGGCTACTTATATCAGGTCTTTAACAATGTATCTGCAAATCGCATGACAACTATGAATATTTATCATTACTTATCATGAAAACAGCTGTAAGGGGACACAGTTAACCCTGCAGGTAACAGAACGCAGCACATCGTTAACCTGTGTTCAAAGATCCACTTATTGTTACTGCATTTTTCTATATAGAAAGTAGGATTGAATTGATTAATTAGACAAAAGGACACGTAAACGAGCGATAGAACCGTAATTCTTAATTTTCTTAACACGTAACCCCAATCACGGAATGCGTTTAACTGCTTGGAGTGTTTCTACCAAACGCTACTGTGAATAAATAGTCAAGCAGGGGAAAGAAGGGAAGAAGCATCCGTTAATTAAATGGTAAGTTCGAGAGAGGTGAGGTGACCCTTTATTCACTGGAATCTGTCACCCGCAGAAGTGACACAAGTGATGGAGCCGGGAAGGCTCGGTCTGACGTGGCTCTGTTCCAGTAAACAGTAGAAATGAACGTGTTTTCTGCCCTTGTTGAGCTGTTGTGGCGACTTTGAGGTGACCACGGTCTAATAAAAATGGAGGCTTTAGCAACCAGGGAAAGGCCATTGAAAAGAAAATAAATAAAGCAAAAAAGTGTTTAATGATGGTATAAAAATGACTGCCTTGTGTTTAGCTTTAAAATGATGTGACTGTTCTTTATACCTCTTCATATCACC
This sequence comes from Hymenochirus boettgeri, assembly GCA_019447015.1. Taxonomy (NCBI): domain Eukaryota; kingdom Metazoa; phylum Chordata; class Amphibia; order Anura; family Pipidae; genus Hymenochirus; species Hymenochirus boettgeri. Next base: position 230,401,254 of record CM033471.1, read on the forward strand.
CAATGCTTCTGGTTGGTACAGGGGAATGCCAATTAAAGTTAGTATGTTAGGAGTGCAGCTCAGATGGGTCACATATTGTACAAATGCATCGTCACATTCAAATGTGAAGAAATAATTCACATCGCTTCATTGATTGCTTGATTTTATTGCTTGTTTAAAGGGCATATATCATCTACAGTACAATGCAATTTCATTCAGTTTATCATCACCAGCAGATGCTGCTTTCCTCAATGATGATGAGAACAGGGGGGCACGGAGATGCCAGTAGCATGCCCGAAGAGAGTTAATTGGAGCTTGTGTGATACAGACTGATCAGCTGTTAATTGGACAGATTTACAGTCCTTGCAAAAAAAAATCAGTTGGAAAGAATCGGATAATTAAATGATTTACTTCTAAAATGATTTAAGTCTAAGGCTGGATACACATGGAGGGACTATTTGGCTACGAGCGAGCGCACGGCTGGGCCAAATGTCCGTCAGTCGCGGCAAATTCGTCCGTGGCCGAATTTGCGAACGATCGTTTGCACATTCCCATAGGGAACCGCATGATCGATCGGAATTTACCGACACGTCCAATCGAACGTTCGTCCGATCCGGACGAATGAACGATCAAGGTCGACCAAAAGTGCCATGAATTGGTCGTTCGCAGGAAAATATCTGCCGGTGTTTACCCAGCCTTAAGATGAACTACCCCTCAAATACCGTGGTATGTTCCATGCAGCGTTCCATCAGAAATAGACTGCTCTGCATAACAAAGTCATATCACACTGAACAATGGAAGGAATTTGCAATACAAATGGTGATTATTCAGTGCATTGTTACATATGTATGTTATGGCTAAGCTTAGAAAACAAAGCTACAGGTATTTTTAGTTGCCTAAAATAAAGGGAAATAAACACTGCTTTTTCCCCTGTTCCATAATGATGTCTCCTTGGCACCATTTTGATACTGTGAAGCCATTTTTAAAAAAAATATATTTTCCCCAGTCCTTGATTGGTGGCTTATGCCAGCCAGGAATTTATTAGACTTTTCCAATGTTCCAAATGAACCACCATCCTGGGTAATATGTGACTAACACCATAGGCATAAGAGTGGTCACACTGTCCATCTGGGAATGTCTCAATGTGTGGCCTGACATTACAACCGATTCTCTGTCCGTGCTGGATCAAATGTCAAACCATGACTTTTTAATGGCAGCATATAACTGGCATTAAAGTCATGCAGGTGGTGATAAGACCTGATAGGCATTTACCCAGAGCCACAAGTACAATATTAAATCCTTGCTAGAGGAGTAAATTAGAAGCTTAAGGTTCGTACACATGTGCAATCGCAGGTGCAGACCCGCGGCACACAATGTGTACGACGGGCAATTTGGGCGATGATCGGCCCATGCATGGGCACTTTATCGGGCAAAACAGCCGCACGTTCAGAGATCCGCCCGAATTGCCCGTTCGTACACATTGTGCGTCGCGGATCGGCACCTGCAATCGCATGTGTGTTCTCTAATTGTGTTTTCCTTGTCTACCAAGTTTTTTTTGCTTTACTAAAACATTTCATAAAACTATAGCCCTGTAAAGCTTTCGAGCATCACAATCTTCTAATATACTGCGGTGGAGGTAGTGGCGGGGTAAATATTAAAGTAGATTGGCAGCAAGCTATCTTTAAATCTTGTCTATGCTTGCTCAGCTCGAGAGAAAATATACCAGTCGAAGAGTCTCTTAAGTGTGGTGAATGCAAATGAAGATTTTCTCTTTGATGAATATTTGATAAATATTAAAATTATTTAAATCACTAAACAAAAACAGTAGTAATAAAAAAAACGAAGCTTTCAGTGAGCTTGTCTGTCAGGCTATGTTATCTTTAAGTAAAAAACATGAATAACATGTCTACACCAATGCTCATAAAATGATACATCTTTGAATTTAAAACAGAAGCTCAGATATTTGTAAACTAACTGTTTGTAAAATTGGCTGGAAAAAAAGGTTTATCGTGTTGCTGGAGATGGTTTAACTATGCAAAAAGGTAGATGTTTGCACACAACTTCAGACCAGGAGACTAACATACACCTAAACATTGTTTGCATAAAATAGGGGATCCCCTACAAACCTTACCCCCCACCCCATTACTAATGATAATTATGTAAAGCACCCTTCCCTCAAAGCCCTAGACCACATACGGTACTCCCCCTTTTCATAGGGTCCTTCACACGAGAAATTCTGTTTCATGCCTCCTCCTCTTGCTGCTCTTTACAAGCACATTCAGCCACAGAACAGACGCTTTGGAAAGCAACTGTATGTCATTGGCTGTGATGTCATCGTCACAGCCATGACTGATGGTTGCTGCACCAAAGTAAGATACCATCACAGTGGGAGGAACGGCAGAAATTGAGAGCAATATTATGCTTATGAGGGGATCCTTCGCAGAATTATTATTGGTGCTTGTGGGTGTGGGGGGGTTGGCATGTCCTTTAAGAAAAAAAAATAACAGAGAGTGACCCTCACTCTATGGCAGATCCACCAGGAAGGCCATTCCTGTGGTTTCCCTTTTCCTAACAGCAATTAATTAGAATTTGCTAATTTTTGCAGGCATCTCATTAACATGCAGAGGCTGACAAACATTTTTAACATGCTTGTCTGGAATCAGTCATTTGTTTTAATAGGCACTATAATAGTTTTGCTAACTTCAGACAATAATATAATTGCTTTTACGGCTGATTTAAAGGACTACTGTACCCGCTTATAATACGTTTAATAAAATGTCCCTAAATTGGGAAATAGTATGGGAAATAGGATAGAGAATTGTTAGTGGGTAACAGACGGTGTTTGGTGGACTAATCACTCTGTGAACAGTGCCAGCTCACCTAGTGTGGCCACTTCAATTGTGTGTGCTTTTTTTAACAATCGAATGGCAAGTTAAATTGCACTGATGTGTCCTAGCCCTAAATAATGGATGTACTGTAGTAACACCCTTCCATACTCTACTCTTATACTCTACTATATTAAGGACAAATAATAATAATAATAAATAGTCAAAGCTTCTTAAAGTGTATATACACTGGAAAAAATGTTTTAAACAACCTATTATATTAAGACTATACCGTAATTCTTCTTAACAAACACACAACGTCAGGGAAATAGTTTCATGGGAGCGTGTCCCCACCAATTTTCATGTACGGAGCTATACCTTCACAGCCTTTTTAAGCTATATACCGCACTTAAAGTCCATACATATATACAAAATTGGAGGGTTCTACGTACAAAAAATAAAACTTTATTCACAAGAGTAAAATCCTTAACAGCTTCACAAACAAACGCTGTAGGATATTCAAATGGAGGGGAAGGTAGTAGAGACAAGGCACTGCCTTACGCGTTTCGTGACAGAAATGTCACTTCCTCAGAGTCCTCTGAGGAAGTGATATTCCTGTTATGAAACAAAATTACTCTTATGAATAAAGAAGAAGTTTTACTTTGTTGAACACTCCAACTTTGTATATATGTATAATTCTTCTCAACTATCACTGTACCATATTTTGTTGATTTGCAATCTATTTCTTATCTAAAGCATAAGATGCTACTGCTGTCAATCAAGTACCTTATTATAATAAACTATTCTGCTGTCAAGCATCAGTTAAAATAGCAAGGGGGGATACTTAACCTGAGCAAAAAGTACTGGATTGAAGGCATGTAGCAACGCACATATCTCAATATAATTGTTAAACTTACATGTATTTAATTATAGATTAAGGTGAGGCAAATGCACTATTTGAGTAAACATACCTTTTAAACATGCATTTGTTTAATAAAAACAACCATTGGCCAAATTAAATTAAACACCAAGGGACCAAAATGATCACGAAAGCAAAGAAAATCAAGAAAAGGAAGCATGGGATGAAGAGATGGAAAAGAAACACCAGGTTTTCTTGTGATTGTAAGTTTTATTTCTTCATTAAAAAACAGGTGTTTCAGCTGTGGATATAGGATAATAGAGGTGGGTTTGGATACTGCAGACAATGCACAGCCACTGCCAAGCATCTTTGTGAGAGTAAAATGAGAGTATAACAAAAGATTACAATGAAACTTCATAAGAAATGGAAAAGAAAACAGATTAATAGGAATTTTTCATTGAAATCTTCAGGCGATAAAGTCAGAATAAGGACCATTATCCCAAAACACCTCTGCAGAGAAGCATGGAATCTTGGAATGTCCCTTACTTATGGGTATGCTAAAAATGCTTTATCTCGGTCAATTTCTTTTTTTCTTGACACTGTTGTGCTTCTTCCATTATGAGATCGATATCTGTAATGTGGCATTTTCAAAGACTGCATTATTTTAGCAGCCAAGGAAGAAGCTTTTCAGTCTTTTGTTTGGTGCTTTTATGTAGATTCACTTTAAAGGATATCATGGGATTATTTTGTGTGTTTTCTGCCACTGGGTACAAACATCTTTCACCTTTCTTGTCCGTATAAGAACAATGCCGATTAGTAATGAATTCTGTCTCATTAGATTGTTAATAATAGACTAGATGCTTTGAGAAGTGCAATATAAAGAACTGAATGCCTGTTATATGTAAGTCTATATTACCATGTTTTATTGTTCAAGGGTAACTTAAATCAAGCAGTTTGTTGTTGTACATAATACAGTATAGTGTCCATTCATAAAAGCAAAATTTGCCTGGGATTCTGGTTCATGTTCAGTCATATTATTTACCTTGTTCATCCTTTCATTCGTTATTCATTTTGTCTATTAATGTGTTCATTTTTATTGAGGGAGGTTGCATCCATTAGTGTGTAGTCTATTTAATCCTGATGGAGACTGCTTTCCTTTTTTTGCCTATGGCTAAATCTGAGCATACACTACAACCGTATCTCCCGATGTTTCTGCGACGATTTGACAACCACCTGGCCTGATCATTTTGTGATATTACAATGTCAGTATCGATTGTAATTATGATCACAAACACAATCCAGCTGGGAAACATGTCGGCAGGTAGAACTACTGCTCCCAACAACATTATAATTAGTTCGACATTCATCTCATATCGAATGTGGAATCCAAAACCCGTGGAGATTTCTTACTTGATTTTCGGTCTGAAATCAGTTTGCACCAATATCAAAAATGGCTGCCAATTGCTGGTTCTTCGTTGGCCCTGCTCACCTGCTGATGGTAGCTCACTTGTGCATTCCATTTCAGGAGGGGGGGAAAAAAGGAATTGTCAGCAAGTTTTCCACATTCTGATATTTTCTGGATTTCTGAAGTTCAAAAACGGACCATAGTAGTCAACGGGATGAAAAATCATGGTAACTTACCGTACATGGCTCAGGCACCTGGGAAATGGTCAGGGGAACACGTACAAATCACCGAAATGTATAGAAAATGAAATTTCCTACACGCAAGCTATTTTCGAGCTTTCGCATGTATATTCGAGGCTACCTTTGATACACTTTGAAAGTAACCTTGTACCCTCGAATGTAACCCTCGAAAGTTGCTAGCCTTCTAAAGTAGCCTCGATAACCGTCTAAAGTAGATAGGTAACCCTCGAATGTAACTCCGTATTTTTGAGATTTATTGATATACAGAAGTTCCTATATCCAAAAGTTCAGATCGGTTCCAACGGACCTTCCGGGAGTCCTGTATCCGAATCCGACCCAGATCCCAGCACTTTTAAAGATAAGGACATCAGTGCTTGGAGGTGTACCTTACAGTTACTCTGCTAATTCTTTTAATTAATAAACATGGAAGCGCTAGAAGAAAATTGCATATAGTTTTACTTTGTCCATGCTCGGTTAAACACCGGTCGCCTGTGACATTATTAATGCAGATGCAGTTTTTTCTTTATTTTATTTAGAAAACTTAAGGGTTTTACAGACTGACACAGACTTTAATTTTCCTTTGAAAAAGACCAGAGAAAACTGAAGTACCAATTTTTTATCTGGAGTTTCCATGGTGACACAGTGGGCCTTAGGACTTTATCATAAAAAATATAAATATCATTAAAATCTGTTCGCATAAATATTAGGTTGGTTGATCCAACTTAAATGACATGTTTTATTAGAGATCATATAGGTGGAGGTTGCCGAGTTTGTCTGAGCGCTGGAAGGGTTGTTCCTGTACTATAGCTGTACAGAGTGTTGACTAGTGTTATTAATGAAGTTGAACATGGGGAGAGAGCAGGGAATTGATAGGACGGCAACAGAGAGATGCTATCTGTCAGCAGTGACAGGCAATAAAGTGTCCTTCTCCTGGCTCCGAAATACAGTTAGGTATCTTCATCAATACATATCATCTGTAATGTTTCTACTTTGTGTATTCTATTCTAGCCTCATAAGAGATACCTTTACTTCTCTGGTGAGCCACAGTCAATGGCTGAAATTCTGGCACTAGTTAATCTGTGTAATTGTAGTAACCCTTGTTTGCGAGTGACTATTCTGTATGTAATAGCTACTGTAATTAGTCCTGATATACATTGTGTGACAGCTCTTGTTTATTTATATTTCAAAACTGTAGTGCCTTCTATTGCAGGGTGATTCTGCGACTTGAAGAGTAACATTATGAGACCACATAATTTGACCATATGTAAGTTGCTTGGGGTCCCATGGTAGTTTTAAAAACATCTATCTATGACATCAGAAGCTGTCATTTAAATTGTTTTTATTATAGAAGGTCTGTTTTATCTTAATTTCCTTATGATGGGTACACATCACTCGATCCATCGCCACTAGCAAGCATTTGGTCAGAACAAAGCACTGTCAAAGCATCCAATTCTCATTGGTCAGATTCAGGCAAACAATGGGTCGGGTGTTGGTCGGCGGCTGCCGCAAATCCGCACAATTTTTCCAGCTTGGTCGACCAATACACTAAAGTATACTGGTTGAGTCCCAGTTTTGAAACAAACTTGGTATTGTTTTGAACTTTTTAATAAGTCAGTATTTCAACTGAAAATGTATACTATATAGTTTAAGGTGGAAGGGCCAAAAGGAGCAAAAAGCCCTCCACAGAACATAAAAATGGAATAAAGCCTTCTTATAACAGAAGGTTTCTTGCAGTCTCATGCTAAATGAATAGCATCACCCACAAAATCTAAGAAACAAGGAGTAATTTCTCACTCCCATGGATTCAAGAGTAAGGGGCAGAGATATGCAAAATTTCTCGTTTATGTCCTATGGCTAAAGCTTGTATCCAGAACCTCTGGCTTATTAACATGCAATTCACCCTATGGTACAGATCAATTTATCTGACCTGCAGACATGACATGTTTTAGTCTTGTTAGATCTCGTCAGTGCAAGATACACATTCATATATATACCAGACAGCTATATAGCTTAAGGTGAGGTGGGCCAAAAAGAGCATAAAGCCCTCCACAAAACATAAAAATGGAAAAAAGCCTTCTTATAACACCTTGAGCTATAATTTCTGCAATTTAGGGGAAACTCTGCATTTATTACGGCATATTATATGCTATATGTTTGTCTTTAAATTATGTATTTACACCGTGTACATGAATATAATGAGATCTCATTAGTTGACTATTTTCTAAATTCTGTCTAGTCTTTGACTACTCTTTGATTGCCTCTTGTCCTGACCTTTTGTTTGAACTCACACTCTTATTGACTGCTGCCTGTCTTGTACCTTTTCTTGGACTTTCTTCTTGGCTGTCATTTATCTTTGGATTACTGTAGGGCCTCTTCGCAAAATATGTTGTTGAGGGGGCCTTACTATGTAAATTCTATGGGGGGCTAATGAGTCAGGTCCAAAGAAAACTGCCCTGTTTACCACTATAGTAAAATCAGTCCTGACTACCCCGTCTACAAACTGCACCATATCTCCTATAAAAATCTTATTGTGTCCAATATGTTGTTGATTTCACAATGATATTCTGTAAATAATATAGCCAGCCATAAAATGCAAATCACCAGGCCCATCGCTTAACTGGTATTTACATTATAATGCTAAGAGTCGTATAAAAAGATTAGCCCATTGGAACTCTCCCTCCATGTTAAAAACGTTTGTTTATTTTCACCAAAATCCCTGGTCATATCTAAATTCTTCCAGGTAGAGAAAAAAAAGCTGGGAAAATAACAGAAAACACCAAACTTAACTTTTATTTCTGGTATAAAGCATGAGCTGAAATGAAATAAAAAAGAAGGTGCAGTTGAAGAGTTAATTGTGCCATTAAACAATGATGGCACAACGGAGAAACTGCTGCTGTTAAGAAATCAATTGTGTAGTCTACAAATGTTCCTTTCTTTGCTTCCTAAGGCTGGGTACACACCAGAAGATATTTTCGGCCGGAAGATCGAGGTCGGACTAGGCCAGCCGTCCAACAAGAGATATTTTCTCCGACCGATTCACGGCACTTTTGGTCGGTCGGCTGAAAATATCTCTTGTTGTGGGACGGCTGGCCTAGTCCGACCTCGATCTTCCGTTCGTCCAGACCGGACGAATGGACGATCGGATGTGTCAGAAAATCCTGATCAATTGTGCGGTTCCCTATGGGACCGCATGGTCGATCATTCACAAATTCGGCTTTGGACGCATTTGCCTCTACCGACGGATATTTGTGGAGGCCAAGCGCTGGCTCGTAGTCGTAGCGAGCGATCAGTCGGGACAAAAAGTCCCTCTATGTGTACCCAGCCTTAGACCAGACTAGAACACTAGATTCCTTTATGCTTTTAATGCCATCTGTTCTGTTTTATTTAACCTGAATATATTTCTAAAAATATACAATCAAAATACGTTGCATTCTGCAATTTCAGATGCTTTGTTCCAGTTACTTACAGCTCTTCTAAAGAGCTCCACCTGCTGTTTGTGAAAGTTCTCATTCATTTTGGATCAGGGTATAGCTGTGGTTTTCAGGTTAGATCAACTAGACTTGAAAGATGTCTTGAAGACATTTCAAAAGTCATCTGACTGGCTAAACTTCTTTAAAGGGTATCTCCACTGGTTTTGGTAAGTTTTCGGAATCCATTTCTATTGAAGAACGGAGGTAAAGGACTGTGCCTTACCTTCCGTTCTTCAATAGAACACACAGGAGCCAGGAGAGAAGGTAAGAACTTACCCGCTCGCTCGCTCCCCCGGCGCGTAGTCTGACAGGTCCCGACGGACCTTGTCTTCATGCGCATAGAAGACAAGGTCCGTCGGGACCTGTCAGACTACGCGCCGGGGGAGCGAGCGAGCGGGTAAGTTCTTACCTTCTCTCCTGGCTCCTGTGTGTTCTATTGAAGAACGGAAGGTAAGGCACAGCTCCTTTACCTCCCGTTCTTCAATAGAAATGGATTCCGAAAACTTACCAAAACCAGTGGAGATACCCTTTAAGAACTAATCTTCAAGTCTAGTTGATTTAACTGAATACCACATCTATAGCTCCACCTGCTTTTTAGGTGGCACATGCATTTACAGAATGACCACTTTGGTGTTTGCCTAGTGACCTTTTTGGCTGTGCAGAAGCTTCTATGTTTAGCATTGCTATCACAATTGCCCAAAGCTTTCCCTTCGGATTGATCTAACAGAGATCTGTAACAAATGCTCAGTCAGCACAACATATAATGAGCAAGCTTTTAAACTGTTATATCAAATACGATATATGCCAGTTCAATTAAATACATTTTATAATGATTACAGCAGTAATTGCTTTCGGGTTTGTAATGAATTAGGTGATATTAAACACTTATGGTTGATAATACACCAAAGTCAAAACGAAATGGGAAAATATATAGAATATGTCTTGCCAAAAATGTTTTTTAAATAAATAAAATAAAGTGAGCAGGAGATATAAGAATTAGTTCGGCAATAATAAATCTAATGTCAAAAGGGAAAATGGAGTAAGTAATTAGGATATTGTGTGTGCATTGTTCCATGGCTTTGCGTTTCTTCTCAATTGTAAAAGGAGTGAAGCTGACTTGTAATAAGAGCGCAGTCACAATAAGTAAGATGTGCATTGGTGATACGGTGTCTGGCATTACTAACAACATTTTTTGAGAAAGTGCAATCACTCTGGATTCTGAGCACATAAGGGTGAAATGAATGCAGAGAGCAAAAGATAATTCTTTATACCGCGTGTCATAAACATTCTAAATGTATTAATATGGTGCCGATTTTCAGCATTCTGACTCTTTAAGTGCGTGGGGGTTGTGTGCACTGGGTGTGTAGGATGTTTGCTTGTCTTGTGTGTGAAAACAATATGCGAGTGTGTGTTTGTGGGATGAAAGAGGAGGTTGTGTGCAGGAATAAGCATATCCAAAAATAGGAGGCTGTTTTTCTCTGCAGCTATAATGATAATGCAGTAACTTCCTACACATCTGGTGGGCATGTATAAAAAGAAGAAGAATCCAAACAATTATTGAGCTTAGTCATTAAAAAAAAAAGTTTAATAAAACAAAACTAGCAGGGCGTATCTCTCCTGTTCTGGGGTTTAAGCCACGCTAACTGATGTTAGTGTGACTAAGACTCCTTCAATGCGGAGGCTGCGTGGCTAACGAGGAAGTTAACCGTGCAGCGGCCGCAAGCAATGTTACATACCGAAAGTGGCATTCTGTTGTGGCACTTTAAATGACAGCTGATAGCTGGTGTTAAAAGTCCCAGAATAGATAACGGTACTTATTGATGCACCGAGAGCCGCTATCAGCATATAGCACCAGCATATTTGCACCGGGTTGCCGATAGCTGCTCTTGGTGCATCGGGCTTGTCTCCACTAAGTCTAGTGTGTTTTTTCCCCCCTTTAGTTTCACTCTTGGTACAGGATGTACTGGCAAGCTGGATGCTGAATTAGCTGACAAACTGGCTGTAGAAGAGGCTGGGTGCTGGACTGGATAGTACATTGGTTGCAAGACAGTGACTTTCAAGCTATGTGCTAAACTGGTTGGCAAGCTGGGTAGTTTAATGGTTTTAACTTGTGAAATAACTAGCTGGATATTAATTGGTGATAAGGAAAAGATTTGCAAATGAGGGTGAGCGTTAGGGGCCGATGCTATATCAGCCACTATAGGGCCGAAATTAGTGCAAAACCCACGGTACACAAGTTAATGTGAGTTTTTTTGCTAATTTACTCTGGCTGCACCATTTCCAAATTGTTTTTGAAATAGCATGGTGCAGCCTATTCAATATACACCTGTAGAATGGAGGTGTAAACCAGAAGTCTTACCTGACTGGGTTCCTGTGATCATCCCCTTACATGATTTAACTTTTAGATTTAACTCTTTTTTTTTTTTAGCATTTTAGGAAAAATAAGTGTATGGCTGTGTAGCTGGTTGGCTGGTGGAAAAGCAGGATGGCAAGTAGGGCCGTGGTACCATTGGCAATTTGCTCCCGGTACAGGACTTGTTTTTAATGTAACTTATAAACCACCTGGAAACCGATGGAATGGTTGGCTATTGGACCGACACACTGCCTTTTGCAATAGCTGGATGGCTGACTGCAGAAGAGGCTGAAATGCTGGCTTGATTGCCAAACTTGCTGCTGATTCACTGATTAATGGACTGGATAGTGAATTGTCTGGAAAGCTGTCTGATGGACTGGTGGAAAGCTGGTTGCTGGATTGACTGGTTAGTTAGTAGGCAAGCTATGAGCTGGACTCACTGGAAAACTGTCTGTTCTAATAACCGGCTGCTAAACTGGATGGCAAACCCAGTTGCAAGCTGGCTGGTTGAATGGCTGACTAGCTGGATGGTTGAATGGCTGCCAAGATAGATGAGGGACTATCTATAAAACTAAATGCTAAAATCATGGCTGACAGGCTGACTTTTGGAATGACAAATCATCTATTGTTCCTATAAACTGACTTTTGACGGAGAGAACCAGTTGAACCAAAGCTGAGGGCCTACCAGGGGCTTTTACTGGTCTGTCGTTTTTAAGAAGAAAAAGAAACGTTTTGACTTTCTGTATTTGTTTCTATTTGCACATCTATGGAACAATAAATGCCCTTTCTTTCTATATTATTGCACTTTCTATGGGCCTTTCCTCATATTTGCAATAAAGCCCTCCGCACGTTATTCCTTCCCAGGCTTTATATGTATTGACTTATGGAGCAGAATATTCCATTCTAATTGTGTGATAAAAAGAAACAACTTTGTTCATTTCTCCGGTACGATAAATACTGTGCTGTTTAAAACACTGTCCTTTTGAAACAATAGCCTACAGGTAAGTCTACAGAGTCAGCTGTTTGGGATTTTTCTTTAAATGGCCATATTCTTCTCTCACAGCCACCCAAATCCCACAGATATAATTGAATGGCATCACAACCATTAATACAAGTAATAAAAACAATGGTGTACCAATCCTATTCTGCTGAGCACTAAGCAGTTTGTTGGGAAATAACTCAGAAGGCAATTAGAGAAGAGGAGGATGAATCTCTCTCTTGTTCATTTGCAAGGTGAACCAACAATTCTATGTCCCGAAGGTTCCTTGCCGATCCCACAGTTATGCTAATCAAGCAAATTAAGGCAGCGCATATGTAGGTTATTCATTATTAGACACCTACGGCAGAAGCGCCATGTCCCCATGTTAACTGCTTGCACAATTGAACTCTGGGAAAAACCTGCAAACAGTAGTCTTAAATGAGAGTAAATGAAATAAATAAGTTTATTGTTGATCTCCATTTTCCACGTACAAAAATGTTTTCTACTTCCCAAATCTATTCCATATGGTTACACAGCCATGTTCTATAATGAATATAGGGAAATGTTTATGACCCTGCGGTATTAGTAATAACTGATACTTTACAGACACGTTGGCACTTTATGCACAGCGGTAAATTACAGTAGCGATATTTAGACCTCGAACATAAAATACCACCGTGGTCAGTTACGATTGCAGCGGCCATCTATAATACAGTGTGGTAGAAGGTTACTGATTGGCATTGTTATTATAGTTTTGCTATAAACTGGTGCAGCCAGTGAAAATATGGAGTTAAACATGCGCTAACCTATTCAATGTTGGTTAACACGAGTTTAACCCCTATTTTTAGCACACGTGGGTAAATCAGGCCCTAAAACTCTTAAAGGGTATGTAAAAAAAAAGACTTTGCCTCATCTTAGGGGCATATTTATAAACGATCGCTATTTTCGCTATTTTGCTATCGCAGGGCATTGCAATGACAAATAGCGCTATTTTCACATTATTTATAAAAAACGCTTGTTTTAGCTTTCGTGGAAAAGTATCACTGCAGCGATGTGTATTGGTTTTTTCGCCTTTGCGTTAAAGGATATGTCCATCGTAATTTTAAGTTTTTTAACTGTTTTACTGAAGAACAGGAGGTAAATGCAGTATCTCTTACCTCCCGTTCTTCAGCAAATCTTGCAGGAGAGCAGGAGACAGCAGAGTCCCGGTGCAGAGGTCCTCACTTAAGTATATGTATGTATATACTGACTATCGCAGACCTTGTTGCTTTGTTGCTTTTTTGCCTTGTTGCTTTTTTGCTTCCCTTGGCTTCTATGTTTATGTTCAGGTATGGGTTACCCCGACCCCTGTGATGGGGGGGTTGTGCGGAGGCGCCCATGTGTGCAGTGTTACACCTGATTTACTCACCTGCTAATCCAGCCGGCTGCTTCATCTGCTGCTTTTGTTCCAGGACGCCATAGTGATGATTATTGTTCTGGGGACGCCCAGACACATTTTTTAGACGTTTATAATGTTAAGGTACTACATGTTATGTTTTAAATGTATAATAAAGTGATAGTTTTACTCTCTTTATGTTGGAAGGTTCTTTTATAAATACCTTTGATTTATATTTATTCCCCTATTTATATGTTACGGGAATATATATAGGGTATTTCCCTATATATGGCTGTTTGAGTGCCTCGGGGGTTTCCCAGAGTTGAGTGGGTTTTCTAGTGGTTAACCAATAACTTTGGTTACCATATTTATTATGTTGTATATTGAATCATACCCACAGCACCAGTATTAATATATGCCTAAGCCTAAAGGGTTTTTATATTTGATACAGCATCAGATAAATTAGACTAAAAAACGTGTCCTATTAATAAAATAGAGAAAATTCGCCTTTAGAGTTTTATACTATTTATTATATCTTTGGCTGAAAATAACACCACATGTGTTACGGTGGCCATACATCAGTGCGATATTGCTTACCCGACCGAGCGCTCACACGACGTTCATCGAACCTGCCGGAACCGCCTCTCCCGATCTAATATCCGACCGACATGCGATCACAAAATCCCATTCATTTTGAGATCGCATGTCGGTCGAATATTAGATCGACATGCGAAAAGTCCAAAGTTGGCTAAAATGCAGCATTAAAGAAGGCTGAAAGTTTAACGAACCTTTATAAATATGCCCCCTAGTCTATAAATAAATATATGTTAAGCTGGGTACACACTTGAAAATCTTTAAAAATGACAAACAGAACATGCAATATGTTGCAGTAGTTTGAAAACTATTACTCCCAGCATTCCCTGGCTGAATACTGCACGAGATCCAGCAAAGCGAGATTTATTGCATTGCAGGATCATGGACAGCTAAAGCGTGGTACACACCATGCAATGGTTCCTCCTGACCAACTGTTCGGCTCTTCCGACTGGTCGGCCAGGAGGAAGGACTGTCGTTCATGGCAATAGTGGCCACGGCCAACAGTTTACCATGACCGAGCGTGCAGTCCATAGGGGACAGCACGAGCGGACGTGGTTTTCCGCCATGCCAAATTATTCTTTTGTCTGAGTCGAGCGAACGGGTTACCAAGCTCAGCCGCGGCCAGCCACCCCACACCAGCAGATATTTCCGGCCAACCGACCGATAGTGCTGTTGGTCGACCGACCGGAAAAATCTGCTGGTGTGCACCCAGCCTAACACAATATTACATTCAGTAGAGCGGGTTCACATATTCAGAATTGCGGGTTTGCATATTTGAGATTTCTCTAAATGAGCCTACATATCTGATGATTGCTGAATATGTGATTTCGAAAATTCTATAATTCCGTAAAAGTTCCGCCATATGAACTGTCCGTTTTGAGTCAGAAACGTATTCGACTCAGAACCAGACTTAATCCCTAGTAATAAAAAAGGGATAAAATAAGGAATTTTTTTTAAAGTTAAAATGTTTTTACTGACAACAGTATATAATTGAAATGAAGTGGGCAGCACTGATTATAGATGAATAAAGTCCAACTTAAGGTCAGAGTGCATTTGACTTTTGACATCTTGTCAAAGGCCTTTCATACTGATGAGTAGGGTGTATTAAATGGGAATAGACGTGTCCCTATGCTACAAAAAGCTATAATCTAATAAAGAAGTATATTCTTTGGGTTAAAGGTTTAGACATTGGGTAGCAATTTTGCTATATTGCAAATTCACTTTAATGGTTTGTGACATTTTTAGTTCTGAGACGATGGCGTATAAGAGAGCGTGCGCCGTTATATTAGATTGCAGGCAAGTGTAAAAGGTTTTGTTTTAATTCAGGCCTGTTAGATGAAGAAAGCAAACAGTTCTGTAAATGGTTTTATGAGCATTTCATTTATAAAGCAAGCTTATATTATTTTCTTTTCATTTATTGAGTTGCACCATCCCTGCATTATGATATAAGGAGCTTCAATATTTTCTTGCAGAAATCATTGGTGAAGAAAAAATAATCTTTGAGGGAATTCTCTAGTCAGATACACAGATACACAAAAGAAATACACAGCAGTCAATCTTGTAGCCTAAAATGTATATACACACCCTTTATTATAAACATATATAGGGTAAGGACCGTGATACCAAACATTAAATACAATTAAAAAGCATTCTATAATACAACAACCTCACTGCTTGGTAGTAAGCTAGTCAGTACTAGTCTCCATAGCCAATTGTACCTAGAACCATACACTCTATTTTCTGTCCGTAGTCAGGATATAGTCAGTCATCACCAGGGGGTACACTGTAGTATCTAGATAAGGAGAGCCCAGAGGGAGGACAAGTGGCCATATGAGTGAACGCCGAACCCATTTCACCCCTAAGCAACCCTTGTGTAGGGAACTGATAAACTAGTTACCCTTTAGGCTTTTTGTTCTGACAGTTCAGGATTTGGCCAGTAATAGTATAAAAAGGGAAGCAGACATGTGCTCAGTCTCTTTCTGACTTGGAGTTTCCCTTGAGGGGCCTGGGGCTTAAATAACAGGTAGACCCAGTTAATGTGAGATTATATTCTGTTATAGATCATTCCAGGAGTGACAGATAGGAGCAGGGTAGCTAGTGAGCAGCCTGAGCTCCAACAAGGAGATTTAGTAAGGACTAGAGTCCTGGGTATACTACCCAAGAATAGGGACATAGTGCCAGAAGATTCCACTACAGTGACCTGAGAGCTGGAATGGCACTAACAAGCTGATTGTTATGAATCCTTTTTCTAATTCCTCTGGTTTGTGAGTATTTATGTGAAATCTGTGCCATGCTATGTCACCTCTATTGTGCTAACTGCAATGCCTTATATGAATATTGCTCTGTAAATAAATAAAATAATGTTTAAGTTCATTGGCACCCATTTATTGCATTCTCCTAGAGTGGTAGTTCAGCAACATCCTGCCTTCAACATATGCAAGGGTCCACTCCTGATAAATAAGACTTGTGCATAGAATTTGGGTAAGGCTGACAGTCTATAGAGCAATGTGAAAAAAACATTTTACTGTTGCCTTACACTTGTAACACCATTGGTTGGGTTATAGAACCCCTCTGTAACTTCTTACAATGGAGGCATTATTGTTATTATTCTTTATACCCTTTACAAGATAAAATACTTAAGCTCAAGCACAAACAGGATCCTTGGTTTTAATGTAAACAAATTCATTTTATTTGAACTTTAAAATTCCTCACCTTGTAAAAAGCTCTTTTACTGGCCAACCCCTGACCTTTACATCTCCGATTAATCAATCATCCGTTTGCTTCTCTCACACCTACTGTGCCGGTATTACAGTGAAATGACACCCGCCTTACAGAAACCCCTTCTTTGTGCATATACGAGCCTCCCACGTATACACTTTGTTATTCTAAGCCTGTTGAATAGGTGTCTCTTCCACACAAAAGAAACACTTATCGATATAGTCTCTTGACACAACTGTAATGTTTTTCAGAATGTCAAAGCTGATTTTCTAAATGAAATATATTCTGTTGTCAAATATACCTATTATTTACAGTAGCTGAAAGAATTGGATAAACACTGTTTGCGTAGATGTAATCACACAGGAATACAGATTTGCATTGCTCACTTGACATGATCTTTCCAAATTAGATTACTTTGATATATTTCAAAACACTATCCCATATTCAGTTCGTTCAAGGCAAACATTTTTGTGGATCTACGTCCTCTAACCTTTTATCCATTCTTCTAATACCCTCTTCATATCTGCCATTCTCCTGTGCTTTGCTTAATGTTTGGTCCCTTTCTAACAAATGCCCTATTATTCACAACCTTTTCTGTTCTAAGAATTTTCACCTTCTTGCCCTTACTGAAACCTGGCTTTCCCAACACAACTCTGCTATTGAGGCCTCAGTTACTACAGGAGGACTCTGTCTCTCCCATACACCTTGCTCCTCTGGTAATCCCAACACAACTCTGCTATTGAGGCCTCAGTTACTACAGGAGGACTCTGCCTCTCCCATACACCTTGCTCCTCTGGTAATTTTAATCTCATCATCCCCCCACCAGCCTTCTTGTTCACATGCTTTGAGGTTCACACTGTTCAAATTTCCTACCCTCTTTCGCTATGTGTAGCTGTGGCATCCACCACCCCAGCTACATTTCTCCCAGATTTTGAGACCTGGCTTACCTTTTTCCACTTTACTGATGGTCCTGTTCTAATTCTAGGTGACTTTAACTGTCACATTGACAACTCTGCTCTATCCTGGCCCTCTCATTTCCTTCACTTAACATCCTCATTTGATCTTCATCAGTGGACAACTTCCGGTACACATAAGGATGGCAACTTCTTGGATCATGTCTTCACCAGATACCTCTCTGTCTCATCTTTTGATCCCCTACCCGCTTTCAGATCACTATCTTATTACTTTTCTTGCTCAACACTCTCCTGTTTCTCTTGACCCTCCTTCTTGTGTGTATGTCCGTTATACCCGAGCCGAGCCATAGATCTGCCGATGCTGGCTTCTTCTTGCTCCTCTAGTCTCTCTACCCTTTGTCCTACTCTGAACACTACCCTTGTTTGTGTTACGTATGTATTCATATTATGAAATTACTTTTGTAAAGTTTAAATCACTAAAAAAAAAAAATAATAATCATTATCATCATTTTGTACTACAGCAGTTCTGTAAAAGTAGTTTTATACTCTCTCCCTTGATCATACCTCCCAATTTGATCTGGAATGGAGGTGGGACTAGTTATGCCCCCAGACAGACTTTCCAAGTAGTGGTGACAGGCCCCTATAAAAGTATGGGGCTATAATAGGAGGGGTCTATAATAGAAGGGGTCTATAACAGCAGGGTGTGTCAGGAAGTAGAAGCACTGCACATTGCTTTACCAGTCTGACTAAATGAAATGTGCAATGACCCAGTCAAGTTTAATTATAAATAAGCTGTTGAAATCCAAAATATATTTGTAGCCATTTTCATTATGAATGCTTATTATTATATTATTTATGTGGGCGGGCAATGCCCTGCAGATGCTGGTGGCTTTATACTATTTCAGTTTAAAGGGTAAATTGAATTACCAGAATGATCAATGAAATTTGAATACCCAACAGTATACTATTTACTCAAAGATCTTCTAGTATCTCTTTAATTCTGGGATTCTGATTCGTTCTTGGCATTTCTTGAAATCATTTTGTAATTCATTTTCTAATGACTTATTGTCATTAGAAAATGCCCATGAGATTGAATCTCCTTGAGCTTTAACTGTTAATTATGATATATGGTTTAAATCATCTTTTCAAATAAGCTGGACTGCTGTGGATAGCAGAGCAATAAAATGTCATTAGCTGAAACCTTGAGCAGTTGTTGCGCAGACCTTACTGTGAGGATGTACTGTCTTTACTGGGAGTTTAAATCTTTTTGTCTATGTTTGACAAGTTAGTATTGCTATTACATTCGTCTCTTTTTATTTAGTTTTTGTTTTCATTATATTTTCATCTTCTGAATGAATTTCTGCCAGGATTCTGAAAGAATAAGATATCTTCACCACTGCAAGTACCCCAATGTGGTCACCAAAAGGCCAACATACAGTCAAGGTCCATTGGATGTAGACATATCTCTACCAGCATCCCTGCAAGGGAATTTTGGTAATTGTAATTGTGCAGTTCTGTTGCACCCAATTGGGTCCAGACCATGTCTTAAAACTCCACAGATCATCCCCAGTACCACCAATGTCATAAGGCGGGGGGGGGGGTGTCCTTCCTGACTCCAAGTGGCAATCAGAAATATCCCTGGATCAACTCTACTTTATGTATCAATACCAGTAACTTGCAACATTCTTTGGTTTTAGAAACTCAATCAGCTGTTTTTTTAAACTATCCAATGAACCTGCCCCACCGTCCAATGGAAGACAGTTCCATAGTTTCCTATGGAACCCTGCAATTGGGGAACTTGCAATTACCTGATGTTTTCCCTTTGAAATCCCGAGCTATATCACTCCTGCACCCTGAGGCTCTGAGATACTGCCTGTTCTTGCATCATTTTTTAAATGTATTTCACTGCATGTATGACACTGCAAATAAAACAGGAACCCTGTTAATGTCTGTCCATTTAATAAATATGAAGTGTTTCATGGTGTGCTATTTCCTTATAGAGATGGATTGAACCTGAACCCGGGTATCGAAGCAGATTTCACAGATCTGCCGGAACTCGGAAGTTTTCGAATTTCATCCTCAAACTATATTCGAAAAATATAAATTTGAAATTTCTAAATTTTCTGAAAATACTACGAGGAATGCCAAAACAGGAAGCGTGTGACATTTCCAGTACTGGACAGTGTTTTTAAAGATTTGTAGCATTGGTAAGTTTTCCCCAGACCAGTTCCCAGGACCCTGAGCTATTTATACCTTAATTTTAGGGGGAACGTTCGGATTTTTTTTTAACTCCCATTGAATTCAATGGGTCCACTTGCAAATTTTTGGATTTTTTCTAAAATGTATCTTTCCTTATTACCCAGAGGAAGTTGGTTTGGTGATGGTTCAGTTAAATATAGTTGCACTATTTATTAATTTAGGCTATTGTTTGGAAACAATGCAGTTAAAGGTAGTGAGAATAATACTTTCATTCAGAGGAATAGTACAGTAAATTTATGGTTTAGTAAGCAGAATGAGGCTTAGTAGAGGCTGTAGTTGGGCATTTTATTCTAGAGAACAGTCGTGTGACCAGATGTTGATGCAGAGCGAGACTGCGGTAAAGGTTTTAGAGTAAAGATGGTGCAATAAACAGTAAATCTTTATCTAAAGAAAAGGTCAGGTCCCTGAGGAAGCGGCTTGCAGCCATGAAATGCATCAGTCAGTCCCCATAGTACATATGTGTTTTTAAATAGTCCTATATGGACCCTTATAAAATGTTAAATTAAACATTTAAGCTGTTTTCTTTGGTTTTGGAGCAGTCCACAATCCTTGCTGTATAATGATGGGCTGAAGTACTGGAGATGGCCCTGGTGTATGGGGAAAAAATGAAGTGACTAGCAACAGCACGCTCAGTAAACCTTCCTACACTGAACTAATTTAGAGCTTGCTTGAGTAAAGGTACAGTAAAAATATGGTATAATTTAAGGAACACTATGCTATCCAGCTACACCCCCCTATTAACATATGATAGCCTATGTCAGAAATGAGAAAAGTGTCAGTGACACTTAGAGAGGGAGTAGCCACAAAGCAGTCAGTTACTGCTTTAAAGGTAGAGGCCAAATATTGATGTACACCAAGGTATGGTGATGGCTCAGATAAAAGGGTATATAACAGTTACATTTTTTAAAGCAATAATACATTAAAACAAATATGTAAACTATAATTTTTGCCCCTACTTTATATGTGCTTGTGAAGGTTCTCATTCATCCAGGTCATGGTATATCTGTTGTATTCAATTAGATCAACTGGACTTGAAATGTAGTTCTTGAAGACGTTTCGCTAGTCATCCGACTGGCTTTCTCATTTCTGAATTGAGAAAGCCAGTCGGATGACTAGCGAAACGTCTTCAAGAACTACATTTCAGTCCAGTTGATCTAATTGAATACAACAGATATACCTACTTTATATGCTCATAGAATAGGATTACGATTTATATGCTCATAGAATAGGGTGCTGTGTGACTAATTAGTCACACAGCACCTCTCAAAACTGCTTAAGTCCAGTATACAAGGCAAGTAACTACTGAGGAAGCTGCTATTACATGGAGGTAAAATGCATTGAATTTAGACTTTTTTAAAAGCATCTTTGATACAGTATTAGAGTGAAAAAACTGCACAATATCTGATTTGTCATACTACCGGTGTTTTGCTTCACTTGCCATGGATACTGCACTAAAGCTGTATTGGCTACATGTATAGTATAGGCCTTTTGAGATAGGCAAGTTATCAAGGTGAACATGATGAAAATAAAATCAAACAGTCCCTGCTTATTGTTGTAAGTCTTTAAACAGATATTAAAGGGTATTGTGACTTTTTTTTATTATTGTCCATCTGTCATCTTTTAAAAATGTGGCTACACACAGTCCCAAGTTTTTTCTCTATACAAAGTATAGGGATGAGCATTCTTGTCTGCCCCACACTCTAGTGATTGTGGACAGATCTATATAAAAAAGTACAAGGAGCACACCACTACCGAGGGACTTGTCAGGGATCTGGAACAGCTGGATAGGCCCCTAACAACAGAACCACCCTGCAAGGATAAGGACCATTGGCAGGTATGATGCTTGTTATGTAGGCTTTATGAGTGCATCTGAGAAACATGTCAAGACTTGAGAATAAAGACAAGTTTGAACACTGAAAACCATAGATAACACACTTCTTGCCAAATGATTGTCTTAGAGGATAATTACCTTATTTACAGTACACATGAAAATTATTATTCCTCAGACATTCACGTGTCTTTTTGTCTGACCTAAATTGGATCATAAAGGGTTTTTATTCCTTCACAGAATGACTAAATATAGAGAGTTCCATATGTTAATGAGGTGGAAGTGAGGAAAGTTGGTTTGGAGGTGTGAATGACTCCATCAGGTGTCTTATTGAGCTACATGCATAAAATAGGAGCAATGGTGCCCTGATCATCCCTTTGGTTCAAAAAACTCATTGTCACATTTTATACGCTGCCTGGAACATAACTAGTTTAATGCAATAATCCATTTAGAAAGGCAAGAGTTCTACTAGAAATGGATTATGCAGGGAAACAGTTTCAAGGCCGGGAAAGATAAAATATATAGAATAGGTGGGATTGTGAATGAAGATTAATAACTTTTACATTGCGTTGGCAAGTCACATCAGCAAACTCTACATGGTTTAATGCAAAATACAAACCTGCAATATGGATAACTGAATGACCATCTGTAAATAAAGCACCATTTTAAACAATAAGAACTTTTACTGAATAACACTTTTAGTTCCCATGTCTGACTAGAGGATAGATGAAAGCAGTGGCATAGCTACAGACCTATGGGCCCTGGTGCACAATTTGGTAATTCCCCCCAACCCCGCAGCAAACACAAATCACCACCGTATCTACTGGTGGCACAGCATACTGGTAAATGGTTGTCACTGCACACAGACACTGGTTTAATGCTTGGCACACAGATTAATAAAATTCTTGGCACACAGACACTAGAGATGGCCGAACTTTCGAAAGTTCGGTCCGTTTTCAAACTTTCGAACTATATGGTAAGTTCGAAAGTTCGAAAACGGACCCAATTAAGTCAATGGGAGTCAAATTGTTCGAAAAGTTCTAATGAAATACAATTAAAATATCAATGGTAACTTAATGTAAATGGCTGTGGGACCTGGGAAATGGTCTGGGGAACATGTTTGAATTTCGAAAAATCAATTTTACTCTCACTCGTGCTATTTTCGAGCTCGTTCGCGCCTAGGTACCATGTACATTTTACTCGCGGATTCGATGCTTGTGTATAGGTTTTAATGGACACTTTACTCGTAGATTCGATGTTGCCGCCTAGATATCATGGACATTTTACTCGCGGATTCGATGCTCGGGTATAGGTTTTAGTCGCCCCATTACTCGCGGATTCGATGAAATGATAGTCACAGTCGCTGGCAGTGTAGTAACTGTAAGCCATGAAGCTCCATCTTTTCCAGCTCACCACAGGAAGTAGGGAAAAATAACTGGCAAACAGATTTTAATGTTTTGCTGTTTTATTTTTTTTACATCATAATTCATACTTAATTTACCATAAAATAAAAGGAACCATTATTAAAAAAAAAAAATATATATATATATATATATATATATATAAATATGTATATATAATTTGTTCTACATTTGTGAATGTATACACATTGTGAATGTGCTATGGAATTTTATTAGTTTCTATCTTTAGTTTCCCTTTAATGATTATTATCTAGCGTTGAAAAAGGCTGACAAAGTAACATCTGAGTAGCTTAGATATTTTTTGTCCCAATTAAAAGAGGAGAATGTCTGTCATGCAGCATTGTACAGATTTCAGTACTAAAGGCCACCTTGTCAGACAATGCTAATATCACTGTTGATATCGCACTTTCCATATTTTAAAACCTATTTTTTCCCCTTTGGGTCGAACATCGAAGAAAATAAATAAGATAAAGGAGATCATTAGCAGTCTATGAACAGAAAGCTGTATCCCAACTGTGCGGTACCTGAAATCAATAGGATGAGAAGAAATAGCAATAAAGCATCTTTTTCTTATTACACTGATAAGGGTACAAGCCAGGCTGGCTTAGGTCTTAAGCAGCCTCCACTGCTGATCTAATATAATGACATGCTTTGAAATCTACGTATGAAAATAAACAGAGTCCTTCTTTCTTCTGGAGTTTGATATGCTTTGTGCAGGCGGAATGACAGATAATCTTCCAGGGATGGCCACTCGAGCTGAACACAGTAGACTTCTGTAGAACTGCAATACGGGATTGGCAGCTGAGCACAAAGCTTTGTGAGAGGTGGAGAGAGACTGAAATAACATGAACCTTAATAAGGGCTCCCAGTGTACAATGAGACACTGATAAGAGTTGAGAGGGGCTACATCTGAATTCTTGAGCCAGATCAAAGAGGATATTGTAATGAAGGAACGCTCTGGTACTAGCAGGCACAAAAAAAAGGGGAGGGGGTGAAGACAGAAGGAAATAAAGAGTGGTTTGTTTCATAAAACTATGTACAACTATAATTACCAATTGTTAAACTTAGGGGTGCCACACCAATTTGTAAAGGTTCGTACACACGTGCGATCGCGGGTCCTGACATGCTATTTATTTCCAGCAACCAATTAGATGTTATTTAACTGCAGTAACCCATTAAAAAGCCAACGTCTGGTTTGATGCTGCAAATAATAGCACAGGTGGACTGTTGCACCTATTAATGCATCAGCAACTTTAAAAACATTACACAAGAGTAGTTTTGTGTGCACCATTCAAACTCCTGGTGTGATAGAGATGAGTTAATTATTTGGCTTTTCTGTACATGCGAAGAAGAAACCTGAATGCACCAGGTTTCTTGAAGCATAAATAAACATGTTTATTTAATTGTTTTGTTTTTGTTTTTAAATGTCTAAGCCATACAATTGTGGCTTGAGATTATTCAACACAAGTTATAAGTTGGTACTGATTACAAGTCCGGGCATATCTCATATAACACAAATTGTTTACTTCTACATCTCCCAGTACTGCAAAGTGGCCCTATAAAATACATCACACGGAATTGTTACATTTATAAACATTTTCTAGGCCTTAAGCATATTTTCAACTTTCCTTAAACTAAACACTTCAAAATGTTTAGAATATTTAACATTCCAATTCCTCATAAATGTCATCTTTTTTTAAAAAAAAATAGTTTTTGAAAGTAATATTGTGACAGTAATTAAATATAATTATATGCTTCAATGGATGTGTAGTTTATTTTTTTACTGCCTGTAAGCCTGGCTTTTTAAAACAATTATCTTTGTTAATTTTTATTTTGTACTTTCTATTTTTATTAATATTATTAATTCACCAAAAATATGCACAAGCGGATGGAATTTAATAAGAAATGCTTTCAAATTAAATGTCATTTGACAATGCAAGTTTTGTTTTAAACTTTGTGTTGAACTTAGATAAAACCCGAATAGAATTCAGATGGAGTGTGGTCTTGCAATCCATGCACTGGGTACTTGATGTGTCTATGTTGCTGTACACACAGACATTTGGTTAATTGCAACCTGACCATCCAGCAATGGTTGAAGTTGCTATGTGCTGATGAAAAGAAGTGTATTCTCTACTCAATGTAGAAAATCACTGTGGTATAAAAGGGGAATGATGGGCTTCCTTTGGCTGAACCCAGAAATGTCTAGGTAGTCACCCTTAGGAGGACAGTAGGTACTTTGTATACTGCAGGTCCCACTCCATTCTGGACCCACCCACTTCAATAGGCGGACAGTCAACCAATGGTAGTGCATCCCCTGGATCAACAATTTAAGTTAAGGGAGACGACTAGAAGCTGTGCCAACAGCTAGCAGGTAGGGTTGGGGACCTAGCAGTTCAGGTCCTCACTCTAGGTACAGCCAAGACTTTTGTTCCTCTTTAAAATAACAGACAAAAACATGCAAACAGAGTGATTCATGGCTTGTGTTTGTTGTATGCGTGTATATATTTTTTTCCCCTTTAGCCAATCAATTGACCGCTCCATTATGGTGTCTATACTTTATTTAGTAGACCCCAAACAATTCCTTGATGGATAATCATGCCATCTTTCTAAGGCGCTGTGTTTCTTGCCAATTTTGTCCTTAGTGAATTTCTCATTGTACAATAAAAATGGGTTTATTGACTGCGGCTTCTGCAAACACACTGTTCAGCCAGTTGATTTATAGTGCCAGGCATTTTCCAGCCAATTTGATTGGTATGTTTTCTCCATTAGGGTAATGAGGTCATCAGCTCTTTTTAGACTGACCATGCTTCATTCATAAACCACAATAGCATCAAGGGAATTGTCACTGCTCTGTTACAAGGAACTGTAATTATTGGCACTGGGGAATCTTTCTCAATAAAAAATAAAAACTTTCCAGCTATCTCCCTTTCCCCCCGGAATTAAAGGATTGCATAGGGTTTACAGTCTGTATTCATAGGTTGTCTCTTGCAAGGCTGTCAAACCTGCTATATTTTACCTTTTCTACAGAAAATACTTGTTCTTGGGTTCTGGCGGCTGCCGTCTTAGCATTTCTGCATATAAACTGCATATTTTGATTGGAATACTAGTTAGAAATATCTGGGCATGTAAATTTATATACATAACTATCCCCAAGATTGTATTGTAATTCTATCTCCCAGTGAAGGATGTGAGTGTGTTAATGATACTCTGATTGTTCAGATAAAAATGTGATGTTGAGTTTAAAAATCTTTCATTTTAGGCCGTGGACGGATCAAATGGTCATCAACCTGCATGACTGATAGGTCTGTCTTACTTTTGTACAAATCAGACAAAAGGCTGATTGGACATGTCATTAAAAACTTGCAAATAAAAATGTCTGCCTCTACAGCAGAGATATCAACCTTAAGACTCTCCCGAAGTTTGAATACTACAACTCTTAAGCTTCCCTGGCTTCAGTATGCTTTAATGAAAAATAGTATAATCAGAAAATATAACACATTATAAAGTGAACTGTGGTAGGGGACAAGGCTTGTGTCCTTGAGAAAGGTTTCTTTAACATGTTGTGGTCTGGACAATAAAACTTGTCTTGCAGTATAAAACTTGTCCTGTTTGCATTATAGCCTTGTTTCCTACCACCATTCGCTTTATACTATTAAATTCATTGTTGCATTTGGACGGGGGCATAGAGGACTGTCTTTTCTGGGCTTGAAAGTCCCATTGTTTTATTAAACCAAATAACTGTTTCCCTGTGTGAGTTTTCAGCATCCTTACTCTTTGAGTAGAGGCATTGTCTGAATTCCCCTTGTGAAAGGACATCATCCTTTGTGCTTGGGACCTTTAATGTCAGCAGATCTGTCAATACTTCGCTGCTAACAACATATAATTTGGTGTGACAGAGACCAATAATTGAATGATTTGTTATGCAGCAGTATCACATATATCTATAACGTTTATTGATTTTTCAAATATGTCTACTAAGATATATTTTATATAAATTACATGTACAGTATAAGAGGTAAGACAAGGCTGTATTTGACAGAATAAGCTTTACTGGATTGTATGTGTTAGCAACAGAGACTTGTTTAAACCTGTAGTGTTACTGGCAAATTGAATTTGCAGTGGATTTATACACAAAACAAAATTCTACTGTTATAAACATGGACGCCATGTCAAATTATATAGACAGCATATGAGTTATCAAATCAGATATCAGTTTAAAAAAAAAGCTGGATGAGTTTCTGCAAACAAGGAATGTGGGTTTTTTTTACCTTCCTCTGGATCAACAGTTAGGCAAAATTTGTGGATCCAGAAAAACAAAAAAGGAACTTTGCAGAATTTTGACAAAATGTGATGTTGGGAACTCAAAATGTGGTGTCAAAAAGACAAAAATCGGTATTCAAATTCAAAATTCTGTGTCAAAATCTGTTCTGGTTCTCACAATAAGTTTTATTAAATAACAATCGACTTCAATTGGGTTTGATTTGAATTTCCTTTTCTGCAGAATGTTGAATCATTTTGCAGAACCACCGGCAGAACGAAGCTCAAGCAAAGAGGAGATTTGAATGTTTAAGCAAAAGATTTTTGCTTTGTTTTAACTTCCTTCTCTCATGAAATGTCCTGTGAGGTTTATTTTGATCCCTAGAGATGAACGGAAATGGTACATTTCGTTCTGATAGCAGTTCTGCGGAATCCCAAAAATTCTATTGAATCGAATTTTTTTGCATTTTCTAAAGAAATTTTTGAATTCCAAATAGAATTTTCAAACTTTCAAATGGAATTTTAAAATTTTATATTTTTTTTGTATTTTTCAATGAAAAGTTCTGATTTACAGAATTTCCTAAAATCCATTGGATCTGCAGATTTTTTTCGAAAAAACGACAGTTCCGTATTGAAACCAGGTTTGATTCGAAACCGGGATTCATCACTGCTCATCCCGCTATACGATTCTCTGCTGTATTAAAATAATTTTGAATGGGGGTGTGCAACCTTAGAAATAGAGAAATGAATAAACTAGCCTAGGAATGACGAATACTCTATATAGAGTAATCAAAGAAAATTTAGACCCTTTTAAGGATGACCCCCCAGGACTTATTTCCTTTTTAAACTTTAATTAAAGGCAGGTTTAGAGATCTCAGGGACGCACATGTGTTTCTTTCCACTGTGAGAATGATATTGAAGATTTAAACAGTTTAGGGAAGAATACACACTCTATCATTGGTTGTACACTTAGCACAGCCTTGGTTTATATTACAGTCTTTTTGTAAATGAATGATATAAACAATGGCAGGGAAACAACAACAGAATCATATTTACAGTACTATGCACATTTCTTTTTAATGGATCTGTGACATTGATGAATGGGCCGCTGAATCCCTTCTGTAACACAATCATGTTTCGCATAAACATTGTTTTCCCCTAAACAGATCATTACAAATCTGACTTTCTGTCGGTACCTTTCCGATGTACTAGTATTCCATCTTGTTTGTTAAGACAATTGGCCAAAAATGTATTATGTTTCTTAAGCCAACAGCGTGCAAATCTCCCCCCATTACAGCTGTTTTCTCCAGTAGCGGAACCCTGCCGGTTGATTAAGTCACGCACATAGTAAGAATCAATATTTCATACCCATCTGAAATGTGCATGTCTGCAGTATATACATAAATATATATGAAATATCACTGGAGTCAGGATTTTGTAAACCTGTTCTTGACGGCGAAAATAAATTAAAATTCAATAAGGTCAATGGGAGGAATGGAGATCAGCTGGATTTAACAGGGATCTTTTTTTCTTTTTTATAGGCCAATTTGCATTAGTTATTTTTTATAGATTTTTCCACTAAACTAATGTAGTGACAGGAGCAAATACATTTTCTTGCAAGACCTTCCCATATTTCCTAAGTTTATCTATTAACAGAGAGAAACAGTCAATGCCCAGATCTAAACTGCTACACCAGTGATGTTGATCCTTGGCACTCCAGATGTTTAGAAACTACAACTTCCATCGTGCCAGTGCAATCAAGGCATGCTAGGGGTTGTAATTTTACAGTGAAGAATGCATTTAGGGGGCGGTGCTATTTTGGCCTCTATCCAGATGAATTACTGCAAAACCCACTCTACCCGATGTGGTATCAGGTTAGCGTGTATTTTTCACTGATTTAGCGGTGGCCACACCATTCTCAAAACTTTTTGGAAATAATATGGCGTAGCTTATTTAGAAAAGGGGAAGTTAAGATTTGTGCAAACATTTTGTGCTAATCTTAACACCTTTCCTATGAAGATGTAAAACTGCATGCTTTACCTTACCAGGATTCCGAGATGCAGTAAGTCTCGCAAAGGAGTTTACAGCATTGTGGGATTGCGGTCGGGTAGATATCGCATGTTACCTCATTACATTGGCCCCTTAGTGTTTACTTTTGTTTACTATATTATTAATGCGATGCAAAATGGTCCATAATACAGATTTTTATAAAAACAGAAGCACCACTGTTCATACTGTATGGATTTCTTACAATCTCTTTGTATAAAGGTAGGGGGCGCTGCAAAAGGATTATAATATAACTAAGATACAGGAAAAAAGAAAAAGTCTACTCTTAATTCTGCACATTCACTAAAAATCCACAAGGGCAAATAGTTATAATAAAATCCCTTTAATAAATTCCAATGGATAGGGGAACATACAACCAGATAATAGGCAATCAATTCATAAAAACTTCCTAAAATCAAATATTAACATACTTCCCCCAATTCATCAGTATATAATCAATCAATATAGATGTGAATTCATTGGTTAATAAATAAACACACTACCTAATAAATAGAAGCTAATGCTAAAGTGCAGCCCATGTAATACTAAGGTCAGTTCCTATGTGGTGCGTGCAAGTAGTTACACCCTTAAGGCTGCAGCAAACAAAGGGCTTTTCCATGTTGCAGTGAAGAGGTTTTAAGCCAAATAATATGAAGAGGGGAGACCAGAACCAGATGTGTTTTGTCCCTCACAGACTTCTACTGCGTCCTTTGTATCGCCATGTGGGGCCTACACCAATCCTGTCCACTATGGGACCTGCCCATTAACTCTGGGACATGGCTTGGCAGTCTGGGTCAGCAGGACAGGCCCCTATAAATGATTTCAACCAAAATGGGATGGTTGAAGAACCTGTTGGAAGTCACCAAAGAGTTCCATATAAAAGCAAAAGGCCATAGGGCAGTCTTTCTTTTTTTGTGATTTTTTTTTCATTAGGTAAACACATGTCTTTTCTTCATTAATTAAGCAGATTATATTATATGCTAACCTTGATCAAGGATTTGCAGTTGACTAAACTGCTAAACTGCCCAGAATCCCTGCTAAATTGTTGCCTTATCCCAGCTGGAGTAGATCAGGATGCCTACACCGTGTCTGAGCTAGCCTGTAAAATAAATTATTCACTGTATCAGACAGGTGTGAAAGTGTTTTAATTAGGTTTCATAAAGTGATGCTGATTAAATTGCCTTTGCATTTGAGAAGATATATTAGCACAGAATGAGCAGGACATTGTGGGAAATATGTTGGAAGAAAATCAAATCTCGTCTCCGGATTGCCTTTTTTCTACCTCTTTTTTGGCAAACAAGTGCACAATGGGACAAGTTTATAATTATAATCATTTCAAGGTAAAAAGCTTTAATAAAAAAAATTCAGGACATTTAACTAAATATATTGTACCGGGAGCATTTAAAACATACGTAGAGAACGTCCATAATAATACAACCGCAGTTACTTAATAAATGGCTTTAGCTTTCCAGAACATTGTGAAAAGGCTCTGAAATATGCCATAATTGCTCTCCCGTGAAAGAGCGGTCTTTATAATTTACAGATGTATTTGTAAACGTTTCAATACCTTGACGGAAACTGAGAAAAATGGTATTGAATATTTAGGTTATTAACATGCCAGGGACTCGCGTTTTCGTTGTGCGGCCCTCTTTTTTTCCCTTAAAACATTGTAAAGACCTGGGATAATTATGAAAAGAGCATAAAGACCAATAAAATAAAAGCCTTTTTGAAAATATAGTGTGGTTTCATCTGAGCACTTAGTTGATTAGGGAGGAGAAAGGAAGCTGAATAGATTCGGGGCCCGGATTGTAGCCTTAACCTCACTTCTTAGATTCTGATATTGATGGTCAAAGACTAGGAATTATAGTAAAATTGCAAGCATTATTGTACAGTGCTGTGACTCCAAGGGGTAGATGCTAATACAAAAGGATAATATATTCACTAAGCTATCTAATTATATAAGCTATATAATTAGTTTTTCTCTAATACTTCATCTCACCTTGGTACATGTGCTTGTGTTTGTAGATAGGGACTATACAAGATGGGAGTATATGGACATTAGCAGGAATCTATTCAGTGACTCCAAACACGTTCCTTTGAAAAGTCCTCTTTCCTTTCACACAGATGCAAGCCTAGGGCAGGAGAGGGCAGTCAGCTAGTTTTTCTCTTGAAGAAAGAAACTGAAAGTGGTGACTGTAGATTCATTCAAAACACAATAATATCCATGATCAAGAACCTAGGAACATATTAAGTGTTGGATGTGCTTTAAAGGGAAACGTTGATTCAAATAAATTTTTCTTTAATCCTTGAAAACCCAGTAAAAAAAAAACTGGGTATGTGAGATGTTTTTCTCTTGACAGAAGACAAAAGGGCAAGCAATGTAGAAATATGATTGGCTTAGTGCCCTTTGAAAGCCAAAAGAGTGTGGGATATGGGTAGCAACGAGCCATTGTATTAAAGGCTTACGTGTTCTGAGAGCCAGTGGGCTTTAAAAAAGGATTTACGGTGCAGTGGAACAGTAGTATTACAATGTTACTTACAGTAACTATTCATGTTGGAATGCTCTGTTCAAGGCTCTTCAAGTTTCTATTTCTTTATGGATGTTGTACTTGTGGTTCCTGTTACATTAGTGTTCTATGTCAGATTGTAGCTGATATGTAAATGTAAAGGGATTTTGGTGTGCCAATCTTAAAGAAAGCTCTAAATATCATTCCAATGTGCAAGAGGTGGGATGTGTGGAGGGTGTTGGGAGGGAAGGATGTTCACCTTTGACTTGCAATAAGAGGTACAAAAATTTCCTGTGCAACCAATTAGATGATAGCTTTTTACTGGGTTACTGCAGTTAATTAAATAATATCTGATTGCTTGTAGAGATGGCCGAAACTCACCAGTTTTGTTCCGTCTTCAGACTCCTGGATCTCGTGAAAATCTCGAACATCCAAAAACGGAACAAATTTTTGATTATTATCGAATGTTCAAGGTTATTTTCAAGGATTACCATAAATAGCCTCGAACTTTCGATAATCCCCGAAATTGCGATCGGAGACTACTTTCGTGTTCTCAAGGATTATTGAACGTTCAAGGCTATTTTTGATAATCCTTGAACATTCAATAATTATAAAAAATGGGTTAGGAAGTCCCGAAATCTGGACGATCAGTCCGGAAATTTGGACAGATCATTCGGATTTCGGAAACCAAGGGGTTCAAGTTGGACCCGGATCCCATCTCTAAATAGCTTGGGCAAACATTTATTACACCTTCTTTCTTTTGTATAACCCCCTAGAGTGATCTCCTTTAGCAAACACATGGGAAACTAAAGAATCATTATAGCCACCACTGATCCAGAATGCTCCTCCACTTCTATTCATTCACTATTTCTTCTTATTACTGACAAACCTCTGTTCCTGGCAAAACAAACTAGTGAGAAATAGAAATAGATGTTCTAAATGAATTATAAAGTGAGGTGAATGCACTGTAAACAAGCTGTTAAAGTGGGGAAGCTTGTTGGTTGTCAGGAGATCTACCAAGTAACAAACCTGTCAGGAAATAGAATCTGTGGTTTGAGAGTTTTGCCAAATAAAATACTTAAATAAAGATTCAACTGAGAAACCAGACAAGGAAAAAAACGTAAAAGAAAAATGCTAGAAAACATGAATTTCAGTTCAAACAAAACTGATTCACGGATCATAAAATTCACTGGTGCCCAGGTGTAAAGAGATTCTGGTGGATGAAAACACAAGCCGACTATTTGATCATAATTTCTGATCTAGTAAAATATAAGCCCAGAAAATGATGGCACTTTAATGGAACCTTGTTCTCTGGAAAAATATATAAGTCAAAGGGCATGTGCACCCCTCATACACATGATAAGAACACAGGGGGAACACTACCTGATGTTCCTGCATGCTACCGCTCCTTCCCTGCAAGCTCTGAGTTTTAAACAGCAGGAGAAGACCAATCACAGTCAAAATCACAGCACCCACCAATCACAGTTAATTCACACACACCCCTCCCCCTCTTTGGGGCATGTGCAGAAGTATTTTTCTCAGGCAGAACTAGTATCATGGAGTCCAATCCTCCTGGTGATGTAATCTAAGTGAAGATCACAGAAAAACTATGCATGCACAGGATTTGACTGATAGCAGTCAGTAGTCCTATTGATAATAAGATTTTCATTTTGTGGATAGACTTTCTCTGTATCAGGGATGTCGAGCTAGCACACAGGGCACTTCTAGAACTTTTGGCACTTAAGCCAAACTTTTAAAGCTGCCCCCTAAATCTTCCTGCGATGTGCAAAAATAAGTGGATGTGACCTGTGGAGGTGTGTGTGGTGGGCGTACATTTCTTTTAACAAAACTGACTCTAGGTTTTGGGGGGTCCTGCCTAACATATTAATTTATTAGGGTTGTAATATATGTGCCTTGAACCCCCCCCTCCCCCTTCTGCTTGCTCAGTGGCAGTGCAGTCTGTTCCACCTCTCCTGCTTCCCATATACTGTAACATAGATTGTCATATAGTTTGTTACATTGTGAATTGAGCTGCTAGTGAAAAGCAGCATTTTTGTTAAAAAAAAAATGTATCCACTCTGTCCTGTGATTGACAGCCACATAGAGAATATTATATCAATATTAACCCTGCAGCTGCCTTAGGTGGTTGCTGAGACTGGGTTTATACACAGTGAGCAGGAAGAGGGGTCATATGCTCACTTGCCCCTTGATTCCCTTCTTCCATAGCTGCATAGAACCCAGGGTGAGGGTGAGGCCGAGTCCCAGTCCTTACCCCTGGGTACTTTACCTACCAGCTGTACCTGGGCACTATGCAGCTATGGAACAGAGAAAAGGAGAGTATAATTGTCCTTTTAGATATCCTGGTAGCGGTAGTATAGCTGATTGGCAATATTGCATTATATGACTTTCAGAGGTAATAGTCATGGGGTAATTGTGTGTAGCTGTGTGCACAAATGTGTGAGTGTGTAGCAGTGTATGCATGTGTGGGGTAGTAATGTATGTGAATGTACATTTACGACTATGCGGCCGTACCATGTGGTAATGGAGTATTGCAATGGTATTTTATAGGCGATCGTACAATTAGGTCATCATAAAAATAGTGCCTGTTAAAGGTACAATATTTCGAAATTGTAAGATCCACCATTAGTCTCACAGCTCTGACTATGAAAGACACTAAGGATAATGTTAATGGGGGATTTCTCAGTATGGAAAGTAAAACAGAATATACTTTATATAATTTTTTTAACAAAGGTGAAGTAACCGTGATATCTGTATTGGCTGTGATGCTAATCATGGCAAGTAGAGAATATAAGACAATATATAATATTATTATATGATCCATATATAATAGAATATTTGTATTGGTTATGAACTCCCTACTGTGCTTGTTCGATAGTAAACCATTCAGGAACTCCCCCTAGAAAATCCTGCGCTTGCTCCTGAAGACTGGTAAGTATAATTTGCCCACAGTTACTGGTAAATATAAGTTGCCCACAGTGACTGGTACTTATAAGTAGCCCACCGTTACTGGTACATATAAGTTGCCCAAAGTGTCTGATACATACATGTTGCCCACAGTGACTGGTGCATACAAGTTGTCCACAGACTGTTACATACAAGTGGTCCACAGTGACTGATAAATTAAGTTTTATCTTAGAGTGGAAGGAGATGTGAAGGCAGAATGGCAGAGGCAGGCAAGATCACGGGTGCATATGCATCCATGCAATCTGCACGGACATGCAGGTGCAATGGGAGATTTTAGATTATTTTTTGTTTTAATTTGATTGCTGCTTCCACTTTCTACTCTATCACAGTCCCTGGCCCTCCAGATGTTTAAAACGCCACCATACACTGACTTCGATGTTTTATATTATCAAACTGGGAATATTCTTGTGTAAGGATGGGTACCGTATATACTCGAGTATAAGCCGAGTTTTTTAGGTTTAAAAATCAACATAAAAACCTTGACTCAGCTTATACTCGAGTCAAGCAAAAACTTACCTTGATTCCATTTGCGGCCGCGATTCAGGAAGGAAAGCCGGCAGTTCCCAGTAGTTCTTCGCGGCTGCGCGATGACTCATCGCGCACGCCGGCGGGATGACGTCATCGCGCAGCCGCGAAGAACTACTGGGAACTGCACAGAGCGAGCGGCAGCCGCGGAGAGCTGAAGCTGAAGACTGAAGACGCGCGGAGAGCTGAAGACTGAAGGATGAAGACTGAAGACTGGACAGATGAAACTGAAGATGAGACTGAAGACTGGAGAGAGGAAGACTGAAACTGGCCAGGTACGGTAAGTGAACTGGGGGGCTCTAGGGTGGTCATACAGTAGCACCTAATACCTTTCTACTATAGGTGTTTGGAAACTACAACTCCCAGCAACAAAAGCATGCTGGGAGTTGTAGTTTCCAAACATCTACAGTGGAATGGTGTTAGGCAACTATCTACCCTCGGCTTATACTCGAGTCAATCATGGTTTACCCATTTTGGAGGCAAAAATGGGTACCTCGGCTTATACTCAGTCGGCTTATACTCGAGTATATACGGTAATTTGTGTTACACATCGTAGAGGAAAGTAGTGTGTTTTGTTATGTCAGTATGATGAACTGATGAAATTATGAAATGATCAGGAAAAAATTATTAGATTGACGACTGTTTTGTAAACTCTTGTCCACTATTTTGGTAGATTGTGGTAACATCATTTTATTTATTCCAGAACCTGATTGCTCTCTCTAAATGAATGGCATTATTGCTACTTGAATCTGCCTGAATGACAGCTATGTTTGTGTTTAGGTGGTGATTTGTGATTGGTCCCACATTTTTGGGGAAAATACAGCTGACAATAGCAGTAGCGCCACTCCCCTTTCGACAGAAAGCCGCCATTGACTTCTATAAGAATGGATTGCTTTGCCCTGAGCAGATTTTTCATTCATACAGTAGGTGCGGTGGCCCAGGGCAATGGCTCTAAAAGAAGTATATTCTTTACATGGCTGGCTGCAGGATGCTGGGATGAGCAAATTGATTCTCCCTACAGTAAAAAATAAGATGTTTCTTGTATAGAAGGTTCTCGGGAAATAAAATAGAACACTGTCAGAAGAAACTGGGAACCGTAATTTAACAACAGCTGCACATCTCTGCTTATTGAATGAATTCCAATTCTCTAACTAGCTGGTTTTATTTAAGCATTTCTCACAAAAATCTTCTTTTAGATGGGTTATTATCACACCATTGCTGCTACAGATGACATAACACCTCGCCGAGTGGCAGATCATGCCACCAGCCCTATCGGTTTATCATTGCAGATGACCTCCACCCAGACAGAATTAAACCCAAGCAAGGACTTAGCAGCAAGTACAGCACCACAACATGTGTATTTTATTTAGTGACAGGGAGAGGTACAGAAGAAAAATCAATGCCGTGGCTGGTGTATAACCTTCTAGCCCAGGATGAATCAGAATGGGAGCAGAACCTTCTCTTAATCAATGTCAGATCAGGTGGTTCCATTGATTTCTGGGGTTCTTGGTTCATATCAGACATTGCTTAGAATTTCTAGTCATCCTCATATAGATCGCTCCCAGAAAACAGCTATGATAGATATGCTGCGTGTGAGACAGGGACTTTCCTTAAATGGTGGAAATAATCTGAACATACACAATATTCAACATACACATTATACTGCATTAGAGATCTGCCACAATCTTCATTTTGATATAGATAAACATGCAATAAATAATGTCACTTGTGAGCTTAGGAGTAAAGAGAATTAAAACTGAACGGAGGGTTTGATATATGGAGTATGTTGCAATACCAGCGAATACCAAATTTTAAGTGAACTATATAGTACTTAAAGGAGAATGGAAGTCTAAAAAGAAATTTATTCTGGGTGATTCACCATGCGATAAGGCCTTTATCTGCTGGTTTTTTTTGTTTGTTTTTTAAATGAAAGTGTGTGGTTACATAGTAACTGAGGTTTAATAAAGACATGCGTCCATCAAGTCCAGCCTTTCATCCTCCTTTTTAACACTTCGAATTTGAGTTTGTCTGAACTATCAAAGTTCAGGTCAAACTCGGGTTCTGCTCTAGTCCATCTCTATTCGTAAGAATTATGCGCCAACTAGACAATTGTCTTTGCCACAATTTACACACATTAACCAATCAAATTGTTTGTCATTGAATGGAATGCCACAGTGCAAACACCCTGAATTCACTGTAATACAATCATGCATCAATAAGTATCATGATAATTACCTGTCTCCTTGCCCACTGCCATGCCATGTGCCCTATGCTGCGTTGTGTGAGGCATTAGACAGATGCTAGCCTGGCACTATACAAACAGCATTCAGGATATCAGTAACTTCCTGCTACAGACATTCAGTAGCTGCACGTGTATGAATGGGAATCAATTGAATCGCCCACCGAACCAATGAATAAAAAGCAATGTCTGTACTGGTTAAATGAGCAAACAATCCTTCAAGGATAAGTGCACTGTAAAATGAAGTTATGCTGAATTGGAAGCTGCTGCCTCCTGATTGGCAAGTCCCAAATGTTGTTGCCCGGTCGTGCGATGTGACGTTGGTGCGTGCACGCACATGGAGCGCTTGGCTCTATGTCAAATGTATTTTTAAAACTTCAGCTTCATTTTACAGTGCACTTATCCTTTAAAGGAATCATATACACCCTATGTAAACAATTGCATGTCTTGCCCTTATATTCCTTTAACTGTACAATGTATCGCCATTGATTACTGTGAGCATGCTATGCTCTTCTCTGCATATCTATGGTTTACCATAGAAGAAATAGGATAACTCTTTCCTTGTTTTTAATTGATTATTTGTGGCTGTGGCATATTGGCCCATAAACTATAAATGTGCCTGGGAAATTTTTGCACCCCCATTGTAAAATACAAATATTTTAAAACTGATGGTTTTAAAAAAATAATAATGAAAAAAAAAAAAATTCCCACTCCACCATCTAGTGGCTCGAATTGGTATTGTCCCATATCTACAAGGTGATGCCCAGACCCCTAATTACATTTCCATCAACTGCATTTGACTAGCATTTTGAAACATCTTCAAATGATGAATGAAACATGCGCATGTAATTATGTATTTCATATATTATTGATGTGCATGAACGCATTACAGTCCATTTAACCTTTGCTGGCACGTTTCTAAATCTGACTGAGGCCAGCTCCTTCACATTGTAGTTTCCATTAGAGAAATGACTTACCGATCTGGAAACAGTACTTATGACATCTATCCATCACCTTGAGCTGCGGAGAGCATTTATTAAAGAGACAGTACAAATATATATATATATATATATATATATATATATATATATATATTAACAGGGCAATGGCAGTGTCTAGAGTCTAGTAAAATACTGCCTGTTAAATGGCATCTTCACCCTCTAAATAATTTTCTGATGCAATATGCAATGTAGGGCGTCCCTTACCACCCCAACCGCTATGTTAGATTGCTAAAAAAATAATACAAACTCTACTTTCAGCCCCTCACTCTATTAGCACTCTGATCTGGCTCCCTGCTTGCCAGAACTAGAAAACAAGGGCCAGATCGGCAGCCGCAGCTGTGCTTGGCTGAGAGGCAGCTAATCACAGATGCAGCTGCTGTCAATGGAGAGCGCCGTGGGAGCAAAGGGCTTTTTTAGCAATCTAACATAGCGGTTGGGGGTGGGAAGGGATTATATCAAAAACGTTCCCCCTGTGCTTGCTTCTGTCCTCTCAGAGGACAAGGAGGACGCAGAAAGCTTTTGAACATGAAGACACCTCCTACTCCTCAGTTTCCTGGACTTTGGACAAGCACTGCAGGAGAGCCATAAGGAGCACTGCAGTAGTGGGTTAAATTTTAGTTTGGGGTTTGACATGCCCTTTAAAAATGTATGGTTATGTCAGCGGTTCGACAATCTAAATGGATTTTTTATAATTGTTGGTCTCAATTTTTAAATTTCGACTTTCAATTTCAAGTTTCCAATTTTCAGTTTTTCTTTTTCGAAGTAACAATTTTATTACATTTTAGAGAACTTGTGATTTTGTAGATTTCTATATACTGTAGTTATATATATTCAGCTACAGTTATCCAGGTGGTGTTAGGAGTTCAGTTCTGCAACAGATGGGATTGTGAATATTGTCTGTCTCTGGTGTAGAACACTCTAATTGCATATTCAGCAGACAATCCAAATGGGAGAGTGTTGTATGTAGCTTGTAACCTAACAATATCTATAGGGATCTTGACAGGGTTCAGAGTTAAGGGCAGCAGTATCTGAAAATAAGTAGAACCACCACCCCGCTCCCCCTCCCCATTCACTGTATGTCAGGCATCCAATATGCGAAAAGCCAAGATGAACCAGGTCCAACACCGCTGCTCTAATATCCTCCTGCCACCCACAGATGCGGGATAGATAGCGACACAGCCTCAATCCTAATGGCGCTTTGATTTATCTTTCTTTAATTAAATGCTTTTAAGGTTGATGTAAATTGCTTTTTCTTGGGGCAAAAAAATGCTTTTATGATCACATCAATTACGGGATGGATCAGTATGATCAGGCAGCTGGAGAATGAAGTCTTTTGAGTTTTCAAAAGTCTGCTAAGCAAATGACATATTAGAGATACATTTTATATAGAATGAATGGCTGTCTAGATCCGACAAAATACAGCCCCGAAAGTCAGGTTTTTTTGTGGCCAGTCCCTATCCTATGTTTTATATACAGTCTCTTTGTAAATTCCAATAAATGACATTAATCAATTTATCCACTAAAATGTAAAGGATTTTCCACTGATTTCAATTAAATTTCATCTTCTGTGGTTTATAAACTACAATAACCAGAATGCACGCTGACTCTGGTTTGGAATGTCTGTCCTCTTTTCTATTTATACAGTGAAGTCCCACATATTTCTGGATACTCCTCAATGACATTATATCCTTATATTACACTGTAAGGGATATATTATCCCTTATATATTTTTTTTTATTATTAGAAAGGAGAAATATTAACCGGGAAGTTCAGTGCAAATACATATACTTTTCAGAATAAAGAGCAGTATTTTCATCACAATGACTGTAATCTGCCCATTCAGCATTTTGTCTGTGTATAAATAAATGCAACCGAAATACTGACTTCCTGTTTGCAGGACCCCTAGTAGAGACAGTTATGGTCTTGCCCTTGACCCAGCGTCTGGGTTAATTCAGTTGCTCAGTAGAGATCTGAGCATGTTTGACACATCCAACAGGCAATCAGTAGAAATTACTGTTAGGAACAATCCAAGGAAGTGGTGCATCCTGGGAAGATGGACAGTTGCAGAACCTGACATTGCAGCTCGCTACTGTCAACAGCAAAGAGTATAAAATCAATAGATTTTTTATTAAAAAAAATATACATATAGGTATGTGATATACATATAGGTATGTGATATATATATAGGTATGAGATAACAAAAAAATGTAAAAAGCATGTAATGTTTTTTTTTTTCCATTGAACTTTCTCTTTAATGGCTAGACCCATACAGGATCCTAACAGGTAATATTACAAAGTCTGGAATATCATAGAATCCGCTGCCCACAATATAGAACACTTGATACGGAGCAGAAAGCATTAGGGTTTATGTTGCTTGAGTGAAAGATGGTCATTATGATTTGGCACCAATGCCTGAAGCATCAGTCATTCTGGCAACCCTGTCACTATTCTGCTAGGCAACTGTTAAGATTTTTGGTACAATTTCAAGGGTTACATCTGTTTGTAATGCTTCAAAAGTAAGAGCCAGGCATCAGCAGCAACAAGACATCAATACAGAGAGGACCGAGAGGGGCATTAATGTTTTAAACAGAAATAAAACTGATTTGGAATATTGCTTTTTTATGGTTTGTTTGTTTTCTGGCCTTGTATTCCTGCAATAAAGGATTTACAAGATTTCCTAACGTCCACTAACTGCACACCTTAGGCGGATTGCTGTGATAACCTTTATGACATTTTAACAGATGATGGTTCACCATGTTTTAATTTAAGAAAATACTGAGAAATATACAAGAATATCTGAAAAAGGCACCAAAATAGCAAAGATACAATATGGCTGACGCAATAGAAGGTGTACATTTTTCCTATGCTATAAATCTGCAGCAACCAATCAGATTTTATCTAACTGCAGTAGTCCAGTAAAAAGATAACACGTGATTGGTTGCTGCAAATTAATTGCACAAGCAAACATTGCACCTCTTATTGCATCAGCCGCTTGATTTTCCAACACTAAGGACTGACATAAACAATTGTTTAAACTGTATTATTATTTTGTAGAAGCCAGACAGGTATCTAACTGCAGTAAAAGAAAAAAAGCTAACATGATTTGTCTCAAGACGTTAAAGGGTGATATCCCTATATAGCATTTTTTATTTGAAAGAAGGCTGGCCCTTTAATAGAACATGCCTTATATTGCATCATTAGAGTTTAGCATTTATAACAGACCATGTTGCGGCTTTTAATACATGTTGTAAACAATAAAATTCAATAAACAAATAATACATCATTGTTGCAAAGTTAATAATAATAAGTAATGGTAGTTGTAGGTTTGGAGGAAAATTGTTACTATTAAGATTATACAGGCACCGCCTGGCTAACAGACGGTTAATGGATCTGTCAGTTGTACATAGGTGCATGGTTTATTGTTATTTGTCTTTGTGGTATACCTGAACTTGGCTGTGATTGGTGCATATTAATGCAATTAACATTAATAAATTCCATATGGTGGTTTGGTAAACTAATCCCTTTGATATTTTTTAAAGCTTAGGTGACTTACAGCAAAACCACTCAAATAAGAGGTCACAGCATTTTTAAGCAGGTGATCCTAATAACAGCGAACATGTTATCCCTGCTCATTCAGATTACTGTCATTCCGTCTTGAGCCCTTGCACCAGGTATTGGATAATTGCTTTC
The DNA here is from genome assembly GCA_019447015.1 of Hymenochirus boettgeri. Lineage (NCBI taxonomy): Eukaryota > Metazoa > Chordata > Amphibia > Anura > Pipidae > Hymenochirus > Hymenochirus boettgeri. Next base: position 230,443,722 of record CM033471.1, read on the forward strand.
CTAGGAGAAAAAAAAAAGTAGATGAAATGGGGCGAGCAAAAAAGATAAACTGTAGGTCAATGTCAAATAAAAGTAGAATTATTCTGTCTTCTGTGACTTATCAGCTATCAGCATACATAGAGTGTCCCATACAGGAAAATAATTGTTCAATCCTAACTGAATCCTACTGAGAATATTGGAATGTTCCACTACTGGACAGATTTTTTTCGTATGATTTTATTGCTGTTATTATGTTTAATGATGTCAGGAAACTGAAATATTCTACATAATGTACAAAGAGAAATGAAGACCAAACTATGGGACCTGTGTCTAATATTGGATCCTAAGACCCTGGTTTATATCAATGAGGTCACTTGTTACGACCTTGAAAACATGGCTTATAAACTTTAAGTTAGTACATTGACCTGTTTACTGGCTTATATAAAGTATACACACAATATTGTCAATATTGTGTGAGTATTTAATGGGGGCGTGGTCTAGCCCCAGGCAGTGAGCACACTTCCGAGGATTACTGATTTCGACTGCGAGATTTGAAGCACGTGACCACGTTCCGGTATGCTGGAGAGATAGAGACCAGCCTTGGAGTGGGTGAGAAGCGGGGAACAGGGGAGGTTTTGAGCCACTGACTGTTTGTTGTTATATAAAGTATAGTTCCTTGCATTGCATGGGCCAACAGTTTTGCTTTACTGTATAGGTTATGCAGAAAATTGGGCTACATAAATATATGAGAAAATCACATACACATTGTGGGTCACTTTTGGGGTCAATGCGATCCTTACAAACATAGCTTGCTTCTTCTTAACCCAGACTTATTTTTATTAGATAATGATTTTATTTACAACATTAGGTTATTCTGCTCAAATAGATATATAGTCTAATAGCAAAGGAGACTGTATTGACTCTTGGGTAGAGGGCTCTGGAGGATTGCACCTACTTTACTGGCTATTGTACATCTGGTGTGCTGGAGTGATTCTTTACTTATTTCAAATAAAAGAATAGATGATAGATTGAAAAAAATGGTGATTGCATCCGTCTCCGAAAACAGATCCCAGCACAGCACATGTAATTTGGCCACTCAAGAACCCTGTAGCACACTACATAGAACTTGACGAAGCCCCATTAACAACTACTGCCTGCATCCTATCCATCAACCAATTTTCTATCCATGTACAAATGTGCCACCCAAGCCTAATAATTTGATAACATTTGATTCGTTGCTGCAGATTAACAGCACAGGCATCATTTTGCACCACATATTAAGAAAGCCCCATTGTTTCAATGGTGTATAAGTTGCTAGTAGACATATATATGTTTTCTGTATGTAACTATATTACTCCAGACTACTGGGCCTGCAAGGCCTGCGACAGCTCCTAGGAACTAAGAAGGCTTGCGATCAGCTGTTTAAAACTTCTGCCTGTTCAGTACCGGTCTTTTAAATAGATAATTGCGTGTACCTATGGAGCTTCTGGGGAGGGGTGTATCTCAGGGGCCCAGCCACCAATCTTGCAGGGGGGGCCCGAGGTCCTGCAGTTTCGCTGCTGGTTCAGTTGAGTGCTTGAAATTTAGAAGGAGAATTGTCAGTAGAACCACACGACCAATGAAGTAGGTGTAAAATTGCACATGTTTATTATAAAACAACTTGGGGCTGTGCAGAGAGGGCAGATTAATTAATTATTCAATGAGAGGATTGTTGGGTGGCTGTTCCAATGGCTGTATGTGTGCGGTATATGATTGTGAGCTTGTAATGGATCCAGTTTTACTTTATTAAAGTCTGATGCTTTGGCTACTAAAATTTCAATTATATGTTTTGTTTCTGTAGACTTTCTGTGAAATTCCCTTGATGTTTTGTAATTCACCAAACTACAAAAATAATTAAGCAACTCAGCACCTATGGAAACAGCTCAGTCTTGTATTTTTTTTATTTCTAATATTCTTTATTTTAATTTCATTTCATCATTATCTCAAACACTGGGTAACAGCTGTCTCTGGGGAACTCATTCCTTATTGTTCAGGATTTTTTTCCAAAGAGCAAAAATCTTCAAAGATTCGAAAAACAGAGAAGAAAAAAAGGAGTGTTTAAAGATGAGAAGTTATTATATGGCTGAGTGCTTTTCGGGCTATAGAAATGGCAATATACATTCCTCGTTTTTCTGGGAATCAAACGCTGACGCAGCAGGGAACAGATTTCAAGCACTTTTTTGAGGGGATCTTTCTTTCTGTCTGTATTTGATTTGTTTAAACAAAAGATTTCTAAATTGCTACAGAAAGGTTTTGCATTGCGGTCGTTTACAGGGTTTAAAAAATCAGTAAATATAACGTGATTGTCAATGTATTTAATGGAAAAACATACAACTTAAATGAAAAAAAATCATTTTGGTAATTGGATCTGTAATGGTTTTTCTTTCAACTTTATGCTTAGTGTGTACTTTGCAGAAGTTCATCCAAGAGCAGATAATATGTGAGTCTACATGGAAGGCAATATGTTTGTGGACAGGAATTGCATGTGACTTGACTTTTTAAAGGCATCTTCACTCTAAAATCTGACTTCCTTTGTTTCAGTTTAATTGAAGAACAGGAGGCAAAGGTAGCTATTTCTTACCTCCCATTCTTAATTAAACCTACAGGAGACCAGAGCAAAGACAAAGAACTTACCCACAATCTCAATCCTCCGCTGTCCATCTGTCCGCTGATCTGGTTCTGAAGGACCTTTGCAATGTAAGTACATGCAGATAAGTTCTTTGTCTCCTGCAGATTTAATTGAAGAACAGGAGGTAGCAGCCAGACTGGTACAGAAGGAAACAATTAAATGTATAAAATACTTTGACACTTATTTATTGCACTATAGCTCTTTAGATTCCACAAGCGGTGTTGGATCTTAATACAGGGCTTTGTCATTTTTTGTTGAATGTTCCATACTGAAAGACAAATAATATTGCGATCTACAGGGACTTGCTCAAATGGGGCAAGGTGGGGAGGGGGTCACACAATGTATTTGTAGTTGTCTGATAAGCAGTCTGTGCAGAGCAAGGACTGAACACAGCCGGCTCGTGATTAGTAATGCAATAAAGCCTTACGACTGAGACTTTCCCATGAATATCAGATTGGAGCGCAATGATTGATGCTGTTAGAATGAATATGTAATGAGTTCTAATGATCAGACCCTCGGAAATACGGCCTCCCAACCTGCTATTTCCACGGTTACAGCTCGTAAACAAACCCTTCTGTTTATCTGAATATTTCCTAATGTTTGAAAGCTGTCGGGGTGAAGGGAAACGTGACTGGGTTTTATTCGACTATAGCTGACATGATACTCAGTGGTTCTAAATGCCACACGATATGAATTTCTGATATACAATGTGCATCCTTCTGTGGAGGATTTCTTGGAAAGTTGGAATGGATGCAGAAGGTTTCAGTAATTATTATAAAAGTTGCATCCTGGGCAATATGCAGTTAAATGTTAGCCTGTGTTTTTAGCATTCTAAATCCAATCCAACCCAAATCTGACTCCTCTCCCTTTACCCACTATGCCGTCAGAACATCAACACCACAAAACCTACAACAGCAGCACAACCCACACCTGAACAGCAAAGCATTTGGACATCCTGCGGGTCACCCAAACCTGAATTGAAAATCAGGTATCCGACCCAATGCTATCTTTAATTTGCATTCTTAATCTGTGCAACAATACTATTTTATTTAAAGTATAGCTATTTCAAATTTGCATCCTTCCAGTAAGGTTGGGGAGTGTTCTGCCTGAAAATGTTGTGTGTGGAGGCCTACATGTCTTGTTGGACAGGATATCAAAAGTTACAGTGGGTGACTGTATCCATATGTGGGCACGGGAACATGTGATTGTTTGTGTCCCTGTTTGTTGTACTGGGTGGTAGGTACCTGATTGGGTGGAAAAAAATGTACTTTTTAGTTGGGGGTTGGGGATATTGAAAAAAAAATGCTTTGTAGCCCCTTTACATGCCAATATTATCCCTTGGTTCACAGCATTTCTAGACAAATCATTGTGGTTTAGGACACTAGGTAGGGGAAAACATGGTGTATGAAAGATGATTTGCACAATTTTTCTTGTAAACTGTACTTAAACACAAATATGATTCTAAATGCAAACAATAACGTAATGTATTTGACATGTATAAATGCAACTTATTAGGTAGGGCTTAACTAACCTTTTAGTTATTATTATTCTCCCCCTTCCTTTTGCCTCTCAAAAGGTTTCCACCTACACTTTAAGCTTTCTGAGCTTGTTATGAGCTTGCACATCCTCAGAGGAGGCTCCAAGGGGAATAACATTCAATCATTGGCTGTGATGTCAATTGTCTATATCGGTGACTGACAGTTGCTTCCTGGAACAAACAGGAAGTAAAAAGAGGTAAACAGGACATTGTGTGGAATTTCAGGTTAGTCTTATATCTTTCAGGTTTCTAATTGTTGTAGTTTTGGGGTTTGGGGGGGTCATTCTAATCAGGTTGTATAAGTAAAAAAAAATTGTACAAAAAACTAATACATTGTAAAGGAATTCTGATTGTTGGAGTAACAATGAAACAAAAGGCAACTCTTAAAATTCTAGAAAAAAAAAAAACACCAGCTAAATGGTGCATGCATGGAATACTGCGGATATAAAACCATCCTTACTGCAACCTATTTGTATTAGAAAATGTGTAAATGTAATTTGTCGAGGCAGCCTTGATATGATGCTAAGGTCATTTTAAGATATTTTTGAGGGGTGTAGCATGATAAGGGAGCTTCATCTTCTACGCCACTTACTTAACCTCTCCTCTGATTCTAATTACCAGCTGTCTGCATTTTTACTCCTCAGTTCTGGCATTTAAGCAGCTTCCAGTAGAAAGGAACATAGATGGCTGTAACCTTTAGCGAGGGGGCACAGGTCAGAATTATTTAGCGAACAGCCCTGAAAGAACATCGTTTTAAAGTTCTAGACAGGAATTTTAAATACAGGCACATGGGCCAAAAGAGTCACTAAGCAGCACATACATCGACATTTCCCCTCTGTCATTGAAACCGAAACCGGGAAATCTATGGAAGTAGATCATGCTGGTGGTTGATGATTCCTATACTAATGGAAAAGCAACAAATCTGATGAGAAACATGTACTTTCTATCTTTTAAAATGTAGGAGCTAACATAATAAGAGGGGCAAACGTTTTCCATACTGATTTGCAGCAACCAATCAGGTTATATCATTTAGATAACATCTGATTGGTTGCTGCAGATAAAATAGCACAGGCACACTTTTGCATCTTTTTTGCATCAGCACCTTAAATATATTTGCAACAGTTTGTTTTATCTACCCTCCCATGCATTTACTCGAAAAGTGAACTATTCCTTTAATGTATTGATTGAATACCGGGAGATTAAGGAGCTATGCCAATCAAGTGACCAAGAGCCAGGGACGAAGGTAAATAAATTTACCTTTTGCATGCTATACTGGATTAGAACCAGGATGAGGACCTGTAATTAATGCAGAGGTGGATCGTGGGGGGCCCCAAAGGCTCCACGATCAGCAGTTTTTAAACAGCAGATTGCATGTATGCTGTAATGATATCTGTAATCAGCTAATAGACCGGAACTGAACTTCTGCCGGTTCGTTCGCGCATATCTTTTCTGTATACATATGATCAGCTGTTTGGAAACAGCTGATCATGGAGTCTCAGGGGAGGGGAGGGCGGTGTGTCAGGGGGGTTGCAGTTACGCAGCTGGTGGGATTCTGGGGCGTAGGTGCAGTGGATGCGACCGTACCAGGGCACTTGGCCAAGAAAGGGGCCCCATTCAGTGCTAAGGTTCTAAAACTACCAGTCTGTGTGCCAACTGTTTTACCAGTGGTCTGTGTACAAAGCATTTAACCAGTGTCTGGCTGTGTGCAGTGCCAGTTTCCCAACCAGTTTATCACTGTCTGCATGCCAAGCAATTAACCAGACTTTGTGCCAACTATTTTACCAGTGGTTATATACAAAGCATTTTACTAGCGTCAGTTGGTTAGTTATTTTAGAAGGTTTGAGGATCTAAGTTTAGAAATGTTGTTTGAATCTGATTGAATAGTTTTGTATCAGGGCCCATAAGTCTGTAGCTATGCCACTGGTGGGATTTTATCATGTGTTTGGTCAAAAAAGTTGGGGGGAAAAAAAGGTTTGTATGGGCAGAAAACAACCAGGTCACAATGATTACCAATAGTCAGTGGGGTCTGCAAACAGTTCTGGGCTCTGCAGTACAAACCTGACCTTTCTCCTCTGTGTCTCAGGATTCAAAGAAGCTCTATAAACTGAGTTGCAAATGACAGGGAGATGTATTGCTAATTCTTGCAATTAAGCTGCAGTAAATAATTTACATTGTACATTTTAAAGTCTAGACTAATATCTCTGCAGCCAGTCAGCAATGAGGTATATGGGGCAGACTGATGTATTGCAGAGATCATCCAATTGTGACCTGCTGTATGGAAAAGTCTGGGACTTTCTAAGGAGGATGAGCAGTGCAATGCACAATAAGTATATTATTGTCTGCAATGATAAACCTGTGCCAGACAGCATGCTGATAGAGGTTAATGTGGTGTATAGCTACAGTAGCAATCTATTACGAGTGTGCATTGGGAGTAGAGATCGCAAAACTCACTAAAACCCTTTCGCCATGCAGATCCGCGGATTTCTATTTAAAAAAAATCTTTAAAGGGTCGCTATAGTCACTCAAACAACTTTACATTATGTGAAACTACAATTTGAGAGAAGTAAAATGGTGGTACTCACATATTTATCTGTGCTTGCTCCTAATTGCCCACACCCTCCCTTCTTGTAGTGTCTGCGACACTTATAAGTTCTGCACAGCCTCACCATAGACCAGTGATGACAAACCTTTTAGAGGCCGAGTGCCCAAACTGCAACCCAAAACCCCACTTACATATTGCATAGTGCCAACATGATCATTTAACCTGAATACTTACAGGGTTATTCAATAAAAGTTCTTTAAAATGGTGCTAGTTTTTCCCCAACCAATCAGATGTTAGCTTTCAAATGTTAAATAAGATCTGATTGGTTGGGGCAAAATTAGCACCATTTTTAACAATAAGAACTTTTATTGAATTTCCCTAATAATTTTTACTACTTGAATGGACTCAGACCAATACAGTTGATAGAATCGATTATAGATTACCTATTAACCTTTACATTACCACACAGGAGTTTGAGATCTAAAACGGTGACTATTAACCCCTACATTATTAGACACGAGTTTGAGATCCAAACCAGGGACTCAAACAAAGCTAAATGTTATTGCAGGTGACATCTCTCTGCTACAGACAGTCGCTTCGCTTTATCTCTGGCTTTCTGGTAACAAACTGGTGAACTCTGCTGAGCATGAGTGCCCACAGAGAGGTTTGCCACCACTGCCATAGGCCCTGCTCTGCTTCTCCCCCCAGCCTTCTTTTCTCTGCTGATTCTAATAATTGTTGAAGAAAGTGTGCTGGCAGATCCTAGTAAGAGGTCATTAATGGGTCACATAATACAATCTCTGCTCCTGGAGTGACAGGTCTTTCCCTGTAAATGCTGTGATTAAAATTATGATTTCTCAGGATCTACAGCTCAGATTTAAAATCTGAAAAAAGTAGTAGGATCTTGCTGTATCTATAATTTCTATAATAAAATTATTTTTTTAAGAGTATAGATACCATTTAAAGAAACACCATACATTCCACATAGTATTTTCGAGATTTTATAGAAATTTAGAAAATTTTCGAATTTAAAATTCTAAAAATCTCAAACGTTTGAGAATTTATAGTTCCGCAGTTTGGAAAAACCCGAAAAAGTCAGAGATCCACAAAGTCCGAGTTCCAGCGGGCCCGTGAAATCTGCTTCAGAACAGGGTTTGGATCCATCTCTAATTGGGAGTGTTGTGCATTTCTTAATGGGATATTTCCTGTTCAGAAAAAAAAATCCTAAAAAAATCTTTAAAAAGTGTATGTACCCCACTTGCATATTGTGAACAAATCTTTCATTAAGAAAAATACAACTGTAGGCAGCGGCGTAACTACTAGAGAGGGCCCTCGATCCCTGCAAAAAGAGTCTGCAATCAGCTGTTTTTTTATGTCCACCTCCAAAACTAAAATCCCACTACTGGCCCCACTATGAAATGTTAAAAAAAATTATCCGGCCCATGCTTCCTCTCTGTCCTCTGAGAGGTTTCTGACACGCGCGGCCGAGCCCCCCCCCCCTCCATCCCTCCGGATTCCTTCTGTCTCCTTGACCCACTACCATTAAAAGATTTTCTGTAGTGTAAGGAAACCCTAGCCCATCCCCAACCACCAAGTTAGTTTAGTTAAAAAAAGCTGAATATATTTACTTAAATAGATTTGTTCCCCTGCCATTCTCTATCTCTAGTAGCCATGCCTGTGATTGGCTGCCTCTTACTCAATCACAGACGTGATCATGTGAGCTGGGGAGGGGGTCAGGGGCCCGGCCTCCAATCGGTCGGGGTGGGCTGCAGCTAACTGTATGATATAGTAGTGATAATACTTGGCCTTGAATGTCAGAAACTAACGCAATAGATTATATATTATCCAGAGAGACACAAGGTAAACATCTTACTCTTGTGTTTTTCCTGCGACTCTTAAAGATTCAGGGCTGCTGAAACAATGTTTATTTCAAATGATTTATGTGCAAAATGGCATGTGATTGGCACCATAATAAAACACAATATAATTTGCACAACAATATATTCTTATTGGCTCACTTAATTCCAGGAAATAAATGGGGTAATCTGGGGGACGTTCCTCTCCTTATAGCAGACTCTGTTAGAATAAAAGAGGTTTGGAGAGGATAGGCAGGCGCAGCACGTCCTGTCCCCCTCTCCGTTGCTCATAGAGTGAAAATTGATTGCTACTAGACTCCCTTGGTGAGAAAAAAGTGCTAAGGGGCCCCTACAGAGCCAGGGAAAATTACTTTTTATATTTATATATAGGGTCCCTCATTCGTTTCATGCGAGGAATGACAGGCGCTTGAAAGATTTTGGTGTAGAGGGAAGGGACTCCAGCTGTAAAAATCAATCTGTACTGTAACCCTGAACATTAGAGCCTTAGAAGATATGTGGAAAGTGAGAAATGCACCGGGCCAACAAAGAGAATTTCAGGCTTCAGTAAGAAGGTCAGGCATTAGATCTAAAGCATATCAAATGAAATGCAATATTTTTAGTGCTTGCTTGGGGAATAAAACCCTAAGCCGTGTTTGTACATGCTAAGCAACCATCCATACTTAAAAATAAAAAGATTTGAGCAACTTTCCCTTTCACCGCCATCCCCCCACCCCTTTTCTTGGATTTCAATTTTCTGCTTTTAGTTCCCCTTTCCTGACGCCCTCTGAATTGGCTCTGTTACTTAGCAACACTTGGTTAGAGTTAAAAATTGTCTTAATTCTTAAGAAACTTTCTGGGGAAGGAAGCTCATTAAAATGAGATGGTGGTGTGACCTTCCTTTCATCGAGCTGCACGTTTCACAAATATTTTGTTGGCAATTTGCATTTCCGTTAGTTCTGTTAACTTTTCAATGGTGGAGGTGACGGTACTCTGGCTCCACAGATTGTTTCTGTCCTGCAGATTTTCAATTCAATTACAGAAAGAGGGAGAGAGTGAGAGAGAGTGGGAGAGAGAGAGAAATTGAGAGAAAAAGAGAGAGAAAAAGAGAGAAAAAGAGAGAGAAAAAGAGAGAGAGAGAGAGAGAGAAAGAGAGAGAGAGAGAAAGAGAGAGAAAAGAAAGAGAGAGAGAGTGGGAGAGAAAGAGAGAAAAAGAGAGAGAGAGAAAAAGAGAAAAAGAGAGAGAGAGAGAGAGAAAGAGAGAGAGAGAGAAAGAGAGAGAAAAGAGAGAGAGAGTGAGAGAGAGTGGGAGAGAGAGAGAGAAAGAGAGAAAGAGAGAGAGAGAGAGAGAGAGAGAGAGAGAGAGAGAGAGAGAGAGAGAGAGTGGGAGAGAGAGAGAAATTGAGAGAAAAAGAGAGAGAAAAAAAAGAGAGAGAGAGAGAGAAAGAGAGAAAAGAGAGAGAGAGAGTGAGAGAGAGTGGGAGAGAAAGAGAGAAAGAGAGAAAAAGAGAGAGAGAGAGAAAAAGAGAGAGAGAAAAAGAGAGAAAAAGAGAGAGAAAGAGAGAGAGAGAGAGAGAGAAAGAGAGAGAAAAAGAGAGAGAGAGAGAGAGAGAGAGAGAGAGAAAGAGAGAGAAAAGAGAGAGAGAGAGGGAGAGAGAGTGGGAGAGAGAAAGAGAGAAAAAAAGAGAGAGAGAGAGGGGGAGGGAGAGAGAGAGGGAGTAAGAGAGAGAGGGGGAGAGAAAGAGATGGAGAGAGAGAAAGAGAGAACATTAAATATTTTCAATCTGAGAGGCAGTTACAATAAGTGGGGATGTTAACACCACAGGTAAGTAACTCATTTCTAAAAACAATTTCTATGGTTAAAGGATAAATATTGCGTGTATAAAGTTTATTTTAAAATACAGTTAAAATGAAAAGTACTTGGGACAGGGATATAGGACTGGTATTTCCTACCTCCCAATATTGTTTCTGGGAGGAGCATCAGCCCAAAAGAAAACTAATTCTGCCAGTTTTTCTCCTGGCTTCATTACTATCTTTAATACAGGAATAGACCAGGACTAACCTGGCAAATTAAAACTGTTAGTGCTGTAGCTCCTCAACGAAATTATATTGGGAGGTAGGAATAATCAATAATCAATCAAAGTACAATTTTAGAGTATAGTTATCCTTTAATTTATCAGGGCTGCAGTGGTTACATTTCATCTGCATTCATCAGATCTCCCAACTGTCCTGTTTTTTTCGGGGGTGGTCCTGTTTTGGTGCCTGTCCCAGTGACTGTTGATCCTTGATGTGGGACATGGCTTTGGCAGTCTGGGGTGTAACTGAGCAGGGGTGGGGGTAGGCAGGGCATGGGGGCCCCATCATGCATGGCGTGGGTGGGCCAAACATATGGCCATATTTTTTAATGTCTTCTGACCTATTAGCAATCTTGCAACCCTGCCTACAGTATGTCCAGAAAAATACTTATTTTCCCTGCAATATGGTGGTTAGTAGGTTTATGTTTAAGGTTAACCCGAACCATGATTACCTGCAGACTCCAGCAATCTCTGCATTACCAGGGTAGTTAATTAGCTATTTCAGTCTTCAGGCTGGGTAAAGCAAACCTGTTTTCTTCCCAGGGGGAACTACAGAGCTCTAATTATTACATTTATGTGTTTTTTTAATTTTTTTTTTATTAAAAACAGATTCTTGAAGTGGTAGCACCATTAATTGCAAATGCTATGCATTGCACTGCATTGCCTTTGATATTTTGAAACTTTCATCTTTTAGATTATTGTAAATATGTTTATGTAGCAAATGAGTGTCATGATTGGGTGATATTAGAGGTTTGACCACCCAGGGCTAGTTCAGAATTCTGCTTAATTTTTATTAACATAGTAATTGAGGTTAAATAAAGACATATGTCCATCAAGTCCAACATTTACACCTTCCTATTTAATCCTACCTTAGGGTGAGGCCACACTGCAACGCACAGGAATCGCGCACAAAATCGCGAGCGTTATCGCACGCAATTGTGTGCGTGATTCTTGCGCGTTTCGCGCTCGCGTTCGCGTTTTGCGCATGCGTTTTCGCCTTTTCACGTTATGGACACGCATGCGTTAACGCACCAAAAATGGTGAACGCATGCGTTACCATAACGCGAACGGAAGCGCAATCGCATGCGCATTGGAAATCGCAGGAATTTTTGCGTTCCCGCGATTTCCATTTTAGCGAAAATCGCGGGCGCAAACGCGAGCGCGAAACGCGTACGCAAACGCGCGAAAAACGCGTTAGTGTGGCCTAGCCCTAACAGTTGATCCAGAGGAAGGCAAAAAAAAGGGGGAAGGGGGGAATTCCTTCTTTACTACAAATGGCAATTGATAAGTATCCCTGGATCAACCAGAACTACAGTATATATTAATAACATTAATACTCAATATTATATAGTATCCCTGTACCAACCAGAACTACAGTATATGAATTAATACCAGTAATTCTCAATATTATATAGTTTCCCTGTACCAACCAGAAGTACAGTATATGAATTAATACCAGTAATTCTCAATATTATATAGTATCCCTGTACCAACCAGAACTACAGTATATGAATTAATACCAGTAATTCTCAATGTTATATAATATCCCTGTCCACTAATTAGTTGGTTTTTTTTTTTTCTACAGTATATGTATGAATACCAGTAATTCTCAATATTATATAGTATACCTGTACCAACCAGAACTACAGTATATGTATTAATACCACTAATTCTCAATATTATATAGTATCCCTGTACCAACTAGTACTACAGTATATGTATTAACACCAGTAATATAATACTCAATATTATATAGTATCCCGTACCAACCAGTACTACAGTATATGTATTAATACCAGTAATTCTCAATATTACGGCATATAGTATCCCCATACTAACTAGAACTACAGTATATGTATTAATACCAATAAAAGCGGAGCTTCAAAGCCTTATTCTCTCCCTATCCTATTTAATTTATTGGTGACAACATTCTATAGGCGCTTCACACTGCAAAACAAGAGGCCTGCACTACACTGATGATGGCTCAATAAAGCCGAAACCAGTCTGTAGTTGGCGCTCTGGTTTTGCATTTAGCTTGTGGAATGCTGTAAAAGTCTTTTTAAAGCTATAGCTTTCTTAAAAGCAGCCACGGAAACATGTAAATTACCCAAAAGTCTCTGTTCCTTACTTGTATTAATACCAGTAATTCTCAATATTATTTAGTTTTAGAAACTTATCTAGGCCAATTTTAAAGCTATTCAATGAGCTTGCCATTACCACATCTACTGGAAGACAGTGCCACAGTTTCACAGTTTTGATATCTGTTGCAGGTATCTTACCTCTCCCGGATTGTCCAGGAGTCTCCCTCATTCTGTGGTGGTCTCCCACACTCCCGCAAGACCACCCCAGACTCCTGCGGCTGAGAGGAGACTCTAGTCTCCTCCTCAGTCATGCCCCCTTTTGAGAGCCATACCCCCGGAATGGCCTGGGACCGCCCCTGACTCCTCCCACCACCCCTAGAAGGCTAGCCCTGCCCCACGTGACATCATGCCCCACCCCGTGTGACATCACGCCCACCTCAGTCCGCCCACTTTCCCTCCTTGTCCGGAAGCCTGAAAGGGCAGGGTGGGATGTCTGCTGCTGTAGCTTTTAGCCTAAAAGTGCCTATACACAAGCAGTTATAATGGAATTTATGCTCTGAGTAATATAAACATGTGCATATAAAGTATTTTCAAAAACAGTTAAAATGAAAAGTACCTGGGGTAGCAAGGTAGGAATGGTACTTACTACCTCTTCATATCATTTCTATAAGAAGCGGCCTGAGTGCTTCAGTGCTATCTTTAATACAGGAGGGTGTTCTTTGGAATGTGGGCATGGCCAAAACATGCCGTGCCATACAACGCTCCCTGGAAAATGTTGATCATTTTCTTCCATGCACTGTAACACAAATATATAACAGAAATTAATGTAAACCATGGTCTTATAACTAATAATTTTATGATTTTAAACTGAATTTCACATTAATGCATCCATAGCAATGTGTTGGGAATGAATTTATGCTACATCTATTTACCTGAGAATATATTGATGTGATTTGCAACATTAAAACTAGATTGGATGCTTACGAGTAAATTGCATGAGAATTACAGTGAATTGCCCCATGCTACCTTATTAATAGAAATATTGCTTCTTTAAACATGCTGTATGTATTCTATGAGAAGTACACGTCCCTTATTCAAATAGACACAAATCTGACTACAGTACAGTATGTGTAATGACAAGAAATGACCAGACAGGGTTCTGTTTGTTGTAGACATATGGTAGGAATATTGTGTACTTTACGTATGAATATTATTTTGAAGGGTGGGCTATTTAGAAGAGAAACAACAGGCCCATACAAGATTTTTAGAGTGACAATAAAAGGGCAATTCCACATGCTGTAGTAAAATGTATATGTACCACCAGGACCCTTCAATTCCACATTACCAAGCTCTTTCTAAATTTCCGTCAACAGAGACATTCCTTATCATTCTCGCCAGCCTCGATCCAGAAAGTTCACGCGTCCTTGAGGAGGCAGTTTAGGAAGCACGTCACTATCACGTTCATGATAGATGGCTGCTACCAGGAAGAACACCAGAACTGGCAAAATAATAAGGAATATCCCCTATTAGGAATTCTAGGGAAAGATGTAAACAGTCTTTGGGGTTTGGGGGGATCTTCTGGTATATATCAACATCAGCGTCTGCAGAAAAATTTCTACGGGGGCAGGGACAAAAATATGGTGCACGTAGCACACCACTACAGATGAAGTGGGTGTGGCTTATTATGTGGTCGTGGTTTGTTGTGAATGGGCAGTGCTTAACCTACATAGGGGTTGCTAGGTGGGGGAGAATTCCACTGGCCAGAGTGGGGTAGGGCAGGAACCTACTGTACCAGGGTCCTGCCATTTTGAGTGAGTGTTGGCAGGAGTAGGACCTTATCCTGGCCTAAATTATGGCTTCATCTGAGCCTATTAATACCCTTATAGACAGGGTCAGTATGTTACCCTGCTTTGTTGTTCTCAGAGTTAGAATGTGAGCTGAAAGTGATGGTGCACAAACTTTTTGACATGCGAACCAGGTTTACCAATTCTGCCCCTGAGAAATCCCCATCTCCAGATAGACCACACCAGAGGAGAACACGCAGGACCAGAGCACCTTCCTCTCTAAGTCCAAGCCATGCAACCTGAACCAGATGCAGCGCATCAAGGAGGCAGACCGTTCATACCATTACTCCTAATGTGAGTACTCGAGGTAGGGAACAGCTTAACCCAGTCTTGCCTCCACACACTGCTACACTGCAGGGGGCACATCCTTTATCATCTGGCTCCGCCCCTCTAATGGCGAGTGTCGTGAGAGGTAGACAGGGCACATCAGGTAAAGAAAAAAAAGGAACAAATTACAGAGGGGGGGGGGGCAAAAGGCCCACCTTGCCCCTATGTGCGGTCACCCATTTGACTTGGGGGGCTGAAGCCTACATTACCCAATAAGCTGTAAGTTTGTAATTGCTGCATGTTGCTCACCCAATTGTTATCCCTTAACAATGCAACTCAAAGCATGGAAATGTGGTTTTAGGAGTTGACTGAGAGTGTAGTTCAGACTTGGCTGGGATCATGAAAGCATTAGGCAGAAAACATGGAGTTTATGGTTTTTTGGGAGATTGGGTGTCGG
This sequence comes from Hymenochirus boettgeri, assembly GCA_019447015.1. Lineage (NCBI taxonomy): Eukaryota > Metazoa > Chordata > Amphibia > Anura > Pipidae > Hymenochirus > Hymenochirus boettgeri. The sequence continues at coordinate 230,459,025 of CM033471.1, forward strand.
AGCGTGTCTTCTGAAAAGGTTGCGATCCTGTTTGCTTCGTTATACAGAACATTACAAGTTCTTCAAGGTTTGCAGATCTTAGACAAAAAAGATTCAGTGCAGCATTACAGGAGTATTATTCAAATTATTTTGGCATTTGCTCATTGAACAAGGTCAGCATTTTTCACAAAGCTTCGCTGCAAAGTCTCTAAATCAAACTTTATGGCAGCTCTCATTTGCTTTTGTAGCATACATAATATCACAGGCAGAAGAGGTGCGCAGCACTTTTGTTGGGAATGACAAACAAATCATTCTGCTTCTTTAGTGGCAAAATAACTTTTTTTTCCCTAATTATAGCGACTCCCTAGGTCTTTTTGATGGCTTTTTTATTGCGTTTCTTTTTATTAATAGTGCAATACTGCAGATCTGGAAACATGAACATCAGCCTTTAGTGAGTCAGCCTTTAGCAATCGATAGGGTGTTCAACAGAGACAGATACAGCATTCTCTTGTTACAGCTGTTAGAACTAAAACTCTACAACTCAACAACTCTTTTAACAATTCTACTTCTAGATCATTTACTGTTGCTATATGCAAACAACCCCATTCAGCTGAACTGTCAGAATGGTGTGTGCAGAAAAGGGAATCAGGTTTTGTTTTCTCCTTTGAGCTTGTGTTTTAATATTAAATAGTTTGTACCTTTTGCTGATTATAGCATTAAAGGGCATGTCCACCCTAAAAACTTTTAGTATAAGATAGGTGACCCCTGCCTACCCTAAACTGCCAACTTATTTCTGTAAAAATGTGCTTAAATCACTTCTTCCAGACCCTTCTCTCCCACGTTGTCTCCGATCCAGCTTCCTGCTTGCGGAAGTTGCAAGCAGGGTCTGGACCGGCAGATGATGTTATTGAAGACACCGCAGGAGAGAATAGTCCGTAAGTAATGATCTAAGCATTTTTTAAAAAAAAATATAATGGCAGTTGGAGATGGGCAGGGGATGCGGGGAGGAAAGGGCTCCCCTGCGCATGCCTCAAACCTTGTTGAGGTTGAAGAAGAAACAGGCACCGGATGAGTCACTGACAGCTTCTGCTCTTCACTTTCCTGGAATTTGAAAAGGCATAGCAGGAGAACCATTTGGAGCAGAAATGTAAGGATTATTTTAAAGTACACATTTAGGGCCAGTATGGGGTTACAATTTAGTTTTGGGGTGGACATGCCCTTTAAATACCATGTCCACCCTTAAAGCATGAAACTGGTCACTTGTCAGTAACCTGTCCCCTAATCCAGCTGATATGTTCAGAACATTAGATGCATTATTCTGACAAAGGAAGAAGGCTCCTCTCCCCCTGCAGTCAATAAAGAGTGACTGCTGACATCACAGCCAATGATTGACTGCTGTTTTACCCTGCATCCTCCTCTGCACATGCTCAAGCTCATAAAAATTTCATTGAGCAGAGGGAGGCGGCAGATACCTTTGCTAGAACAGAAGATAACTTTTCATTAAATATCTGGTTACAAATGCATGTAATGAACTGGTAAAACTGTCCATTGCGGTTTTGGTCCAATAACTGACAAGTCACCAGTTTATTTTTTTATGGGCACACATGTCACGTAATAAAAGGAAGATAGCAATGGGTGTTTGTTGCACTGAGGCATTGATAACATTGTGTCTGTATTTTGTATGATAGGCACCATACAGTACATGATTTTGATATTGGACAGTGCTGCTTCCCCAAGTGGTGTTATATAAATAAACCATAAAAACATACAGTACCTTTCAGAGACCAATGTTACAGTCCTTCATTGGTAAGGCTCCAAACAAAATCCATTCTTCTCCATATCATTGAAACCTATGGACTTGGTTCTCTGAAGAGAAGAGCTACTGTATTATATTGACTCACTAAAATGATAAAACATTTTTCCCCTCTAAGATCAATATGGCAACTAGTTATACTGTAGGTGACAGATCCATTAGCTGCAAGTGCCCATTGAGCTGCATTACAGTGTTGGATCCCATGGTAGCGACTGGTAAAAACAGACACATTGCATGATAAAAGTAATAAAAAAGGTGCAACCTATGAATAGAAAGCCTTAGAAACAAACAGCGCAGGAGGCTGGTTTATTACATGGGGTTAAATGACTCTAGTGCTGGAACTTAACTGAGCTGCAATCAAACTTGATCATGGTTCTTCCAGGCAGACAAGAAAAGCATTCAGTATATCTGATTCATTGCTGGGCCGAGTTATTAAATGCAGCACATGTCATAATTCGCACCAGTCTAGCATCAATATAAATTGGTTCCAGATTGCAGTACTTTGGTATTTATGAGTGAATGTTGCGAGGAAGCTGCTGCATTAATACAAGATATTAGTTCATAAATTAACATTCACTATGTAGTGCTTCCTGGGGTGCTGTCTACCCAAAGGTTTAATGATCATCAGCATGGGCATAAATATTGCTGATATTGCCAATGATATGTCAGAGGTTTGTGCACACGTCTTTCTTTTCCTTCCTCCAAATACAGAGTTAGTAAATCCCCATAAGTACAGTATATGAGCTGCGGTTTGCACTGTTTGTGTGCTGCAGGTTCCAGGTCTCCCAGAATCCTTTGTTTCCTAAAAGTAGCTATTGGCCACCTATAATTCTGGTTATTCATTCAATTCCCCTTAATATGAAGCTTTATCCATTAAAGTGGCTGAGTGAGCTGGCCATAATCTCATTAAAAAGCTGGATGGGGTGGCTATAATTCAGCTGGCTGTTCCCACTGCATCCACTGTCACACTGACCTATATGACCTGGATCGTCTTTAGCTCTGCGGCTGGTATCTTAGACAAATTCCAGTAAGCCATTAAATTGTTTTACTAACGAATATTCTGGCCCTGAAACTGCAACTGACCACACTCTCCCTTAGAATAAATAGGATTGTGGGAGATAGAGTGATAATTCCATTATACTGGCTGTATAATGCATCCCTCTGCGGGCACCTAATGTCAGGACCATTTTACTGACGCTGAACCTAAAAAAGATTGAAAGAAGAGAAGAATGAAACTGGCGAGTTTCTTTCCGACAGTTGAAGTTCTGTTTCAAACTTAGTTGAATCCAAATTCTTTTAAATTTTCAGTTGCTATTTTCGAGTAATATTTTTTAAAACAAATTTTCAGATTTTTGATTTTCTTATATCCGGTTGTTTTTTCGATGATAAGAGATTCAAAAATGTTTACAATTACGTCAGATCCTTCAAAATCGGCAGTTCTGAATTAAAACCAAGTTTGTTTAGAAACTGGGACTCATCACTCATTGAAAGTCCAAATGATATCTTGCAATACTTTGCTCTGCCTAACTGCAGCTGCTTTCAGCACTTTGCTGGATACACTATAAAGCCAGTGCCAAGCTGTGGTAACAGCTGCTCGTTCCAGTGACATCAAAGGGATCCCCCAGAGCTGTATGTACTGTATACACAGCTTCAGTGTCCAAAGCACTGAGTGAAGCAGTAACAGAAGCTCTAGGAAGGCAGAGCTAAGTATTGCAGGATACTAGGTAAACATACATTAAAAGAGGAAAATAAAACTGATCTGATCCCATCCAAATGTTCACCATGGCCCACATAAGATTGTGGCAAAAAGAAAAATGTAACCTAAAGCTATAATCACTATCCTCTGGCTGCCCAGCCCTGGAGATGGGAAAAGGGACAGGTATCAGCAACCTGTAGGTAACTAATCTATCTGCTGGCCCTGGAATGAGGACCTACCATTTAAAGGGCATGTCCACCCCCAAAACTAAAATTTAACCCCTTACTGGCCACATCAAGTAGTTTAAAACAATCCTTACCTTACATTCCTGCTCAAAATAGTTCCCCTGCTGTGCCCCTCCAAAGTCCAGGAAACTGCTGTGTAGGAGCAGTGTGTGACTTATGCTGTGCCTGAGACTTCCTCAACCTCATCAAGGTTGAGGCATGCTCAGTGCAGCCCTCCCTGCCTCTCAGCCAATCACGGACGCAGCTGCCGGTCCCGCCCCCTTCTTTCAATTCCATGCAAGCAGAGGGCCTGAACACTGCAGCAGGGGAGAGAGGGCAGGTAAGTAAGAATCGGGGGACTTTCTAACAATTATATTAATGCGGTTGGGGCTGGGGGAGCATGCCCTACCACATATCAAAAGTTAAATTTTGGGGTGGACATGCCCTTTAAGGTCCTTACCCTGAGTAGAGCAAAAGAGAGAGGTAGGGGAGTCTCTTTAGTTTCCATTAACAGTTTTTATTAAACTGAAGAGCACAATATAATAATAGAATAAATAACAAAGCATCGGATACACATCCTATTATTATTCCCTGCAGTCCATTACATTCTGTCTGCTTGGTCTTGTCCTGAATGTCTGGCATCATCTCAAGTCATTACTTACTCGTACCAGCTCCCCTCCCTTACTCCTGCTGAATTCTTTTAAAAAGCATAATGCATTGTGGGAGACAAAATGAGCAGAATCCTGCCTATGCTGAATGTAAAATAGAAATATTACATTCCATGGCCCCAGGGTTTTATTTATTTATTGTTAAAAAGCAGTGAAACTGTATTTAGCATAAAGGGACGGACAGAATTACTAAGCAGATTCTAGAGAAGATGAGGAGTGGAAAAACCTTCTATGGGAAATATTTCCATAACTAATATCTAGAGATAAACTGATGTAGGCTAAGATCTGTATGTCGTCTGTTGAGTTATTTGTTTTCCAGCATTCTTTATTAAATAATAACCATGCCAAATTTGATGAGTTTAAATCTACTTACCAGCCCTCGTTCTTATCGCCTGCCTTCTGCTGCTTGTTCCGATCGTGCAAGCAGGAGAAGGGGCCGGACCGGCAACCGCTCAGTGAATGGCTGAGACTAGGTTTGGGGGCATTTCAAGATGGATACTCATTTTTACAATATTGAAAGTTCCATGCAGGGAAAGCAGCAGGAAGCAGCGGTAACCCCACTGCGCATGCCAGAAACCTCTCAAAGGAACAATTATGGCTAGGCCACACTGAAGCGCACACTAGTGTGACCCAGTTAATGTGGCCACACTAGTGCGTTAGGGAGCGCTACGTTTTGTAAATCAGAGCGCATGTGATCCGCATTTTTTGCGCTATTGCATGCCCACCGATTGTGAATCACTGGACGATCACGACTGCATGGCAACATGCTCACACGTGCCGGAAATGCGCGCACAAATGCGAGCTCACATTCGCTCGCATGAGTACGTTACAATGTGGCCTCAGCCTTAGAGGCAGAAACTTACACCAGGAAAAGGCTCCTACTCTTCATTTTCCTGCACTGTATTTCGGCCATGCAAGACATAGTGCAGCAGAAGAGAAATGTAGGGGGTCATTTAACACATTTGGGCAAATTTCTGTTGGGAGGGTGGACATGCCCTTTCATTTGCATTGATGTTGTTTTTTTACTCCTATGTAGATAGCTCCTTGTAGATAGTTCTGTGTTCCTAAAAGTGACTACCCATCATTGAGTGTCAGAAATGGACAGAGCAATGTTAACTTCATGGGAGGATGGTCAGGTGAGTGCAGGTGTCTGTTGTGACACATATTACACATTGCAAATTATTGAAAAGATTCCAATGGAATCCTTAAGAATCCTGTGCGGTTGTGGAAAGATACTATTTACCCGAAACGTGTATGATCCATCCCTATAAAGGGTATAGGAAGGTGGACCAGGTAAGAGTATTTGTAAGTTCATAAACTGGAAAATCCGGTCTTAAAATTGTCAAGATTTTCATTTTGTCTAGGTTATGAGTATCACAATGCTTTTATTTCGCCCATTGTAAAACCATCAAACAGTTATGAATGGTGAATATTTTATTTCACTTTTTTCTAAAATACTGCAATTTATTCATTTAAAAAAAACTGAACCTTTAAAAAGTCTTTATAACCCAGTTGCTCCATGATGAATTAACCAATGTTGTTTGCTTATTCCTTTTGTGCTGCCATCAGGAAGGTCAAACATAGAATTAATGTTTGTACAACTGCAAGAAAGCCATTGAACTCAGCACTAGGCATGTTTTTCTTTTTAATTGTAAATGCACAGCCCTCAAGCAACATGCAAGTTCCTGCACGGTCAGGATTTGATTATAGGTTAAGATATATTAATGGGCCAATCACGTAATCTTTGTGCATCTGAGGAAGTACAATTCCATTTCAAGCTTAGGGATGTCGTACTTGTGGCCTTCCAGATGCAGCCAGAGAATTCTGGGAGTTAAAGGTTTTTTTTAGGTCTGGAGGGCCGCAAGTTCGACATATAGGCTTTATGGAATTAGAATGTATTGTATCTATACAATTCTGTACAAAAAAAGGTTATAATAATATTTATTTTTTCTTGCCTGACTTAAGGTGGCCATACATATGTTCGATTTTACTTACTCGACCGAGCGCTCCCGCGACAGGCTAGGTACCCATGAGCCGATTGGACATGTCTATAGATTTGGCACAATTGTGCGGTCTTCTATGGACTGTATCAGTTGTGCGAAAATGCAGAATTGACCTAACCAATCATAGTATAGTTTTCTAGACTTCCCCATTAATTTTTCCAATGAATTCACGGTCCTTCTTAAATAAATACAATGCAAATCTCACCGAATTGGGTGTTATAAAAACAAGTTGACCCAGTACAGTAACCCATAGCAACCAACCAGACATTTCTGATGATAATTCTAACTGCATTAGACTGGTGAAAGCTGACGTAAATGTTGATTGATCACTGGCTACATTTTGCCACTTATAATACCGTTCATCTGTTGCTGTGGGTAACTGTGCAGTTCGCAGTCTGGTCTAAGCCCATTTGTTTTTGGCTTTACAACATCTTTGAGTTTGCCTTTCACCCCTTTTAGTTCTAGATACTTATTTAACATCATTATGGTCCCATTTGTGGTCTAACAACACAGTTGTGAAATTCCCTTTATGGGAAACACACAAACATATACAATAGTGATGAAAGAATCTGGCGACTTTCATTTAAATAGCTTTAAAAAGTTCTTTAAAGGGTATGTCCACCCTAAAAATTATTTTTTAATATAAGATTCCCCCTGTCCCCCCAGCCCCAACCGCTATATTTATATTTTTAGAAAGTGCCCCAAACTCTACTTACCTCCCCTCTTTCCTCCGCCGTGCTGCCGGCCCTCTGCTTGCGAGAAAATGCAAGCAGAGGGGCAGGACCGGCAGTCGCGTCTGTGATTGGCTGAGCGGCAGCCAATCACGGACGCGGCTGCTGGGAGTGCATTTCGGCGGGGGAAAGAGGGAAGGTAAGTAACATTTAGGGAGCTTTCTAACAATATAAATATAGTGGTTGGGGCTGGGGGGACAGGGGGAATCCTATAGCTAAAGGGATTTACGCTAGGGGGAGGGAATCCTTAGAGGGAGGGAGAGGGAGGGGGAGGGAGGGGGAGAAGGGCTGCAGTACGCATGCCAAACTTCTCCCGGAGGCCAGGTAGGAGGCAGAGTCCTATATGGACTCTGTAATCCTCCTGGTGGGCAGTTTTTGGGACTTTGGGGGGGTACTATAGGAGAACCATATGGAGCTGGGATGTGAGGTAAGGATTAAACTACACTACATGATGGGGCCAGTAGTTGGGGAGATTATAGTTTTGGGGGTGGACATGCCCTTTAAAAGTTCAAAGTTCTTTAAATCTGATTGAATCTGAATTTGTTTAATTTTTCGATTGCATTTTTGAATTTTCAATCAAAATCTTTGATTTTTTTAATATAAAATTTTGAATTTTGATTCTTGATGAAAAGTTAATTTTTGAAAATTTTGAAAAATCCTTGGATCTGCTGATTTTCAAAAACCAGATTTGTTTAGAAAGCGGGATTCATCACTAAAATACACACAGAAAAGGCGATTTGTGATCCATTCACGCTTCCGGTTTGCATTGCCAATGCAATGCTACCGGGTAGTTTTCACTATGTGAGCTGCTGTCCAGTCCGTTATTGGTTTGTGCCAGTAACATTGAAATGTCCCGGAACGCATTGCACATGGAGTATCACGCACAGCAGCGCATTGCCAAAATCCGACTACCAATACATCCTTTGGTGCTGAGGATGAAACCAAATATAAAATATATAAAGCACAAGAGAGCCTTAGTGTCCCCTTGAGCACTTGTAGAATTACCCAGTTTGAGAGCCTAAAAATTCCAACCGGTAAGTAAGAGTTGCACTGAGTCTATATAGATGTAATGTGCAGAGGGTGTCCCATTATTTAGGACAACCCGTGAACACATTCAGGGAGATTCAATAAAAGTTCTTATCATTAAAAATGGTGCTAATTTTGCCCCAACCAATCAGATCTTATTTAACATTTGAAATACAACATCTGATTGGTTGGGGCAAAATTAGAAGAAAAAATTAAAAGAGAAGAACTTTTATTGAATCTCCCTGTATATATCTAGTATGCACAAAATTGCAGAGCAGTATAAGTGTATTTTATACACAGGTTCTTACCTGCATCTGATCAGCAGTGCTGGTCTTACCTACCATCGAAAGGGTAGCCAGGGCTCTGTATGGGGATGGTCTGTAAAGATAGGTGCGTTCATTCAACTGCAGCTAATTTTGAAACCAGTTCCATTAATATAGGAACATACCATAGTGCTGTGTAAGGAATAGTCATGTTAATGGAACATTCCAGTAAGTAATGATGTTTGGCGAAAATTCTGGTAAAACTGCAAAAAATGCAACAAAAGGGAGAAAAGGGGCAAAAAGGCGAAATTTCACCTATTTATAAATAGCTTTAAATAAAAAAAGTGCCAAAATAGCTCTGAAATTACACCAGAGAGCAATCTCTCTTTTCGCAGTGATACCACACTGAACGCAATGAATAAGGCGAAAACTATCGCCACACATCGCCGCAGCATTACTTTTACGGGAAGGCAAAAGCGTTTTTATAAATAAGGTGAAAATAGCGCAATTTGTCATTGCAATGTCCTGCGATAGCGAAATGGCGAAAATAGCGATTGTTAATAAATATGTCTATTTTCTAGCTATACATAAGAGAGGGTAGAGATAATTTTTTTATATAATGTATTGAAATTAAATAAATATGCAGACAAGACTGCTCAAGTGGACCCTAGGGTTGACTAGAACTCAAACTCAAACCCGAGTTTGAACCGAACTTTATGAGTTCAAACGAACTCAAACTATTTGAACTAGTTTGATTTTCAGGACTCCCGGGACAATTTTCGAAAATCCTCGAACATTGGAGAATTCTTGAATGTACGAGGATTTTCGAACGTTCGGCAGGCCTTGATCGCCCGCGTCCGGCCGTGGGATTGTCCGAACGACAATCCCGTGGCCGGACGTTCAGGTGTCCTGCAGCTCCTGCAGCCGCCGGGGACCCCCGACGGCTCTTAAAAGAACCCTTGGTGTTTTCTGTCTTCCATCCCATTACACCAGCTCCGCTGAGGCCACCGACCCCGAGAAGTACCTCCGGCACCAGTGGCCTCAATGAGGCTGATGTTACCAGCGTCTTGACTGGGAAGCGGCGGCGGATGGTCTCCGCCGCCGCGGGGGGTTGTGGACGGGGTGGGCATGCCTCCCGGGGCGGGTGTGACCACCCGCCACGGGTCGCCTGCCCATCTCCACCGCGGGGGATGTTTTCGCCACCTTCAAGGTGGCGAAGTAAAACAGCCGATACTAGCACTGGGATACACATACCGCCGCTTTATAAATAGAAGCGGCGGTAACAGGTAAGTATCGCCGCGAAGGGTTAACGCTTCGTTAACTTTTCACTGCCGTTTTCGGACATTTATAAATCGCGTTAAACGCGATTTATGCGTTAATGTCAGTGAAAACGGCCGCGGAAAACTTAACGAAGCTTTAAATATGCCCCCTTAGTCTCAGCCAATCACAGACAACGGATGCCGGTACGCCCCTTCTGTCTTCTGTGCCTGGAGTAGCAGAAGAGGCTGTGACTGAGGGAACGAAGGCGGTTAAATACACTTAGAGTCTGTTTTAGAAGTTTTAAAGCTAGCGTTTAGGGTGGGGGGTTTGCTCTACATATATGATTTTGAAGGTTGGGGGTGGACATGGTCTTTAATGAAACATAGTAATATGTATATATAGGGTGTAATATTGTAAAATAATGATATATAATGGGTTTAGCCAGATAAACTTCTTTGGACATTTGCCTATTCTGTATTGTAGTACAAAACAAGAAACTGTTCGGTTTGAATGATCCTGTGCTAACTCTGTAAAAGCCACAGTGCATTAGTCCCTAGTAGCCAATGAGATTTCAGTGTATGGTTTATATCCATTAGTAAAACCCACCTGCCTTATTCACAGTGATGTAAGATTGATTAGAAGGCAGTATTGTGGAATATCTACCTAACGTTGCCTCCACCCACTTCACTCATCAGGGCCAATTATTGAATGGTCTTCTCTAAGCTGCATTAAAATCTATGTTGTAATGGATTTTACAAACCTCTGAATGAAAGGGTTGGGGGAAGATAACTAACAGGGGATGGTGGTTTTAAGGGTGGTCATTGTCCTTTAAAGCTTTGTCTGCTGTCTATCTACATTTCTTACATTCAGCACCAATGATAGCAAGTACACTTTTTTTTGAACAGAAGGTTATTTCAACTCTAACCACATCTGACAATAGTTTTCAGTTGATTTTCTGCCCTAGAAAACAGCAGATGTTCTATTTCTCTTTTTACTTTACAAGAGATATCAATATGACTTTTGTACTTAGAAACCTGAATTATATGCTTAAACTGACATTTTTATTACTTATTATTGAAAAAAGAAGTTATTTTAGACTATTGATATTCTCGTCCAATATGGAGTTTCAGGAGACTGTACAGATATGATGACCTAATAGTTAATCCTGCATTGCATCACCTGACGTGAATCGAGGTTTTCTGAAGGTTACTGATGAATAGATGGTTTGATGGAACACGAAAGGTTGGGGTAATAGTTGGGAAACAAGTGTCTATGGTTCTTGTGAAATCCCACTTAGTAATTAAGGGATATTGGAACGTGCAGACAATGTTTACTCAATTCAATCACATTTAAAATAATGTACATTATTAAATTATTTATGTGCTCAATCTTCAATTAATTTCTCAATTATCCAGAGTGTCTACTTGCAGCCCATTCCAATGAGAACTGGTCCTGCAGCATCCCGTACCATAAATACTGCATGATTAGTAAATACAATAAAGTGAGCTGAGAGGAGTATGTACAAACATCTCTGAAATGGTTCAGTTCTTTTATAGAGAAGAAATACATTGCAGGCTTTCAAGAGCACTTAATGTCTGCAGTGCTCAGAAAGAGGAAAATAAAGAATGCTTGGTACTTGCATCTAAAACATTCATTTTATACTATTAGTCAAGGTGATCTGCCATTTCTGCCTCAGTCTGATGCATCAACCAAGCAATTCTGGGTAGCACAGTCAGCTGGATGCAAGCAGAATGAAGGCTTCATTAGATCCATGCACTATGAAGGCTAAATTTCCTGGCAACTCCTAATTGCTTTATCTGTTGCCTTTATTTTTTTTAAACAATCAAATCATTACATAGTATATAATAGTTTCAGCTTTTAAGGAAATCACCCTAAAGTTTATAAATATACTTTAATTAAATATATTTCATTTTCGAATACTAACATATTTTCTTAAAACCAATTAGGTGTGTGCAAATCTTGTTGTGTAGACTTACATCTTAAAACAAGTTTTGAGTTGTGGAAAGACCTTTAGTGGCTAAATTTCTTCTACTTACCGTATATACTTGAGTATAAAGCAACTGAGTATACCCGAAAAAGGAATAAAAGTGATTGACTCAAGTATACACCGAGAGTAGAAAATATGAACACTAATGTTCAATATTTGGTACTATAAAAATAGCAGAATGCAGTAACCTACTATTCCATGGCACTCCAGATGTTTGTAAACTACAACTCCCAGCATGCTTTGGTTGCTGGGAGTTGAAGTTTCTAAACACCTGGAGTGGTAAGATCACAAAATAGAGTAAAATAATGCAGTTTCACAACATAATGAAATGCCTTTATTCACAGTGCCCCAACTTACCCCAATCCCCACCCCTCTACTGTACAGACTTACTAGCCCACCCTTACTGTAGACTGAAGAAGGCTGACAGGCTCTGCAGGTTTATATTGTGAGTTGGCATTACCAGAGCGTGTGAGCACCAGGAACCCCCAGCTGCTGAACCAGATCTATTCCCACCATGAGGAACATCTCCTCCTTCCAGTCTCTGTCACGCTGGGCTTGGACTCGGCCGGGAAGACCATGGTCCTATACCACCTAAAGTTTAATGAGTTTGTGAACACGGTTCCCACCATCGGCTTCAACACGGAGCGGATCTGCCTAAGCAACGGGGCTGCCAAGGGCATCAGTTGGCAGTCCAGTGCAGTCAAGAGGCGCCGTGGAATGTACGTAACTTATGTCCCCAACGTGCCTGTGAGCACTGACTGTTCTGGGTTCCCTCGCTGCACTGCCGAATGCTCTGCTACAGGTAGGCTGCTTCTATTTTGTCTGGCCTCTTTTCCTATGTGTATGACCGGAGTATAAATCGAGTCCAGGTTTTAAAGGTATTTATAAAACCTAAAAACCTTGGTTTATACTCGCGTATATACGGAATATTATGTATTCCACCAGAATTAGAGGAGCTTGGGAAGAAGAGAAACACTCAAACCTCCCCTGTGTATGCCAGAGTCCTCAATGAGGACAAGGAAGTAGCAGGGACCAGATGACACACAGACAGCTCCTACTCTTCACGTATCTCAACTTTGGACAGGCACTGCAAAACCATGAGGATCTAAGTTGTAAAGTAAGGGTATAGGGTTAAATTATAGTTTTGAGGGTGGTCATGTCCTTTAACTGTGTTTCATTACAATACTTATTTCAGTTTTTATTTTTTCTTAGAAACATCTTTTTACTTTCCATAAATATTTTTAAAATATTTTTGAAAAGGTACTCACCTCTCTACTAATGCCTTTTCCCCCCAAGTAAGTAATCCTAGTAATGCAAGGGAATTCACTTGACAAAGGAGAATGCCCCCAGAAACCCATTTAGTTATCCCACTGGTGTTTTGGGGGGCCAGCCCTTCCAAGGCATTTGATTGGTGGTTTATGAAATCCCGAACCTGCCCCTTAGAGCAAATTGATTATGGTTCTTGGGTACCACATGATGTGATACCCCTGAAATTCCAATCAAACTGGACAGGACCCCCGAACACCAATGATTAGGACTTTGTAAGGTTTACGCCTTTTACCTGTGTGTGTAACCTAATAGGAAATGTTATTGCTCTAGATGGTTTACTTAGTTACAGCCTGAGAGAAAGGTTATCCAAAAAGTAAGTTTTTATCTGTCACGTTTTTCTTCATTTTAAACCACATAAATTAATGATCAGGCAATGTTTTAACCTTTAACAAATCTTAACCGCCAGTAAGATCACACAAATGAAAACTCTGACTGCAGCTTTGTAGTCCCCTCTATTCTGGCAATTTAGATATAAACACCTATGAAACTGACAGTTCCAGTGCTAATTATAAATCCGCTGTCATTTGTAATATACAGGTAATTAGATAAATAGAGACCTACTAGGGACAACTTCTCGTCTGTGGGTCTCAATTTTGATGGGAATATTGTACCTTTTGTTAGATGCGCACTCAATGCATGTTCCAATGAAATGCCCTTTACAGGATAGTGATGGATGGCTTGTACCTGGAAAATCTTTATCTTTTTAGTTCAATTATTTTCTTCCTTTTTCTTTTTGGAAAATGAATTATTTTGCCACCTGTCATAGGGAAATGTTCATAAGCACAAAACTGTATATTATAGAAATATTTATCGCTATTTACCAAGGTGCCACACCCCCAGCTCAGTGCTACATTTGCATACAATATAGGACTCATGCAATATAAGGTGCCTGTGCTAATAATCTGCAGCAACTTATCAGATATTATTTACACAGTAAAAAGCTAAGATCTGATTGGTTTCTGAAAATTTCACAGGCAAAACTCCCTTTGCATCAGTTCCAAACTCCAAATGAATGTCCTTTATTAAAAAGAGCACATTCCTACCAGGATCCTGCTTCTGGCTGCAATCTGTGCAAAAATAGCAGTGTAAAGGGCGGTTTTTCCAGCTAACACTGGGACATGACCAGCACCATTGCTTCGTCCCCATGCCTCAGACATGAGCATGCCCACTTTTTATCCTACTACAGAGCATCATATGCTGGAATCCTAAGCCCAGCCTCCAAATTTCTTTAATCATTCTTAAAGCTAGCCACAAGCCTGAAAAGAAAACGTTTGACAATTATACTCATGCAGTAACCAACGACTTTCTGGCTCTTACCACAGTCATTGTCCATGGCGACTAACATTGGAGAACTTATGTTAATGAAGAAGGAGAAGGAGCTTATAAGCTCCTTTAATATGACCAAGTATTGACTCAGGGCCCATAACAAGGCCTTTGTTTTTCAATTAATGTAAAGTTATTTTTGATAATATAAAGAAACTGCCATTCCATATTCCACATGTATTCCTTCTTGAGATGTCCAGATGACTTATATCAGGTGCAGTTTAAAAATGGAATAAACAATAGTCTGTAATGTAGATACAGGGTGTTTTGATATATACATGATATGCAGTACTGAAAATGTAATTATGATATCATTACTACTAAGGAATTCACTACAGTTTAACTGCCATTGCACTCTGGACCTTCTGGCACTAAGACACACCAATCAATACTACTACAGATGTGATATTTACCCTGATGTAAGGATCGCTTGTATAAAAATGATCAGTTCTCGGCCCATTTAATCTAACCTTGAGGTAATACATGCTGACAAACATAAGATATTGCAACCTTAGGGGAAAGGAAATTTGTTCCAACCCATTGCTGACTATAGTTCCTTAAGCACATTCCACTCTGATGTATTACAACACATTACCCTGCAGTTGGAAGAGGAAGGATTACACTTGAAGAGCAAAGATATCATTCAATGCAACATCCTGGTTACATTCCATTTCACAATGACATATAAAAAAGTGAAATGATAGTGGAGTCAATAACTTAATTGCAATCAAATAAAAGTCACCCAAAAAAAGCGCAGTTCCATTTTGTGGATCATCTAAATATAAGTGTCCTTTAACACCCATGACTGCACTTACCTGAAAAAGTACTTCCACAAGTATTAGAACATGTTAGGCTGAAAAGGCGCCCCCTTGTGGTTGAAGGAGTTTATTTGTATACAATTGTTATTCACCATCTCTGGCTGTAGATGGGATCCAAGTGATCTAAAAAACGTTTTGATTGATTGCTGGTTATCAACGGGCAACGGTCGAACAGAAGGGAGAACATGAATCGAGTTTTGACTAATTAATTTAAAATTGAATCAATGAAAAACATTGACCTGCGTATGGTCAGCTTTAGGACAAAGTTTGATTTCCACCATTAAAAATAATAAATCACAATTCAAATCTATCCAACTTCTGGCCCCTCTGTCTACTTTCATCAGATAAGACAAGGCATGTTTGTTGGCTGGTAAGTAAACACCATGAGGAAAGAAGCAGGTTGTTGTTACAGAAATAACATGTAATTTGTCATATTGTCAAGGATATTATCTAACCAGGGGATTCATGTCTATTACTTCAGGGGACAATGACAAATTCCATCCCTGTCCCTCCCACTATGGAAGCAGTAAGTAACAGAAACATGGTAAATGATGGGAAGGACCAAGCTTGATGACAGCACTTCCACCATGTTACTGCTAATTAACTGCACAGTGCTTCTCAGGCTACATGGGAAATTACATGTGCTAGCCACTGATCAACAGAGAGCAACCAAGAAATATCCCAGCATCCATCTCTCCTCTCTAGACCCAGTACGGGTGGATTCTCTAAGTTTTTCTTTATTGATGGGATTACAATAACAATTATTATTATTATTCTAATGTATTTTTTTTTGCAACACATTTACTTTATCATATGTAGGGATGGCTGGTTCGCGGATCCGAACCCAGATCCGCCGCGGATTTATCCCGTTCGCGAACGGCGGATTTTTCCGGATTTTCCGCCTTTCGAACTTCCGATTCGCGGATTTTTAGTATTTTCGTAAATTTTCGAAATTACGAGTTTTCACGTAATTCCGAGAATTTTCGAAAATATGAGAAAACACGTAATTTCGAAATTTTTCAAAAATACAAGGATTTCTCTTATTTCCATAAATATGTATTTTCGAAAATTTTCGCAATTACGAGGGTTACTCGTATTTTCGAAAATACAGATTTTTGAAAATTTTCAAAAATCTAATTTTTTCTCTCGTATTTTCGAAAATTTTCGAAAATACGAAAAATCTCGTATTTCTCTCATTTTGATGGGTCCGCTCGCGGATTTTCGAATTTTCTACATTTTTCGAAAATTTGCGGATCCTCGAGCGGACCGGATTTTGCGAAGTTCGGACATCTCTAATCATATGGCCAGTAAAAATCTTAAACGTAATTACATTTTAGCAGGAAACAGGTGCGTTTCACCTACAGTGCGACATCTGGTTTCTCCCTTCTACCAACTTTTATCTTACCAGGTATAGTCGCTGCACTTGGTGTGTGACACTGCAACAAGAATAATGAAAAGGCAACATTGTCTCGTAACTAAGCAACATGCACACACAATTTAAAGGGTATCTAAACTGGAAAAAATGTATTTTTAAATTGCCCATTACTGGGAAATATAACCCTTCCAACTATCTCTGTACCATTTTTGTTGACCTGCCCTCTATTTCTTTTTCTAATTTTTACATTTTATCTGTCAATCAAGTGCCTTATTAGAATAAATGATTCCGCTGTGTGCAGTTTTGCTGTAACTGAAATGGTGGCAGTTGGCACATGACCTATATGGTGAGGAATTATTGTTATTATTTTTGTGGCTGTTGTTATTATTATTAGTAGCTGTATTATTAATCTGTTCCATCTGCACTGTTTGCCACAATATGCTAGTAGATGCTTGTGAAGGTTCTCATTCATCCAGGTCATGGTATATCTGTTGTATTCAATTAGATCAACTGGACTTGAAATGTAGTTCTTGAAGACGTTTCGCTAGTCATCCGACTGGCTGTCACAATTCAGAATGACTTGTACAAGAATCTGTGGCAATTATGTACCCTGGAAAATCCCAATTAGCATATCACAGCCAGGTGTTAAGGGTGTGATTGGATAGTGGCTAAGAGGTGTTATAGGAACGCCCAGAGTAAGGTGTTAAAACAGCATTGTACATGGCAGACAGTTGGTGTCGAACCCCCTGTGTCGAAGCTGGGTTTCATCAGAACCCTGCAACACAGAGCCGAGAACATCCCCACTAGCACAGAGGCGAAGGCTAAAGAAATTAAACATCTCAGAGGAGCCCTTAAAACTTGTGGATATCCAGACTGGGCCTTTGTCAAAAGAAGTAGAAGGAAAAAAAGAACACAAATATCAACAGTGAAGGGGAAAAGCAGACAGGAGGAAGAACATGGTCATCCCATATGTAGCAGGGGTCTCCAGAAATTAAGAAGAATTTTCAAAAAAACTCGTATCCCTGTCTGCTTTAAACCGAACAACACACTGAGGCAGCAATTGGTACATCCGAAAGACCCAATACCGAAACACAAGAAAAGCGACATCATATATGCAGTGCAGTGCAGTGAAGAATGCTCTGATTTGTATGTGGGGGAGACCAAACAGCAACTGCATCAACGTATGGCCCAGCACAGAAGAGCCAATTCCTCGGGTCAGGACTCAGCCGTGTATCTGCATCTTAAGGATAAAGGACATACCTTGAAGATTGTAATGTTAATATACTGGCGAAGGAACGTGACTGGTTCAAGAGAGGTGTTAAGGAGGCCATTTATGTGAAAATAAAGAAACCAAGCCTAATAGAGGTGGGGGGGTTCGACACCAACTGTCTGCCATGTACAATGCTGTTTTAACACCTTACTCTGGGCGTTCCTATAACACCTCTTAGCCACTATCCAATCACACCCTTAACACCTGGCTGTGATATGCTAATTGGGATTTTCCAGGGTACATAATTGCCACAGATTCTTGTACAAGTCATTCTGAATTGAGAAAGCCAGTCGGATGACTAGCGAAACGTCTTCAAGAACTACATTTCAAGTCCAGTTGATCTAATTGAATACAACAGATATGCTAGTAGATGTACTTCTACAAAAGCTTCTTGGACATTCCATATTTAGAACATTTTTTTTTACATCTTTAATACATTCTGGGTTTCCCATCCTCCTACTTTGCCCAAGGCCTGTGTCTAACCAGTAGGACAGTATATGTCCATGCCTTTAACCCATATTTCATTTTATAATGATGTTAATCTATGGACATCAAGATGCATCCCTGTTGCTAAGTTAACCCATAATAATGTATAACTAGGGTATATTGTGTTTGGATCTAAATTATGAAGCTGTTTAGGAATTCTATTTTAAAGAATAAAACCATCTGTCTGGTGAGTAGAAGAGGTAAACCAGCACTGAAAAGTCTTTTATCAAACAATATTTTTTTGTGATGGAGAGAGGTAGAGATTTAGAGGCCCAGAAGGCTTCAGGCTGACGTTCCCTTCATGTTTGTCAGTATGTCAGGTAATGCCAAATACAATTTCCTGCAAAGATTTACATTGTTAACTGTAAGTCCCTATGTAAATGTTAAATAAAATCTACAGTGCACGTCTTAACGCAAATACTTAATATTATTTTTCTGAACAAAGCTGTTTTCTTCTTTCCCTCATCCTTAGGGCATAAGCTTTAGGGGCAACTGCAATTGGGATTGAGCTTTAGCGATGTATTGGTCTCCAAGTCCCAGCTAATCAATGACTCATAGATTGATTGTTTTGTATATACTTTAAAGCTTTAGCCATTGATGGGTGAAATGCATGTACTTGTATACCCCCCCCCCCTCCATAGCCAATCAAAATATTTGTACAAATAAATTCAGCACTACATGCTGATTAAATTTTCTTAGTATAGAAAAATATTGTAGTGCCCTATTAGTCCAATATATAGTTGTAAAAAATAAGAGTGCTGTGGACTGACAATTTATTTATACATAAAATATTTGTGCTTCGTGCTGATCCCAGAATGTTTTGGGGGTTCCCTTTTTCTCAGAGGCAGGAGGAAAACCCCGAAACGTTGTGAAATTAGCATATTTTATGGAGTTTGTGAAATTTTTAATAATAATTTCACAAGTTAAATAAATTGTGCTTCAAATTGAATATTCCCCACACCTGGGGATCCCCTCCACCTCAACACATTTTGAACTATTTTTTATAGAGTGTCAATGTTGACACTTGATCAACAGACATTCATAAATGATGTCAATATAGGAATTGTATGTCTATTAATCACTAACAGGCTCATTTACCCAGAGCCGCTATCGCTCTGGGTAAATGCTCCTTTCGTGATTCAATTTCGCGTTTGCAAATGTGGGTAAATCCCGGTAAGGGATTTACTCATTGTGGGATTTTTACACCAGTTGTTACCCTTAATAATAAATAATATAATAACCCCAAAAATAAATTAAATTAAGGGACAACTAAAGCCTCAGAAAAAGCATTAATCAGAAGGTACCTTAATATAAAAGCAGTAATCTGTGTCTCACCACTTATTTTGATGTGTGTGCTTTTTAAACCTTACTGACATGGGGTTTATGTTTTATTTCCCAGCATTCCATTTTCACACAGTGTGGTCACTGGCCATTGTGTTTCTTTTACATACCCAGGCCTAAGCTACTGCAGGAACTTGCTACAGCAGGTCACACCTACTAGTAGTCTCTAGCCAATCCTGTTACATTACATATTAGGCAGGGGACCACGTGACGGAAGTCAGGATGTATGGCCAGACAGTGCACATGCACAGAGTTATATTATCCATTTCCTTGAGGTATTTTATTTACTTTAATGCCAATTACTGTAGTGGTCATTTACTGTTTATTGGTGTACTTGGGGGGATTCTTACAGATTATAAAGTATAACAATTTTGGTTTAGTTCTCCTTTAAGGGGATTATGGGTGATTTAAGTTTAGTGTTTTTAAGTTGAAATATAGTAGGTATCATATCACAGTCATCATTTCATGGCAAATAATCTGAACTTTATATACTGTTAGACTTTGGTTCTCCTTTAAAACATTCAGGAGTGTTCCTAGGGTTTTTGGCACCTGACACAACTTTTTAATGGTGCCTACAGGCAGACAGGGGGTGGTACGCAAAGTGTGTGTGGACGTAGCCATTGTTTGTGCAAGTGGATGTGGATTTAACGCTGGCTGGTGGACTGAAGGGCTGACTTTACACTGGCTGGTTAATTCTAGGGCTGGTAAACTGGTAAATATGCTCACAATACAGACTGATAAATATAAGATACCCATGCATACTGAATGGCACACATGCATACATCGGCATGCATAGATAAACCCATACAGACAGACACAAACATGTATAGATACAGACATACACAGATTCATACAAATACACACATACAGGCAGACACAAAAACACACACACAGATACAGATTTACTATAGTAGATTGGGGCTTCCAAGCACAAGAGCTGCGAGTTCCAGTAGGCTACACTCTCTGGAAAAGTATCTCAATAGACATAATGTGCAGTGCAACATACATAGGCACAGAACTATGGCTGTGTAAAATCAAGTTTTTATTGAAAAAACACGTGTGCTGCATGTTTCGGACCCAAACATCCTCTCTCAAGCACAGATGGGTACGAAACATGTAGCACACGGGTTTTTTCATTAAAAACTGTATTTTTCACAGCCATAGTTCTGTGCCTATGTATGCTACACTGAATATTATGTATACACAGATACAAACACACACAAATGCATACAGAAGGGTTAACAAAACTTAATTTTTTTAAAACCTAATGTGAAAATTGTTCTCCCTGGAACACCTATACATATATTATATTGTAAGATTCCTCTCTAGTAGATTGCATTTAGTACATGTGAGAAATAGATTGTTTAAAAATAAGAAGGCTTCCATGTTGTTGCCAGTACAACCCACAGCCCATGAAGTCATCAAAAGACCATGCCCCTGACCCCATTATAAACTGTCTATGCTCAAACATTTTTCTATACAGATGTCTACACACCAATATGGAAGTCCCTGATAAGACATTGAAAGCTGCTTGTTACCCTGCAGTTTATTTATCAGTCAGTGTGAGTTGC
The DNA here is from genome assembly GCA_019447015.1 of Hymenochirus boettgeri. NCBI lineage: Eukaryota > Metazoa > Chordata > Amphibia > Anura > Pipidae > Hymenochirus > Hymenochirus boettgeri. The sequence goes on from CM033471.1 coordinate 230,480,209, forward strand.
TGTAAAATAAACTGCAGGGTAAAAAGTAGCTTTTAACGTCTTATCAGGGACTTCCATATTCCATTTTTTTTTTTAAACTATTCTTTTCCTAGCAAAAGATAAAGTTTACAAATGTACACGGATTCTCTGCTTATTCAGTGTTGGCGCTCTGGGTAAGGCGCCAGGTTTAAAAATACACAGTTCAGAAGGTCACAAGTTCAATGCCCCAGACTTGACTTTTTTTATTTCTATTATATTCCAAGCAAAAGATAAAGCTTTTAATTGTACCTTGGTTTTCACCTTGTTCAGTGGTGGCTCACCTTATAAGACGCCAGGTTTAGACACGTACAGTTCAGATGGTCACAAGTTTTTTATCCCCAATCTTACCTTTATTTTTTTGTTTCCATTATGTTCCTACAATATTCTACATGTACCAATGGTTTATATCGTGTCTCTCTTAGCCTAGAGGTAAGAGCTCTTCTTTTAGCAAGATAGAGTAAATATACAAGTTGAAAGTTCTATTCCCCAGACTTACTTTTATTTTTGCTGAAATGTAAGTATTCCGTTTTTTACATCCATAATAGGGAAATACACTGCAAAGATTACTTTTCTTTTTATTTGAAAATTAAAGGATTATATTATTGTTAGGACAGGAGCCTTGAATGTGTTTGAAAACAAAAAACTGAAATCCCTGCTCTGTGTCAGGGAGATGGAGGATCTCTGTGCTATAATGTGATTGGCTGTCAGGTTCTAGAAAAGGCTGCAACTTCCTTGTTTTGATCTGTTGATCTCTACAGAGCATGTGCCTGTATGCAGACACTTAGCTTGGGGTTTACCCAGCTAAGGTGGATTGTGGGAGCTGACCCCTAGTACTCACAGGTTATTTTCATAAATCACCCTATGGCCACAGCAAAGGGAGAGGTGAGACACAGCTTGTTGTATGTTTGGGAATGAATGTGCTCTGTCTATTGGGACAATGTTGTCTGGAGACTTTAGTTCCCCTTTAACAAATTTGTCCCCTTACTACAGTTCCCATCATTCTTCATTCCCACACTATAACCCAGGGCCCAGGCAGCTCATAAAATGGACCCAGAGTGGTGCCCCTGAAAACATTGTACAATGTAACATTTATTTCATTAGGAATGTTATCCAATTTTGTTTTGCATGATAAAAAAACACTATTCAGACATTATTAAAACTACCGAGCAGTTAAAGTTGTAAAACTCTTCCCACTATTTCCTTCACAATGAATGATTTTGGACAAATTCAATGTTTCCTTAACGTATGTAAAGCTCTTTATTTAAAAGATTCCGTTCTTTTGTTTTTCAAAAAAATAAACTATTTAGCGTGACATTAAATAAGTAGGTCAATGTGCTAATTCCATGAAAGACGCGAAATGACAGCATTCAAATAAATCCCACTTACTGTAACGTATCCAAAGCTTGTTTAAATTCATGCAAATTTCCCATTAATAACATTATCGGTTTAAAGCATCCGTTAACCAGTCTGTGGTGCTAAATTAAAGGCAAAATCTAATATGTTCAGCAAGAAACCTTCCAGAAAATGAAAACTGTTAACTTGAATATCTTAAATCCCAAACTGCAGTTCTCCAGAGGTTTTGAAAACTCCCAGCATTCCTTGTTTGCAGAATGGAATGCTGGGAGTTGTAGTTTTGAAAACATAGAGAGTGTCGCAGTTTGGGCATCCCTATCTTAAATAGGCACCATCAATAGGAACGGGGGAACTGTAAATTTTCATAGAAAACTTTCATAGAAACGTTAATCATGTTCATAGGGAAATAAATGAATTTCCAGGTTTCTGTCTAAGTCCATTTCTTTTGGAATGCCACAAATATCTCCTATTCTAGTGGAGAACATTGTGCCCTTTTTGCTCTGACCTTCTTTTGCATGCAATTCTGTGACATAGGATGTGAATGTATCATTGTAAATGTAAAGCGCCATGCAGCGACCAAGCCAAGAACGCATATCTAATTGGCTGTTGCAAATTAAAAGCATGGGCAAACTTTTGCACCTTATTGCATCAACACTGAGGTTACTTACCGTATTTGCAGGTGCATTTTCTGCATCGGGCAAAATAATAAAACCACAGAAGTAGAGATGGGATCTGGGTCCGACAAAAATCCGGATCCGACACGGAACCCAAAAGATCTGTCCGAATCCGGACGGATCCTCCAGATTTCGGGACTTGAATTTTCAAAGATTTTCGAATGTACGGAGCTATTTTAAATAATTATCGAAAATATCTTCAACCGTTGGAAAATCCTCGAAAATACGATACGATAATTATCAAAATAGCTCTGTACATTCGTATATCTTCGCAAATTTCAAACTATGTCGTTTTGGCCATCTCTACACAGAAACTCTATGACTAGTGATGAATCCCGGTTTCGAAATGAACCTGCCTGTTTGACAAACGTGAAATCAAAATTTGTAATTGTAAATTCAAAAATGCTATTGCAAATTCGAAAAATTACCATTCAATTGGATTTTCAGAACACTAGGTTCTGTGGAATCGCTATTGGAATGAAACTCGCCAGTTTTGTTCATTACTATCTATGATGGGAGGTGCTAACTAAACCTTTGGCCTTAAAAACAAGAGACGTTTCCAGTTCAATTACATTTCTTATCTAATATTAATGTACAAGTATGTATTGTCTTCCTGTCAAGGCACTAGGTCTAAATGCCATTGCATATATATGAATAGTTACATGTAGCTACATTTGGGGTTTTGAAAAAAGCAACTGGTCAAAATATACAAAGACATCCCAGCACCACTGATCTACTCTGCCCAATAGAGATAACAAAGTCATCTTGACTTATATAGGCCTTGTCTCCCATCAACCATGTCCAAGAAGATCTCCAGGCCTCTTTTGGATTGGATTTTACCATTGCAGCATCATCAGACAGAGCATTCTACAACCTTGGTCACTCAATCACACACACACATTTGCATATACATTCACACACATGAGAGGTGGTTACACCAATAAAACTAAGACTGAGGATTAATAACCTACACAATGGAGCCTTGAATTTGGAATACAAAAAAAAACACTTGTACATATGGATGTAGGATAATATCAATATAATTTAAAGATGAGAGGGGATTGTCTGAGATTTAGTAGGATTTAAAGCATGTGTAGGAAATATATTGCTTTTTAATATTATATTTAAATGAGTGGTATACTGCTTTAAAGGAAACATTGCAAATAGAAGCACTGATGTTTGGTTACACTATAGATTATCTGAGAGGTAATACTGTACCAAGAGGTGACACTTGGCAGAATTTCACTAGTGTACTAGAGTACTAGAGTATAGAATGGGATTCAAACAAAGTAGTTATCTTCTACAAAGAGATGAGTCTCAGAACTGTTGGTTTACAAAATACATGGATCAGACAAAAATGACATTTTAATTGGGCTCAAATCGGATTTTCGGAATTTAAATATGTTCTGAGGAGCGAATATGTTCTGCTGGCAGAGCGAAACTCACCAGTTTTGTTCTGTGGAGCTGGTCTTTCACCTGGTATAATCATGACTGTAAACTATTCATATAAATGTAAGATCATTGGACAGAACCAACGGCCCAATCAAAGTTGTTTGACCTTTTCTGTGTTTGTACTGTAGTTTATAGCTTACCTGGTACAGTATAATCCTAGCTGTAAACTATGTATAGAAATGTAAGACCATCAGGCATTATCAAAGTTCCCATCAATGTTGTTAAACTCATTCTGTGTAGTTTCACCTTTACCTAGTATACGGTACTCATGACTGCAGACTATGTACAGAAATGTAAGAACATTGGACAGACCCAAAGGCCCACCAAAGTTGTTAACCTCATTCTGTGTAGTTGGATGTTGGCCTAGGATACTCATGACTGCAGACTATGTACAGAAATTGAAGACCATTGGACAGACCCAAATGCTCAGTCAAAGTTGTTTAACTTGTTCTGTGTGGTTGGTCTTTTACCTGGTATAATCATGATTGTAGACTATGTATAGAAATGTGAGACCACTGGACAGACCCAAAGGTCCAATCAAAGCTGATTAACCTGTTCTGTGTAGTTGGTGGTACCTTATATACTCACGACTGTGGACTATTGGACAGACCCAAGTGTCATGTAAATCATTTAGAGGGCTGGATGTGAAAGTTCAGTAGGTGCAATGGATTGTTTGATAGAAAATACAGAGCAAGTACTTAGAAGCAGTTTAGCGTTCAGTAAGAGATTGATTACAACACGTTTAATGCAAAATAAGCATTTTGCCTCCAACTATACATATATTTCCATCCTGACAACCTTCAAAACAATTTGCATTCTGTAGTTTGCATTTAATACAGAAAGAAACTTATTTTATACTGTCTCACAATTATTAATTCTATCTTCAAGATGGGGAGGGGGGGAAACTGAGGACCTTACAGTGATATATAGTTGGAAATTGACTTTGTTCCTCAGAGAAAGGGAGAGTGGGAGAGAGAAATAAGTGGGGGAGTAGAGGGAGGTAGTGAGAGATTTAAGACCTGGAAGGGTTCCAGACTAATAATATGCTGTCTCTTTCCATCTCTCCCATTTTATTGCTGGTGAGAACTGGGACAAAGACAAACTATTTTTATCATTACAACAGTGCACAAATGAATGCTTTATGCAGAGGAAACTTACTTAAAGAAATACTAAACTCTATTTTTTGTTATATTTTGTTTTCTGTGCTTTAGTATCGTAGTTTATGACCTACAGCGATCGATGGATCAGGCTCTTTACCTGGTTCCTACCTATTTCACGCATGTATAGAGATGAACGCTAGATGCCCTATAAGTTATAATTAATACCTTATGAAAAAAAATACCTTAATGTCCTGATTTCCATTTGTGCTATCCATTTTGATCTTTTTTATGCAGACTGTCATGTCATAAGCAAAATTAAGGGTCTCAGCACTAACCCCTCATTTATAAAGAACAACCATGTCAAGCCAACCATTTTTTCTGAACTTACTATTTCTGAACTGCAATGTGTGGCTTTTCCTGGAATTAAATAGGAACGGAACTAAAAATATTAATGCATCCAGCATGGTTGCCTTAAACTTGACAGACATTAATATTCAAGTTAACTAACTTTCTTCCTGACATACTGTAGGTGATGTCACAAAATCCTGTGTTCCTCCAGCTGGCGATCCATCCTGGGCATGGTAAACCTGGTCCTACTTCTTTCCTACAGTGACATTATTTCTACTCCTCTATGCACCAGCTGCCAAGAACAAGTAATTTTCCAGATATTAACTTTTGGAAGTTCAAGGCAACTATCCTTGGTACTGAATTGCTGTTGTATTTACCTCCAGAAGTTAATGTGGATTAATAGCTATTGCTATCTCCTTTTATTGCCCTTATGTAGCTACTGTAGGTATCTATTTTTTTTTGGATCTACTTTCTAACCCAATACTGTGATAAGATCTTTATTATTTTTAGGCCTATTCTCTCTCTTTTTCTCTTACTGTGATGTAGCCCTCCAATGTTTCTCGCAGCAAAGGCTGTAAAAAAATAGTGCGGTCATGTAGAGGTTAACTAATACCATTCTGATAGCAAATAAATCCTCCAAAACACATCTAGAAACAGCCAGATCTCACCATGGGCATCCAAATGAAATAGGTCTCTGATGGAATAAACATAACTGGAAACAAGTAGACGAGCTCTCTCGCCAGCTGAATGGAACGTTCAGCCATCTCTGTAGCGCTGTTGTGCTGTGCCGTTGGATCTATGCATAATGTATGTGCCACAATTGCTTTATCATTTAGAGGAACATGCAAATATTACATAGGTCTGACGGGGAGAAAGAACATTGAATCAGACGCCAGTCACTTTTGCTTTATCTCCCTGTTTAAGGCAAACTAGTACTTATCTTATTTAGTCACCACCATCTGAACATTGATTGTAATATTCTTTGTAAATAGTAGGCACGCTGCACGTAAGATACAGTCACATTGGTTTACAAGGACGTTCTATTACGTATAGAAGTCAGATGCACTCGGAGGTAATATTATATCATCAGAGATTAAAATAGCTAGGCGCAGTATATTTGATGAATTGTAATTTATAATAATAGATGTGCATGACAAGTAAATTATGCTATTCGTTCATTCGTTATGATGAATTGTAAATGATTCTTACAGCATTTATCATGATTCAAGCTGTTTGCTTTGTATGCAGACTGAGTAGCCAGGAAGGTTTATTAATGGATGGATTAGTAAAAATGAAATACCACAATTGGTAACTAATTAGATGGAACACAGAAGTGGACTAGTACCAAGGGGGTTTTTTGTGTGTGGGATGCTGGGTCAATGAGTCAGTCTCAATGAGGATTGCAATATTTCCTTTCTTTGCATGTATCCATAATTCAGCAGATCTCTGGTCTCTGTAGGACTGTTTGATAACAAGACGATTCATCACAATAAGAACAGAGAAAGTACAGAAGTGTTAATTAGGATAATGGCCTGAGATCAACTGTGGATTTCCACAAAGACATCTCTGCCAACTTAAATCCACAGCAGTTTGCTTTGATTTCATCCCCGTATTGACTTCAATATTGTGGATTCTTTATAAGTGTCACAGTTCACATACAGTAGAGACATTTGGAAAAAGATCATTTGATGGCTACTTTCAAAAATATTCATATCTTTGGATAGTTCACTTTTGAGTTGCCCCTCAACCCACAGCTACAATGAACATTGACCAAACCACATTCTTTTCTTTTAGGAAGAAAAACAACTAATCATTATGTCATCAGTTACGCAACACTATATATCATTTTGTCATAAAGTGCATTATATTATATCATGATGTCATCAGTTGCAGTATATGCTATAATATCATTATGTCATCATTTACACTATATATCATTGTGTCATCCATTATATTATACTGTATAATGATGTTTTCAGTTACAGCATATACTATAATTTCATTATGTCATTATTTACAACATATATCATTATGTCATCAATTATATTATATCATGATGTCTTCATTATGTCATCAGTTACAGTATAAAAAATGATTGTCATCAATTTCAGTATTTTATACAATGAAGTTATCAGTTACAGGATATATTATATTGTGATGTTATCAGTTACAGTACATGATATTGTAATAGTTCAGTTTATTATATAGTGAATAATCTGCCCCCTACTATAAATTAGAAGTCTCCAAGGAAGCCTGTGACCATAAGAACAAGGCCACAGGCCGAGTGCTTTTATAAAGGACACAGAACTCTGAGGGGATCTGTAATATCATTATAATTTTTAGTAAATATCTGCCCCCCCGTGCACTAAACCCCCACCACCACAGCACTCCCACCCCCCTACACACCAATCAACACATTCTCTTATAAAAATTATTTTAAAGTGTGCACAGAGTTCTGAGACGCTGAACACACAGACCAAGAATCCTACCCCTCTCCCCCTTCAATTGCTCTGCACATGTATCAAGACTCCAGACGCAGCTTCCGTTTTTGAACTTCCAGACATGTTACTGGAGGTGGCATGTTCGAGTCTGCCACAATATTGAGTCATCTTCTGACATCATTTTAGTGAAGGGATGTTCGCATCCACGGCTCTCACAAGGGAAGGGAACATTCACGCTTTTCATTTTGACTCGTAAGTGCTATGGGGGGAGTGAGAGGGAAATAGTGGTTGCACGCCTCACTTCCATATTCTAATTGGCACGCTACTGCGTAGTAGCGTGTCGATTATATAGTGAATAATGCACCCCCAACTGTAAATTATAGGGATATTAGAAGTCACTGAGGAGTTCCGTGACCATATAAAAGCACCAGGCCGCAGGCCGAGCACCTTTTATACAGGGCACGGAACTCCAAGGTGACTTCTAATATCCCTTTAATTTACAGTACGGGGTGCATTATTTATTATAACCTACCCCTTTGTGGCTTCTGGTTTCCTTCTCCTCCTGGAACTGTAAGATTATAAGGCTATAATCTTACAGTTCCTCCCATAGAAAGGATGGGTTTACAGCATCATATAGTTACATCATTAATTTAAATAGTTTAAAAAAAAAAGTCAAAAGACCATCTGGCTTAACCCCTCCATGCAAAAGTTATCATCCTTAACCCAACAAAAAATATAGCTTCCTCAACCCACTCAGACCATGCACCCAGTACACTAACCTGAACAAGGACACACATGCACAAACAAAGATACAGTTTCCAGCTAAACCTTGAATATTCCTTTCCAAGAAGACATTTAAGCGTTTTGAAATACAGTATGCTTTCTGTTAGCACCTTAGTACCAAAGGCCTTAAATAACGTCAATGTAGATGGAGTAGGTAACACATTAGTGTACTGGAGCATAAATGCCCTATTGACCTCAAAAAAACTTTACCATTACTGTTCAATTAAAGTACAACAACAATAAATGGGTTTCGCAGACCCAAAGTTACCCATTGTAGTCCCCCAGTGGGAGGCACTCCTCCAGTTTGCCAAAGGGAAATAAATCTCCTAATAGCAGTATAGGTATATATAGGTAGGCACAACCATCTATTAATATATACAACTCCAAATAGTCGTACAAAAATACATAAAGGTAGCGTAATAATTACCACACAAACATACACCTAGTAAGTAATATTCACCAATATACATAAAGAACAAACTGGGCCTCCCCAGGATAACTAAATGGAGTCCAGATGTAGGTAGTAGCAAGTTACGTGAAAAGCTTAGTTAGTATGCAAAGTGGCATAATCATTAGATATTCGGGCCCTCCATGCAACCCCTAAAACTACTTGGAGTAAGGGTAGCCCTCATGCATATGACCAAAGTACATATAAAAGTAGCATATAAAAGCCAAGCAGAGATAAAGACACAAAGTATGCAGATGAAAGAATCAATCAAATAAATAAATACTCCGCCGATACATCTCACAAGTCCTGCTCACATGGGGCTGTTCGTTCCTCCGAATCTGACTACATTGACCTCTTCTTATGTCTGACCCCACATTGGCCTCCCTTCACCCTCTCTGAACTGACAGCAAGTTCCACCAAATGGATAAGGGACCCCAATCACTGCTGCCGCACAATCCACCACCAAACCCTCTGGACTCCAACAAACCTATGTCCCTTTTGGAAGGTTGCCTTCCTTCTTCCGGGGCAGAGGTGGGGATCATACACATGATGTGGCCAATGCAGTCGGATTCGGAACTAAAGTACACCTCCTTATTAATTTGATTGCTTCTCACATCTGCATGCACGCTTTGTGTCTTTATCTCTGCTTGGCTTATATATGCTACTTTTATATGTACTTTGGTCATATGCATGGGTTATTGTTATTAAATAATAATCATATTTACCACTGAACTTTCTCTTTAAAGACAGATTGTTTTTAACTCCTTTTTTGAAGTATGCAACAATGAATCGTTGCCATTTCATGCTGAACATGATTCCTCTTGTATAATAATGAACACCCCTTTGTAAGAAATTCAGAGACAGATTCAGAGACAAATTCTAGAAATATAAAATTTTCGAAAAGCAAAAAATCTAAAATATCCGGGATAATTATCGAATGTTAAGTAGCTTACATAAAGGAAGTTCTGGATGTATTTACATGTTTCCCAGAACATTTTCCTGGTCCCAGAGTCCTGTATAGAAAATTACCATTGCTATTTTAATTCAGTGACAGATTCTAGAAATATTGAAAATTCAAAAATTATCGAAAGTTTGGAAAGTTCGAAATTTGAAAAGTTTGGGTTCATTCGAACTATTAAAGTTCGATTCAATCTCAGGTTTGAGTTTGAGTTCTTGTCCATCTCTACTCATCATAAACAAATGGCAGATAATGAACTTGGTATAAACAATACACAATGATATTAGATGCATTAATATTTTCCCTATTGTCATGTATAGGACTCTCCAAATAAAATAGGTAATGAGACATACTCTGACCATAGAGTCAGGGAGCAAGTGAATAGATAAAACCTAGAAATGATCTGCTCAACTTCAACAAAATCCCTATCCGCTTATTGTTTCCGTTGAAAAAGCCCCGAAGTGGAACCTTTCAAACCCACAACATACACCGGATATGGAATTTGGTGCATTTTATTGAAAACAATGAATAATCAAAACCAATTCTTTTCACTGTAGAATTTCAATAGAAACCAAGAGAGTCTGTGTGAATCATAGCTCCATATTATGATTATACTTGGACAATGTCTTAGGTTGGGAGGGGGGGAAATAAACTAATAAAAGTTTTTTAAAGGTTATCTATAATTCAAAAATTATACATTTATACAATTATACATAAAGATCCCACTGCTTCAAAACCTTTTTCAGATTTTAAATCTGAGCTGTAGATCCTGAGAAATCATTTTTATCACAGCATTTACAGGGAAAGACCTGTCACTCCAGGAGCAGAAATTGTAATATGTGACCCATTAATGACCTCTTACTAGGATCTTTAGCTGCCTGCCAGCACACTTTCTGCAACAATTAACAGCATCAACAGAGAAAAGAAGGCAGGGGGAGGGAGATGTGTAAGCAGAGCAGTATTTATGGTGAGGCTGTGCAGAACTTATAAGTGTCGCAGACACTACAGAAAGGCAGTGAGTAAGGGAGGGTGGAGGGAATTAGGAGTACTCACTAAACATTAATAATTCAATAACAAAGCAAACACAGATAAATATGTGAGTACCACCATTTTACTTCTCTCAAATTGTAGTTTCAGATAATGTTAAGTTGTTTGAGTGAGTATAGTGACCCTTTAAGTATGGCAAGCAATAGGGCAACTCTCATTTTCAAATTAAATTCTTAGCAATAAGCATTGTCTTCTTACATATACAATGTAAGTTATTTAAATGATTTGGTGATCTGTCTCCTCTACAGAAAAGTAATTTGTTTACATGTGTGCGAGTTTGCATGCTACCACCAATGAACAAATGGCCATATTGGACTATAATCATACATGTGTAGCTGTTTGGTTAGGCATCATTGGTGCATCTATATCAAGCATCTTTTAAAAGGGCAAGTTCACCCCATAATCACCACCTAAACCCCAAAACTGCAATAGTTTAGAAATCTAAGAGATGTAAGTCTAATCTAGGAGAGAGCATAATTTTGCTTTGTAACAGATAAGCCTTGTGTCAGTGGCTTTCTAACTATTGTAGGTGATTTAGCTATGATTTAGCTATATATATGAACATACCCTTTAACTGCTAATCATGTGCATGTTAGGTGTTATAAGCTGTGGCATTTAGAGCTGTAAATTGCCCCCCCCCACCACCACACACACACACACACCAGTGTCCCCTATCCATGGGTGCCCCTGTGCAAGTAGTTATGTTGTAATCAGTATTAACATATGCACATACAAATGTACTCACCCAATACTCAATTATAGACAAGAGATAGCAGATAATGTAAGGAGGAGGCATAGAAATTGAAGTGCCTGGTAATAGTAGGACAGAAGTATCTCAGCGGTCATTCACAAATTGTTACTGTAAAAGACCTATAGAATTTATTTGCATAATAAAACAAAGACATTCAAAAGCATTTCTTTAAAAAATCTAAAAGTTCTAACAAGGTCCCTCAGCAATTAAAGCCTAGTTTATCTAATACATCTTCAGGTTGAAGGTCAATAGAAGGAGAATATAAGAAGAAAATGTTCCCTTTAATGCATTGATTAAACCACAAACTAGCATTTATCTAGCGCAAAGAAATGTAATTAATGGGGAGTTCATTGTTTAAAACAATATTAAGTGCCTATCATTTATCGTAAAACAATGTGTAGTGTTTTACTTTACAGCTTTACAAACTTAAACTTTTTTTTTTAAAAAGTTCTATTTATATTTATTTTGTTTACTTCCCACAGTGTGAGTCACTAACAATTATAGCAGTTTGCTTGTGCTATTAATCTGCCACAGCCAATCAGAAGTTATCTTACTGAAGTAAAATTTGATTGGTCGCTTCAAATTAATATTACAGGTACACATTTGCACCTATGGTATCAGCCCCTAGGTTTAAAAATTGTTGTGTTTTATCACAATTTTTTCAGCTCAATGTTATATGTTAGTTGATATAGAAAAACAAAGGTTGCAGTACAATGGAAACAGTTCAGCTGCTCTTTACCATCTAGGACTTAATACTCCACAATTGTTTAAATCATTTTTTGTCCTTTCCCTAGCTTTAGCATCGGTGACAGCTAAATGCACGGTAGGCTTTGTTAATGGAGAGCAATATCCATATGACTATGAAAACCACAATCACAAACTGGGAGCATATGATAATTCTTATTGCATCTGCCCTGACATGAGCTATAAAAGATCTGCTCATATCAGCATGGTAATGGGGCATTATTGGAAGGATGTCTTCACCATTACACAGCTGGTGTACATCCACTCACCATCTCAGGATATAGAACCACATCTATATTAATTTAATGTTAAAGAGTAAAAGAAGAAATCACAGTAATAAAAAAACACAAGTCAAGTCCAAAATCTCTTCCAGAAACAGCCATAGCTACCCATGCACAGATAGTGATTGCATTGAGCTTGTGCAAGTCACATTGTCATGATTATTAGCAGCCATAAGGCACATTCTAGAGAAAATAATTTAAGATCTTCATATACACACAATGCAACAATGTCTTGACTTCGTTGACAGTGAAGGTCACATTTCATATTTAGATCTATTGTAACTGACAAGTCTGTCTTGTCGGTATTGCAAACGTTACCCATATGCCAATATTTGTCATGATCATTGAATTCCTTTATTAGTGTATATACTGTAGTGTATCATTGTTCTATAAGGACTATGGAGCTGGAGTTCAATGTGTCCTTCATTATTGACTTAACCAGGAAAAGAACAAAAGATTGTGTTTGTTTATGTCACCCTGACATCTATCAGTTCACCCCAACTGCAGGTCCATCAAACCTTGCAATATGTTAAGGATGGGAGGCTACTGAAAGCTAATCTATGACTTACCTTACGTTCAATTTATGTGGTGCCAGGAATGAAGATGGAAGAAACTTACCTTTTGGGCGATCCACACTGAAATTCCTGGCTACTTTCTGGTTGTGTTCAACAACAGCACCCATTATCGTGCATGCACGGTATAGTCAAACAGAACCAAGAAGCGACCTGTCAGTGTGGCCGTGGTGGATCGTGCTAAATGGAAGTTACTTCTAGCTTCATCCCTGGCTCCACAGAAAATGATTGAAGAACGAGAGGTAAGGCATAGCTCCTTAACCTCCCGGTCTTCAGTCAATGCATTAAAAGAATAGTTCATTTTCCCAGTGAACTATTCCTTTAAGAAAACTATTGTTAGTAGTTTTCTGATTTCCCAGTGGACTAGTCCAACACTGCTTGCAGGCAACTACTGATGCAACTTTATCTATTGGAATAATGGTCACTAATCCAGCAACAGGTGTTAGGAAGCAGGTCCCTCTTTATTCCAGTAAATGAACACAGTCGGGGTTATTTAATAAAAGTTCTTATCGTTAAAAATGGTGCTAATTTTGCCTCAACCAATCAGATGTTAGTTTTCAAATGTTAAATAAGATCTGATGGGTAGGGAAAAATTAGCACCATTTTTAACGATAAGAACTCTTATTGAATCTCCCTGAGTATGTCTTGTGTCCGCAAATCCTGCAGATAAATAAAAGAATATTCAAACCTGCCCTTAAATATGGAAAGCCCATTCTTCTGGACTGTCCTTTCCATAGATATATTGCAGTGTTTGTGGCCTGCCTTAGTTCGCCATCCCTGTGATTCCCAGTACTGACATAAATGAAGTACGGTAACTGTTATTTTTACTAGCATTAAGGGTTAGGCCCCACTAGGCAGCACACAAGATTTGCACGACACATCGAAATCGCAATGTGCCGCGATCCCTTTGATGCAACCCTATCGCAGCACATGCCAAAAATGGTGCTCACATGTGCCGTGAAAAGGGCCGGCAGCCGAGGTAGTGGGGCCTTCCCTATCTACTTATATTGGTGTGCAGCAAATAGAATTTTGCTTTTGACAGACACCTACACCCATCATTTCTTAAGCTGGAGGTTCTTTCAAAATAAACCCCTTCCTATAAATAAAATGCCTTCATAACATCCTAATCTTCTAAGCTGCCTCTTCACTTACTATATCTTGGTTCCAGCAGAATACCTGCATTAGCATGTTGAGCACAGCAGTACGTTTAATACAAGTCATTTAGCAATGAAGCTATAAGATGGCTGTCATGTGAAAGTCTATTGCTTCTTCCTCGCGGAGCACTTCTCTTAATTTGCAAAGTTATGTGTCCCTCATTGGCAGCAGATTACAACCTGCTCATATATGAATGGCATTCAATGGTGAACAAACCCATGATTTTTTATTATATCTATTTTACTGTGATCCCTTTGTTTGGCCATTAATTAAATGGCTGCTTCCGTTTAAAGAGCAATGACATCACAATGCTAAAAAAAAAGTCTGTCAATTGCCACATTTTATTTCTATATTTGAGCTAATAAAATGGGGACAGATAATAATTGGCTTTTATTCTTTTTCCTGCTGTGAATCCTGTATAGAGGATAGAGTCTGGATGAACATATTCATTTTACACAAATAAGTCAACTTTAAATGATTTTCTAAAACTCGATATTTAATACCAACACTATTGAGATGTATTCCCTTACAGCCATGCTGTGACAATAGGTTTAGCCTTTGTGTCAGAAGTTAAAAAGGTCTCTTACCTTACTGGGTTTAACTTTTTGCAGCAGATTCAACGTGATGGTTGGGTTGACAAATGTATCGCTAATGAACAGAAGTGTTGCAGAGAGGGATAAAAATCATGTTGCTCCGAGAGTTTCCAGACATTTATTTGTACAAATCAGGCTCTAAATATATCTGCCTGTGATATTTCACTCACACGGACCTAAGAACAGAGAACGATTCCTCCCAACATCAAACTAAGAGGAAATAATGAATACGGTTCACGAAATTTGTCTTTGAGACGAATCCCAGGTAGTTTCCAATAAATAATGCAATAAATAGAAATAAATAGCTTTATTATATTATGACAATAGAACCAGGTAAAAAGAACCCATAAGGGCTAGGCCACGCTGCTGCGCCTTATTTTGCGTTTGAGTTTGCGTTTTTTCATATCATTGAAAACGCCGCGATGCACCAAAAACGCGTCTTTTCGCGTGCGTTGCGATTGCGATTTGTGTTCCACATTTTTAAATCGCATGCGTTTTTCAATACTTAATGAAAAACGCATGCACAAATGCAACGAAATCGCACATGAAATCGCATGGGATTCCGTGTGCGATTGTGTTTGCGTTGCAGTGTGGCCGTGCCCTAAATATACATTTATAGTTAAAATAAAGAAATACACACAGTGGGAGATCTACATAGAGTTTTTTTTAATACACAAAGTAAACAAATAAAATAGCATAACAAAGTATGGACACAGTCACATAAAGCTGGTTCACCTGTTGCTGAGTGGGGGGAGTGGAGGGAGAGTAATCCCATACAGTAACCCCCAATTTCTTGCCACTGCAGATGTTGGGAAACTACAACTCCCAGCTTCTTAAGCATGCTGGGAGTTGTAGTTTCTCAACATCTGGAGTGCCAAGGAATTGGGGTTACTCCTGTATGGGAATTCTGCTATCCATGTAAAGGGCAACTAAAGCCCCAGAAAATACAGAATCAAAAGGCAGTAGTGGTCATAATTTCTACCCTCGACTTGTACTCGAAGCAATCAGGTTTTCCTAATTTTTTTAGGTGAAAAAGGTACCTCAGCATATACTTGGGTTGACTTATACTCGAGTATATATGGTGTTTAGTATAGCTCTGGGTACTACCCTTCTATTTACTACATTCTACCATTCAAATATGAATGTTAAAATCACTTATTATTCTACATTGTGATTTCAAATTAAAGGCATGTTTTTTGGTTTACATCCCCCTAGAACATCATCCCTATTACCCATCACAGCACTGTCACGGAAAGTCATAACTTCTTTTTAAACTCCTCCAGCAATACTACCAATAAATGAATAGTTATTAAAGATTTAAAAAAACACGTCCATCAATCTCATCCCTCCATTCTATTTGATTATTATTCCTTTATAAAAAAAAACAACAAAGAATCTGCAAATGTGATATGTTACACTTTGTCAGCAAGAGTAACAAAAATTGTAATGTGTGATTTAAAGGCTTGTTTACACTAGGGGGGTCATCACAAACTTATAAGTAGGCTTTAAATCAAGTAAAAATTGTGCGATTCTGTCTTCATTTTTGAAAAGGCGCTAAATTGGCGCTACCAGAAAATCTACATCACTGCCTCAAAGACACCTTTTGCTATAAGGCTTCTTCTATAAGGAGAATGAATGCATTTCCTATTTGTTCTTTTGTGCATGCGTTTATGGGAGTAGCAACAGCTTAGAATGGGGTGGGGGGTGGTTTGGTTGAGGGAAAGCTAATTGCTAAGATCATTTCAGTAATGCCCACAGATGTAAGGCAGCCAGTAAACAGCAATAAGTGACTAATGTTCTTCCTGATGCTGCAACATTATTCGATTGAGATTACTGAACCAACGCTTTCATTTATAGAAATAGATGTAAGGTTATTTGATGGAAGTAACATTTCTAAGTCCAATGGGTTTATTAGTATCTACTAGGTTCATTTAAATATTCACAAAGATTTCCAACTATGTCACATGCCACATTCAACTCTATTTAAATAAAGGTTGGCATCAATATTCCAAATAGCAAATTAATCGGATTATCAAAGCCACTTTTTTCGGGTTTTCAATCGACTGATTTGCGATATTTATCGATCTATCAAATATAACCTGATCTGGCAAGATGGAAAAATTTTCATCGACCCCATCTGCCAGAGCCAGACCTTCCGTAGTTTTCAAGCTGAAATCAACGGAAGATCGCTGGGGCAAGGTAGGGATATTCGATAGGTTCTTCTGATCGGATTTTCGATCATTTTGAACAATGGCAAATCCTATCGGAAGAATATTGGTCCGTGTATGCCCACCTTTACTTATCTTATCAGCTCTGTTACCCCAGACTCCAGATGTAAAGGGGAGGGACATGTGCTTAATCAAGGGGAGGGACATGTGCTTAATCAAGTATGCACACCTTCCTCATTAGTATGCACATCCCATCTGACCCAATCACAGTGTTCTCAGGCTCAGTAACCTAGTGCCAGGTGTGCACTAGTGCTGATTGCAGAAAGTAGTATCCTGCACCAGGATGCAGTGAAAGAATAAGGCTTATAATAGGATTATTAAAGTAGAAGTAACAATTTGTTACCCTTTAAAACAAAAAAACGCATTGTTTCCCTTTTAGTAGCAGCTGCAACAATAAAGAGAACTATGCAATAGATGATCATCTCTGTATTCAACAATAATCAGCAAAACTTGGTACAAATAGACACATGTTTGTATTTGCAGCATCCTGAACCTCTCTGAGACCTTTCAATGTATTTACAGGGTAAATGTTAAATATCTGCACCAGAAAGCCCTGGAACAGATGCACTGACCAGAACATGCAACAAAAAGAATAATAAAACAAAAGACAAAGCTCAATTAATCACGATAATTGAATCTTACAGCCACCTATTCTGCACATCATGTCACATTGTATTTACAGGACACTGTGTTCTAATTTCATGGTGTCACTTTGGCTCAGCCTGTTCAGATAGATCAGAGACACGAACCAGACACTTTTTGATCTAAATTATAAAAATATAATCTGGCTGGTAAAAAGCTCTGATGGTTGTTAGAGACAGGAGTAGGATTTAATTTTTTTTTTAAAAAAGGAGATTTTAATCTAATTGCTCTATATAAAGAGTCACCAATGGTACTTACAAATGTATTGGTGACATTTATAATTCTTGACATTAATGTCCTTATTTACAGAGAGCAGCTATTGTTATTTGGCGTAAAGTGGCGTAACTAGGAATCACTGGACCCCCCAGCAGAACTATAATTGGGCCCCTATCTGTGCTTCATCCACAGTTGTTTTCTAGGACAATGCTTTATCTGTCATAAGAAAAATAAGAATACGGGGCCCTTTTGGTACCCGTAGACAGTCATAAAACTTTTACGCAAGGGAGACTTGTCGTCCATGTAAAAACAGCCTTAGAGATGGGGGAGCAGAACTTCAGATGGAATAACATGTTTCTAGGTTTTACAGTGTGGGTCCTTGACCAGAGGTGTAACCACCAGGAAAGCAGCTTCTTACTCTTCCTTCCACAGATACTAACATGTATGTATTGCTGGAAGTACATTAGTGTCAAGAATTACAAATGACACCAATATATTTGTAAGCACCATTGGTGACTCTTTTTATATAGAGCAATCAGATTGAAATCTCCTTTAAATTTCTATAGGAAAGCAATTAAATATTTTAAAAAAAAAAAACATTTACACCCTACTCCTTTCTCTAACAACCATCAGAGCTTTTTACCAGCCAGGTTATATTTTAGTCACGCCATTGTCTTGGGGAGCCATAGTCAGTGCTCAGTTAAGTTATCTACCACCCCCCATCCCCCATCCCCCATCCCCCATCCAGACCTGTCAACTAAATACTGGGTTATCTGCCCATGACCTCTCTGTAATAAAGACTAAGCAGACATGTGTTAAGCAATGCATTGAGTAATGTGTTGCAGGTGTGATCCTTAAATTCCCAGCCCTCTTATTTAATCTACCTAACACATAGGTAGGAGACTTTCTCTCAGGTGTCATCAGCATAACTAACATCCCCCCTGACGCATGTTAGAGCATTAAACTAAAGACGTACTTGCTTTAGAGCTAAACTCAACATGGAAGCCCCATCAAGCATGTACAAATTCAAATAGGCAAAGAATAAATATTCTATGCACACAGCACATTGTGTTCTTATATTTTATTTAAGGCAATATAAAACCAAGCAAGGAAAATAATGGGAATTATTGCCAAATTATATAAAAACACAGAAAAAAATTAAAGGCCAAAATTGTAATGGAAATGAAATTATTATGGTCATCGTGAGTAGTAATACGATTTCCTACCCTGTAAAACTCAGTCTCACTTTGCCCTTTGAATGGGTAGTGCAGATGATTGCTTGACGCTGTAAAACTGAAGGAGGGAGCGTCTTAAATGCCTGGTCATTAACTTCCATCAAACACTTCCCAGGTGCAGATGTTTGCAAAGCAGACATGAGGCTTTCATGATAATTGCTAATACTTGCTTGTGGATTCTATACACTACTCGTAGCTCTTTGCCAATTATATGAATCCTGTTGCAGCAAATTCATAGCATGGCTTCTGGAACCGAGGCTTAAAAGCTTTCATTTCCTATTTATGCCCGCAATCATAACATGCACAATAAATACACAATAAACATGCATTGTGGGGAGGGGGAGGATAACAGAATCTAGAAGATATCATGTCTCTTCCTTTCAATTGGACATTTTTATTTGCTGCATTACGCAGCTGGCAAGAAAGCAAGCAGGATGGTATACAAATTATTATTAGGAGCAGATGCCTGGTACAGAAAAAGCCTTCACTCTAGGGGGCTAACTGTAATGGGCCTTGCTATGATCATAACTAGGATTCACAGGGCAAAGAAGCCTGCCTGACTAATTGTAAATATGGCGCATTATAAAAACCTTTCAGGCGTCTTAATCACTTTAATACATCCAGCGAACGAAAGGGGGGGGGAGGATGTAGCAGAAAGAAAGAAACCATGGCTGGTTTGCGTAATGCTTGTTTCCCTCTGGAGTTGCAATTCACCCTGTTCACCAGCGGATAGACGTGGTAATGTTTTTAAGGCTGGTAACTGTAGCACCACGTGGGCACTTTTATTTCAAGCATGAAACACGACCATAGAAAACCAACTAATGGGAGATTTTAACTACAGAGGGAGAATTGACAATGGTAGGGAGAGGACCAGTGGACAACCCTTGTCAATGTCATATTGCCATCTGCAGGAGGTTCTCAGAGGTTTCGTAATGCAACGTTTTGGTGTCCTACTGCACTGAACTAAATAAAACGGGATTACCTTAGCATTGTGTCCATAATTTATTGTAAATTTCCATTTACTGTCACATTTACAGTACAGCTATTGTACCTCCCATCCAGTATAGTCAGGTTACCTCCCATCCAGTACAGCTATTGTACCTCCCATCCAGTATAGTCAGGTTACCTCCCTTCCAGTACAGCTATTGTACCTTCCATCCAGTATAGTCAGGTTACCTCCCATCCAGTACAGCTATTGTACCACCCATCCAGTATAGTCAGGTTACCTCCCATCCAGTACAGCTATTGTACCTCCCATCCAGTATGTCAGGTTACCTCCCATCCCGTACAGCTATTGTACCTCCCATCTAGTATAGTCAGGTTACCTCCCATCCAGTACAGCTATTGTACCTCCCACCCAGTATAGTCAGGTTACCTCCCATCCAGTACAGCCATTGTACCTCCCATTCAGTACAGCTATTGTACCTCCCATCCAGTACAGCCATTGTACCTCCCATTCAGTACAGCTATTGTACCTCCCATCCAGTACACAGCCATTGTACCTCCCATTCAGTACAGCTATTCTACCTCCCATCCAGTACAGTCAAGCCCTCCCATCCAGTACAGCCATTGTACCTCCCATCCAGTACAGCCATTGTACCCCCCATCCAGTACAGTCAGGCCCTCCCATCCAGTACAGTCAAGCCCTCTCATCCAGTACAGCCATTGTACCTCCATCCAGTACAGCTATTGTACCTCCCATCCGTATAATCAGGTTACCTCACCACCTCCATCCGTACAGCCATTGTACCTACCATCCAGTGTAGTCCGGTTACTTCCCATCCAGTACAGCTATTGTACCTCCCATCCAGTATAGTCAGGTTACCTCCCATCCAGTGCAGCTATTGTACCTCCCATCCAGTATATTCAGGTTACCTCCCATCCAGTACAGCCATTGAACCTCCCATCCAGTACAGCCATTGTACCTTCCATTCAGTACAGTCAGGCCCTCCCATCCAGTACAGCCATTGTACATTCCATCCAGTATAGTCACTGCATCTCCCATACACTACAGTCATGCTACCTCCCATCCAGTACAGCCATTGTACCTCCCATACACTACAGTTAGTGTTTACAATAATAAGATTGTATAGGATGAAATCTCCAAATTCCAGACGTATCCTCACTGGTTTGTATATAATATCAAGAAGAAAGATGTGAGGAACCAAACAAATAAATAAATAATCCATAAAAGTCCATAAAAAATGTGAGAATTAAAAAAAAAAAAAAAAAAGATGTACATTTTACATCCTTTATATATACTGAGAGCAAATAGGAATGGGATACCCGGTATACAGAAAGTGCAGACCCCACTGAGCATCTGAGAATAAAATGGAGACACATAAATTACATGAACACAGCCAATCAATCTTCTCATTTGACCCATTTGGTAATGTTGTTCCCAACCCCATATCCAATAGGATTCTCTCTGAAAAGTTTTCCTTCCTCTCACCTCCTCTATTACTAGCCACCTCCCTGGCTTACACTATGGCCTTTTTTCTTTAAATGCCAGCTTTCTCTAGTGTCTTTTATGTCAGGATTTCTATGTTCGTTTAATCTCTCAGGATTTCTATGTTCGTTTAATCTCTGTCTTGTTGGACGTTTTGTCCAATAGGCTAAACCACACGGACACATGATCATGTATATCACAGACGACGATAAACATGTGAAGTAGCTTTTCTTCCCTAGCACTAGGTTACTGGAATTTGCCTCCTTTTATGATGCTCAAGCAGTTTGGGCAACGTAAGCAGGGAAATATACCACACTTTGGTGTGCTCAGAAATCTTTGGGTGCATATGACTATTTTAGGGGTTATTAAATCTCTTTCAATGAGATGGTCCTTAAGATTTTTACCTCTTTTTTTATTTAATTGGATTGACTTCCTGTATAACAGGTAACCCTTCCCATAAAGATGTAAAATATACATACAGATGTTTTTGTAAATTCTCCCATGCTTTTCTTATGGGCTTACTTATTTATGGACTTTGTTATGGACCAAATATGTGGATTCAAGGACTCTTTACTACAAGACATTTGAACATTGGATTATTACATGTTCTTTTTTATTTTTATGTATTACGTTGTATTGTGTTGACCTCCACCACTAGAGGGGGCTTGTGTATATATACATATCCTGTAAGCAATTTTACCTCAGATACAGTACAGCCATTGTACCTTTAATACAGTGTAACTCTCAAACAGTACAGTCAGTGTACCTACCATTCTGTACGTCAGTGAACCTACCATCCAGTACAGTCAGTGTACCTCCCATCCAGTACAGTCATTGTACCTACCATCCAGTACAGTTAGTGTACCTCCCATACAGTACAGTGAGTGTACCTCCCATACAGTACAGCTATTGTACCTCCCATACAGTACAGTACAGTCAACGTACATTTCATAAGATCCAGTGAACAGTCCCATCCAATATCAGTGTACCTCCCATTTGGTTCAATTAACAGTCCCATCCAGTCAAGAACAGTCAGGGTACCTCCCATCCATTCCATTCAGTGTACCCCCATTTGGTTCAGTACAGTCCGGTTACCTCCTATACAGTACATTATAGTCAACGTACATTCCATCCAGTCCAGTGACACAGTCCCATACCATCCGATAGTCAGCAACACTCTCATCTGGTCCAATCAACAGTCCCATCCAGTCCAAACAGTCAGGGTACCTCCCATCCAGTCCAGTCAGCGTACCTCCCATTCGGTCAGATACAGTCAGTGTACCACCCATCCAGTCTACTAGTCAGCATACATAACTTCCCATTTTGTCCAGCCACTGGAAACAATACATGTATGTAATTATTAGTAACCCTTTTGTCTAACACGGTCAGTTACATGTGTATTTTTTCCGTTCTTATATTTTTAACATTTAAATAAAATTGTAAAAGTAAATGATGTTCCATATTCATTGGAATGTCGCCATCTTTTGCTTTGTGCTGGAAAGGATGTTTACGTCTACCAATGCAACATAATTTCTAAGTTGGAGCCCTGGTTTATGGTAATATTTATTAGGACTATTAGGAATATAATAATTTAGTTTATGACTGGGAAAAATGGTTTTTTTATTAAGTTTATCGAAAGGCTAGCAAATATCCATTACTCTTTATATTCCTAATATTGTACCTAGTAATTCACAGAGAAGGCCACTCCAGTCTGAAAATTTCTAGACAGGATAATGACTTTATTTTTATGTCTTTGTGTTTTTCTAAAGGGGGAATTTGTGTACATCAGTTCAAAAGAATATCTTCAGCTAGAGGTCAGATAATCAAGCACACTAGAATGTAGAGTAGGATATCAAACAAACCACCACTTGTACAAGCACAGTGGGAATAAATGGAATGTCATTTGTGGACAATACTGTTGATATTTGCTCTTTTAATAATAAATTGTTGTGCCATGGGCCCCTTAAAAAAAGGAAGGCAAAAGCTAATTACACACAGACAGATAAAGCCCCTATACGTTGGATCCGACAGGGCTTTATCGGTACTGTGTGTACCTTGCCTTTCCGAATGAGGGCGCACCCGCCGAACATTAGGGTCCGTATATGGGAGTCTGCCATGGCCGAGGGCCAAACGTTCTCGTTAGGCAGAATGCTCAAGATCTTTTAAAACAGGATGTTGCAGGTCCTGTCTGTCATCTTTCCTTTTAGTGTGTACCCAGCTAAAGATAGACTGATAGAGATCTTACAAGATTTACATAAATTACATGCTACCCAGTAGTGTTGGTTGAGCTCACTGAAATCTGTTCCGTTGCAGATGCGCTGATTTTGCTAAAAAATACAAAATTCGAAAATTCACACATGAAGTCAATGGAAGTTAAAAAACCAAAAGCAATGGTAACATAATGCACAATGGCTTAGGGACCTGGAAAATGGTCTGGGGAACACGTATCAATGCCCAAAACATCCAGTACCGAAACTTCACGTGCTTCCTGTTTTGCGAGGGTATTTTTAGATTTCTAGAAATTTCAAAAATTTACGATTTGGTTTGATAATTCAGTCCAGTTCTGGCGATCTGGAAGTTTGCTTCAGAACCAGGTTCGAGTCCATCTCTACTACCCATAAACAAATACATGTGAAACCAGAGCCAGGCTAAGGAGGTATTTCCTGGTTTCCTTTCTAAATTGTTTTAGACATCATTGTATTTTTTAGATCAATGATGCACAAAACCATTACTTAGAAAGTTTTTAACAAAAACAAATTACATGAAAAACTCCCAGGAGGCTTAATCAGAATTAATTTAATACATTGCACCCTGAAAGGAATAAAATGGTGGTTACATGCACATAATGTGACTGTTAACAAAGTTAAAACTCTGTATTATTAAACTTTCTATAAAGGTGCCCCGCTAGAATAATTATCTGAGGTATGTACATTTTGAAAGACTAAGAACTAGAAAACTGGAGATAGGGCTGGAGTTATTTCCTCCCAATCAGTCACAGAGGCTGACATTTTGATCAGATGGACCAGGTGATTGTTAGTGATTTACTGCACAGCTGATCATTTTTTGCTAGTATTTTCAAGCCAAAATATTAGTGTTGCCACTAATTTTGACTGACAGATCCATGTATATCAATCGCTCAATCTGTAAGATGATCAGTGATCAGCCCTTGTGCTCTAGCTTATAAGGATGAGCAAACTTACAGGGAGTTGAAAAACATTTTCAGGGAGTTTTATAAAATTTGTTATTGTTAAAAAGGGTGCTAATTTTGCCCCAACCAATCAGATGTTAGCTTTTAAATGTTAAATAAAATCGGATTAGTTGGGCAAAATTAGCACCATTTTTAACACTAAGAGCTTTTATTGAATCGCCCTGTGAGTGCGCAAACTTAAATTGACAAGATCCTGCAATGTACTGAACACCTCCATGAGATTCTGTACATCCCGGTATCTTGGCAAATGTAAGCTGCCCTGCATTTACATCTCCATACATGTTAGGGGCAAGTCCAGCCCTCAATGAATTCTATATGAGTAAATCACCCACACATACCACAAAACTGCAATAGTTTAGTAAATCTGAAAGATAATTGACTAACCTGAAATGCTGCACATGTCCTGTTGCCCCTCTTTCTGCTTCCCAGGTTTTCTAGTTAGCAGTCATGGACTTGACAGTTGACATCACAAGCCAATGACTGAATACTAATCTACTACCATGCCCTGAGCAAGCTCAAGCTATAATAAATTGCTGAAGGGGGTGTGAACAAACACTACCCTTTGTTTACACAAGGCATCCACGTGCGGCATAAGCTAATGATTCTAAAATAAGGGGTGAAGTTGTCTTTTAGGTTTTATGCTACTAGTTAGTGCAAAACACAACTTTGTATTGCATTCAAGCAGGCAGTGTAACCTCAGTGTAAAATCCACACTAACCTGATAATTCATCAGGTATTGTGGGTTTTACATGGATTTGCCACTTATGTGGCAATATTGCATTGTCTCTATGAATTGACACCACAGAAGATGTAATAAAATTCCTTATCATTAAAATGGTGCTCACTTTGCCAGAACCAATCAAATGTTAGCTTTCAAATGATTGTTTCTTGTCCCAGACAAACACCTGCCTTTGTTCTACCCAATTTGGATTAAATTTTTTATTATTTAGGAATTAACACCTACACACTGTCCTGATCAACAAATGTTGGGGTTTTCTTGTTTGTCTTTAAAACACCATAATATGATAGTGTGAGGCACAACAAGTGTCACTGGTTCGCTGAAGAGATCATTTTCAGCCTCCATCTCATGGACACAAGTTGAAGGTGCTGGAACTATTTGGCATAGCTGTATACTGTTGGTGATGGTGAATTAAAGTGCTTCCATAACAACAAACAGGCTAGACTTAGTAATCACTGTCATACAAAAAACATGTTTTAGAATATAAGGTGGCTTTTTGGTACATTACGTTCTAGGATTCAGCCCTCTCTTTTGGTGTGATGTTCTCTCCTAATCTTCCCCCCCCTCCTTTTAATTATTTCCATTTCTCTCCATTAATGCACAATATTTTCTTCTGCTGTCAGGCCTGCAAAGGAGTTATCCTACCAACCCTTGTAATAACAAAGCATTTTACAATTGCAATGTAATAAGGCTTTTATTGTTCTCCATTATAGAGAAGGAGGCAGAATAGCAGGTCTTAGCTTCTATACCTATTAGGTCTATTCACTTCAATTTCTTTTATACTGTCAGTTGGTTGGGAAACATATATATTTTTTTCTTTTGTAGCTCTGCATTGGATTTTGCAGGCCATTTGTGACAAATGGGGCTTATTATTTCACTATGCATGTCTGATTTTACTAGGGAAAAACACTATTCTTCACATAATCACAGTTAATGCAAAATTAATCCGTGTTAGCCCTTTTAAAGGTCTAATAAGATTGAACGTGTATTTATTATATTAGCTTAGTCTGGCATGGTAAGATCGCTTATTCACACAGACTAGGCTAACTATATATTACATTTTGTCACAAAGATTACAAACTGTTGTCACAAAATGGAAATTTTTGTCAATTTCCATTTCCAGATCTCCATGACTGACTTTTTAATTTTAATATAAACATGCACAGTAAAAAAAGGACTGGCAGTACCCAAGAGCTTTGCCGACCTGAAATTACCAGTCCTTTTACTAATACACAATGCGAGATACAATTTCATTCCAGTGTGTAATTTACCCTTTGTTCATAATGAAAAAGAAAGAATGGCTCTTGGCTAGGAAACTTTTCTAACATAGACTTCATTGGGATTCTGGTTCTTACTTTGCTTGATCAGTTAATGATTTAGTCTAAGTTGCTTATCTTCATCTCTAACCTTGACTGCCTGACTTTGTGGTTCCTACTAAGGCTTGATATGTTCATTATCTGGATTTTAAATATGTAAGCAGAGAATTCACAGACGGCTATAGGTACTGTAGTACTGGATTTCCCTACATGACATACTAATACAGTAGATGTTTCTGCTTTTCATTATCTTAATCGTAATGCTAACTCTTACAAACAGACTGGCGTTTCTATTTTTCTAACTAAACATTTAAAGACTTTCATGTGAAAATGTTCAATCGACTAACAAACAAACAGATTAAAGGCTATATATCCTGGGCCAAATGTCTTCTCTATTCATACCTATTTCTTCATGAGAAATGCAACGAGTGCCCAATTTAAATTCTCTCAATTAACTATAGAAAAAATGTTCATATATTTTCACAATAAATACATATTTATAGCCCTAAAACCTATACTGATTAAAATGATACACAACTTGTATTTCTATTCATGTGAACTTCCTTCCCACTCCCAATGGGACAGCACATGCTCATGTACGTCATCCAGGGAAATTATAAGACTCTCCAATTAGCTACATGGGAAAATATGCGACCTTAGTTATATAAAAGTCACTTCAACCACTTAGGGCTCCTTTGGTAGCTGACAACCCATGACAAACATAGGTCAAAAGAAAGCAAACAAACCCGGGGCATTTATATTATTAAAGACCAAGTTAATCCTAAAGATAATTACTATTTATAATACATGTCCAGGGTGCATAAAAACAATACTAGTTTAAAAGCTGGCCAGCATACACATTATTATAGCCTGAATACATATAGTAAATAGCATTAATAAAACATGTGACTCAAATAATGTCAATCTAAATAATTGTAATGCAATGATATATAACTGATCTGTCACACCTTTTAGGTATGTGTCAGGGCAGTGATGAGTAATGATTTCTCTAGTATAGTATAGTATTGTATAGTATAATATAGTACAGTATAGCATAATATAGTAACGTACATTATAGTATAGTATAGTAAGAGTATTGTACAGTACAGTATCATATAGCATAGCATAGTATAGTATGTATAGTACAGTATAGTATAGCATAGCATAGTATAGTACGTACATTATGTTGCATAGTATAGTACAGTCCGTATAGTACAGCATAGAAATATTATATTATTATTATATTATTATTATTATTATTATTATTGATTTATATGCGCCAACATCTTCCGTGGCGCTTCAATTACTAGTCATACATTACATTCAGGGTAATACATGTTACAAAGTCATACTATTAAATACAAAGGTATACAAAATATGAGTAACAGAGTGATGAGTTTCTTACAGCAATACCATGAACAATAGGAGAGAGGACCCTGCCCAAAGAGCTTACACTCTAGAGGATATGGGGTGAGATATAAGGTTATAGGAGTCGGTAGGCTGTAAATAGATTGGCAGTGGAGTGTGAAAGTGTGAAAGGCAGGTTGGATCAATATGGGTAGTAAGATGGGTATGTTTAGGCCAGGTTATATGCTTGCCTGAAGAGGTGGGTTTTAAGGTTACGTTTGAAGGTTTTAAGGGGTGGTGAATGATGGACAGATGGAGATAGAGAGTTCCAGAGCAGAGGGAAGCAAGAGCAAAGTCCTGAATACGAGCATGGAAGAGGTGACAAGGGTGGATGAGAAGAGGAGATCGTTTTGCAGGAGGAGGTTGCATCTGGGACGATATCGGTGGATCAGCTCGGAGATATAAGAAGGGGCTGTGTTGGATAGTTCTTATAAGTATAGGGTAACAGCTTGAACCAGATCCATGCGTGATGGGCAGTCATGTGAGTGACTGACAGAGAGGAGAGGCAGTAGAGGAGCGAGAGAGAAATGAATGAGTCGGGCAGCAGAGTTGAGGATGGACTGAAGCGGAGCCAGGCGGTTGTTTGTTAACCAAACAGGAGTGTGTTGCAGTAGTCCATGATTTCTCTAGTATAGCACAGTATAGTATAGTATAGCACATTATAGTATAGCATAGCATAGTATAGTATAGTACAGTACAGTATAGAATAGCATAGTATAGTATAGCTCAGTATAGTATGTAAAGTATAACAGCATTGTATATATAGTACAGTACAATATAGTTATCATAGTATAGTATAGTACAGTAAGTATAGTACAGTATATATAGCATAACATAGTATCGTACAGTACAGTATAGCATAACATAGTATAGTACAGTAAAGTATAGCATAGCACAGTAGTATAGTACAGTACAGTATAGTATAGTACAGTATAGTATAGCATGTATAGTATAGAACAGTAACGTATAGTTAGCATAGCATAGCATATAATAGTACAGTACATATAGTATAGCATAGCATAGAAAAGTATAGTACAGTATAGTATAATATTGCATACTGTAGCATACCTTGCATAGTTACTGTAGCATAGCATAGCCCAGTATGTAGAGTTGACTAGAACTTGAACTTGAACCCGAGTTCGAGCTCGAACTATTCGAGCTCGAACGGATTGGACTCCTCAAACTGACCTGGTTTTCCTCGGACTTTTGTTAATTTTCTGACTTTCGAATTATCAAACGTTCAGGGTGAATATGCGTGTAAACTGTCTATTATACCAATACGCGAGTAAATATCGAATTATCGAATATGCAAGTAAAATGGCTATTATACCAATACGCGAGTAATATCGAATATCTAATAAGCGAGTAAATGTCTATTATACCATACGCGAGTAATATCGAATAAGTGAATGTGCGAGTAAATGTCATTATACCATATGAGAGTAAATATCGAATTATCGATGTGAAGTAAAATTCTATAACCATATGCAAGTAAATATTGAATTATCGAATATGCGAGTAAAATGTCTATCATACCAATACGCGAGTAAATATCGAATTATCGAATAGTGAGTAAAATGTCTATTATACTACCAATACGCGAGTAAATATCAATTATGAATTGTGAGTAGATATGTCTATTATACCATATGCGTAAATATCCAATTATCGAATATGCGAGTAAAATGTCTATTACACAAAATACGCGATTAAATCTAATTACGATATGTAGTAAATTCTATATAATATCATTAAAAATAAATATAGTAATCAAGTATTATTATACCAAAGCGAGTTAAATATCGTATGCGAGTAATATGTTATGGATAATTATCGAATGTCGAACGCGAGAGCTCGAAAGTAGTGCGCGTGAGAGTAAAATTGATTTTTTTTAAATCCTGGATATTCGAACATGTTCCCCAGACCATTTCCTCAGGTCCCACAGCCATTTCATTAAGTTACCATTGATTTTTAATTGATTTCATCAAACTTTTCGAACTATTTGACTCCATTAGACTTTAATGGTCCGTTTTCGAACTTTCGAACTCTCCATATAGTTTGAAAGTTCGAAAATGGACCCAACTTTCGAAAGTTCGGCCTCTCTACTGTATGTATAGCAGAGCATAGTATTGTACAGAATACTACAGTATAGTATAGTAGTATGTATAGCTGCTGTACTATAGTATAGTAGTATAGCATAGCATAACTAGTATAGTATAGCACCCATATTATAGTACCCATTTTGGCAGGAGAATCCTATTTTTAAGAAACTGCCATGCCTGGAATGGTAGAGTTTTAGAGAGATCTGGAAGTGTAGCTTGTGTTTACTCCTAATACCAGTAATTCTCAATATTATATAGTATCCCCGTACCAACCAGTACTACAGTATATGTATTAATACCAGTAATTCTCAATATTATATAGTATCCCCGTACCAACCAGCAGTACAGCTATTGTACCTCCCATCCAGTATAGTCAGGTTACCTCCCATCCAGTACAGATATCTACCTCCCATCCAGTACAGCTATTGTACCTCCCATCCAGTATAGTCAGGTTACCTCCCATCCAGTACAGCCATGTTACCTCCCCATCCAGTTACAGCAGTGTACCTCCCATCCAGTACAGCCATTGTACCTCCATTCAGTACAGCTATTGTACCTCCCATCCAGTACAGCCATTGTACCTCCCATTCAGTACAGTATTTCTACCTCCATCCAGTAAAGTCAAGCCCTCCCATCAGTACAGCCATTGTACCTCCCATCCAGTACAGCCATTGTACCCCCCATCAGTACAGTCAGGCCCTCCCATCCAGTACAGTCAAGCCCTCTATCCAGTACAGCCATTGTACCTCATCCAGTACAGCTATTGTACTCCCATAGTATAATCAGGTACCTCCATCCCAGTAAAGCATTGTATACCATCCAGTGTAGTGGTTACTTCCCATCCAGTACAGCTATTGTACCTCCATCCAGTATAGTCAGGTACCTCCATCCAGTGCAAGCTATTGTACCTCCCATCCAGTATAGTCAGGTTACCTCCCATCCAGTACAGCCATTGAACCTCCCATCCAGTACAGCCATTGTACCTTCCATTCAGTACAGTCAGGCCCTCCCATCCAGTACAGCCATTGTACATTCCATCCAGTATAGTCACTGCATCTCCCATACACTACAGTCATGCTACCTCCCATCCAGTACAGCCATTGTACCTCCCATACACTACAGTTAGTGTTTACAATAATAAGATTGTATAGGATGAAATCTCCAAATTCCAGACGTATCCTCACTGGTTTGTATATAATATCAAGAAGAAAGATGTGAGGAACCAAACAAATAAATAAATAATCCATAAAAGTCCATAAAAAAATGTGAGAATTAAAAAAAAAAAAAAAAAAAGATGTACATTTTACATCCTTTATATATACTGAGAGCAAATAGGAATGGGATACCCGGTATACAGAAAGTGCAGACCCCACTGAGCATCTGGAAGAATAAAATGGAGACACATAAATTACATGAAACAAGCCAAATCAATCTTCTCATTTGACCCATTTGGTAATGTTGTTCCCAACCCCCATATCCAATAGGATTCTCTCTGTAAAAGTTTATCCTTCCCTCTCACCTCCTCTATTACTAGCCACCTTACCTGGCTTACACTATGGCCTTTTTTCTTTAAATGCCAGCTTTCTCTAGTGTCTTTTATGTCAGGATTTCTATGTTCGTTTAATCTCTCAGGATTTCTATGTTCGTTTAATCTCTGTCTTGTTGGACGTGTTGTCCAATAAGGCTAAACCACACGGACACATGATCATGTATATCACAGACGACGATAAACATGTGAAGTAGCTTTTCTTCCCTAGCACTAGGATTACTGAATTTGCCTCCTTTTATGATGCTCAAGCAGTTTGGGCAACGTAAGCAGGGAAATATACCACACTTTGGTGTGCTCAGAAATCTTTGGGTGCATATGACTATTTTAGGGGTTATTAAATCTCTTTCAATGAGATGGTCCTTAAGATTTTTACCTCTTTTTTTATTTAATTGGATTGACTTCCTGTATAACAGGTAACCCATTCCCATAAAGAATGTAAAATATACATACAGATGTTTTTTGTAAATTCTCCCATGCTTTTCTTATGGGCTTACTTATTTATGGACTTTGTTATGGACTCAAATATGTGGATTCAAGGACTCTTTACTACAAGACATTTAGAACATTGGATTATTACATGTTCTTTTTTATGTATTATGTATTACGTTGTATTGTGTTGACCTCCACCACTAGAGGGGGCTTGTGTATATATACATATCCTGTAAGCAATTTTACCTCAGATACAGTACAGCCATTGTACCTTTAATACAGTGTAACTCTCAAACAGTACAGTCAGTGTACCTACCATTCTGTACAGTCAGTGAACCTACCATCCAGTACAGTCAGTGTACCTCCCATCCAGTACAGTCAGTGTACCTACCATCCAGTACAGTTAGTGTACCTCCCATACAGTACAGTGAGTGTACCTCCCATACAGTACAGCTATTGTACCTCCCATACAGTACAGTACAGTCAACGTACATTTCATAAGATCCAGTGAACAGTCCCATCCAATAATCAGTGTACCTCCCATTTGGTTCAATTAACAGTCCCATCCAGTCAAGAACAGTCAGGGTACCTCCCATCCATTCCATTCAGTGTACCCCCATTTGGTTCAGTACAGTCCGGTTACCTCCTATACAGTACAGTATAGTCAACGTACATTCCATCCAGTCCAGTGAACAGTCCCATACCATCCGATAGTCAGCACACCTCTCATCTGGTCCAATCAACAGTCCCATCCAGTCCAGAACAGTCAGGGTACCTCCCATCCAGTCCAGTCAGCGTACCTCCCATTCGGTCAGATACAGTCAGTGTACCACCCATCCAGTCTACTAGTCAGCATACTATACTTCCCATTTTGTCCAGCCACTGGAAACAATACATGTATGTAAATTATTAGTAACCCTTTTGTCTAAACAGGTCAGTTACATGTGATATTTTTCCGTTCTTATATTTTTAACATTTAAATAAAATTTGTAAAAGTAAATGATGTTCCATATTCATTGGAATGTCGCCATCTTTTGCTTTGTGCTGGAAAGGATGTTTACGTCTACCAATGCAACATAATTTCTAAGTTGGAGCTCCTGGTTTATGGTAATATTTATTAGGACTATTAGGAATATAATAATTTAGTTTATGACTGGGAAAAATGGTTTATTTTATTAAGTTTATCGAAAGGCTAGCAAATATCCATTATCTCTTTATATTTCCTAATATTGTACCTAGTAATTCACAGAGAAGGCACTCCAGTCTGAATAATTTCTAGACAGGATAATGACTTTATTTTTATGTCTTTGTGTTT
The DNA here is from genome assembly GCA_019447015.1 of Hymenochirus boettgeri. Lineage (NCBI taxonomy): Eukaryota > Metazoa > Chordata > Amphibia > Anura > Pipidae > Hymenochirus > Hymenochirus boettgeri. Next base: position 230,513,762 of record CM033471.1, read on the forward strand.
TCTAAAGGGGGAATTTGTGTACATCAGTTCAAAAGATGATATCTTCAGCTAGAGGTCAGATAATCAAGCACACTAGAATGTAGAGTAGGATATCAAAACCACCACTTGTACAAAGCACAGTGGGAATAAATGGAATGTCATTTGTGGACAATACTGTTGATATTTGCTCTTTTAGATAATAAATTGTTGTGCCATGGGCCTCCTTAAAAAAAGGAAGGCAAAAGCTAATTACACACAGTACAGATAAAGCCCCTATACCGTTGGATCCGACAGGGCTTTATCGGTACTGTGTGTACCTTGCCTTTCCGAATGAGGGCGCACCCGCCGAACATTAGGGTCCGTATATGGGAGTCTGCCATGGCCGAGGGCCAAACGTTCTCGTATAGGCAGAATGCTCAAGATCTTTTAAAACAGGATGTTGCAGGTCCTGTCTGTCATCTTTCCTTTTAGTGTGTACCCAGCTAAAGGAATAGACTGATAGAGATCTTACAAGATTTACATAAATTACATGCTACCCAGTAGTGTTGGTTGAGCTCACTGAAATCTGTTCCGTTGCAGATGCGCTGATTTTGCTAAAAAATACAAAATTCGAAAATTCACACATGGAAGTCAATGGAAGTTAAAAAACCAAAAGCAATGGTAACATAATGCAAATGGCTTAGGGACCTGGAAAATGGTCTGGGGAACACGTATCAATGCCCAAAAACATCCAGTACCGGAAACTTCACGTGCTTCCTGTTTTGCGAGGGTATTTTTAGATTTCTAGAAATTTCAAAAATTTACGATTTGGTTTGATAATTCAGTCCAAGTTCTGGCGGATCTGGAAGTTTGCTTCAGAACCAGGTTCGAGTCCATCTCTACTACCCATAAACAAATACATGTGAAACCAGAGCCAGGCTAAGGAGGTATTTCCTGGTTTCCTTTCTAAATTGTTTTAGACATCATTGTATTTTTTAGATCAATGATGCACAAAACCAATTACTTAGAAAGTTTTTAACAAAAAACAATTACATGAAAAACTCCCAGGAGGCTTAATCAGAATTAATTTAATACATTGCACCCTGAAAGGAATAAAATTGTGGTTACATGCACATAATATGTGACTGTTAACAAAGTTAAAACTCTGTATTATTAAACTTTCTATAAAGGTGCCACGCTAGAATAAATTATCTAGAGGTATGTACATTTTCGAAAGACTAAGAACTAGAAAACTGGAGATAGGGCTGGAGTTATTTCCTCCCAATCAGTCACAGAGGCTGACATTTTGATCAGATGGACCAGGTGATTGATAGTGATTTACTGCACAGCTGATCATTTTTTGCTAGTATTTTTCAAGCCAAAATATTAGTGTTGCCACTAATTTTGACTGACAGATCCATGTATATCAATCGCTCAATCTGTAAGATGATCAGTGATCAGCCCTTGTGCTCTAGCTTATAAGGATGAGCAAACTTACAGGGAGTTGAAAAACATTTTCAGGGAGTTTTAATAAAATTTGTTATTGTTAAAAATGGTGCTAATTTTGCCCCAACCAATCAGATGTTAGCTTTTAAATGTTAAATAAAATCGGATTAGTTGGGGCAAAATTAGCACCATTTTTAACACTAAGAGCTTTTATTGAATCGCCCTGTGAGTGCGCAAACTTAAATTGACAAGATCCTGCAATGTACTGAACACCTTCATGAGATTCTGTACATCACGGTATCTTGGCAAATGTAAGCTGCCCTGCATTTACATCTCCATACATGTTAAAGGGCAAGTCCAGCCCTCAAATGAATTCTATATGAGTAAATCACCCACACATACCACAAAACTGCAATAGTTTAGTAAATCTGAAAGATAATTGACTAACCTGAAATGCTGCACAATGTCCTGTTGCCCCTCTTTCTGCTTCCCAGGTTTTCTAGTTAGCAGTCATGGACTTGACAGTTGACATCACAGCCAATGACTGAATACTAATCTACTACCATGCCTCTGAGCAAGCTCAAGCTTATAAATAAATTGCTGAAGGGGGTGTGAACAAACACTACCCCTTTGTTTACACAAGGCATCCACGTGCAGGCATAAGCTAATGATTCTAAAATAAGGGTGAAGTTGTCTTTTAGGTTTTATGCTACTAGTTAGTGCAAAACACAACTTGTATTGCATTCAAGCAGGCAGTGTAACCTCAGTGTAAAATCCACACTAACCTGATAATTCATCAGGTATTGTGGGTTTTACATGGATTTTGCCACTTAGTGGGCAATATTGCATTGTCTCTATGAATTGACACACACAGAGAGATGTAATAAAATTTCTTATCATTAAAAATGGTGCTCACTTTGCCAGAACCAATCAAATGTTAGCTTTCAAATGATTGTTTCTTGTCCCAGACAAACACCATGCCTTTGTTCTACCAATTTGGATTAAATTTTTATTATTTTAGGAATTAACACCTACACACTGTCCTGATCAACAAATGTTGGGGTTTTCTGTTTTGTCTTTAAAACACCATAATATGATAGTGTGAGGCACCACAATGTCACTGGTTCGCTGAAGAGATCATTTTCAGCCTCCATCATCATGGACACAAGTTGAAGGTGGCTGGAACTATTTGGCATAGCTGTATACTGTTGGTGATGGTGAATTAAAGTGCTTCCATAACAAACAAACAGGCTAGACTTAGTAATCACTGTCATACAAAAAACATGTTTTAGAAATATAAGGTGGCTTTTTGGTACATTACGTTCTAGGATTCAGCCCTCTCTTTTGGTGTGATGTTCTCTCCTAATCTTCCCCCCCCTCCTTTTAATTATTTCCATTTCTCTCCATTAATGCACAATATATTTCTTCTGCTGTCAGGCCTGCAAAGGAGTTTCAGCCTACAACCCTTGTAATAACAAAGCATTTTACAAAATTGCAATGTAATAAGGCTTTTTATTGTTCTCCATTATAGAGAAGGAGGCAGAATAGCAGGTCTTAGCTTCTATACCTATTAGGTCTATTCACTTCAAGTTCTTTTATACTGTCAGTTGGTTGGGAAACATATATATTTTTTTCTTTTGTAGCTCTGCATTGGATTTTGCAGGCCATTTGTGACAAATGGGGCTTATTATTTCACATGGCAATGTCTGATTTTACTAGGGGAAAAACACTATTCTTCACATAATCACAGTTAATGCAAAATTAATACCGTGTTAGCTCCTTTTAAATGTCTAATAAGACTTGAAACGTGTATTTATTATATTAGCTTAGTCTGGCATGGTAAGATCGCTTATTCACACAGACTAGGCTAACTATATATTACATTTTGTCACAAAGATTACAAACTGTTGTCACAAAATGGAAATTTTTGTCAGATATTCCATTTCCAGATCTCCATGACTGACTTTTTAATTTTAATATAAACATGCACAGTAAAAAAGGAAACTGGCAGTACCCAAGAGCTTTGCCGACCTGAAATTAGCCAGGTCCTTTTACTAATACACAATGCGAGATACAATTTTCATTCCAGTGTGTAATTTACCCTTTGTTCATAATGAAAAAGAAAGAATGGCTCTTGGCTAGGAAACTTTTCTAACATAGACTTCATTGGGATTCTGGTTCTTACTTTGCTTGATCAGTTAATGATTTAGTCTAAAGTTGCTTATCTTCATCTCTAACCTTGACTGCCTGACTTTGTGGTTCCTACTAAGGCTTGATATGTTCAGTATCTGGATTTTAAATATGTAAGCAGAGAATTCACAGACGGCTATAGGTACTGTAGTACTGGATTTCCCTACATGACATACTAATACAGTAGATGCTTTCTGCTTTTCATTATCTTAATCGTAATGCTAACTCTTACAAACAGACTGGCGTTTCTATTTTTCTAACTAAACATTTAAAGACTTTCATGTGAAAATGTTCAATCGACTGTAACAAAACAAACAGATTAAAGGCTATATATCCTGGGCCAAATGTCTTCTCTATTCATACCTATTTCTTCATGGAGAAATGCAACGAGTGCCCAATTTAAATTCTCTCAATTAACTATAGAAAAAAATGTTCTATATATTTTCACAATAAATACATATTTATAGCCCTAAAACCTATTACTGATTAAAATGATACACAACTTGTATTTCTATTCAATGTGAACTTCCTTCCCACTCCCAATGGGACAGCACATGCTCAGTGTACGTCATCCAGGGAAATTATAAGAGCTCTCCAATTAGCTACATGGGGAAAATATGCGACCTTAGTTATATAAAAGTCACTTCAACCACTTAGGGCTCCTTTGGTAGCTGACAACCCATGACAAACATAGGTCAAAAGAAAGCAAACAAACCCCGGGGCATTTATATTATTAAAGACCAAGTTAATCCTAAAGATAATTACCTATTTATAAATACATGTCCAGGGTGCATAAAAACAATACTAGTTTAAAAGCTGGCCAGCATACACATTATTATAGCCTGAATACATTATAGTAAATAGCATTAATAAAACATGTGACTCAAATAATGTCAATCTAAATAATTGTAATGCAATGATATATAACTGATCTGTCACACTTTTAGGTATGTGTCAGGGCAGTGATGAGTAATGATTTCTCTAGTATAGTATAGTATTGTATAGTATAATATAGTACAGTATAGCATAATATAGTACAGTACATTATAGTATAGTATAGTATAGTATTGTACAGTACAGTATCATATAGCATAGCATAGTATAGTATAGTATAGTACAGTATAGTATAGCATAGCATAGTATAGTACAGTACATTATAGTATGGCATAGTATAGTACAGTACAGTATAGTACAGCATAGAATATTATTATTATTATTATTATTATTATTATTATTATTATTATTGATTTATATAGCGCCAACATCTTCCGTGGCGCTTTACAATTACATAGTCATACATTACATTCAGGGTAATACATGTTATACAAAGTCATACATATTAAATACAAAGGTAATACAAAATATGAGTAAACAGAGTGATGAGTTTCTTACAGCAATACCATGATACAATAGGAGAGAGGACCCTGCCCAAAGAGCTTACACTCTAGAGGATATGGGGTGAGATATAAGGTTATAGGAGTCGGTAGGCTGTAAATAGATTGGCAGTGGAGTGTGAAAGTGTGAAAGGCAGGTTGGATCATATTGGGTAGTAAGATGGGTAATGTTTAGGCCAGGTTATATGCTTGCCTGAAGAGGTGGGTTTTAAGGTTACGTTTGAAGGTTTTAAGGGGTGGTGAATGATGGACAGATGGAGATAGAGAGTTCCAGAGCAGAGGGGAAGCAAGAGCAAAGTCCTGAATACGAGCATGGGAAGAGGTGACAAGGGTGGATGAGAAGAGGAGATCGTTTGCAGAGAGGAGGTTGCATCTGGGACGATATCGGTGGATCAGCTCGGAGATATAAGAAGGGGCTGTGTTGGATAGTTCTTTATAGTATAGGGTAAACAGCTTGAACCAGATCCTATGCGTGATGGGCAGTCAGTGGAGTGACTGACAGAGAGGAGAGGCAGTAGAGGAGCGAGAAGAGAAATGAATGAGTCGGGCAGCAGAGTTGAGGATGGACTGAAGCGGAGCCAGGCGGTTGTTTGTTAGACCAAACAGGAGTGTGTTGCAGTAGTCCATGATTTCTCTAGTATAGTATAGTATAGTATAGTATAGCACAGTATAGTATAGCATAGCATAGTATAGTATAGTACAGTACAGTATAGAATAGCATAGTATAGTATAGCTCAGTATAGTATAGTAAAGTATAACAGCATTGTATAGTATAGTACAGTACAATATAGTATAGCATAGTATAGTATAGTACAGTATAGTATAGTACAGTATAGTATAGCATAACATAGTATCGTACAGTACAGTATAGCATAACATAGTATAGTACAGTAAAGTATAGCATAGCACAGTAGTATAGTACAGTACAGTATAGTATAGTACAGTATAGTATAGCATAGTATAGTATAGAACAGTACAGTATAGTATAGCATAGCATAGCATATAATAGTACAGTACAATATAGTATAGCATAGCATAGAAAAGTATAGTACAGTATAGTATAATATTGCATACTGTAGCATACCGTTGCATAGTATACTGTAGCATAGCATAGCCCAGTATGTAGAGTTGGACTAGAACTTGAACTTGAACCCGAGTTCGAGCTCGAACTATTCGAGCTCGAACGGATTGGACTCCTCAAACTGACCTGGTTTTCTCGGACTTTTGTTAATTTTCTGACTTTCGATAATTATCAAACGTTCGAGGTGTGAATATGCGTGTAAACTGTCTATTATACCAATACGCGAGTAAATATCGAATTATCGAATATGCAAGTAAAATGGCTATTATACCAATACGCGAGTAAATATCGAATATCTAATAAGCGAGTAAAATGTCTATTATACCAATACGCGAGTAAATATCGAATAAGTGAATGTGCGAGTAAAATGTCTATTATACCAATATGAGAGTAAATATCGAATTATCGAATGTGAGAGTAAAATGTCTATTATACCAATATGCAAGTAAATATTGAATTATCGAATATGCGAGTAAAATGTCTATCATACCAATACGCGAGTAAATATCGAATTATCGAATATGTGAGTAAAATGTCTATTATACTACCAATACGCGAGTAAATATCCAATTATCGAATATGTGAGTAAAATGTCTATTATACCAATATGCGAGTAAATATCCAATTATCGAATATGCGAGTAAAATGTCTATTACACAAATACGCGATTAAATATCTAATTAACGAATATGTGAGTAAAATATCTATTATACCAATACGCGAGTAAATATCGAATATGCGAGTAAATATTGTTTATGGGATAATTATCGAATGTTCGAACGCGAGAGCTCGAAAGTAGTGCGCGTGAGAGTAAAATTGATTTTTTTTTAAATCCTGGATATTCGAACATGTTCCCCAGACCATTTCCCAGGTCCCACAGCCATTTACATTAAGTTACCATTGATATTTTAATTGTATTTCATTCAAACTTTTCGAACTATTTGACTCCCATTGACTTTAATGGGTCCGTTTTCGAACTTTCGAACTCTCCATATAGTTTGAAAGTTCGAAAATGGACCCAACTTTCGAAAGTTCGGCCATCTCTACTAGTATGTATAGCAGAGCATAGTATTGTACAGAATACTACAGTAATAGTATAGTATAGTATTGTATAGCATAGCATAGTACAGTATAGTATAGTAAAGTATAGCATAGCATAACATAGTATAGTATAGCACAATATAGTATAGTACCCATTTTGGCAGGAGAATCCTATTTTTAAGAAACTGCCATGCCATGGAATAGGTAGAGTTTTAGAGAGATCTGGAAGTGTAGCTTGTGTTACCGGAGCTGTCATCTGGCATCTCGGGGATGAAGTTGGTTGTGGGGTTAGTTGTTCTGGTCTAATCCCTTCAAAAGTTGGGAAATATGAAGTCAGGAAAGGTGTTTCAGACAATAGTTCTGTCCCGATGGTCAACCAACCTTACTGAAATGAATGCAAAATGAATCATCACAAGCTGGACATTAAACTAACCTTAGGTTGTACAGTCTGTTGTCAGATTAAAAGCGAGAAATTACCTTTTCAGTTGTTCTTCCTATGGAAGACTTTCATAGATATGGGTCTTTTACCTGGCTGGCTGGCAGACCTCTGCAGCTCTCCGACTGGCTGATTTAGCAATTGTCCAAACTGCAAAGATCAGGTGTCTTTCCTGTCCTTCAAATGTCCTTGACCTGTTTACAGGCCTGAGATTTGTTCCAGATTCAGTAATTTACCTTCTGCCTTGATATATATGTATGGGACTTCAATAATGTAAACTGCTGGGTTAAAATAAATTATTTTACTAACCCCATTTAATTTATAGAACCAGAAATGTCAGGGGGGGTGGGGGCTGATCAAGACGAATAAAGGCTTTTGCAAGATCCCATGCAGACATTTTCCTTCGGCTATAGTTCTGACAATCACATGGTTAAAAAATTGCTGCCTTTTTGGAGTAATCCATCTTGGAAGACCATTTAATATTCTTTCAATGCAAGACCTGTCAATCTTGCTATTGTTGCATACCAGTTACACAATTATAGAAAAGAGAAGAAGAGGAGGTGGGCGGTGTAGTTCAGAAATGAGGTGCTTTGCATTCTATGATAATTTGATGCTGTTTCCATGGATTAAGGAATATTGAAGGTTAGTGTCAGGTATTGGAGGGGGCCTACACAGAACAATCTCAAGATTAATTGCTCTTGAAAAAAATAATGTATATATAATGCCTGGTTCCTTTTTGACCACCCCTATTAACCCTTCTTGTTTTTATCCATTAAAAGAAAATTGGTAGTTTAGAATTTAAGGGTAAATTAAGGTGTTAATAAAAAATTGTATATCTCCTTAGTCACCAGGCTGTTATCTGTTTTTGTCCTGTACATTAAACATATGCTTTTAATAAAAGGGAGTATTTTTTCATTTTAATTACCATAATCTGCCCATCCAGTAATTTCTGAGTGTATAAATAAATTCTGACATCCTGTTTACAGGACCCCTTATAGTGCCCATTACAGTCTCAGCCCAGGGTTGATTCAGTTGCTCAGTAGAGATCTGAGCATGTTTGACCCATCCAACAGCCAATCAGTAGAAATTACTGTTAATAACAATGCAAGAAAGGGTGCATCCTGGGAAGAAAGATGCAGAACCTGAAATGAGCTAAATAACTAAATCTCATCTGGAGATTGCAGGATTTAGCCTATTTGATGAGCTCATAATGAGTTAAAGTGTGCAATAAAGGAGGCCCAGGGTTTAATATTTATTAAATTTGTTGTATTATTGGACAGGCCACATGCATATCAATGTCTGTCTGTTCAGCATATAATACCATATGATTGCTCTTGTGCTTGTACCACAATACAACAACAAAATGAGGGAAAATACAGACAAAACTAAAAAAATCTACAAATCAGAAGAAGTTAGAAAGCCACACAGACTCAATACCTTGCATCCATTTAACCTATACAGTAACTCCCCCTTCAGCACAGCCTTAAATGAAAAAAACTAGGGAAATCAGCTCCTAAACCACAACAATTGCAATAGTGAAAATCTGAGAGTTGTAAGACTAACTTGAAATGCTGCCCAAGACAAGTTACCCCTCTGTCTGCTTCCTGGCTATTACAGATTAGCAAATGTCAGTTATCAATATGACAGCTGTCATCAAAGCCAATAACTATATGCTATTTTTTTTTTTTTTGAGGGGTGAACATGCCACTTTAAAGGAATTGGACACTGAAAATGAATACATGTAAGCAGCACTTACTCTAAAGTGTTTGGGTTGTTTCACTACTTGATCCAGTACTTATTATGCTCAAGCTCAGTCCTTAAAGCTGGGTACACACATTACCAATAAAGCCCGGCATATGACGGTATCGGGGCTTTTTTTTGTGTGTACCTTGCTTTTGCAGACAAGCACATGCCCGCTGAACATTTGGGTCGGCCGATCGCTTGTTTGGAAAAAGGGGGAAAATTTCCCTCGGCCGCGGCAGACTGCCTATAGGGAGTCTGCCGAGGGAACACACAGTCCGAGTGTTCTCCCTGTGATGTGTATAGGGTGAATGCTCAGGACTGTGTGTAGTGTAAATTCTTGCAGATCCTGTCTGTCATCTTTCAAAAATCTGCCAGGTGTGTAGCTTTAGACCCCCAGCTCCCTGCCAGACTATCTGAATCTCTGTGAGGGCAAGCATGCTTACTGACTAATCCCTATGAGGCAGCTTTGGGAAAAGAAATTTCCCATCATGCAGTTCACGTACCAACTTTCACCATTCCAGCTACTGCAAAACTAAACAAAAGGATACTTATGATACTAAGGCACTTGATTGACAGCTGAAATGTAAGATGTTATAGGGGGCAGATCAACAAAAAACTGGTACAGTGATAGTTGGGAAGAATTCTAGTTTCCAGTTATGGGCAATTAAAAAAAAATATATATCCTTTAAGTCCTATGCTTTCTAAAAGAAGAGCAGCTGCAATTTGTAGAAAACGGTTAAACACTCCAGGGTTGCCCCGTACTGACAACAACCAAGTTACAGCTAATGCTAATATGGCAGGATAAGACAAAGCAGCAAATATATATAAGCAGAGAACATGATGTCCATCAACATTCTAAATTGAATAATCATCTAATTAAAGACCACCAGATAATTGCACGTGACTTATAATTATGGACAAAACAGAAGCATCTCTGGTAATTATCTAGCACTATGGCCTCTTCTTTTTTGTATTATAAGTGTTGTGATTTTATTCCGTAATGGTAATGGCTGTGTGTATCTAGTCATGCATTGGACTGGGAATTAGCCACTGAAGCAATAATGTGTGAGATTACAAAGCTTTTTATTTTACAGCTAATCTGTGGGATCCTGACTGGGGTTATGTAGAAAAAACAGAAACTCTTGATATCACTAAAAATATAAATGGAGGAGATGCAGTATCAGATGGTAGACGCATATGTTCAAGTACAACTATGTTCATGTTGTAAGAGGTTACTGTGGATTTTAAATTAAAATGTTGGGTCTGCATGACGTTTTTTGATGCTAGCATGCTGCGAGCGATGCAGTGAAATTGTTCCACAAATCTTAATGGGCAAGTTCACACCCCAATTTAAATCTATTCTTAGGTTCTTCCCCTCAACACCAAGTCTGCATTACTTCCCCGAAGTTCCTGAAGATAGACATTCAGACAACGTTGGCGCCTCTTCTTCAAACTGTTCGAGTTCTTTTATGAGCTTTTACGTGCTTTTTTTAAGGGAACAGACATTAGTCATTAGCCATCACATTGGCCATGACTGACACTGACTACAGATGTCATTGGAAAATGGGATGATGAAGATCTATTTTCAGGGATGTCTGGGAACAGGGCCATTTTTAGGCATAGGCCACCTAGGCAAAGAGCGAGGCTGCCTATGTTAAACCAGGGCGCCTATTCCTCTCCCTAGCATCTCCCTGTCAGCTTTTATTTGCTGCTCTCCTTGTTCTGCTGCTGTAATTTGTAACACTGTAGTGAGTAGACAGCCTGAACTAAGCTCTGTGTTACAAATGAACTGAAGGTGAAGGAAGGAGGGGGAGGATGAGCTCAGCTAATAGGACTGAGGAGAACAGTTCTAAAATGCCAGGTAAAAGCTGCTGCAGACTTTATAACAGTGACCCTGTGACTAGCAGCCATGAGATCCCTATCCCTGCCTCTTTCTTCCTTCCACCCAACTCTCCAATTAGAACTTAGAGTAGGTGAGGAGTGAACAATTCAATGGAGGAGACATGGAAAGCAGGTACTGTATATACTATATACTGTATCTTGTCAAGGCTGGCAGCTGAAAGGGTTAATTGTAAACTCTGCTGGCAATGAAAGTGTTAATGGCAATATTCCGGGAAAGTGCTGGCACTGGAAGTATTAATAGGAAAGTCTGCTGGCACTGAAGGGTTAAAGGTAATAATCTGCTGGCACTGAAAGTGATAATGGCAATACGCTGGAAAAGCGCAATGGGATTATGATATGATCACACTAGTGCACCATGGCTAGAAACGGCCCTGTCTGGGAAGAAGGTAAGTATTGCAGATTTAGGATTAAGGGGGCTTCATCTACCAATAGCTTTAAGTAGGCAGAGTGATCCTGCCCTTCAGGGAGGTGAAACATCCTATTCTAAATGCAGTACAAGGTACAGAGAGCATATACGGTTGGAAGGTATTGATACTGCATATCCCCCCATAATATGTAAACAAAATGGTGGTTACTATTATTTTAAACTGATAGCAATCTTTGGTAACTCTATTTGCTAGGTAAATTTGAGTTACTCTGGCACAAAGTTCCATGATTGGGCTAACGTGTTTGTAGAATACTTCTACTCTACTTTCATTTTGTTATGGCAACAAGAAATCCTTCCTATATAAAAAGGACATAGAGGTTTGTGGCATAAAACTATAGAGGGCATCTTGTCTGCAAAACAAATTTGGGATTATTTTTTTCTGCAGACTGTGGTTCCACAGAACCATTTAAAGTTCCGAAAATTTGTTTTGAACCCAATTAAATTGGGATTTTCCCACAGCAAATTTAAAATATTTAGTATTGATTTTGAATTTTAGATTTCGGCACAAAATTTTTTGATCCAATTTTCAAACACAAGGTTTTAACCTTTTTCAAATTTTAGATTTTCTAAAATTCAATGTTTATCTTTTCGATGGTGAGTTACGAATTGAAAACAGGTTTGTTTCGAAACCCGGACTCATCACTACCAATAATCAAATAAGATAATAACCGCTCCACTCTTAAAAGCAGAGATTGAAGAATAAACACTTTTCCCTTAAGCAAAGTAACAATTTATGTAAGAGGTGAAAATGCCCCATTGGATTCAGTCACTTGGTGGACCGGGAATGTTTGAAAATGTCCACTAATGAAGTAGAAATGTTTAGATGCTAATTACCTTCCGTCAGGAAGAGACACCGATATGCCAGAGGCTTTTGCTAGTGTGACCTGTTGCAGCTGGTGGATCTGCTTGAGGGATGACCCTGGTCTGCCAATGGTAGCCTGGAGGTTTGTGACACCTGTTGTTCTCCTTTACCAGTTGCAATCTGGCATGGAAGAATGACTGATGTTATCATTTTTTTAAATTTATAGCCAGAACTTAATGTTTTGCATTCCAGTCCATGCCAGTTCCATGTGAAGAGGGGGGTAGAGATTTGCATAACTACCCTCCATACACTCAATAAATAGCAGCAATTAGATTTTATGAAAGGCAGTTTGTATATAACACAGTAACTAATGCACTAAATACCATTTGCAGTAAATGTAGTTTTTATTGATAAATGTATTGCATTGATTAATGTACAGCTGACTGGTCTAATATCTTTAAAATGTCAGCACTTGCAACGGATTTGATAGGTTAATGTCTGTTTGGATTCCCAGTGGATTGGATCTATGGTTTTCTGGTGGGGAAAAAGATAAATAAACAGGTTATTTAATAATAAACACTTCTCAGAAGGAAAGATCCAATTCATTTAAATGCAAAAAACACAAACCTCAGTGTCTCTCAGCTCCATTAATAATTGTGGGAGCTTTATTGATAACAGCATCAATTAGACTCTGTTGGGGGCTGATTTCTCTCCTCATCAAGAATGACTGAAAGCTACTTGAGCTGGACACTGTCTGGAGAGATCCGGCGAGATCCCAATCTAGGTAAATTACTACCCTGTTTATATATTAGTGGCTTGTTTTCAAACTGAATTTTAAAGTTGTTATATCCATTTGATGGATACAGGAAATGTGTTTTTTGTGGCCACTAACGTATGCATTTATCTACCCTCTTTTAGGGTATCCATATGTATATACAGTATTCAACACGATTTTCCTGTCTGTATCTATCAAAGCAGAGATAAACCAACCTCTGAAAAAAACAGAACCCTTAGGTTTGCCACACCTTCCTGTAATGGTGGCTGCTTCCTTTTAAAGCTGCACAAGCAGGAGAAATCAAGGGAAGTAGCATTAAGTCGTTAATCATGACATCAGCTGTCACAGCCATGACTGAATAGTGCTACTCAGAAAAACCAGGGAGGCGGTTGGATAACATTGGGATGAAATTTTTTAAAATGTGAAAAATTTTCAATTTGATAATCATTGCAGTTTTGGGGTTTTGGGGTTAGGGGTTGATTAAGTTATGTATAAATAAAAGGCACGCTTTATTGACAATTTCATTAAATTTTACCTTGAATCTATGATCGCACATCCCATTTATCTTAAATCTATTCTGTTAAAGCAATATACTTGTGGCACTCCTACCCCCTGAACATGAATTTTATGCAGGTATGATTACTTGAATTTAAAAGAAAGACTTCATAACAACATTTTAAAAGTTTACCTGATCATCAATAGAGATGGACGAAACTGTCAAGTTTCGTTCCGTCTTCAGATGTACGGATCTCTAGAAAATCCCGAAGATCCAAAAAATCCGAAAACGGAACATATTTTCGGGACTTCAGAGCCCATTTTCGATAATTATCAAACGTTCGGGGCTATTTTCGAAAATATATCACTTCATAGCAGGTTTGTGGAGTCCAAAATAGGTAAGTTGCGAGGAGCACCCCCTTTGGTCTGCGCCACATCAGGTAAGTATATATAAGCGTAGATTGGGTTACTTCCGCACTATGGTGTGGTAGGGAATGTCTCCTTAAGTAGGGTGGCTGCACTGCAAGTTGTCCACTGAATTGTTTATAAAATCTTTAAAAGTATCTTGCTTGCGCTTGGGGGTATGGGTAGGGGAAGGGTTAAAACAAGAAGTAAAAAATAAAAAATAAATAGGTTAAGATCAAGATCTCTGTAAAGAAAACAGTTTAAAATGACACTCCCATATATTAAAATTAAAATTCAACCACTCACTTGTGTCTATCCACCACTAGGGGTAATGCAGGCTTCACTCTGTGCTGTTCTGATGCTTGCTTGGTCTGTATAGTTCCCAAAAACCTCATCCCTGATGAAGCTGTAAGGATTAAAACAGCGAAACGCATAGGAACTACCTCACAAGCCATGATTTAAAGGGGCCACACCATAGCAGAGAGGTGCAACTTCAAAAACTGCTAATGGATGTTTTCTGCAAGGTTTTTTAGTGCTTTTTATTGTTTTTAATTGCTATAATAAAGTTTGTTGGCAACCTTATTCCTGTGTGCAGAGGTTTTTGGGAACTATACAGACCAAGCAAGCATCAGAATAGCACAGAGTGAAGCCTGCATTACCCCTAGTGGTGGATAGACACTAGAGATGGTCGAACTATTGAAAGTTCGGTCCGTTTTCGAACTTTCGAACTATTGTAAAAGTTCGAAAGTTCGAAAACGGACCCATTAAAGTCTATGGGAGGCAAATAGTTCGAAAAGTTCGAGTCAAATACAACTAAAATATTAATGGTAACTTAATGTAAATGGCTATGGGACCTGGGAAATGGTCTGGGGAGCATGTTCCAATATCCAGGACTTTCGTAAAATCGATTTTACTCTCACTCGCGCTACTTTCGAGCTTTCGCGTTCGAACGTTCGAGGTAACAGGGACATTTTACTCGCAGATTCGATACTCGCGTATAGGCTGTAATGGAGACTTTACTCGCAGATTCGATGTTTGCGCCTAGATACATGTACATTTTACTCGCGGATTCGATACTCGAATGTTCGAACATTCGATAAATCGTCGAAAGTCCGGGAAATATCGAAAGTTCGCGTCCGAGATAGTTTGAGAAGTCCGGGTCCGTTCGAACTCGAACAGTTCGGCTCGAACTCGGGTTCGAGTCCGAGTTCTATGCCATCCCTAATAGACACAAGTGAGTGGTTGAATTTTAATTTTAATATATGGAAGTGTCATTTTAAACTGGTTTGTTTACAGAGATCTTGATCTTAACCTATTTATTTTTTATTTTTTACTTCTTGTTTTAACCCTTCCCCTACCCATACTCCCAAGCGCAAGCAAGATACTTTTAAAGTATATATAAGCTTTCAATAGATATAAGCTGAAAGCACTTTAATAAAATTGAACATTGAAGTTATTTTTGAGTGTGCCTCTTGTGGAAAGCTTATATTTTCAAAAATAGCCTTGAACTTTCGATAATTATAGAAAATAGACTCCGAAATCCGAATGATTCCGTTTCGGACAGAACATTTGGATTTAGGAACCAAGGGGTTCTGTGTCGGATCCGGGTCTGAGATGGAAACGGATCCCATCTCTAATCATCAACAAAGCAGGTTCTCGACCAATCTGGGGAAAAAAAGAAATAATAGGTGAAGGTTAAAAATCTTTTTATTTTTATTTAAATTACTAATAACAGTTTCTGTACGTGTGCAATGATTGCTGGGTAAGAATCTTTTCTTTTTTTTTTATCTGACTCCAGCACAGCAACGATACAAACAAAGCAGCAACCTATGTATTTATCTGAAGTATCTTCCATCCAGTCTCTGTAAATGAATCTAACCATGTACAGCGAAAGTCAGAAATCTCATTTCACTATGTATGTATTGGCAATCCGAGCAACACACAGACTATGGCTCACAATGGATTCAATATGTGAGTGTATCAGGGGAATGTATATTACTGTGCTGATCGAAGCAAAGATGATTAAATTTGATTTTCAACTTGAATGTGGCCCTTGGGGATCTTCTTTTAAAGGGGATGTCCCCCTTTAAAAAAAAATCATTATATTTAGGGCAGACGAGGGCTTTGTCATTTGTCAGGTTTTCAGTTGGCAATTTAGGGCCCCAGGTCCCAGTATTGCCCAGGGGCCCCTCTTCTCTAATTTCACTAACCTATTTGTTTTGAAGATTTGAAGCCATTGCCACATTGTTAAAGGCAACAGAGGGAAAAAAGATATTGACTGTACTAGGTACAAGGTACAACATGTCCATTTATCATTGTGTCTCTGAGGCTTAAAGGTTCATAAGTGTCCCTTTTTTGGCTGCCAGCAGATCATTTATGAATCGTCACGCACCAGTTGTGTGTCTGTTAGCGAGTTGTGTATCTGTGCAATGACAGATGCAAATTCTTGGACCTGACATTCGATCGCCATTATATTGATCACTAAGACGCCAGATGCACTTGCAATGATTAACAAGGAAATGGTCTGTTATCCCTCTGATGTTCATAATCCTTTGCAATCTGTATTTATCAAGCAGCCAGAGCCACTTTGATAACTGTTACTATTATCCGAAGACCTGGAGTCAAGCCATTATTTTTTGCAATTGTACATACTGTATAACTGGCCGCTGCCATCAAACATTCCTTGACCATAATGCATTTGACCACAACACCTTCTTTATGATAGCTTTGGACAATGTTATGGTTCATCAAGAATATTATTGTTAGTATCTTAGCATCTTATAACAACTGCAAACAGGCAGAAATGTTATGTTCCATGATGCTATAATTCCTGAATCTTCAGGGCAGCATAATGTCTCAGTGGTTAGCATTGATGCCTTGCAGCGCTGAAGTCCTAAGTTCAATTCTACCCTTGGACACATACCTGACAGAAGCTTGTATAAAACATAACATAAAGCTTTCCTCAAGTTTCCCATGCAATCATAAAGACATACTGATAGGTTGTATGTATCAAAAAAAGTGCTTAGATTGTAAGCTTTTTGGGGCAGGGAATGATGTAAATGTATTCATGTAATTGTAAAGCGCCACTAAATCCATAATAACAATTTTCATATAGATAGCAAGAAAAAAACGGTATATTTTGATTTTGGCCAAATACAGAGAATTACTTTAGTTTAAAGGAATAGTTCATTCTCAAAGTGAACTATTCCTTTAATGTATTGATTGAAGCCCGGGAGATTAAGGAGCTATGCCTTACCTCTCATACTTCAATCAATAGTGCAGGGTTTGGGAACAAAGGTAAGAAGAAACTTACCTTTTGCACAATCTACCGTGCCCACGCTGAAATCTCTGACTGTTTCCCTTTTCTGTACAGCTATAGTGCGCATGTGTGATAATGCGCGCTCTAGGTGTACAGAACAGGGAAGCGGTCAGAGTTAGGCTCGCACATTTTCTGACACTGACAAAAAATACTGCAGAAATAGAAATGTTCACCCTCAGACACATTTCCCTGTGCTCCTCTTCTGTTTCAATGTCAAAGCAAAGATACAAGGTACAATCTTATAGTACAGAGAGGCTTGCGGTGACTGTCCCTCCCCCCACTCTTGTTGAGTTTAGACTTCCTCAGTGTAAAGAGAGAGAGGACCAGCTACTATTGAATCGGTGCTAAAGAGAAAAAGAGAGGGTGGGGTGGGTATAACTTCATATAGGAATAATCTAGAAAGATAAGGGGTACATCATTTTAATTGGCACTTTTTTTCCTTTAAGTTGGGGGAAATTTGTTTTAGGTTTAAATTTCCCTTTAAGCTCGCATTATTATAATTATTATTCTTGTCAGAGCTTATATTTTCATCAGTTGTCTGGTCATTTTGCTTGTGTCTGTATTTACCTGGGCCAAGAGCTTTTAACAACTCCAGTGCATGCACTACATTGTCAAGCCTCACACAGATGTTTCAATTTTGAGATGTTTCAGAGTTTCGAAACATCCGTCAGATTTGCGGACAGTGTCAGACTGGCCCACAGGGTTACTGGGGAATCTCCTGGTGGGCCCACAGTCCAGTCACCCAAGAAAACAGAAAAAACTGCTGAAATGTAAATACACAGCCAAAGGGCCAGTAAGAAATGTATTTTAATAAACAATAGGAGTCAGTTGGAGTAAGATAGAAATGTAAATGGGTGTTAATAAAGATATGAAATGTTAGGTGGGGCCCTAAAGTCATCCTGGAGGGCCCCAGATCGGTCTCAGATTTTCTGGTAGGCCCCGACAGTCCAGTCCAACACTGTTTGCGGATTTTCAAAACCATAATTTCCGAATCTAAACCATGTTCATTCCGAAACAGGCACTCATCCCTAATCTACACCCATCATGAGAAGATCAACGCGTATCCCAGAATACCAAGAAAAATAAAGCAATATTGCCCCAAACAACGTTTTAGCACAACACGGAACAGCTCCCTCCTCCAGATGAATCCATGACATAATAACGTATTGTGACACACACAGCGTGGTAAGGATACAGAATTACCAGGCAGCAGAGCCACAGACATGTTCACACACACACAAATAAGAAACCGTTACTATACGTTCCTCAGAATAATAGTCCATGACTCATTTTCAGATAAACTCCAGGAGGAAAGAATCAAATGTTATTATCATCTAAAATTCAACTGGCTAAAAGGAACGTCTCTTCTTTCTAAACGTACCAAATGAATAGACTCTTCCTGTTCCTATGCGCTGTATATGGCAAATACTTTTCGGAATGAGAAAGGTCGACTTCGAACTCTGTATACATTGCGCCTTTTGATAATTCCTTTTGAGATTTCACAGCAAGTGGCCAGTAATGTTTTTCTTTTCTCTGCTTCGCCGGTAATTTTCTTAGGCTTCTCTGTAAAGCTACGTTTCCCATCTCTGCTATTTCCTTTTAAATCAAGCAATGCAAAGGATCAGAAATAGTGGCCTTTTGATATTTCTAATACTGCTATAGTCAATTTCTC
This sequence comes from Hymenochirus boettgeri, assembly GCA_019447015.1. NCBI lineage: Eukaryota > Metazoa > Chordata > Amphibia > Anura > Pipidae > Hymenochirus > Hymenochirus boettgeri. Next base: position 230,532,848 of record CM033471.1, read on the forward strand.
AAGAAGGGAAAATTTGGTAAATTCCAATGTATAACGCTTGCTTTCTGCTGCTATTATATCATTTAAACTACAACCCCAAATAATGAAACTCTGTATTTAAGAAAGTTATGCAATCTCATTACAAAAGCGGTCTATTTCAGTCGTAGGCAGATAACGTTCTGACTCACGGAGCCATATTTGGAACACAGCTGAATGTAACGCAGCTGAAAAAAATTCAGATCTACCGAAAATGCGTTTAGTCTAATTACCCAGCACTATGCAGCTGATCTGGAAGGCACTTGACCTTTTAGATCAACACAGTTTTATTTTTTTTTTACAAGTCAGTTTGCAAAATTTTCACAGCACACCGTTCTTAAGGATTCTTCGGTATTGCAGGGAGTTAAACACATAATGACAATACAGTAAAACTTAATAGGTTCTTCTCATTATGCTACAGTGCAGGCTGTGTGTGTTTCCTGGGTAGCTGATATCTTAGGAGAGGAACTTAAAGGGCAAGTATCATCTATAAAAAATAACAATCAACATCCTTTTCTTACCACTTTTCTGTGTATATTAATTTACATTTGTAAAAAACAAACAGGACCACTGAATAACGCAAGTTATTTTCGAGCTTCCGCATGTATTTTCGAGGCTACTTTTGGTAACTCTCGAAGTAGCCTCTTATATTTGGTACTTTCCATATTTTCGGTAACCCTTGAAAGTACAGATGGATCCGAACAGAACTTTGGACCAGAGAGTTCCAATTGGGACCTGGATTCCGTCTCTATTGGCCACTGAAGATATACCTAATCAGCATTTATATGTGAAATGGTTAGCATAGCTGAAGCTATATGATGTCTGATCCCTTCTCTTTTCCCTTCTAATAGAGGTCAGAAAATTGTTAATGGAAGATTAGAATATCACTGCAATTTGCAGAGTCCCTCTATGATTGAATGACACAGGTTCTTCAAGTGAATCACAATTTGCAGAGACTTCATTTAACCAAAGTATTGAAGTATTCTGTGTTCTTCCATGCAGAAACTCCACGTCCCATCACCTGATGCACACAGACAACATGACAATAATGTGCAGGTGCAATTGTTATCTGATTGTATTCTCAAAGGGCCCCATGTTTCCTCAATATGACACCAGGAGATCTGCTTCTAGTCCTTTCTGATTCTTTATTATCTAGCAGACTAACAGTAACAGTAGGAGACATTTGTTCCAAGCGTGCGGGTTGTCTGACTTGGATCATTAGAGTATGAAAAAGTTCAATGCTAATGCAGCAAATGCCAATACCCAATTTTTCTTACCCAGAAGATAAAACATATAGGTTGGTGCTTTAGTCACTTGAAGCTTCAGCTATTTCAGGACCTTAGACAGGTCAGGTACCATGGTAATGAATGGATTCTAATATCTGTATAAAAAAATCTAGGGTACTTAAATCTCGACTATACTACATGTATGTGGTTGTGCGAACTCTTATTTCCATCTTTTCGTAGATTCAATTTCTAAGACATATGTCATTCCAAAAGTTATTACAATAAAACAGTCAGTTATCTCCTGCACCAACTGCTATTTTTACCAGTTTATTACACACATTTGTAACCAGGTATATAATGAGTTCTCTTCTTCTCTGGAAAAGATTTCTGCCTCCTTTCTTTTCTCAATGAGCTTTTATAAGCTTGATCATGTGCAGAGGAGGCAGCGGGAGAATCAACAGTCAATCATTGTTTGTGATTTGGATCTGTGCTGGAAATATGTAGATAATGCATTGTGGGAAATATTAGCCTGCGGTCAGGCTAATACACGCCTGAAAATGTGTAATTTAAAACAAGAGTATTGTATTCTAATAGTGGCCATACACGATTGATATAACAGAATATCAATAAACTCTCCTCTATGACAAAGAAAGGAAATCATATCATTTGTAGACATTTGTTTATTAAAGATCTAGAAACCTAGCAGGTGTCTTATTACTCTGAGAGCCAAACTGCTGTTAATTCTGATTTTCTGCACATTGCTTTACCCAGATAAAAGATCTCCTCCGCCTTCCTTTTTTTTTTTTTTACTGTAGAATGTGAGAACAGATTATGGTAAAGTGCTGAGTGACTGAAGTAAATCCTTAGGAAATAGATGTAGCCATAATGACATACACTTGAGATGAAACTTGTTGACTTGACTGTGTATGACAATAGGTAAACTCTACCCATACATTTTACATTGAATACATTCTAGCAAATCCAATATAAATCTGCCTTCAAACTGTTCTGTAGAGGTTCCCCCCCCTCCCCAGTCTAAGACTGAAAATGATCACATAAAGAGATGTAAACCTTGCTGTACATCTGTTCTCTTTAGATTACAGTCACAAAAGTGCATATGGCTTCACAGACACACAGACAGACAGATTTCCCACCAAGGTTTACATGGCCTCCCCAAGGTAGTTGCATGAAGGTGTTTTGGAACCTTCAGGCGTCTGATATGCTAAAGCCAATGTGGTGACATGGAAATACTGATTTGTCAGAAGAGTTATGAGGACATGTATCTGGACAGTGGACCGTTCCTCAGAATTCTCTTGTGCATTTTCTGTTCACTACAGGCAATATTCTTTGTCAGTCAGATCCCCCTTCCCTCTTCTAGTTTACAGGCATCAAATCATAGCGTTTTCCCTGTGGCAGGAAACTTGTGGCCTCTCAGCTTTTGCAGGTTCATAAAGTAGAAGCAAAGACAGTGACAGCCCAGATACTGTATGTAGATAGAAATTAGTCTGCTTCTCTGAGATACAAAGCTATGGAATCTTTACCAAATATAGCAGTCCCGGGTTTATTATATAATTTATATATAATTTGATATAGTTTAAATAATTAATGAAATTGTAGAATAAAGGTTTATATATTTAGTGCTATTTAACAAATATAGTTTTACATGATTCAATTTACTATATATAACACTACAGTACATATATATATTGTATAAGATTTAGACTAGGAGACATAAGGCAGTGGAGAATTTGGGAGTTAGACAGGGATTATGGGTAGGGTATTAATGTTGGACAAGAGAGACATATGTCTTTAACCTCTAATACAATGTTACTATGTATCTTTTACAGCAATTATGAGTAGGGTATAAAGGTTATACTAGATGGACATACAAACCTTCACAGAACACATCAATGAGGTAGACCAAAACATCAAATTTACAAGGGAAGAAACTGGCTTTCTTGGACTGCTTGGTAGAAGTTAAGGAAAATGGTAAACTGGAAGTAGAGGTTTACAGAAAACCAACACACACAGATCAGTATTTGATGTTTGACTCCCACCACCCTTTAGATCACAAGCTGGGTGTCATCAGAACCCTGCAACACAGAGCTGAGAACATCCCCACTAGCACAGAGGCGAAGGCTAAAGAAATGAAACATCTCAGAGGAGCCCTTAAAACTTGTGGATATCCAGACTGGGCCTTTGTCCAAAGAAGTAGAAGGAAAGAAAAGAACATGAATACCAACAGTAAAGGGGAAAAGCAAGACAGGAGAAAGAACATGGTCATCCCATATGTAGCAGGGGTCTCCAAGAAATCAAGAAGAATTTTCAAAAAAACATCGTATCCCTGTCTGCTTTAAACCGAACAACACACTGAGGCAGCAATTGGTACATCCAAAAGACCCAATAAAGAAACACAAGAAAAGTGACATCACATACGCAGTGCAGTGCAGTGAAGAATGCTCTGATTTGTATGTGGGGGAGACCAAATAGCAACTGCATCAACGTATGGCCCAGCACAGAAGAGCCAATTCCTCGGGTCAGGACTCAGCCGTGTACCTGCATCTTAAGGATAAAGGACATACCTTTGAAGATTGTAATGTTAACATATTGGCAAAGGAATGTGACTGGTTTAAGAGAGGTGTTAAGGAGGCCATTTATGTGAAAATAAAGAAACCAAGCCTAAATAGAGGTGGGGGGGTTCGACACCAACTGTCTGCCATGTACAATGCTGTTTTGATATCCAATCACGCCCTTAACACTTGGCTGTGATATGCTAATTGGGATTTTCCAGGGTACATAATTGCCAAAGATTCTTGTACAAGTCATTCTGAATTGAGAAAGCCAGTCGAATGACTAGTGAAACCAAGAACTAAACTTCAAGTCCAGTTGATCTAATTGAATACAACAGATATACCATGACCTGGATGAATGAGAACCTTCACAAGCATATTCAACCTCAATTACTGTTACTATGTAAATGTTAGACAGGCATTATGGGTAGAGTATAAAGGTTGGACTAGATGGAAGTATCCCTTTGTTACAGATGGGCGAAACTGCTAAAATCCGCTTTGCTTGCGGATTCACGGATTTTTGAAAAAATTTGAAAATTCAATGAAAAACCCATTAAAGTCAATGGGAGAAAAAAACCTGCACATATCTGCCTAAATATTAGGCAAAATAAAAAATGGTAACTAACTGTTTTCTGTGGGCCGTTTTCGGTAATCCTCATACGTCAGAAAGTCCCACGACCAGATGTTCAGGGGTCATATGGTCCTTAGAAGGACCATTATTGCCCTTAGAAGGGCTTTTTGGGGCTTAAAGGGCATGTCCACCCCCAAAACTATAATCCCCCCCACTAATGGCCCCACCATGAAGTGTAATAAAATCCTTACCTCACATCCCAGCTCCATATGGTTCTCCTGTAGTCCCCCCCACAGTCCCAAAAACGGCCCACCAGGAGGATAGCAGAGTCCATAAAAGATTCTGCCTCCTGTCTCGCCTCGGGGAGAAGTTTGGGATGTGCACTGCAGCCCTTCTCCCCCTCCCTCTCCCTCCCGTTTTGCGATCCCTCCCCCTACCATAGAAACCCTTGGCCATGTATTAGTATTTCTTTCCCCAGCCCCAACCACTAAAAAACATTTTTAAGAAAGTCCCCAGAACTCTACTTACCTTCCCTCTCTCCCCCGGCATTCTGAGAAGCCGGCACCCGTGTCCGTGATTGGCTTCCTCTCAGCCAATCACGGATGCGGCTGCCGGTCCCGCCCCCTGCTTGCAGTGTCTTGCAAGCAGAAGGCCGGGCAGTGAGTCGGAGGAGAGAGGGAAGGTAAGTAAAGATCTGGGCACTTTCTTTAAACTATTTTATAGCGGTTGGGGCTGGGAGAAGGCATACTGTCATGGGGGAAATTTTTTTTTTATAAGGGTGGACATGCCCTTTAAGTGGTCCCGCAGCTTGAAACTGGGCCCCCACTCCCCGGCACTTATAAGTGTCTTTGTGACCCTTGGAAGGGCCCATGTGGCTCTGACAAGTGCCTTTTGGGCTTAAGGGTTCCCCTCCCTGGCTTTTAGAAGTGCCCTTGTGGCACTTAGAAGTGACCTAGCGGCACTGACAAGTTCCTTTGTTGTGGGTCCTGCAGATCGAAATTAGGACCCCATTGGCTCTTAGAACTTAGAAGAGCCCTTGTGGCTTGTTTTCTTTCTTCCCAGCTGGCGACACCGATTTTCTTTCTTCCCAGCTGGCGACACCGACTCCGCTGATGTTGTCAACCCTGGGCATTGTTACTGCAGCAGCCAGTGACACCGCAGACACTGGCAAAATCAATTTCCTCCAGATTTCCTTCAAATTTTTTGAGGATTTCGGCCATTCAAGGAATACCGAATGGCTGGAAATCATCGAGGATTTGGAAATCCTTGAACGTTCAGAAATCCTCGAACGTTCGAGGATTTTCGAAAATATTCAAAGGAGGCCGGAATAAAATCGTAAAGCGGAATTCTGGAAATTCTGTGAGATCCACCACAAAACCGGGTTCGGATCCGCATTCCGGCCATCACTACAACCTCCAATGTGACACATTGTGGGCAGGTTAAAAAGGTTGCACTAGATGGACATATATCTTTATACAACTTCCAATATATGTACGTTTTACTGAAATGTTAAAAGGCAATCCAGTATGATTTGTCTAGTAAAAACAGAATGCATGTGTTATCTGTGTTTGCTTTTTTGATGGTGTTACTATAACATTCAATTTGGGTCCATCCATATACTGTTTTAAACTGTCCCATCTGGACAGTGGCATAACTAGGAATCACTGGGCCCCCCAGCAATGATGGGGCCCCTATTCATGCTTCATCCACAGTGGTTTTCTGAAGAATATATATCTGTCATAGGAAAAATAGGTAGATGGGGCCCCCTTGGCTCCTGGGCTCCCTGCGGTTGCTTCCGCTGCTCCCCTGTAGTTACGCCCCTGCATCTGGATTCAGAATGACTTTATTGGTGTGTAATCCTTGTACTAAACAGTAGAACTATGATCCATTCTAGAACACTCAATTAATCTTGTCTAGAAAACAATAATCTTCATTTGATTATATTCATTGAAGTATCTTTATTAGGTAAACTCCCAAGGGTTTTTTTCCCTGCTATTACGTTCTTTGATATGTTAGATCAAGAAAAAGGAAAGTGTCTCAGTTCTGCAGTGTTTGTCAGTTTAGAGATGTGGCTATACACACAATGCCACCTGCCTGGGAAATATATCATTGCAGTCTAATAAATCCATCGCAGATGTTCAGCGAGCAGATACCAATGTGGGATCTTATGAAACTCCCCACTGTTAGGGTTAAAGCTCTAATTTCCAAACATTCTTTATAACAGAGAGAAGCATTCTGGAGAGAGGCTATTTGTATAACAAGAAATCATTGCTATGACATTTAAAGATGCTTTCAATCTTAGTAACATATGCCAAAAAGCCATTTTTATAACTTCATCCCTTTTATAGCATAATCGTCTCCTTTTTTATTTCTTATGGAAAAGACAAAGAGCCTAGCAAAAGTGCACTCTGCATGTTAAACAAAAGGTTATTTAAAGAATGTTGCCCGCTGGAATAAATAATACTTGTTTAAAGGAATGGTTTATAGGGAGCACCTAGTTGTATCTAATGGATTTTTTGGAATTTTCGAAACTTTAACTTGAATATTCGAAATTTGTGTTTGAAAAAATTCCAAATCAATTGAGTTTGAATCATATTTTTGGAACATCAATAATTCTGGGGAACCGCAGTCGAAAAAAAACCTTGCCATTTTCGTTTATCTCTATTTGACACTAAAATTAGCTGGGGGCTATACACCATATTCCAAAGGTGAATATAGCACTTACTACTCCATATTGTTCTTACATTTTGGTATTTAGTTTTATTGAAGAACGGGAGGTAAAGGAGTTGTGTCTTACCTCCCGTTTTTGAATAAAACCTGCAGGATCCAGGAGAGAAGGTAAGGAGCAAGATCGATCAAACCTCTGTTGTGTCCTCTGACAGGTCAGGGACCTGTCATAGTACGTGGAGGAGGAGCCGGCTCCTGCAGATTTTATTGAAGAATGGGAGGTAAGACACAGCATTACCTCCTGTTCTTCAATAAAACTAAATACTAGGGATGGACTAGAACTCAAACCCGAGTTCGAGACAAAGTTTATGAGTTCGGACGAACTCAAACTATTCAAACTAATTCGATTTTCCAGACTCGCGAGGATTTACGAACGTTCGGCAGGCCTCGAACGGCCGCTTCCAAAAATCCCTGAACGGCCGGAGATTCCTGAAAATGGCCGCTCGCGGATTGCTAAATGGCCGACAATCCCGCGGCTGGACGTTCAGGGGTCCTACAGCTTGAAAACGGGACCCCCTCCCGGGTCCTTACAAGGACCTTTGTGGCCCTGACAAGGGCCCTTTGGGGCCTAAGGGGTCCCACAGCTCAAACCGGCACCCCCCTCCCCAGCACTTATAAGTGCCTTTGCAGCCCTGACAAGGGCCCTTTGGGGCTTAAGGGGTCCCGCAGCTCGAACCAGGATCCCCCTCCCCAGCCCTTGTAAGGGCCCTTGCGGCACTGATAAGTGCCTTTGTTGGGGGCCCCACAGCTCGAACCGGGACCCCCGGCGGCTTTTAAAAGAGTCTTCCATCCGGTAACACCAGCTCCGCTGAGACCACCGACCCCGAGAAGTAGCCCTGCGGATGCCAGGGGTACCTTCTGCGCTGGTGGCCTCAACGAGGCCATTGTTACCGGCGTCTTCTTTCTTCTGCCATCTGGGATGACTTCTGAGCTCCGTGGAGGTTTGCACCTCTTTATATAGGTTTGCAGAAAACCCTAATCCGTTTCTGATTGGTCAATTTTTCAATGTTTGGTTTACATGGTTTACATTAACCAATCAGATTTTCTGGTTTTCTAGCAACATCGGCTCTGGGGTAGGGGGTCCCGGTTCGAGCTGCATGACCCCTTAAGCCGCAAGGGCCCTTCCAAGGGCGCAAAGGCACTTATAAGTGCCGGGGAGGGGGGTCCCGGTTTGAGCTGCGGGACCCCTTAGGCCCCAAACGGCCCTTGTCAGGGCAACAAGAGCACTTCTTAGTGCCACAAGGGCCCTGATACACATCGTGAGCCGCGGGTCGGGACACACGATCGCACATGTGTACGAACCTTTAGTCTTTACAATTGTTTGAAAAATAAACCCACAATGGTTAAAAGATAAAGATTTTTTTTTCATGTGTTACTGTTAATTTACTGAATGTCTTAACATAAAAATGTGTAAATGTATTTGTTTTGGATGCTGCTTTAATTATGTTGCTCCTTTTTCTGACTTGTTAAGGAAGCTGTAAGAAAAGGTTTTTTATAGCGAATCCAAATTTGTGTAATTCTTTTTTCAATTTTCCAATCCCTCATGTGTAGATTCTATTCATTTGTTCATTATCTGGATTTGGTGCTATGGTTTAACAATAAGAGAGTTAGAGGAGATAATACAAAGGGGATTAGAAAACAATGAGGCATGACCCAAGCACATATATCCATAACTATTGCTGTAAATGTGCACTGCAGAAAAATAGGAGACTAAGCTTAAGCTGCGCAGGGTACTGGGGTGGCCATTGCTAGATTATTTTATTACAGGACCATCTAATGCTATAAACTTCTGTTAAAGGAAACCTTAAGTAAAGACACAGACTGGAACAAAGAACCATATAAACTCATCAGTAAACTTCTACTGTATATATATTCAGAAACCCATTTCTATCAAGATAAACAAATGTGATTCTATGGGCCAGTGGTTGGTAGAATTGTTTGCAGGAGTAGGAACCTGTGTTACACAGTTAAAAAAAAGTCCATCAAGTTCAATGCCTCTCCCCCCCCCAAACCCCAGCCTCCACTCAAATGATACAAGCCCCTCAGTACATGAAACACACCAAAGCCAACTATTGCACAGATCATTCTGCATAGGAATCATATACCTACAGGCAACCAGTGCTAGAACAAGATCTTCCCTTAGGCAGAAAACCATTAAAGGGCATGTCCCCCAACCCCCAACCTCTTTAGTCTTACTCCAAAAAATGCTTCCCTTCTTTACTTACAGCTCCTAGATCCTTCGCTGTTCTGGTCCAGCTCCCCTGCCTGCCAGAACTACAAGCAGGGGGCCGGACCAGGAGCTGCGGCTGTGATTGGCTGAGAGGCAGCTGCAAAAATTGAGAGCGGTCCTTGAACGAGGTGCTGTAATTAAAGAAGGGAAGTGTTTTGGGTGTAAGAATATAGCGGTTGGGGGTGGGGGGACATGCCCTACAGTATGAAAAAAGCATTTAATGCTGCCTTAGAAGAAGCCAGAGAGGGAACAGGAGGGAGGGAGGGGGGAAAATGGCTGCTATGCGCATGTCTCTATCCCTCCCAGAGGCATCACAGAGGCAGAGACCATTTGGACAGGAAGACAGCTCCTACCCTACAGTTTCCTGGACTTTGTAGAGCCACTACAGAAGAACCACAAGGAGCAGGGATGTGCTTTTTATAATTGTACAGTGGGGCCAGTAGTTGGGGAATTTTTAGTTTGGGGGGTGGACATGCCCTTTGCCACTATGATGGATTATGTCCGTATGTATGTGTATGTTTATTGAATATGTACCTCATTGAGGACTTTTTTTTAAGCTCATCCTTGTAGGAGTCTCAAGAACTTAGTTATCCCAAGATTATTTTGGGCTCATTTTTCTCTCACTATTAGTATTTACATTCCCTGTCATAACACAGTTTATTGGGGTGTGGAATGGGATGTGATGTGCAACTCCTTGGCTACACGTGTGACACAATCACTGCTGTACCCTACTGAATTACACGCAGGTTTTCCAAGCCCTTATTTTCCTAACAGTGTTCCTTCCAGCTCACTACCATGTACAGAACCAAGATTATGAAACAATTACCGCAGCCTGTGTAAATATTAGCATCCAGCGACAACAGGTTATGTAAGGCAATTTGTTTACCTAGCAAATAACCCAGATGGTTCCATCTCAAGTGCTAATAAGACAGACTTTCCCACTGGATAAAACAACTTCAGAGCCAATGCCGAGATGCTCAGGATGAAACTCCCTATAAAGACACATATTTCATATTAGAGTTCTTTAGCAGAGGTTATAATTAAAACTATTCCTGGTATAATGCGCGGTTGTCAGCTCTCTGCAGAAATGAAAGGCTCGCTGGATGCTGTTAAAGCTGTTATTTATAGAATGTTGAGTAATGGGAGAGAACATTGAAACAGCAGAGACATCCTACCAGAGGGTTCCCTGACCCACAGCTGTATTTACCCAGCATTCTGCCCTACATCCTCCTCAGATGTGGCAACGATAAAACCACCTTTGCTATGTCATAGGAGGGGATTAAATAGAAGGTGTTAAGATGGTAATCACCTTACGTATGCCATCTAGTGGCAGCAGCCATTTAGCTTGAATTCTAGTGTTACACATTGAAGGCTTGTGTTCCAGAACCCCAGTGGTGAAATAGTTTCAAGCAGAGGCCCAAACTTGTTTCCGGGGATAACACCAGGGACAATTCTATCCCAATATTATAAAAAAGGAGACGTGGCACAATATATTTACTGCAATACAAGTAACGTTTATTACAACATGTTTCAGACTAACACAGAGCCCGAAGTAGGACTCTTTGTTATTCTGAAAAACATGTTGTAATTAACGGCACTTGTATTGCAGTAAATATATTGTGCCACTTCTCCTTCTTTACAATATTTGGACAGAATTGTCTCAGTCACTGCTGAGTGCGGAGCAGTAAAAAGGTGAGGACCCCTACAATATACCTGGTACATCAGGTGGCACTATATTGTGTGTACACTGACAACATCTTGGAAACGGGATGTAGCCACACTTTGATGATTTTCCAAAGATATGCAGTACACAAACAGTACACTAGAGGCTCTGTTACTCAAGCAACATGTGTAAAGGATTGTTGATATCAGTGAGCCAGTCGGCTAGTGATGTATTAATGTGACCACCCTCTCTGTGAAAACGGTTCAGATTTTAAGCAAATAAATATAATAAAGTTATATACTGTTTTTGCAAAAAAAAAATAGTGTTTTTAATCAACACTTCTTCATTTCTGAATCCATTCAAATGCAACAAATGTAAATGTCTTTGACAAGATAATTTTTCTCATAGGGAAAATTCATAAAAAAAATAATTATTGTTAAAAATTGTACATACCTACATACTTAGTTATCCTACATATTAGCTTCCTTTTCGAAAAATAAATTGATTTCATACCCTTTGCTGTAATCAGTAGCAAGCTGGAATTTCAGGTTCAGTAATGGTCCTTCTTCCCAGGATGCACCACTTTCTTGGAATAATCCTAACAGTAATTACTACTGATTGGCTGTTGGGTGTGTCAAACATGCTCAGATCTCTACTGAGCAACAGAATAAACCCAGAGACTGAGACTATAACAGACACTATTAGGGGTCCTGCAAACAGGTCATTATTTCAAAAGCATTTATATAGGCACAGAAAAACCTCTGGCTGGGCAGATTAAGGACATCGAAATGTGAAAATTCTGCTGTTTTTTGTATTTGCGCTGAACTTCCCTTTTAAATTTTAACAAAGTAACCTTTTAGTTTTCTTCCATACATTAAACCAGATTTATAGCAACTGTATTTACTTCTGTAAAAATATCACAGAATGCAATCATATCCTCTGCATGGAATCCTGGGTAACAAAATGTGACATGTGTAGATTAAAATGACTGCACAGAATTCTCATTCATTACTTACATGAATGATGCCATCCAAATATATAATGCTGGAGATCCCTGAAGCAATAATTTATGAATAAATTGTTAAACTATTATACAAATTTCCCAGAATATGAGAATGATTGAAGGACATTTACCCATAATCATTTTTTAGCTCGGTTTACATTGCTGTGCTTTTTTTTGGCAGGATCCAAATAGGTTTAATTTTTCCTGTACAGTAATTTACAGTACATTGAACAGCAGCCATAGGGGAAAAAACTAAATTCAGTTTTCGCTTATTTCCGCTGGTTTTACAAGCTGTGCAGCCCATCTTTGTAATCAAAGGAAATCTTGAAGGACAACTAAAGTTAAAATATAAAAAAACTAGAATTGTTAACACGCAGATATCTACCATATGGTTTATGGTTATAAGTACCACCACACCCATCCCTAATAGAACAGTCTAGAAATTACTGAATGACCTGCTCATCAGCTCTCTGTTACCCTGTGTGAGCAGCTCAAAACCAATTTTTACTTAAAGGTCATGTCCTTCCCCAAAATAATTTAATTAATCCCCCAAACCTAGACCCTGCATGGTTTAAACTTACCTACGAGGCTTCTAAATATACTTTTGTCTTTTCTGTGCATGGCAGCAGCAGATGGGGACAGACCATCAGCGATGTTGGTGATTGGCTGAGACAGGGCGTCTCCATTATATACACATTTTAGTTTGGGGCGTGGACATGCCCTTTATTATGCATTGTCAATTAAGCGTTCCTCATGGCGCACTTATCATTGTTCATTGAATCCAGTGTGTGGTTGTGGAGACCTTTCAGACAGTCTATGGCTATTGCATTTGGACCACCCAGTCCCTTTGGTGAGTTAATTCTTTGATCCGTTCGCCGACTATTGGACCATTGCATATTGTTTTACCTGATCTTACTGTCTGCAGCTATATTTATATATATATAATTCCATTAAAGGGATTTCTCTTCATACTAGTATACGGAACATTTAAAAAATAAATAAACTTTGCTGTTTGTTAAGATAAACTGGAATTAATTAAAGAAGCTTTCATCTTGCAAATGGGTTAACATGCCAGATAGCATGTCCATTATAATAACGTTGATTAAATATCAGACATTAATATTTGATATTTAATCAACATTGAAACAATAGAACGCTGCTATCTGGGATTAAGCTTGCACAGCTACCGTTTTTCTTTTGTATGATCTATTGTTGTAAAATAACAAAATGTCTGCATTGAATGATTAACTGGGTATTAATAGACATCTGTGAAGAGACATGGCTTTGTCCACATGGCAAGAATCGGTCGTATACAAATAAAACCCCTTCAGTATTACAAAAAATACTCTCTTAGTAATCAGATTTTCTTAAACATGGATGGACAGCTACACTTCAGTGGAAAAAAACACATCTAGCATATTAATTAATTAGATAGCTATTAAAGAGGGATCTGCAATCCTGATTATCATACGTCACTATAGAATCATAAAGATAAAACCTCCTTCTGAGCCAGTGAACTCATTCTTTGATATCATATAAGAATACAAACCCCTTCAGTCTCCTTTACAGATCCCTATACTCCCTGTATGGAGTACATCCCTATGCACTCCGTACATCCGTATATTAAAGGGCATGTCCACCCCCAAAATTATAATTTAACCCACTACTGGCCCCACTTTGTAGTGTAGAAAAATCCTTACCTTACATCCCTGCTCCAAATGGTTTCCCTGCAATGCCCCTCCAAAGTCCAGAAAACTGGCCACCAGGAGCCTAGCAGAGGAGGAAATTGTTTCCGCCTCTGATGCTTCCTCTGAGAGGTTTGTGGCATGTTTGTGGCATGCTCTGAGCAGCCCTCCCCCCCTCCCTCCCTCTCCCTCTCCCTCCCATTATGGTCTCCCTCCCCCTACCATTAAACCCTTTGGATATTATGTGGTAGGGCTTGCTCCCCCAGCCCCAACCGCTTTAATTTTATTTTCAGAAACTCCCCCATCTCTACTTATCTCCAGTTATGAACTGCCGGCAGCCGGGCTCATGATTGGCTGCCTCTCAGCCAATCACAGACGCGGCTGTCGGTCCAGCCCCCTGCTCACAGTTCCATGCAAGCAGAGGGCCGGGCAGTGCGGCGGAGGATAGAGGAAAGGTAAGTAAAGATTGCGGGAGTTTCTGCAAATAAGATTAATGCGGTTGGAGGCTGGGGGAGCAATCCCTACCACATATCAAAAGGTTTTTTAAAGGGTCGACATGCCCTTTAATCACTCATTGATGTCACAGATTTTACATATAGTATATCACTGACAAGGACACCTGCAATCACACACACAATAATAAATAATCAATCCGAATGCTGAATTCCCCACAGCATGCAATCATAAAAAACAAAACAAATAAAACATTGGGTTTAATAAAAGTTCACTTTTTAATACAAGGCTATGGCACATTATTTTGTAGATCCATGACCTGTATGACAGCCCTTGGCCTATGGATTTATATGGTCACGGCAGTCCTTTTAACCTCTAACATAGTTTTATTTCATAGTAAGGGATAAATGAATCTTATGTAATCAGTGGAGAGTGACTCCATGTTGTTTGATTATAGAGCCTCGATGAACAGCCATTTATAAGACAAAAGAATGTTCCTGTGTGTATGAATAAAAGGAAACCGTATTCTACTTCTGCAAACATTATTTTTCTCAGTGCCACGTCCGAACTTTGAATCTGAGAAGTCTGTGGTCTTTCTCTCCTTACAGAGACCCCCTGTGGAAGGTTTTCTTGCAGAAAAGGAAGGATGTGTGTGTTTTTTTTCTTCTCCTAACTTGTTTTTTTTGCTCCCAATACTGATTAGCTCAGCTTGTCACATACACTCAACTCATTAGCAATGATGCCCATTCAGTCGGGCTGCCTAGGTGCTCTTATTGATGCAGATAAATTGGCAAGCGGAGGGGTATGCCAAGTTTAAATTCTTTGAGCTGTCTGAACAAGATGATAGTTGAGAATCCAGGGCCCACACTGTCCATCTCTCCTGCCGACCTGGCATTGGTTTCAACAGATGAGTCATAGGAAGTCTTTGAACTAGAGGTGATTTGGCAGGCGCTGATCCATTTACATAAGACATGAAAACAAAACAGTTTAGATTTATAAAGCGGGGATGTGAGTACCGGGAGTAACAGCTTCACTCAGAGATATCAGATCTCCGCATGGTTGCAGTTTTCTTTCCATTTAATATGATAATTGAGTTAGAAACAGAGATGGCCGAACTATATAAAGTTTGGTCCGTTTTCGAACTTTTGAACTTCAGAGAAAGTTCGAAAGTTCGAATTCGGACCCATTCAAGTCTATGGGGGAGTGATAGTTCGAAAAGTCTGAGTGATTTGAAACTAAACTAACAGTGGTAACTTACTGTAAATGGCTGTGGCACCTGGGAAATGGTCTGGGGAACATGTCACTGTCACCAAAACTTGTTAAAACACTTCCTGAAGTCAGGCAGGCAATTGACGATTATCGAACGAACGAACGATCCTTCCTGTTAGCGAACAGTCCTTCGTAGGCTTAGCAAATGGTACATTCGAGGGTTGGATAGTGTACTGGTTAAAGGCACTGCCTTTGACATGGGAGACCAGCTATACAAATGTTTGGATTATTATAATAACCATATAATAACCTAGTAATATAATATCCATATAATATAATAACCATATAATACCCTATGTTCTAACCATATAATAACCTAGTAATATAATAACCATATAATACCCTAGTAATATAATATTATATTGCTAAGTTATCTATGGTTATTATATTACTAGGTTATTATATAACTAGGGTATTATAATAATTAAAACATTTGTATAGCTGCCCCTATCCAGGATTCGAACTCTGGTCTCCCATGTCAGTGCCTTTAACCAGTACACTATCCAGCCACTACATTAATTGCTTAATATATTACTAGGTTATCATATGGTAATTATATGGTTATTATATTATATATATATACATATATCGTATGATAACCTAGTAATATATTAACCATATAATGTATTGGCTTGATAGTGTACTGGTTAAAGGCACCGCCTTTGATGTGGGAGACATGGGTTAGAACCCTGGCTAGGGGCAGCAGTACAAATGTTTGGATTATTATAATACCCTAGTAATATAATAACTATATAATAACCTAGTAATATATTAACCATATAATACCCTATATAATAACCATATAATAACCTAGTAATATAATAACCATATAATAGCATAGTCATATAATAACCATATAATAGCATAGTCATATAATAACCATATAATATGGTTATTATATTACTAGGTTATCTATGGTTATTATATTACTAAGTTATTATATGGTTATTATATTACTAGGTTATATATGGTTATTATATTACTAGGTTATTATAATAACCAAATATTTGTATAGCTGCCCCTAGCTTCGAATTCGAACCCTGGTCTCCCATGTCAAAGGCAGTACCTTTAACCAATACACTATCCAGCCACTACATTATTTGCATTGTATATTACTAGGTTATCATATGGTAATTATATGGTTATTATATTATATATACCTATATCATATGATAATCTAGTGATATATTAACTACATAATGTAGTGGCTGGATAGTGTTCTGGTTAAAGGCACTGCCTTTGACATGGGAGACCAGGGTTCGAATCATGGCTTGGGGCAGCTCTACAAATGTTTAATGACCTTTATCAAGCTTACAATCTTGTGCAACTATGAGGGTTTAAATACCCATTCAATAGCCTCCCTATATGATGTACGCCTGTAGGAAATCATTCAATAGTCTCCCTATATGATGTACACCTGTAGGAAATCATTCAATAGTCTCCCTATATGATGTACACCTGTAGGAAATCATTCAATAGTCTCCCTATATGATGTACACCTGTAGGAAATCATTCAATAGTCTCCCTATATGATGTACACCTGTAGGAAATCATCCAATAGTCTCCCTATATGATGTACACCTGTAGGAAATCATCCAATAGTCTCCCTATATGATGTACACCTGTAGGAAATCATCCAATAGTCTCCCTATATGATGTACACCTGTAGGATATCATCCAATAGTCTCCCTATATGATGTACACCTGTAGGAAATCATCCAATAGTCTCCCTATATGATGTACACCTATAGGAAATCATCCAATAGTCTCCCTATATGATGTACACCTGTAGGAAATCATCCAATAGTCTCCCTATATGATGTACACCTGTAGGAAATCATCCAATAGTCTCCCTATAGGATATACCAACGTCGGAAATCATCCAATAGTCTCTCCTATAGTATGATGTACACCCTGATATGATAGTCTCCCATGTACACCTGTAGGAAATCATCCAATAGTCTCCCTATATGATGTACACCTGTAGGAAATCATCCAATAGTCTCCCTAT
Organism: Hymenochirus boettgeri; assembly: GCA_019447015.1. Classification (NCBI taxonomy): domain Eukaryota; kingdom Metazoa; phylum Chordata; class Amphibia; order Anura; family Pipidae; genus Hymenochirus; species Hymenochirus boettgeri. The sequence continues at coordinate 230,550,271 of CM033471.1, forward strand.
ATAGTGTACACCTGTAGGAAATCATCCAATAGTCTCCCTATATGATGTACACCTGTAGGAAATCATCCAATAGCTCTCCCATATTGATGACACCTGTAGGAAATCATCCAATAGTCTCCTATATGATGTACACCTGTAGAAATACATCCATAGTCTCCCTATATGATGTACACCTGTAGGAAATCATCCAATAGTCTCCCTATATGATGTACACCTGTAGGAAATCATCCAATAGTCTCCCTATATGATTAACTACGCTAGGAAATCATCCAATAGTCTCCCTATATGATGTCACCTGTAGGAAATCATCCAATAGTCTCCCTATATGATGTACACCTGTAGGAAATCATCCATAGTTCTCCCTATATGATGTACACCGTAGGAATATCCAATAATAGTCTCCCTATATGATAGCCTACACCTGATAGGAATCACCAATAGCCTCATCCCCCCCTATATGATGTACACCCTATATGATGTACACCTGTAGGAAATCATCCAATAGTCTCCCTATATGATGTACACCTGTAGGAAATCATTCAATAGTCTCCCTATATGGTGTACACCTGTAGGAAATCATCCAATAGTCTCCCTATATGATGTACACCTGTAGGAAATCATCCAATAGTCTCCCTATATGATGTACACCTGTAGGAAATCATCCAATAGTCTCCCTATATGATGTACACCTGTAGGAAATCATTCAATAGTCTCCCTATATGATGTACACCTGTAGGAAATCATCCAATAGTCTCCCTATATGATGTACACCTGTAGGAAATCATTCAATAGTCTCCCTATATGATGTTCACCTGTAGGAAATCATCCAATAGTCTCCCTATATGATGTACACCTGTAGGAAATCATCCATATCCTCCCTATATGATGTACACCGTAGGAATCATTCAATAGTCTTCCTATATGATGTACAACCCTATATGATGTACACGCCTGTAGGAAATCATTCAATAGTCTCCTATTGATGTACACCTATAATGAGGTACACCTGTAGAAATCAATAGTCTCCATATGATGTACACCTGTAGGAATCATCCAATAGTCTCCCTATATGATGTACACCTGTAGGATCATCCAATAGTCTCCCTATATGATGTACACCTGTAGGAAATCACCAATAGTCTCCCTATATGATGTAACCTATAGGAAATCATCCAATAGTCTCCCTATATGATGTACAACCTTTAGGAAATCATCCAATGTCTCTCCCTATATGATGTACACCTTAGGAAATCATCCAATGTCTCCCTATAGATGTACAGCCCTGTATAGGAAATCATCCAATAGTCTCCCTATATGATGTACACCTGTAGGAAATCATCCAATAGTCCTCCTATATGATGTACACCGTGGAATCATTCATCGTCTCCTATATGATTACACCTGTAGAATATCATCCAATAGTCTCCCTATATATGTACACCTGTAGGAAATCATCCAATAGTCTCCCTATATGATGTACACCTGTAGGAAATCATCCAATAGTCTCCCTATATGATGTACACCTGTAGAATATCATCCAATAGTCTCCCTATATGATGTACGCCTGTAGGAAATCATCCAATAGTCTCCCTATATGATGTACACCTGTAGGAAATCATCCAATAGTCTCCCTATATGATGTACACCTGTAGAATATCATCCAATAGTCTCCCTATATGATGTACGCCTGTAGGAAATCATCCATATCTCCCTATATGATGTCCACCTGTAGGAAATCATCCAATAGTCTCCTATATGATGTCACCCTGTAAAATCTCCAATAGTCCTCCCTATATGATGTACCCTGTAGGAAATCATCCAATAGTCCCCTATATGATGTACACCTGTAGGAAATCATCCAATAGTCTCCTATATGATGTACACCTGTAGGAAATCATCCAATAGTCTCCCTATATGATGTACACCTGTACGAAATCATCCAATAGTCTCCCTATATGATGTACACCTGTAGGAAATCATCCAATAGTCTCCCTAATGATGTACACACCTGTAGGAAATCATCCAATAGTCTCCCTATATGATGTTACACCTGTAGGAAATCATCCAATAGTCTCCCTAATGATGTACACTGTAGGAAATCATCCAATGTCCCCTATATGATGTACACCTGTAGGAAATCATCCATATTCTCCCTATATGATGTACACCTGTAGGAAATCATCAATAGTCTCCCTATATGATGTACACCTGTAGGAAATCATCCAATAGTCTCCCTATATGATGTCCACCCTGTAGGAAATCATCCAATAGTCTCCCTATATGATGTACACCTGTAAAATCATCAATAGTCTCCCTATATGATGTACCCTGTAGGAAATCATTCAATGATCTCCCTATATGATGTTACACCTGTAAGAATCATTCAATAGTCTCCCTATATGATGTCACCCTGTAGGAAATCATCCAATAGTCTCCCTATATGATGTCACCTGTAGGAAATCACCATAGTCTCCCTATATGATGTACACCCTGTAGGAAATCATCCAATAGTCTCCCTATATGATGTCCACCTGTAGGAAATCATCCAATAGTCCTCCATATGATGTACACCTGTAGGAAACATCCAATAGTCTCCCTATAGATGTACACCTGTAGGAAATCATCCAATAGTCTCCCTATATGATGTACACCTGTAGGAAAATCCCATAGTCTCCCTATATGATGTACACCTTAGGAAATCATCAATAGTCTCCCTATATGATGTACACCTGTAGGAATCATCAATAGTCTCCCTATATGTGTACACCTGTAGGATCATCCAAAGTCTCCCTATATGATGTACACCTGTAGGAAATCATCCAATAGTCTCCCTATATGATGTACACCTGTAGGAAATCATTCAATAGTCTCCCTATATGATGTACGCCTGTAGGAAATCATTCAATAGTCTCCCTATATGTGTGTACACCTGTAGGAAATCATCCAATAGTCTCCCTATATGATGTACACCCTATTGATGTACACCTGTAGGAAATCATCCAAAGTCTCCCTAGATGATGTACACCCTGTAGGAATCATCCAATAGTCTCCCTATAGGATGTACACCTGTAGGAAATCATCCAATAGTCTCCCTATATGATGTACACCTATATGAATCATCCAATAGTCTCCCTATATGATGTACACCTGTAGGAAATCATCCAATAGTCTCCCTATATGATGTTCACCTGTAGGAAATCATCCAATAGTCTCCCTATATGATGTACACCTGTAGGAAATCATCCAATAGTCTCCCTATATGATGTAACCTGTAGGAAATCATTCAATAGTCTCCCTATATGATGTACAACCTGTAGGAAATCATTCAATAGTCTCCCTATATATGTTCACCTGTAGGAAATCATCCAATAGTCTCCCTATATGATGTACACCTTTAGGAAATCATCAATAGTCTCCCTATATGATGTACACCTGTAGGAATCATCCAATAGTCTCCCTATAGGATGTACACCTGTAGGAAACATTCAATAGTCTCCCTATATGAGTACACCTGTAGGAAACATTCAATATCTCCCTATATGATGTCACCTGTAGGAATCATCCAATAGTCTCCCTATATGATGTACACCTGTAGGAAATCATCCAATAGTCTCCCTATATGATGTACACCTGTAGAAATCATCCAATAGTCTCCCTATATATGTACACCTGTAGGAAATCATCCAATAGTCTCCCTTATGATGTACACCTGTAGGAAATCATCCATAGTCTCCCTATATGATGTACACCTGTAGGAAATCATCCAATGTCTCCCTATTGATGTACACCTGTGGAAATCATTCAATAGTCTCCTATATGATGTACACCTGTAGGAAATCATCCAATAGTCTCCCTATATGATGTACACCCTGTAGGAAATCATCCAATAGTTCCCTATATGATGTACACCTGTAGGAAATCATCCAATAGTCCTCCTATATGATGTACACCTGTAGGAAATCATCAATAGTCTCCCTATATGATGTACACCTGTAGGAAATCATCCAATAGTCTCCCTATAGATGTACACCTGTAGGAATCATCCATACATGTCTCCCTATATATGTACACCTAGGAAATCATCCAATAGTCTCCCTATATGATTGTACACCTGTAGGAAATCATCCAATATCTCCTTATATGATGTCACCTGTAGGAAATCATCCAATAGTCTCCCATATGATGTACACCTGTAGGAATCATTCAATAGTCTCCCTATATGTGTACACCTGTAGGAAATCATCCAATAGTCCCCTATATTGATGTACACCTGTAGGAAATCATTCAATAGTCTCCCTATATGATGTTCACCTGTAGAAATCATCCAATAGTCTCCCTATATGATGTACACCTGTAGGAAATCATTCAATAGTCTCCCTATATGATTACACCTTAGGATCATCCATAGTCTCCCTATAGATGTACACCTGTAGGAAATCATCCATTAGTCTCCCTATATGATGTCCACCTGTAGGAAATCATCCAATAGTCTCCCTATATGATGTACACCTGTAGGAAATCATCCAATAGTCTCCCTATATGATTACACCTGTAGGAAATCATCCAATAGTCTCCCTATATGATGTACACACCCTATGATGACACCTGTAGGAAATCATCCAATAGTCTCCCTATATGATGTACACCTGTAGGAAATCATTCAATAGTCTCCCTATATGGGTACACCTGTAGGAAATCATCCAATAGTCCCCTATATGATGTACACCTGTAGGAAATCATCCAATAGTCTCCCATATGATTACACCTGTAGGAAATCATCCAATAGTCTCCCTATATGATGTACACCTGTAGGAAATCATCCAATAGTCTCCCTATATGATGTACACCTGGGAATATCAATAGTCTCCTATAGATGTACACCTGTAGGAAATCATCCAATAGTCTCCCTATATATGTACACCTGTAGGAAATCATCAATAGTCTCCTATGATGTATCACCTGTAGGAAATCATCCAATAGTCTCCCTATATGATGTACACCTGTAGGAAATCATTCAATAGTCTCCCTATATGATGTACACCTGTAGGAAATCATCCATAGTCTCCCTATATGATGTACACCTGTAGGAAATCATCCATAGTCTCCCTATATGATGTACACCTGTAGGAAATCACCAATAGTCTCCCTATAATGTACCTTAAAATCATCCAATAGTCTCCCTATATGATGTACACCTATATGATGTACACCTGTAGGAAATCATCCAATAGTCTCCCTATATGATGTACACCTGTAGGAAATCATCCAAGTCTCCCATATGATGTACACCTGTAGGAATCATCCAATAGTCTCCCTATATGATGTACACCTTTAGGAAATCATCAATAGTCTCCCTATATGATGTACACCTGTAGAAATCATCCAATAGTCTCCCATATGATGTACACCTGTAGGAAATCATTCAATAGTCTCCCTATATGATGTACACCGTAGAAATCATCCAATAGTCTCCCTATATGATGTACACCTGTAGGAAATCATTCAATAGTCTCCCTATATGATGTCACCTGTAGGAAATCATCCAATAGTCTCCCTATAGGATGTACACCTGTAGGAAATCATCCAAGTCTCCCTATATGATTCCACCTGTAGAAATCATCCAATAGTCTCCCTATTGATGTACACCTGTAGGAAATCATCCATGTCTCCCTATATGATGTACACCTGTGAGAAATCATCCAATAGTCTCCCCTATATGATGTACACCTGTAGGAAATCATCCAATAGTCTCCCTATATGATGTACACACTGTAGGAAATCATCCAATAGTCCCCTATATGATGTACACCTGTAGGATATCATCCAATAGTCTCCTTATATGATGTACACCTGTAGGAAATCATCCAATAGTCTCCCTAATGATGTACACCTGTAGGAAATCATTCAATAGTCTCCCTATATGGTGTACACCTTAGGAAATCATCCAATAGTCTCCCTATATGATGTACACCGTAGGAAATCATTCAATAGTCTCCCTATATGATGTTCACCTGTAGGAAATCATCCAATAGTCTCCCTATATGATGTACCCTGTAGGAAATCATTCAATAGTCTCCCTATATGATGTACACCTGTAGGAAATCATCCGATAGTCTCCCTATATGATGTACACCTGTAGGAAATCATCCAATAGTCTCCCTATATGTGTACACCTGTAGGAAATCATCCAATAGTCTCCCTATATGATGTACACCTGTAGGAAATCATCAATAGTCTCCCTATATGATGTACACCTGTAGGAAATCATCCAATAGTCTCCCTATATGATGTACACCCTTATGAGTACACCTGTAGGAATCATCCAATAGTCTCCCTTATGATGTACACCTGTAGGAAATCATTCAATAGTCTCCCTATATGTGTACACCTTAGGAAATCATCCAATAGTCTCCCTATATGATGTACACCTGTAGGAAATCATCCAATAGTCTCCCTATATGATGACACCTGTAGGAAATCATCCAATAGTCCCCTATAGATGTACACCTGTAGGAATCTCCAATAGTCCCCTATATGATGTACACCTGTAGGATCCAATAGTCTCCCTATATTGTACACCTGTAGAAATCATCCAATAGTCTCCCTATATGATGTACACTGTAGGAAATCATTCAATAGTCTCCCTATATGATGTTCACCTGTAGGAAATCATCCATAGTCTCCCTATATGATGTACACCTGTAGGAAATCATTCAATAGTCTCCCTATATGATGTACACCTGTAGGAAATCATCCAATAGTCTCCCTATATGATGTACACCTGTAGGAAATCATCCAATAGTCTCCCTATATGATGTACACCTGTAGGAAATCATCCAATAGTCTCCCTATATGATGTACACCTTTAGGAAATCATCCAATGTCTCCCTATATGATTACACCCATATGATGTACACCGTAGGAAATCATCCAATAGTCTCCCTTATGATGTACACCTAGGAAATCATCCAATAGTTCTCCCTATATGATGTACACCTGTAGGAATCATCCAATAGTCTCCCTATATGATGTACACCTGTAGGAAATCATTCAATAGTCTCCCTATATGATGTACACCTGTAGGAAATCATCCAATAGTCTCCCTATATGATGTACACCTGTAGGAAATCATTCAATAGTCTCCCTATATGATGTACACCTGTAGGAAATCATCCAATAGTCTCCCTATATGATGTACACCTGTAGGAATCATTTCAATAGTCTCCCTATATGATGTACACCTGTAGGAAATCATCCAATAGTCTCCCCTATATGATGTACACCTGTAGGAAATCATCCAATAGTCTCCCTATATGATGTACACCCTATATGATGTACACCTGTAGGAAATCATCCAATAGTCTCCCTATATGATGTACACCTGTAGGAAATCATCCAATAGTCTCCCTATATGATGTACACCTGTAGTCTCTGTTTCCTTTTCTATGGGCAGAGCAAATACAGACCATGGCAGAAAACCAAGTCTCCGACTCCCCAGAAGGAAATTATCAAAAGCAAAGACACATCATAATGCAGAGCGAAACACAGACCTACCAAACGTCTCTCTGGTGGTTTACATTAAGGCAAATTATGTTTAAATAGATAAGGCTCTTATATGTCTGCAATAATCTTTCACAAGCGACAGGTTTCCCTTTGGCAAAAAAAGGTCTGTTTGTTTTACAGTATAATCAGTAACGGGGAGAGATAAGAGGAATTTTCATTCTCTTGCAGGGTAATAAGAAACACGTTTTGTCCACAATCACATGCAAGCCAATTCCTTTTATGTACAGTGGCACATTACCCCATGTGGATAGCGCTGGCCTTTCTAAGGTATTTAGAATCCTACAGAGCAAAATTGTTTTCTGCTTTTACTTTTTCCCATATTTTACATCTTGTGTATGTATAAGTACTAATGTAAAGTCAATGCAAATGACACTCCACCTGCTGCAATTCAAGCTGTTGACAGACTATTATCTAGCTAAGATTGCTCGGAGACTCGCTCTCAAAGTGATCGGTGATGTCAAAGAGGACCACAGATTGCATATCCCTGCACAAAATGTAATGCAAAGACATGCTGTTAATCCTAGCATCATGAGCCCCCATGTTATAAGTCAACAAACTGCCTGAATGAGTGTTGGTCAAATTTTGCCTTAATATTATTTCATTTGCTTTTGCTCAGAAAAACAATGTTGGAAGTTAGAGAACTTTGGATTAATAACAATCAAAATAACAATGGTAACTTACTTTAAATGGCTTTGGCACCTGGGAAATGTCCTGGGGAACATGTCCATATCACTAAAAGGCGTTTAAACACTAACTTCCCCCACGATCTGGCAATTGTCGGGTTTCCACATGCTACATTTGAGGGTTACCGAACAATACATTCGATGGTTACCGAAATCGAAGGATACATTCAAGGGTTACTGAATTCAAACAATAAATGGGAAGGATACCGAATTCAAACAATACATGAGAGGGTACCAAAAATAGAACACTAAATTTGAGGGTTACCAAATTCGAACGACACACATTCAAGGGTTACAGAAAATCGAACATTACATTCAAGGGTGCCCAATTTCGAACTATACATTCGAGGGTTACCGAAAACCAAGCATTACATTCGAGGGATACCAATTTTAAATGATACATTTGAGGATTACCAAATTCGAACGATACATTTGAGGGTTACTGAAATCAAGCATTACATTTGAGGGTTACTGACTTTAAAGGTTTACTGAACGTTACATCGAGGGTTATCACCAAAACAGAACATTCAAGGGTTATTGCTGAGATCGATGGTTAAAGAATGGTATGTAAATTCGATTAAAAATCTAACTAGTTTGTAGTTCAGAAAGTTCTAATAGTCCAAGTTTATCCGAACTACTTAAGATCGGGTCGAACTTGGGTTCCGTTTTCAGTTCTAAGTCCATCTCTGAACGTGTGCAATTGAGTTGATGGATTTGACACAATGGTGTGCTGATTGTGGGACTTAACAACTGGGCTGGTGATTGGTGGACTTCATCACATGATGTTATGAAAAGGTGGTGCTGAAAGTTTGCAATGGGGATGATGTTGCATTAAGGCTAGGACAGCAGTTGTACCAGCAGTTCCAAAAAGCTTGCATCAGTGAATATTTGCAAACAGTGATACATCAAAAGATCTCCAGGTCCTCTTGCAAAACTATAATGGGTCACCCTACAGTCACAGGGGCTGCTTCTGTTTGCAAGGGTAGGTTTTTAGCTCAGCAAATACCTGCAGAGATAGAAGCTGTATTAGAAGTATACATTTTGGTATTACTATGACTACATCTATATGAGATATATTGATGCTGTAGATACTGCGTAAACCAGATCACTTTTGATTCTTCTGCATTCTTCTCCTTCGTATTCCATACTGATATATATTCTAAGACTTTATGACATAGTGGTAAAGTTCACATGCATATATTTTTTTTTCTCAGCAGTGGTACTGCCATTGAGCCTTTTCCTGGGAGCAGGAAGCAGTTTAAATATGGGTATTTCAAGAGATTAATCTCCTTTACGATCTTTTCTAATGGCCTAGCTGCTGAGTAGCTGATGATCTTGACTCCTGCAGGATCATCCACAGGGGAGAATCTATCATTCCTTTCCGGCAGGTCTTGGAGCTTTCAGACATATAGTTTTTAAACTTGCTCTGATGTGTGAGCCAACTCACTTTTCCATTCAGCTTGTTAAGATTGGCGGCAATAAAAATTTATATGAAATGAGCTGGACTCCATGGGGGGAAGTTATGGGATACTTCGTAACTCTGATTCTGGACGATCAGCAAGTTTCTCAATGAATGAGCAGGGAAGGTCCTATTAAACCACTGTCCCATGCTTTATCTAGGTTTTATGTTGGCTTGACCTCTGACAGTCCTATTTCTTCATTTTGTCAATATCAGTAGTTTCCCTGCAGATCTTGCTTTCAGTGCACAAACGGAGCTAGTCAGTTCTATCCTAATTTTCCTTTTTAACCATTGCAGAGTCCTACTGTAGTGGACATGTAGCTAATATGAATGTGATCATGATTTGGTTTTAAGTCAAGAAAATGTCACAGTAGCTAAACAGACTGAAGACTCAGTAATAAGGAATAAATAATTGGGCTGGGCAACAACCTTGAAAAAAGTGAATAAATCATGTCATGACCTGGTGTCATGGAATCTAGACTATGTAATCCCACCAGACTATGTCTGGTTCTTGCTCACTAGGATATCTAAAAATAATTAGTTGATTTAATTACACATAATTCATTCTTTTACCAAACAAAACACTCTACGGTTCCTTTCCCATCCATTATATTTATACCCTATTCCACCGTACATTGTGTTCATAAATTGTTTGCACATATGATCCCTGATACTGGACACAATCTACCACAATATAGAAAATAGCATTTTTGTTTTACATTTTCTTATAGGATAATTTATGCCCTGTACGGTAACCCATTGCAGCCAATTATTACAAAGCTTTCAATGATTTAGTAAAATAAAATTTCTAATTGGTTAGTGGAGTAGGTCAGATGTTTATGGGCTGCATTGTTACTCACTAAGGTTACTCACTAAGGAAATAATAGGGCAACATCCAACAGAGAAGTCTAGGCTGCGGGAAGCTGAGCAGTATGTAACATTAGAAGACCAATGTTTTCTGGCACAGTAGTAAAAGAATTTGGATAGATTTAGGGTATGACGTTTGACCAATACCGGGATATCACAAGCTTTCTACATGTTTAGGTTGTGAATCAATTTGTGATTTCAAAGTTGAGAGATGTTCAATTCAAGAAACGGACCCATAGAAGTCTATGAGAAGAAAAATGTGAAAGTTTCTGTCCATTTTGAGGGATAAATAGTAATAGTAGGTTACTGTAAATGACACAGAGACCTGGGAATGGTCTGGGGAACCCGTAAATAGAACCAAAACTTATTTTAAAACTATCTTCCCTCACAATCGGGCTGTTTTCGAGCTTCCGCATTCTATTTTCGAGAGTTACCGAAATTGATCTTCGATTTCTATAATCGTCTATTTTCAATGATCGCCTATTTTTGATTTTCGATAATCGTCTATTTTTGATAAGAATCGAAAATTTGGAAAATCCCTGAGCTTCAAAAGTTTCATTGGGACTTTGAAACCCTCATATTCGATTTGAAACTGGGTTCTATTTGAACCCACATTACATCTCTAATACTAACTATAAAATTATAGTTTGACCCAAGGCAACAAAAGGTAAAAGGCAAAACCTTTCAGCAACCTATCAGATTTCTGAATTACTTTAAACTGGTTAGAATTTCACAGATTTTTTTACATTTCGTTGTTGTTTCACTTCATATTTGAATTTTTCCCTCGAAACAGGAAAATCGACTCAGCTAGAAGCTGCATGAACTATTTGTGTCAGGATAAGGTAAAATTGCAGACCGGTACGCTGGCAGATTATTGCTTAATGGATCGGACTAGGGAATCTGCACATTAAACTTAGTCAAAAAAATAAGCATTTCTGTTTTTTATTATTATTTTTGTCGTTTAGAAAAGACATTTTAGGAGTAATTTTGACATGTTTGCATCTATTTCCTTTGATCAAAAAACAGCAGGGAAATGTTTAATCTGCCAGTGTTCGAGCAACTCTAAGAAAAGGACTGGACACCCCGTTGTTAACCGTAAGTGTAATAAAATAAGCAAGAGTGAAAGGGAAAAAGGAAGTCAGAGTAAATAACAGACAGTATTCTGCTGTCAGGCAGATCAACGTCAAGACAATTATGGAACCGCTAAAGTAAATTATAAGTAGAAAATAAGAATGTATGGATGCAAAAATAAACTTGGCTGTCTCTTAAAAAAAGTAAAAACCCTGAGCAACCAAATTGAGAAGAAATGGTTTATTAAATATAAATTGGCTTTGCAGAAAAATAAGGACCCTTAGCTCGTGTCTTTTATTTATGATACTGGGGTAGGGGAGATTGAATTGCACATTCACAGTTCACAGTTTAAAGCTTTGTGACTTGACTTTGACTTGAAGCATATCGTCATTCACTTAAAAAAGGGTGGTGCCATGATGTGACGCATCATTAATTAAGTCATAGATGCCCACTTACCTGCCTCATTAACAAGTGGAAACTGAAGCATATTTTGCACATCCGATGTTCTTTTGTGTACACAGCCACACAGAATTGCTGCTTGCTGTCTCATAGACTCACTTATCTTCTGGGATTATCATTTGTGCACCTTCAATCAAGAAGTTGAATTTTTGTCCAGCAGGGGCATAACTACCAGAGAAGGGGGAGCAACTGCGGGGAGGGAGGGCTGGGAGCCAAGGGGGCCCCATCTTCTTATTTTTTCCTATGACAGACAGAAACATAACTTTAGCAGGGTTAAAAAAAACAGCTGATCGCAAAGGTTGTGGCAGGTCCTCTTACCATCCGGGAGGAGGTGGTGGAGGAGATAGTGCCATTGATGACAGATATAGCCTCCTCCTAGAAAACCACTGAGGATGAAGCACAGGTAGGCGCCCCATCATAGTTTTTCCCAGTAATTCCTAGTTACTCCACTGTTGGCCAGGGCCAATTTATGGTCATTTGTTATAGGGCAATTAATATAGAGCCATCAATAAGATTCTGTTAATTATCATTGTAGTTGATGTCATTTTGGATATCAGCACCCAAGGGTCCACCCAGCAAGTTGTTTTTGAAGAGATGCTACCTGCAGTGTTCATTAGTGCGTCTCTGGTGATATTTGCTGTTGCAGCTACACGTTGGCGGGATCTATAAGGATTCCCTGCCAAGCATTTTTTTTATGGCTTTCTCACACTGTTTAATTCACTATTCTGCCTCCATACTTAAAATGTTACTGACACAGCTCTGAATTAATGAGATTAAATAGCTTTCATTTTAAAAAGCATGGATCAATTTGGAATTTGGTAAATGAAAAAAAAAAAGGATATCTATGTAACTTTTATTTCTGAGTGAAAGAAGAGAACAGCCCCGTTTGAGGGATGGTACATCCAAAGGCAAAGCTACGAAGGCTTTCAATCGAACATTCTTAGAAAATATGGTTACTTTTTGAGAGATTTTGAGTGATAATTGATTGGTTGTCCCAAAACAATATGGCTGCTCTTTTTAAATAATTTTCCTGTTCCCCTTCATAAGAAGTAAAATCTAACAATTTAGGACACCTAAGGAAGGGGGCTTAGACTCCCAAATATTTTGTGTGTATGGGCTCAGCACTTGAATAAATATTATTCATTTAAAGTACCTTTGAGTGTGCCTCTAACCTATTTTATTGATACTTACCTGATGTGGCACGGACCGCAGGGGGTGCACCTCATATCCTACCAGCCTTGACTTCACAAGCCTGCTTAGGTAATTAAATCTATTTGATGAGGATGTGGGACCCACACAGTGGTAGGGCCACCAACGCTATCCTGGCACATTTAACTGCGATTTAAAACATAATTTCATTATGACTTAATCTGTTTCATTGATATTTAAAAATAAAAAAGCAGGAACCTTGTATGAAAGATTATTACAAATCTGCATATAAATTTGACGCAGTGTCCTAAAAATGTAAATGTAATATAAAGATTATTGTGATGATAAAGGAAAAATGGAATGTTAAGATAATAACAGACAGAGTGAACCATTATTTATTAATGGAGATAAATATTTCTACATTGTTAATATTGAACTTACGTATTTATGAGAACACGTTAAACCCTCCCTATGAAGCTTTATTGTATATCATATGGAAGGCAATATGCAATTCTTATAGTTTGATGGCTGTGTTTTGGTTTTCATGCAGTTTAATTGATATGATGAAATGTGTTATTCGCCATATTGTCATTTCTAGGAATTTGACGGACGTGTAAGCAATACTTTGTGAATACTTTGCGAATCGCTGTCCACCCACTTCATTGTCGTTGGCTTTCAGTGCTGTAAAATCTGTACCGGAGATGGGAGACAATCCTGCTTCCTGGTTTGCAAATGAAAAGTGAAATATTACATGATTTTACACGTGCCACAGTTGTAAAATACATCAAACATTACACATGTGACCAGGAAGTGTTTCCTGGCAAGCAAAGTACAGAATTTGCAGTTTGTGGATTTTCTAATGAGTACAAGGTTATTGATAGTAATACCTCAAATGTAACATTTGGTCCCCTATTCTGTTAAAATTCAGGGACAATAACATGTTTTCCTTGACTACCTTTATTAAAGGGTATGTCCACCCACCAAAAAACTTTTTATATTTGGTCGGCAACCCCCCAAAACCTTGACCTTGCTTCCAACAGTACTTACCCTGCCTTCTTTCCCCTGGTGTGCTTCTGCTTGCTTCCTTCCCTTTTCTGTGCACAGAAGCAAGTAAAAGGGTCCGGACTCACAGCATCTTCTGTGATTGGCTGAGACAAGTTGTCTTAGCCAACCACAGGAGACACTATACAACACAAAGATGTAGGGGCACTAGTACTATATTAGATGGTTACAATTATCCAATGAAGTAATATGTACATAAAAGGTGCTCAATGACAACGGATAAATACATATAAATCACAAAGAAACAACAGACGTCATGGCACTCTTATATCTAAAATGTATTCATAGGTACACCAGGAACAGGGCTCAAAAGAAGGGGAATAAGAGGCAAAAAATGCTAATAAATACAGGTATCATCACTGCACTAAAGTGCCAGTGTGCATACTAAAGTGATATTGTGCAAAATAAAGTGCTACCCATAACAACACACCATTAAAAAGAAACTACAACCCAACAGGTACAAAAAGGCTCAGTAAGGCTATAGTTAGCAAACCCCACTAACCCCACACAGTCAGAGAAAGGGGGGGGGATGGTACAAGAGACATATGGTAAGTATCTAAACATGGGAGCCAGAAAATCAATTATATGCAAGTGCAGAAAGGATATACAGAGGAGCAAATACTTATATAGGTATGCCACAGAGTCCTGTACTTGCTGCGGAAGAAGCCTGTAGTTATCAGGCAAAACACGTCCAGCTTTGTTCCCAACATGGTCATGGCTCCCTGTGGACTCTGTGGCATACCTATATAAGTATTTGCTCCTCTGTATATCTTTTCTGTACTTGCATATAGTTGATTTTCTGGCTCCCATGTTTAGATACTTACCTTTGACTGTGTGGGGTTAGTGGGGTTTGTTTACCTCTACCATTGAATTTAGATATATCTATATCTTAATGTGACTTATGTATACATGGGGTGTTTAAAATCCTTAAGCTTGTAACATTTAGATCAGATGAGCATAACTATATACTGGCAGTAACCACGCTTACTATAGCCTTACTGAGCCTTTTTGTACCTGTTGGGTTGTAGTTTCTTTTTAATGGTGTGTTGTTATGGGTAGCACTTTATTTTGCACAATATCACTTTAGTATGCACACTGGCACTTTAGTGCAGTGATGATACCTGTATTTATTATCATTTTTTGCCTCTTATTCCCCTTCTTTTGAGCCCTGTTCCTGGTGTACCTATGAATACATTTTTGTATAGTGCCATGACGTCTGTTGTTTCTTTGTGATTTATAACCACAGGAGACACTGCCCCTTTTATAAACCTCGCAAGGTTGAGGTTTTGTGGGGTTGCCAACCAAATATAAAAAGATTTTTCGGGGGATGGACATATTCTTTAAGTCTTTTCCAATCTATCATTACAAAATATTTTCTATACATTTGTCGATCCATGTCAATACAAGGTTGTGCAAAATATAATCTGCAAAATCTACCATCCAGAAAGAAAACCCTCATTATATAGGATTCTAGTTTTGTATTCTAATTTCATTCTAGATACAATCAACCTTCACACCTTTGATAGAATGATAAAAAGACAGCTCCAGCATACCCCACAGAATCAGCATAACCTACCGCTCCAGCATACCCACCGCTCCAGCATACCCCACCACTCCAGCAATACTCACCACCACTCTAGCAATACCCACCGCTCCAGCAATACCCCACCACTCCAGCATACCCCACCACTTCAGCAATACTCACCACCACTCCAGCAATACCCACCGCTCCAGCATTACCCAAAGCTCCAGCAATACCCCACCGCTCCAGCAATACCCCACCGATCCAGCAATACCCCACAGCTCCAGCATACGCCACAGCGCAGTATACCCCACAGCTCCAGCATACCCCACCACTTCAGCATACGCTACAGCTCCAGTATACTCCACAGCTCCAGCATTCCCCATAGCTCCAGCAATACCCCACCGCTCCAGCAATACCCTGCCGCTCCAGCAATACCCCACAGCTTTAGCATACTCCACCACTTCAGCATATGTCACAGCTCCAGTATACTCCACAGCTCCAGCAGTACCCCACCACTTCAGCATATGTCACAGCTCCAGTATACTCCACAGCTCCAGCAATACCCCACCGCTCCAGCATACGCCACAGCTCCAGTATACCCCACAGCTCCAGCAATAATAGACAGCTCCAGCATTCCCCACCACTCCAGCAATACCCCACCGCTCCAGCAATACCCCACAGCTTCAGAATACGCCACAGCTGCAGTATACCCCACCGCTCCAGCATGCCCCACAGCTCCAGCAATACCAGACAGCTCCAGCATACCCCACAGAATCAGCATAACCCACCGCTCTAGAATACTACACAGCTCCAGCATACCCCACAGCTCCAGCAAATACCCCACAGCTCCAGCAATACCCCACAGCTCCAGCAATACCCCACAGCTCCAGCATAGCCCACATTTGAAAGAAAAAAAAAAACACAGCTTCAGCATACGCCACAGCTGCAGAATACCCCACAGCTCCAGCATGCCCCACAGCTCCAACAATACCAGACAGCTCCAGCATACGCCACAGCTCTAGAATACTACACAGCTCCAGCATACCCCACAGCTCCAGCAATACCCCGTCGCTCCAGCAATACCCTGTAGCTCCAGCATACCCCACAGCTCCAGCAATACCCCACCGCTCCAGCAATACCCCACAGCTCCAGCATAGCCCACATTTGAAAAAAAAAAAAAACATTGCCACTGGGAGCAGAAAAGAAGTTATTTTCCATCCAACCACACCTTGGCCTGGTAAAATTTGGTATAAGACAATATTTGTTGTGAGTTCCTAGATCTGGGAGGGTTTTGTGATACAAGATCATTCAATCTATTTCAAAACTGCACACGTGGCTACGATGCATCAGTTTTATTATCTTAGTTCTGTAGGCTGCCCTCATTATATACATGGCGGATTGTCTCCTGTGAGAAAAGAGGTGATTCTGAACTGTATTCAAGTTGTTGCTGCTCATCCTCCGCTGGAAGGAGGTGTCTCTTGTATAGTGTCTGATAGTGTCTGGTGATTCATCTCTCTCCATCCTGTATGATATACACTTATAACAACTAGAACAAGGCTATGCATTATATATTCAGAGTCATACAGAGCTGCAGTCTGAGATGGTTGTGCTTTATATTCGTTTATATAGGGTAATTAAAAAAATCTGTATGTATTTGATATTTTTAATATGATGGTATTATCATAATCGTAATTAGGGATGGCTGGTTCGGATCCGCCGCGGATTTATCCCGTTCGCGAACGGTGGATTTTCCCGGATTTTCCGCCTTCCGAACTTCCGATTCGTGGATTTTTAGTATTTTCGAAAATTTTCGAAATTACGAGGGTTACTCGTATTTTTGAAATACATATTTTCGAAAATTTTCGAAAATACTAATTTTTCTCGTATTTTTCTCATTTTAATGGGTCCGCTCGCGGATTTTAGAATTTTTTTTGAAAATTCGCGGATCCTCGAGCGGACTGGATTTTGCGAAGTTCGGACATCTCTAATCGTAATCTCAATATTGAGTCATTTGTTTCTAAAGACGGTAATAGTTGTATTTTTTATCTTTGCCAATGATTGCCAACCTTCTTCGATCTACTACAACAGCTGAACATAATTGGTCATTGGGTCAGTATATGTAGAACCCTTATTACACAGGCAAGCAGTTATGGTCAGTTCTGTGAGTGCTCATCCACAGAGGGTAAGAAAAAGTGTGTCACTTCATTGTGTTATTATGGAAATTAAGTGAATCCATAACAGCAATGTCTGCCATAACTGCAGGCTCACTCACAATGTCCATCAGCAAAGCATGTTGGGTATGGCATTAGAATTAAATATAGTATAAAATTAAATAGTGGTCATGGGGGGGGTGTTCCTGTTTGAAACATAGTATACAACAGGGGCTTACCAATATTATTATAATTAATAAAACAGGGCATCACAAAGAAAAATGGCTTCAAATTTGTCCAGGCTCCCTTTAGTATTAGCCTAAATAAAGCACATACTTACAGTTCAGATAATTAGGTTGCTGAATATCACAATAAAAGACACATTTTGTGCAGAGCAATGATAATATACATAATAGAAACCAAGAGTTGTTAAGGTTTATAGATAATGTATGAGTATATTAAAACACGTTCTGCCAAAAGGCATAATTCCTCAGGTCATACCTCCACCAACTCTTAATAATAAACAAAGACCGACATGTGATTTAACACATCCTCTTAGGTGCTGCCTTGAGGTCCACACCTGATGTTGAGTAGACATTACTTGTATATTACTGGTTATATAGACACTGTTGCCTTTCAGAAGAAGATTAACTAAAGCATTACACTAGAATTATAATCTTCTCTCCAGTTGAAATATTCATAATGGCCTCAGGGCAGTATTATTCTCTTTACAAGTTGCATACAAATTAGATGTAATGATTTATCTTGTGAAAGGAAGCAAACTATGAGGTATTCATTTCTATCAAATACAGTTGGATGGGCTCAGAGACACTTTTCCCCCCATGTGTGATAAAAAAAACCCAAGCAGGAATTCGTCCTTCACAACTTCAGTAGAGTTAGTCTCCACAGTACAATTACAGCAACGCCATTTTTAAGTCTTTCCATCACAGAGTGGCACACTTTATTGGAACCGTGCAGATAAGGTTGGTGTGAAAAGAAATAACCAGGGTTGGAGTTTCAATAATGATACTTTTCCCAACACCTGCTTGTAAGGTTTACAACCAATGTACGATCTACTAATTATATTAAAGTAGGTTACGCGATTTAATATTTTGACTACGTCCAGTCATAAGAACTTATGTAGTGGACTGTTATCCACTACATAACAATGATCTTATCTACTATATTTTATATTTATGAATGTTAACAAATTCCTAAAAAATGCAGTCATTGATGCTCACTATCTTCCTGTTTTCCGTGGTCCTTTGCTGTTGGTAAGGTAATCCCCATTTAATCTTTGGCGCTGGTGGCAAATAAAGATTTGTCTCAAAGCCTCGGCAGAGGAGTGTGGGAAGAAAAGGAGGAGCAGCACCCAGAAACATATAAATTTCTAGGCAAGTAGTTTTATCCTTATTAAATGGGGGGGGTGGGGAATCACCTGAACTTATTCCCCTTTAAGGTATAACAGCTCAGTAGACCCGAAGCAGCAAACATTCTGAATGTAGGTGTAATGTAAGGTACTAAGACCTGCATTGTAGGACCACCTGATATTATTCCAGTTTCTTTTTCTGATTTGCTGACGACTAGTCTGTACATTTCGGTTTTTATTACGACCCACCGAAGTTAATAAGTGAAAGAGTTTATTTTACAATGTCATGGAGCAAGATAATTTACATGACATCGTTGCTTTTGGCACTGTGGGACAGGCTGTAGCTCTGTGATGAATGGTTATGCTTAGTTTGAGCTGTATTTCTTTTACTCCCTGTCATAGAGAGAAGGAGATACACATGATTCATTACACTTTGTTCTCTAGATCTCTGCAGACTTTGTTTTACACAGTAGCTCTGCTAAATGGGTTTGTATTACACTGCATCAGCATTAGGGAGAAAATCAGACAGATTCAGCCAGCAACATTTCACCAAATGACAGTTCCTGGTGTGTTTTTTTGTGGTTTTATATTCTGGATTAATGTTGTCTCGGGATACTACGGTCTTGCACAAGCCCTGGAGTGAAACACCTGATTCTGTGAAATGGGAAACTCTATTGCAGATCAGCAGTGTTATGTATTTACATTAAATGAATCACCAATGCAAAACTAAAAAAAAAAGTAAATAGTATTTGCCCTTAGATTAAACAGCTAACTATAACATCCAGAAGTACACATGTTAAACATTTGCTGCCGTGATATAAAAGGAAAGATAAATCAAACTGCCTGTGGATCGACTATAGAGAAAAAGAAAAACATCAAAGTCCGGACACTGCACTCATAGACAATAAATGGATTTTTGGTTCAATTATCATTAAATGCACAATAGTTTAAAACTACATAAACCCTTGTAGGACTCCCCTGACCGCCACTCAGGCTGTTCTTATCCATCTGCTACAGTTTGTATTCACAAAAATGAAGATGATGTCCAATTAAATGGTTTTTAAAGATTCACAGAGAATAAGCATTCTTTCCTACTTGAAGTCTTGCTGACTTTATAATGGGTTAGTGTGACTTTGAAGGACAATTATACTCACCTCTCACCCGCTCCTCTTCTTCTAGGATTGTACCCAGGAACTAAACCGCTAGGTCCTCACCCCTGGGTTCTTTTTATTTAAATTGCTCCATTCCCACTTCCAGTTTCATGATGAGGCCAATAGGAAGATGTTCTCCTTGAAGAGCATGTCTTCTGCATGGACTTGTTGCTGATGGATTGAGGGAGGACAGGAGCTGCCATGGAAAATTTAGGTACGTCAATCTGATTAACCAAGAAGAACCCAGAAGTGAAGACCTAGCAATAAGGGATTACGGTTAAGGTCCCCACCCTGGAAACTATACATGTGTGAAGAGTAGGAGGTGAGCATAGTTCTACTTTAAAACAAGAATTGAAAGTCACCTGCACAATAGGCACAAGGTATTCAATACCACGTCTGTGGCCTTTTTCACATGAATTTTTATGCCAGTAGATAATGGGTACGAGTAACTCAAGGGTTCAGAACAGATTGGAATGTACCCCAAGCTGTACTAGCGATATGGAATCCACTATTGGTAAATTCTCCTCTTACAATTCATATGGAGAGGCAAGATATATATATATATTCACTTAAACAAGAACTATACAATTAAATGTAACATTTGCCGACCTCTCGTTTTTCTTTAATTGCAGAAAAACCAGCAGCTAGTCCTTCCAGTCTGTGTCAGCTTCTCGGCTCCTGGCTTCTCTCCTTCCTGTGTGAGAGCACCATATGCAAACTAAAGAGTGAAAATCTGGTTAAATCTGTTCTGGTTTATTTATTTATTCTATCTCAAATAAGGAAATCACATGTAGTAGATTCAAATTGTACTTGCACTCATATGCAGGTCTCTATTAAGCATGAACACCTTATTTAATTATTTTCGTCACACTGGTGCAAAATGTTCCCCATGATAATAATTTGCAGCCACCAATCAGATGTTGTCAGGTGCAATTTAACTACAACAGACAAGTAAAAAGCTAACATCTGATTGGCTGTTGCAGATTAATATCGTGGGCAAACCTTGGCACCTCTTGTACATGGGCATTCTGGGTGTTCGTGTTCTAATCATATTTACATCAATCAAATCTCATAAGTATTATTACAATACAATCCATATCGAACATAGATCTTTCCAAAAAAAGCCAGTAGTTCAACTTTTATACAGAAAGCATCAACTTCGCCAATCAAGATTTGTATAGACGTCTAACAGCTGGAACAGAATGTGGGTATCAGAGAAGAAAATAAGGGAGTTCCATCTTGTCTGTTCCCATTCCACCGAATATCCCACCAAGCAAACTACCCACTTAACAAATGCAGAATGTTCCTACATATATTTATATATGTATGATAATGACTCATACTGCACTAATTATGGAAATGGTAGTTATCAAGCCTTCAATTTGGGCTTTAAACACTTAAAGAGATGGAAATGTATCGAGAACCTAATTATCATAACACCACATGAAGTTTACAGTAAAGATGGCCAAAACTTCAACCAATAGATTTGTAAAAAAAAAAAAAAAAAATTGCCATTTTGTGAAAATAATTTTGTCTGCACTTTTGATTTTGTGATGACAAACAACCCTAGTTTAGTTTACAGCAGTAACATTTAAAAATTCTATACAAATATCTCCAAGTAATGGAGACACAAATAAATGGTAAAGTAGTGGTAATTTTTCTAGATGATTAACATTACCTAGACATAATTTCTGAAACATGAGTTTTTAGAATTGAGCAATGGTACAGCTTAAATCACCTTAAAATGCTATTTAAGCATTTTTTTTCTGTACATAAATAAATGCTTCTTAAATACTGACTTGTATGCAGGACCCCTAATAGAGACTGTTAAGGTCTTGCCCTTGACCCAGTGCCTGGGTTGATTCAGTTGCTCAGTAGAGATATGACCATGTTTGACCCATCCAACAACCAATCAATAGAAATTACTGTTAGGAACATTCCAAGGAAGTGGGGCATCCTGGGAAGGAGGACCATTACTGAACCTAAAATGGCAGCTCACAGCAAAAAATAGCGATGGGTATAAAACCAACTTTTTTTTAAAATAGAAAAGAATTACTAGGTATGTGTAAAAAAAAACAAATAAATAAATATATATATATATATATATATATATATATATATATATATTTTCCACTAATCTTTCCTTTTCTAGGTCAGGAATAATGTGTAAAAATATTATTGTCTGTGAATAATTTAACTATGATACCACAGGGACCAGTTCCAGAGTTAAATACTAAAAATAGGTTCTTACAGTTAGATCAGAAGGATAGAACATGTTTCGTCATTTCCATTGGTTTCTCCATCAATTCAATCCATGCAGGGAAAGTTATCTTTTAAAACCCACTGGGGCCTAGATATGGGGGGGGGGGGGATAACTTTTGATGAAGTATTCACACCTCTGTGAAAAATTCCTTGTAGGTACTGTAGGTCTCCTTTATGGGGTCGATCCACCACGCAATAATATATATTATATATAACAAAGGACACAGTTTGGCTTACAAAATGATCTGGTTGGTAGGTTGACTGTTCCAATCCTAGCAAAGGAAGCTGTTAATCTGCAGCAACCAATTAAATGTTAGTAGACCTTATAATCAAAAGACAACTATACTGTGTATAGTATATATACTTTACTTTTTAAATATGATAAGTACCTGGAGCAGGTTGGTAGGATTGATTATTCCTACCTCCCAATATTGTTTCATTGAGGAGCTACAGCACATACAGTTTTCATCTGCAAGGTTAGTGCCCTGGGCCATTCTATATTAAAGATAGTGCTGAAGCACTTGGGTAACCTGACAGGAGCAGTTTGCTTTGTGCTGCCGTTCCTCATAGAAATGATATTTGGAGGTAGAATGCACCAATCCTGCCTCCCTGCCCCAGGCACTAATTTTTAACTGTTTTTTAAAAAACACTTTATACACACTATAGTTCTCCTTCAATATTTTAGCCTCACGTATTTTCTGGTAAGGACAGTGACTTGAAGTTATATATGAAGTTGTTATTTTTCCTTGGACAAACGCTGAGATACCATGTCATTCAACAATTAACGTTCACCATACGAGCGCCTTCATTAAATGCCTATATTACTTTCAGACACAATAAACGATAATGATGTTCTGTAGCTTACTTGGCATTACTAGGATTATTTTGCCTGCTGAATCCTAGACATAAAGTATTTTCTGCAAAGGCTTTTGGGAGAGTGAGATTTACTGTCTTGCCCAGTGCTTTTAGGCATAATTTAAGTTTACAGTAATAAATGTCTCTGTATGTGTTTATATGGATACACGCACAAGCGCACATAAATTCAGGTGGAGGCAGAGAGAGCGAGAGATAGGCAAACAGGAGTAGATATTCCAGGAAAGCAGGTGAATAGAATATCCTGCTGAAATGTACAATTCTATTTTAAATTGAATTTAAACTGTCCAAAGGCCTAAACTGTCAGTACTGTAAATATTGCAATAGACCCTTATGAAATGCTGTTTACTTTTACCCGTGGGTGTTATAAAAAGACCAATAATGTTCATTCTCTCTTAGCCCGAGCTGCAGATGTAAGGAAAATCTTTTCCACGCTTATGCCGGTAATTGTATCTGCCACTTTAAAGAATTATTGTGTGTGCGGAGAGGTGTTTGTGGGAATTCATCAATGTAAAGCTATACTAAGTTTGACGATGATGGCAAAATTTAACTGTATTTCTTGCAAGCAAAGCAGCCTGCTGTATATCTCCCAACAAACGCAGCGACGTATGAAAGGTTTCACTTTATAATATGATTGACACAGCAAACTAACAGCGACTGTATTATAATTCACAAATCATTGCAGGGCCGTGTTGCATATCTTTCAGGTCCAGTTAAATCCAGCGGGCACCCACTAAGCTCATTACCCTAGCAATGAGGCTCGTATCTGCAAAATGACAATGAGCCTCACTGTTAGAGGAATGAGCTAATGTTTATAGCTATTATATGGATGGTAAGAAGGACTTGAATTTATACACTGAAATCACTTAGAGGCTGATACAATAAAAGGTGCAAAAGTTTCTCCCATGAAACTATTCTGCAGTAACCAATTAGATCTGTTGTAACCCAATAGAAAGCTATCATATGATTGGACGCTGCAAATTAATAGCATGGATAAAGTTTTGTATAAGCCCCCTAGTTTCTTATAACCTCTTTAATGTTCTAAATACCATGGTGATTGGCTAGAAGACATTTACAAGGAACGGATCAATGGAACACTTACCTACTGGCACTTCACTCACTGCTTCTTCCCAGCAGATGCCACTGTATCCCTAGATATGCTGGGAGTTGGAGTGGCAAGGAATTGGGGGTACTGTATGGGATTACTGTCCAATTAAAGGGCAACTAGTATAGTATAGTATTTGAGGTTGAATAAAGACATACGTACATCCAGTTCAACCCATCTAGCAATATCCTAATTTCCTGCCTAACTGTTGATCCAGAGGAAGGCAAAAAAAAACCACCAAATTTATGAAGGGGGAAAAAATTCTTTCCTGACTCCAAGTGGCAATCGGAAATTTTCCTGGATCAACTCTACTTTATGTATCAATACCAGTAACTTTCAACATTCCTTGTTTGCAGAAACTCATCCAGCTTTTTTTTGAAAATGACCAATGAACCTGCCATAACAACGTCCACTGGAAGACAGTTCCATAGCTTTACCTTTCTCACAGTGAAAAACCCTTTCCGAGCTTGAAGCCTAAACCTTTTTTCTTCAAGTCTTAAGGGATGTCCTCGTGTCCTTTGACATGTTCTATTGGGGAACAATGCCCCAGATAGTTTATTGTATGGCCCGTTAATGTATTTATACACAGTAATCATATCCCCACGCAAACGCGTTTTCTCCAGCGTACATAATTGTAACTTTTCCAGTCTCACTTCATATTCAAGCTCCCCCAATCCCCTTATTAATTTAGTTGCCCTTCTATGAACCCTTTCCATTTCAAATATGTCCTTTTTGTACACAGGATTCCAAAATTGCACTGCATATTCCAAATGAGGCCTTACCAATGCTTTGTAAAGAGAGAGAATTACATTTTCCTCCCTTGAATCCATACCTCTCTTTATACAAGACAATACCATGCTGGCTCTGGCTGTTGCCGCCTGGCACTGCTTGCTACCTTTAAGTATGTTATCCACCAAAACTCCAAGATCCCTTTCCAACAGGGATTCACTTAACACAGAGCCATTTATAGTATAAGTAGCACAAGGATTTTTAAGTCCAAAATGCATCACCTTACATTTATCAACATTGAATTTCATCTGCCACTTAGCAGCCCAATGTGACAATCTATCTAGATCCCCTTGCAACGATTGCACATCCTCTGAAGTTTTTAATGGTCGACAAAGTTTTGTGTCGTCAGCAAACACAGAAACCTTGCTGACAATACCCACTTCCAAATCATTAATAAATAGATTAAATAGAAGCGGCCCCAGCACAGAACCCTGTGGCACCCCACTTAGCACTTTAGTCCATAATGATGAAGCCCCATTAACAACTACTCTCTGCATCCTATTCATTAACCAATTTTCTATCCATGTACAAATGTGACTCCCCAGACCAACAGACCTTATCTTATACATTAGTCACCTATGGGGGACTGTATCAAAAGCCTTTGCAAAATCCAAGTAAACTACATCTACTGCTATTCCAGAGTCTAAATTTCTACTTACTTCCTCATAAAAGCCAAGCAAGTTAGTTTGACAAGATCTATTCCTCCTGGTTACTACTTATAATGTCAGTCCTTGAAAAATACTCTAGAACATGTTCCCTTATTACACTTTCCAGGATCTTCCCCACCACTGAAGATAAACTTACAGGCCTGTAATTACCCGGCTGTGAACGACTACCCTTTTTGAATATTGGAATAACATCATCCTTTTTCCAATCCAGAGACACACCACCGGACATGAGGGAATCAGCAAAAATAAGAAACAATGGCCTAGATAAAACTGAACTCAGCTCCTTAAGTACCCGAGGATGTATTTTATCCGGTCCAGGAGATTTATTAATATTAACCTTCTTTAGTTCTTTCTGTACCATATCCTCGGTTAACCAAAGTGCACTTGAATCTTTTATACCATTATTGCTACTATAATCTATGATATCTGTACTTGGATCTTCTATAGTGTATATAGAGGAAAAAAAATTATTCAAGACATTTGCTTTATCGCCATCCTCTGTAACTAACTTATCCCCATTAATTAATGGTGCCACATTCTCAGTCCTCATCTTCTTACTATTAATATACTTAAAAAATTTTTTAGGCTTAGTGATGCTTTGTTCAGCTATACTAACTTCATTATTAATTTTAGCTAGTTTGATTGCTTTCTTACACTCCTTGTTACAGTTTTTATAATCCCTAAAGGCCCTTTCCGTTCCCTCGGCCTTAAATGCCTTTTTCTTCCTTTCCATTTGCCTCTTTACATCAGAATTCAGCCACATGGGCGCGGATTTATTTTTTTTACATTTATTTCCTAAGGGTATAAATTTAGATGTGAACTGGCTTAAAATCCCCTTGAACACAGTCCACTTCTGTTCAGTACCTTTACCTGATAATACATTATCCCAGTTGACATTCTGAAGAGCTGCTTTTAACCTGGGAAAATGGTTTTTCCTGAAATTAAATGTCTTTGTTAACCCAGCGCACTTTTCCTTTCGATAACAAAGTCCAAATGCCACTATTTCATGGTCACTATTCCCTAAGCCTCCAGTTACCATTATATCTATAATGCGCTCCACAATGTTAGATATTACCAGATCCAACAGAGCTCCTTTTCTAGTAGGAACCTCAACCACCTGTGAGAGAAAATTATCCTGCAGCAAATTCAGGAACTCATCGCCTTTTTCTGTGATGGCAGTTCCACTACACCAATCAATGTCAGGGTAATTGAAGTATCCCCATAATGAGCACACTCAATGCACACTCAATGCCTCAAAACATTACAGAATCAGGAGGATTGGGTTGCTTTCTGATTCAGTATTGTTTTGAGGTTCTATTTGTTATTTAAATGGATAGCAGAATTCCCATACAGTAGTCCCATACAGTAATAGCCATATTACCTCGTGTTATATTCGGGTCAGCATATACTCGAGTATATCTGGTAATAATATGGAGCAAAGGAGTAACTTTCCAATAAAGTTGTGTTCAAAACCAGACAGAATGTCTGAATAGGTCTTTAAGTAAAAGGACATTATGTGCCTATTATGACTTGGTTTGATTTCACCCTTACTAATTGGCTGGAATTACATTCATAGCCGCAGTTCTATGCAAATTGGATATATCCACACAGCTGCTTCTGCCCTTGTGGAATTCAATGCTCTAGCCTTGTTTCTTGTTTTATCTACGCTAACTTCATTAGCCATAGATCTGGGTGAGTGCGTTCAGATTATTGTTGTACTTTATTTATAGAGGACTATCATATTCTGCAACCCTGTACAAAAGGGTGATAAAGTCTACATATTACCAGCACAATAACAAAGAATAGCATGCTGGTTCCAGTATCTGAGATATCCAAACACTGCAGAGGAATGCACTCTCTATATTATTAAGCACTCTCTATATTATAGGCTCGTTATGTTCCCCGGAGTATAAAGCAGGAATCATAAATAAGAGAAATTGGAAATGAACATGGTTGGTATGTAAGTGGTTAAAATTTAGATCTAGAAAATTGTAGTTTGGCCTACATACCATATTACAGCTGTCAAACGTCAACTAAACCCCCTCAACTAAAATTTCCCCCATGGCTGTCCCTACTGTGTAGTGTTAAAAGATCCTAACCTTTCACTGCTGCCCCTTATGGTTGTCTTGCAAGGCCTGGCAAAAGTACAGAAAAATGAAGATAAAACATCTAAATCAGCCCCTAAATGGACTTACCCACCCTTGTTCCTTCAGCTTCCTCGGTTGACCGGTAGCTGTATCAGTCATTGGGTGAGTCTCAGCCAATCACAGACAAGGCTGCCGGTCTGGCCTGTCTGCTGTTCCGTGCATGGAAACAGCAAAAGAGGCTGTGAAGGAGGGAATGAAGGCTGATTAGTCTCACAGACTCCCGCTAGACCACCCCAGTCTCCCGAACTTGAGAGGAGACTTGAGTCTCCTCCCAAGTCACGCCCACTTTGCAAGGCCATGCCCCAAAATGCCCCTAACCCCGCCTCCAATCACCCTAGAACACTAACCACGCCCCTTGTGACAACACACCCTGCCCCCGCATGCCACAACCCCCTCGCGCCACGCCTCCTTTCCCCACCCTGCCCTGAAGCCTGAAGGGGCAGAGTTGGATGTCTGTGTTAAATATCTCTGACAAAGTTGAGTATATATTAAAGAAGTAGAGGGCAAACTGAGGCAGGAAAGCTGTCTGTTAATGCATAGTAGACTAGGAGTGAATTTTGCATCTTTCCATTATCGAATTGTTGACATAGGCTATGTACATACCATCAATTTCAGGTCACCAGACCGATAATGCCATATATCAGCCTAAAAGATTGGATGGTGGATTTGGGGGTGGCTGTGACTGTCCTCGCAATTACAGTGGTAAAAAATGGTCAAAATTTGTTTCTCAGCGTGCTACTTACTTTAACAATTTAAACTGCATGTCCACCTAAAACTAAAACTTTTAATATACTGTTTCTCTGCCTTGCCCACCCCCAACTGCCATGTTAAAACTAAAGTAAACCTTTCCGATTCATACTTACAGCCCCTTCACTCCCACGGCTATCTTCTCCCCCTCTCTGGTAACCGGAAACAGCAGAGAGGGGCCGGACCGGCAGCCACGTCTGTGATTGGCTTCCAGTCATAAAGATAGCCGCATAAGCACAGGGCTGTAAGTATGAATCGGAAACTTTTTTTAATCTAACACAATGGTTGGGGGTGGGCAAGAAAACTATATTAAAAGGGTTGTACGTTAGGTGAAAGGGCAGCCAGATGGGATCTGGAGGGAGGGAGGGGGGAAAGGGCTCCCTTGCGCATGCCGCTGTCTTCTCAGAGGACAAGGAGGAGGCGGAAACCTTTCACACAGGAAGACCCCTACTACTCTTCAGTTTACTGGACTTTGGTAAGGATTTTTTAAAACTACACAGTGGGGCCAGCATTGGGGCAAATTTGGGGTGGAAATGACCTTTAATACCTACTTGATGCTGATAATTGGCCCGCAAGTTCACCCCTAAGAAGAAAAATAGCAAAATTGTTTATAGGGAGCCCCCCCAATCCCAAAACACAATAGTTAAAATTTGAGAAATGTAAGAATAACCTGAAATGCTGTGTGATGTCCTGACTGTTACTGCACTTTCTGCTTCCTGCTTCTCTCATTTAGAAATTGTCTCTCATCACAGCCTGTGACTGAATGCTATTCCCCTAAGTGCCTCCTCTGAGAATGTGCAAGTTCATTAAGAGCTCAGAAAGTGGGTGGAAACCTTTTGAGAAGCAGAGGAAGGGGAGAAGAACATTTTACTGCATAATAGGTTAGGTTTAATTCTGACATCTGTTCACTTTCACTTTCCTGCCTTTGCTACCATCCAACTCAATGATTAACACATTTACCAAAAGTCATGGCCCTGTTAATTTTTTTGCTGCATCCTTATAGTTTCTAGGATTGGCATCTGGGTGGGTTAAATACCTTCATGCACCTGCAGACTGTTGAGCCAGTGGTTTGTTTCTCTAAGCAAGACATGATATTAATAATTTGCTAAAATACTATTGCCTTTCTGTATTGTGTGTTTGATCAAATGTCAAACTCTAACATTAGGCAACAGCCAATAGGATTTCATTAGAACCGTAAACGTGTGTTTCTAAGAACAGATTAGATTAGCTAAATCTTTGGCTTTCTGTTCTACAGCTATAGGAAAGCTCTCAAACCTGCCAATGTTAATCAGACATCCATAAAAAGGAACACATGGTATGTTCTTATTCAGACAAATTCGTGCAGGTCCCTGATTGGTGGAATTGGAGTTTGATGATGCATGGCTAGAGTTAAATATTAAAGGTAAATACTGTGGTCAGTAAATAGTGTCCATATTTGTACTCGTTTTTTTTAGCATGATTTACTGACCATGGTATTGAACACCTTCTATAAACACCATGATGTCATATATATGCTCCTTTAAAAAAGTTAATGGGGAAATTGTAAGTAGAAAGAAGGCATTCACTGTAGGCTGTGATCATTTCCATTAACCTAACTCCTCTGTTATGTGCAGTATCTGGAAGGAACTTTGGCTAAAGTGTAAAGGACTAAACTGTTATCCATTTAAAGGAGAACTAAAGACCCATTTTAAGAGTTGGACATTTCATGAGGTCCCAACTCTAGCTCCAGTTTCTTCTTAGGTTTGTCACATGATCACTAACAACTTGATGGCACCCTTTAAGGACATAAACATTGAAATGGGGCAATAGAACCATTCTGTCTCATAATGCCTCAATTCTGAAACATATATTATGGTGGGGGGAATATTCAAGTAGACTGCATCCTACCAGTAACTGGTAGGATACAGAAAGAGCTTCTTCCTTTTGGCATTGGGTAACATTTGCATAAGTAACATGTCATTAAACTGGTGTTCTGAAATGTGCATTCAGCACAGCAGTCTCCTTGACTCTGCTTTAGTCCCTTTTGCTCACATCCTGTGCAAAGGCAGATTGATGCATTTCATACTTAGTAATGTAACGTCTGGTAGGCAGAATTTTTGCAATGCAGACCCATTGAATTCAGTTCTCTGGAATGATTTTCTGATTAATTTCATTGTGTTCTATGTTTTCCCCTTAACAGCTGGCAGTCTGGCATTGACTAATTTTCAGCATCTTTACTGCGTATTCATACATTTCCTAATGGGAAATCCAACCCTGACTCCGCCAGACTATCTGTTGCTTTTTCAGATTATACTGTACAGTGCAAATTGGGAAATGGGCCCTTGTAATAGCACAGATATATTTAAAAGAAAGGATAAAGCTGGGTACACAGATTTTTTAAAGATGACAGATAGAGATGGACTATTCGAATTCAAATAAATTCAGACTTCTTGAACTATCCGGACCCGGATTTTCGGACTTTGGATAAATATTGAATGTTCGACTTTGCGAGTAAAATGCCTATTATACCTATACGCGAGCATCGAATCCGGTGAGTAAAGGGTGCATTAAAGCCTATACATGATTTTCGAATCCGCAAGTAAAATGTCCATGGTATCTAGGTGCGAACGCCAGCATCCGAATCCGCGAGTAAAGTGTCCATTAAAACCTATATGCGAGCCTCGAATCCGCAAGTAAAGGCTCCATTAAAGTCTATACGTGAGCATCGAATCCGCAAGTAAAATGTCAATGGTATCTAAGTGCGAACGCAAGCATCGAATCCGTGAGTAAAGTGTCCATTAAAACCTATACGCGAGCATCGAATCTGCGAGTAAAATGTCCATGGTATCTAGACGCGAACGTGAGCATCAAATCCACTAGTAAAGTGTCCATTAAAACCTATACGCGAGCATTGAATCCATAAGTAAAATGTCCATGGTATCTAGGCGCGAACGCGAGCATCGAATCTGCGAGTAAAGTGTCCATTAAAACCTATACGCGAGCATTGAATCCACGAGTAAAATGTCCATGGTATCTAGGCGCGAACGCGAGTATTGAATCCGCGAGTAAAGTGTCCATTAAAGCCTATACGCGAGCATCGAATCCGCGAGTAAAATGTCCATGGTATCTAGGCGCGAACGCGAGCATCGAATCCGCGAGTAAAATGTCCATTAAAACCTATACGCGAGCATTGAATCCACGAGTAAAATGTCCATGGTATCTAGGCGCGAACGCGAGTATTGAATCCGCGAGTAAAGTGTCCATTAAAGCCTATACGCAAGCATCGAATCCGCGAGTAAAATGTCCATGGTATCTAGGCGCGTACCCGAGCATTGAATCCGCGAGTAAAGGGTCCATTAAAACCTATACGCGAGCATCGAATCCGCGAGTAAAATGTACATGGTATCTAGGCGCGAACGAGCTCAAAAATAGCACGAGTGAGAGTAAAATTGATTTTTCAAATGTCCTGGATATTCGAACATGTTCCCCAGACCATTTCCCAGGTCCCACAGCCATTTACATTAAGTTACCATTAATATTTAATTTTGTATTTCATTAGAATTTTTCGAACTATTTGACTCCCATTGACTTTAATCGGTCCGTTTTTGAACTTTTCATATAGTTCAAAAGTTTGAAAACGGACCGAACTTTCGAAAGTCCGGCCATCTCTTATGACAAACAGGATCTGCTGTCATTTTTCAAAAATCAGGCTACACACAGTCCCAAGCATAGAGAGAACACTCGGGACTGTGTGTTCCCTCGGCCGTGGCAGACTCCCCTATAGGGAGTCTACTGTGGCCGAGGGAAATTTTTCCTCTTTCCTAAACGAGTGCCCGTACGTTCGGTGGCCATGCGCTCGTTCGGGAAAGCTTGGTACACACAATACCTATAAAGCCCCGATACTGTTAGGTGGTATCAGGGCTTTATCTGTACTGTGTGTACCTAGCTTAAGAAGCAGATATATTGTTATTCGACCGCTTCAATATCCTGTACAGCCATTGCATGAATTACGCGCATGCGCGCTATGGCTATGGCTGTACAGGAGAGTGAAGCAGTTGGAGATTCCAGCTTGGCCGCGGTGGATCGCGTAAAAGGTAAGTTACCTCCCATCTTCATTCTTGGGTCCCATCTTCATTCTTGGGCCCTGCAATACTGATTGAAGATCGGAAAGTAAGGCACTGCTCCTTAACCTCCCGATCTTCAATCAGTATATTAAAGGAATAGTTCAATTCGAGAGTGAACTATTCCTTTAAAAGGGCAATTATACTTACCTCCTTCACCCACCCCTTTTCATACATTAAAAGTACCCAAGATAATGCTCTTAACTACTAGGTCCTCACCCCTAGGTTTACATTCTATCAGCTGTTATACTTATACCTTAATTCTGACTCTCTGTCCTATTCTAGCCTGCTTCTGCAGTCTGGGACTTGGCCAATAGGGAGACACATATCTTGCAGAGCCTGTCTTGCCATAGTTATAATTGACAATACAGGGAGGGGATGAAGCTGGACTGAACAGGCAGTCAAGCAAAAATTAAGCATAGTGAGTATAACAGATGATCGAGAATGAACCCAGAGGTTTACAACTTTGTCTATAGTTGTAATGTAAGAGAACAGCATTGGAATCATACCTAATTTACTTATCATTCTTTAATAAACCCCAAGAAAACACTTTAAAAAAAATCTGCCCCAAGGTGCTAATACGTTCAGTGCCTGCTCTTGCCATTAACTCTTCAGTGCCAGAAGACTTCCCCAGAGTATTGCCATTAACACTTTCAGTGCCTGTAGAGTATTACCATTAACCTTTCAGTGCCAGACTTTTAGTGCCAGCACTTTCCCAGAGTATTGTTATTAACCCTTCAGTGCCAGCACTTTCCAGAGTATTGACATTAACACTTTAAGTGCCAGCAGTGCCACCTTTAACCCTTTTAGCTGTCAGCATTGACATACAGTATGCTTCTGCTTTAAGAATTACTGCTGGATAGGCAAGTAGCATAGACTAAAAAAAAAAAGACATTTGAGAGGAGGGGTTTATTAAAACATGGCAGAGTCTGGCAGTGTCTAGGAAGTTATTTTGGTAAACCTTTTCAGAAATACAACTTCTCACAATTTTTACTTAGCAATGTGTTTCAGGGTTCTTTTTAAAGGTACAGTGGAAAGGGTTTTATTTAACCCTTTGGAGACCACAGCTGCCCTTTAATTCCCACACTAAAGAGGTTGTATTATTAGAAATTGATAAATATAACCTTCATCTAAAAAGTAAACAGGGCTGCTTTAGAGCAATCTTTATTTGATTGAGGTTTGATTATTTTCAGCATTTGATATGTTGCTACAATTACAGATTTAGGGAGAGAGAGGAGCTACTTTTAATAATTTTACCGCCCCTTTAAATCAACAGAGTAATTGGTTTGCCTAAAAAAACCTTCAGTAGCATTGATTAAATCTTCAAATTTGTCTTTCCATTTGCCTAAGCTGGACAGATGTATAAACCTACTTTTTCATGTTTCAATAAGGAAAATCTTTAAATAAAGATACAAGCCAGTGTATTTAATTACCATAGTATCATTTAAATATGTGTTTAATTACTAATCTAATCATTATCTCTTTTTTTTTTACCACGTGCAGCTGTGCTGATAATTGCCGCATATTGCAAACGAAAATGTTAAATTATTTTATAATCTTATTTACCTTTCAAAAAGAGTCTCAGACATTACGGCGTAGCCTTCTGTTTTGTAGTGCTGCCAGTTTGAATAAAATGTACATCTGACTGCAGTAGTTTTATACAGTTCCCAGTAATGTTTGGACAAGTACACCACCAAAATCTTAAATAGAAATGCAAAAGAGAAGGGTGCTTATATCCTTTATACAACCATAGAACTTTATTGTGCACAAAAAATAAAGTTTTTTTTTAATGCACAAGAACTATAGGGTATATAAAGATAAAGTACCTGGGGTAAGGAGGTAGTATTGGTACGTTCTACCTCACAATATAATATTTATAAGGAGTGGCAGCACAAAGAAAACTACTTCTGCCAGGCTTCCTGAGTGCTTCAACACTATCTTTAATACAGGGCACTAACCTGCTCTAGCTTCTCAACAAAATAATATTGTGAGGTGGGAATAATCAATCCTACCTCCCTGCCTCATGTACTTAATTTTTAGTTGTTCTATAAAGCATTTCAGATGGAAGCATTCGAAAACTATATCATAAAGTACATATCCAGGAATAAAGAGGAACTAACCCACCAGGTACACAGATTGGGGCATAGTTTTGGCTGTCAGACCCAAAGTTCCATACCAAAACTATGAAATTTCAATGATAAATCTTTGGTAGTAACGTGTTTAGACCTGAAACCCTGTTTTATAAAGGAAGTCTGTGAGCATGGTGACAGGGATATCACCTGCACAAGTACAATTTTGCCTGTTTCACAAAACTGTGAAACCTGAAATTCTGTTGTTAAAAAAAAATGTTCTTACAGTCTTGCAGTGGTTGGACTAGGAGGACTATGCTTGCTTCTCTCACCTCAGCTGATAAGCAAGTGTCTCTATGTCGCTATGATCGAACTATAGTCCTATAAGTAAACTTTACAGTCATTGTTCTTCCTGTTCAGTAGTAGGAATACTCTATTAAAGGCATTCCTTTCCCTAAATGACAGACCCGAAGTCCTGTCTTACATAAAGAAAGAGTCTGGAGTACTAAACAAGAACATCTTCATAGTACAAATCAATGATATCTAGAAGTTTGCTGCCCTCAATGAATCTATTAAGGAGATCAATCAATAATAGAACAAAGGGGCAGAACTTTCACTCTTTAAAATTCCAACACAAAACTTGCTAAGAACATAAAAGCCTTGTTATAAATAGGAGGACATTCCTATACATGTCACAGAGCACAGACAATAGAATCTTTGAACATCAATCAAAAGTGAAGCCCTCTGAAGTATTGAGCCTCTACATGAAACACATTAGATCACTGTTTATGGCCAAGTGGCAGAAGCTTTAAGCACACAGTTAAATGAAATAAACTCATCCTTGTCATATATGAGTAAAATGTGCGTTTTATAGTAACATAAAATGGTATTTCTTTGTCCATTGTTTATACACAAAAAGGTCTCCCGCTGTGTTGTCTCATTGTATGCAATGTTGGTCCATTATTTGTGTACAGTAAAATATGCTTAGTTACGCCACAGACATCTTTGTTAGAATATGACAATAAAATGTTCTGTAGAATGCAGCTACTGCAAAAGCAGAGAATAGTGTCACCAAGTGTCCCTACTGTACCCAACCACGGAAGCAACTTAACATTAATTACCAAAGACCTGGATGACTAAAAGATGTAATGCTTCCAGTTACCCAGAACATGGCAGCCATGGTGGGACAGTAACAGACTTATTGTACAGTAAGCATAGCTCAGTGCCACCTATTTTCTCATGTATGTAGCAAATTAAGGTGCACCATGTTCATTTGTTTCATAAATGAAATGAAATAAGGTGGCAATGCTATATTGGCCGCTATATATGGAGGCGCACATCTTACCTGACCGGGATTCCACCATTCAGTTAGTCTTGCAAAGGGGTTTACAGTATTGTGTGATCGCAGTCAGGTAAGTAGCGTGTTTTTCCTTACTACATCGGCCCATGTTGGTTTAAACTATCTACTGTATATAAACAAAGACATTTTATTACTTTAATCAGACACCATTTCACAAACAAATATAGGGACAGGTATATTCCGTATTTGTCCTTATGTATTAATAAACTGTCATTTTTGAGATTAGATAATCCAGCTGGGGTGTTTGCATGTTGCACTGTGCACCTTATTAATGACTAGCAGTTGTACCCGGCGTTGCCCGTGTACACATGTGGGTAAAGTATTTTTTACGTGCAGGTGTGTGTTTGGCTTAGATGGAAGAGATAGTGGGAAAAAGAAGTGCCCAGTTGGTAATGTACGTCATGTATGTAGTAGTTATGAGGTTATGAGGAGGTGACATTGCTTGAGGGACGTATAGCACATATGTTTATAGCAAAACTTTACATACAACGTTATCAGTTTTTCCACTTGGAGCGTAAATATACAAATGTTGTGGTGAACATGCTACATGGAATTTGCCATGGGGAAAACAGATGATTGCAACTGAATACCGCAGTACTTGAGTGACTGACGTGCGTCATTGTCTCTGAAACATGTGACGTGCGGGCTGTTGTTAAAGTCGGGCTTCATTCTGTTGCACTGAGGCTATGAGGGTTTGAGCTCTGTGTTTTTATTAAGCGTGCACTATTTTTTTCTTTTTGCGCATTAGTTAGCAGTATGTCACCTTGTTTGCACTTTAACACTTTATCCTTGCTCAAGGACCACTTTATATTGACTATTAGATCCCAATCAATAAAGTTAGTTTATGGTCCCAATTGAAAGTGCCAAGATGTCTTTGTTCTTTTAGTTGTAACTAAGTGTGTAACATGGGGGCAGTGTGTGTCTGGTGCTTAAGTCCAGGTAATGCAGGTAATTCCCATGTAGTCCATAACCCCCAAGCGTCCTGGTTTGAGTAGGTGGATGGGGCATGTCTGCGATGTTGTGGTGGGTGGGGGCACGGCATTCTAGGGTGTGGATGATCTGGGGGCTTGTCTGTGATGTTGTGGTGTCCAGGAGGCTTGGACGTGACATTTGGTGGTCACGATATTTGGGGGCATGGCCACAATGTGTAGACATTTAGGGGCATGAGTATGATGTTTTGGGGCATGGGTGTCAATTTTATGGGTGTGGTGTTTAGGGGTGTGTCTGTGAAGTTATGGACATGGACAGGATGTTTGTGGATGTGGGCGTGATTATGGGATGTACCTGTGATGTTTGGGGTCATGGCCATGATGTATGGGGACGGATCATAATTTTTTGGAGGGGGAAGGTGGGGGGGGTGGTTGAGTACAATATCTGGTGGCATGCTCACAATATTTGGGGGCATGGTTGCGATGTTTGGGGGCATGGTAGTTATCTTTGGGGGGTGACCTTGATGGTTGGGGTATGAGCATGACCGTGATGTTTAGGTGTGTGGCCGTGACAGCAATATCTGCGGATGTGGTAACATTCCAGGAGGCTCTGCTTTAAATTTCTTAGCATGACAATAACCGCAAATGTGATTCATATCACCAATAGTAACATAGTCTTTCCAGGGTTTATATTTGTATATAAATGTCATTCATATCACCAATAGTAACATAGTCTTTCCAGGGTTTATATTTGTATATAAATGTCATTCATATCACCAATAGTAACATAGTCTTTCCAGGGTTTATATTTATATATAAATATGATTCATATCACCAATAGTATCATAGTTTTTCCAGGGTTAATATTTGTATATACATGTGATTCATATCACCAATAGTATCATAGTCTTTCCAGGGTTTATATTTGTATATAAATGTGATTCATATCACCAATAGTAACCTAGTCTTTCCAGGGTTTATATTTGTATTATAAATTTGATTCATATCACCAATAGTAACATAGTCTTTCGAGGGTTAATATTTGTATATAAATGTCATTCATATCACCCAATAGTAACCTAGTCTTTCCAGGGTTTATATTTGTATATAAATTTGATTCATATCACCAATAGTAACATAGTCTTTCGAGGGTTTATATTTGTAGATACATGTGGTTCATATCACCTATAGTAACATAGTCTTTCGAGGGTTAATATTTGTATATAAATGTCATTCATATCACCAATAGTAACCTAGTCTTTCCAGGGTTTATATTTGTATATAAATGGGATTCAAATCACCAATAGTAACATAGTCTTTGCAGGGTTTATATTTGTATATAAATGTGGTTCATATCACCAATAGTAACACAGTCTTTCCAGGGTTTATATTTGTATATAAATGTCATTCATATCACCAATAGTAACATAGTCTTTCCAAGGTTAATATTTGTATATAAATGTCATTCATATCACCAATAGTATCATAGTCTTTCCAGGGTTTATATTTGTATATAAATGTCATTCATATCATCAATAGTAACCTAGTCTTTCCAGGGTTAATATTTGTATATAAATGTCATTCATATCACCAATAGTGACATACAGGGAGATTCAATAAAAGTTCTTATCGTTTAAAATAGTGCTAATTTTGCCCCAACCAATCAGAACTTATGTAACATTTGAAAGCTAACATCTGATTGGTTGGGGCAAAATTAGCACCATTTTAAACGATAGGAACTTTTATTGAATAACCCTGATAGTCTTTCCAAGGTTTATATTTGTATATAAATGTCATTCATATCACCAATAGTAACATAGTCTTTCCAGTGTTAATATTTGTATATAAATGTCATTCATATCACTAATAGTAACATAGTCTTTCTGGGGTTTATATTTGTATATAAATGTCATTCATATCACCAATAGTAACCTAGTCTTTCCAGGGTTAATATTTGTATATAAATGTCATTCATATCACCAATAGTAACATAGTCTTTCCAGGGTTTATATTTGTATATAAATGTGATTCATATCACCAATAGTAACATAGTCTTTCCAGGGTTTATATTTGTATATAAATGTCATTCATATCACCAATAGTAACACAGTCTTTCCAGGGTTAATATTTGTATATAAATGTGGTTCATATCACCAATAGTAACATAGTCTTTCCAAGGTTAATATTTGTATATAAATGTCTTTCATATCACCAATAGTAACATAGTCTTTCCAGGGTTTATATTTGTATATAAATGTCATTCATATCACAAAGAGTAACATATAATTTTCAGGGTTTATATTTGTATATAAATGTCATTCATATCACCAATAGTAACATAGTCTTTCCAGGGTTTATATTTGATAATATCGAGGAGCAAGTTGTAATGTCTTCCTCTTCCCTCTGTTGTAGAAACTGTTGTTCTGTGTGCAGCTCTCTGAGTTGTGTAGCCGTACATTACATTGTTGTTGTGTCACTGAACTGGACTCCCCCAGGAAGTCTTATTTTGCCTATGGAAAAAGGAGGGGTGCGAGTGAAGCTGTGCCTGATACACATATCTATGGCATTTAGATGTTTTTTGATTGGTTGAAACTGGCACATGTTTTACAAACACATAATTGGGTGTAATACAGAAACTTTCTTACATTTCCTTACACTTTCTTTTTAGTCTAAACACATGCAAACATTTTATCAGTGACAGGAGTGTGGCTAAACCTTGCACTTTTACTATTCCATATGAAACAGGAGTACCAGCTAGTGGAAGTATGTTCATAACTTTATATATTTTGTCTTGTTCCTAATATGTGAGTACCATATATACTTGAGTATCAGCTGACCCAAGTATAAGCCAAAGAACCTATTTTTACCTCAAACTGCTACCTCTACTGCCTTCTAGGGATGTACTTTGGGTTCTAATAGAACCCAGTTTTGAATCGAATCCAGCGGTTTCGAAGTCCCGACGAAACTTTCAGAACTCCCGGATTTTTCGAAACGCAAATTTTCAGAGTTTTCGATTTTTATCGAAAATTCGATAATTATCGAAATCGAAAGTAGATGATTATCAAAATTGAAAGTAGATGATTATCGAAATCGAAAATAGATGATTTCGGTAACCCTCGAATGTATGTGCCGATTTCGCCAACCCTCGAATGTACAAGCTGATTTTGGTAACCCTCGTATTTGTGATATCGGTAACCCTCGAAAGTAATGTTCGATTTCGGTAACCCTCGAAAATAGCCTGCGAAAGCTCGAAAACAGCCCGATTGTGAGGAAAGATAGATTTTAAATGAATTTTACTTATATTTACGGGTTCCCCAGACCATTCCCCAGGTCCCTGTGTTATTTACAGTAACCTACTATTACTATTTCATCCTTCAAATTGATGGAAACATTCAAATTTTTTTTCTCCCATAGACTTCTATGGGTCCGTTTTTCGAATCTTCGAATTTAACTGTAAATTCGAAAATTCGAAAACGGGACTAAACTCATCAGTTGCGAACATCTCTACTGCCTTCTGATTCTGTATTGTTTTGAGGGTTTAGTTGCCCTTTAAATGGACAGTAGAATTCCCATACAGTTAGTCCTATACAGCCGGATTGCAGAGGTAGCTAGGGGAGTATAAGCCGAAGTTCGGTTTTTATGAAAACCTCAACTTATACTTATATACGGTACATATATTTATGGTCATTTTGATAGTAATCCCCCACCCTTATATGTTCCTATGAAAATATAAATAATAATATTCTTATACAATAGGAGGGAGGATAGATAGATATATAGATAGATAGATAGATAGAGAGACAAACAGACAGACAGACAGACAATAGATAGATAGATAGATAGATAGACGGACAGACAGACAGACAAACAGACAGAGAGACAGACAGACAGACAGACGATATATAGACAGACAGACAGACAGATGATAGATAGATAGATAGATAGATAGATAGATAGATAGATAGATAGATAGATAGATAGAAAGATAGATAGACAGACAGACAGACAGACAGATAGATAGATAGATAGATATATAGATAGATAATGCAAATGAAGCTACCTGTAGAACAAATCAGATTTATTAGTCCCATGATGAACATAATGCCATATTACCCCTTTAACTGGCTGAACAGCCATCTAGACTTTTTTAAAAGCCTTTCTCTGCTAAGCTTCTTTCCAGACTAAGAAATTGGTCTCTAGAGGCTCCTCTATGGATAGAAGAAACAGTTAATAGACATAACTAAGTTTGCAATTAAACAAGCGGAACCTTAGTAATTAAGTTTAGCCCATCTTTTTGAATGTCTTGTCAGAAAGTCATTGTAAGTGTAAAAAACAAAAGCAGCTTATCGTTGGGGTTCCCCATATTCCAGATTGTGACAACGATAGGCATTTTTGTCTGTTAAAAGGAAGCACAAAAAAACTTTTAGAAACGGATTATTGCCTTGCAGAAACAAATCTTATTAATCCTTTCTACATCATAGTGTAAAAATCTAATACTTGATGGCCTTTTCCTTAATTAATGTGAGAATAATTGTTTAGTTGGCGCCCCCTCCTCTCTCTCTTCTCACATCCTCCAAGCTCCGTAGAATTCAGACTTAGAAATGTTGAGCGTTGCTATAATTCAGGCGCTTAGTAACCCCTCAACAATTTCTCTTACCGGACCGTGCTAGTATGTTTCACTATAGTACAATTTTTTAATGCACTGAAGCTATAAGAAGCCTATCTCAAATGACCCCTGGAAGATTATCCAAACATCATTAACTGAGACAACTGAAGAATGAATTTAGATTTACAATAACCCATTTTCCCAGACTAAGGCAAAACTATGAGATTCATGGCGCCATCTTAAGCCTTCTATTTTGCAGTAATACGAGCAGAAGCATTTCGATCACGTCAATCACACGCATGAACAATAACGTAGGCTTTATCTTATTATAAATTCATACCTCTGCGATACAGCCGTGATTCACGTAGAGATGCTATAAAAATATGGCCATTTTGTTTTCTTTTTTGGATTAGCACAACTGCGAGGCAAGATAACCAGGGTATAATATGACATCATAAAAGTGAATTATTACGGAGGAGAACGGTAATTAGGCCATGAAAATTGGAAATAAAAATCTTGCAGGCTGGAAGATATTTCTGTTTATGCCATTAGTTATTTCTTGTTTTCCCTGACATTTTGTTGAGAACACACAACAGTTGTCCCATAGCATGTGAAGAGACAATGTATTCTTGACAATTAATCCCTGGACTTCGAGAGAAAAACGACAGGGAAACCGGTGGTATTGGACAAACAATGTTTAACCATTTACCCTCCATTTTCAGACTGAGCTGATGCTGTTTGTAACCGTAGAATAAAATAGATTATCCATTTTTGGCTTCTGAGAAAGGCAGTTTTATTTAGTGGCAGGTGTAAGTAAAATGTTTGTTTCAGCTGTCAAGTGGTCACAGCAAATAGGTTAATCAGCTGCTTCAGACAGAGTTTGTGTTAATGATGCTTGTCCAGCCTCATTAATTTGTGCATACTCTGGGCAACCACATAACTTGCCATAGGTGAAGGTTCCTCAAGGTGTTCCGTTTATATGTCCGTACCAATGACATTCTGCTTCTACAGAAAACTGTCCTCAAGAAACTATTTGGGGGTTTGACTAGTACATTTACTGTAAGATTTACATCTATGAAGGACAATATCACTTACAGTAATTCAATGGCCTTTGAAACAGCTGCTTTTATTGCACCCCCTTAATTTCCATGATGAAGCCACTGTCTACAATGAAGTCTCTTGTGTATATGGTAAAATAGCCAATTTTAAAGTTATAGTATTTGATGTTCCATTTAATGTGAATGTTGAATTTACTGTAACATTGGTGCAGCAGCAGTTCATACCTTTTGACATTTACTAGCCAGATCATGGTTTGTGGATTTAAAGGGACTGTCCACGCCTCTACACAAAAATCTTAACCTGCTACAAAAAAACGCAAAAACAGGACCTCATTATGTTTAAAATTACCAAATCCGCTCCCAGACAGAGTTATTATACTTACAAGCTCCTCGCTCCACCGCCGCTTCCGGTTTCCTCACTCCCTCTCCACTGCAGCTGCTGTGTTCTTTTTCTGTTCTTGAGCAGCCGCAGTGAAGACTGCTCCGGCAATGGCAGTCAGTGATTGGCTGGGAC
This sequence comes from Hymenochirus boettgeri, assembly GCA_019447015.1. NCBI lineage: Eukaryota > Metazoa > Chordata > Amphibia > Anura > Pipidae > Hymenochirus > Hymenochirus boettgeri. The sequence goes on from CM033471.1 coordinate 230,594,006, forward strand.
GTCCCTGTCACGGCGGACACTGACTGCCTCACCCGGAAGTGCAGAGCCGTGGCAGTGGAGCAAGAAGGAACATGTAAGTATACCGTAATAGCCCAGTGTGGGAGCGGAATTGGTAATTTTAAACATAACAAAGTCCTGCTTTTGGGGGGTTTTGCAGCAGGTAAAGATTTGTGTGTGGAGGGGTGGACATAGAAGAAATTAGGTTATCCATGGGGATTGGGGTTGGACATTTCCATTTAAGATAACATTTGGAAATATGAGATAAATACTGGAAATTAGTGCTGGTTTCAATATGACAAAGTTGTGATTATGACTAACTTCATATTTAAGTTTAAACGATATAATAATACTTTACTAAAAATACTGTTGTTAATTACGGATGTTAAAGCGAGATACCGCAAACCTTTCTTTTCCTGTCGGTGTCAGCAGAAAGTGAACATGGCTTAGGAATACTTTGTCATCTGTCCAGCCATCCCAAGATGCTTACTCTCATACACAATAGAGCTTCTCATTATGTCCTCCCCAGATATAAAGTTATTTATGTTATCCCAAACAGCAGAGTGCAATTGATGGCTTTGATGCTTTCAGAGGTGCACTAAAATGCTTGAGGGAAGGAGAAGATATTGTTTTTATTATTATCCTGCCTCCGTGAAGAAACATTTATACAAGCGAGTAAGACAGAATTGAGGGGCATACACAACTGGGTGTGTTAATCCACTGGCTTTAGGTCACACACACAGTTGTGGTTTCCAAAACAGAACCTTAATAAAGGGCTGAGCGTGGACCCTAAATGTTACCTAGTTTGTATTACTCCAATGGAGAAATAAATACGTACATATTGCACTAAAACAGCCTCTGGATTCAGGCAGCACAAAATCAAGTATAGGGCCATATTTATAATGGCGAGATATGGTAAATCTATGATGTGTTTTATAGATATATTTTTCAATGTGCCCATATATGGTCTAAAGTTATTGACTCTTTCTACTATAATAAAGGGAGCCGGTAATGAAAATTCACTGTTATAGAGTGGTCGGCTGTGGCAAATATGTCCTATGGACCACACATTTGGTGATGAAGGGCATGTCAAATTGCCTGTTCATCTGATCCAGGCAAACGGGTGACTGACAGTATTCACTGACACTTATTTAGTGGTAACCCATTTAGGAATCCCCCCCTGAAAATCCTGTGCTTGCCGACGGGGAACCTTTACTATCTGTTCTCACTGGTGCCTTTACTGTTTGTTCTCACTGTATGGGACCTTTACTGTCTGTTCTCACTGTATGGGACATTTACTGTCTGTTCTCACGGTATGAGACCTTTACTGTCTGTTCTCACTGTATGGGACCTTTATTGTCTGTTCTCACTGTATGAGACCTTTACTGTCTGTTCTCACTGTATGGGACCTTTACTGTCTGTTCTCACTGTATGGGACATTTACTGTCTGTTCTCACAGTATGGGACCTTTACAGTCTGTTCTCACTGTATGGGACCTTTATTGTCTGTTCTCACTGTATGAGGCCTTTACTGTCTGTTCTCACTGTATGGGACCTTTATTGTCTGTTCTCAATGTATGGACCTTTATTGTCTGTTCTCACTGTATGGACAATTCCTGTCTGTCTCACTGTATGAGCCTTTACTGTCTGTTTCTCACTGTATGGGACCTTTACTGTCTTTCTCACGGTATGGACATTTACTGTCTTTTCTCACTGTATGGACCTTTACTGTCTGTTCTCACTGTAGACCTTTACATTCTGTTCTCACTGTATGGGACATTTACTGTCTGTTCTCACTGTATGTACCTTTACTGTCTGTTCTCACTGTATGGGACCTTTATTGTCTGTTCTCACTGTATGAGACCTTTACTGTCTGTTCTCACTGTATGGGACCTTTATTGTCTGTTCTCAATGTATGGGACCTTTATTGTCTGTTCTCACTGTATGAGGCCTTTACTGTCTGTTCTCACTGTATGGGACCTTTATTGTCTGTTCTCAATGTATGGGACCTTTATTGTCTGTTCTCACTGTATAGGACAATTACTGTCTGTTCTCACTGTATGGGACTTTTACGGTCTGTTCTCACTGTATGGGACCTTTACTGCAGTGGCGGCTCCAGCTCCAGAATTTTCCAGGGGCACAACATGGGCACAAAGGCTAACAACTGGGGTACATTAAAAAAAACACCAATAATATATGTCATTAGAATGTAAGGTGTGATGAAACAGCTATTACACAACCTTACGGTTAAACTGTGTGTGTTTTTACAGAATTTTAAGTTTAAGAATTAAACCACAAGATTAGTTGAAGAGCATGGCTACATACAGGGAAATGCCGCTGTCTGTCCATCTATATATCTATCTTTCTATCTCTGTCTTTTTATCCATCTGTCTGTCCAGTCTATCTATATATGTATCTTTCTTCTTCTCTCTGTCTGTTTATATCTATCTATCTTATATCTGTCAGATAGATAGGCAGATAATAAGCTAGATATGGAGATAGTAGATATGTTGGTATATGGATAGACAGATAGATAATATGTTATAGACGATGATGTAGATGGATGGTGTATAGTAGATAAGTAGATAGTAGATATAGAATATGATAGATGATATGTATGATAGTAGATGTAAGTGTAGTAATGATAGATGTGATAGATGATAGATAGATAGACTGAGAGATAGCATAAATGAACTCAATGTCCAGACTACTTGCCCTATTTCCCTTTATCCTTCCCCAATCGACTTAAAGTCTAAAACCCAATATACCCTTATAGTACTGTCCATATATTAATTATCCATTGATACCCATGTCCCCCTACTGTGACCCTCTCTATACCCCATACTGACATGTTTTTATATTTTATTATGTTTTGTTTGCTTTGGCAATGTCAAACTGTAAATTGATCCTGCCAATAAAGCTCTTTTTGACTTGATTTGATTTGATAGATTGATAGATGATCGATAGATAAGTAGATATGGAGATAGATAGATAGATAGACAGAAGACAGACAGACAACAGACAGACAGAGAGATAGCATAAATGAATTCAATGTCCAAGGACTACTTGCCCTATTATCCCTTTATCCTACCCCCTACTGACATGTTTTATTATTTTATTATGTTTTGTTTGCTTTGGCAATGTCAAACTGTAAATTGATCCTGCCAATAAAGCTCTTTGATTTGATGATTATAGAGAGATAGATAATAGATAGATAGATAGATGATAGATAGATAGATAGATATAAAGATGTTCTTAGACAGGCAGACAGACAGACAGACAGACAGACAGATAGGTTATTTTACTGTATAATTTTTTTGTTGATATGCCCCCTATTTCTTTAGATATCCAATCTAAAACTTTTTACCATATATTTCAGTTGCTCTCAAAACTATTCTTATGTGAGTAGTTTTACTATAGCTTAATGGTGATAGAGTTTTGACAGTTGGAATGCTGTATGCTGTATGCAGCCTTGACAGTTGGTTTGTGGGAAAAAGTCAGGTCGGATGGAAGCGGGAGTGGTTAAAAGAGGGAGGGGGGATACTGTTCCTAAACAAAATGTTGCTGGGTTAAGGGCAGGCAGCAACACACCCAAATCAGAGTATGTGCTACTTACATGTATTCAATTATTGATTAAGATGAGGCCAAGTCATTTTTTCAGTATGTGTCAATTTAAAACATATGTTTGTATCATTTTGTTTAAAAAAAATAAATATTAGTTCCAACTCATGGAATTAGATTTCAGTGAAGAATGTGACAATTCTATGCAGTTACGCATTTCTTGAACTCTTAAAATAGTAGGTTAACAATCACTACTCTATCTGGAATTATCAATGCTATATAGGAGTCTAGATGCATATCATTATCTTTGACAGGCATAAAAGCTGTACATCCATTTAGAAATAACTATGCCTAGTTAAGATCATAGTCTAGAGTAATACCAGAATTACAGTTGAATTGTAAGGGCTAATAAATCTTGAGGTGCAAATGTTTGCTGCAGCTTATATAATAGACAAACCTTTGCACTGTGTATTGCAGCCAATCAGTATGTAGGAACTTGAATGGAAAAAAAACAGGATCTGACACAGATCATAATAAAGCAAAAACAAGAAAAGTATATTCCCTACACTGTGAAATGGGAATAAATGAATACCTTAGGTAAATATATAATCCAAAGCACAATTACTCATTTCTTGAATAAGGTTGTCTTTTAAACAAACGGAACGGGCTTCAAAGTGCACAGGTGTTTGTTTGTGTGTGTGTATATTTTTGTGTAATCCCAAAGAAGAATGAAAATAAGGTCTTTAGGGAAATAACAGTCAAAGGAATCCAAGGCACAGATCTGGTTTACACTCATATCCACTGTAGGAACTAATTTCAAAGGTGTCAAACTTTCTGCAGCCATTTCTTTGATGTCAGGCGAGATAGATGGTACTACACGGAGGATATACAGCAGACTCTGACAACCAAGTGCCTCTTTAACATTGAACATCAATAATTCTTGTGCAGATGTTGACTGTCATTAAATGTCACCTAGACTCTTGTACTAGGTCCTTGAAGAAATTGCATTGCAACCCTTAAAGGGACAGTTCAGTGGAAATTATCAATATTGTTAAATTGTTAGTTTTTGTATGCCTTCTTAGTTATTCTACATATTCTCTACTATTTTGAAAAATCGTTGATTTCATACCCTTTGCTGTTCCATGCTGTTGACATTAGTTAGCTGACATTTCAGGTCCTTCTTCCCAGATGCACCCCATCCTTGGAATGTTCTTAATAGTAATTTCTACTGATTGGCTGTTGGATGATTCAATGCTCGATCTCTACTGAGCGACTGAATGAACCCAGGCGCTGGGTCAAGGGCAAGACCATAAAGGTCTCTACTAGGGGTCCTGCAAACAGGAAGTCAGTATTTTGTATTTATTTATACACAGACAAAATGCTGAATTGGCAAAGATTAGTTGAGTTTATGAGTTTCCTACCTTTAAAATGACCATCAACCACCTCTCTACCTGCTCCACAGAAATTACTGACCAGAAAGTTAATGGGTGGGAGCTAACATGTGACATTCCTAAGGCTGCTCTTTCACCTTGCACCGGTGAGCACAGCCTCGACTCCCTCAGTGTGTGAGGAGACAGAAAGTCCCTCCCCCTCCCTGCTGTGAAGGACCTGCAGAGTTCTCACTCTGCCTGAAAAGGCTGTTTTCATTTTCAACTGACCTGTAAATATAAAATGCCCCAATGTCCAGTACTCCCTGACCTATAGATATAAAAGGCACCAATGTCCAGTACACACACTGACCTGTAAATATAAAATGCCCCAATGTCCAGTACACACTGACCTGTAAATATAAAATGCCCCAATGTCCAGTACTCCCTGACCTATAGATATAAAATGCCCCAATGTCCAGTACTCCCTGACCTATAGATATAAAAGGCACCAATGTCCAGTACTCCCTGACCTGTAAATATAAAATGCCCCAATGTGCCTATGTGCTTTTCTCATCTAGAACATTCACAACTGGTGTATGTGATCCAACTCCTTTCAGCAAAAACTTTCCTCCTGTAGCTCAATATTCCTACTACAATTAACCTAGATTGACTTCCTGGTCCATAGTAATAGAGTAAACTTGCTGTTCTGTTCTAAATCTCATTGAGGAATACTAATTAGACTTGATTTTAGAAAGATAACATTGTTTTTCATGCTCCTTTTTATTTTGATCAACCTCATCGATGTCACTTGTGCTTTAGATCAACTGTCACCTTGATCACATCAAGCATATTACTGAAGGCATCTTCTTAGTGATGACATCACAAAAAGTAAATGGCATGGCCAGATCTTTGGTTAACTTTGACACCATGGGCCTACAATGAAAATCTGTTTGTAGGTCTCCTGGAATCTTTGTTGTGTTCTACTAATTACAGGAGAAAAGTATAATTAATAGAATTACAATTACACAAATACTTTCATGATGTGTGAAAAGGTTCTGCTGTTTTTATATCGTGATAATCTTTAAAGATATTTGTTCCTGGAAACTTGGTAATTGTATTATATGTTAGTAATGATATAATGGCAGTTGTTTCCCCGTACTTGCAGTAATTAAAAGCAAAACAGACCAAACTTAATCAATTGGGATCCAACGATGTTCTGTCAAAAACGATTATGGCAAGGTGTCACATGTTCCTGTGTGTGGTGCCATAAAAGATGCTTTAGGAAGAACACTAGATAATGACAGCACAACTTGTCCCAGTATTATATTAAAAAGTTTATGACAGATATTTACATTTACTTGTATCATGATTATGATTTTACTCAGTAATTGAGAAACTTGCCATATGTTCACACTATTGCAGCGTTCTACTAGAACCCTGAGAGCAAAACTGTCCCTGGCTGTGAAATAAATATTTGGAAAGCTCCTCACCTAGCATTTCTGTGTCAGAAGTACTGATAAATCTGTAGCAGGTGGTATAAATGATGAAGGGCAATGCTGTCTGAAAATCATCAATGTAGGCAATTCAGAATGCAGGGATAGTTTTGTTTTTTTTTAAAAAATATTTGGCTACTGGAAAGTAAACCCACAGACAAAACAACAAAATCACTTAACACAATCACTCTGTAATACCTACTACTCTCTGTCTGCCTGTCTATCTGTCTGTCTATCTATTGGTGTGTGTGTGTGTGTGTGTTGTGGTGTCTGCCTGTCTATCTATCTGTCTGTATGTCTGTCTGTGTGTGTGTGTGTGTGTGTGTGTCTGTCTGTCTATCTATTTATCTGTGTGTGTGTGTGTGTGTGTCTGCCTGTCTATCTATCTATCTATCTATCTATCTATCTATCTATCTATCTATCTATCTATCTATCTATCTATCTATCTGTGTGTGTGTCTGCCTGTCTATCATCTATATCTGTTTTTATGTGGTGTCTGCCTGCCTGTCTGTCTGTCTGTCTGTCTATCGATCGAACAATCTATCTATCTATCTATCTATCTATCTATCTATCTATCTATCTATCTATCTATCTATATGTGTCTGTATCTATCTATCTATCTATCTATCTATCTATCTATCAAATCAAAAAGATATTGACAATTTGCATATTGACATTGCCACCAAAGCAACCAAAAAAATAAGAAAATGTAAACCCACAGCCACAAAACAACACAATCACTTAACACAATCACTCTGTAATACCCTACTATCTCTCTGTCTGCCTGTCTATCTGTCTGTCTATCTATCTGTGTGTGTGTGTGTGTGTGTGTGTGTGTCTGCCTGTCTATCTATCTGTCTGTATGTCTGTGTGTGTGTGTGTCTGTCTATCTGTCTGTCTATCTATCTATCTGTGTGTGTGTGGGTGTGTGTGTCTGCCTGTCTATCTATCTATCTATCTATCTATCTATCTGTGTGTGTGTCTGCCTGTCTATCTTCTATCTCTGTGTTTATGTGTGTCTGCCTGCCTGTCGGTCTGTCTGTCTATCGATCGAACAATCTATCTATCTATCTATCTATCTATCTATCTATCTATCTATCTATCAAATCAAAAATAATTTTATTGACAATTTGCATATTGACATTGCCACCAAAGCAACCAAAAAAATAAGAAAACATGTTAATATGGGGGATATAGGGGCTTCACAATAGGGGGTTGGGTATCAATGAATGAGTAATATATGGACAGTACTATAAGGGATATATAGGGGTTCAGTCCTGGCATATAACAGTTGGGGAAGGATAAAGGGATAACTGGGCATGTAGTCCATGGAAGTTAATTTATGCTTCTCTCAGTCCATTACATAGATGTATCAGTGGTATGATGGTTTGTCTGTCTGTCTGTCTGTCTGTCTATCTATCTATCTATCTATCTATCTATCTATCTATCTATCTATCTTTCTATTTGTCTGTCAGTCTGTCTATCTTATTTCTGTCTATCTATGTATGTCTGTCTTCTATATGTCTGTCTGTCTATCTACTGACTGTCCTATTTGTTTGTATATCTATCTATCTGTCTGTCTGTCTATTGTCCCCAACATTGGAAAGTGACTGGTGACCAGTAGCATGGTAACCCAGAATTGTGCCCCCCATGCCCCATGACTTTGAATGCAGCTATGTGTAAGGTTCCATTCTGTGGGTTGACATGCCCTTTAACTTTAACCAAAGTTATCTAACCCTCCCTTCCACCATCTCTGTCTACAATCAACCCTAGCATCTAGTTACTAACTTCAGGATCATCATTAAGCAACATTCTGTGTAAAAATAATATAAATGGGAAAGATAAAGGATAATATGGTATCGTGGCCAAATCTTTACTATGAAGCTGCTGAATGTGCATGATTTTAGCCAGTGACACTCCAGGTATGTGTCTCTGAGGAAGAGAGAGACTGGAAAGCACAGGCTGGTTTTGCTGCTGCCAGCTGCTCCTTGGTGGCATTGTAATAATTGGCTAGTAGCTACTCTAGCTGCTGATGGATATGAATGGTGCAGTAATGTTGTTCCCTATTAACACTGATAATGAGCTATTGGGTTGGAGAAATCCTGCTCATTCGGCTGTGTCAAAACAGGAAAATGGAATTTGGACACAAGATTACAAAGATTTTGACCAAAGAGACCTGCTTCCAATGTGTTGGTGCAGAGCTTCAGTTTTGACGATTGATTTTCTGAACAAAAAGATTTAAAATGTATGGAACAAACTTACTTGGGTTTTTTCATCTCTAATGTCCACACAAGCTATGTGGGATTGAGTGGGATGGGAGTTAAGGTTGGACTGGCATTAAGGACCAATACAGCCCTGAGTGCTAGTATTGACATTTACAAATTATTGGTTGAATAATGAATGAATTAGACAGTCCTTGATACCACAGTGTGTATTGCTAGAGAAACATTAGGCAAATAAATGGCTTTGTAAGAATGATATCCCCATCATTTGAAATCTTAATGCAAGATGAGAATAAGTGTATGTATGTGTATGGATCAATCACATGATGTTTTCATTTCTGTATGGAGAGTTTCTGCTAACAGTAGGTTCGTTCTTGGCTTTGCTAAGAAAAGTAAGAAAATACACAACTAATTTACAGGAATAGAATGAGAAGCATAGGAACAAAGAATAGGAGCAATTAAAAAATTGCCAGTAATAGATAATGTTGGCTATGAAAGAGCATGCAGTCTTCCTCTTAGCTATTATGATGTCATGGCTAGCCCTTTTCTCTTGAATAAGCCTTTCTCGTTTTATATATATGTATATTATATATTATATATTAATATATTAAATGTATAAAAATTTAGCACTGACATTTTAGATACAACACAAATATACAAATACTAAACTTATTTACGAGTCGAGATCCCTATTTCAAATGTAATGGTCAAATGGCAGCTTAAACCACACCCCTGTGTCTGCTCCTATGAAAGGGAGTGTAATCCAAAAAAAATTTGTCTGCTACACAGGATGTGATGTGTATTGTAATTGACACATACACCAAGGCTCCTTATATACACCTACCTCCAGCCTGCAGGTGTTGTCAGTGAGTAATTAAAAGACAGACATCCCTGCTCTCTATGGCTACGAGGAGAGAAAGTGAAAGATTGTGGTGTGTGCTTTGGATGATGTTGAATGAACACCAGATCCTGTGTATAAGATCCTGTGTATGAGATCCTGTTACCACCCTGTTGAGAGGACAATTATTGGACAGACAGTTTACCTTATTGGATACAAACACTGAGGCAACAGATAAATCCATTTCTTTAGGTAAACTGGGAATGAGAAATGCTTGTTTATAACATTAGATTATTAGGGCAATGCTATTATAATACATGATGCTGTGAGGTACCTTCTGTTATAATATATGAGGTACCATCACCACTCACTGCTGTGGTAAATACTATTAACCTAGCATATTTAGTTTCAACACACACGATGTGGCAGGATTGCCTGGTGTCTACTCTCAGACCTGCAGGATTATCCTATTTGGTTCCTCGGAAGCTGTGGACTGTCTGAGTAACAGTTTAAAAACATACCTATGTAAAGATTCTATATCCCTATATCCACACATAGCAAAACATACACACACATAATTTGTGCACCAACAGGCACACTTTTTGCTAATATTATATATATATTATATTATTATTAATATATATATATTATTATATTTATATACATATATATATACACACACTAGTGAGGAATCCAGGTTTTGAAACAAACCTTTTTTTATTTGGAAATGCTGGTATTGGAAAACTCTGAACTTTTAATTAAAAATTCCATTCAAAAAGTTTCAGTCATCTCCAATATACACACTGTATTTGAGATTTAGAAGGAAATTATTCCCCCAAACGATCAGTCTCAATTTTGATGTACTCAGGTTGAAATATAAACTGTCAGTTTCTCAGTTCTGTGGGTGCATTAGATCACTAGAAACCAGGTCCTGGCCTATGGAAAGACATTGTGTCTTTCTATTGGCTAGTTCTGGACTTAAGGAGGGTCGGGCTGGACTGGATTAGAGATGACTGAACTTCCTAAAGTTCGTTTTTTCAGAATAAGTTTGAGTTGAAGTTCGAAAACTAACTCATTAAAGTCAATGGGGAAAAATAGTTTGAAAAGTTAATATGACCTATTATTGAACAATGCACTAAAGTTTATCATATGGCCCATATGGCTTAGCGACTAATGGTTGGATGTTAGTGGTTTAAGGCACTGCCTTTGACATGGGAGACCAGGGTTCGAATCCTGGCTAGGGGCAGCTATACAAATGTTTGGATTATTATAATAACCATATAATAACCTAGTAACATAATAACCATATAATACCCTAGTAATATCATAATTCCTATTCTAATATCCTTATAATTTACAGTTGGGGGTGCATTATCCACTGTATATACCCTAGTAATATAATATTGTTATATTACTAGGTTATCATATGGTTATTATATTACTAGGTTATTATATTACTTGGTTATATGGTTATTATAATACCCTAGTAATATAATAACCTAGTGATATAATAAACATAATACAAATGTGTGTGTGTGTGTCTGCCTGTCTATCTATCTGTCTGTATGTCTGTGTGTGTGTGTGTCTGTCTATCTGTCTGTCTATCTATCTATCTGTGTGTGTGTGTGTGTGTGTCTGCCTGTCTATCTATCTATCTATCTATCTATCTATCTGTGTGTGTGTCTGCCTTGTTCTTCCTATAACTGTGTGTTCACTGTGGTAGTCTTTCTATAGGCTACGGCTGAGGGAAACACACAGTCCCTAGTGTTCTTCCTATAACTGTTTGTTCACTGTGGTAGTCTTTCTATAGGCCACGGCCGAGGGAAACACACAGTCCCTAGTGTTCTTCCTATAACTGTGTGTTCACTGTGGTAGTCTTTCTATAGCCACGGCCGAGGGAAACACACAGTCCCTAGTGTTCTTCCTATAACTGTGTGTTCACTGTGGTAGTTCTTCTATAGGCACGGCGAGGGAAACACACAGTCCCTAGTGTTCTCCTATAACGTTTGTTCACTGTGGTAGTCTTTCTATAGGCCACGGCCGAGGGAAACACACAGTCCCTAGTGTTTCTTCCTATAACTGTGTGTTCACTGTGGAGTCTTTCTATAGGCCACGCCGAGGGAAACCCACCATCCCTAGTGTTCTTCCTATAACTGTTTGTTCACTGTGGTAGTCTTTCTATAGGCCACGGCCGAGGGAAACACACAGTCCCTAGTGTTCTTCCTATAACTGTGTGTTCACTGTGGCAGTCTTTCTATAGGCCACGGCCGAGGGAAACCCACAGTCCCTAGTGTTCTTCCTATAACTGTTTGTTCACTGTGGTGTTCTTTCTATAGGCCACGGCCGAGGGAAACACACAGTCCCTAGTGTTCTTCCTATAACTGTGTGTTCACTGTGGGATCTTTCTATAGGCCACGGCGGGGGAAACCCACCTCCTAGTGTTCTCCTATAACTGTTTGTTCACTGTGGTAGTTCTTTCTATAGGCCACGGCGCGGGAAACACAGTCCCTAGTGTTCTTCCTATAACTGTGTGTTCACTGTGGTATCTTTCTATAGGCCACGGCCGAGGGAAACACACGTCCCTAGTGTTCTTCCTATACTGTGTGTTCACTGTGTAGTCTTTCTATAGGCCACGGCCGAGGGAAACACACAGTCCCTAGTGTTCTTCCTATAACTGTGTGTTCACTGTGGTAATCTTTCTATAGGCCACGGCCGAGGGAAACACACAGTCCCTAGTGTTCTTCCTATGACTGTGTGTTCACTGTAGTAGTCTTTCTATAGGCCACGGCCGAGGGAAACACACAGTCCCTAGTGTTCTTCCTATACTGTGTGTTCACTGTGGAGTTTTCTATAGGCCACGGCCGAGGGAAACACACAGTCCCTAGTGTCTTCCTATAACTGTGTGTCACTGTGGTAGTCTTTTCATAGGCCACGGCGAGGGAAACACACAGTCCCTAGTGTTCTTCCTATAACTGTTTGTTCACTGTGGTAGTCTTTCTAAGGCCACGGCCGAGGGAAACCACAGTCCCTAGTGTTCTTCCTATAACTGAGTGTCACTGTGGTAGTCTTTCTATAGGCCACGGCCGAGGGAAACGCACAGTCCCTAGTGTTCTTCCTATAACTGAGTGTTCACTGTGGTAGTCTTTCTATAGGCCACGGCCGAGGGAAACACAAATTATACTTTACCTGGTGTCATTCTTCCACCTCTGTTTCGGTCTGCCTGGAAAATGCAACTCTCATCGAAGGGCACAAATCCGCAGTGCATGCCTTCCCATAGTTTGGCCCATTTATAATGGCTGAGTGGGCCGGACAGACAGGGAGAGCATCCTTAATTGTATCTCTCCATAGGTTGGGACCTGCTCTTTTTTCAATTTGCCAAAGCAGACTGGATCAGACAAAGGTAAAACCTTGGGTAAGGGTAATTATAATGTGCAAGTAGCTGCTTTTCCAGGAGTGAGGACCTTGCTTTTTACATCCTTACTCTGGGCATATTAATGGGTGAAGGGTTGTTTTGAAATTTAGTTGCTTTTTAATTTGAATTTACTGAGGTTTGAAATGTGATTCTGCAACATAAATTGGTGCCCGTGGGCAATTAAAGGTCAACCCAAGTAAATTTAAAATCACTCTTTAGTTGCCCACCCTATAATACCAAAACCCCCGGAAACTCCAGATTAATCGTTGCATAATTATTTTACTGAACACCTTTGGAGACAATTAAATTAAAGTGGGATACATGGATTATCTAACTAACATTGGAAATGGTCAACAATTTAAATATATGTTTCACATCCAGTTACACCCATCCAAACCCTTGAATCCTTCCATGTGCCCATCCCTCTGGGCTTTTTGGGGGTCTTCAGTCCACTCATAATTGTGGATTATGGACCAGTTACATCAGCGCAGACATATAGGATAATGGGACTTGCGGACAGTGCATGGCTCGAATAGATGGCAACATCATTCAGACTTTTCAGACAGGAGTTTCACACCTGAAGCTTGTAAAAAAATACAAAGTAAGCAACTGTAGGTTTCTTGGAAAGCTTAATAAAACATTTCCTTTCCTAGCCTAAAATAAGAAATATCTTGAACAAACCATTGAAAGTATATAAGTAACTACAAAAATAATGTATATGCCATTGCAAATTCAGATATATTGAACCTAATGAAATCAATGGCCTGAATAATGGACATACCGTCCATCTATTCTAAACTTTATAGCCAAGGTTACCTGGCTTGTATGTTGAGCACTTAATAAATGGGACTTTGTTAAAATACTTATCTGAGTGTGCCTCCCTGCAACTTTATTTGGATATAACCTTTATACCCACTCATTAACCTACCTAACAGTTGATTCAGAGAATGCAAAAAAAATGCAACCAAAAAGGATCCCTGGATCAACAAGAAATAGAGTTTATAAATTATTTTAGTTGCCCTTCACTGAACTCCTTCCATTTCCAAGATGTCCCTTTTGTATATGGGATTCCAAAACTGCACCGTATATCCCAAATGAGGCATTACCAGTTTTTCTCCCTGACTCTATTCCCCTCTTTATACAAGACAATATCTTGCTAGCTCTAGCTGTCGCCATCTGGCACTGTTGCTACGCTAAGGCTAGATACACACACAAGCAATAAAGCCCAGATACAGCCCATCTGTATTGTGGCTTTATCGGCAGTGTGTGTAGCTTCTTCCCTGAATCCTCCCCTTGCCCGTGGCAGTCTTTCTATAGGCCACGGCCAGGAACACACCAGTCCCTAGTGTTCTTCCTATAACTGTTTGTTCACTGTGGTAGTCTTTCTATAGGCCACGTCCGAGGGAAACACACAGTCCCTAGTGTTCTTCCTATAACTGTTTGTTCACTGTGGTAGTCTTTCTATAGGCCACGGCCGAGGGAAACACACAGTCCCTAGTGTTTCTTCCTATAACGTGGTGTTCACTGTGGTAGTCTTTCTATAGGCCACGGCCGAGGGAAACACACAGTCCCTAGTGTTCTTCCTATAACTGTTTGTTCACTGTGGTAGTCTTTCTATAGGCCACGGCCAAGGAAAACACACAGTCCCTAGTGTTCTTCCTATAACTGTGTGTTCACTGTGGTAGTCTTTCTATAGGCCACGGCCGAGGGAAACACACAGTCCCTAGTGTTCTTCCTATAACTGTGTGTTCACTGTGGTAGTCTTTCTATAGGCTACGGCTGAGGGAAACACACAGTCCCTAGTTTGTCTTCCTATAACTGTTTGTTCACTGTGGTATTCTTTCTATAGGCCACGGCCGAGGGAAAACACAGTCCCTAGTGTTCTTCCTATAACTGTGTGTTCACTGGGGCAGTCTTTCTATAGGCCACGGCGGCGGGAAACCCACCTCCTAGTGTTCTCCTATAACTGTTTGTTCACTGTGGTGTTCTTTCTATAGGCCACGGCGCGGGAAACAAACAGTCCCTAGTGTTTCTTCCTATAACTGTGTGTTCACTGTGGTAATCTTTCTATAGGCCACGGCCGAGGGAAACACACGTCCCTAGTGTTCTTCCTATGACTGTGTGTTCACTGTAGTAGTCTTTCTATAGGCCACGGCCGAGGGAAACACACAGTCCCTAGTGTTCTTCCTATAACTGTGTGTTCACTGTGGTAGTCTTTCTATAGGCCACGGCCGAGGGAAACACACAGTCCCTAGTGTTCTTCCTATAACTGTTTGTTCACTGTGGTAGTCTTTCTATAGGCCACGGCCGAGGGAAACGCACAGTCCCTAGTGTTCTTCCTATAACTGAGTGTTCACTGTGGTAGTCTTTCTATAGGCCACGGCCGAGGGAAACACACAGTCCCTAGTGTTCTTCCTATAACTGTTTGTTCACTGTGGTAGTCTTCTATAGGCCACGGCTGAGGGAACAACACCAGTCCCTAGTGTTCTTCCTATAACTGTTTGTTCACTGTGGTAGTCTTCTATAGGCCACGGCCGAGGGAAACACACAGTCCCTAGTGTTCTTCCTATAACTGTTTGTTCACTGTGGTAGTCCAATCTCTACTAACGTCAAATCTCTACTAACGTCCAATCTCTACTAATGTCCAATCTCTACTAATGTCCAATCTCTCAATCTTTACAGAGATTGGTAAGAATTCCAACAACCTTTTTAAAGGTGGTGCTTAGGATATAATTGACATAAAATACATAGAAAGACGCCCAGTATCCCATCTAGCACACATGGTTATTCCAATATTAACAGAGACTCCCCATAGAAACTTCGGGGAGTCAATAATCTAAATTCAGCCAATATTGTTAGTGCAAAGTTTATTAGACATATAAATATCACATTAATACCCTCACATGAACTATACCATTGTACCAACATTTAGTCATCACTGTTACCAACAAAATGGTACATGTGCAGATAAAAACAACAATAAACAACAAACTGTCTGTTCTCAATGTATGGGACCTTTATTGTCTGTTCTCACTGTATGAGACCTTTACTGTCTGTTCTCACTGTATGGGACCTTTACTGTCTGTTCTCACGGTATGGAACATTTACTGTCTTTTCTCACTGTATGGGACCTTTACTGTCTGTTCTCACTGTATGGGACCTTTACATTCTGTTCTCACTGTATGGGACATTTACTGTCTGTTCTCACTGTATGGGACCTTTACTGTCTGTTCTCACTGTATGGGACATGTACTGTCTGTTCTCACGGTATGGGACCTTTACTGTCTGTTCTCACTGTATGGGACCTTTACTGTCTGTTCTCACTGTATGGGACCTTTATTGTCTGTTCTCAATGTATGGGACCTTTATTGTCTGTTCTCACTGTATGAGACCTTTACTGTCTGTTCTCACTGTATGGGACCTTTATTGTCTGTTCTCAATGTATGGGACCTTTATTGTCTGTTCTCACTGTATAGGACATTTACTGTCTGTTCTCACTGTATGGGACTTTTACGGTCTGTTCTCACTGTATGGGACCTTTACTGCAGTGGCGGCTCCAGCTCCAGAATTTTCCAGGGGCACAACATGGGCACAAAGGCTAACAACTGGGGTACATTAAAAAAAACACCAATAATATATGTCATTAGAATGTAAGGTGTATGAAACAGCTATTACACACCTTACGGTTAAACTGTGTGTGTTTTTAACTAAGAATTTTAAGTTTATAGAATTAAACCACAAGATTAGTTGAAGAGCATGGCTACATACAGGGAAATGCCGCTGTCTGTCCATCTATATATATCTATCTTTCTATCTCTGTCTTTTTATCCATCTGTCTGTCCAGTCTATCTATATATGTATCTTTCTTCTTTCTCCGTCTGTTTATATCTATCTATCTTATTATCTGTCAGATAGATAGGCAGATAATAAGCTAGATATGGAGATAGATAGATATGTTGGTATATGGATAGACAGATAGATAAATATGTTAATAGACAGATGATAGATAGATGGATGGATAAGATAGAGATAGAATAGATAGATAGAATATGTAGATAGATAGATAAATAGATAGATAGATATATGATAGATAGATAGATAGATAGATAGATAGATAAATGATAGATAGATAGATAGATAGATAGATAGATAGACTGAGAGAGATAGCATAAATGAACTCAATGTCCAAGGACTACTTGCCCTATTATCCCTTTATCCTTCCCCAATCGACTTAAAGTCTAAAACCCAATATACCCCTTATAGTACTGTCCATATATTAATTATCCATTGATACCCATGTCCCCCTACTGTGAACCTCTCTATACCCCCATACTGACATGTTTTATTATTTTATTATGTTTTGTTTGCTTTGGCAATGTCAAACTGTAAATTGATCCTGCCAATAAAGCTCTTTTTGACTTGATTTGATTTGATAGATTGATAGATAGATCGATAGATAGATAGATATGGAGATAGATAGATAGATAGACAGACAGACAGACAAGCAGACAGACAGAGAGATAGCATAAATGAATTCAATGTCCAAGGACTACTTGCCCTATTATCCCTTTATCCTACCCCCATACTGACATGTTTTATTATTTTATTATGTTTTGTTTGCTTTGGCAATGTCAAACTGTAAATTGATCCTGCCAATAAAGCTCTTTTGATTTGATTTGATATATAGAGAGATAGATAAATAGATAGATAGATAGATAGATAGATAGATAGATAGATATAAAGATGTTCTATAGACAGGCAGACAGACAGACAGACAGACAGACAGATAGGTTATTTTACTGTATAATTTTTTTGTTGATATGCCCCCTATTTCTTTAGATATCCAATCTAAAACTTTTTACCATATATTTCAGTTGCTCTCAAAAACTATTCTTATGTGAGTAGTTTTACTATAGCTTGAATGGTGATAGAGTTTTGACAGTTGGAATGCTGTATGCTGTATGCAGCCTTGACAGTTGGTTTGTGGGGAAAAAGTCAGGTCGGATGGAAGCGGGAGTGGTTAAAAGAGGGAGGGGGGATACTGTTCCTAAACAAAATGTGTGCTGGGTTAAAGGCAGGCAGCAACACACCCAAATCAGAGTATGTGCTACTTACATGTATTCAATTATTGATTAAGATGAGGCCAAGTCATTTTTTCAGTATAGTGTCAATTTAAAACATATAGTTTGTATCATTTTGTTTAAAAAAAAATAAATATATAGTTCCAACTCATGGAATTAGATTTCAGTGAAGAATGTGACAATTCTATGCAGTTACGCATTTCTTGAACTCTTAAAATAGTAGGTTAACAATCAACTACTCTATCTGGAATTATCAATGCTATATAGGAGTCTAGATGCATATCTATTATCTTTGACAGGCATAAAAGCTGTACATCCATTTAGAAATAACTATGCCTAGTTAAGATCATAGTCTAGAGTAATACCAAGAATTACAGTTGAATTGTAAGGGCTAATAAATCTTGAGGTGCAAATGTTTGCTGCAGCTTATATGAATAGACAAACCTTTGCACTGTGTATTGCAGCCAATCAGTATGTAGGAACTTGAATGGAAAAAAAACAGGATCTGACACAGATCATAATATAAAGCAAAAACAAGAAAAGTATATTCCCTACACTGTGAAATGGGAATAAAATGAATACCTTAGGTAAATATATAATCCAAAAGCACAATGTAACTCATTTCTTGAATATAGGTTGTCTTTTAAACAAACGGAACGGGCTTCAAAGTGCACAGGTGTTTGTTTGTGTGTGTGTATATTTTTGTGTAATCCCAAAGAAGAATGAAAATAAAGGTCTTTAGGGAAATAACAGTCAAAGGAATCCAAGGCACAGATCTGGTTTACACTCATATCCACTGTAGGAACTAATTTCAAAGGTGTTCAAACTTTCTGCAGCCATTTCTTTGATGTCAGGCGAGATAGATGGTACTACAGCGAGGATATACAGCAGACTCTGCAAACCAAGTGCCTCTTTAACATTGAACATCAATAATTCTTTGTGCAGATGTTGACATGTCATTAAATGTCACCTAGACTCTTGTACTAGGTCCTTGAAGAAATTGCATTGCAACCCTTAAAGGGACAGTTCAGTGGAAATTATCAATATTTGTTAAATTGTTAGTTTGTGTAATGCCTTCTTAGTTATTCTACATATTCTCTACTATTTTGAAAAATCAGTTGATTTCATACCCTTTGCTGTTCCATGCTGTTGACATTAGTTAGCTGACATTTCAGGTCCTTCTTCCCAGGATGCACCACATCCTTGGAATGTTCTTAATAGTAATTTCTACTGATTGGCTGTTGGATGATTCAATGCTCAGATCTCTACTGAGCGACTGAATGAACCCAGGCGCTGGGTCAAGGGCAAGACCATAAAGGTCTCTACTAGGGGTCCTGCAAACAGGAAGTCAGTATTTTGTATTTATTTATACACAGACAAAATGCTGAATTGGCAGATTAAAGTTGAGTTTATATGAGTTTCCTACCTTTAAAATGAGCCATCAACCACCTCTCTACCTGCTCCACAGAAATTACTGACCAGAAAGTTAATGGGTGGGAGGCTAACATGTGACATTCCTAAGGCTGCTCTTTCACCTTGCCACCGGTGAGCACAGCCTCAGACTCCCTCAGTGTGTGAAGGAGACAGAAAGTCCCTCCCCCTCCCTGCTGTGAAGGACCTGCAGAGTTCTCACTCTGCCTGAAAAGGCTGTTTTCACACAGTTTTCTGTAGGGGGGGTCTGAGTGGCCCACAGCACCCGCGAGTGGGTGGGACCAAGAAACCCATGAGTGGGCGGGGCCAAGACATCCGTGAGTGGGCGGGGCTAAATTATCCGTGAGTGGGCAGGGCCACATAAAGAAAAAAAGATTGCGTTACCAATACAGTAATGTATTCCTGCAGGTATCTGTCAGCTGGGCCCCTATTGAACTCAAGATACAGGTTTTTAAGTAGAAATAGAATTTAAAAAAACTTTTAACTGTGCTTCTTACAAGAGAATTCAAGGTCTTGGAACTCTTTGATACAGAGACAAACAAAAGTGTTTTTTTTTCTTTGTGATGCAGAAAGATGCAGTAATTTTAAAGAATAATAATCATTCTTACAATAGCAAGTTAATAATATGACTTATTTTTATTGTGACCGAAACTGCCCATTATATTTCTGTACATGTTCTCAAAATAAACTTTTCCTGTTGGGTCTGATCAACTTGTGAGTCTTATTGCTATAAGACCTGCTGACTTGTATAAAAACATAAACATTCCCAAGTGCTGGATTTCAGCTGAAAATAACACATGTAGAAAGAACTAATTCAATTTCCTTAGAGTGGGAGCTGTCCTGGTACTGAAAAGAACATGTGGTCTACTGAGATTTTAAAGGGGAAAACAAAAATACAAAATGACCTGGTGGAATTGTTTCTGCCAAAAATACACAAAAATAAATTACCTGAAAACATTAACCTTACACATTTGGATAAATTTGTTTTTATAGAAATTCTTCTGCCGGTGTACTACTTAAATAAAAAGACTTACAGGGTTATTCAATAAAAGTTCTTATCGTTTAAAATGGTGCTAATATTGCCCTAACGAATCAGATCTTATTTAACATTTGAAAGCTAACATCTGATTGGTTGGGGCAAAATTAGCAGCATTTTAAACAATAAGAACTTTTATTGAATAACCCTGTTAGTATTCAAATAAAAGGCTACAACTTTAAAAGCTGAATCACATCCAAGTATTGTGGAGAGCATTAGGGGTCATAGTGGCTGGGGTTTGGCTGTGATTGTAAAGGCAAAGCAAATGGAGTGAAATTGTGTTCTTTCATAGAAGTAGTTCTCCAATAAAATCTGAATTATAAATGAACCTGAATAGATTCTATTTAGCTGATGTCAGCAGTATTGGGACATAGTTATCTGACATTCTACATGCTTTTAAAGGGCAACTGTGGTCTCCAAACAAGTTAGGGTGAAATGAAAGCCTGCAGTGTTTCCTTTAAAATTGTCCCTGTGAGAATTTATATTGAGGTGAAATTATATGGAGGTTCAAATGTCCTGCTTCCAGTTGGTTGAGTGGCATCTACTGACCTCTACACCAGGGGGGAAAGGGGAGCCTATTAATGCAGGCAGAGGCTGGTCACATGGCTGAAACAGTATGTGCTCACATAGGAAGTAATATGGCTCAACCTTTCCAGCTATCACTTCTTACAAATTCTATCTAGAGATGTGATTTAGGTTTTATTTTGAAGGTACAATGGAAGGCTTTTTATATAACCCGAAGAAATGGAGACCACGGTTACCCTTTAACTTTTTTTCTGAGACCTGCAGCCTCTTTCCCAGTTAATTCTATTTAAAGGATAACTATATAATATTAACTTATTAGAAATGGAAAGAACCTGGGGCAGGGAGGTGGGATTGATTATTCCCACTTTACAATATTGTTTTGTTAAGGAGCTACAGCACTAACAGTTTTAATTTGCCAGTTTAGACCTGGACTACTCCAAGACTAATCCAAAGTTTACTACTACTCACCTTTGCTGATTGAATGGTCAGGAAGAGGTTAGCCAGCAGTGATGTAACAGCTTTGGCCAGAAGAAATTATGGGGCAGATGCAATAAAAGGTGCAAAACTTTGCCCATCCTATTAATGTGCACCAACCATTCAGGTGTTCTTTAACCTTAATAACTCAGCAAAAAGCTAACATCTGGTTGGTTGTTGCACATTAATAGCACAGGAAAACTTTTGCACCTCTTATTACATCTGCCCTTATGTGGTTAGAGAACTCACTGAGCCTGTCCTCAATTTTCAAAATAAAGCTCATGAATAATGTTATAGATTGTGCTGCGGACCCATCATATTTCTTGATGCCTCCATTGATAAACCATGATTTTCCCCCTGGCTGATCAATTAGTCGTGCAGGCTATTAATGCTTGGTACACTTGTTTGAATCCTTTGTCGACACTTGCATTTTGCACCCCCATTTTTTTTTTGATGTCCCAAAGATTTTGGGAGTCAAATAAAATGTATTATAGGTTTATTACAGAGGAGGAAATGGACATCCACAAACACCGGGCATGAGGTTTAAGAGGGTAGACATGCCCTTAAAAATATTTTACACTGAACTGCAGAGCTTGCAATTTAATTCTTCGTTCGTCTGCTCCCCAGTGTTCCTAGATGTCATTCTGCTGAAGATGCAGTTCACACAAAGCAGAATTAATAAATGCAAACTCTGGATTCCATTAAGATTCTCCTCTACCAGGCATTAGATGGCCACATTTCAAATGCTGCTTCCCTCGGGTATATAGAAAAACTCACTTTGGTTCTATATACAATAAACCAAGAGGACTCGCTGTGGCACAGAAATCAGCCGGCTGGTAATTAAAAGTGTCTCACTATCAGGGAAATAACAGATCTTTTTGTTCCTTGGCATCTGCTCAGCTATAAGGTCTGGAGAGCCAGGTAGCTTTTTAATGTTAACATTTTATACAGTTTTTTTTAAAAGATTGAACAAACGGCCAAATATAAATTCTAATTAAATGAATGGTAACAGGAATCCTTTGTCCTTTGCATATACCCATCAGCTACAATACCCAGCATCCCCTTTATAGATGGAAGGGAGCCATAAATGAAAAGAGATCCTGCATACTAATAAAATAATGAACAAGCTTAATCTAAGGCTGGGTACACACCAGCAGATATTTTTGGCCGATCGTTCGTTCGGCCGGATCGGACGAACGAACGAACGAACGGACATGTCGGTAAATTCCGATCGATCATGCAGTTCCCTATGGGACCGCACGATCGATCGTTCGCACTTTCGGCCACGGCTGAATTTGCCGTGACCAACAAACATTTGTCCCGGCTGTGCGATCGGTCGGGACAAATAATCCGTTTGTGTGTACCCAGCCTTAAAGTCCCCTACATAACATAACATAGATACATGTAAAATATTAAAATATCTAATCTTCTGCATTTCTAATCTTAAACACTGGGACCAATGCCCCCTTCTGGTAGGTGATAAGAACTGTAGTTCAACAATATAAACCAATAAAACACTGCAGTGTCTATGATTTAACCGCTTCAGTCCCCTAGAGTCTCAAACTTTAAGACATTCTGCCTCTCAGCAGAGGGTATGAACTCTAGAATCATGTTGAAAAGACATCTAATTTCTGAGGATTATAAATGTTTTTTCATCACATGCTAATGAATAGCCAAATGGTTTGCTTGAGTGAACCACGTCGAGATCCTTTTGTTTCCTAAAGACTGAGACACTTACATTTTAAGCCCCACGGAGATGGATTTTATTGTGCCAACAAAATTATACAGTATCTGAGGTTGAGGAAATATATATGTTCTGTGCCAGCTGTTCAGACTTGCACAGACTGCTCGTCCTTAAACACCTATCCTGCAGGCCCTCTGATAAATCCTATAAAAGCCCTATGCAAACATTATTTTGTAGAAGTGATAATGCTTTTGCAGCCTGTACCGATTCCAACCAAATGCAGAGACAGTCATGAGATATGAGCTTTGGCTGGTGGACCGGACAGCTTTCAAGAGCTCCAAATCCCCACTAATTAAATTTGGTCTGAGACAGTCTCTTATTTAATATGAAATACGAACAAAAGGGGACCTGACGGGAGCCGGGAGAAGGAAGTGTGCTGGGCAGGGAGATCAAATGTTAACATGGCAAAGAGTTCATAGCAACTTGATGGTTACTGACCTTTCTGATCACCAGTCAATAAGATGTGATCTTTTTTTCTAAATACACTTCTCAATATGAACATTGTTAGAGGAAAATACTTCTATGGGTTAAATTGTTTCCAGAATTCCTAAAATCCATAAACGGAACTCTCCACTTTTGAACATCTATAATAGTGAAACTTAATATCAAATAAATTAAGGTACAGAGGAGGTTCATTCAACACTATGCAATCTGCAAGATTCTCTCTGTTATCTTTGACAGATGGGAGTACACGCAGTACTCCCATATAGAAAGTACTCGCTATATATATAAAGTAATCCCTATATAAAATATATATAAAGTATAGGGAGTATGTTCGTGACTGCCATACCTACGATTACAGGTGACTCCCTATACCTTAGTACAGGGAGCTGACTGCTAAAGAGGGAAATTGTTTGTTCCTGACAGGATTGGCGCTTTATCGTGAATGCGTGTACCCAGCTTTAGCCCTTACCCAGAAGTAATTATGGAGAAGAAACATCATCACAGTTAGCCTGATCTAGAAACATCTACAGAACAAGAGTCGTTAATCCACTCTTCATAACAGTCTGGAAATGGTTAACCAGTTAACACTGGTTGAACTCTTTGTAGCCATGTAGATGAGCTAATGTTCATATTTTTACATATAGAGATTAGAGATGGCCGAAACTCACTAGTTTCGTTCCGTTTTCGAATTCCCGGATCTCTGGAAAATCCTGAAGATCCGGGAATCCGAAACTGTAACGAATTTTCGATAATTTTCGAATGTACAAAGCTATTTTCGGTAATTTTCTAAAATAGCCTTGAACGTTTGAAAATTCTCGAAAATACGATCGGAAACCATTTTCGAGTTTACGATCGTATTTCCGATAATTTTCGAAAGTTTGATGCTATTTTCGAAAATAGCTCCGTACATTCGAAAATTATCGAAAATGCGCTCCGAAGTCCCGAAATCTGTACGATTTATCCGGATTTGGACTCATCTTTCGGATTTCGGAACCGAGGAGTTTCGTGTAGGATCCAAGTTCGTGTCGGACCCAGATCTCATCTCTTTGTCGTACTCACTAAGATAAAATAAAACTTTATTAATTTTGTGGAATTGATCAGAATAACATACTTTGTTCCCACAGATAAGAAGAGATGGGCTGTAATTGGATCACAAGTGCCCCCTCCTCTCCACCTGCCACACCCTCGCACCAGTATGAGCGCGCGCCGGTATAAGAATGGGCGCGCGATCGCCGGTCGCCATTTTAGGTTCATGCAGGCTGTCTCAACGTGCTTTTCCCACCCACCCGGACCCTTCTCTCTCTGTAATTGTACAAATGTTATGTGGTTATGTAATTTTATTTTGTATAAAAAAAAAAATATATATATATATATATATATATATATATTTAAAGAAGAGTTTATAAGTTTATAAGTAAAAGGTGTTATGTCACAGCAGTTATGTGGAATGTTATAATAAGTGTTGGCGGTGGGGTCCTTGCAGACGGACATGGTGGTGGTTTACATGCCCTCCCTAACAGGAGGTTGGCATACAAACAAGGAAGGAATGGACTGGTATCAGCTGGTTTATGGGGTTGCCATAGCAACCACGGTTATACAAGTTTGCAAGGACCAGTGGGATTAAGGATATGCAAATATATGCATATTATGTAAATAATAAATAAATAAGCTGTGGCCGTTTTTATACACCCAACACTGGACTATGTCTCGTTATTTGATAAAATGGTATTGGTAGCAGTCTGTTAGAGAAAGTAGGAAAGAAATGGTCTTCAATTCAACTTAACGGGCGAAGGTATCATCATATGCAATCAGTCTGAGGATGAAGAGTCCCAGGCTATAATTGCCAGGGCATTATAAATACAGTAACTTTGCCTAGTAAGTCCAGGTAGGAAGCTTTACTTATGTAAATACACCCTAGATCGAGTCTCCAAACTATGAGGCTTATTGGAGATGTGCAAACATATGGCACCTATGTTTTAGATTTTGAAAAACTTATGCAGCAGCCTGATGTTCCATAAAGAAAATGTGTGAAACATTCCTTAAATGTTGACAGTTTTATTATTACTCCATGGTACAAGTTGTGCTGCATACATAAATTGTTTCTAATTTTGTTCTCTGAACCTCTCACACTAGTATTATTCTGAGAAGGCTGTATGCGTGTTGAAGACAATCATTACCCATAATTGTATGGCGACTAGTACTTAAATTTAGACCATGTTCCTCTCACTAGGCTGGTATCCCTTAAATTAAAGCTCATAAAAAGAAAAGAAAAAAACGTTAGCAAAAACAAAGTATAACTTAGACAAGGTGAAAAAACAACTGATATTACAGAGACACATAAATACAGGCAAAGACACAAGCATCTAACATGCACAACAAATTAAAGAATTATACTCATGCAGTAAATGACAGATTTTAAGCTCCTCCTCCTGCTTCACTGACATATGTGCTCCAATGTCAGGGAGAGATTGTCACTGACAATCACTGTGGGAGGAGCCAGAAAGAAGCCAGTATACATCTCCTTTAATAACTTCTTAGGATCAGCTTTCTAAAGAACAGGTCTACTGAGGATATCAAATCAATATACGATGCCACCGTCTGGCAAAGAATTGCACTAGTTGGACTCTCTTAACAATTTTATTGGATTGTTTATAATTTGAAAAAGAACATGGATGGGATTCTAAACTGACAAAGACTTTTATGTATAGTTTTAGTGGGAAAAAATGTCACCCCTTGCTGCTCTCTTTTGTTTTATTTATGACTCTGTGAGCCCTAAGTGAGCTTGTGCAGCTGTAAATCAAGTGAGCAATACAAGCTTGACTGATGGCTGCAACCCAGAATTGCAGCAGAGAGCAACATGCGTAGTAACCATTAGTCATGGGGGGGAAGGTAAATATTGTGAAAATTGGGTTTGGGGTGGTGATTATCTGCAAGTTTGTTTATGTTTTGAAAATGTCCTTTAAAACCAACTGCTTTACCTCCTGATGTTCCCTCAATTTTCCCTTTCATTGTGAAGTCATACAAGTGATCGGGTCTGGTGATTGTGAAGCTATGAAGTTTTTTTTATCAGGGCCCAACCATCATGTTTACCTTAAATAAACCAGCCAATAATTTTCCAATATAATCTCACACTACATGGCAAAATCTGGCCCCAAACACAGGTTTGACCCTTTAAGTAATATGGTGTATGATGGGAAGAGCAGTTTAACATGTTGGAATGGTCATTACAATGCACCATAAACGTCTCTTAAGAAGAAATTTGTCACCAAAAAGGAAAAAAAGTGAGACACTTAATCGTCTGAGAAAGGTAGTAGATGACTAATTCACGCCTAAATCTAAATTTGTCTAGACATCAAGGCGCGATAAACATTATTCCCTGAAAACAAATAAATATCCATTTAGATCAGAAAGATTCCGTCTGTTTAAAAACTTAAATTTTTATCATATTTGCTCATTTGCACGCAGCATTACCATATTGTTAGCTGAGCACAGCTGGAGCCAAATTACTACCTACAAATTTATTTTTTTATGGTTTGGGCAAGAGAACTGTTTAAAATTCAGCATGTTTCTAAGCAACCCTCGTTAGAGTACAACTACTGTAATGAATAGACTAGATAAACAAGATCTGTATTAAACACGTCAGGACTGGCCAAAGTACATGGTTAACATAAACAGAATGGAGACAGGAAATGGGTTATACAGTCTGCACGGTTCAATGTCATGAAATAAATTTGTGGCTATGAGATGGATAGACAGACAGACAGACAGACAGACAGGACAGACAGACAGATAGATAGATACCAACATAGAAAATAGTGTGCACTCTACCTTCAGATACTTTGTAGGCCTGGGTGCTGCTGAGATTCTTAATTATCCAACCATAAAGTAAATTGCAGAGCACTCACAGGACTTGTGCAAAAGTTCCAACTTTATTTCATGTGCAACGAAACAGATAGTGATGTTTCGGTCTGTGTCTTAGACCTTTCTCAAGCATGAGATACCCCAGACTCCCGGACTTGAGAGAAGACTTGAGTCTCCTCCCAAGTCACGCCCACTTTCCAAGGCCATGCCCCGGAATGTCCCTAGCCCCGCCTCCCACCTCCCCTAGAACATAGGCCACGCCCCTTGTGACATTTTTTACTTTCCTACCCTCTATTACAATGTTCTTGCTTTCTCTTCAATCCCTCTGTTCCAGAGTAGGAAGTCCTGAGTAGGAAATAAACAGTAGATAAAATGATATTTGTAAATAAGCTATGGTTTCCCCTTAATTATGGATTGAGGAAAAGTATAGGGAGATTCAATAACTCAAATCCATATGTCTTACCTCTTGCAATGCAATAGGTGATTACGTCTGTTATTACATCGCAGGATCTTGGCAAGGTAAGGTGCATGGCTCCTCTACCGGATCCTTACAATACC
Organism: Hymenochirus boettgeri; assembly: GCA_019447015.1. Lineage (NCBI taxonomy): Eukaryota > Metazoa > Chordata > Amphibia > Anura > Pipidae > Hymenochirus > Hymenochirus boettgeri. The sequence continues at coordinate 230,622,052 of CM033471.1, forward strand.
CCATAAGTTTCATGTTAAGAGGAAGCACAAAACTCATCTAAAGGTGTGTTGTTTCAGGAGTGCTGTGCTATTTACAAAGACATATAGATATGGTGCAGCCCTGTAAAAAAAAAGTTTAAAACCAACCTTTATCAAATAATATATTGGTTTGCATGGCCTGGTTTGTGTAAACCTCATTGAGTTTGAATTGGTTAAGGGTCAGGTTCGGTTCGGGTAAAGAGAAAGTCGGTTTGGGTTTGGGTCAGATTCAAGAATTCCAGTCTTTAAAAAAAGGGGGAGAGATCTGTCTGTAATAACTGGAACTGAGAATACATTGTTATCAATCCAAGACAATGTGCAGTGTGTATAGCACCTTACGCTAAGGCTGAGGCTACACTGTACACTCTGGCATGCTCTCGAGATTGCAATCACCCAGTGATTCACAATCGGAGCGAATGCAATTGTGCACAAAAATACAGAATACAGACAGCTATGTTATTATTATTATTGTAGATTTATATAGCGCCAACATCTTCCGTGGCGCTTTACAGTTGCATTAAAATACATAAGGAAAACATACATGTTACATACAAGGGTAGTGCAAGTAATACAAAGTACAAAAAATGTAAGTGATGGTCGGCAGCATTAAGTGTGGTAAGTTACAGCATTACTGTGGTACAATAGGATGGAGGGCCCTGCTCGAGAGCCTACAGTCTAGAGGAGATGGGGATGAGACATAACGTGAAGCAGATCAGTAGCTGTAACTAAGTTGCCAGTGGAGTATAACTAGCAGGTCTGCGATGGGTCAGTAAGAGGTGTAGGAGTGTCCAGGCCCAGATTGTAACCTTGCCTGAAGAGGTGAGTTTTGAGGTTGTGTTTGAAGATATGAAGTGATGGGGAGTGACGTATAAAGCGAGGGAGAGAGTTCCAGAGCAGAGGGGCAGCACGAGAAAAGTCCTTTATACGGGCGTGGGAAAAGGTGATTAGAGCGGCGTGTCATTGATGTGGATAGTAATGTTAGGTAGGTGGGTCGATCGAGAGGGTGGGAAAATGACAAGTTCGGTCTTATGCATGTTGAGTTTGAGGATGCGGGAGGACATAAAAGCAGAGATGGCAATTAGGCAGTCAGGGACCCGGGATGTCAGAGTAACGAGGTCAGGGGTGGAGATGTAAATTTGGGTATCATCAGCATACAGGTGGTTTTGGAATCCAAAGGAACTAATTAGCTGGCCTAGCCCAAAGGTGTAAAGGGAGAAGAGAAGAGGGCCAAGTACTGAGCCTTGCGGTACCCCCACAGGGAGGGGAAGAGTGGCGGAGTTGGAGCCAGAGTGGGAAACACTGAACATCCTACCTGAGAGGTAGGAGGACAGCCAAGAGACTGAAGAACCCTGGATACCTAGGGAGGATGTGAAGAAGTAAAGGGTGATCCACTGTATCAAAGGCTGAAGACAGGTCAAGCAGAATAAGTAGGGAATAGTGGCCTTTAGATTTAGCATTAAGCAGATCATTAGCAACTTTGGTGAGAGCCATTTCCGTGGAGTGGTTGGGGCGGAAGCCAGATTGTAGGTGATCAAAAAGTGAGTTGGCAGAAAAGTGATTAACCAGTTCAGCGTAGACGCGTCGTTCAAGCAGTTTAGATGCAAACGGGAGAAGAGAGACAGTCCGGTAACTGGATAGGGCAGATGGATCTAGAGAAGATTTTTGAGAACTACTACTTCAACTCTTGTAGTGCCTGGGTAGGTTTTGCTGAGATCACTGGGTAAAAAAGCAGTTAATGAGTGAGTGGAAAGGCAGGGGTTAAACTTCTGACCTTGGTTTTACTAGCAGTGCATTTGAGGGTTACTGAACGATACATTTGAAGGTTACTGAAAGATACATTTGAGGGTTACTGAAATCGAAGGCTACATTCATGGGTTACCGAACGATACATTCATGGGTTACCGAATGATACATTCGAGGGCTATTGAAATTGAAGACTGCATTCGAGGGTTACCGATTCGAGAATTCAGTAATTATTGAATCAAAAAATCCAAACTAGTTCGTAGTTCGGAAGAGTTTGAGTTTGTCCGAACTATAAAAGGTCGGGTCGGTCTCAGGTTCGGTTCATCTCTAGTACTAACCTCGTATAAGGAAGGTAGTATTTTCAGCTTACCGGTAGTTTCCATTTGCAGAGTCTATCTAACCAGGAGTTAACAGAGCTATAACGTATTTCAATTCAAAGGGCAGTTGTTTGTGCCATAACTACATTCCTTGGAAATGTTTTAATGATTTTTATTATGAAGCGTGCACAGCAATGCAAAGAAAGCGAAATATGTAATTATAAAACCCAGCAGGTTTTCCAGAAAACCATTAAAGTATATCGGCAATGTTGGGGGTTGGAAACAAAGAACAAGGCCAGAATTTGACAAATGCACAGATTTCCAGACTATATACAGTATATACCGTATGCATCTACATCTGAACATAAAGGCTAAAACTATTTAGCCTTTATATTATTGTTTAGATTCACGGTTTTCCATATCAGTTTTCCAGCCAATAAATAAGCAAAAACCAAGAGATAGAATAAGAAAAATGCAGAAGCAAGATACAAATATACAAAATTCACTTATAGTAGAAAGAGCGGCAAGGTAAATAATATGTGTACACAAGCCTTTATCTAAATTATTTTGCTCTGCAATCTTAGTTTGGGTTTTCACTTTGCCAATATGGTTGCAAAGTCCAGCTCACTCAAGCAACAAGGTAGTGAATATTAACCAACATTCCAGAGGTGCAAACATTTTCTTGTGTATTTAATTTGCAGCATCCAATCAGATGATACTATGGATGGCCATTCCATGAAGCAGACTGAAAATCCTGCCCACAGCGTGGTGATCCTGTACAGTACAGTCAAGTGTGTTGTGCTCCCAATTGCAGGAGTGTGTCACGCTTTACTTCTATTGTTAGGGAAACAGTACCGGGACAATATGCTCCCCCTAGTGGCACTACTGAATGATACCTTTTTACTTGTCTACTATATTAAATATATGGTAACATCTGATATTAACATATTTTATTAAATAAGCCCCATGTATTGTTTTTGCTATTGTTCTGTATATAAACAATTTCTATTAGATGCATACCTGTCAGGTTTCAATTCACAGAATTTTGACAGTCAAAACTATGACATTTGGCAGTTTTATCTATAAATTCATCTAACAAAATTTAGATGCCAACACATGCCACGATTTTTTGTACAAATTTCTGAATTTCACCTACAATATCACTCTCATTGAGAACAGAAGATTTACTATAGAGCGGTATCATTTGTCTATCCTTGCAGGCAGTAAATAGTTAAATTTACATTTTACATTTACATTGCTGGAGGAGAGGGGCAGTGCTGTAAATTCCAGGACGGTTTGTAAGGATTGACAGTATCAACATGAGAATATCTGAATAGCAAGATTGTGAATATTAAAAAAAAATAGTAATAATAAAAATCTCCAGTCTCTCTATCTCTAATACTCTCTCTCACACTAAGGGATGCTTAGATTCAGCAATTGAACAGGTTTTTAACTGTGAGAGCAGTAAAATTATGCAACTCTCTGACAGGCTAGGTTGTGTTGGCAGATTTACCTAAAGCCTTCAGAAAAGGTTTATGTATTTTTATGAGCTTGCGAGATACCATGGATTACAATCAGACTTTCAATTCTAATGGCACTGCATAGATTCAGGACAGTTTTGAGTTCTCCTATAGGAGTCCAGGAACAATATGTCTGTTACACAATTCTGTTAAAGGAGAACTAGATCCACAGGACAACATTGACAGATATAATCCAGACTGCTGTATGTTTCCAAATTTACCTCTGCCTGATTTTATTGTTTATCTTGTCATCCTCGTTCTTGTCTTCTGCCTTTCTTACCCTGTTGGTCTTCTCATCTGTATATAGTCTTGTTCCCTTATATTGTATATATACAGTAACTAGCAAGTTAGTTTGTGTTCTGTTTGTGGGGTTGGGTTACTCAGCGGGATTTTTTTTTTGTTTTTGTTAATAAACTGGTTGCATTACATTGATCTCTGGCTGCAGCTTTCAGTCTTTCCCTCCCTCCAGGTGCCTGGCAGCCTTACAGTCACACCGAAAATTAAAAAATCAAAATTCAATGTTACCACACACATGCACAGAAATTCCACCCTGCTGAATGTGGCTTCTGGGCTGGGCGGTGAAAGGGGAGTGACAGGCCAGCGTGGCGTCAATGACATCACCAAAGTGGCGGAGTGGAGGCGGAGGGTTGGGACGAGGGTCTTGCGGAAGTGCAGGAGACCACCCCAAAATCTGGGAGACTCCCGCGACTCCCGGGAGGGATACCTGCATGCAGTTTCCCTACTCCCCAATTAGCCATAGTTGATGGAAAGTTACTTGAAAACAGATAAAATTAAATGGAAAATACACACTCACATTGAGAAACAGACAGATATCCACACATTCCAGTGCAAGAAGCCTTCCTGTTCCTGCAAAATATAGTCACATGACTACATCCGGAGGGGAAAGGAGTTCAAAGGACAATTATACTGAGGGAGGAACACAGACCCTTAAATATGTTATTCCCCTTGCAGAATATTTCCCATTTTCTACAAATAAGACATGTCACAAAAAACTGCTCATTGAGCCCTTTCTCAAAGTCTCTCAACCTCATTTGCAAAATCCAAACTGCATTGTATTCTGCCACAAAGAAAACTGACAGGCAACAAAATTTCAGTGGATGAAAATTCAGTTTAATAACATCTTCTTTTATGTTCCATTTCTGTTCCGTAACTGAGTTTTCACCCCCATTTCACCAGAAGAAGGCTAGCAGAGAAAAAGATTGTAATTTTTCCAAAGAAAGAATTTTTTTAAAAAAGACCCAAGATTATATTCTGTCAACCTTTCCAACCGTAAAACAATGGGGTCAGAAATGTTAACGTCCTTTCTATTTGGAGAATTGGTTCTTTATTAACACACAGAGAAAAATAATCTAAAGATTTAGGTGGAAAAAAAACATTGTATTGCCTTTAAATAATTATGGCTGTCAAAGCAACACTAAACCAAGAAGGATTATTCTAATTGGTTGGTTATAGGATGACATCAACTGTGCCTTGGATAGCCAGCCACAAAGTCTTTCTGTCAGAATTTGCTGGCAAAACACACCATTCCTCCACTCCCATGCCGCTCCGTCTACCTCCTCAGCAGTTAGGAGATTTGAATTGCTTGTGAAGGTTCTCATTCATCCAGGTCATGGTATATCTGTTGTATTCAATTAGATCAACCGGACTTGAAGTTTAGTTCTTGAAGACTTTTCGCTAGTCATCCGACTGGCTTTCTCAATTCAGAATGACTTGTACAACAATCTGTGGCACTTATGTACCCTGGAAAATCCCAACACCTCTTAGCCACTATCTAATCACGCCCTTAACACCTGGCTGTGATATGCTAATTGGGATTTTCCAGGGTACATAATTGCCACAGATTCTTGTACAAGTCATTCTGAATTGAGAAAGCCAGTCGGATGACTAGCGAAACGTCTTCAAGAACTAAACTTCAAGTCCGGTTGATCTAATTGAATACAACAAATAGAGATTTGAATTGGTTTGGCCTAGCCTGTTGTTACCTGCTTCTCTGGTTCCTTATGGTACCTGACTCCTGCCTGTTTTTCGCCTGTGACCGTTTGCCGTCTGCCCTGACCTCGAATGGTGCCCTGACCAACTATCTGTGTACCGACCTTGCCTTTGTTTCTGACTCCAATTTGGTTTCTCCTTTTGTTCCATGCTTTTGACTAGCGCTCTCGCTAGTTGTGCCCTGTCTGCCAGTTTCACTTTGGTTTAGGTGGTATTAGATTGGGGTTTCTGGCCTGAAGGAATACTCATGGATCTGGAGTGTTACAGTTTCTCAGTGGACCATCTACAAAATGTTGTATACATATTGTTATAATCACAATAGTCAAAGGAACTATGCTAATATGCTTTATCTGTGACTAATGAATGTTTGAGTTATGGCCCCATACTTACTGTGTTACTCCAGACTATTGACAAGAAGCATTTATTTTAGGAATAATACACTGTCTGTAAATCATCTAGCTTTTTGTTCTACTCCAGAGGCGCAGCAACCCAAATATGTGTATACTTATAGCTGTGTGAGTGTGTATCTCTAGTGGAAGATTTCTTGTACTCGACTGACGAATGCATTAACCACATTACAATCCTGTAATGTCTAATGTACCACAAATTAGAATGGCAGTAAAGATGGAACTGAAACATTCTGTACACTGATCTGCATATAATTACTGGGTGTTTACAGGTGTTCAGATTAAAGAATCCTACAAACTTGAAAAACAAAATTATAGACTGGAGACAAGTACAGTAAGGACTGCAAACAAAAATTCTGTGCTGCTGGGGATCTAGACAAAAAAACAAGATTTTCTTGAGCATTTTACACACCCAATTAAATTCATTTATACATTGTAGGTGTAAGTTAAATAACATCATAAGATGTCGGCACCTTTTGTTCTTTAAAAAAAAAACATAAAACACTGCGCTGCTTTGCACATTTGCTGCACCTGCTATACCCATCCGTTTGTAGTAATGGTGGCCATAGACGCTTAGATCCCGGTCATACGATGTTGGGATATCCCGATATAGAACGATTGTCGGATCGTGTATTTCAACGATCTTCCAATAATTTCCTCGTCGGGCCAGTTGAAAAATGTTTAGCCGACCAGTACGGCCCGCGGATTGTACGATCGGATTGTAGCGTCTATGGCCACCATTACTGACAATGTGAACAATGCAAAGTCATGCAGTCCCAATGCAAACCTATTTGTATCAGATCAACACATTGTGATATTAGTAGTGTATATATAAATATATATTTATGTACAAATTTAGCAATACTTTGTTGCAGTTGTATCTGTTGTATTCAATTAGATCAACTAGACTTGAAATGTAGTTCTTGAAGACGTTTCGCTAGTCATCCGACTGGCTTTCTCAATTCAGAATGACTTGTACAAGAATCTGTGGCAATATGTACCCTGGAAAATCCCAATAGCATATCACAGCCAGGTGTTAAGGGTGTGATTGGATAGTGGCTAAGAGGTGTTATAGGAACGCCCAGAGTAAGGTGTTAAAACAGCATTGTACATGGCAGACAGTTGTACAAGTCATTCTGAATTGAGAAAGCCAGTCGGATGACTAGCGAAACGTCTTCAAGAACTACATTTCAAGTCCAGTTGATCTAATTGAATACAACAGATATACCATGACCTGGATGAATGAGAACCTTCACAAGCATATTTGTTGCAGTTGCAAACCTCATTACAGTAAAATAATGTTGGCATATAAATCCTAGTCCTAGTTAGTGTGTGTAAGCTCAGTGGTCAGCACTGTAGAAAACAGCTGTACTGAAGGGGTTAATTTAAATGTTACACAAGACAATAAGGGCAATAATCCTGAAGATGACAACTTCCAGTTTGCGCTACTGTGTGTTCTCTGTCACTCTCTCTCTGTCACAATCGCATGCGATTGTGTGTGCGATTTATGTGCGTTGTCCCACGTTGCACCGCGTGCGTGGGAAATCACAGGAATTTTTTTGTTTCAAAGCAGATAAACCTGTTCCTACCACCCCAAGACCATTATTCTTACATAAATGGGAAATTCTCAGGGGGGTTACAGGTGCCCAGAATCCCCCCTTTCTTTGTAAGAGTTACCTGCCATTATGGTCATCAGAAAGTACAAGGTGTGTCAGTCATAGAGCTAGGCCGTACTAACGCATTTTTAGTGCATTTGCTCACGCGATTTTCAAGTAAAGCAAAATTGCAAACGAGGGCGCAAAACGCGTTAGTGTGGCCTAGCCCTAAGACTGACACACCTTTTACTTTCTGATTGGGATTCTGGACACCTGTAATCTGCCTGAAAATTGCCCATTTTTGTAGTAAGAATGTGGATCTTGTGGTGGTAGGAACAGGTTTACCTGCTATAAGAATCTCCTAAATAATCAGATTCTCAAATGGGGCCATTTTAACTGTGCAGTATAGAGAGATAAGGGAGTTAGATTGTTTTCCCTGACACTAATCGGATGTTTTGTGCAGGTCTGTGGTTTATTTGAATGTTTAATTACTTCCCGTGATGTTGTGAGTGCGAGGTTAATACTGTAGGTTCAGATGGTGTCATTGGGTCACATGACCATTTATAACTTTAGTGTTTGTTGGGACAAAATACGGCTTTATCCCACAAATGTCTGGCCCCTCGGCCCAGCCACAAACACTTCACTCATTTACATTAGAATGCTGCCGTTGCTGCTATAAAAATATGCAACAATTATAAGGGCAATAGAAATCTGCTCACTATGGAAACCTGTATTTATAGCTTTGCGATGGGAGGATATAAACATACGCATTCTGCTGGGAGACAGACACATCTTGAAGACAAGATTCCTATTTCACATTATTTTGTAATACACTTCCTATTCTGCGGGAGAAATACTGTGCCCTCTGGCAATTGTGTTAAAGTCCCAGCATTGCTGAGAATACTGGAAATGTTAGTTATCTGGAATACAAAGATCCAGGGATATACAGGGCATGGTAAAAATTCACCATTTATTGTGACACACACAAAAGCACAATATCGAGTTACCGTGCTGTGTGAATCCCCAATCTTTGCGTAGCAGTATGTGAAAATGGATGGTGATCTCCACATCTACAGTGATGGCTCGTTAAAGGATGGTGTGCAGAGGATCCTCCACATAGATTGAAGGAATGTATGTTTAATAGTCCTCACTTGCTACAAGGACAAGACAGGAGAACGTATCTCTTACATTTTATAGGACTTCCTTTATATTATTGCTAAAGCATTTCCTAGGGACATTTTTTTTCAACATTCTAATAACATTTTACTAATTAAAGGGCAATTATACCCTCTTTGAGTTAATAGTACCCAGGGTAAGGACCTAAACCAAGCGGGCCTGTTTCCTTTTTGCAGAATACAAGCCCTGCAAAGTCAGCTTTGTAAAGGCCACTTTTAGGGCTCCCCTTTTATATTCCTGGACTATGACAAGGTTTACCAATGGGAAGATACACTCCTGGCAGATCATGCCTTTCCATTGCTTCAATACCAGGAAGTAAAGGGGACAGGTCCTGAGAGGGCTTCACAAAGATGATTTTAATGGGATCATTGTCAGTTGAAGCAGAACACAAAATTTCAGCAAAATTTAAGTATGAGAAATTTACATGTTACACCCCAAGTCCTCAAATTACAGAGAATTACTAAACATAAAGTGCATCTATACTGAAAAAAAAAATATTTTTTTTTGAATTGCCCATTACTGGAAACTATAATTCTTCCAACTATCAATCAACGATTTATTTTTAGACCTGTCCCCTAGTTTTTTTTTTTCTTAATAAATAATTTTACATTTCAGCTTTCAATCAAATGCCTTATTTTCATAAACTCTTCGGCTGTGTGCAGTTTTGCTGTAACTGAAATAGTTAGAGTTGGAATCTGTGAATTGCATGGTTTGAAATTCTCCCTCCCAGTGCTAACTCATAGTGATTACTGAGCATACTTAAAATCTCAGAAAAAAGGTCAGATGAAAGAGAGTTGGCTAAGAGTGGGAGGGAAAATACTAGGTTGAAAGCATGCAGCAACACACACACCTTAGATTAACGGCCACTTACTGCACAAAAGTCCTTTTTACAGTATAGTAGCCTTAAAGGCTGATGCATTTAAAGGTGCAAACATGCTATTTAATTGCAGCAACCAACCTAACTGCAATAACCCAGTAAAAAGCTAACATCTAAAAGGTAGCTGCAAATAATGGCACAGGCAAACATTTGCTGAAATGCTGTTTCTGTCACAGCAGAGAAGCAAAAAAGGAAGTGAAACTTTAGATGCCTATACATTTTGATTCACAACAGCTAAAGCCATAATCCTAGGCTTGCTTGAAAGGTCATTGGTCATTGTATTGTGGGCCCTTGTATAGAGACAATGGTTCCCCTTTAAGATTTATCTAGATTCATCAAAGGTCTAGCAACACAGCACCAAATGGTTGAGGTGTGTGAATATTATTACTTTACCGTGGAGTTCCTTAACCGCATAAAAGCACGAGACTTATAGTCCAATATGGATTCACATATTAGCATGACTTTAACACAAGCATATAGCGGGGGTGACTTTAGCAAAACCTGTACAGACGCCAATATTCTGTTTTTTAAAGGATTAAAGTGACTTTAAGAGGAGTAAATTGTGCTTGAGTCTTATATTTTATATTAAATATCCCCCCATATTTTTCACATTTCTTCTGGTATGACATGGAAACCATTCAATGAATAATTGTGCGTGTAACAATCCGATACTAAATTTATAACCGGTATGTACTTTGCCATTAAAATAATTTCAGCCTAAGTAACAAATAATCTTACTAAGTTGGACAATAAACATTTAGCCGAGTTTATGAGAAATCTAAACAAAAATTTCTCTTGAACTTTTAGCCTTTTCTTCAGTGTGAGCATTCTGCTAATTACAGAGTCGGAACACTTATCCGCTACTCATAATGAGATTAAAGCAAGTCTAACTCTAAATACATGTATACATAGCATAATAATGCTCCAAGAACAAAGAGCAAATCAACGCTCCAGATACATAAATATATATATTTATAACAACGCCTGTGCCTATTATAAAAAGGCACCAAGGCTTTATAGACAGATGCTTATCATGTAATCAATTAACTGTTTATAATTAGTTCATCCAATGCATGAATGTCATTTAATAGCCTAGATAATAAGAATCCTATCTAGATAAGTTTCATCTAGTGCTGTAATTAAGGCTGCCAATTTAATCCACCGCAGACGTCTAACAAAGACACGTATTGTTTATGGAGTACTGTGCATTTCCGTAAAAAATTGCCACCTTCGCTATAAACCGGCAGAACAGAAGAACATTCTGATAAATAACAGGTTTTCTGAAAGAATGAAACATGATGAAATTTGTAAAACCTTTACCGTACTTGTTATGGAGTTTACAGTAGTTCTCTGCTAATTACACAACTAAAGTTCCAAGACCGCACAATGGCACACTGCTGTTGGCTCCTTGGCCAGACAAATTAGGTAGGTGCAATCCTCTCAGCCCCCTACTTCCAGGGCTGCAACATCCAAGCAAGGAAAAAAGGTAGAGGAGCACACTACTAGGGTGAATGCTTCTTTATTAGTGCAAAAAACAACAAACAACGTTTCGGGACTCAAGGCCCCTTCCTCGGGTATCAGGTGTGTTTAATTACACAACTAACCTATGCATCATTGTAACTATGAGACACCAGTCCCCCCACAATAGAAATTTGTGGGTTCCCAAATCACATCCTTAAAGGGCATCTATACTGGAAAAAAAAAATTTTGAATTGACCATAATTGGAAACTATAATTCTTCCCAACCACCACTGTATCATTTTTTTGTTGATCTGCCCCCTATTTCTTTAGATATCTAATCTAAAACTTCTTATATTTCAGCTGTTAATCAAGTTACTTGCTCTCAAAAACTATTCTTCTGTGAGTAGTTTTACTGTAGCTGGAATGGTGACAGAGTTTTGACAGTTGGAATGCTGTATGCTGTGTGCAGGCTTGACAGTCGGTTTGTGGGGAAAAAGTCTGGTCGGATGGAAGTAGGAGTGGTTAGAGGAGGGAGGGGGGATACTGCTCCTAAACAAAATGTGTGCTGGACTGAAGGCATGCAGCAACACACGCAAATCAGAGTAAGTGCTACTTACATGTATTCAATTATAGATTAAGATGAGACAAAGTAATTTTTTCAGTATAGTAAAGTGTCCCTTTAAACCATACATTTTGTTTCAAAAGCACCAATAGGAAATGCCATATGCTGTGCTGGAAGCTGGTGTTGGGGGAGTGGGGGGAGTTTCTCATTAGCTTTTCTTTTTTCTTTTTTTTATATTGTGGTGCATTCTATTACTGGTTCAATTGCTTCTGAACAGTGGTGATTGGGTTATTCCTGTTCTAGAATTTAAAATAGAGAGTGTTGTGCTGGAATCTTCCTTTATAGGTGGGGGTTAAGTGATAAATGTTTAATTATGGCAGAAACCCCAAGAAAACATTGAATGAACAGGACCTCAATAGTTGTTTTTCAATTCCAGGAATTTCCAAGCAGTGGATATGCACCTGTTGACGAACCATACCTCACAGCATCCAACAAATGTCATCATCTACTGGGGAATTTCAGCCATGAGGTGAGCTTGAGGCAACAACGTGGAAGGGAGATAAATGGTAATTGCTGAAGAAGTAGGTTCCCCCACAGTGAGGTGAAATCATTTGGATGGCAAACCAAAAATTTGGCTGCAGGGAATGAGCATGCAGATTGCATTATAAAAGATTTCACCCCTTCCCCCAAGGAGCCTTCTGGTGGAACCAAGGCAAGGTAGGAGGGTGCAGCAGGGCTCCCAGATCACCCTAAAAAACTACAATTAGTAGTATTGCATTTAACCAGGCAAACCAAAAAATAATGCTCCACGTACATAAAATATAGTCCATTTGTGTTAAAACATTAAAGAGCTTTATTTAATAAGGGGTGCAGCATCCAATCAGATGGTATCAAATGTTTTCCAGTATACCAGATATAAGGAATCATTTGATTGGTTGCTGTTGATTTACATAGTGGTACTGTTTCTGTGCGATGCCTTGTTGAAATGTTTTATCAGTTATTTCAGTTGCATTAGTGACAGTCATTGAATAAAACAAGACAGGAATGTAATAACCTATAAATTAAATATTACTCATGACTGGCATCCTTCTTGTTTTCAAGGATATATGACAACAAAATACAACTTTAATATTGTGCGTATTTCACATGTAATTGGGGCCAAGGGTATATCACCTTGTATATTACCTTGCACACAAAATATAGCTGTTGTACATCTATATTAAAGTGCAACTCGAGACCAAAAATAGAATACATACAAACAAAATAGAATTCTAATGCACACACAATCCTGATTGCATACAGTATTGGCTACCTCCATAAGGTTGCTGCTTTAAAGAGCCTGCCATAAAACTTAGATAAATAAAAGCAATGAGATAAATAAGTTGGTCAGATTATTTTAAGCCTAGCCACTACTTCAAGGTTGCTTTGTATAGCTGGGTCCTAACCTTCTGGTACAAGTAGGATAGGACCCAGCCATATAAAACAACCTTGACATGGTGGCTGGGCATAAAATAATTTGGTCAACTTATTGAACTAATTGCTTTTCTTTATCCAAGGTTTATGGCAGGCTATTTGAAGCAGCATCCTTATGGAGATATAGCCAATATGCAATTAGAATTGTTTGTACACTAGAATTCTATTGTTTGTATATATCTCCTTTACCATGATCTGGTCAAAATCGAGAATGATGTCCCTTCTTCTTTTAAATCATGACCACCTTCTTCCTGGTCATGGCCAATCAATCTATGGGCCCAGACACTGGTATCAGATGTCCTTCCTACAGAGAAAGACACATAGAGAAACTGTTTTATTTTGGGTCCCCCCCAGGAAAACAACTCTTTATTTAATAAACCCTTTAATCCCTCTTCTGATTGCTTTAGTCCAATTGTGCATAAACATGATTGGATCATTCATTACCGCCAGTCTGTCACACTGACTGCTCTATTGATTGCTGTATATTTTCGGATTAAAGGGGCAACGGAATTTTGTGCTGATTTTCTAAGAAATATCTCAAATATTGTATAAACCAAAGAATGTCACAAACAAGGTAATAGGCTAGCACTTTTCCTTAAAAAAATAAAAGCTGTACAGTTTCCAGATCTGGAATATTTTCTCTCTGGCGACTTGAAATTGGCTGACATATCTAATAGACTGGAACAAGACATTCTTCCTCGAGAGAATGACTGTAAGCCTTCACACAGCATCACTTTCCCTTCAGATTCCACGCTGCCCCCTTCAGGGCAATTTTGAGACTTACTGTGAATCTCCAGAACAGTTCCAGGTGCTCAGATGAAAAATCTGCTTGCGTCGTTATATTCGTCCAAATTAAAAAGATTTCTACTCAGCAGAGAATCAATACAATCACATCACAGAAAGATTATGCAAATCACATGGAGAGTTTGGGAGTTGTCAGCCTGCAGCACTTGGATTAGAAGGATATTTATAAATAGAAACCCCCCCCCCCCCCCATAAATCACATTTGTGCTCCAGGGGCAGCATCTTTGATTGCACAGACTATAAACAGGTCAAGTGCAGTTCAGACAATATAAAATAGCTAGAGGTGGCTGGATCAGGGGTTTTCCATGGATTAAAACCACAGTTGTATTGCAACAGTGCTGTAACTAGGAATCACTGGACCCCCCCAGCAAAACTATAATGGGGCCCAGAGCTTTATGCACAGTGGTTTTCTGGGAGGAGGCTATATCTGTCATTGAAAAATAAGATGGGGCCCCCTTGGCTCCTGGGCCCTCCTGCATCTGCTCCCCTGGTAGTTATGTCCCTGTATTGCAAGCTCCATAACCTTGAAGTTCTCCTTTACTACAGGGAGTAATGGGAACTGTTGCTGCATCAGTTTGTCCATTGGACTTCGATTGCTTAAGAGAGAGCTGTACAACATTTGTTTTTTTAAAGATAGACTGATAAAACATTTTAAAGGTAACGGGTATTATAGTCCATTAAAGGGCAAGTTCACTCCAAAAAACCTTTTCTCTAAATTGTTTATTACCACCCCAAACCCCACTCTTGCGTTATTCCCAGCTTTCAAAAACGCTCCTAAACTTTCTTACCTGACCCGGTCCCTTGTCGTTTAGGTGCAGCCCCCTGCTCCTGTTTCGAGCTAGTTTTGAGCAAAAACAGGAGCAGGGGACTTTTGCGCAGACAGCCGACTTCCTTCCTGGTCGTGGCTGTCAGGCGATTGGGCGTGACATCACGTTGCGCCTTAACTGCCAGCTGTAACCAGGAAGTGGAGCGGCTGTCAGCAGCAGAGGCAGCATCAGAGCGGCAAGGGACCAGGTCAGGTAAGCAAGTTCAGGAACGTTTTTGAAAGCTGGCAATAATGCGAAAGTTGGGTTTGGAGGGGTAATATGTATTTCTTTGTTTGGAATTCTGACTGAACGCTGAATACAGA
The DNA here is from genome assembly GCA_019447015.1 of Hymenochirus boettgeri. Taxonomy (NCBI): domain Eukaryota; kingdom Metazoa; phylum Chordata; class Amphibia; order Anura; family Pipidae; genus Hymenochirus; species Hymenochirus boettgeri. Next base: position 230,637,144 of record CM033471.1, read on the forward strand.
TATTTACATTTTACTGTACAACTAACGTCCAATCTCTACTAACGTCCAATCTCTACTAACGTCCAATCTCTAAAGGCAGTGTAGGGATATCTAAGACAGGTGTAAACCCCAATGTCAATATCACATCAAGGAAGAATAAACTCTACCAGAAGAGCATTTCAATCCATCAACCACAGGATTACGTACCAATTTTTAAATGCTAGCGACCTTTACGTTAATTGATGGGAGATCTATTGGCTGGAATAACAGCTGGCTTTGTTCCATTAACTGGCAATTCTCACCCCAAAAAGATCATCATGCCCCGTGTGAGGATTGAACTCACGACCTTCAGATTATGAGACTGACGCGCTACCTACTGCGCTAACGAGGCCCTTGTGAGAAGATGCATTGGAATCGTAGCTGAGACCTTTCTCCCACCAGCACTTTATGTACGGACAATGCACCAGATTGCAATAGTCTTGCCTCGCTTTGACAGGTGAGCAAAATGAATGTTTCTGCCCGGTTTCGAACCGGGGACCTTTCGCATGTTAAATGAAGTTGTCTGAGACATTTCAGCTAATTTTAGATTCCCTTTAAATTCAACGTCCAATCTCTACTAACGTCCAATCTCTACTAACGTCCATTCTCTAACTAACGTCACAATCTCTACTAACGTCCAATCTCTACTAACGTCCAATCTCTACTAACATCAAATCTCTACTAACGTCAAATCTCTACTAACGTCCAATGTCTACTAACGTCCAATCTCTACTAATGTCAAATCTCTACTAACGTCCAATCTCTACTAACGTTCCAATCTCTACTAACGTCCAATCTCTACTAAAGTCCAATCTCTACTAACGTCAAATCTCTACTAACGTCCAATCTCTACTAACGTCCAATCTCTACTAATGTCCAATCTCTACTAACGTTCCAATCTCTACTAACGTCCAATCTCTACTAACGTCCAATCTCTAAAAAAAAGAATTACTAATAAACGTCAAATCTCTACTAACGTCCAATCTCTACTAATGTCCAATCTCTACTAATGTCCAATCTCTCAATCTTTACAGAGATTGGTAAGAATTCCAACAACCTTTTTAAAGGTGGTGCTTAGGATATAATTGACATAAAATACATAGAAAGACGCCCAGTATCCCATCTAGCACACATGGTTATTCCAATTTAACAAGACTCCCCATAAACTTCGGGGAGTCAATAATCTAAATTCAGCCAATTTGTTATGCAAAGTTTATTAGACAATAATATCACATTAATACCCTCACATGAACTATACCATTGTACCAACATTTAGTCATCACTGTACCAACAAAATGGTACATGTGCAGATAAAAACAACAATAAACAACAAACAGTACTGAGATATACCAAATTCAATTTAAAAACGTCCCAACCATCCCAAACTGGATGTATGTCTTTATATATATCGAATCATAACAGGTGTCCTTATGCTCCTTGTTGTCCAGCTGTATACCATATGTCCTATTAATGCATTTAAAGCAAATCAAAGTCTAAAAAGTTGTGCTAAATATGCATAAAGTGCCTGAGCACAGGACACTGGTATCTCAGCCTGTACACAGTCCGGGGAGCCCCTGAAGAAAGCCCCACCTACCTTATCCACAGGGATGAAACGTGCGTTGGGCTGTGTACAGGCTAAGATACCAGTGTCCTTTGGGAGGATTATACAGCCTTAACTCCTCTGTGGTGCTGCTGTGCATCCTGGGAGTAGGAGATCCCTTCTAAGATATCCTAATAAGCCAATGAAGTGCCAGAGTGAGAAAGGAAAGAGGAGAGATCGACCACGTGGTCATGGCGTCCGGAGAAACGGCCGAGTACAGCGGGAGCGGATGAGCCTTCGGACCGGAGAGGTACCATTAGACCGGCTGGGATCGTGGAGTCCTCTGGAGGGGTAAGGGGTCACCTGGCCAAACGTGTACGCAAAGCAACCACCAACAGAGTTACCCAATCCTATAAGCATTGCTCAGGCACTTTATGCATATTTAGCACAACTTTTTAGACTTTGATTTGCTTTAAATGCATTAATAGGACATATGGTATACAGCTGGACAACAAGGAGCATAAGGACACCTGTTATGATTCGATATATATAAAGACATACATCCATTTTGGGATGTTTTAAATTGAATTTGGTATATCTCAGTCCTGTTTGTTGTTTTTGTTGTTTTTATCTGCACATGTACTATTTTGTTGGTAACAGTGATGACTAAAGTTGGTACAATGGTTATAGTTCATGTGAGGGTATTAATGTGATATTTATATGTCTAATAAACTTTGCACTAACATTTGGCTGAATTTAGATTATTGGTCCCTGAAGTTTCTATGGGGAGTCTCTGTTAATATTGGAATAACCATGTGTGCTAGATGGGATACTGGGCGTCTTTGCCGTCTTTCTATACAACCTTAGAATGTATTTGTTTTCGTGACTCAGCTTAACTACACAAGTCCCTAGTTGCAGCTTTGGTTTGAGAGGCTTGATAATTATAGTTGTTCAAGTATCTAGTGGGTCTGTACAAAAGTTCACAATTGTAACACTTAAATAAGATAAATTACAATGAACAATAATTGACTAACTCGGCTCATTTAATATGAGATGCAAAAATTTCTGCTAATTTTCCCAACCTGTTTACTGGTCTACTACAGACAAGCCTTTCATTACATCTGATTAGTTGTTGTAGATTAAGAACAACATTTTGCACCTCCCGAATTTGCCACACTGTGTTTTAAGGCTCGTACTCACGTGCAATGCACGATAGTACAACGACCATTTCAGACGATAATCGGCCCGTGTGTAGGTGTTTATCGCCTTAAACGGTCGTTGGTTCGGGAATCGTTGAGCGACAGACTTGGCGGTCTCCGAATGAACAACCGCTTCTGCCAATAAAGCGGACCAATTATCGTCCGAAACTCGTTCATTCAACACATCATGGGTCGCGGGTCAGGACCCACGATCATACGTGTGTACGAGCCTTTAAAGTGAAAATCATGTCTCGTTTGTTTTCTTTGCTACGTTTGTTTTTTTGCTATGGAACTTGATAAAGGAGAATGGGGTTTGCTAACTCATTAACCTTGACACAGAGAAAAGTAGGCAATATCCTACACATTGTTCTAAAACTTGCTGTTAAATCTTATAATGTGAATGTCAATGAAACTACCAAGCAATACACTGGTTGCAATGATCTGCTTAGCCAGGCTGAACGAATTGGAGGGCAGTTGTATAAAAAGCCTGTAGCGAGCATTTTAAAAATGCAGATCAAATAAATCCCTTGCAATTGGCTCAAAACCCACTTGTTTCTGTTCTTAGCTGAATACTAGCGACTTGTGTAGTTAAAAACGTAAATACTGTATTTAGCGTTGGGTCATAATTCAGAACAAAGAAATACATTGGGGCTGTGTTATATAAGGTGCACATTTTTGCCCATGCTGCTAATCTGCAGCAAACAAGATGCTATCAATGTTTTCTAGTTGTAGTAGAACAGAAATATTTAAAGGGTATCTCCACCCTAAAAAAAAATTTGATATGCTGGGGGTCCCTAGCCTACCTCCCCTGCGCATCTCACTGTCCTACTGAGGTTAAGGAAGCAGCAGGGACCGTGACTCACAGACACCTCCTACTCTTCACTTTTTAGAACTTTGGACAGGCACTGCAGGAGAACCATTTATCAGAGATTGTAGGTAAGGATTTTTTTAACACTACACAGTGGGGCCAGTAGTGGGGTAATTTTAGTTTTGGGGTGGACATGCCCTTTAAATGGTAGCATCTTATGGGTTATTGCAAAATGAATAGAGTAGGCAAATATGTGCACCTCTTATTAAATAATCCCGATAATATATTGCAGGGTATTACCTGTTCTATAAACAGCCACTGACAAACTGAATCCATTGGAAGACTTTGGGGCATATTTATAATCGGTCACTATTTTTTCTATCGCAGGACATCGCAATGTAGCTTAACACTATGCACATTATTCTTGTTTAAATGTTATGAAACTGTTTCATAACACAAGTTAGATTTACGTGTACAGACCCAGCAAGCGTTTGCCGTTAAAGTGAATGCCCGCGAAAGAAAATGAAATATTCTTTAAGTCTATGACCCAGTAAAGGGGCCCTGTACATAGCAACTTATTTGTATTTTCTATAGAATATCTATAATAAAAAATATTGGACTAATACCTTTGAGACCATAGGAAATGAAAAAAGTGAATAGACTGTGTTTTTTATATACACTGTGGTCTGTGGTCTGTGAGTTAGAAAGTAATTCTATACCAGATGTTTAACTCTCATTCCATTCTCTTGTCTTTAGAGTGCATAATAGCAGCAACGCTACAATGTCATACAAACGCCACTTGTTCCATAATTACCTGGAATAGTCTACTGACTACACCAGGCCTAAATGCAGCTTATAGTTTGAGAGGCTTGATAATTATAGATGTTCAAGTATCAAAGACATGGACGCCATGAGTGGGTCTGTACTCAGTTCACAATTGTAACACTTAAATAAGATAAAATGTCATCTGACTCTTTAGTGTGCCAACAATTTATCCTTTTATTACTTTTCTATGAAAGATGCATCATGGGATTGCAACATTTCTAACCAAATCAAGAAAGTCTGTTACATTCCTCAGATAAATATTGATTAGGTATTGTGGGTACAAGTTATTTTTCTTTAAAGGACATCTTTCCTGAAAAGTTATTTTAATTGACAATTTCTGGAAACTAAATTTCTTTCCAACTATCACTGTTTCATCTTTTGTTGATCTGCCCTCTATTTCTTTATCTAATCTAAAACATCTTACATTTCAGCTGTCAATCAAGTGACTTGCTCTCATAAAGTAATCTTCTGTGATGTTTTTGCTGTGCTGGAATGGTGACAGAGTTTTGACAGTTGGAATGCTGTGTGCAGTTTTGACAGTTGGTTTGTGGGGGGGGGAGTCAGGTCAGATGGAGTGGGAATGGTTTAAAGAGGGAGGGGGATACTGCTACTGAGCAAAACATGTGTTGGATTAAAGGCATGCAACACACGCCAAAATAAGTGCTACTTGCACATATTTATTTCTAGATTAAGATGAGGAAACATTATTTTTATTCAGTATATGTCATTCCATACATACATATACCATACATTCTACATTGGTAATGTTTAGAGTTATATGATAATCTAATAAATATTTACATTGCCACCAATGTAAAATATGACAATCTGAAGAACATTCTGGACTGCTGAATGGTATAAATTATAGTTTCTGTTTCAGTGATTAATATAATTCAATTATTTAATCAACTTAACTTCTACTATATTGTGCTAAGTTTTACACTGAATCTAGAGTATAATGCTATGAGTGTAGTTTAACAGTTAATACACAGCAACTTACAATCCCTTGAGACCAGTCTCGTTTCAAAACTAACCTGGTTCGAAGCATTAGGAAAATCCACAGAATTTCGAAAGTTGGAAAGTCTCCTTCAATTGACTTAGAATTGGATTCAGAATTTTATAAGTTCCATCGAAATGCTGGCAGAACGAAACTCGCCAGTTTTTATCTCTCTATAACTAGGGAACAGCTTTTAAGGAAAATGAAATTAAGAATCTGTTTGCAACCACATGAGCCCCATTTATCAAGTTAAAACTGATCTGGACAGTGCATAGTCTATGAAAGATAAACTCCCAAATTAGGTCCCAGTGACCTTTTCCATCCACTCATCTCGAAAATGAAATATCTCCCAGTACTTCCTATCTTTATACCATGATGACACCTAATTATAATAATGAAGTCCCGCAGGTATCCCGATCAGGACTTATGATCGAGATTCCTGCTTCTCCAAAACCTACACCTTATACCTATCCTTTAATAGCTTTGTTTCAGCGACCTGTAGGTAAGGAGATACATTTCTGTGGTCAAGGTCTTTTTACTAAACTGTGATATCAATGTGCTCTGTCAATTGTGCATAAGTAACAACATTATTTAAAATCTTAAAAGTATCTTGCTTGCGCTTGGGGGTATGGTAGGGGAAGGGTTAAAACAAGAAGTAAAAAATAAAAAATAAATAGGTTAAATCAAGATCTCTGTAAACAAACCAGCTGATGAAGCTGTAAGGATTAAAACACCCCAAACGCGTAGGAACTACCTCACAAGCCACGACTTAAGGGGCCACACACATAGCAGAGAGGTGCAACTTCAAAAACTGCTAATGGACGTTTTTTGCAAGGTTTTTTAGTGCTTTTTATTGTTTTTAATTGCTATAATAAAGTTTGTTGGCACCCTTATTCCTGTGTGCAGAGGTTTTTGGGAACTATACAGACCAAGCAAGCATCAGAACAGCACAGAGTAAAGCCTGCATTACCCCTAGTGGTGGATAGACATAAGTGATGTGTTGAAGTTTAATTTTAATATATGGAAGTGTCATTTTAACTGGTTTGTTTACAGAGATCTTGATCTTACCATTTTATTTTTTTTTTTTCTTCTTGTTTTAACCCTTCCCCTACCCATACCCCCAAGCGCAAGCAAGATACTTTTAAAGATTTTATAAACAATTCAGTGGACACTTGCAGTGCAGCCACCCTACTTAAGGAGACATTCCCTACCACCCCATAGCGCGGAAGTAACCCAATCTACTATTATTTCTAACATTATTTAATATGACAGTTGATGTTGGAATGTTCCCTGCTGACTCTTATAGCAAGCTGTATTTTGTGAAGTTTGAGGTTTAATATGGTAAATAAATGTACTTATTGAGTATAAAAATTTACCCAATGGGCTTTTAGTAAGTGTACTGGGAATCAACGGGGCATTTATACCCTCAGCAAAGGTCATATAATGAGTAAAAGTTTACGAACTGTTGTACATATAGTATGTATGTTGTATGTTTAGTTTATTTATAAAACACCACTTGGGGAAGCAGCACTGTACAGTAACAAAATACAAAAATTCATACAGGGGAGGGGGCAAATAATAAATATATAATGTTATAATTATATATAAGTGCTAGAGCCTTGTCACAAGAGGAAAACGTTCCCTGCCCCATGAGCTTCAATCTAGTTAGGGGGGGGTAACATACAGATACAAAGAATGGGTATAAGTGCTGGAGTAGACAGCAGTGCAAATAAAAAATCATATCATATACTTTAGTAGAATGTAAGGGTAGATTTAAACCTGCTTCTTGATGTAGAAAGAGAGGGAATTGAATTCCAGATGATGGGAGCCACAAAGAGAAAGGATTAGGGTGAGGGAACCAGTACAAGTGGGGGGTCTGTAAAGGAGCTCAGCTGGTTCTGCGATGACAAGGATTGGGGCGGTAACATATGGACACTAGAGAGGAAATGTTAGGAGGTGCAGCAGAGCTGCATCAGAATAGAATGTTTGGTAGGAACTTCATTAAGGGTATCTCCACTCAAAATGTATACTTAACTTTATGCGTACACTGGAAGATTGCATCGGGACCTGTCAGAGGAACAGTGGATAAGTTCTCTCTGTTACATCTGTCTAAACCAGCAAGAATTGGTGCAAGTCCTGTATTGTGCTGTATACTATTTTTCTTGCACATGAAAGACTAGCTCTGGTAAGATATGTTCTCTAAAGCTCTGTACACATGGGTGATTCTGTGCATGACACCCTTTGATGCAATGTGCATGGCAAATGGCAGTTTCAGTAGATAAATGAACGTTTGTAGCTGTTCATTCGAGCATCATCATTGATCTGCCAGGCAGATCAAATGGCCACACTGCGTTTTATTCCGAATGACCACACTCAATAATAGATTCTTCATCCACATAGGAAACAGGAGGATTGATCCACTTCCAGTATGTGAACATTATAGACATTTTACCCAATGTTTAAAGGGGCTATGTCTTAATACAGGTAATCAGGAACCATGTAGGAGTGGAAAACGGGTGGAATAAAATTAAGACAAAAAGGGGGCACCTTTGGAGAATGTTCTGCATAAAATAAATTGAGGCCTTAAGCCTGGTACAACGGTTCAATTTTTCTTTCTGACCGACCGTTCAAGACTTTTGACCAGTTGGCCAGGAGAAAGGACTGTCGATCGCGGCAAAAGCAGCCGCCTCCGACAGCTACCGTGACTGATTGTGCGGTCCATAGAGGACCACGCTTTTGGTCATGTTTTTCGACCCGTCTGATCGTGCTTTCGTCCGATTTGGATGAAGGAAACGTCGTCGTCAGTCGGAGCCTCCATAGAATATTCGGACCGACCGACCGAAACACTGAAATGGCGGTCGGCCAAATTATTGTATGGTGTGTACCCAGCTTTAAAGCATTCAAAAGGATAAATGGACATGTTATTTATATAATGTATAAGGCACTATGGATATGCTGCAATGGGATTGCAACACGCCGAAAGTGGCTTATATTGCATCCCAAATTTACTTAATAACATACATTACAGTTGTAATAATTACTAGAATTTATTCTATATAATACATGTGTATGTTCTAGGATTGGCAAAGTTCTATTGCCAGAACTGTCTAATATCTGAAAAGGGTTTATTAATTTTAGTAAGTTCTCTACTGGAACTGGAAAAAGCTGTTTGGCACAAACTTTAACAGTTCAGACGAACTCAGCCTTTTTTTCAATAATTATGTAAGTTCGATCATTTCTAATTGATAACCCTCATATTTAGCGTTTTGGCGTAACCCTCAAATGTAGTGGTTCGGTGATATCGATCGAACGGCTATAAATCTCAATGTATCGTTCGGAAACCTCAAATTGGTGGTAGCCCTCGATTGTAGTGAAAAACTCAATGCATAAAACTGACAATTGCCTGAACGTGGGGAAAGTTAGTGTTTAAGAAGTTTGGGTGATATGGACATTTTCTCCAGACCATTTCCCAATCCCAGAGCCATTTTATGTAAGTTACCATACTATTTAAACTGTGTCTAAAAAAAACTTTAGACAGAGAAATTTGAAGAGAGGTAGAAACACAGGGGAATCCTCAGTTAATTCCACTATTGTTTAGAGATTTAGATTTAGAACAGAACCCTAGAAAACTGACTATTGCCAGATGTGGGGAAAGTGTAAATGCGTTTTGGTGATATGTGCATGTTCCCCAAACCATTTTGTGCCACAGCCATTTACAGTAAGTTACCATTGCTACTGTATTTGATTTGTAATTAATCCAAACTTTTCGAATTCTTTTTTCCCATTGACTTTTAATGGGTTTGTACTTCAGGAATTTCAGCCATCTCTATAAGTGTTTATCTTTCGTTCTAAACTAACACATGCAAGAACTAGAGCTTGTTATTTGCATCTCTGCAGGTAAAATGAAGGGATTTTCTGCATATCACAACAAACTATACAATACATGAAGATCTGTGCGCAAATACCATTTGTTTTAAACCGATGCAAATCGGCCCATCACCAAATCCAATCTGTGTGTCAGCCAACAATTAGTTAGGTGCATAAGTGCTCAGTACATAAAAATACCTCTGCTTGCCTGGTGCTTGGTGTTATCATTTCTTAAATTGTATTAAACATTCTAGAGACTCGTCAGCTTAGCCTGGCTAGTTCATCATACAAAGGTGCATTTTAGTTTAGGGCTCACATCAGGCATTACAGAAATGGTTTGATGCAATAAAAGGTACAAAAGTTGGCCCATGCTTATAATCTGCAGCAACCAATTAGATGGTATCTAGTTGCAGTCACCCAGTAAAAGCTACAGCTAGATATGGGCAGATATTTTAGACCAGCCGGGCATTATAAACTGGTCAGCCAGGCAAAAATATTAGCTGACTGATCATGCAGACCACAAGAGACAGCACGGCTGGCGGAAACTTATCGACATGTTCAATAGTATTTTGACCATCAGTCGGTGGCGCAAAATACGTTTGTACCATTGCAGCCTGACTGATATTTTGTTATTTTGGTCCATTTATGCCTACCTAACATCTAATTGGTTACTGCAAATTAAAGCGACCTCTCTTATTCCTACCTCCCATGAATAATAGAGTGCCCGGGTTCAGAGTTAAACTTACTGCCTGCCCCTTCTTGTGGCTTCTCTCCAGCTGATCAGCGGGTTGTCCTGATTTGCTCCTGTCTTACAGTAATATAGGCTTGTATGTAACCTGAGTGAGCTTTTTGCAGAGGTAGGTAGCATTAAGTGATCTCACCTACCTGTGAATAATAGTTAAGGATGCACCGATGCACCTTATCTCAAACATTCAAAAACATTTATTTTGCCTTTTATAATGTAAAAAAGAAACCTTTACAAATGCATATAACCAAAGTCACAGTTCTGCAAGTCATCTGTGCTAACCACTGCCCTGCCATGATGCTTATGAATAAGAAGAAATCCTTATAAAAGAAGTATGAACTGATCTCCTCCCACAGAGTCTGAAACAAAGAGCCTATTTCTTGAAAGCAAAGCTTTGTGCTTACCTAGGACACATCTCTTTATCTCCTGTGTTTCTCTGTAACTTGAAGAGATTTTTTATTTTAGAATATAACATTCTTCCATATGATTCACATCAGATCAAAATACTTTGTCTGGGCTCTGTAGTTCTGAAATTTATGGCGTGGCTCTGCTATAAACCTTTTGTTTTGGATGCACAGTTTTCTGAAGCTGCATAGGAAGATCAGAAATATACTTTCCTCCCACAAGTCCTAAAGAGAATAATATTTTTATTCAGAGGGTGTGTGAATACCTTATATCTCCAGCAGTAATTGTAGGGTATCTAAACTGCATTTTCTTTATTGCCCATTACTGGAGACTATAATTATTCTCCAATTGATCTGTCCCCAATTTCTTTAGATATCCAATCTGAAGCATTTTAACTTTCAGCTGTCAATCTAGTGCCATATTATCATAAACTCTTCGGCTGTTTGCAGTTTTGCTTTAATTGGAATGGTGACAGTTGGGATGTGTGAATTGCTATGGTGGTACATTTGCTCTCCCCATGCTGCCTCATGGGTATTACTGAGAATGCTTGACCTCATAATAAGTCAAGTATAGGGAGAACTTTCGGGCTGCCAAACTTCCTATACCGTAGATAACCCGAGTATAAATCGAACCGAGTATAAACCGAGGTATCTACTTTTACCTGAAAAACCCAAGTAAAAGTGATTGACTCGAGTAAACCGAGGGTAGAAAATATGACCACTTCTGTCTTCTGATTCTGTTTTGTTTTGAGGCTTAGTTGCCCTTTAAATGGACAGCAGAATTCCTTTACAGTAGTCCAATACAGTAATAGCCAAATCCAGTATAAGCTATTACTGTATGTGATTACTGTAAGGGAATTCTGCTGTCCGTTTAAAGGGCAACTAAAGCCTCAAAACAATACAGAATCAGAAGGCATCTTTTTAACAACTGATACAATCCTCCTGATTCTGTAATGTTTTGAGGCTTAGTTGCCTTTTAAATAGACAGTAATCTCATACATGCTTATAGGATTGGGTAACTCTGTTGGTGGTTGCTTTGCGTACACGTTTGGCCAGGTGACCCCTTACCCCTCCAGAGGACTCCACGATCCCAGCCGGTCTAATGGTACCTCTCCGGTCCGAAGGCTCATCCGCTCCCGCTGTACTCGGCCGTTTCTCCGGACGCCATGACCACGTGGTCGATCTCTCCTCTTTCCTTTCTCACTCTGGCACTTCCCATTGGCTTATTAGCGATACATCTTAGAAGGGATCTCCTACCCCCAGGATGCACAGCAGCACCACAGAGGAGTTAAGGCTGTATAATCCTCCCAAAGGACACTGGTATCTTAGCCTGTACACAGCCCAACGCACGTTTCATCCCTGTGGATAAGGTAGGTGGGGCTTTCTTCAGGGGCTCCCCGGACTGTGTACAGGCTGAGATACCAGTGTCCTGTGCTCAGGCACTTTATGCATATTTAGCACAACTTTTTAGACTTTGATTTGCTTTAAATGCATTAATAACATATGGTATACAGCTGGACAACAAGGAGCATAGGACACCTGTTATGATTCGATATATATAAAGACATACATCCAGTTTGGGATGGTTGGGACGTTTTTAAATTGAATTTGGTATATCTCAGTACTGTTTGTTGTTTATTGTTGTTTTTATCTGCACATGTACCATTTTGTTGGTAACAGTGATGACTAAATGTTGGTACAATGGTATAGTTCATGTGAGGGTATTAATTGATATTTATATGTCTAATAACTTTGCACTAACAATATTGGCTGAATTTAGATTATTGACTCCCCGAAGTTTCTATGGGGAGTCTCTGTTAATATTGGAATACCATGTGTGTGCTAGATGGGATACTGGGCGTCTTTCTATGTATTTTAGTCAATTATATCCAAGCACCACCTTTAAAAAGGTTGTTGGAATTCTTACCAATCTCTGTAAAGATTGAGAGATTGGACATTAGTAGAGATTGGACATTAGTAGAGATTGGACGTTAGTAGAGATTTGACGTTAGTAGAGATTGGACGTTAGTAGGATGGACGTAGTAGAGATTTGACGTTATGAATTGGACGTAGTAGAGATTGGACATTAGTAAGAATTGGACGTTAGTAAGATTGGACGTTAGAAGAGATTTGACGTTAGTAGAGATTGGACTTTAGTAGAGATTGACGTTAGTAGAGTTGGAACGTTATTAGAGATTGGACGTTAGTAGAGATTTGACATTAGTAAGATTGACGTTAGTAGACATTGGACGTTAGTAGAGATTTGACGTTGTAGAGATTTGATGTTAGTAGAGATTGGACGTTAGTAGAGATTGACTTAGTAAGATTGGACGTTAGTAGAGATTGGACGTTAGTAGGATGACGTTAGTAGAAATTGGACGTTAGTAGAGATTGGACGTTGAATTTAAAGGGAATCTAAAATTAGCTGAAATGTCTCAGACAACTTCATTTAACATGCGAAAGGTCCCCGGTTCGAAACCGGGCAGAAACATTCATTTTGCTCACCTGTCAAAGCGAGCAAGACTATTGCAATCTGGTGCATTGTCCGTACTAGGTGCTGGTGGGAAAGGTCCAGCTACGATTCCAATGCTCTTCTCACAGGGCCTCGTTAGCGCATAGGTAGCGCGTCAGTCTCATATCTGAGGTCGTGAGTTCATCCTCACACGGGGCATGATGATCTTTTTGGGGAGAATTGCCAGTTAATGGAACAAAGCCAGCTGTTTCCAGCCATAGATCTCCCATCAATTAACGTAAAGGTCGCTAGCATTAAAAATTGGTACGTAATCCTGTGGTTGATGGATTGAAATGCTCTCTGGTAGAGTTTTTTCTTCCTTGATGTGTATTGACATTGGGGTTTACCCTGTCTTAGATATCCCTACACTGCCTTTAGAGATTGGACGTTAGTAGAGATTGGACGTTAGTAGAGATTGGACGTTAGTTGTACAGTAAAATGTAAATATCTGTATTCAGCTTTCAGTCAGAATTCCAAACAAAGAAACATATACATACCCCCTCCAAACCCAACTTTCGCATTATTGCCAGCTTTCAAAAACGTTCCTGAACTTGCTTACCTGACCTGGTCCCTTGCCGCTCTGATCTGCCTCTGCTGCTGACAGCCGCTCCACTTCCTGGTTACAGCTGGCAGTTAAGGCGCAACGTATGTCACGCCCAATCGCCTGACAGCCACGACCAGGAAGGAAGTCGGCTGTCTCGCAAAAGTCCCCTGCTCCTGTTTTTTCTCAAAACTAGCTCGAAACAGAGCAGGGGGCTGCACCTAAACGACAAGGGACCGGTCAGGTAAGAAAGTTAGGAGCGTTTTTGAAAGCTGGGAATAACGCAAGAGTGGGGTTTGGGGTGGTAATAAACAATTTGAGAAAAGGTTTTTTGGATGAACTTGCCCTTTAATGGACTATAATACCCGTTACCTTTAAAATGTTTTATCAGTCTATCTTTAAAAAAACAAATGTTGTACAGCTCTCTCTTAAGCAATCGAAGTCCATGGAAACTGATGCAGCAACAGTTCCCATTACTCCCTGTTTAAAGGGAACTTCAAGGTTATGGAGCTTGCAATACGGGACATAACTACCAGGGGAGCAGATGCAGGAGGGCCCAGGAGCCAAGGGGCCCCATCTATTTTTCAATGACAGATATAGCTCCTCCCAGAAAACCACTGTGCATAAAGCTCTGGGCCCCATTATAGTTTTGCTGGGGGGGTCCAGTGATTCCTAGTTCCAGCACTGTTGCAATACAACTGTGGTTTTAATCCATGGAAAACCCCGATCCAGCCACCTCTAGCTATTTTATTATGTCTGAACTGCACTTGACCTGTTTATAGTCTGTGCAATCAAAGATGCTGCCCCTGGAGCACAATGTGATTTATGGGGGGGGGGGGGGGGGGTTTCTATTTATAATATCCTTCTAATCACAGTGCTGCAGGCTGACAACTCCCAAACTCTCCATGTGATTTGCATAATCTTTGTGTATGTGATTGTATTGATTCTCTGCTGAGTTAGAAATCTTTTTAATTTGGACGAATATAACGACGCAAGCAGATTTTTCATCTGACACCTGGAACTGTTCTGGAGATTCACAGTAAGTCTCAAAATTGCCCTGAAGGGGGCAGCGTGGAATCTGAAGGGAAAGTGATGCTGTGAAGGCTTACAGTCATTCTCTCGAGGAAGAATGTCTTGTTCCAGTCTATTAGATATGTCAGCCAATTTCAAGTCGCCAGAGAGAAAATATTCCAGATCTGGAAACTGTACAGCTTTTATTTTTTTAAGGAAAAGTGCTACCTATTACCTTGTTTGTGACATTCTTTGGTTTATACAATATTTGAGATATTTCTTAGAAAATCACACAAAATTCCGTTGCCCCCTTTAATCCGAAAATATACAGCAATCAATAGAGCAGTCAGTGTGCCAGACTGGGCGGTAATGAATGATCCAATCATGTTTATGCACAATTGGACTAAAGCAATCAGAAGAGGGATTAAAGGGTTTATTAAATAAAGAGTTGTTTTCCTGGGGGGGACCCAAATAAAACAGTTTCTCTATTGTCTTTCTCTGTAGGAAGGACATCTGATACCAGTGTCTGGGCCCATAGATTGATTGGCCATGACCAGGAAGAAGGTGGTCATGATTTAAAGAAGAAGGGACATCATTCTCGATTTTGACCAGATCATGGTAAAGGAGATATATACACAATAGAATCTAGTGTACAAACAATTCTAATTGCATATTGGCTATATCTCCATAAGGATGCTGCTTCAAATAGCCTGCCATAAACCTTGGATAAAGAAAAGCAATTAGTTCAATAAGTTGACCAAATTATTTATGCCCAGCCACCATGTCAAGGTTGTTTTATATGGCTGGGTCCTATCCTACTTGTACCAGAAGGTTAGGACCCAGCTATACAAAGCAACCTTGAAGTAGTGGCTAGGCTTAAAATAATCTGACCAACTTATTTATTCATTGCTTTTATTTATCTAAGTTTTATGGCAGGCTCTTTAAAGCAGCAACCTTATGGAGGTAGCCAATACTGTATGCAATCAGGATTGTGTGTGCATTAGAATTCTATTTTGTTTGTATTTTCTATTTTTGGTTCGGTTGCACTTTAATATAGATGTACAACAGCTATATTTTTGTGTGCAAGGTAATATACAAGGTGTGATATACCCTTGGCCCCAATTACATGTGAAATACGCACAATTTAAAGTGTTATTTTGTTGTCATATATCCTTGAAAACAAGAAGGATGCCAGTCATAGTAATATTTAATTTATAGGTTATTACATTCCTGTCTTGTTTTATTCAATGACTGTCACTAATGCAACTGAAATAACTGATAAAACATTTCAACAAGGCATCGCACAGAAACAGTACCACTATGTAAATCAACAGCAACCAATCAAATGATTCCTTTATCGGTATACTGGAAACATTTGATACCATCTGATTGGATGCTGCACCCCTTATTAAATAAAGCTCTTTAATGTTTTAACACAAATGGACTATATTTTTAGTACGTGGAGCATTATTTTTTGGTTTGCCTGGTTAAATGCAATACTACTAATTGTAGTTTTTTAGGGTGTCTGGGAGCCCTGCTGCACCCTCCTACTTGCCTTGGTTCCACCAGAAGGCTCCTGGGGGAAGGGGTGAAATCTTTTATAATGCAATCTGCATGCTCATCCCTGCAGCCAAATTTTTGGTTTGCCATCCAAATGATTTCACCTCACTGTGGGGGAACCTACTTCTTCAGCAATTACCATTTATCTCCCTTCCACGTTGTTGCCTCAAGCTCACCTCATGGCTGAATTACCCAGTAGATGATGACATTTGTTGGATGCTGTGAGGTATGGTTCGTCAACAGGTGCATATCCACTCTTGGAAATTCCTGGAATGAAAAACAACTATTGAGGTCCTGTTCATTCAATGTTTTCTTGGGGTTTCTGCCATAATTAACATTTATCACTTAACCCCCACCTATAAGGAAGATTCCAGCACAACACTCTCTATTTTAAATTCTAGAACAGGAATAACCCAATCACCACTGTTCAGAAGCAATTGAACCAGTAATAGAATGCACCACAATATAAAAAAAGAAAAAAGAAAATCAATGAGAAACTCCCCCCCTCCCCCAACACCAGCTCCCGCACAGCATATGGCATTTCCTATTGGTGCTTTTGAAACAAAATGTATGGTTTAAAGGGACACTTTACTATACTGAAATTACTTGTCTCATCTTAATCTATAATTGAATACATGTAGTACACTTACTCTGATTTGCGTGTGTTGCTGCATGCCTTCAGTCCAGCACACATTTGTTTAGGAGCAGTATCCCCCCTCCCTCCTCTAACCACTCCTACTTCCATCCGACCAGACTTTTTCCCCACAAACCGACTGTCAAGCCTGCACACAGCTACAGCATTCCAACTGTCAAACTCTGTCACCATTCCAGCTACAGTAAAACTACTCACAGAAGAATAGTTTTTGAGAGCAAGTAACTTGATTAACAGCTGAAATATAGAAGTTTTAGATTAGATATCTAAAGAAATAGGGGGCAGATCAACAAAAAAATGATACAGTGGTGGTTGGGAAGAATTATAGTTTCCAATTATGGTCAATTCAAAATTTTTTTTTTTCCAGTATAGATGCCCTTTAAGGATGTGATTTGGGAACCCACAATTTTCTATTGTGGGGGACTGGTGTCTCATAGTTACAATGATGCATAGGTTAGTTGTGTAATTAAACACACCTATACCCGAGGAAGGGGCCTTGAGTCCCGAAACGTTTTTGTTGTTTTTTGCACTAATAAAGAAGCATTCACCCTTTAGTGTGCTCCTCTACCTTTTTTCCTTGCTTGGATGTTGCAGCCCGGAAGTAGGGGGCTGAGAGGATTGCACCTACCTAATTGTCTGGCCAAGGAGCCAACAGCAGTGTGCCATTGTGCGGTCTTGGAACTTTAGTTGTGTAATTAGCAAGAACTACTGTAAACTCCATAACAGTACGGTAGGTTTTACAAATTTCATCATGTTTCATTCTTTCAGAAAACCTGTATTTATCAGAATGTTCTCTGTTTCTGCCGGTTTATAGCGAAGGTGGCAATTTTTTACGGAAATGCACAGTACTCCATAAACAATACGTGTCTTTGTTAGACGTCTGCGGTGGATTAAATTGGCAGCCTTAATTACAGCACTAGATGAAACTTATCTAGATAGGATTCTTATTATCTAGGCTATTATGACATTCATGCATTGGATGAACTAATTATAAACAGTTAATTGATTCAATGATAAGCATCTGTCTATAAAGCCTTGGTGCCTTTTTTAATAGGCACAGGCTTGTTATAAATATATATATTTATGTATCTGGAGCGTTGATTTGCTCTTTGTTCTTGGAGCATTATTATGCTATGTACATGTATTTAGAGTTAACTTGCTTTAATCTCATTATGAGTAGCGGTAAGTGTTCCGACTCTGTAATTAGCAGAATGCTCAACATGAAGAAAAGCTAAAAGTTCAAGAGAAATTTTTGTTTAGATTTCTCATAAACTCGGCTAAATGTTTATTGTCCAACTTAGTAAGATTATTTGTTACTTAGGCTGAAATTATTTTAATGGCAAAGTACATACCGGTTATAAATTTAGTATCGGATTGTTACACCGCACAATTATCATTGAATGGTTTCCATGTCATCCAGAAGAAATGTGAAAAATATGGGGGGATATTAATATAAAATATAAGACTCAAGCACAATTTACTCCTCTTAAAGTCACTTTAATCCTTTAAAAAACAGAATATTGGCGTCTGTACAGTTTTTGCTAAAGTCACCCCCGCTATATGCTTGTGTTAAAGTCATGCTAATATGTGAATCCATATTGGACTATGTCTCGTGCTTTTATGCGGTTAAGGAACTCCACGGTAAAGTAATAATATTCACAACCCCTCAACCATTTGGTGCTGTGTTGCTAGCCTTTGATGAATCTAGATAATCTTAAAGGGGAACCATTGTCTCTATACAAGGGCCCACATACAATGACCAATGACCTTTCAAGCAAGCCTAGGATTATGGCTTTAGCTGTTGTGAATCAAAATGTATAGGCATCTAAAGTTTCACTTCCTTTTTTGCTTCTCTGCTGTGACAGAAACAGCATTTCAGCAAATTTTTGCCTGTGCCATTATTTGCAGCTACCTTTTAGATGTTAGCTTTTTACTGGGTTATGCAGTTAGGTTGGTTTGCTGCAATTAAATAGCATGTTTGCACCTTTAAATGCTCAGCCTTTAAGGCTACTATACTGTAAAAAGGACTTTTGTGCAGTAAGTGGCCGTTATCTAAGGTGTGTGTGTTGCTGCATGCTTTCAACCTAGTATTTTCCCTCCCACTCTTAGCCAACATCTCTTTCATCTGACCTTTTTTCTGAGATTTTAAGTATGCTCAGTAATCACTATAGTTAGCACTGGGGAGGAGAATTTCAAACCATGCAATTCACAGATTCCAACTCTAACTATTTCAGTTACAGCAAAACTGCACACAGCCGAAGAGTTTATGAAAATAAGGCATTGATTGAAAGCTGAAATGTAAAATTATTTATTAAAAAAAAAAAAACTAGGGGACAGGTCTAAAATAAATCGTTGGATTGATAGTTGGAAGATTATAGTTTCCAGTAATGGGCAATTCAAAAAAAAATATTTTTTTTTTCAGTATAGATGCACTTTATGTTTAGTAATTCTCTGTAATTTGAGGACTTGGGGTGTAACATGTAAATTTCTCATACTTAAATTTGCTGAAATTTTGTGTTCTGCTTCAACTGACAATGATCCCATTAAAATCATCTTTGTGAAGCCCTCTCAGGACCTGTCCCCTTTACTTCCTGGTATTGAAGCAATGGAAAGGCATGATCTGCCAGGAGTGTATCTTCCCATTGGTAAACCTTGTCATAGTCCAGGAATATAAGGGAGCCCTAAAAGTGGCCTTTACAAAGCTGACTTTGCAGGGCTTGTATTCTGCAAAAAGGAAACAGGCCCGCTTGGTTTAGGTCCTTACCCTGGGTCTATTAACTCAAAGAGGGTATAATTGCCCTTAATTAGTAAAATGTTATTAGAATGTTGAAAAAAAATGTCCCTAGGAAATGCTTTAGCAATAATATAAGGAAGTCCTATAAAATGTAAGAGATACGTTCTCCTGTCTTGTCCTTGTAGCAATTGAGGACTATTAAACATACATTCCTTCAATCTATGTGGAGGATCCTCTGCACACCATCCTTTAACGAGCCATCACTGTATGTGGAGATCACCATCCATTTTCACTACTGCTACGCAGATTGGGGATTCACACAGCACGGTAACTCGATATTGTGCTTTTGTGTGTGTCACAATAATGGTGAATTTTTCCCATGCCCTGTATATCCCTGGATCTTGTATTCCAGATAACTAACATTTCCATATTCTCAGCAATGCTGGGACTTTAAACACATTGCCAGGGCACAGTATTTCTCCCGCAGAATAGGAGTGTATTACAAAATAATGTGAAATAGGAATCTTGTCTTCAAGATGTGTCTGTCTCCCAGCAGAATCGTATGTTTATATCCTCCCATCGCAAAGCTTAAAATACAGGTTTCCATAGTGAGCAGATTTCTATTGCCCTTATAATTGTTGCAATTTTTATAGCAGCAACGGCACTGCTCAGGCACTTTATGCATATTTAGCACAACTTTTTAGACTTTGATTTGCTTTAAATGCATTAATAGGACATATGGTATACAGCTGGACAACAAGGAGCATAAGGACACCTGTTATGATTCGATATATATAAAGACATACATCCAGTTTGGGATGTTTTTAAATTGAATTTGGTATATCTCAGTACTGTTTGTTGTTTATTGTTGTTTTTATCTGCACATGTACTATTTTGTTGGTAACAGTGATGACTAAATGTTGGTACAATGGTATAGTTCATGTGAGGGTATTAATGTGATATTTATATGTCTAATAAACTTTGCACTAACAATATTGGCTGAATTTAGATTATTGGCTCCCTGAAGTTTCTATGGGGAGTCTCTGTTAATATTGGAATAACCATGTGTGCTAGATGGGATACTGGGCGTCTTTGCCGTCTTTCTATACAACCTTAGAATGTATTTGTTTTCTGTACTCAGCTTAACTACACAAGTCCCTAGTTGCAGCTTATGGTTTGAGAGGCTTGATAATTATAGTTGTTCAAGTATCTAGTGGGTCTGTACAACAGTTCACAATTGTAACACTTAAATAAGATAAATTACAGATGAACAATAATTGAACTAACTCGGCTCATTTAATATGAGATGCAAAAATTTCTGCTAATTTTCCCCAACCTGTTTACTGGTCTACTACAGACAGAAAGCCTTTCATTACATCTGATTAGTTGTTGTAGATTAAGAACAACATTTTGCACCTCCCGAATTTGCCACACTGTGTTTTAAGGCTCGTACTCACGTGCAATGCACGATATGTACAAACGACCATTTCAGACGATAATCGGCCCGTGTGTAGGTGATTTATCGCCTTAAACGGTCGTTGGTTCGGGAATCGTTGAGCGACAGACTTGGCGGATCTCCGAATGAACAACCGCTTCTGCCAATAAAGCGGACCAATTATCGTCCGAAACATTCGTTCATTCATACACATCATGGGTCGCGGGTCAGGACCCACGATCATACGTGTGTACGAGCCTTTAAAGTGAAAATCATGTCTCGTTTGTTTTCTTTGCTACGTTTGTTTTTTTGCTATGGAACTTGATAAAGGAGAATGGGGTTTGCTAACTCATTAACCATGACACAGAGAAAAGTAGGCAATATCCTACACATTGTTCTAAAACTTGCTGTTAAATCTTATAATGTGAATGAATCAATGAAACTACCATAGCAATACACTGGTAATGCAATGATCTGCTTAGCCAGGCTGAACGAATTGGAGGGCAGTTGTATAAAAAGCCTGTAGCGAGCATTTTAAAAATGCAGATCAAATAAATCCCTTGCAATTGGCTCAAAACCCACTTGTTTCTGTTCTTAGCTGAATACTAGCGACTTGTGTAGTTAAAACGTAAATATCTGTATTTAGCGTTGGGTCATAATTCAGAACAAAGAAATACATTGGGGCTTGTTTAATATAAGGTGCACATTTTTGCCCATGCTGCTAATCTGCAGCAAACAAGATGCTATCAAATGTTTTCTAGTTGTAGTAGAACAGAAATATTTAAAGGGTATCTCCACCCTAAAAAAAAATTTGATATGCTGTAGGGGTCCCTAGCCTACCCTCCCCTGCGCATCTCACTGTCCTTACTGAGGTTAAGGAAGCAGCAGGGACCGGATGACTCACAGACACCTCCTACTCTTCACTTTTTAGAACTTTGGACAGGCACTGCAGGAGAACCATTTATAGCAGAGATGTAAGGTAAGGATTTTTTAACACTACACAGTGGGGCCAGTAGTGGGGTAAATTTTAGTTTTGGGGTGGACATGCCCTTTAAATGGTAGCATCTTATTGGTTATTGCAAAATGAATAGAGTAGGCAAATATGTGCACCTCTTATTAAATAATCCCGATAATATATTGCAGGGTATTACCTGTTCTATAAACAGCCACTGACAAACTGAATCCATTGGAAAGACTTTGGGGCATATTTATAATCGGTCACTATTTTTTCTATCGCAGGACATCGCAATGTAGCTTAACACTATGCACAATTATTCTTGTTTAAATGTGATGAAACTGTTTCATAACACAAGTTAGATTTACAGTGTACAGACTCCAGCAAGCGTTTGCCGATTAAAGTGAATGCCCGAGCGAAAGAAAATGAAATAATTCTTTAAGTCTATGACCCAGTAAAGGGGCCCTGTACATAGCAGAACTTATTTGTATTTTCTATAGAATATCTATAATAAAAAATATTGGACTAATACCTTTGAGACCATAGGGAAATGAAAAAAGTGAATAGACTGTGTTTTTTATATACACTGTGGTCTGTGGTCTGTGAGTTAGAAAGTAATTCTATAGCCAGATGTTTAACTCTCAGTCCATTCTCTTGTCTTTAGAGTGCATAATAGCAGCAACGCTACAATGTCATACAAACGCACTTGTTCCATAATTACCTGGAATAGTCTACTGACTACACCAGGCCTAAATGCAGCTTATAGTTTGAGAGGCTTGATAATTATAGATGTTCAAGTATCTAAAAGACATGGACGCCATGAGTGGGTCTGTACATCAGTTCACAATTGTAACACTTAAATAAGATAAAATGTCATCTGACTCTTTAGTGTGCCAACAATTTATCCTTTTATTACTTTTCTATGAAAGATGCATCATGGGATTGCAACATTTCTAACCAAATCAAGAAAGTCTGTTACATTCCTCAGATAAAATATTGATTAGGTATTGTGGGTACAAGTTATTTTTCTTTAAAGGACATCTTTCCTGAAAAGTTATTTTAAATTGACAATTTCTGGAAACTAAATTTCTTTCCAACTATCACTGTTTCATCTTTTTGTTGATCTGCCCTCTATTTCTATTATCTAATCTAAAACATCTTACATTTCAGCTGTCAATCAAGTGACTTGCTCTCATAAAGTAATCTTCTGTGAGATGTTTTGCTGTAGCTGGAATGGTGACAGAGTTTTGACAGTTGGAATGCTGTGTGCAGTTTTGACAGTTGGTTTGTGGGGGGGGGGAGTCAGGTCAGATGGAAGTGGGAATGGTTTAAAGAGGGAGGGGGATACTGCTACTGAGCAAAACATGTGTTGGATTAAAGGCATGCAGCAACACACGCCAGAATAAGTGCTACTTGCACATATTTATTTCTAGATTAAGATGAGGAAACATTATTTTTTATTTTCAGTATAGTGTCCCTTTAAAGTCCATGAATCCAATTCCTACATGGTAAGTTTGGAAGTCTTAACATAAAATAAAATTTTACATTGCCAACCAATGTAAAATATGACAATCTGAAGAACATTTCTGGACTGCTGGAATGGTATTAAATTATAGTTTCTGTTTCAGTGATTAAATATAATTCATATTATTTAATCAACTTAACTTCTACTATATTGTGCTAAGTTTTACACTGGAATCTAGAGTATAATGCTATGAGTGTAGTATTAAGCAAGTTAATACAACAGCAACTTACAATCCCTTGAGACCAGTCTCGTTTCAAAACTAACCTGGTTCGAAGCATTAGGAAAATCCACAGAATTTCGAAAGTTGGAAAGTCTCCTTCAATTGACTTAGAATTGGATTTTCAGAATTTTAATACGTTCCATCGAAATGCTGGCAGAACGAAACTCGCCAGTTTCATTTATCTCTATAAACTAGGGAACAGCTTTTAAGGAAAATGAAATTAAGAATCTGTTTGCAACCAGCATGAGCCCCATTTATCAGAGTTAAAAACTGATCTGGACAGTGCATAGTCTATGAAAAGATAAACTCCCAAATTAGGTCCCAGTTGACCTTTTCCATCCACTCATCTCGAAAATGAAATATCTCCCAGTACTTCCTATCTTTATACCATGATGACACCTAATTATAAAATAATGAAGTCCCGCAGGTATCCCGATCAGGGACTTATGATCGAGATTCCTGCTTTCTCCAAAACCTACACCTTATACCTATCCTTTAATAGCTTTGTTTCAGCGACCTGTAGGTAAGGAGATACAATTTCTGTGGTCAAGGTCTTTTTACTAAACTGTAGTGATATCAATGTGCTCTGTCAATTGTGCATAAGTAACAACATTATTTAAAATCTTTAAAAGTATCTTGCTTGCGCTTGGGGGTATGGGTAGGGGAAGGGTTAAAACAAGAAGTAAAAAATAAAAAATAAATAGGTTAAGATCAAGATCTCTGTAAACAAACCAGCTGATGAAGCTGTAAGGATTAAAACACCCAAACGCGTAGGAACTACCTCACAAGCCACGACTTAAAGGGGCCACACCATAGCAGAGAGGTGCAACTTCAAAAACTGCTAATGGACGTTTTTTGCAAGGTTTTTTAGTGCTTTTTATTGTTTTTAATTGCTATAATAAAGTTTGTTGGCAACCTTATTCCTGTGTGCAGAGGTTTTTGGGAACTATACAGACCAAGCAAGCATCAGAACAGCACAGAGTAAAGCCTGCATTACCCCTAGTGGTGGATAGACATAAGTGAGTGGTTGAAGTTTAATTTTAATATATGGAAGTGTCATTTTAAACTGGTTTGTTTACAGAGATCTTGATCTTAACCTATTTATTTTTTATTTTTTACTTCTTGTTTTAACCCTTCCCCTACCCATACCCCCAAGCGCAAGCAAGATACTTTTAAAGATTTTATAAACAATTCAGTGGACAACTTGCAGTGCAGCCACCCTACTTAAGGAGACATTCCCTACCACACCATAGCGCGGAAGTAACCCAATCTACTATTATTTCTAACATTATTTAATATGACAGTTGATGTTGGGATGTTCCCTGCTGACTCTTATAGCAAGCTGTAGTTTGTGAAGTTTGAGGTTTAATATGGTAAATAAATGTACTTAATTTGAGTATAAAAATTTACCCAATGGGCTTTAGTAAGTGTACTGGGAATCAACGGGGCATTTATACCCTCAGCCAAAGGTCATATAATGAGTAAAATGTTACGAACTGTTGTACATATGTATGTATGTATGTATGTATGTATAGTTTATTTATAAAACACCACTTGGGGAAGCAGCACTGTACAGTAACAAAATACAAAAAAGTCATACAGGGGGAGGGGGCAAATAAATAAATATATAAATGTTATAATTATATATAAGTGCTAGAGCCTTGTCACAAGAGGAAAACAGATCCCTGCCCCATAGAGCTTACAATCTAGTTAGGTGGGTAACATACAGATACAAAGGAATGGGTATAAGTGCTGGAGTGAGACAGCAGTGCAAATAAAAAATCATATCATATACTTTAGGTAGAATGTAAGGGTAGATTTAAACCTGCTTCTTGATGTAGAAAGAGAGGGAATTGAATTCCAGATGATGGGAGCCACAAGAGAGAAAGGATTAGGGTGAGAGGAACCAGTACAAGTGGGGGGTCTGTAAAGGAGCTCAGCTGGTTCTGCGATGAGCAGAGGATGTGGGCGGTAACATATGGGGACACTAGAGAGGAAATGTTAGGAGGTGCAGCAGAGCTGCATCAGAATAGAATGTTTGGTAGGAACTTCATTAAGGGGTATCTCCACTCAAAATGTATACTTAACTTTATGCGTACACTGGAAGATTGCATCGGGACCTGTCAGAGGAACAGTGGATAAGTTCTCTCTGTTCACATCTGTCTAAACCAGCAAGAATTGGGTGCAAGTCCTGTATTGTGCTGTATACTATTTTTCTTGCACATGGAAGAGACTAGCTCTGGTAAGATTATGTTCTCTAAAGCTCTGTACACATGGGTGATTCTGTGCATGACACCCTTTGATGCAATGTGCATGGCAAATGGCAGTTTCAGTAGATAAATGAACGTGTGTAGCTGTTCAGTCGAGCATCATTCATTGATCTGCCAGGCAGATCAAATGGCCACACGTGCGTTTATTGTCCAGAATGACCACACTCAATAAATAGATTCTTCATCCACATAGGAAACAGGAGGATTGATCACTTACAGTATGTGAACATTATAAGACATTTTACCCAATGTTATAAGGGGCTATGTCTTTAATACAGGATAATCAGGAACCAATGTAGGAGTGGAAAACATGGGTGGAATAAAATTAAGACAAAAGAGGGGGCACCTTTGGAGAATGTTCTGCATAAAATAAATTGAGGCCTTAAGCCTGGTACACACGGTTCAATTTTTCTTCCTGACCGACCGTTCAAGACTTTTGAACAGTTGGCCAGGAGAAAGGACTGTCGATCGCGGCAAAAGCAGCCGCCTCCGACAGCTACCGTGACTGATTGTGCGGTCCATAGAGGACCACGCTTTTGGTCATGGTTTTTCGACCCGTCTGATCGTGCTTTCGTCCGATTTGGATGAAGGAACAGTCGTCGATCAGTCGGAGCCTCCATAGAATAATTCGGACCGACCGACCGAAACACTGAAATGGCGGTCGGGCCAAATTATTGTATGGTGTGTACCCAGCTTTAAAGGCATTCAAAAGGATAAAATGGACATGTTATGTATATAATGTATAAGGCACTATGGATATGCTGCAATGGGATTGCAACAGCGCCGAAAGTGGCTTATATTGCATCCCAAATTTACTTAATAAACATACATTACAGTGTGTAATAATTACTAGAATTTATTTCTATATAATACGATGTGTATGTTCTAGGATTGGCAAAGTTCTATTGCCAGAACTGTCTAAATATCTGAAGAAGAGGTTTATTAATTTTAGTGAAGTTCTCTACTGGAACTGGAAAAAGCTGTTTGGCACAAACTTTAACAGTTCAGACGAACTCAGACTTTTTTTCAATAATTATTGAAAGTTCGATCATTTTCTAATTGATAACCCTCATATGTAGCGTTTTGGCGATAACCCTCAAATGTAGTGGTTCGGTGATATCGATCGAACGTGGCTATAAATCTCAAATGTATCGTTCGGTAAACCTCAAATTGGTGGTAGCCCTCGATTGTAGTGAAAACTCAATGCATAAAACTGACAATTGCCTGAACGTGGGGAAAGTTAGTGTTTAAAGAAGTTTGGGTGATATGGACATGTTCTCCAGACCATTTCCCAAGTCCCAGAGCCATTTATAGTAAGTTACCATTACTATTTAAACTGTGTCTAAAAAAAACTTTAGACAGAGAAATTTGAAGAGATGTAGAATACACAGGGAAATCCTTCAGTTAATTCCACTATTGTTTAGAGATTTAGATTTAGAACAGAACCCTAGAAAACTGACTATTGCCAGATGGTGGGGGAAAGAAGTGTAAATGCGTTTTGGTGATATGTGCATGTTCCCCAAACCATTTTGTGCCACAGCCATTTACAGTAAGTTACCATTGCTACTGTATTTGATTTGTAATTAATCCAAACTTTTCGAATTCTTTTTTCCCATTGACTTTTAATGGGTTTGTACTTCAGGAATTTCAGCCATCTCTATAAGTGTTTATCTTTCGTTCTAAACTAACACATGCAAGAACTAGAGCTTGTTATTTGCATCTCTGCAGGTAAAATGAAGGGATTTCTGCATATCACAACAAACTATACTAATACATGAAGATCTGTGCGCAAATACCATTTTGTTTTAACCGATGCAAATCGGCCCATCACCAAATCCAATCTGTGTGTCAGCCAACAATTAGTTAGGTGCATAAGTGCTCAGTACATAAAAATACCTCTGCTTGCCTGGTGCTTGGTGTTATCATTTCTTAAATTGTATTAAACATTCTAGAGACTCGTCAGCTTAGCCTGGCTAGTTCATCATACAGAAGGTGCATTTTAGTTTAGGGCTCACATCAGGCCATTACAGAAATGGGTTGATGCAATAAAAGGTACAAAAGTTGGCCCATGCTTATAATCTGCAGCAACCAATTAGATGGTATCTAGTTGCAGTCACCCAGTAAAAAGCTACAGCTAGATATGGGCAGATATTTTAGACCAGCCGGGCATTATAAACTGGTCAGCCAGGCAAAAATATTAGCTGACTGATCATGCAGACCACAAGAGACAGCACGGCTGGCTGAAACTTATCGACATGTTCAATAGTAATTTTGACCATCAGTCGGTGGCAGGCAAAATACAGTTGTACCATTGCAGCCTGACTGATATTTTGTTATTTTGGTCCATTTATGCCTAACCTAACATCTAATTGGTTACTGCAAATTAAAGCGACCTCTCTTATTCCTACCTCCCTATGAATAATAGAGTGCCCGGGTTTCAGAGTTAAACTTACCTGCCTGCGCCCTTCTTGTGGCTTCTCTCCAGCTGATCAGCGGGTTGTCCTGATTTGCTCCTGTCTTACAGTAATATAGGCTTGTATGTAACCTGAGTGAGCTATTTTGCAGAGGTAGGTAGCATTAAGTGATCTCACCTACCTGTGAATAATAGTTAAGGATGCACCGATGCACCTTATCTCAAACATTCAAAAACATTTATTTTGCCTTTTATAAATGTAAAAAAGAAACCTTTACAAATGCATATAACCAAAGTCACAGTTCTGCAAGTCATCTGTGCTAACCACTGCCCTGCCATGATGCTTATGAATAAGAAGAAATCCTTATAAAAGAAGTAATGAACTGATCTCCTCCCACAGAGTCTGAAACAAAGAGCCTATTTCTTGAAAAGCAAAGCTTTGTGCTTACCTAGGACACATCTCTTTATCTCCTGTGTTTCTCTGTAACTTGAAGAGATTTTTTATTTTAGAAGATAACATTCTTCCATATGATTCACCGATCAGATCAAAATACTTTGTCTGGGCTCTGTAGTTCTGAAATTTATGGCAGTGGCTCTGCTATAAACCTTTTGTTTTGGATGCACAGTTTATCTGAAGCTGCATAGGAAGATCAGAAATATACTTTCCTCCCACAAGTCCTAAAGGAGAATAATATTTTATTCAGAGGGTGTGTGAATACCTTATATCTCCAGCAGTAATTGTAGGGTATCTAAACTGCATTTTCTTTTAAATTGCCCATTACTGGAGACTATAATTATTCTCCAATTGATCTGTCCCCAATTTCTTTAGATATCCAATCTGAAGCATTTTAACTTTCAGCTGTCAATCTAGTGCCATATTATCATAAACTCTTCTGCTGTTTGCAGTTTTGCTTTAATTGGAATGGTGACAGTTGGGATGTGTGAATTGCATGGTGGTACATTTGCTCTCCCAGTGCTGCCTCATGGGTATTACTGAGAATGCTTGACCTCATAGATAAGTCAAGTATAGGGAGAACTTTCGGGGCTGCCAAACTTCCTATACCGTAGATACCCGAGTATAAATCGAACCGAGTATAAACCGAGGTATCTACTTTTACCTGAAAAACCCAAGTAAAAGTGATTGACTCGAGTATAAACCGAGGGTAGAAAATATGACCACTTCTGTCTTCTGATTCTGTTTTGTTTTGAGGCTTTAGTTGCCCTTTAAATGGACAGCAGAATTCCTTTACAGTAGTCCAATACAGTAATAGCCAAATCCAGTATAGCTATTACTGTATGTGATTACTGTAAGGGAATTCTGCTGTCCGTTTAAAGGGCAACTAAAGCCTCAAAACAATACAGAATCAGAAGGCAATCTTTTTAACAACTGATACAATCCTCCTGATTCTGTAATGTTTTGAGGCATTAGTTGCCTTTTAAATAGACAGTAATCTCATACAGTAACCCCCATTTCTTGACACTCCAGGTGTTTGAAAACTACAACTTGTACCATGCTTTAGTTGCTGGGAGTTGTTAAACACCTGCAGTGGAATTGCCACTGCATGGATTACTGGGATTACTGTCCCTCCCCCCCAGAAACACCCCCCTCCCAGTTCTGTGTGTTATTGTGACTATTCTGGACAATCCTTCTCAGTAATCCGGCATCCGCTTGCTCCGCATCCTCTGCTCTGCTGCCTGACATAACTACTCGGCGCCGGCAAGTGAGACAAGCGCCGAGTATTAACGTCAGCTGGCAGATCAGAGGATGCGGAGTGGCTGCCGGATTATTGATAAGTGATTGACCCGAGTATAAACCAAGGTTCAGTTTTCAGGCTATTTTAAATCCTGAAAACCTTGGTTACTACACAAGTTTATCCGGTACTTCAGTACAGGAAAAATCTAAAACATTTGTCGGCCTCTGGACTGATCATTTTTTCGATTCACACTTTACAGATAAAGCGGATATTCTGTTGGATCCGATCTAACAATATTGATATGTGTAGTAAACTTATTTATGAGAAATGTTTTATACATGAAACGTGTAAATACAAATCCATTAATTTATACAGTGGCGTAACAAGACGGTGGTTGGGGGGTAAGATTATCCGCAATTCCCTTCCTAGAGCATCTGCGATCAGCTTTCCAGAGCACCAGCGATCAGTAAAGATACAGCGACCAGCTCTTTAAAGGTTCTGCTGGTTCATAACCGGTCTTTCAAACAGATGATCAAGCATATCTTTACTGCACACTCATCAGCTGTTTAAAATAGCTGTTCGGGGATGCTCTAGGGAGGGGTGGGCCAGGGGCTTGACCCCCAATCTTGCGGGGAGGCCATCCCCTGCAGATTAAACCATTTATATGCTCTAATTTCCATTGTGAATAGTGAACACCTGATAGTTGAATGTATTAAAAGTCACCAAGAAGTGCCCTGACCATATAAATGTATGAGTTCCAGTTATTTTGTATGTCGATTATATTGATGACATAACAAAAAACGAATTATAATTTATAAGATAGCTAAGAAATCATAAGAAATAATTTACTCCCTACTTAAGTGTTAACGTTACCTGTTCCGAACACTGTTGTAAAGAAAAATAAATGTATTTTTAATGACAGGATGCACTATGTATGTATATGTTTATTTATATAGCGCCACTTGGGGACGCAGCGCTGTACAGTATTAAAATGCAATTAAGTCCTACAAGGGGGATAAAAAATAGTACATAAATATATAACTTATATAAACAGAAGTGCTCTATTCACTAGGTACGACCATGTTGGGGGTCTAGAACCAAATTCCTTATCTGCATCCTGTATAACATTTTGCCTTATGTACTTTTACTGACATGAACATTCTCATCTTTCCGCAGATGGGTCTCGGTTTATTGGCATTTTCAGGGAAACAGACTCAAATTTTATATATTACCAAATTTATATTTTTTTTTGTGCATTGCAGCAAAATTGCTATTTTGTTCTTTTTTGGAAAGAAAAGCCAGGTCAGCTTTATATAACAGTAGGAAAAGAAAACCTCATATGTATTTTTTTATTTGCAGATATGTTATACATAGATGGGACTTTTTTATTTATTTAAAGGAAATATTGAGGAAGTGAATTCTTCATTCTATGTAAGGCTTTAAACCTATGTATTGCACAATGGAAATGTTGCAGTTAACTGTGTCTAATCTGGGGAACCAGCTGAACAGTCATTCTGCATTCCAAAAATATCCCTTAACGTAAATGAACTTTATGCTCCCTTTGCCATGTTATTTATTATTCAATTATTAAATCATGGAATAAAATGTAATTTTCTAGATAACTAGGAAAAGATGTGAGAGGCCATCTTCCCACATTGTATATTTACAATACACAAGAGCCATGAGTAACCCATAAATAAACACATTAATGGCTCATAGATGTCTCATCAGTTCTGATCAGTGCTTAGCTATATCAGTGTCACATATAGGAAATCATGTATCCTCCTACTTATGTCACCTGTGTGTGGGCATTTTTGAAGATAGTTGATTTTCTTATATTTTACAATAAGGAATGAATGAGAGAGATGAGAGTGATATGAGATATGAGAGAGGGAGAGAGACGAGAATGATATGAGAGAGAGAGAGATGAGTGCGATATGAGAGAGAGAGTTAAGAGCGATTTGAGAGAGAGATGAGAGCGATATGAGAGAGAGATGAGAGCGATATGAGAGGAGATGAGAGCGATATGAGAGATAGATGAGAGCGATATGAGAGAGAGATGAGAGCGATATGAGAGAGAGATGAGAGCGATGATGAGAGAGAGATGAGAGCGATATGAGAGAGAGCAAGAGTGATATGAGAGGGGAGACAAGAGTGTATGAGAGAGAGATGAGAGAGAGATGAGAGCGATATGAGAGAGAGAGATGAGAGTGATATGAGAGAGGATGAGAGTGATATGAGAGAGAGAGAGAGTGATATGAGAGAGAGACAAGAGTGATAGGAGAGAGAGATGAGAGTGATATGAGAGAGAGATGAGAGTGAATGGAGAGAGATGAGAGCGATGTGAGAGAGAGATGAGAGCGATATGAGAGAGAGATGAGAGGATATGAGAGAGAGATGAGAGCGATATGAGAGAGAGACAGAGTGATATGAGAGAGAGACAAGAGTGATATGAGAGAGAGAGAGAGATGATATGAGAGAGAGATAGAGAGCGATATGAGAGAGAGAGATGAGAGTGATATGAGAGAGAGATGAGAGTGATATGAGAGAGAGATGAGAGTGATATGAGAGAGAGATGAGAGCGATGTGAGAGAGAGGAGAGAGAGCGATTAGAGAGAGAGACAAGAGTGATATGAGAGAGAGACAAGAGTGATATGAGAGAGAAGATGAGAGTGATATGAGAGAGAGATGAGAGCGATATGAGAGAGAGAGATGAGAGCGATATGAGAGAGAATGGAGTGAGAGTGATATGAGAGAAGAGATGAGGCGCGATATGAGAGAGAGATGAGAGCGATATGAGAGAGAGATGAGAGCGATGTGAGAGAGAGATGAGAGCGATGTGAGAGAGAGATGAGAGTGATATGAGAGAGATGAGAGCGATATGAGAGAGATAAGTGCGATATGAGAGAGAGAGTTAAGAGCGATATAAGAGAGAAAGACTATAGCGATATGAGAGACAGATGAGAGCGGTATGAGAGAGATGAGTGTGATATGAGAGAGATGAGAGCGATATGAGAGAGAGAGATGAGTGCGATATGAGAGAGAGAGATGAGAGCGATATGAGAGATATGAGAGCGATATGAGAGAGTTAGGAGCGATATGAGAGAGAGATGAGAGCAATATGAGAGAGAGAGATGAGAGCGATATGAAAGAGAGAGTTAAGAGCGATATGAGAGAGAGACAAGGGCGATGAGAGAGAGAGAGGAGTGCGATGTGATAGAGAGAGATGAAAGTGATATGAGAGAGTTGAGAGCGATATGAGAGAGAGAGTTGAGAGCAATATGAGAGAGAGATGAGAGAGAGATGAGAGCGATATGAGAGAGAGAATGGAGCGATAGGAGAGAGAGATGAGAGCGATATGAGAGAGGGATGAGAGCGATATGAGAGAGAGATAAGAGTGATATGAGAGAGAGAATAGAGCAATATGAGAGACTGATGAGAGCGATATGAGAAAGAGATGAGAAAGAGATAAGAGCGATATGAGAGAGTTGAAAGCAATATGAGACAGATGAGAGCAATATGAGAGAGAAATGAGAGAGAGATGAAAAAGAGATAAGAGCGAAATGAGAGAGAGATGAGAACGATATTAGAGAGAGAATAGAGCAATATGAAAGAGAAATGAGAGCGATATGAGAGAGAGATGAGAAAGAGATAAGAGCGATATGAGAGAGTTGAGAGTAATAAGAGAGAGAGTTGAGAGCAATATGAGAGAGAGATGACAGCGATATGAGAGAGGGTGAGAGTGATATGAGAGAAAGATGAGAGCGATATGAGAGAGATGAGAGCTATATGAGAGAGAAATGAGAGTGATATGTGAGAGATGAGAGCGATATGAGAGATGAGAGTGATATGAGAGACAGATGAGAGCGATATGAGAGAGAGAGATGAGAGCGATATGAGAGAGAGAAATGAGAGTGATTTGAAAGAGATGAGAGCGATATGAGAGAGAGAGATGAGAACGATATGAGAGAGAGATGAAAGAGAGATGAGAGCAATATGAGTTATGAAAGAGAGAGACAAAGACAGATGAGACTGATGTGAGAATGTAGAATAGCCTGAAAGTCAACTAGAGTTTAATGGATAGATAGACAGAGATTGTAAAGTCAAAGTAAAGCCTTTCCTAATTGACAAATGAACATACCATAGTTAGAGGACAAGCAAGCAAGCTAGTTTCCTATGGATTGTTATGGATTGGATTGGCCATTCGCGCTCAATCGGAAAATGTTATGTCTTTTAGACATAGTTCTTTAGGAAGTGAACTTTCCATTGCAGGGGTCTGCTCAATAAATAATGGGCCACAAAGGGTTAAGGTAGCATCCATTCTTGCTGTATTCAGCTATAAACAGCCCCCAGTCACAATTTTATAAAATGGTAATGGATAGTTCCAATCTCTGGTGATTTACACCATCATCTGTCCTAATTATTTCCTTCCCAGAAACATTTGCAGATTCATTTATTTTTTTTTCCTCATTAGTGCTCTCACTGTCAATTAGCCTCTCCATATTTCAAAAGGAAGTGTTTGGTTTTTTTTTCTTTCTTTCTGTAGATCAAACTTGAATGCAACATAAACATAATGCGGAACAAACCCCCATTACCCTGTTTACTGTGTTTCCCCCTCCCATGTGAAATCCCCAGCAAATTATCTCTCCTCAACATTCCTCGAGAATGGAGATTGTAATTAATCAAACAGGAGAACCGTTCTTGTGTTCCCAACATTGGCATCGTCATGAGTCCACGTCACTGAATTGGAGGAAGATATTTGAAATTCCCTCGTGTCTTTGGTGCCACAGTTTCCATTATAATGAACGGATGAGTCATTTACACAAATCCCTGTGTTCCCCTTGCAGTGGGTTACCCAATATTTTATAAACGTTCGGTGTCCACCAAATCTTCTTGATCTGTGAAATGTTTAAATCATGTGAATCATTCAGTCTGGGGGTTTAGCTCGGAAAATAAATTAGCCCCCTATCACAACAGTAATCCATTCTGAGAGGTGATGGCTTTTCTTGGTTCTGCACGTACATATTTCAGTCCATGACGTGTCCTTCAGGTTGTATAAGCAAAATGGTCTTGGAGCAGCAGTCAAAATATTAACTGGTGTTAACAGAAGGAACAAGGTAGATTCAAGGTAGAGTTGTTATTGCATAAAAGCAGTAATGCTGCAACTCTAGATTATTATTATTGTGGATTTATTTAGCGCCAACATCTTCCGTGGCACTTTACAGTTGCATTAATATACATGAGGAAAACATACAGGTTACATACAATTGTAGTGCAAGTAATACAAAGTGCAAATAATTCAAGGGCTGGTCCAGAGCTTACAGTCTAGAGGAGATGGGCATGAAACATAAGGTGAAGCAGATCAGTAGCTGTAACTAGATAGTCAGTGGAGTATTAGGCTACGTTCACACTATAAATGGAACAAAAGGGACCACATTTTTTTGGGCACCACATTTTTTTGACCGTTTTGGTCCATTTTTAGCGCTCCATTTTTGCTATATTTTTATTCACAATGCGGCCATTTCCAGGCAGAAATGCATACATATTTTAATGGAACGGGTCAATCCAAACTGTTAAAAAAAACGGACCACAATTCGTGTTTCTAGATAATAATAAACACATAATGGATATGGAAGCTATGGGATGGGTTAAGCCATTAAGAACATTCATTATGTTTCATTTCCTTATAAATCTGTCTTCATTTTTGTTAATTTATCCATGCTACCCTGATTCGTAATTGTCTGTGTCTTCTTATAAGCATTTAATGTTATCACTTCATCTCCATGTTGACATTATGGATGGAAAGAAACAGATGTAGCTTAAGGAAAAGAATGTAACACTGGAATAATGTCAGCGGGGGCACAAACTATGTGTGTAAAATGAGTTTGCCCTTGATCCCCCATATTATAGCTGCAAAGCCCTGCTTGTAGTTGCAGAATAGCACTGCCACTTTGCACAGTCCAGGGTCTGACCAATAGGAATGCACACTTCATGCAGATTGTGAATTTAATGGGACTAAGACTATGGGAAGATTTGGGGCTAGACCAGCACTATGAGCAGTACATTTAAGTTAAGGGGGTTTATAGGATACTGTAATTGCACTTTAACAAATGTAAGGCTGGGTACACACAAGGTAATGTTTCGGCCAAACCAGATGATATTTCCATGTATAGGTCAGTCGGGGTAAAAAATCTGTGTTGTTTCCAATGTCAGTCGCCGCTAGTCCCATTACCTCCCGAGGCTACTATTGTCCATGTGTACCCAGCCTAATAAATGAAATAGACTGCCCCCCCCCCTCCCTGCAGGCTTTGCTCCCCTGGCAGTTACGCCCCTGGACTCAGAGAGAGAGGTGATAGATAGATAGATAGATAGATAGATAGACTGACTGACTGACTGACTGACTGACTGACTGACTGACTGACTGACTGACTGACTGACTGACTGACTGACTGACTGACTGACTGACTGACTGACTGACTGACTGACTGACAGACGATAGACAGACGATAGACAGACAGACAGACGATAGATAGATAGATAAAATAGATGATAGATAGACAGAATAGATAGATAGACTGACTGACTGACTGACTGACTGACTGACTGACTGACTGACTGACAGATGATAGATAGATAAAATAGATGATAGATAGACAGAATAGATAGATAGATAGATGATAGATAGAATAGATGACATATAGATGATAGATAGATAGATAGATAGATAGATGATAGATAGATAGATAGATAGATAGATAGATGATAGATAGATAGATAGATAGATAGATAGATAGATAGATGATAGAATAGATGACATATAGATGATAGATAGATAGATAGATAGATAGATAGATGATAGATAGATGATAGATAGATGATAGATAGATAGATAGATGATAGATAGATAGATAGATAGATAGATAGATAGATAGATGATAGATAGAATAGATGACATATAGATGATAGGTAGATAGATAGATAGATGATAGATAGATGATAGATAGATGATAGATAGATGATAGATAGATGATTGATAGATAGATAGATGATAGATAGAATAGATGACATATAGATGATAGATAGATAGATAGATAGAATAGAATAGAATAGAATAGATGACATATAGATGATAGATGATAGACAGAATTGATGATAGATAGATGATAGATAGACAGAATAGATGATAGATAGATAGAAAGATAGATAGATGATAGAAAGATAGATAGATAGAAAGGTAGAAAGACTGATAGATGGATAGATAGATAGATAGATAGATAGATAGATATGGAGATAGATATGGAGACAGACAGACGGATAGATGGATAGATGCTTTAGCTTTCTGTGCCTTTTAAGCTACTGAAATACAAGGGAAGAAATCAATGTACCGTAATGTCAGATCTTTAAATAATATACGTAACACAGCTATACAAAGGGCTGGAGATTTGATAACAAGCGAAATGCACTTAGCTTGAAGTAAGGTATTTAACTGCACAAAAGCTGGGCATTGCAAATCTCTCAGTTCACTGAAAACTAAAATATCTAAATAATAAAAAAAAAGGAGTTTTCCATTTATCCTGCAGTTGTCGATGTGATCTGCATAATGTGCTCTCCCATTAACAATCAGGAAAATGTGATTTCTCTGGCTCTTCTAAGCTTGGTTGCATTGTGAATATACTGCAGTCTGACTCACTCATTGTGCTGATCTCTTAAACATTGCTACCGCATGACATTTGTCATTCAACAAACTCCTCTCTACTGGAATAAACATTGGCTAAGGTCTGGGCCGTTTAACCCATTTGTTACCGGAACCATCTCAGAACTGAACCTCACCATAAGGGAACGCTGCTTTCACACCAATAAAAGATGATGTTGCAGAGGAAGTTGCCGTTTTAGTCATTTTACAATATTATTTATCATGTTTATGGAGATGTGAGAAGAAATGCCATTTATTAGGTTTGTGTTTGTAGTAAAGCAGCCATACTGTAAATAGAATCATGGGAAGTGTCACTTGGGATGGTTTACCAGGGATGTGCAGGGTGACCTGATGAAGGGGACTTGTACCCTCAAAACGTTGTATGTGTTGATTATTGGTTTTCACTTTGGAGCGCAACTCTACATTGTATTTTTGACATGCAGGGTGTCCACTTTGATCTTATTTTCAAAAACAGCTTGTCCTGCTAAGGGAAGGGAACGTTGTAACTGGTCTGCTTCACAGTAAACCCAATGATGGAAATTTGGTAATATTTGCTGACGCTTGCTCAAGGCAACTAATGTCCGGTGCAGGTGCCGTGTTGAGTCGGCAACAGATTTTGTTTGCCAGTGGAAATGTGATGCAATTCAGTTTTTCATTGAAACTCATGGTAGACAACACAAGATAAAAAAAAAAGATAAAGGAATTAAAAACTATAATCCCCCCCAGTAATGGCCCCATCATGTAGTGTAATAAAATCCTTACCTCACATCCCAGCTCCATATGGTTCTCCTGTAGCCCCCGCCCCCCCCCCAAAGTCCCAAAGACTGCCCACCAGGAGGATAGCAGAGTCCATATAGGACTCTGCCTCCTATCTGGCCTCCGAGAGAAGTTTGGCATGCGTACTGCAGCCCTTCTCCCCCTCCCTCCCTCTCCCTCCCGATTTGGACTCCCTCCCCCTAGTATAAAACCCTTTCCATATTATATTCCCCCTGTCCCCCAGCCCCAACCGCTCTATTTATTTTACTAGAAAGTGCCCCAAACTTTACTTACCTTCCCTCTTTCCTCCGCCGCACTGAACTCCCGGCAGCCGCGTCCATGATTGGCTGCCGCTCAGCCAATCACAGACGCGACTGCCGGTCCCACCCCTCTGCTTGCATTTTCTCGCAAGCAGAGGGCCTGGCAGTGCGGCGGAGGAAAGAGGGAAGGTAAGTAAAGTTTGGGGCACTTTCTAATAATATAAATAGAGCGGTTGGGGCTGGGGGGACAGGGGGAATGTTATACAATTTTTTTTTTTCAAGGGTGGACATACCCTTTAAGATTAGTTGCTTTCTACAAGTTCTTATCTACATTTCTAAAGAAATATATAAAGTTCTACAAGTTCTTATCTACATTTCTAAAGAAATATATAAAAGCACCCACTTACCATACTTTGGTAAAAATATATGAAGGTCCACTCTTCAAGTGTATTTTTCAAAACCTTTATTAATTACCATTCAGGGTATGTGAGTAAATTGCAATGCGCAATAAAATCACCTTTAAAAATTCATTAAGGTACACTGTGCCTTTAAATATTAGTCTTAGAACACACACTGGCTACTCATATGCAAAGGGCCTGCTTAGGTGTGTCAAAAAGAGGGCTCTCATATAGACCTGCCAAACCTTTGATCTCTGCATTGCCTACCCTCTATATTGACTGTTACCTGCCTCACATACTGGTACATTGTGGTACATGACTTCTCCATAAGGACAACTAAGTATTTATTTGGCAATATATGTATAGGGGTTTCATTTTGGTATATAGATATATTTTTTATTGTACCTTGGGCTTGATATATTGTTATCGGTAGATATTTCACCAGGGTACCGGTGAATTTCAAGCCATTTTTCCCCGTAGACTATAATGGGAACAATCCTCAAATGTAAATATTTCGAGGATTAAGGGTCATGTGATTAAAACAGTTAGATTAATGGTCATAAACACAAACCCTGATACCACCAACCCCCACACAGACACAGGTACGCACACCTGCCGACCTACCCTTCCATTCACCTAGCAACGATACTTAAAGGGTAACTACAATCAAAAAAACAAATTTTGGTCCATCAATAAAAGTTAGTTTTATAGTCATAAATGCAAAAATACATACCTCCTCAACCTGACACAGGTACACACACCTACTGACCTACCCTTCCATTCCCATGGCAGCGATACTTAAAAGGTAACTACAGTCAAAAAACATATTTTGATTGACCATCAATAAAAGTTAGTTTTATAGTCATACATGCAAAAAACACATACCCTCCAAACTGACACAGGTGCACACACCTACTGACCTACCCTTCCATTCCCATGGCGGCCATACTTAAAGGGTAACTAAAGTCAAAAAACACATATAGACCAATCTTTAAAAAAAGTTTTTTTTAACCCTTAACCTGACACGGGTATACACACCTACTGACAAACCCTTCCATTTCTGTGGCAGCCATACGTAAAGGGCATCTCCACTGCTAAAATCACTTTATTCAATTCAGTTTTATTGAAGAACGGGAGGTAAAGGAGCTGTGCTCCCGTTCTTCAATAAAATGTTCAGGTGGTGGGAACTAAGTTGCAGAATTTACCCAGTCTCTCAGACTTCAGCTGCATCCTCTGACAGATCCCGATGCGCCTGCACATAGCGTACTAAGCCCATTTGCCTTGGTCTCTCTCCCCTTATGGATTTATCATTTCCTAGCCTGGTCTCTTTGGGTTGCTTTATCCTGGGTCTGCATGATGGCTTGTAGTCTACACTTGTATATGCCATATAGATAAGTACGGTATATACTTATACCTCTTATGTCTAATGTGACTAGTATTACCTACATATTATGTATTTAGTTGTGAGCACTTTATAGAGGTTATACTGTTCCTGTGCTCTATATTTTCACTCGCATATTTCACAGGTTATTATATATATAATTTTTTGTACTTGTTTATGTTGACTGTCTAACCAGTTATACTTTGATAACAACCTTATCTATTTATATATATATATGAGCTAAATGAGCTTAACTAGGTACATTATCTAAGATACAGTTTATATATTGACATTTTATGATAGACAGTTTAGAGCTATTTAGCTCCTTTATCCATGTTTTTTTAAGTCTTTTGTCCATGCTATGTTCCAATAAAAGGTTTTTATAATTAGTTATCATCGAGTGCCACAGGTTTTCTTTTCTGTCTTTTTGGTATATTTGTCCATCAGACAAACCACCAATCATATTTATCGGTTGTTTGTCTGTGAAAGGTAATTTTGCTGCTTTGTACAAAATCTTATATCTAGGGACAGATATATCATTAGGTTCAGGAGGCACATGCCTACATGTCTCTGTGGTTGCAGGGGTGGTGTTCAATCTCTCACCTTTTTAATACCCCACTCTCACTATATAGCAGGGCATTAGGCTTTTAATAAGCACAGACATGCTGGTAAAATTTCAAACTGTTTAATATTTTTCTGAAGTTCACAAATTTTAGCATAATACATATGTTTCTGCCTTATTAAAAATAGTCATGGTTTGGTGTCGACGTAGCCTGTGTTTGGGGGTGGGGTTATGGGTGCCAGGCTTTTTGTGCTTATAGGGCTCCTGAAATGTAGATCCAACCCTGTCCATATCAATATTTATTGTTTGTATTTTATTAGATATATAAAAATATGCAACCACATAGTATTAAATTACCAGAAGACATCTCCATGAACAGTTGTTAAACCTTGTCAGTGTTTTAGGGGTTTTCCAACAAAAGCTCCAATTATTACCAGACACTGTAAATGTCAAGACTCCCAAACACATTTTTGTCATTAAACTTGATCATTTTGTTTTGTCCCTTTGAAGCAGGGTGCAGAAGCAAGCGGAACCATCTGTTTTTTCCACAATGCACTTTAATTAGTCAGCAGTTTGGTGCTCATCATGGTGAGACTAATTAGCAAAGTGTTAATTAATAACAGTTGAAACAGCAATGGAAAACCTAAGGCAACTCTCTTCCAGCTATCTGTATGTTCGGTGTTGGCTGGCATCCTGGAAACCCTCATAGTTGAACAGGGAAATGTTATGGGTACAAGACTAGAGCTTAACTCTACAAGCAGCACCTTGTACCAGACAGGGATAACATTCGATACTGGAGGGTTTCTGAAAAATATCAAATATACTAATCAGTAGATTGATGCTACACATAATCACGCTAGTAGGTGAAGTAGGGTGGGGCATGAACGAGTCATTTTCATACTAACTGCTAGTAGGTGAAGTAGGGTATGAACGAGTCAGTTTCATACTAACTGCTAGTAGGTGAAGTAGGGTATGAACGAGTCAACTTCACACTAACTGCTAGTAGTTGTAGTAGGGTTGGACATGAACGAGTCAATTTCATACTAACTGCTAGTAGTTGAAGCAGGGTGGGGCAGAAACAACTCAATTTCATACTAACTGCTAGTAGGTCACGTAGGGTGGGACATGAATGAGTCAATTTCACACTAACTGCTAGTAGGTGAAGTAGAGTGGGACATGAATGAGTCAATTTCATACTAACTGCTAGTAGTTGAAGCAGGGTGGGACAGAAATGACTCCATTTTTTATACTAACTTCTAGTAGGTGAAGTAGGGTGGGACATGAATGAGTCATTTTCACACTAACTGCTAGAAGGTGAAGTAGGGTGGGCCATGAACAAGTCAATTTCATACTAGCTGCTAGTAGGTGAAGTAGGGTGGGACAGGAACAAGTGAGCTTCATATTAACTGCTAGTAGGTGAAGTAGGGTGGGACAGGAACAAGTGAGCTTCATATTAACTGCTAGTAGGTGAAGTAGGGTGGGACAGGAACAAGTCCATTTTATACTAACTGCTAGTAGGTGAAGTAGGGTGGGACAGGAACAAGTGAGCTTCATATTAACTGCCAGTAGGTGAAGTCGGGTGGGACAGGAACAAGTCCATTTTATACTAACTGCTAGTAACTGAAAGTTGACTTGTTCATTCTAATCAAAAACTAGTTTAAAAAGAAAACTGCACCCTAGTGACCATATAAGTAGTAATACAAAAGGCTTCAAAATTTGCTTTACAGATAGAGAAAACAATAGAAAATCAGACTTTCTTGTGAGTTGAGTAGAGCCATACAGTAGACACTGAAAGGACATACTGAGCATGCTCTGACCATTGGGTAGGGGGAATTGACTTGTCATGAACCAAACAACACACAATGTTTTGTAGAGTATGTAGAAAGAAGTGTTGACTCTGTCCTAGCATTAGGGCTGATGTTTTAACAGTATTTGGGCAAATATTTTTATGAAGCCAGCTCTTTTATAAGTTGAGCCAGAAATAAATATATTAGACAAGCATCTTATTTGTAGCAAACACCGTATGCCTTAATAGGACATAACATAACTAAAATAAATTCAGGCTTCTCACTAAGTCTGGCCTTCTTTTACTTGCAATCAGCTTGCACAGCTTCCATCTGTTATTTACAGT
Source organism: Hymenochirus boettgeri (assembly GCA_019447015.1). Taxonomy (NCBI): domain Eukaryota; kingdom Metazoa; phylum Chordata; class Amphibia; order Anura; family Pipidae; genus Hymenochirus; species Hymenochirus boettgeri. The sequence goes on from CM033471.1 coordinate 230,680,250, forward strand.
TCTAGTATATCTAAAATATTCTGATGTCTCTCTCTTTATCTTACCCAAATATGTGCATTCATCTGCAGTACACTGACTTCCTTAGGAGGCACAGTTAACACAATGTTATACTAACCCCATGGCAAGAGATGGTTTGGAGTAGACATGTTTTAAGATAAAATCCTGTACCAATAGAAACAAATAAAAATACTTACAGGGTGATGCACTGTAGCAACTGCAAAAAACTGCAATAAAACAAGGACTAGCCCATTTACAGAGATGTTCTGGGGCTTGCATTGCTTTATTAAAATACTTTGTAGTGTAATTCATTTTGTTAGTATAATTAATTTAAAAATACTACTTATGGTTTGTATAAATATATGGGAGGTAGGAGCTGCTATTCCTATTCCCTGCTGTGCATGTCCACCCTTGAAACAAAAAACTGGTGCTATTTCCCTAGTTTATTACATGCATTTGTTACGAGTTATTTAATGATAAGTTATATTCTATTCTGGAAAACGTATCTGCCTCCTCCCTCTGCACAATGAGCTTTTTGTAAGCTTGAGCATGTGCAGAGGAGGCAGCAGGTGAGACAGCAGTCAATTATTGGTTGTGATATCAGCAGTTATAGCCTTGATGGAGGGCCCAGCTTACTCTGCCAGAATGGAGCCAATAATTTATAACTATCCCTAAATATGGGGTTAGTAATGCAGGTAATAAAGTCATATAATATCAGTTGGTGTTATGTGCAGGTAGTTGATATACACTCCCTTTAAGAGAACTCACCTGACAAATGTTTTCTTCTGTTACATCCAGGAACAATGTCTTCCGACTTGCTTCCTTCTCACACCTGCACACTGCATGAGCAAGAACTGATGGATGTCCTTGCCTGAGCACACCCAGGCTCTATGGGAAAATGTACCACTGCTGGACCTTCCCACCCATGGCCCATCCATTTAACTGCATGTTTATTCACCGCAAATTAGACAGTCACCCTTATGCTCATGGTGTAGGTGATTAGTTTTCCTTAAAAACAAAATTGAAGCTTTATATATATTTCTATATATATTACTTTATCCGCTATTTCTTGTCGTATAGCTGACTGATCAAATTACTAATAGGACTGTTATACACATTTCCAGTATCCCCCTCACTAAAGTTTTCTCTTCTATTAAATAGGCTAAAGATTTCCTAACTTTACTGGACCAAGGTCCTTTTAGCTTTACAAAGACAGATGGAGGTTATCTCTTAGTGAATCTCTCAGAATGTGCTCGTGTGAATCTGTCCACCAGACAGTGTGGGCAGATAAGCAGCAATACCAGAATGGAAATCAACTCAGACAAAAGGAAATTTTTGATCTTCAACATACTCAATACCCAGGATCCCACTAGTTTTGTGACTTACTCAAGTTTACAGACTTAAACAATTATGGCTTATATCAGATATTCTAAATTTAAGACTTTTACAAATGTGGGACTTTTGCGTGTGACCAGAATACTATTAAAGATAGTGCTGAAGCACCCAGGAAGCCTGGCAGAAGCAGTTTTCTTTGTGCTTCCACTCCACATAGAAATTATGTTGGCAGGTAGAAAGTACCAATCTCTCTCTCTCTGATCAATGTACTTTTAATTGAAACCGTGTTTGAAAAAACTTTATAGTTATCCTTTAAAGGTAGGTAACCCCTACCCACCCCCAACCACTGCAATATTTCTTTAAAAAGTTCCCTGATTTCTACTTACACGGCCTTCTCTCCCGCAGAAATCCGATCCGGCCTCCTGCTTGCAATAGTTTTGGGGGTGGACATGCCCTGGCAGGGCAGGGGTTGCTGCCTCCTTCCCCTGCTCAATGAGCTTTTAGGAACTTGAGCATGTGCAGAGGCAGAAGGGTAAAGAGCAATCATTGGCTGTGATGTCAGCAGTCATAGCCTTGATTGACTGCTTGGAGAGAGGAGTCACCTTCCTCTGCCAGAATTGAGCCAATAATTATCTTAATTATCCCCTTGTAATAATGTGATGAAAATACCATTTGGGGTTAGGGGCAAATAAATGCCAAATAACCATTTTTTTTATTTTAAGGGTGGACATGCCATTTAAGGTGTCCCGTCAGTGCTGTATGTGGTTATATTTCCACCTCACCTTATGTAATCGATCAGTGAGTTATATTTGTCACTACTGTACTGAGCCTTACATCCTGTAGTAGTAGCATGGCAAAGTACATGCTTAGAATAACGCTATAATAAGATTTCAAATCAGCGGCCTAACTCCGGTAGGAGGACCCGCTACAAACTCCGCAATCAGCTGTTTTTAAGTTTTTGTTTGCTTTAAAAAGTCAATGTGATTGTAGGGACAATGAGAAGAAGATGTAGATCATCATTTGTTTTAGTGCCGTTTTGTTACATAGGATTAAAGACTGACACGGAAAAATATGATGCACAGCTACCAAGGAAAGATAAAAGAAACCAATAGGATGAATTCAAATGTATCGTAAATAGAGACATAGTGCAATCATCTCTCCAAAAGATTTAGGCTCCACAACAAATAAAAAACTGTTGCTTATTGCAAAAAGAAATATAGAAAGATTGTGGGAAAATAAATTTAGCTGTAGACCAATGGATAACAAGAACCAATAAAATGTTTTGGGACATATGTTTCCTATGGTAAATTCTGGTTCTCTTAATGGCCTGTGTAAACCTTCCTCACCAGCGGCATTTCATGCTCTGACAGACCAAGTGTGTAGCCCCAGCCCCCGACATGTCCAGTTATATCCCTGATACTGACACACCACACACCTTGCCACGGTCACATGTGGTTCTACAAAAAATCTTGACTGGCACGCATGGGTCCCGCGTTGGGCATCACATTGACAATAAGGCTTTTTTAATAAAAGGTGCAACATTATCAAATGTTTTCTAACTGTAGTAGACCAGTATAAAGGGAACATCTGACTGACTGAAGCAAGTTAACAGCTCAGGGAATTTTTTACTCCTCTTATTAAATAACCCTGAATGTGTCTTGCAGTTTTTCTCATAATGTCCTACCAGTCGGGTCCTAGCTACTTGCCCTATAAGTTGACAGTCTCCCACCACAGTAACATAACTGTTTGTTTTTCATTTTATTGAAAATTACCAACTATAAGAATATGAATGTCCATTTCAGTTCACAAAGCCCTATTTACACCCTCAACTTTCTACCTTATATTCATTTGTTTTATTGAGAGGGGGAATCCTTAGTAGCAAAAGGTTGTTACTCATTGGATAGCAGTGAGCTCGCAAATGGTTTCAATAAGGCTGAGGTTACACTGCAACATTCCAAAATGGTCATTGAGTAAGATAAACATTTTCTAGATGAAATAACTGACCAATATAAAGGCAGCAGTAGACAGCTGATTGCAGATACAATAAGTATTGTATATGCATATGCATACAAAATCATTCAAGTTCACTGCAAGCATCTCTTTTTTCCCCTTCCCAGCGACCCCACGATCAGCTGTTTTAAAACAGCTGATCGTCCATATGTAGTAAAGGTACATGCGATCACGGTCCCTCTTAGGCCTCGTAATTAATCCAATGACTTCCACACTGCCACTGCACTATGCACAGGGGCGTGTTTAGGGGGGGGGGTTAATGGTGCCTGGAATCCCCCCTTTCTGCCTGCTCAGTTCTACTTCTCCTGGTGTCTGTAGACTGTTACATAGATTGTTACATAGACTGTTACATTGTCAATTGAGCTGTGAGTGAGAAGCAGCATTTGTATGTTTCAAAAATGTATCCAGTCTGCCCTGTGACAGTAGCATAGAGAACTGTATCAGCTGAGACTGGGTTTATAGTTCTTATTTGATGGAGCTTAGTGAGCAGCAATAGGGACATTAGGAAATCCTGGAGGATATGTATGTATATATATATATATATATATATATATATACACACACACACACGAGTGATTGTTCCATATATTCTTTAGGGAACTGGGAATTAAAATTCTCCATCTGTTCCGATACTGACAACATTCTACAATTTCTGTCAGATCTACTGTCAGTGTCACAGCTTTGACTTTAAAAGTCACTAAAGCTGGGTACACACGTGCGGCCGAATTATTGTATGGCAACACAATGGGATGAACAAACGATCGGACAGGTCGGAATTACAACCAATCTTGCGGTCCTCTATGGACAACACGATCAGTCATGCCTAACTATCGGACGCGGCTGCTTTTGTCACAACTAACAGTCTTTCCTCCTGGCCGACCGATTACATTAATGATAATGTAATGCAAATGTGGATTTCTCAGTAAAACAGAACGTTAGGCTGGGTACACGCACACAAATTTTCTGTCCCGACCGTTCGCTGCTATAGAGTGGGTGGCCTTAGAAAATGTCTCCTATGGACCACACAATTGGCGATGATTTACCGGCATGTCAAATTGCCTTCATCTGTCCCAGGCAAACGGCGACCAACAGTGTTCACCGATTCTTGTTCAGTGTTAACCCATTTAGGAATCCCCCCTTAAAAACCCTGCGCTTACCACTGATGCAGTAAGTTGTGTCTATTGGCTGAGTGCACTGCACAGTGGATTTTGAGTGTTTAGCCATAAATAGGTCTATGCTGGGTGCACTATACAATGAATTGTGTGTTATAGCCATGCTTAGGTCAGTAAGCTGTGCACACTCTATTGTGGACTGCGTGTTATGGCCATGCACAGGCCTATAAGCTGGGTGCACTGTTATGCCATCAGTTATAATCAGTGCTTAACTAACTTGGCTATGTCATCAGGACAAGTTATAGTCTGCGCTTGGCTATGTCATCAGGCTATGTCATCAGGTATGATCAGTGCTTGGCTACTGTATGTCATCTGTCACATGACTCTAAAACTTGCACAGTAAAGGAAGTAATAGGCCCTATTTATTAAACTGTGGTATCAGGTTCATTATAGGTGCACTGGTATTTTATCATACAGCATAATATAAGGACACGGTCATAAAATACCAGTTGTTTGTTGGTATTTTATGACTGCAGCATTGAAGTAAGACACGTACATTATATAATACATAATGTGATTGCAATAGTGAAGTATTAGTATGTTACAATGCGGACAGTAATTTATGCCATTCCTTAAAATACAGATATACTTGTAAAATACTGCTTAAAAAAAAGCTACAGATGAACTTTGCCTTTATAAATATATAATGTAACCCCTTCTTATAATGGGACATGTTGTTGCATACATATTGGAAATATAGGCATTGATGGAATGATAGTTTCTTAAGTTTTTAATAAGAGCAAAATGAGATAAATGGAAGCAATTCGAATTGCAATCTATAGAAAATTCGAACTGCGATAGGACAGAGAATTTGTAAATTGTTAAACTTTTTTTTAACTGTCTCATATTTCCTTTTCTGCTTTAAAGTCTGCAAATCTAATTGTTTAACAATGATGATGTCACAATAACAAGTTTGATGATGCCACAATGAGTCACAATCACATAACCTATAAGATCTGGTGATGCCTTAGAAGTTATTTCATTATGAGGTTGCACGAGGCAGATTTACACAATGTTGACTAGAAGCAAATCTCATAGAATGACGACCAGGAGCCAAACAGTAAAATTGAAGCAGCAGGGAATATCATTCAAGAAAGCCCCACAGCATCCTGTGCGGGTAAGTTTCATTTCCACTTTGGCCGTTAATGATTTTAGGGAAATATCCCAAATTTCTATTAATATTCTGTGAGCCACCTATAGTCTTTAATCTATTATTCCCTTATAATCACAGAAAAGGCGAACATTGAAAAGGAGATCTAGAAAACCCATCTCTCCTAAAAGAGCAGGTAAGGGTTAAATGTCTCCCCACCTTTCCCTCCGATAATATTGGTATGATCCCAACTGTCATTTAGAATGTCGAACCATTGAACTCCAAATGTTTAGAAACCATCCCAGCATCCCCCCCCCAAACCCTAAATGGCAATAGTTTGAAATCTGAAATATATAAGTTAAACCTGAAATCCTGCACAATGTCCTATTGCCCCTGTTTCTGCTTCCTGGTTCTTCCAGTTATCAACTGTCAGTTATGGATTTGACAGTTGACATCACAGCCAATCACTGAATGTTAATTCCCTGTCTGCCTCTTCTGAGCATGCCCAGGCTCAGTACAGGTTTCTATATTGCTCAGTTTCCATGAGGCATCCAGAAGCATAGCAGGCATACAGTAATGAATTCATAGGGCAAAGTATGATAAATCAACATATTTTAAAGAGGCTATTCTTTCTAAAAGATGTTCTTATGAGGGTGGAGTTGTCCTTTAATTTGCCTTCTGGCTACAATAACAGACCATAGAGACTCCAATCCCGTAATCCCACTGGCCCTTTCCCTTCACCTATGTGACAGCCTCTTGTCTCAACTCGGACTATAATATATTTTCTCTTTAATAGAACCTGTTACTGACGCTGAGAGGATTAGGAGGGATGTGACCACAGTCTGTTATATAAATTATAAATTAGAGGGGAAATAGGGGATGGGGTGTTAGGACATTATACATACATACATTTAAAAAGGAAAGAATCCCTAAACCTAGTACAGTAGGTTCTTTGGACACTTACATCCTTGGTGCAGGTGGTGCTCTCTTGTGGTCCAGTTTGGCCCCACCTCTTTTCCTAGGTGAGTAGGCTGACTAATGGGAGGACATGCTCTTCAAGAGTTGCGTGCTCCCATAGGTGGTGCATCCTCTTAATTGGCAGCCATGGGAAGGGGGCAGGCCAGAAAGAAGCAACACTGGTGATAAGTATCCAAACTACCTGCTGTACTGCCAGGGATGAGGACCTAGCATTTTAGGTCTTCACCCTGGGTAGAGGCGATTACACACGTGCGACCGCAGGGACCCAACTCACAATGCATGATGTGTAAGAATGGACATTTTGACCGACTATCGGTAAGTGTATGTGCTCTTGGTCGGGCATCGTTGATGATCTGACCCGGCGGATCATCAACAATGTCTGACCGACCACCCGTACACTTACCAGCAGTCAGTTGAAACGGCTATTCGTACACAACGTGCATTGCAGGTCGGCCCTCGATATCGCACGAGTGTATGGGCCTTTAGAATTAGGGTTTCGTTCTCCTTTAAATAAAATAAACGTGTTACAATTTTATCCAGGGATCCGTCCAACTGCCACATGTAGACAGGAAGGAGTTTTTTCCCTGTTATGGAGCAAATTGGCACTGGTTTCAAACAGGGTTTTTCTCCTTCCTCTGGATCAACTTTGGAATAGGGTAGAATAGGGTTTGTGTAGATTTAATAGAAATAAAAATGTTTGTCTATTAAATATTTGTGTCTGGATTTGTTTCTTCATCTCCTCCTCCTCACTGATATTTTTCTTTGTAATTTGGATGATTTTGGTTCATTTGCTATGGCCACAAGTTTATAACAACAGAGTTTAACTGCCCAGCAATTGGGATTTCAGTGACAGATTGCAGCTGTATTAAGGTAAACCCATGGGTGAGGACACAGCATCTTAGGTCCGCACCCTGAGTAGTTTTATTGGGCTTATTATGGAGAGGACAGCACTATAATAAATACACAGTCCCTTATAAAACAGTACTGGTCTACTTCTCCTTCAGGTTGGCCTTTATTCTGGACCAAAAAGTTGCTGTCTGGAGTGTTTACTGATCCAATCATTGTAATTGGTACAGGTTTGATGATAGTGACAGGATTTTTGCCACACAGAATCCTAAATCATAGGCTGGGTATACACCTTGAAATGTTTTAGGACCATTTGCCACTATCGAGCAGTTGGCCCAGGACAAATTAGTGTCGATTTGTGGTTAAAGTAGCTGTGGACAACAGTTTAACATAACCGTTCATACGGTCCACAGGGGACCACACAATCCATACTGGTTCGTCCAATCGGTCACGGACACCCAGAAACATCACATGTCATTTTTCATTGTTGTTCAGTCGGCCCCCGAAAAATTGCACAGTGTGTACCCAGCTATGTTATTGATAAACTGGTTGGCGTACACTATATTGCTGTGTGCCATGCGGCAAAACTCTTTTTTAGACCTTCCCCCGTACCCTGACACAAATAAGCCACTAGGTTGAGAAAGACTGAGAGACAAACATAGACAAACTGAGTGATAGATACACAGCCAGGAAGTTATAAATAGAAAGAGAAATATACAGAGATAAGTTGTAGACAGAGATACACAAATTAATGACACAGAGGCACAGTATTCCATTATACTTGTAGCAAACTGGCATTTTCATTATATATGGATAGCCAACTGCGAATTTCAGTATATACTGGTAGCAAACTGGCATTTTTATTACATACTGGTAGAACACTGGCAATTTCATTAAATACTGGCAGCAAACTGGCAATTTCATTAAATACTGGCAGCAGATTGGCAATTTCATTAAGTACTGGTAGCCATGGGCATTTTATTACAGACAGGTGGCCATGGGAATTTCATCAAATACTGGTAGCCATGGGCATTTCATTACATACTAGTAGCCCCTGGGAATTTCATTACATACTGGTAGCCATGGGAGATTCATCACATACTGGTAGCCATGGGGATTTCATCACATACTGGTAGCCATGGGAACTTCATTTCATGCTGGTAGCCATAGAAATTTCATTACATACTGGTTGCCATGGAAATGTCATTACATACTAGTAGCCATGTGAATTTCATTACATACTGGTATCTATGGGAATTTCATTACATACTGGTAGCCATGGGCATTTCATTGCATACTGGTAGCCATGGGAATTTCCACATAATGGCAGCAAACTGGCAATTTCATCATATACTGGGGTTGGCTAGTACTTACCCCATGTGCAGAGCAATCCACTTATTATATTAGTGCAGGCAGTGGCAGCATTATAATACCAAATGCTGCCACTGCCTCCACTAATATAATGAGTGGATTGCCATGCAAATTGGGTAGGTAATAGCCTAATAGGGTTATGCAGCTATCACCTACCCATGTGCAGCGGAGCAGTTGGAGGCCAGAATTAATTGCAGAGGCAGAGCATTGGCGACAGTTCCCAGTAGTACAACGCAGCTGCACGATGACGCCATTTCGCCATCCTGTGTGGTGACGCAATAATATAGCCTTGGAGCACTACTGGGAAAAGGTGATTTGGGGCATCTCTATTGGGTAAGTTCTATTAAAACATTTGGGGCACTTTGAAAGATCCAGGGCACATGCCCTAAATGTTTTAAAAAAGTGACGCCACTGCTTTGTATTATAATATTGTACAGCCCTGCTTCCCCAAGTGGTGCAATGTAAAAAAAACTATACCTACATATACATACATTAGCCCTTTTAAGTATTAGCACCATACCACATAAAGTCACTGTTTTGGCTTCCTATCCTTTCAGTTTAATGCTTTGGGTAAAAAAAATATTCTCTTTCCTACTAATACAATAAAAAATAAGCCGTACAAACCTAAAGCCTGTAAATATTCCTTAAAAGCATTCCAAGAATTAGTGCAGACCATGTGACACTTGGCAGAATCTACAAGTAGCAATAGAACCGAAAGTACAAGGTAAAATGTAATATTAATATATCCATTAGCTGGAAAGAGGAAATGATAAAAGAAAGTATTCCTTTGACTGTGACTTCAAACCCTCTTGAACCTGGGGTGAAGGGTTAGTCACAGATACAGAGAACACAATGATGTCCAGTCCTACTGGAAGTCCTGGAATGTTTTGTATCTTATTTAATCTGGAACATTTCTTTATGTAGGTGCAGCTGTGCTCATTTGTGTTCAGTTTTCTCATCTCTAGTGTTAAGGATTATAGGTTAAAAGTCTGTATTATGTTCTTTACACATCAGACTGTATGATCTGTGCTGTTTAAAGAGGTGGGATGATCCATAACCTCAGGTGGGACCAAAAAATGACAAACACCTGGAAATCGCCGTTCTGTAACACGAACAACCCACCTACTCTCTGTATTGGATACTAAGCTATTTCCCTCATTAAAGAGCATGTCCACCCCCCAAAGTAAAATTTAACCCACTAGTGACCCACAAAAAATCCTTACCTTACATCTCTGCTCCAAAAGCTGGGGCATAGCTACCAGGGGTGCAGGGGATGCGACCACACCAGGGCCCTTGGCCAAGAAAGGGGCTTTTTTTGTGCTAAGTTTCAAAAACTACCAGTCTGTGCCAACTGTTTTACCAGTGGTCTGTGTACAAAGCATTTTTACCATTGCTTGTGAAGGTTCTCATTCATCCAGGTCATGGTATATCTGTTGTATTCAATTAGATCAACTGGACTTGAAGTTTAGTTCTTGAAGATGTTTCGCTAGTCATCCGACTGGCTTTCTCAATTCAGAATGACTTGTACAAGAATCTGTGGCAATTATGTACCCTGGAAAATCCCAATTAGCATATCACAGCCAGGTGTTAAGGGCGTGATTAGATAGTGGCTAAGAGGTGTTATAGGAACGCCCAGAGTAAGGTGTCAAAACAGCATTATACATGGCAGACAGTATTTGATGTTTGACTCCCACCACCCTTTAGATCACAAGCTGGGGGTCATCAGAACCCTACAACACAGAGCAGATAACATCCCCACTAGCACAGAGGTGAAGGCTAAAGAAATGAAACATCTCAGAGGAGCCCTTAAAACTTGTGGATATCCAGACTGGGCCTTTGTCAAAAGAAGCAGAAGGAAAGAAAAGAAAAAAAAAAAAGAACACGAATACCAACAGTGAAGGGGAAAAGCAAGACAGGAGAAAGAACATGGTCATCCCATATGTAGCAGGGGTCTCTGAGAAATTAAGAAGAGTTTTCAAAAAACACCGTATCCCTGTCTGCTTTAAACCGAGCAACACGCTGAGGCAGCAATTGGTACATCCGAAAGACCCAATACCGAAACACAAGAAAAGCGACATCATATACACAGTGCAGTGCAGTGAAGAATGCTCTGATTTGTATGTGGGGGAGAACAAACAACAACTGCATCAACGTATGGCCCAGCACAGAAGAGCCAATTCCTCGGGTCAGGACTCAGCCGTGTACCTGCATCTTAAGGATAAAGGACATACCTTTGAAGATTGTAATGTTATCATATTGGCAAAGGAACGTGACTGGTTCAAGAGAGGTGTTAAGGAGGCCATTTATGTGAAAATAAAGAAACCAAGCCTAAATAGAGGTGGGGGGGTTCGACACCATCTGTCTGCCATGTATAATGCTGTTTTGACACCTTACTCTGGGCGTTCCTATAACACCTCTTAGCCACTATCTAATCACGCCCTTAACACCTGGCTGTGATATGCTAATTGGGATTTTCCAGGGTACATAATTGCCACAGATTCTTGTACAAGTCAGAAAGCCAGTCGGATGACTAGCGAAACGTCTTCAAGAACTAAACTTCAAGTCCAGTTGATCTAATTGAATACAACAGATACATTTTTACCATTGTCTGTGTGCCAAGCATTTAACCAGTACCTGGCTGTGTGCAGTGCCAGTTCCCAACCAGTTTATCAGTGTCTGCATGCCAAGCATTTAACCAATCTGTGAGCCAACTGTTTTACCAGTGGTCTGTGTACAAAGCATTTTTACCATTGTCTGTGTGCCAAGCATTTAACCAGTGCCTGGCTGTGTGCAGTGCCAGTTTCCCTACCAGTTTATCAGTGTCTGCATGCCAAGCATCATGCCAAGCATTTAACCAGTCTTTGTGCCAACTATTTTACCAGTGGTTTCATACAAATCTTTTACCACTCTCTGTGTGCCAAGCATTTTACTAGCGTCAGTTGGTTAGTTATTTTAGAAGGTTTGAGGATCTAAGTTTAGAAATACCGTTTGAATCTGATTGAATAGTTTTGCTAAGTGTCTGGGTAAAGTATGTTTGTCTGCTTTAAAATGAGTGCCTTTAAATAAAATGTTAATGATGAATTTGGATGTTTTTTATGGAAATTATTATATGGTTTGCGGTGCTGATTTTTGTTCGTGGTAGTGTTGGGGGCCCATGTCCAAATTTTGCATCAGGGCCCATAAGTCTAGAGCTACACCACTGTCCAAAAGGTTCTCCTGTAATGCTTGTCCAGAGTCTCAGAATGTAAAAAGATTTCCTGTCTTCCTGTGTAAATGGTTGCCGCCCCCCATCCCTCCTCCCGTTCCTCTGGATAGGTCAATGCTGCTTGCTGCTGTACCATTAAAAAACTCTTCACTGTAGTCCATCACAGCCCACCCCAACCAACAACTTCAATTTGTTAAAAAAGCAGCAGAAAAGTACTTACACAAAGCAGTATAAGTACATTTCTGCTGCTTTTTTTACAAAAGGAAGTTTGGCCGTTAGGGGTGGGCTTGGGTACACTACAGTATATAAAAAGTTTTTTTCCAGGTGAAGATACCCTTAAAGTTGGACATTCACTATAAACTTTTATCATAATTACAATCCCAATCATGATTCACCCGGTAAACATTGCAGGAATATTGGCTGGTAAAGCTGCCGCTCTGCTAGACATTCCAAATTCAATCAATCTGACATTCATCTTGGATCAAGGTAGAGCATGGCCATCATGAGGATGGCCAATACTGCCCCCTGGTATATAGACCTGGATCATGGCACTGGGATAAGAAACATCCTAGGATAAAAAAACAAACAAACCACAATTCATTGTATTTATTGACTTAACTCTAGTGGAGACAAGCACCTAATATCATTTTAAACATTTCTTTGCTGCTATAGGGATATTTCGACTTTAACAATCGGAGCCACAGACAATATTTAACTTCTGTTCACAACTAATTGATCAATAATATCCTGTATATTAAATTACTTATCTGTCAGCTGTTACATAAAGTGGCCTCAATGGCCAAGTTGAGTTTGTATTGCGGCTTTCAGTAATTCAAAAAAGTTGATTTCTGCTAAACAAATTTATAGCCTCTGAGACGGATATAATTAATTTAGTTTAGGGTTGGAGACACAGTGGCTGAATTAATATTAGGCAGATATCCTAAATTAATATCAGACAGATATGCCTCTGAGGCACAAGTGGATGGTAAGCCAATCAAACGGAATATCTGATGAGACGTGACATGGGGAGTCACAATTGTCAATGTTGAATTATCTGACACCCCACAGATGCACTTTTTTTTATCCTTTGGGCCAATCAATTCAGCCAAGTAGATTGTTTAATTGCATTAGGGTTCGCATAATGTTCATCCTCCAGCTTAAATGAGAAATCCAATCAACATAAGTGGGGATGTTACAACGGAATGGGGAATGTAGTACTGGATGCTGTAGTTAAACTTTGTACACTCATACAATCTTACTGCCGATTGCACGATTTTCAGCCGAAACTGCCTTTGTCACTCGTGTGCACACACTTGGGGGGGTGTTCGTCGGCGGTAATATGGTACCTGTGTAAGAAGCTTAAGTGTAAGCAGAAAAGATATGGAGTCAGGTAAGGACACAATGATAGAATTGGGAATTTAATGGTGTGCACCATAACGGTTTTTATCAAGGCTACAAGGTTATCAAGTCATGCTATCATGACAGTTGTAGACATACAGGCATGTATATTTAAGTATGGCTGCCATGGGAATAGAAGGATATGTCAGTAGGTGTGTGTTCGTGAGTCAGATTGAAGTAAAACAGTATTATTTTTGATGATAAGATAAAATTTGTTTTTTACTATACTTACCCATTAAATATGGCTGCCACCTAAATGAACGGGTAGGTCAGTTGGTATGTGTACTTGTGTCTGGTTGGGAGGCAAAAAATACTACCTTTTTTGATGATTGGTTAAATTTGTTTTTGACTATACTGTACTTACCCTTTAAATATGGCTGCCATGGGAATGAAGGGATAGGTGAGTTGGTGTGTGTACCTGTGTCAGGTTGGGAGGTAAAAAAAAGCAATCTTTTTCAATAATTGGTCAAAAATTTTTTTTTGACTAGTTACCCCTTAAATGGGGCTGCCATGGTAATGGAGGGGTAGGTCAGTCGGTGTGTGTACCTGTATCAGTTTGGGGGGTAAAAAACATTTTCAAAAATTGGTAATTTTTTTTTTTTTTACTATTGTTACCCTTTAAATATGGCTGGCACGTAATTGAAAGGTAGGGCAGTTGGTGTGTGTGCCTGTGTCAGGGTGGGAGGTAAAAAAACAAACTTTTTTGATGAGTGGTCAGAATTTGTTTTTAGACTATACTACTAAGTACTGCTATGGAAATGGAAGGGTAGATCAGTAGTTGTGTCTATATGTATCACGTTTAATAATTGATCAAAGTAAGTATTTGACTACAGTTACCCTTTAAGTATAGCTGCCACGGTAATGGAAGGGTAGATCAGTAGGTGTGTGTACCTGTGTCTGTGTGTGGGGGGTTGGGGGTATCAATGTTTGTGTTTCTGACCATAAAACTAACATTTGTAATGGGAAAAAAATTATCAAAATTCGCCGATAACGCCGTAGCGCTTCAGCGGATTCCTTAGCTAGAAGATAGCACACTTCTCCTATAAGCCCCGCATGTCTGTACCGAATTTCATGTCTCTAGCTCAAAAACTGTGGGAGGAGATACAGTCCAAAAAAGCGGAAGAATAAAACGGAAGAAGAAGAAATAGAAAGAACAGGAATTTGGCTCTTCATGCCAAATTAATAAAAGGAGAGAGCACATATACAAAATTCTCAAATGTGAAGGGCTCATTTATTTTACCACCAAGTGAACAACAATGTTTTGTGAGACATCCCCAAAGCGTTGTTGTTCACTTGGAGGTAACATAAATGAACTTAGAGCCCTTCACATTTGAGACTTTTGTGTATGTGCTCTCTCCTTTTATTTGTTTTTGATACAGATTTGGGACACAGCTGGGTGTCTCGAGATAAGGGCACCACGGAAAACAGGTGGCATATGTGAATGGATAGTTCACAAAATAATAGAAAAAGTCCTCTGCACTCGTACCAAGTGTGGGTGCTCACTCCTCAAAACATCCAACCCTTGATGGATAAATCATACGAGAATAACGAAGAAGCAAGGGTGGCACTCCAAACCGTAACTTTTATTAATTATAACCAAACAACATCTCACAACGTTTCGGGGATACGTGCCCCCTTCCTCACCTGAGGAAGGGGCACGTATCCCCGAAACGTTGTGAGATGTTGTTTGGTCTATAATTAATAAAAGTTACGGTTTGGAGTGCCACCCTTGCTTCTTCGTTATTCTGGCATATGTGAATGCCAGGGAGTGCTACCATATAACCATATAAGGACTTTCTGGGAGATGTAATAAAAGTTCTTCAGGGTTATTCAATCAAAGTTCTTATAGTTAAAAATGGTGTTTATTTTACCCCAACCAATCAAATGTAAGCTTTCAAATGGTAAATAACATCTAATTGGTTGGGGCAAAATTAGCACTATTTCTAACGATAAGAACTTTTATTACATTTCCCTGATTATGTATACACAGCCCTATCTCTATATAGGGGCATATGCATGCTGGGTAGAGAAGAGGGACGAGAAGGAATGGTGCAGTGGGAGCATCCTAACTGCAGTAAGTTTAATAAAAGCAAATTTTATAGGTTATGACTAGAGATGTTCGAAACTTTTAAGTTTTGTTCTGTTTTTGGATTTACAGATCTGGGAAATAATCTGAAGACCAGAAAATAGAACATACTTTTGAGGGTTCAGAATGTATTTTTTGAGGGTTCTCAGAAAAATTACCTCGTACTTTAGATTGCCCCCGAAAATTCGATTGGAAACTACTTTTGAGTTTCTTGACGTATTTTCAAGGGTTGTCGAGAGTACAATGTCATTTTCAAGAGTTACCAGAAATAACCTTGTACATTCGTTAACCCTGGAAAATGCGATCGGAAGTTCTGAAAACTGAATGGCCAGCTCGGTCCCGACAGAACATTCAGATTACAGAACCGAACAGTTCCATGTCGGATCCGGGTCCGAGTCAGACCCGGATCCCATCTCTAGTTATGACTCCTGGGCAGGTTTCTACCAATAGGAAATTATTCTCATTAAGTATATTTATATGATTGGACAGTTCTGCTACTGGATAGCGATGGTCCAATGCTTAAATCTAACACATTTATATTTCTATAACCTTGGCTAATACTACATCAGCTTTTATATATTTCAGATATTAGCCCAGGTTTGTCCTATGAGGCATAAAGGACAATTATACTCAACTCTCCTACAATCCACATCTAAGGGAACATAGGGTCGAGTACCTAAAGTGCCAGGTTCTCACCAGTGGGTACTTTACAGAGGTAAGGCCCAACTGCGGACTGTCAGTGACAGCAGACTAGACGAGGAGCAGACCAGTGCAATAAAGGAACACTTCAAATAAGTATTACAGATGACCTGTAAAGTACCCAGATGTGAGGACCTAAACTGCTAGGGTTCTCTTTAGGTGTGGTTCGGAGATGAGGTGAGTATAATTGTCCTTTAAGGCTACTTACTATATATATTATATATACTGTATTAGAGACTTTTTATTTATTGCCATTCATTTTATTCATTTATTCTTACTAAACCAAGGACTTCTCAGGCAGCACCTACTGTAAAGTTACTTTTCCATGTAGCCCCAACAAGTAAAGCTACATAAGTAAAAATGTATTTACATTTGTTTCCCTTGGTTTTCTTTGTACAACTGAGAGGAAAGCTATTATTCACAGGGCTCTGTGTTTAAAGATCCACTCTGAATCTGATTGATTTTAGATGTACAACTTAACAAAACAAAATTGTATTTCCCATTAAAGCAGAAAGAGGGTTATCAATTAACATTGCCTGCATTAATGCCTGTAACCAACCAGAGTATTTAGCTGAGAGTTCAGTTCTTGGGATATAGTGGTAATTTAGAGAAGTTCACAAAGTTTAAAGACAAATCTTAGTTATGACCTCCAAGTTCCAAAAAAGTCATGTGGACAGGGAAAGTATTTCACTACTATCCCATTGAAAAATAATTCTGGAGCTTAACAAAAATACATGAAGAAAATTCTACAAGAAACAAGGGCTAGGGTAGTATAGTAGCACTGAATACTATAATAATATAGTTGTCCATTAATAGGTCATATCAGAGGACTTGTGGACATCCTTAAGGATTAGAGGGAAAGAAGTTTCATCTTCAGGTCAGGAAAGGTTTCTTTAAATTGAGAACAGTGTAACTGTGGAACTGTCTTCCAGCAGATGTGGTATTGGCAAGTTCATTGAATAGCTTTAAAAGTGGGCTAGATAAGGCTAGATATATGCAGTACATATACTGCAGTTCTGGTTGGTACAGGGATACTATATACTATTGAGAATTACTTGTATAAATACATATACTTTAGTTCTGGTTGGTACGGGGATACTATATAATCTTGAGAATTACTGGTATTAATACATATACTGTAGTACTGGTTGGTACGGGGATACTATATAATATTGAGAATTACTGGTATTGATACATATACCGTAGTTCTGGTTGGTACAGGGATACTATATAATATTGAGAATTACTGGTATTAATATATATACTGTCGTTCTGGTTGGTACAGGGATACTATATAATATTGAGAATTACTGGTATTAATACATATACTGCAGCTCTGGTTGATCCAGGGATACTATCCGATTGCCATTTGGAGTCAGGAAGGTCCACCCCCCCCCCCTTTTTTTTTTAGCTGGGTTGTTTTTTTTCTTCTGGATCAACTGTTATGTATGGTTAAAAGGGAGGGTATAAATGGTATAATGGTATAATGGACTTAATAGTCCAAAGTGTGTCTTTATTCAATCTCAATTACTATGTACTATGTAATATATACATTAGGTGTATTACCTAATTGGGCTTCTTTAAGTCACCTTTTACTCCTACCTCCTTATATTCTAACCACATTACCTTCCTGTGCACTAACCATCTCATAATGATTACTGCGTCATAGGAACCAGGAAGTAAAGAGGTTAGTTGGGGTATCATGTATAATTGTGCTTTGTGCTCTTTTTTTATTTTACTTTGAGCTGTGTCCCTAACACACTAGCTAATACAAAAATGAATAAGCTAAATCTGTGACACTGCCTGGCAACTTTGGTGTTAAGTGCATAAAGCTCACTTCTGTAAACAGTCATTTTTCAAATAAAGAATATTGGGAGTAGGATTACTACCTCCCATACTAAGGGACTGTAAATTAAAATGATTTTTTTAACCAAGAATGGTATGATGCTATATATAGTTCTCTTTTAATTTAACCTAAACTTTCTTCTGTGTATATTCAAGAATGCCACACAAACCACATTGGTGTTTTTTCTTGTAGAGAAATCAGAAGAAATAAATCAGCTGTACAGTATTTTGATTAAGTCAAGCATGGGTACTGCCACATTACTTGGCAGCCAGGTGAAGCAATGAGATCCCTGCCCTGGGCACAACAGAAAAAAGGTTTGTTTAGACCTTTAGTTAGCCTTTAAGGATCATTTTACAGTCAAATGCGTACTTTTCAAAAGTTGTTTAGGGTTTCTAGGAGATTTATTTTCCTTTGAAATAGTTAGGCTATAAAAGAGTCAGCCGCCATCAGCTGGAAAACATACTGCAGACTGTTTGAGAACAATATCTCTCTCTTATTTGTTAATTTGCTTTCCTGCTGCGTGAAAGAACCAATATTAACCTGTAGCCTTAACCTATGACATGTTATAAGAATAAGACCTTAAATCAACCCCAAATCATCACTGATCCTCCACTAAAGAGAATATTGAAAGGAACAGGTATTTTGGTCTCCTTATGATGCAACTCTCAGAGGTGACTCTAGTTAAAGAGAACAGAAGGAAGGCATGGAACTGTAGATTCTGCATTGGTCTGTATGTTGAATTAAAAACAAACCTATGGCCGGGTTGGTGAAATATTGTGAAATATTCCTTTCTGTTTTCAGCTTGCAGATCATGGGTATTATAAGCCTTAATACACCAACATCCATTGCCGGCTGAATCTTTGTTAAGACGACTTTAAATATTAAAAGCTTCTGCAGAACCAGTTAAGGAGAACATTCTGTTGCAGGCAATTAGTGCAGGCTGGCTTCGAACTAGCATAACTCCCACTCAGAAACGCCAAGCTTATATACAGTACAGCCTTTTTATTAAGCATTGGGTTGCACAGAACTGTCATTACTGACTTATAGTCATCTTTTCTGCAACTGAGTCTTGAAGTGCATTAAAAAGGTTCCTACCCCTAGCCCATGTACATTTCCTTTTAAGGGTTAAGTTAAGGGAGAACCCAATGCAAAGAGGCATTACATATTGTACTGGACGTATTTTGTGCAATGACTCTTTAATACTGCCCCCTGCTATTTAGCACACGTTCAGTAACAGCGTTTACAAGGAGGACATTCTTCTCCTAAGCTGGCTCTCTGCTCTGCTTTGCAACGTACCCAATCAGAATTCAACTAGGCAGTGTTTCCCTTGGTTTTTTTTTGTTTTTGTATTTTAGATTGAATTGCCCCCATCTATCCCCTAGTGTTATAATTCCCAACAACGAGACATTTATTTTCAATTCTCCTTTTAATAGTTTAATTGCAAATGAAGCCGTTGCCAACACAAAGGAAAACCAATTAATTCTTAATATTTGCTTCCTTTCTTGGCTTAGAAGGAGATGATGAATGCACCTTAAGCTTTTCACATGAAGACTCAATTCTCTGAGCTTTTGACATTGGAAATTGCCTTTTCCACCCAAAGTTTTCTGCAGGAAATAAAACAAATGTGAATTATTACACTTAATTACTGAAAGAATGAAATGAGCAAGAGAAAAGGCAAATATGTCTTTGTCCCCCCAAAATAACATTTCTTAGCATTGCTTGCTTTGCACAAAGCATGAAAGGTTATCATTAGAAGACCTAATAATCCCTCTGAGATCAAAGTCTTAGAACACAGGCGCTAGTGATGTTCCCAGAGAGCATAAGAAACCATTTCTGTGTTTGATTCTCTGCATTGAACTGAGAGCTGGGCTGGTTATGGCGTCTGTTGAAGATGTTAATTAACACCCTTCTAGTTTTGAAAAGGAAAGAGCAGGCCTTAGCTAATTATTTGCTCGGACACTTCAAAATCTCTTGGCATGCTAATAATTGGTCTGTTTGATAGAACAATTTCTCCTAATGCTTAAAAAAACCAAACAATGTTGTTACTATATTTATATATACACAGTGTATACAATATAGAGTGTATACGGTATAGATTTGTACACACAGATTTCATATATCCAGGCAGGCAGACAGGCAGGCAGGCAGACACAGACAGACAGACACTGTAAACAGATAGATAGAGAGATAGAGAGATAGATGGAGAGATAGAGAGATAGATGGAGAGATAGAGAGATAGATGGAGAGATAGATAGAGAGATAGTTAGAGAGATAGAGAGAAAGAGAGATAGAGAGATAGATAGAGAGATAGATAGAGAGATAGATAGAGAGATAGATGGAGAGATAGAGAGATAGATGGAGAGATAGATAGATAGATGGAGAGATAGATAGATAGAGAGATAGTTAGGAGATGAGAGAAGGAGATAGAGAGATAGATAGAGAGTAGATTAGAGAGATAGATAGAGAGATAGATGGAGAGATAGAGAGATAGATGGAGAGATAGAGAGATAGATAGAGAGATAGATAGATAGAGAGATAGATAGAGAGATGGAGAGATTAGATAGATAGATGGATACAGATAGATAGATAGATAGATAGATAGATAGATAGATAGAGAGATAGATAGATATAGACAGGCAGACAGATAACAGATTGATAACTAGATAGATTATCCTGGAAATATCCTGTAAATTATAGCATTACATATATTGCTTCGCTGTATCATTTGTAATCCCCAAACATTGCTTGTATAAAAGTGTTTAACCTGGGGCCTTGTGCTTTTATATGATAATTGCAATCCTTGGTAAACAATATGTTTATTGGATTATTATTCACTTTATAGTTTAGGGTGTATTTATGGGTTTTGTGTATTTATAACATTATTATTATTATTATTATTATTATTATTATTATTATTAATGATTTATATAGCACCAACATCTTCCATGGCACTTTACAATTACATAGTCATACATTACATACAGGGTAATACAGGTTATACAAAGTCATACACATTACATACACAGGTAATACATAATGTAAGTAAACAGAGATTCTAACAGCAATACCGTGATACAATAGGAGAGAGGACCCTGCCCAAAGAGCTTACAGTCTACAGGAAAGATGGGTTGGATCATATTGGGTAGTAAGAGGGGTAATGTCTAGGCCAGGTTATATGCTTGTCTGAAGACGTGAGTTTTAAGTATTTTTTTAAGGTATTAAAGGGCATGTCCACCCTTAAAAATAGTTTTTGATATGCTGCTCCCCCATGTCTTGGGGAGCTTTTGCAAAATACTAACCATGCGGTTGGGGCTGCCAGACATGGGGGAGCAGCATATTAAAAGGGTTTTACGCTAGGGGGAGGGATAGTAGAACGGGAGGGAGAGGGAGGGAGAGGGAGGGGGAGGGAGGGGGAGAAGGGCTGCAGTACGCATGACAAATATCTACCGGAGGCCAGGTAGGAGGCAGAGC
This sequence comes from Hymenochirus boettgeri, assembly GCA_019447015.1. NCBI lineage: Eukaryota > Metazoa > Chordata > Amphibia > Anura > Pipidae > Hymenochirus > Hymenochirus boettgeri. Next base: position 230,701,754 of record CM033471.1, read on the forward strand.
CCTGCTAGCCTCCTGGTGGACAGTTTTTGGGACTTTAGGGGGGGTCTACAGGAGAACCCTATGGAGCTGGGATGTGAGGTAAGGATTACACTACACTACATGGTGGGGCCATTACTGGGGGGATTATAGTTTTGGGGGTGGACATGCCCTTTAAGGAACGGGGAGTGACGGACAGAAGGAGGAAGGGAGTTCCAGAGCAGAGGGGCAGCACGAGCAAAGTCCTGAATACGGGCATGGGAAGAGGTGACTAGGGTGGATGAGAGGAGGAAATCATTTGCGGAGCTGAGGTTGCATCTGGGACAGTGTTGGTGGATCAGCTCTGAGATATATGGAGGGGCTGTGTTGGATAGTGCTTTATAGGATAAGGTAAGCAGCTTGAACTGGATCTTTGCATGATGGGCAACCAGTGGAGGGACTGACAGAGAGGAGAGGCATTAAAGAAGCGAGAAGTGAAATGAATGAGCCGGGCAGCAGAGTTGAGGATGGATTGAAGCTGTGCCAGGCGGTTGTTTGGTAAACCACATAGGAGAGTGTTGCAGTAGTCTACCCGGGATATGATTAAGGCATGGAATAGGATTTTTGTAGCTTCATTCGGTAGGAAGGGTCAAATTCGGGAGTTGGAGCCGACAAGCGAATTGACATGGGGTTTGTAGGAAAGATCGGAATCTAGCGTTATTCCCAGGCAGCGGACATGAAGAGATGGGGATATAGGTGTATTGTTAATATTTATAGTAAGACTAGGGAGGGGAACAGATCATGAGGGTGGGAAAAGTTCAGTCTTGTCCATGTTGAGTTTGAGGAAGCGGGAGGACATAAAGGCAGAGATGGCACTAAGGCAGTCGGGGACCTGGGATGTCAGTGTAGGGAGATCCGGGGCAGAGATGTAAATTTGGGTATCGTCCGTATACAGGTGATACTGGAACCCAAATGAACTAATGAGTTGTCCAAGGCTATGGGGGTAGATGGAGAAAAGAAGAATAGCGAGTTCCGAGCCTTGCGGGACCCCCACAGGGAGGGGGCGAGGAGTGAAAAACACTAAAGGTCCTACCAGAGAGATAGGAGGATAGCCAAGAAAGTGCAGTGTCCTGGATACCTAAGGAGGGTGATCAACAGTGTCAAAAGCAGAGGACAGATCAAGAAGAATGAGCAAAGAGTAGTGACCTTTAGATTTTATACTAAGGGGCATATTTATAAAGCAACGAAAATAGCGCCAAAAAATTACCGCCGCACATCGCGGCCGCGAAAATAGCGCTATCGCCGTATTTATAACGGCGAGCACCATTCCCGCGATATGTATCACGGGCGCGATGTGCTGCGGTAATTTTAAGCCCCTTCGCGGCGATACTGTATAGTATCGCCGCAAAGGGACTTAAAATCCTTTCCCGACGCCTCTCCTAAGGGGGCGGGGCATACGCCAACCCCGCCCACACCCCCCGCGGCGGCGGCGGAGACCACCCGCCACCGCTTCCCAGCAGCCCCTCCCAACCCGTTCCCCGCTCGCGGCAATCTCGGAACGGGAGGCTAGGAGGGGCTGCCGGGAAGGGGCCGCAGCAGGTGGTCGCGACCACCCGCCGCGCACCCCCTCCCCGGCAACCCCTCCAAGCCCCCCGCCCCGGACGCTCCGGGAGGGGGGGAGGGAGCCGCTGGGAGGGGTGGAGGCACCCTCCAGCGGGGCCCTGAGAAGGGCTTTTGGGGCTTAGGGGGTCCGCAGCCAATTTTTTAATACTTGGTCAATTTTTTAATACTTGCTTTACATTAACCAATCAGATTCTGGAAAGTTCTGAAATCTGATTGGTTAATGTAAAGCAAGTATTAAAAAATTGACCAATCAGAAAAAGGATATGGATTTCTGCAAACCTATATAAGAGGAGCTTTCCGCGCGAACAATCAGATGCCATCGCAGTAGATGGCTGAAGAAAGAAGCGGCTGGCAACATCGGCTCCGCTGAGGCCGGCGGTGCCAGCGGGCTCACTGTCGGCCGCAGTGAGTCTGCCTGGCATCAGCGACCTGAGTGGGGTTGGTGTCGCCAGCCCGAAGACGTCGCCCACTTTTAACTTTTAACTTTTTAACTTTTAAGAGCCGCACACTGGGGGTCCCGGTTCGAGCTGCGGGACCCCCGCCAAAGGCACTTGTCAGTGCCGCAGGGCCCTTATAAGGGCCGGGGAGGGGGGTCCGGTTCGAGCTGCGGGACCCCTTAAGCCCCAAAGGGCTCTTGTCAGAGCCGCAAGGGCACTGTAAGTGCCGCAAAGGCCCTGATAGGGCCGGGGAGGGGGTCCCGGTTCGAGCTGCGGGACCCCTAAGCCCCAAAGGGCTCTTATCAGAGCCGCAAGGGCTCTTGTTAGAGCCGCAAAGGCCCTTACAAGGGCCGGGGAGGGGGGGGTCCCGGTTCGAGTGCGGGACCCCTCTAAGCCCCAAAAGGCCCTTCTCAGGGCCCCGCTGGAGGGAGCCTCCACCCCTCCCAGCGGCTCCTCCCTTCCCCTCCCCGGGAGCGGCCGGGGGTCTTGGAGGGGTTGCCGGGGAGGGGGTGCGCGGCGGGTGGTCTCGACCCGCTGCTGGGAAGCGGCGGCGGGTTATCGCCGTGAAGGGTTAACGCTTCGTTACTTTTCGCGGCCGTTTTCGGACATTTATAAATTGGTTAAACACGATTTATGCGTTAATGTCTGCGAAAACGGCCGCAAAAGTTAACGAACCTTTTAAATATGCCCCTAAGTGTATTATTGGTAACTTTAGTGAGGGCAGTTTCCGTGGAGTGGTTAGGGCGGACGCCTGACTGGAAGTGGTCAAAGAGAGAGTTGGCAGACAGGTGACTGACTAGTTCAGCATAGACATGTTTTTCCAGTAGTTTAGAAGCAAATGGGAGAAGGGAAGCTGGTAGCTGGAAAGAGCGGACGGGTCGAGGGAGGGCTTTTTAAGTATAGGGGATACAACGGCATGTTTAAATGAAGAGGGAAAATACCGGTGGAGAGGGACAAGTTAAAGAGAGCGGTTAGGGCTGGTATGAGTGAAGAGAATAGAAGGGGGAATAAGATGAGTGGGAATGGGGTCAAGGGGGCTGGTGGTGAGACATGTCCTGGATAGGAGGGATAAAAGTCCCTGTTCTGTAATAGTGGTGAAGCTCATTAGGGTACAATTTAAGGGATTAACCAATGAAGGGAGATTAGCCAGTGCAGTGGTAGGAGGAGGTAGGGTGCATAGGAAAACCATTTTGGATCTGTGAAATATGAGGCTTTTTCATCAGCCGATAAACGGGGTAGGTCGGAGGAGGTGGCTTACAGAGCAAGGATTTGAATACTTTAAAGAGCTGTTTGGGGTTATGGGACTGTGTGGAGAGAAGTAGTTTTGTTTGGCTAATGATAAAGCACTTCTGATCCAATAAAGGGCACTTTTAAATTCAAGAAAGTCTATTTTTGTTGGAATGATGGAAACACACATGTTCATAGTGAATAGTATTGATTAATCTAGGTTTTTACACAGATCAGGTGGAAGTTTCAGAATATTCAATGGCAAAACTTTGCAGAATGATGTTCTTTTACAGTTTGCCGTAGCAACAAATGCACTATACTGATTGGCTGCCTGTTTCATGCTGAAAGACAGGCTCAAGCTGCAGTGACACATGCTACCTTTACAGCTGCACATGAATTTGGAGGGACGGGCTAAGGTGAAAGGGGACTGCATAACAAGGAGGACATGGTCGAATGGGGGAGTGGAATAACTCACGCGAGAGAGCACTGGGAGAGGAATGAAGGGCAGAACCTTTCAAATTATAATTAATGTTAGTTCCATGATCCAATTTTTGAGTTTAGTGTCCCGTTAAAGCTTCTGTTAGGGCTAGGTCCTACTATCACGCACAGCGGCGCATGCAGGATTTTTGCAATGCGCTGCTGTACTTGATAGTCCGTGTTTGATGCATCCCCGGGCCATATCATGTTATTGGCACACATGCGACCCACACGAAAAGTCATGCACGCATCCGAACCAATAACGGACCAGATCGCAGCGCGTACAGTGGGAACTACCCAGTAAATGGCACTGGCAATGCAAACCGTAAGCGTGAAAGGAGCGAAAATCGCACTCCGGCACACAGTAGTGGGACCTAGGCCCTTAGTCATAATAAAAAATGTACAAAGTCTTTATTTTGTATCTGAATTACATATGCACAAAAAGGAGCAAAAGAACGAGAGCAGAACAAATGCCTCCCCCACAAACTCTCCCAGACACTAATTAGAAAACAGATTTAGCCATAATGGACATGTGTGTCAAACGCATAATTTATTATGGATTTCATAATCTGTAGCCTTCCTTTTACAACTAAATTAGACATGGGGAAATTACACTAGAAATTGCCAAAAAGTGTCACTGACAGAAAAGAACCATTTATTTTAATCCGTTCTCCCTTTTTATGGTTTAGTTTGGTGCCCCTAGACCAAGGTACAGATGATCTAGTGACTTCAATCCAAATCGGCTGCTTGTTCCCAGTCTCTGTAATGCCAGATTGTCAGTGTGTAAATGCGCAAAAAACAACACGCAAGCAAATGAGGGGTAAAAAGTACAATACTTTAAAGGCAATAAGCAATTTCAAGTGTCCATACATGTATTGTTCTTCAGTTTTAAACACAAGCAGATCATTATTTTCAGGAAAATCCCGAAGATCCGAAAACAGAACTTAAAATCCGGACTTCAGAGTGCATATTTAATTTTTATCGACTGTTCAAGCTATTTTCGAATTTCTCGAAAATAGCCTTGAATGTTCGATAATCCTCAAAAATACAATCGGAAACTATTTTCGAGTTTCCGACAATATTTTCGAGTATTATCAAACGTTCAAGGCTATTTTCGAATATTCTCAAAAATAGCTCGAACGTTCGATAGAAATCGAAAATACGCACTGAAGTCCCGAAATCCGAACAATCCATCCAGTTTCGGACAGAACATTTGGATTTTCGAACCGAGGGGTTCCATGTCAAATCCGGGTCCGAGATCCCATCTCTAGTTCAGTCTGTGTGTTCCGTCTGTGTGTTCAATCTGTGTATTCCGTCTGTGTGTTCCGTCTGTGTGTTCAGTCTGTGTGTTAGCCTGGACATCTTTATGGAAATAAACTTCTTGTTTGGGATTTTGACCTTGTTTAAACAGTGCTGAGCGATATTGAATCAGTTGGTCGCAAACATCAATCTTTAGTGAAATAGCAAATTCAAAGCAAAGAGTACTATGGTAAAGTTACTATGCATTCATTTATATTAATAAACACATCCAATACTCCTGAAATACTGACTTACCTAACCGGATAATACTCCTGAAATGAGATATATTTAGCCTGCAGTTATCAGTCCTACTCATTGGTCCTCCTTCTTTATCCATCCTCTTCCCTGCACTGCAGACAATTACAGCTGTGACAGATGACGAATGACTGCTGTTGGCTGGGAAGCCTCCTCTGCACATGTGCAAGTTTGTAACAAGCTTGTACAGGTTTAAAAAGAGACAGCAACAACCAGACTGCATACTGAATATCTGAAACACTGGGAAGGTTAATATTTTAAGGATTTGGGAGGGTAAGTTTGAAATTTTGTTTGAGGACGTGACCTTTAAGTCTTATGAAATAGATAAAAAATCTGCCATGGTTTAGGAACCAACTGTGGTCTCCAAACGAGTAAAGGTTAAATAAAAGCCTGCAGTCTTTCCTTTAAAATGAACCTTGGATCACATCTCTGGATGCAACCTGTGAGAAATAATATTGCATGCGCATTGGAAATCACAGGGATTTTCGCATTCCTGTGAATTCCATTATAGCCAAATCGCATGTGCAATCTCAAGTGCAAAACGTGTGCGCAAACGTGTAAAAAACGTGAAAAAAATGCGTAAGTGGGGCCTAGCCTTCTATGCAGGAAAAACAGGAGGATGTAAACAGGTGCAATCTAGTCACACGAGCCAAGCTGGTTACATGGCTGAAAACGGAGTATTCAAGCAGGAGGTATTATTGCTGAACCTTTCCAGCATTAACTTCTCACATGTTTTACCTAGAGATTATTGATTCAGGGTTAGCTTTTTATATTACCCAAACTAGTTTTGAATAATTGGAGACCACAGTTACCCTTTAAGCAGTGCCGTAACTAGGAATCACTGGCCCCCCCCAGCAAAACTATAATGGGCTTCACCCACAGTGGTTTTCTGGAAGGAGGCTATATCTGTCATAGGAAAAATAAGAAGATGGGGCCCCCTTGGCTCCCGGGCCTCATTGCGGTTGCACCCTTGGTAGTTACACCCCTGCCTTTAAGTTACATTAATTGATCCAATCCAAATGTCTGGTTTTTAAGGTGTGTTATAGCAGAGTGCATTTCATTATTTACACCCTTATTTTGGTAGAAAGAAGTTTCCAATTACAAAAATATTTGAATGATGTGTCTGTTGGAGGAAGAGAATTAAAAAGCTGTCAGAGTACCGTATTAGGGATGGAATTGAAGGTCTACAAACCCTATGATGCACTGTGGGTTCTTCGTTGGTATATTTGTATTTCTAGAAAAATAGAACTAGAAGGCACTAGTGGACATATGTGAGGCCAAGAAAAGGGCAGAATGTATGGAGTATGGAGTATGTTAAAATATGTTAATACGGTGCAATTTCATTTAGTTGAATTATTAAATCTTAACAAAGATATATCTTTATGAACTGTCTTTCAAAACGCCTATGCAAATTACTTTTAAAATGGCAGCATGTAATGGGCGTCTTTTAAGCTCCGTACACACGTGCGATCTTGGTCCAACCCGCGACATACGATAGTGTAAAACGCCTGCTTACACATCATTAAATGTATGTATGCTCGTTTGGGCATTAACAATGCACAACCAGCATTAACCGATTAACATGTTTCCACGCAATCATAGCGCATGCGATTGTGCATATGCATTCACTCTGATTAACGATCACATCAATTGGGCCACACTAGTGTCTGCTTTTAAAAGCGCAATCGGAAGGAAATCGCGATCAGATTGCGCTTAAAAGCGCACTAGTGTGGCCCAGCCCTTATATCCCGTTTTTATACTTTCTAAGCATGTTCAGAACATACAAGTTATTCCATTTATCCTCTTTAAATGTAATTAAGAAGTTGTTTCTAAGAAACAATCTGTTTTTACTTATTCATTGAGTCAATCAATCTATTATGTCTTGTTAATGACAGAAATGATCAATGATGTTTAGATGCAAAATCCAATTGCCTTGGCTACATGGCTGTATCAACCAATTACCTTTTTAAAAAATGGATTCTCTTATGCTTTAAGCAGACAGTGTTTAGCAAACATGAGAATGTTGTATCAAGAAGTATGCTTGTGAAGGTTCTCATTCATCCAGGTCATGGTATATCTGTTGTATTCAATTAGATCAACTGGACTTGAAGTTTAGTTCTTGAAGACTTTTCGCTAGTCATCCGACTGGCTTTCTCAATTCAGAATGACTTGTACAAGAATCTGTGGCAATTATGTACCCTGGAAAATCCCAATTAGCATATCACGGCCAGGTGTTAAGGGTGTGATTGGATAGTGGCTAAGAGGTGTTTTAGGAATGCCCAGAGTAAGGTGTCAAAACAGCATTGTACATGGCAGACAGTTGGTGTCGAAACCCCCCCACACACACACACACCTCTATTTAGGCTTGATTTCTTTATTTTCACATAAATGGCCTCCTTAACACCTCTCTTGAACCAGTCACGTTCCTTTGCCAATATGTTAACATTACAATCTTCAAAGGTATGTCCTTTATCCTTAAGATGCAGGTACATGGCTGAGTCCTGACCCAAGGAATTGGCTCTTCTGTGCTGGGCCATACGTTGATGCAGTTGCTGTTTGGTTTCCCCCACATACAAATCAAAGCATTCTTCACTGCACTGAACATCTCAGAGGAGCCCTTAAAACTTGTGGATATCCAGACTGGGCCTTTGTCAAAAGAGGTAGACAGTGAAGGAGAAAAGCAAGACAGGAGAAAGAACATGGTTATCCCATATGTATCAGGGGTCTCCGAGAAATTAAGAAGAATTTTCAAAAAACACCGTATCCCTGTCTGCTTTAAACCGAACAACACACTGAGGCAGCAATTGGTACATCCGAAAGACCCAATACCGAAACACAGGAAAAGCGACATCATATACAGTGAAGTGCAGTGAAGAATGCTCTGATTTCCCAGCATTAAGTCTTAAGAGCCCTAAGTGAACATGCGCAGGGGGGAGCAGATGCTCACATAGTGTCACTTTCCAGGGCTCAAAAGGAAAGATTGCAGGCATTTATTTAAACCTAATTTGTTTAAACCTAATATTTACATGATAAGATGTGCAGACATTTGCTTGTGCAGTCAATAGCAACATCTAAATGGTTTGTTTTATATTGACAGTTCCCAAAAAAGCTAGGATGAGGAGAAATGACTAGTTGCAGCCCACAGTTGCCACACACCAACTCCTAGAATCCTGTATTGATTTATTGACTTGTGACGGCACTCACAGCCATAACTGTGAGGGGTTTTAATCCTGCAGGGCCACACAGTTTCCTGCCAGCATCTGGTAAAGCATTAATATAATAAAGTTGTGACCTTTATTTGTCAAGCAATTGAGCAGTTGAGCTCTCTCCTTTTCTGCATGTGTCCCTAGCCATCTGTTCATATTAAGGCCGGTTTGCATTTGTACAGTATACAGAGAAAACAAAAAGCTTTTTTTCAGTCCCAGTATTTCTCTCCGTGAGACAAACTTATCATAATCACAACAAATGAATTCCAAGTAGGCATGCACTGGACAGCTTTTCTGTGGATTAGATTGATTCAATTGAATCGGACAAAATATCAACCTGTGTAGCGTCCGCTCAAGAGACTTCACAGCAATATCGGGCAGTCTATCGAATGAAGGTTGTTTGGGATTGACAGAAAATTGTCTAGAGCGGATTTCAATTAATATTAATATTCACTCTTTTCATTATTGACACATTAATACAATTTACATATGTACATTAGATCATTTATTTATTTTATATATCACAGATTGCTAGCTTTGTCTGCATCAGATTTTTGTTACAGTGCTTAATGTCATTAATGATTTCCTGGGAATTTCCTGTTGTAAAATCAGCACTTAAAATGTACATTTTATTGGTAATATACAGCAAGGTCCCTTAAGCTGGGTACACACACTACAGATCAGTGAAAGATGACAGACAAGATCTGCAAGATCCTGTCTGTCATCTTTCAAAGATCTGCATACACACAGTCCTGAGTGTTCTCCCTATGAACATCTATAGGAAGTCTAGCGCGGCCGACAAAATGTTGGCACACACACACTAGCGATAAAGCCTTGATACCATCGTATCCGTGAGAGAGATGCAGAAACAACCAACCAGAAAGTAAGAAGAAAATCTTCTTAAATGTTTTCTTGAAAGAAACTTGGTCTTCACAACAGTACTAAGACAAATGTGTGAATACAAATGTCAATACGGGTAGAACGCACAACCTGCATCTCTACGGACAAAATAATCATGCAGTCACACATCCATAATGGATCAATACCTGCGACTTATAGTGAGAAGCCTGGTCTGCAAACAAACGGGGAGATTCAATAAAAGTTCTTATCGTTAAAAATGGTGCTAATTTTTCCTCAACCAATCAGATCTTATTAAACATTTCAAAGTTATCATCTGATTGGTTGGGGTAAAATTAGCACCATTTTTAACAATAAGCAGGGAGATTCAATAAAAGTTCATAGCGTTAAAAATGGTGCTTTGCCCCAACCAATTAAACATTTATTAAATTTCACTGAAGAACTTTTACTGAATCTCCCTGAAAGTCTACTTGAAGTCAACACATTACTCAAAGCAGAGGGCAACACTCTTAAATATGTCTGTGGTATTTAAATGTCTTCCAAGCGGTGGAAATTCACTGGTATGGAGTTCTCTTACTCAGAACTCATCATGGTAATATGGGGTTTCATCTGGGTTTCTTCCTGGCAGTGCATTTATGTGGGGTACTTTCTGCTGCTCCCTATGGGATAACTATCTCTCTGATATTTTGTGTGAATACAGCGTATATATACGCGTATATATATATAATATATATACAATATGTATATTGCCAAGTCAATTTAGTAATTTTTGCCCCAAAATATTTTTACCCAAATTACCCTTGTATTTATTTATAAACTTATTCTTGTTTTTTTCCTGCATTTTTTTAATATCCTCACATCAATAAAACAGAAATTAGTCAGTAACTTGGGTCCATCTGTCAGATCTAATCATCAACTGATCCACCTGTGCCATCAGATTGATATTTTTAAATATGAAAAATGATGGCAGGTCACATAGCTCTTAGACTTAGACAAAGCAAGAGGGAGAGAAAGGGTCTCCTTGGTAACCCAAGCAGGCATCAAATGTTATTAGTGCTGATGTGTAAGATCCAGGTAACATACAGCACTAGGCATGATATTTATTAAATGTTTAGCTCACAATGACCCAGCTAGTCTAACACAGGGATGTAAAACCTGCACCAGGGAATGCTGGGAATGTAGTATTCAGACATCTGCAGGTTGGACATTCCTAGTCTAATGAAACTTTAGAATGAACATTAGCTGATTTCCACTGCTTTTCTCTTCCAAATAAAAAAAAAGTGTCTTAGTAAAGGACCAAGTACGTTGTTCTCTGTTCTCTGTACTCTCAGATACTCTCATAGACGAACCATTCACTTGACATACAATCTTGCTCCATTTTTACTTCCATCTCTCAGTCAATTAGATTGATGGTTATAACTGCTGGTAAATGTACGTGCCTTAGATTTTCTGTTATTGGGCTGTCAGTCATAGAGTGGTACAGGCTGCAGAATCTTACCATGCACTGCAGTGCCACATTGTAACTGAGATTAAATAGACACACAGAGAGAGACGTTGGAGCGTGGAATCCCACCTAATTCCATTGTATTGCCCTGCAATGGTGAAAACCACAGGGCTCACATCCTGCAGAACCCTCTTCATATATACGGACGGGAAGGGGCATAAATGCAGATAGAAGAGTAAATAACATTCCCTATACTGGAGCCATTAATGAAACCAACTCCGCAAGAGGCAAAGTTCCTTTTGAAGGATTGTTAGGGATGAAAATCCTCCCCCGCTGCGGCTCAGAAAGAATTCTACCATCTCTCTCTTCTAGTTCCTTTAAATAAATCATGAGGCTCAAAGAACACCTGAGTGTCTTACGTTGTATTATGTTTAACGCCATCGCTGCCTAACATGGCCAGAATCTTTCTACAGCTCCTTATACATTGTAGGAATCAGAGAGATCTTGGCAACAACCAACATGGGGCAATTATTAAAATACGGGATTGCAACAGTGTGATCCCTTCCTGTTATAATACTGATGTTGGATTGTGTAAATTACCGTCCAATAGAACGGATCGTATTCTGCATTGCCTCCTGTATACAGCAATCAAAATACAGTACCTACTGACCAAATATTGCTTCTTATTGGATAATCCTAAAGGTGCTGTGTTCAGACATCAATACAATGCTATATGCCTTGCGCTACTGATAAAATGTAAGGATGAATAAAAAAGGATGAATGAGTCCACTGGAGGGTGAGCAAATCTCAGTTCAGAACTCAGGTCAGAACTCGGGTCAGAACTATGGCTGTTGAAATCTCAATTCATCACCTAAACTATTTTGCCACTCTGTAGTTCTGCAGGTAAATTCTGTTGGTCATTTTACTTTGACTGAATTTCAGATGCGGAACAGGGAGTTTGGACCCAAAAGAAGGTTCTGCTAGGAACTCCGGCACATATTAGAAATATATCCCATGTATATTTAAAGTAGCTATACAATTTAAGTAGAGGTGGACTAAATGTAATCTTTAAAATAGTGGTGTAGTAAGAGATCATTGGGGCCCCCACACAAACTATAATGGGGCCCCCTCTCTGCTTCATCTACAGTGGTTGTTTGGGGGTGAATAAATCCTTCATTGGAAGAAGTTTGGGCTCCCCATGAAGTCACAGGAGCGGTTCCTAAATTGTAAAGGACATTCTGTTCTGGGGCGTAAATTACAGTCCCATGATATTAAATAGCATTGCCCATTTAATTTAAGAAATAAGGGTTAAATTCTCACTTTCATAATTCCTAGAATAACAGATGGAGACTTTTTATTGTTGGATTTAATGTGCCTTGATTTTGTACAAAACATTTTTGCTCATGGCCCTGACACCTGTAGTCCTTTTGGTGGATTTGGTGATTTCTTCCTTCTCAACCTTTTTTTCCTTGAATGTAAATCCACTTTATTCCTCTTTTCTACAATTATAAACAAAGCTTTCGAGAGATGTTAATAAATAACATTACAGTTCTGCTCATTCACCCCAAAGGAAAAATGTTATGATTGACTGAACTGCACTGATGCATTAGCTTTGCCCCTAGCAAACAGAGAGTACAACAAATAGGATTGTCTTTAATGGCTGATAACTTTCCATGGGGGCTACTTTAGTGAGAAATGACCAATTGAAAACCATACAAAACAAAGAGAAAACCTTATAATCTATAATCTATTACCAAGGGTCTGGCAATCATTATAAAAACACTGAGTGTGTAACAGGAATGAAAATCAAAGCAAATGACTTAATGCAGACCTGAAAAATAATGGGGGAGATTTAATATCGCGTTACCGCTTGTGGGTAAATACCAAAAGGGATTTACCCGCAGCCTGATTTTAACGCCAGCTACTAGCCAGCGTTAAAATCAGGCGCTAAAGGTAGCACAATAGGTTTCTTTTTTGTGTAGCGAACCCGTTAGCGTATTGCCCTGGATAACTGAGCCACAATGTCTCTGGTGCTGCCCTGCCCTTGCCAGTGCTCCTTATAGGTGAGAGGCAGCACAAATATAGACTCCCAATGCACGACTGTGATTTAATATCGCATTTGCACTACATTTAGCGCAAGTTTTCAACGCCAGCTTATGAAGGGATTTGCTCACTTTCGCAAACCTGATATTAAATTATGGCTCTGGTTATTCTCCCTATAGATAGACAATAAGTGTAAATGTAGGGGGCGATAAAGATCTAAAAAAAAAAAAATCAAAGCTGAATCCCCATCAATCTTCTTATGTCTTCAATAATAGAAACCATTAAAGCCTAAAGCTATCCATACACTATCTGGACATTACACCAAGTAGACATTCGATCTTAGATGATGTTGAACGTCGAGTGAAGTAGTGGTTTTACTTGTCATTATTCCCTGGCTGTTTATGACCATAATCACACAAAATGATTGTGTCAGGTAGTTGCCGGAAAATCGCTTGTAAAAGTTTGTAACGCATGGCCCACACAAGTTAATAGACAAATTAACAATTGACAGGTGTATCTAGTACTGTCAACACCCTGTCCTAACTCCCTTATGCTTTATCCCAGGTCTTGACTTGGTCCACCCCAGTCCAGCCCATTCTGTTATAAGTGGGATGCACACACTCAAGGTTCGTACACACGTGCGACACACAATGTGTACGAACGAACGTTTCGGCTGTTAATTGTCCCGTGTATGGGCACTTTATCGGCCTAAACGGTCATTCGTTCAGAGACCCGCCAGGTCGATAAGGTGCCTACATACGGCCCGATAATCGGCAGAAACGTTCGTTCGTACACATCATGCATTGCGGGTCGAGACCCGCGATCGCACGTGTGTACGAACCTTTAGAGTCCTAAGCGAACCAGGACAGGGAGTTATGTGATTGTGTTTCGACCATTGCTTTGGATTCCATAGAAATCTAAATCAAATTTGGTACATTTCAATGTTTTTATTAATATTCCAAAATAAAAACACAGACATATAAAATGTATCCTCCTTAAAAATCATGAATTTAATTTTTATGAAAGGGCTTTATTCTGTCAGGATGTCATTTCAAGTGTCACTTGAAATGGTGAAGGTGCCTAGACTAATTGGGGAAATTACATAGCAACTGGGAATTTCTTTTCACCAGGCTGATTATATCCTTTACTTTTGTTTGGGGGGGGGAGATACAATTACAAATAATAGTAAAAATAGTCACAACTGTCATCAGTCTCCATATGAATATTTTCTACATTGTTAGGTTAATGGCACATTGTTTAAGTCCCTCAATTATTTCTAAAATCGTCAATCATCAGAAATGACCCTCTCGATGCTTCCGAACGCCTTTTCCCCTACAAGCTTTGGATGTCATTTTTCTGACATTGTCGTTCCCCATTTAGAGATGTCTGTCCTTTTGCAAATTTGTGTAAGGAAATTGTATATCTTAATAATTCTCAGAGCAGCAAAAATCTCCTCTTGCTTACTGGAACCTGTAAATTTCCACCGTTCCATAAGAACCTTTCCCAATTTCCTACCATCAATCTAATGTTTGACAGTACGGTAACTGGTATCCCAAAAAATATGTTAAGCACTGTACTCACTGTACATGTTTGGAGTGATCATTAGGCAATTGCTACAAATGGGAATTATCGAAGGATTCCCGTACAGACAGGTCACTTGGCCGAGCAGCATGTTACATTGTGTACTATGTGAAAGGGAGGGAGAGCGATAGGGGGACTTTCCTTTGACATGGGAGAGTAAAGCCAATCCCTCCCTGATATTGGTAAGTGATCTAGGCATACAGAACTCCATAACAATGTAAAGTGATACCTTTACACAGATTGCCAGCTGAAGCATTTAATGCTGGTCACTAATGATCTAATGTGTGTACAAAGCTTTCGATGACACTAATTTAAATCAAGTGATTCTTGGAAAAAGATCTGCCAAATCATGTTCTATGTTGTCAAATTGATTAATTAGGATTGTGCAGAATAATAAACATGGCATTTGGGCTACTAACTGGATCATAGATGCCCATATGTAATACAGATGGCCAAAAACAGATTAATGGGTCTATGATGTCATCACCAGACAACACTTTGCTTTTTGCCAAATTACTTTTTCTAAGTATGTGAAAAGTTGACACTTGTATTAGCTAAATGTAATAATATCTGTGTCTTTAATTGTTCTCCCATTAACATTTTTGTTTCTTCAATGAGTTCTACTTCATTCCCTACCGAATGAGAGGCTCTTGATGCTCTCTAGATATATATTGACTTAGCTGACTGATTACTAGACCTCTTCTCTTTCCTACGTGTATTTTTTTATTACTTGCAGGAATATGCATTACCATCATAGTCATTTGTGAGAGTCTTGTTTGGTAAACTTCCCTATGCCAGCAGGATGTCACGGAATTCAATTATTCTCTGTGAATTATGTATGCTACAGACAGCCCTATTCACGAAAGCCACTTCATTTGTCTTTTTAACGAGTCAAGCTGTTACAAGGGATTGCATGATCTGGTGAAAGGATGGGAGAGGCTTCAGGGATTCTTTCCCCCTTTCGTAAAATCTCAGGCAATTCTGGGCTAATGTTCTAATGTGTAGAGCTATACATGAAGTCAATAAATTGTTCATAGCTTGTTGCATTAAAAAACAAGGATAACTTATGAAGGTATTATAAGATAGACAGTCAGCGCATGTTACCTGTGGAATCTCTTGGTGATATGAGACAACCAGTGTTGCCAGGAGTCCTTTGGACAGGATTGTCCTCCTGACTGCAGAGACAAAATCCAACAGTCAGGGCTGAAATCCCATCCTAGGACTGGAAGTGACAGCTCTGGCCTGAAATGCCCCTAACCCTGCCTCACCAATTCTCTGTTCCCATCTTCTGCTCTTTTTTAAACGTTTTTAATTGTTCACTATTGCATTATTTCCCCCAGTGTCTCACAATAAAGGGATTGTTTTTATATTTAATCTCATATGGTGGTTGAGTGCCTGTTTTTTTTTCTTCATTTTTGTCCCTAATGATTATTACCAAGACCAACCAGTCCAATTGGATTTAGATTAGGCTCTGTGCACTGAATATATCTGTTGTACATCTCCTTCTCTTCCTTTGCCATGCCTACTCATGCTTGGGCACAAGGTAAATCTGGCAACGCTGGTGATAACTCACCAATACACTTGTTATTTCTATTTTCTGTATGGCGATTGGTTGTTTGGGTGAGCATACATACCTATTAGGTATAGGGAGCCAATAACCACTCAGATATGGAAGCAGTTTATTGGCTGTGGAAATGGACCTTTTAATACACGTATCCAGTATAAATTGTGATGCATTTAGCCAAGGAAATGTAATTCAAATTTGTATTCCATAATCTGAAAGCTTCAACATTAACGGGCCAATGTAATGCTAAAAAAGTTACACTTCTAGCCGGTCAACAAGGACGAAGGACTGTTGGTTGCAGCAAAAGAAGCCACAACTGACAATTTGCCATGACTGTTCACCTGTGGTTTTTTCCAATGCGTCCAATTGTCCATTCGTCCAGTTGGGGCGAATGAACGGTCAGACAACGCCCGCGGCCAGCCCAAGAATCCATCCAATATATTGGCCTGATTGACCGATACACTGAAATGTCTTGGATGCCGTGTACCCAGCTTTTGTATCATAAACTCTTTTGTTATGTATGAGTGTCACTCTCTCCGATAGAAGATGGAAATATGGCAACCCCCCCCCCCCCCTCGTGCCATATTTCCATCTTCTATCGGAGAGGAATACTCTTTCTGCATTCTGGACCCTGTACTATCAGGGTACAGGGGTTTGTGCGCTTGGCTAGTCACTGATCTATAATAAATAGTTTACCTTGTGGCTTTAATCCTGCTTTTCATTTATATTGTGGTATTGGAGGGCTTTTCCTTCATATTATTGGCTGAGTGTGGGACCCACTCAGTTTTAGCAGGTTGCCATATTTTCTGTATATCTGTTATACCTCATAAGGCTTTCCCTCACAGAGAGTCAGAAAGTTTGGTTATGAGAAATAACAGTCAGTGACTAAAACAGTGGTTGTGTCTTTAAGAAAGGTGGGGAATAAGGCACGTAATACACATGTTAAGGAAATACAGCTCTTAAAAGCTACAGCAAAATCAAAGGTGAGACACAGATGAATATAACAACTTGTATTCTTTGTCTACCTGTGAATTTTGTATACTGGATAGACCCCTTTGCACAAAAGCAGAGGTGAAACATAAATATGTCTATAGAAAAGGAAACTAAAGTTTTCTTGCTTATGAGTGTTTTCCTGTGCCAACTTTTATTTTAGTGGCTCTTTTACTTAATTACTAAGGTAAGAAAACCGAGACAACAGGTAACAGGTTTTCAAAACTTTAGTATAGGTTTAGAACAAAACATAGAACTGACCTGATCTGCCTGAGTTCTAGAAAGCATAAAATCAGATGCCTAAATAAAACACGTTAGTATAGGGGATGTAGGGGGTAATGGGTATCAATGAATAAGGGATATATAGGGGTTCAGTCCTGGGATATAACAGTTGGGGAAGGATAAAGGGATAACTGGGCTAAGTTGTCCATGGACATTAAGTTCATTTATGCTCCTCTCAGTCTGTGACATGTATGTACAGTATTTTATTTATAGTGCCACTTGGGTATACAACCCTGTACATAATAAAATACAGAGCATTCAAACGGGGAGATAAGTGCAAATCATTGTAGAGATACATTAAATTTACACAAATAAAGTTTAAAAGGTAAAGAATATTTATATACTTATAATAAAATAAGTGTGTTGTGCCTTGACATATTAAGATAGAGATCCCTGCCCCGAAGTGGGAGGGACAACATACAGATGGGATAGGAGGGATAAAGTGATCACACAGCTAACAATCATTAATAGTGATGGTTTTCAGAAATGAAGGAAAACAGTTTAGATTTAAAAGAGCTAAAGGATGTCACCTGGCGAAATGAGAGAGGGAGAGTGTTCCAAAGGTATGGAGCAGCAAGAGACAGTTTAAGATGGGAGGAAACAGTGTTCGTAGGGGGTTTGTAGTGAAGATTGCCTTGCCAAAAGCGCAGGCACATCCAGGAACATATGGGACAAAAAAAGAAGATAAGTAGGGAGGTGCAGTAGAGTGAAGGGGTTTAAAGGTTAAAAGCAGGGTATTGAATATGATTTTTTCTTTGATGGGAAGCCACCCTATGGACTGCAGTATCAGGGTTGCGGGTTCTCTTTTGGAGGAGTGAGATGATCCGAGTTTAAGATGGAGAGAGATGACAGGCTGGGAGTCCAAGTAGCAGAATTTTACAGTAGTCAAGGCAGGAGATTATATGCATGAGCATTTTAGTTAGTGGAGCGAGAGAGGAAAAGGCGGATCTTCGCAATATTGCGAAGGAGAAAACAACACATCCTAGTGACATTATTAATGTGATGATGGAAAGAAAGAGAGGAGTCAAAGATTACTCCAAGGCAGCATGCAGATAAATGACCATATATGATTGGGTAAATGACCGTATTGTCAATAGAGATGGAGAGGGTAGACTATGTCCTATTTTAGAGGGGAAATTATTAATTCAGTTTTAGATAGATTGAATTTAAGGTGGTGGAGTGCCATCCATGAGGAGACATTTAGAGATTTGGGATTGAACTTCAGGGGTTAGTGCGGGAGTGGACAAGTAGATTTGGGTATCATTAGCATATAGGTGATACCTAAAGCCAAAAGAACTGATTATTTCTCCCTAGCAAATAGTGTAGAGAGAGAACAGCAAGGGTCCTAAAACCAAGCACTGAGGGACCCCCACACTAAGTGGAACTTGAGAGGAAGTCTTATTAGCAATAGACAGAATAAGATCTGTTAGAAAGATAAGTAGACAACCATGCTGCCTCTTGATTTCGGATGCCCAGGGAATATAGAATTTGTATAAGAAGAGAGTGGTCCACAGTATCAAAGGCAGCCGATAGGTCAAGGAGAATGAGGACTGAACTAGCCCTTGGCTTTGGCAGTTTGTTGCTCATTTGAGACTTTGCAAAGGGCTGTTTCAGTATACTGTTACATAGTGTGCTCCAATATTTGCAGTGACTTCCTCCATTCCCAAAAGGATATAGAGTTTTCTCTCTTCGTCTAAGCAGTTGAAGTTTGAGATAATGTCCAACAGCATCTTGAAATGGGGGTCCCGTGTTGCTTTGTATTTGGGGCAGTGTAGAAGGAAGGGGGTCTCATCTTCAGAGGTTATCTTGTCACAGTGCAGTCTGTTCGCTCTTGGTTTATATGTGTGTCTGTGTTGTCCAGAATCGATTTCTAGCCTGTGGAAGCTCAATCTATACTCAGGACCCTCTTTAGGGTTTATCAGGTAGGGGGCCAGTTTGTAGTCTCTATCCAGTGCCTACTACTTAAACAATAGACAGGTCACAGGGCAAAAATGATCGCCAAAGTGGGCAATGGTGCATGCGTATATACAAATAATATATAGCAACAACAAAGAGAAAAGGAATACACAGCACACAAATGCTAATGTATCCATGTTTAGGATGGGTTGTACTAACAACATGTATTTCCATTATGGAGGTTTTTGTATGTTTGTATTTTAAATGTTTTTAACGAGTAACTCGTTAAATCGTTGACCCTACCCTAGGTATTTCCTTAATAAAGGGTGTGTAAATACACTTTTGACTTCAGCATTTGTGTGCTGTGTATTCCTTTTTTCTTTGTTGTTCCTATTTATCCAGTACCTGGTATATAGTTAGTTTCTGGGACTTTTTTTATTTCTTCACGTAATGCAATTGGCTCTTGGTTATAGCTGCTGTGAGCTGAGGTTTTGACAGACTCTGTAGATGTGGGTTTGATGTTAGTAGGGATCTGATTAGTTGTTTCAGTGCACATGGCTTTTACTGTTCTTTGTTGTGTAGTGAGGCTTTATGATGGTAAGAGTTGGTTCTACTGTACTGTAGGTGAACCCAGAATGATAGGGCCCTTTTTTGCATCTCAAGCAGTAATGGAAAGCTCAACCCGACAAGCGCTGTTTGATGTATTGCAATAGAGAAGGTACTTACAGAATTCGAGATGGAGTATTTCTGGTGGGCCTGAATCCCATTTTAATTGGTCTGGATAAGTGACAGGGCCCCATACTTCACTGCCGTAGAGTAGGATTGGGGAGTCAATGATTTTAAGCCAGACTTTTACCGGTGGTTTGAGGTTATACGGTTGTTTTCTTATGGCAAAGGAGGTTCGGCAAGCATTTGCTTTCAGTCTCTCTATATCTGCCCCAAAACTCCCAGAATGGTTGATCTCCAATAAGTATATTTCTCTATCTATCTGATATTTATCTATCTATCTATCTATCTATCTATCTATCTATCTATCTCTCTCTCTCTCTCTCTCTCTCTCTATCTCTCTCTATCTCTCTCTATCACTCTATTATCTATCTCTCTCTCTCAAACTGTGCCATGAAAATCTATTTGACCCAGTGAGTATTTGACCTAACAATATCCATCTAGGGAATCAGTATTATCTGTGCTGTCAAAACCAGTTGTTGGAAAAGGTTTCAGAGTTGAGAAGATGGAACCTAATCCATTTTTTATTCCAGGTACAATTAGAATAATTTGAATTTGTAAAAGATTCATAAATCTGGGTTTCCACATGTTGTTTATTCTTTTAATATAAACGAAAATCAGAGAAAGCCCAACTGAGGTATTAAAGGGAAAGTTCATTGCAAATATATATACTTTTAAGAAAAAAGAGCAGTATTTTTCCATCAGCATTTTCTTTGTGTATAAATAAATGTTGTGGTCTTGCCCTTGACCCAGTGCCTGGGTTGATTCAGTTGCTCAGTAAAGATCTGAGCATGTTTGACCCATCCAACAGCAAATCAGTAGAAATTACTGTTAGGAACCTTCCACAGTCGTGTGAATTCTGGGAAATCCCCCAAGAATGACCATTATAGAAACTGAGATGTCAGCTCACTACTGTCAACAGCAGTGAATAGCAAGGGGTATAAATTCAACTGATTTTTCAAAATGGAGGACAATATGTAGAATAACTAGGTATGTATATATAAACTAAGAATATTAAAAACTAATGTTATTCTCCATTGAACTTTCCCTTTAAACTAAAGCCCTTTTTTGCTATGGTTGTTGGGCAATTTATCTTATTTCCCAGCATTCAAATCTCACACTGCGGTTTCCCATAGCGAGCGCTTGGCCGGGACAAATGACTGTCGGTCACGGCATTAGTGGGCGTGGCCTATCGTGCGGTGCCATAGGGAACTGCACGATCTCCTGTGATTTACTAACAGCCCTGATCGCCTGTTCGTCTTATACGGATGAACGGGTGAACAGGCGACCAAGCTCTGTCGCCCGACACCTTCAAATATTTTCAGCTGACCGGCCAATACACGGCACTATCGGTTGGGCAGATGGAAATATCTGTGTGTAACCAGCCTAAGATCTCCTTTTGTGAAGTTTATAACTGAATCTCTGTGCGCATCCTTGGTCAATTGTTAAATAAGCTGGTTTCCAAAATGACAACACAGATTGTATTTGAGCATTACTATTGGGTTGTGCCAGAATAGCTAGATAGATAAATACTGCTAAAGAACACAGGCAGGGAGATTCAATAAAAGTTCTTATCGTTTAAAGTGGTGCTAATTTTGCCCTAACCAATCAGATCCTTTTTAACATTTGAAAGCTAACATCTGATTGGTTGGGGCAAAATTAGCACCATTTTTAACGATAACAACTTTTACTGAATAATCCTGAAGATTTTTAGATTTCATTAAAGGTTAGTACGAGCTTACAGTACCTTAAAGTTCAACACAAACACCTACAGTATGCTCTCAGGGAGCATTCAGTGACCATAATCTGCCCATCCAACAATTCTTCTGTGGATAAAAATAAGTACTGACCCCTAATAGTGTCCATTATGATCTCAGCCACTGGGTTGTTTCTTTCAACAGTCAATCAGTATAAATTACAAGGAAGTGGTGCATCCTGGGAAGTAGGTCCATTGCAGACCCCAACATGACAGCAAAGCATAGCAAAGGGTATGAATTCATAAAGACTGTATGTAGAATACTTAGGTATGTGTCATGAAGATGAATCATTTCTATAATATATTACATACACTGGATTTTGTATGATGAGTTTATTGGGGTGGGTTTGCTACTGCAGAACAGTGGAGTGTGTATGTAGGAGGTGTTTGTTGGTGTAACTTGCCCTTTATATATGCGGCTTATTCTATTTGTTCCCACCCACATCTAGCCTTCACTTTCTCACAAGTAGTGTTTTTATTGATTTATTTCTATGAATAAAATTAAACTCATGGGTAACAGAATTAAAGGAATACAGCTCCAAAAAATGGTTTATTAAAAGCTGAGACTAACAAAAGAAAAGGTTCTTTCCCTGCAACCAAATATTTACTGGTACGGCGAGACGGCATTGTTCTGGTTTGCAAGGTCATTGTGCGCAGATTAGTTCTGCTCGCAGAGATTCCAATTAATCAGATGTCTGTCCAGGTCGGCAAGTCAAACACCAATATGATTCTCATTACAGTCTGATTAAATTAATGGAAGATGGTCAGGGGTGGGTGGAGAGAACTAATGAGACAGAAGATAAGCAAGGCAGGCAAATATAGTCTATTGTTTCCTGTTTGTTTATCATTCTTAGGCAAATAGAAAATTCACCCTTTCTGTTCAAAGGGTAAGGCTGGGTAAACACCAGCCAAAATTTTCGGACGATCGAACAACTCACGGCACTTTCGGTCGATTGGCCGAAAATATTGGCTGGTGTGGGGTGGGAGGCCGCGACCGGACGAACGGGATGCCACGTCCGTTCATCCGTTCTGGATGAACGGATGTGTCAGAAAATCCCTATAGAGCCGCACGGTCGATCGTTCGCAAATTCAGCAGCGGGCGAATTTTCCGCGACCGACTGACATTTGTCCCTCCATGTGTACCCAGCCTAATATTCCACATATAAAGTGACTCTTCAATCTGCGTGTGAGCTGCCATACTGTTCACTATTAAAGCTGTCTAGAAGGGGGCATTAAGAAGGGGGCACTAAGTAATGCAGGCACTGCAATGAAACAATAAGAAAACCCATTAAAATCGTGGATCTGCAATGAGAAAGTTTTCTCCTGTTTCTTAACTACAATTTATATTCAAAATACCCAAAACTCGCTGGCTGTCAAGAGTGCAGAGACACAGACATAGAGATCCATGTGTCATTAGGGCACTGTACATCCTTTCTCCCAGCAGGAGGAGGCAGTTGATTCTGCTGATGACAAGAAAATCGACTTTTCACTATTGTATCTGGAAAACACATTGTGCATTGACAGACAGAAATAATATCATTTTAGAGATTTAAAGGCAGAGAGCTAACTAGCAGTTTTTTAAAGAATAGTTAAATCTAATTGGCAAATAGCTGTAACTCTCACCTGTAAAATCAACAGTACTGTGGATACATTTTGTCATTCTGCATTTCCTGATTTTGTGCGGCCCTCCTTGCTAATGTGTAATTACCAGTTATTTTTTACTGAGAGGTCATAGGCAGTCCAAGAACAAAGATGCAAACGGAGGAGCACACTATATATGTAGAATTAACAATTTATTGTGAACAACACACAACGTTTCGGGACTACAATGTCCTTCCTCATGTACCTGAGGAAGGGACATTGTAGTCCCGAAACGTTGTGTGTTGTTCACAATAAATTGTTAATTCTACACATATAGTGTGCTCCTCCGTTTGCATCTTTGTTCTTGGATTACCTGAGCTCATGGTGTAGAGAGCTGGGGGATAGCACCTATCTATTGTCTGGCAGCAAGCCAACAGCGGTGTGCTAGAGTGTGAGGTCATAGGCAGGCAGGGTTCCAAGACGTCCCTATTTGGGCGGGATTGTCCCAACAGTAGGGACACAATCCAGAGTCCTGCAGTCAGAAATCCCGTTCAAACACTGTCCCTGGCAGCTCAGCCCTCGGAATGATCACTCGGAATGTGCCTCCAATCACAACCCTGTCCCTAACCCTACCACGACCCTGCCCCACCTACCATGACGTCTCTGGTAATTTACCGAATCCTTCATTCCTATCCTTCATTCCTTTATTCTGGCTACAGAAAATGAAGTAGAAGCTACCATACAGACACACAATCATTTTGTGCCGTACTCACCGTAATAAATGATGTACACCTAAACTGAGACAACATGAAACGAATGGAATGGCTATAAACAAAAGTTAAACAAACGACTATAAATTCGTTTAGCATTTTGTTATTATAAACTGTTATAAATTGTTATTTTTCAGAGAGCTGCAAAGAAACAGCAATTATCCATTATGACTGGTCAGTAGAACAGAAGCCTAGAAGGAGTAGTGGAGAGAGGGTATGAGCAGATAGAACGCCAAGCGCACAGAGGCCGAATACTAATGAGCGTGCATCAGTCATGCTGGGTTTCTTTCAATAATCAGTATGGTTATTGACAGCGCCCAGCAAGGGCCCTGTATAGATCAAACCATCTTAATGTAATGGGTCAATAAATATACTGAATTTGAAGTATGCTGCACGCATTTATCTTAGATTTCAGAAGTCATTTCTCGTACATGCTGCGTTTAGATGCAGGTTGAAATCTAAATAAAGTGACTGCCATAAATAAAGGATGCTAAAAAGGGGGCGAGATACTTATGCAGTTTAATGAGCATTGGCCTGCAATTCTTTGTGGAACTTCAGTTCAATTTAACTACAGTAATGTTTGATGTTGTAAAAGAATCACCCGTTTTGTTTAGAACTTGTGTCTATATACACAGAAATGAAAAATAGAAAAGCCTATGTAGAAAAGGCTATGTTAGGATTTGCGTGTACGTTTTGTGGGAATCTTAACGCATTTTCTATGGAGGCGTAACATGCGTGTATTACCTGACCAGGATCCCGCATTGCAGCAAGTCTCACAAATGAGTTCACAGCACCGTGGGCAGGTGGGTAGCACGCTTTCCCCTACTACATCTACCCAATAATGTTTTAGGATGACTTCAGCTGAACAGACTTGCATATTGCAGGTTGGGTACAGGTCTATAAAATAGGGCAGCTTTCTAGTCTGCAAGTTGGGGCTTTTATATTTTAAATACAAGAGAACAGTTGTGGCCCCCAAATTTCAGGCCCTTTTCTGGTCATAGTTTCTGTCCTTCAGCCAGGCTTGCAACAAAACAGGGATGAGCAACTGTTAGACTTTTTATTAATTAATGATATTTCTACTAAACGTTCTTCTGATTTCAAAGACCTTTACACGTTGAAGCTGTTTATTTGACCTATTCGAAGAGGAGCAATGTGTTTGCTGAGAGTTTATTAATATAAAACATGATGTTCTTATCTGTTTTATAACATTGAGGAGATAATTGTTCGGGAGCAGTTTATGTAAAAAGCAGTTTTTACATAAAGCAAGTCGGGTGTTGTTGACTGAATTAAACAACCTTGACTGCCTTTTTTTTTTTTTTTTAAATATATTCAATAATTATTTGTCTACACAAACATGCACGCTCAGTACCTTCCATGTACCATGATTTATTTGCTATATTAACTATGGTTCTCCAGTAAACTACTGTCAATGAAAGTGCTCTATCTTTATTTTTCCATCTCTCTTCTGAATAAGACTAGTCTGCACCCCTTGTTCCATTAAGTGAAGAGTCTGGATGTCAGACAGAATAAGTCAGACCTTCAGAGTCTAGAGGTCGCTGTCACTACCATTCTGTCTTGCCCGAGCCATAGAATTAAAAATAAATGCCTCCCACTCTCTTTCCCAGAACCACCTTGGCTGCCTCTGGAATCCAGTCTCTGTTCGGGGCTTTTTATTTTGTGTGAATTCCAGGCGAGATATTGGGAAAGTGATGGATTTGGTCTGAATCACAATACTCCAAACTGAGCCCTGGGAAAGCGCAAAGCCTCCTGACTCTAGTAGTTTGTATTGGCATCAATCAAGGCTGCTTTTCTGCAAATGTGCAAGGAGTAAACTCTTATTTATTGACCATATGTTGTGGTTTTCGAAAGGATATTGCTATACAAACATTTTCTTTCTTTGTTTAACAGTTATTTTCGGATTGATGAGAAAAATTATTGTTTTGCACCTTGCAGGTACCATTTATAGTTAGTGCTGGATTCACGCACATACACAGCTTTTCTGTGCACTCTCTCCATTAAATGAAACAGTTATTACTATTTTATAATGGGCAGTATTATAAGGCAGAACACTAGTTCCTGCAACAGTGGGACAACTAGACAATTAAGCCCCTTACATTTATGGGCGCTAGACAATAAGCATGTGACATTAACGTGTGTTATGCAGACAAACACCCATATGCACATATATACAGAGACACATACATGCATGCATACACACATACAGACAGACACACATCTATACAGACAGACACACATTCATGCAAACACACACATACATGCATACATACAGATACATACATGCAAACAGACACATACACACATGCATGCAGGCACATGTGTATGTCTGCATGCAC
Organism: Hymenochirus boettgeri; assembly: GCA_019447015.1. NCBI lineage: Eukaryota > Metazoa > Chordata > Amphibia > Anura > Pipidae > Hymenochirus > Hymenochirus boettgeri. Next base: position 230,728,078 of record CM033471.1, read on the forward strand.
GTGTGTCTGTATGTATGTGTGTGTGTCTGTATGCATGTGTGTGTCTGTATGCATGTGTGTATATGTGTCTACATGCATGACAGACACATGCATGCAAACAGACACACATATGCACATCCATGCAGACACACACAAATGCATGCAGATGCACACATGCATACAGACATACACACATGCATACAGAAACACACACATACACACATGCATACAGAAACATGTGCATGCGATCTGACACATACACATATGGATGTAGACACACAAATATACACACAGAGAACAAATACATATACTGACACATGCATGCACACAGACACACACATACATACACACACACACGCACATGCAGACAGACACACACATACATAGGATAAACACACACACCTCCCCATAGGCACACATTAGGGTCAGTTAGTCAGATAGTTAACCCAACATTATGCAGACCGACCAACTGTCCCAATTCCAGCAGGGCTGTAAAGATTCTGGTATGTGTCCCACTGCCTTAGTTTTCCCAGTTCCTATAGCAGGCGAGTGGATTAACCCGATACTAATACTCTATATTAAAGCAATCCTACCATCTAATAACATCCACTTTAAACATATCAATTTAAATTGATAGCAAAGAAAATTTGTTCTATTAAATTTTTCTGCATTCTCTGTCCAGTGAAGCCGCTTTATACAAATTGCCAGGGATTTGCTCAATTACAAATTATTGTATTGAAATTTAAAGGAGAAATAAACATTAATAACAACTTTATGGTAAATTCACTATATAAAAAGGTAAAGAACCATGATAAACTTGTTTGGACACTTAGGAAATCCATGCTTTACCTTCACTGGATGGTCATCAACATTGGATATGCCTTGGACTTTCTTAGTAGTATCTACATAGATGTACAACTGTATTCCATGGTTTATACCTAGGTGTTCTACTATGGTGTTCACTTTGTGTTTTGATATTTACTGTGAGTGCACAAAGGGTTAACATTGGGACCAGGATCGCTTTTAGCCATTTTATAAATACGTGCGACCCCCCCCCCCCCAACAACTTGGCCTGTCAAACTACGTTTGGGTTTCTTCCTTTTGACACTGTCCACTGCTGCTGTTCTTTATAGTGGGAATGCTTTACTAGTTGGTAAGAGGCACACACTGTACCAGGTGAGGTGGGCGTGTGTACATATGTTTGTGCGTATGCAGCGACACTGGCCACCAATGAAATACTGATTAGAAGGACAGGACAGGTTTCAGTGGATGTGAGTTATGTGGCACCAGTGTTCTCCCCCCAAAAAAATTCCAGCCGGGTAGGGCAGAACAGGGAAATTTGGTGAGATCTGAGATGTTTTACTCTTTCAGTGCCACCAGATTTTCCAAGAGTATTGGCATTAATAATTTCAGAGCCAGCAGAGTATTACCATTAACCCTTCAATGCCAACATACTTTCCTACTAATACTTTCAGTGCCAGCAGAGTATTACCTTTAACCCTTCCAGCTGCCAGCATTGACATGATATACAGTATGTACCTACTTTCCATGTCTCCTCCATTGAATTGTTCACTCCTCACCTACACTAAGTTCTAATTGGAGAGTTGTATGGAAGGAAGAAAGAGGCAGTGATAGGGATCTCATGGCTGCTAGTCATAGGGTCACTGTTATAAAGTCTGCAGCAGCTTTTACCTGGCATTTTAGAACTGTTCTCCTCAGTACTATTAGCTGAGCTCATCCTCCTCCCTCCTTCCTTCACCTTCAGTTCATTTGCAACATTGTTTCCAAGTAGAGGGAGCTGAGTTCAGGCTCCCTACTCACTACAATGTTACACATTACAGCAGCAGAACAAGGAGAGCAGGTCTAACACGGCAAGTAAAAGCTGACAGGGAGATGCTAGGGAGAACACTGGGCACCCTGGTTTAACATAGGCACCCTAGTTCTTTGCCTAGGTGGCTTATGCCTAAAAACAGCCCTGATTGAGACTGTGGGATGGTACGGATGGTTAGAGGTGCATCACTTCTTAATTACCTATAAATGGTTTTCACTTTGGAACATGGGTGTGTGCTTCAGAAAGGACCTATGTCCAAAACATGTAGCACACGTTTCTTTAATAAAACACTTTGATTTGCACATACTTTAGTCCTGTGGTATTGTATGCTACACCCTATGTCTACTTTGTGGCAAAAATATTTTTATCCCAGAACTATTACTGTACATTAGGGATGGGCGGTTCGCGGATCCAAACCCGGATCCGCAGTGGATTTATCCCGTTCACGACCGGCGAATTTTTCCGGATTTTCCGCCTTCCAAACTTCCGAACCGCGGATTTCTCGTATTTTCGAAAATTTACGAAAATACGAGAAATCTCGTAATTTTTAGACTATTTTTCATTTTAACGGGTCCGATTGGGGATTTTCGAATTTTCTAATTTTTTCGAAAATTCGCGGATCCTCAAGCGGACCGGATTTTGCGAAGTTCGGACATCTCTACTGTACATACCATAAAAATACCCTGAGCATTAATGATATATGTTGTTCTGGTTTTGTATGTTGTTCTGGTACATTGATTATGTCAGACCCATTTGGTCCTGTGGGGCTGGTGCCAATATGTGTTGTAGTCAAAGTTAATTCCAGCAACAAAGGATCTTGGGAAACCAATGAGGAGCAGCACCCACATTTCCATCAATTAAAGGGCATGGAGATTTTTAAAAGTTAAAAATAAAAAGGCCACAGTCCACATTACATGGGAAATCATTAAACATTAGTTCTGCTTTAAAGGGCATATGTGTCGGCATCCCCACACTAAAATCTATAATTACCTTCAGAGACCAACCCCCCCCCAACTCTGAGACTGTTATACTATACTATAGTATATTTTCGGCCAACCGACCGAGTCACGGCACTTTCGGTCGGTCGGCTGAAAATATCTGCTGGTGTGGGGCGGCCGGCCGCAACCAACCTCTGTCGTTCATTTGTCCGGATCGGACAAATGGACGATCAGACGTGTTGGTAAATTCCTATCAATTGTGTGGTTTCCTATGGGTCATTTGCATTTGCTCCCTCGCTCGTAGTAAGCGCTCGGTCGGAACAAATAGTCTGTGCGTGTGTACCCAGCCTAAAGCTTAGAAGTATACAGGTATTTATCACCATTGAGTTGTATGACTCAGAGTAGGTAGGTTAAATATATCTGTCCAGATGTGAGCATAAAAGGGGATGTTTTCTTTAACTATTTTAAAATCTATTTTTTTTTTTTAATCAAATTTCTTAATTATAGGCTTTTAAAGTTACAGACTCAGGCATACAAAAACAATATTTTCTGAAGCTATTTAAAGACCATTACAGCAGAAGGATACAACTGGTCATGCTCAGTGCCTGTGGTGTGTGTGTGTGTGTGCAGGCATCACACCCCTCCCGGATCGTCCGGGAGTCTCCCTCCCAAGTCACACCCACTTTACGAGGCCATGCCCCGGGAACACCCCTAACCAGGCCCCCACAGCCTAGGACAGTGGTCACGCCCCTTGTGGCATCACACTCTGCCCCCGTATGACTTCACACCCCCTGTGCCACGCCCCACTTTTCCCACCCTGCCCGGAAGCCTAAAGGGGCAGGGTGGGATGTCTGTGTGTGTGGGGGAGGGGGGGAGCAGTCGTGCAATAGTGCTGGTGATGTTACAGCTCACAGTGCTAACACCACCCTTTATACTGCTTTAAGTTTTGCATACTGTAGATTGCAGCTACAAGCATGATCCTGGAGTCGTTTTACAGATAGGAATGTGCTCTTTTTAATAAATTTCACTTGTATGGAGACCTCACTTACCCTAACCCTTTAAGTGCTTAGATTGTAAGCTCTGCGGGGCAGGCTCCTGGTGTGAATGTATCTATGTAATTGTAAAGCACTATGGAAAATGTTGGCGCTATATAAATCCACAATGATAATAATAAGAAATGGTTTTATATAAATAGATATAATGGATCGCATGGGGAAATTAGTATTATAAATGTATAAATACTTGCAAACAGGTTAAATACAGCTATGTGACCCCTAAAGTTACATTATGCACATTAATTGCTCTGCAGTGCTGTATAGCCAGCATTGAAGATATTGGAGCAAACTAACAGGGTTTAGTGGCTTAAATACATTTAGGTATTTCAATTCATTAATAACCCATAAACATAATCTATAGCACTATTTTACATTCTAGAAGTTAAAGGGTATCTCCACTCGTATTTTCAAGATTTGGTAATCTAGTTCTATTGAAGAACGGGAGGTAAAGGAGCTGTGCCTTACCTTCCGTTCTTCAATAGAACAAACAGGAGCAAGAGAAGGTAAGAAACTTACCCGCTCGCTCGCTCCCCTGGCGCTTAGTCTGACAGGTCCCGACAGACCTTGATTCTATGCGCATAGATCGCGCATGCGCATAGAAGACAAGGTCCGTCGGGACCTGTCAGACTACACGCCGGGGGAGCGTGCGAGCGGGTAAGTTTCTTACCTTCTCTCCTGGCACCTGTATGTTCTATTGAAGAATGGAAGGTAAGGCACAGCTCCTTTACCTCCCGTTCTTCAATAGAACTGGATTCCCAAATCTTGAAAATACGAGTGGAGATACCCTTTAAAGCCTTGAAATGCTGACATGTTGGCAGTGCCTTTGAGTGTTGGATTAGGGGTGTTGGGGCCCACAAGGAAATATAAGATCAGGGGCCCACCAGGAAGCAGTAAGGAGCCCACATAACATTTTAGGGGGAGATTTACCCAGAGTCTCTATCGCTCCAGGAAAATCTCCCTTCTGTGATTCAATATTACGTAAGCGCACATGGGGATTTACCCGCAGCATGATTTTAATGCCGGCTAATAAATTCATGCACTAAAAGTTCGCAGGTGTCTTTTGCATAACCCGTGCATTCAGCAGTAATATGGAGTTAAAGTCCCTGCTAACTCCATATTTTGGCCCTGGGTAAATGAGCCACTTAAGGCCGAGCCCACTCGGTTGAAGATCACCCGGGCCAGTCGGACAACGAGCCCCGACCGAATGGTAATTTCAACGGCATGATTCCTGGCCATGGGGCAGGAAAAGTGTGAGCAAGCACCCCATCGGACATAGCAAATTCCCCTTTCCCCAAACAACTTTCATTACTGTGAAAAGGTCACAGCACACTGACTGATTTCTCATATAATCACACTAGGGCATGTCCAGCCTAAAATAAAGTTACCTTAGAAATGTTAATCAAGATTCCCATGAAGGGACTTACATGACCCCGTACCTCGCCGTGTTTCAAGCTTGATTTGAGCAAAAACAGGAACTGGGGGCTTCTGCGCTGAAAGACGCTCTACTTCCTGTTCACGGCTGTCAGGCGATTCAGCGTGACGTCGCGTTGCACCTTTGTTGACAGCCACAACCAGGAAGTAAAGCTGCTTTCAGCCGCAGAGCAGAGGAGAAGCAGCAAGGGACCGGGTCAGGTAAGGAACTTTAGGGGCATCTTTGAAACAGATTTACAATTATAAGGTAACTTTATTTTAGGCTGGACAAGCCATCAGTTAAAATCAGGGGCGTATCTAGGGTCTAAGAAGATCAGGGGCACTTTTGGGCACTCCGTATTTTAGGCCACGCCCCTTTCGCCGCCCCAATTAGACCACACCCACTATGTACTTATAGAGATTACCAAAAAGATACAGACAGACAACCACAAACATAGACACACAGCCCGATAGTGATAAACAGACAGAAAGACAGTGAAATAGACAGACAGAGATAGAGATCAGAGAGTTGGACACAAATTAATGACACAAAGGCACAGTAAACTGGCAATTTCATTATATACTGGTAGCAATTTGGTCATTTTAAACTTACTGTTGTGTTCAGTTGTAGTCAGATGCTTGCCCACACCTTTGGCCAGGGAGACCTTCTTGTACCTTCTACATGGATCTCTGCCCCTATCTATCTCTATCTGTCCCTCTCTCTCTCTGTATATCTATCTCTATCTGTCCCTCTCTCTCTCTCTGTATATCTATCTCTATCTGTCCCTCTCTCTCTCTGTTTATCTATCTATCTATATATCTGCCACTTGTTTATCTATTTAACTATGTCTATCTGCTTCTTGTCTATCTCTCTATGTCTCTATCTATCTATCTATCTATCTATCTATCTATCTATCTATCTATCTATCTATCTATCTATCTATCTAACTCTGCTATCTATCTATCTATCTATCTATCTATCTATCTATCTACTCTGCTATCTATCATCTAATTCTGCATTTCTATCTATCTATCTATTCTATCTATCTATCTATCTATCACTCTCTACTATCTATCTTCTAACTCTGCTATCATCTCTATCTATCTATCTATCTATCTATCTATCTATCTATCTATCTATCTATCTATCTATCTATCTATCATCTATCTCTCTCTATCTATCTATCTATCTATCTATCTATCTATCTCTATCTATCTATCTATCTATCTATCTATCTATCTATCTATCTATCTATCTATCATCTATCTATCTATCTATCTATCTATCTATCTATCTAACTCTGCTATCTATCTATTATTATCTATCTATCTATCTATCTATCTACTATCTATCTATCTATCTATCTATCTATCTATCTATCTATCTATCTCTACTATCTATCTATCTCTATCTATCTATCTCCTATCTATCTATCTATCTATCTAATCCTATCTATCTATCTATCTCAACTGCTATCTATATATCTCTGCTAGCTATCTTATCTAATCCTAACTGCTATCTATCTATCTATCTATCTAACTCTGCTATCTATCTAACTCTGCTATCTATCTAACTCTGCTATCTATCTATCTATCTATCTATCTATCTATCTAACTCTATCTATCTAACTATCATCTATATGTCTATCTAACTCTATCTATCTAACTGCTATCTATATATCTCTGCTAGCTATCTATCTAATCTAACTGCTATCTATCTATCTAACTGGCTGCTATCTATCTTATTTGATATCTAGGCTCTGCTGCTACTGCCACGGTGCCACTGCTACCTATCTGGACTCCCTTCTGAGTCCCTGATTTCTCTCTCGCGCACCGGCGCGCTCGTGACATCGGCGCGCTGGTAGGACGTCATTGCGTGCGCCGGCTGCGCGACGTGCCCAGAGGTTTGCGCAGCCAGGAATATTCGGACGTTCGGGGCACTGGCAGGGGGCACAGTCAGTTAAAACATTCGGGGCACTTTGCCAAACATCCGGGGCATGTGCCCCGAATGTTTTAACGTAGATACGCCACTGGTTAAAATAGAGAAATGAGAGCTATTGTTTATAGTAATTAATTACAGGTACAGTATGCCTTACCTGCAGCTCTCAGGGCCGGATTATTCACAAGGCACCCAAGGCAAGTGCCTGAGTCCCAGATGCCAGGGGGTCCCGTAGGGAGCCATCCAGGGGCTTATTATGTATTTGCAAATTTTGGGCAATGAGCATTTACTGCTTTAAATAGCGCTGGCTGCCAGAGTCCGGTGGGGTGGGGGGCCCGGCCTTGATTTCCAATCAGAAGTCACCTGCGTGCGTGGGGTCACATGGGGGTGCGTACCATTTTCCCGCTGCCGCTGACTGCTGCTGCTGGGCTGGGTTTGTGCAGGAGAGGAGGCGGAAAGGCAAGTGTTGGATTCCACCTTCCAAGTTGGAAGTTCCAATCCATGATCTGCTGCTAGTGCTAGGCAGCCACACACCGTGACCGGTACCCAGATAATATTTAATTTTCAAAAGTAAAAGTAGTATGATGGGGGGGGGGGGTATGCTTGCAGACTGAAACAAGGGCAATGTGGATAAACATGCACGTGTGCATAAAAATGGTGCCAGGGCCCAGGGGGACTCAGGGAGGGTGAACTGCTGGTGGTGCCAGGGGGGGATGTGCTGGGGCTGTAGCCCCATTTGGTCTTAATCCGGCTCTGGTGGCCCTCCAGATGTTCGAGCCAGGAAAAGCTGAGAATTGTAGTTTTCAAACATCTGGAGGACCACAGATTATAACCATAACTTGTGGTGAGCCCAGTTTCAAACAGAACTTTGGGACCTATTTGTAAATGTGCGGGATAGCAATTTAGCAATACCGCACGTTATCGATAATGTACGACCGCAAGCATAAATGTATGGTTCGGTAATAGAATACCATGTACTAGTAAACTACAAATACAATGGTATTCTATGGAGATTGTAAAATCTACAGACATATAGATTTACGATCATTAGCAGTAGTTTACAATCGTTATTGTTAATTAACAATAACAGTTGTATATTAACAATCGCAAAAACAATCACAAATTAACAATTGGTTTAACGATCATTAAACCGATCACTAAAGGCTTGGTATCGCTATAAAACAATGCCGCGCATTTACAAATAGAGCCCTTTGGGTGTCGAAAATATGTGAATCTGGTGGCACTTTCAGAATTTTGAATAGGCGGAGCTTTGTGGAATTTTGTGGAAATTTGGTGTTGAACAGTCAACTAAAATTCAATTAAAAATCAGTGTAGAAAAGTCAAAAATCGATGTTGAAATTTGATGTCCTGGAATCTCAGCACATTCTGCTGAATCGTTAGTGGAATGAAACTCGGCAGTTTCTTTTACCTCTAACCTCAATGCATGCTTTGCGTTTCGTTGTTTTGCAAATTGCATGCTCTACAATATTGCTTACAAACAATAGAATTCTAGTGCACAAACAGTTCTAATTGCATATTGGCTATATCTCCATAAGGTTGCTGCTACAAAGAGCCTGCACCTTGGATAAATTAAAGCAATTAGTTTAATAAGTTGGCCAAATTATTTTAAGCCCAGTCACCAAGTGAAGGTTGCTTAATTTAACTGGGTCTACCTTGCCTTTTGGCTACGAGCTGGCAGCTTCTCCTGTGTGGCCTGTATGCTTCAAGCTGACTCTCTAGTTTAAAGTACTTAGCTCAAACGAGCACATGACCTAACTCTGGGTAGAGTACAATTTCCCAGAAGGCTTGGTCAAACCTATATATATATAAAATAAGGCTGTTGTACATCCATATTAAAGTGCAACTAGAGATCAAAAATATAATACATACAACCAATAGAATTCTAGTGCACATATCTCAGAATATTGCGCATGGCCCCAGCCTTATAATTGGGCTTTAGAATAGATGGCCCTAAATAATAAGCAATTGGTTAAAAGAGTCGCTTCATCAAAGTTTTGCTGTCACAGGATCCATACAAATAAAAAGATGTTTTGTTTTTTTTTTTAAAGTTTTTCTCTAGTCTCAATGGCCTGGCCAATCGTATTGACGATCTGCCAGGACAACCGTCCCAAAGGTGCAAATAAATTGCCCACATCTATCTTCTCGCTCCATCTAGATATGTGTAGAGAGATATTAGCACATTTCCTTATATGGGCACTTGTGTGTAATGACTGGTGTAGTTCGGGACCAGTTACCATATTTCAATGTAATGCAAGGTTAAACCCATATATGCTCACTGATAAATAATGTACATGCAATGCCACGCTGCATGATTACTTTACAAGGAAATCTCAACCAATCAGATATTAGCCTTTAGTGAAGAAGCTTAGATTAATTTCTAGCTTGAGCCATATTTCCCTTCTGGGCAGTACTGATTTATTGCTTACCAGTAATATGTATTGTATGGGGTTCTGAAAGTCATCTCTCTTTTATTTGCACTACATGGAATTATAATTTGTATGTCCTTTTCTAACCTTTTTCTTCATAAGCACTATAACCTTTTTCCTTACTCTAAATTTACAATTTAATAACCCCTGTCTTTGTGCACTAATTAAACTTATGGTCTCGTAAAGAGCCATTTATATATAACATTTTTATGTTTTAGAATGAATCACCTCAGACTGTTTTTTTTTTTTTCATGAATGAATTTAGGAAGCCATCTCCTAAAAAAAAGTGGACCATACCATATGGTTATTTTGAGGGGGTTAGAGTATAATTTAGAACTGCACTTACCAATTCCAAAAACTTGGGTTCAGATAGACTTGACCCCCCCCTTTAAATGTTGGTCTTGACTAATAAATGAGTCAGTTGCCATATCATACCCTTATTTTGTGGGTCTGTGATCCTGATGATTTTTCAATTTGTCCAGAGTGAAAAAAATCACCAGAAAAATGAAGGCACATGTTGGGTGTATAACCATTGCAATCTGTTAGAATTTGTTTTAATCAAAGCCTTAGGCTTGGTACACATGGAAGGACGACCTACGGGACAAATGTCCGTTGGACGCGGCAAATACATCCGCGGCTAGATTTGTGAATGATTGTCCATGCGGTCCCATAGGGAATCGATCTGAATTTTCCACCCGTCTGATCGTCCGTCCGCTCCACACCAGGAGATATTTTCGGCCAACCGATTGATCCACGCCACTTTCGGTCTGTTGGCCGATACTATTTTCTGGTGTGTACCCAGCCTTAAAGTGGTTTAAGGTATGTCCCAGCCTTAAAGTGGTTTAAGGTATGTCCCAGCCTTAAAGTGGTTTAAGGTATGTCCTTTTCTTTGGGTATTTATCACACCATTGTTGCAGATTTGTTGGCTTCCTAGCTGAGTCTTGCTTCTGCTGCTTGCTGAATTCAAAATGCTTTAACAAAGCTTTAATTATTTATTTGTGTCATCTTATTTCGCAATAAGCAAGAAGCAAGTCTAACTTTCATTAGGCATTCGATACCTGCCTTTAATCCTATCACCTTACTTGAACAAAAAAATGACAGGTTCAATGCAAAGCTTTGTTAGTTTGAATAATCAAACACAGTTGGACTAAATATACAGTAGCCTGTTGTACAATTCATTCAAATACATAGTACAAATACATTTAGTGATTGGCTGAGATGCAATGTCTGAGCCAATCACTGACGCTGCTACTGGCCTGGCCCCTTCTGCTGATGTTGTGCACGGAAAAGGCACAAAGCAGAAGCAAAAGACAGCTGAGGGAATGAGGAATGACAGCTGAGGGAACGAGGACTAAACAGAAACATTTAAACCTTGCAAGGACAAGGATTGGGGTGATAAGCCTATATACGAATTTTCGTTTGGGGGATTGACATTCCCTTTAAGAGGAGGTGGCAAATTCTCTGGGGTAGCCCAACAGTGAGCTGTCAAAAAGATGCTGGAGCCAAGGCTGACAGCTCCTTTGCACATCCCCCTGACAGAGTGTGCATGCATGGCTGGGTTATAAAGGGCAGAGATAGCCAGTATGCAAGGCAGGGGGAATAATGGTGGAGCTGTCAGCTGCACCACAGGCAGCTTTCTGGCAGATCGCTGCTTTGCTTGGAGGGTGAAAAAAAGGATGAAGGAGCACTGTCTCCTTCCTCCCCACTAAATATTCCTGTTTGGGCAATATAGTTGCCCTTTAACGGGCAGACTGCAGGTGGGAAATCTAATGTGTGCTTCCAAGGCTGTGCAGAGAAAGAAAAACAGACCAGCAGACAGACAGACATAAATATAAATAACAAAGGGTCAGTACCATTCACCAGAAAGTCATAAATAGTTATAAAAGGCCATAATTTATTAATTCACGTAACATTAATTTATTTCATGTAACATAGAACTTTCCATATTTTATTTAGTGTCAATTTTGCAGCCCAATTGATACAGATTAAAAAATGGTGTCGACATTTTAGCAACTTTTGGTGAAAAAAAAAACATTGATTTATTCCGTAAAGAGCTCTTGACATATAAAAGTATACAAAGCCACACGTGTCAGGGAAATACATTAGTATTACATTCTTAGTAATGGAACATTAAATGGAAAGCACGTCAAAAGAGAAGAAACCGAGAAAATATAAGTATCTAGAGTCTCTTTAAAAATGAGAATTTATTACACATTCAGGGAGATTCAATTAAAGTTCCTATCATTTAAAATGGTGCTAATTTTGCCTTTTTTGCTTTTTTTAAGAACTTTTATTGAATAACCCCGATTGTTTGCAGCAGTGTTATCGCTCACTTAAGAGATGGGCTTGTTTTTGAATACAGACAGTTGTGCCCAGTTAAAGGACAATGATGCCCCCTAAAAAAAACGTTTGCCCATAGAAAGTGTTTAACCCAGGGAGGTAGAAAATAGGTAGATAGCTCAGCACTCATTAGGAAGGTTAATATTGGAATAGAATTTCCTACCTCACTGGGATATGGGGCTTCTCAGGGCAAATTGTTTTTTAGGGGTTTCTCCATAGTTATCCTTTAATTTTACCAAAATTCCAGAGCTGCAGAGGAGTTTAGAGCAGCCTGTGGTGGGCAACAAGAAGGAATCTGCTATTAATCTTTCCCTAAATACCTCTAGTATCTGACTTATTTCATCTAAATTTAAAGCAACATTTTAAAAATGGACAAAAGTTGTTTGTACATCTGTCAAGCATTTCAATGTCAACATGGAACTTAAAGGGTAGGCCCTCCCCCAATCAAAAAAACAATGAAAACCATGATAACCTACAGTAGATATCACAATGCTTAAAGTGTTCGAAGACAAAGACATTCCCGCAGAAGGGGTAGCTGCATCTGTGATTGGCTGAGACATTGCGTCTTTTAGCCAATCACTTTTTTATTATCCCATATAGCAAGAGACTGTTGATTAGGAAAATGGATAGAAAAACCTGCACCATGGAAGAGACATGACAATGACGTGCCAAAAATTCTATCAAGAGACATGCATGAAAAAATTGTGGGCAATGACACTGGTGTTTTTAGGCATTTCCTATGGGGAATGGCTTTTCAGTTGTTGTTTTTTTTGTAGTTGTTCCTAGTGCTAAGAATTTCTTTATGGTTTACAAAGTAGAATGCTGTTAATTTGCAGAAACCAATCAAAATGTGAGCTTTTTACTGGTTAGATAAAATTTGATTGGTTGCTGCAGGTTAATAGCAAGAACAAACTTTGCAGATTTTATTTCATCAGTCTAATAGTGAGTAGAGAGCTCCGGTTTTGAAAATCTGCGAATCTGAAGAATTTTTTTTCGAAACTGGAAACATTTTTTCACGGGAAAATTGAAAATCAAATATTAACTAGAAATGGAAAGTTTAAGTATAAACTTTAAATTTGGCTTGAAAGGCCGCATTTTGGAAGTTTTTTGATGATTGGTCAAAATTAGTTTGTTTGGCTTTACTTACCCATTAAGTATGGCTGCCACAATAACGGATAAGTAGATCAGTAGGTGTGTGTACCTGTGTCGGGTTGGGGGGTTAAAAAAAACTTTGTGGATGATTAGTCAAAAAAATTTTTTGACTATAGTTACACTTTAAATATGGCTGCCATGGAAATGGAAGGGTAGGTTAGTAGGCATGTGTGCCTGGATCAGGTTGGAAGATTAAAAAAAAAAAAAAACTTTTTTGATTATTGATCAAAATTAATTTTTTTGACTTTAGTTAACTTTTACGTATGGCTGCCACAGTAATGGATAAGTAGATCAGTATGTGTGTATACCTGTGTCAGGTTGAGGGGGTATGTGTTTTTTTTTTCTGTGTTTACAACCATAAAACTATCTTTTATTGAGGATAAATCAAAATGAGCTTTTTTGACTTTAGTTACCCCTTAAGTAAGGCTGCCATAGGAATGGAAGGGTAGGTCAGTAGGTGTGTGTACCCGTGTGAGGTTGGGCGTATGTGTTTTTGCATGTATGGCAATATAACTAACTTTTATGGATGATTGATCAAAATTCGTTTTTTGACTATAGTTACCCTTTAAGTATGGCTTCCATGGGAATGGAAAGGTAGGTCAGTAGGCAGGTGTACCTGTGTCTGTGTGGGGGGTTGGGGGTATCAGCATTTGTGTTTATGACCATAAAACAAACTGTTATGAAATATCACATTTGAGGATTGTTTCCGTTATAGTCTATGGGGAAAAAATGGTAATAGCACACTTCTCCTATATGCCCCGCACGTCTGTACTGAATTTCATGTCTCTAGCTTAAAAACTCTGGGAGGAGATACGGTCCAAAAAAGCGGAAGAAGAAAACAGAAGAAGAAAAAGGAGAAGAAATAGAAAGAACAGGAATTTGTCTCTTTAAGCCAAATTAATAAATCAAAAACTTTGGGGCATATTTATAAAGGTTTGTGTTCTTCTTTAACGCAGCCTTTTTGCCATATTTGGACTTTTCGATATTTATAAAACAGCGATAACCAGTGGCGAAAGGTCATTACCGCTTATTTTCGCCATACATGGCTGCGGTAACCGCTCAAGTATATTTATAAAATGTCGAAAAGTGTATTTTTGCGTTAAGTTCAGCCATTCCCATTAGCCAAGTCTGAGGTGGCGAAAACGCATAAGTGGCCATTTATTTAGCCTGCCAATGGGTCCATGGAAGGTGTCAGTACATTGTAGAGTGTTTCTCAATACTAATAAGTACCCAGGGGGTGTTAGACAATTTTCATCATTTACTGTAATACAATCTGAGATCTCGCTTTTTTAAGGTTAATTTTTTGCTTTTTAAAGATCTTTTTTTTTTTATTAACGTTCCGATTTTCTTTATTTACCAATAAAGTCAAATGGGGGTCTGAGGGACATATTTATAAAGGGCATTATTTTTGCTTTTCCCCCCCAACCATAATTTTTTTAACTTTCAGCTTTTCCTTTCATCAAAGTTATTAAAAAGGCGAATTTTCATCAAAAGCGAAAATTAGCAAAATGTAGCCCTAATAATGCTGAAAAAGCTCAGCACATATGATGGTAAATAGGTAATACTCCCTGGTGGTTTTTCAAAGTAGTATTAAATTGGTTAATACACACTGAACATCTATCTTTGTTATTTAAAATAGCCTAACACATTTCGGGAGAGACGCAATATATTTCGCTATCGCAACCTACGTGCACTCGTTTCCGCAATGTATTAACTACTTTGCGACCGTTAATACATAGCAGCAAGTTGTTACCTTTTGCGCATATTTTAAAGACACCATTGAAGAGGCGTTAATTGTCGCGCAAAAAACTATCGCAAAAGAAAAAAAATTGCGACAGTGCAGGCAGTGCAAAACCTTCGCTAACACGTTAGTACATAGCTTAGCGTGAGTTTAGCGCTTATTTTCTCGTTAGCGGGATCTTGCATCTCCCTGTTTGGTGTTTTGTTCAGCCAAAGATATAATAAATAGTATAAAACTCAAAAATTTTCTCTATTTTAATAAATAGACATGGTAAATAGTGTAAAACACAAAAGGCGAATTTTCTCTATTTTATTAATAGGACATTTTTTAGTATTGCTTATTTTCAGCAAACTGCAGCTAATTATCAAACCAGTTCCATTAATGTGGGAACATACCATAGTGCTGTGTAAGGAATAGCCATGTTAATGGAACATTACAGTAAGTAATAATGTTTGGCAACAGTTCTGGTAAAACTGCAAAAAAACAACAAAAGGGAGAAAAGGGACAAAAAGGCGAAATTTCCCCTATTTATAAATAGCTTTAAATAAAAAAATAGCTCTGAAATTACACTAGAGAGCAATCTCTCTTTTCGCAGTGATACCACACTGAACGCAATGAATAAGGCGAAAACTATTGCCACACATCGACTCTGTGATACTTTTCCGCAAAGGCGAAAGCGAAAAGGAGGGTTTTTATAAATAAGGCGAAAACAGCGCTATTTTTCATTGCTATGTCCAAATGGTGAAAATAGCGATCGTTTATAAATATGCCCCCTTGTGTTGGAAAATTGAAAAATCTAATATTTGGAAATTGCAATTGAAAATTTGAAAACTTCCAATTAAATTGGTTTCCAAAACGGATTTTTTTTATTGGAACAAAACTCGCCACTCCCTACTAATGAGCTCATTTATAAGAAATACCGTACACTAGTACTTATCCTATCGATGCCAGGCGTGATTACAGGGGCATAACTACCAGGGGAAGTGGGCCAGGAGCTGGGGCACAACTTCTAAGGCTGGGTATACACCAGCAGATATTTTCGGCCGAACGACTGATTTACGGCACTTACCCCTATGACAGATATAGCCTCCCCCACTAAAAACAGGGAAGGCCCCATCATAGTTTTGCTGGGGGCCCTTCTGTGTATATGTTGTGTTCACAGTAGGTGATTTCAGTTTAGCAGTCCCATGATCTATGTCTCCCCAAGGTTGCCTTTCTGAAAGGGTTTTTTACAGTTGGGGAGAATTATCTATGAATTAAATGTGTTTATTGTGCTTGGGAAATGTATTTCCTATTGTGAGGCAGACAAAAGACACCCAGAGTTCCTGCTATTACCACTCACATTATTTAGCACATAGAATCGTGCTGGTACAAAATGATAAACTAAGGCAATTAGTCTTCATTTTTAGTTGCATTTTGAAATTTGTTTAGCATTTTTGTCCTTTGGATCTGTAGTTCAATCTCTAGCTGCAATTTAGTTGCTAATATGAAAATACTATAGCAACCAGCCAATAGTGGAAGTGACTGAAGCTAAGAGCAGGAAAAAGAACCCAAAGAAATAATTAAGCGACAATTTAATAAAAATTCCAACTTTGGGGGTCCTTGGATCTGTTATCCAGACAATTGCACGGCGTACAAGGGGAAATGGTTTAAATGAAAAACGCACATCCTAATGGCTTTCAGTTACAATATGCACCCCATCCAGGTGATAGCTAAAAATAGACTAATTATCTGAGAAATTTAGCAGAAATGATTTATGGGACAATAGGAATAAGCAAAAAAGTGAGCCAATCAAACAGTGACACACACACACACACACACAACAATAGTTTGTAAAAATGATAATCATGGAAGTATATTTCATCCAGTTAAAGGATTCAGTACATTAATATTCCATACCATGCATGCAAGTAAAAGAGAGCTAATACCGTAAGTAAAATGTACAGGAAAAAAAAACCTTTCCAGCACAAATAACTCCCTAATAGGTAGCAGAGCATGCTGTGCCAGCCACAGTCATAAACCAGGTCCATCAAACTATGGTTCCTGCAGATACAGTAATTGAACGCACCTAAAGCTGCTCAACGTAGATAATTAATGTGGGGAACAGA
The DNA here is from genome assembly GCA_019447015.1 of Hymenochirus boettgeri. NCBI lineage: Eukaryota > Metazoa > Chordata > Amphibia > Anura > Pipidae > Hymenochirus > Hymenochirus boettgeri. Next base: position 230,745,018 of record CM033471.1, read on the forward strand.
TATTTTTTTAACATACACACATGAATCAAAGTAGGAACAGTTAACACAGGAAATAGAGGAATCTATAAGGCTATGTATGGAGAGCCGTTATCGCTCTCTATTACCCCCACACCATGCAACTTTTCCTCCTGACCAACCGTTTGGCTCTTCTGTCCAGTCGCCCAGAGGAAGGACCGTCAGTTGTGGAAATAGTGGCCGCAGCCAACAGTCCATAGAGGACTGCACAATCGGGCGTGGTTTTCAGACCTGTCTGTATGTTCATCTGATTCTGCCAAACGAACAGTCGGTCACATCCCAAAATCCATACAATTATTTCAGCCCGATTGACCGATCCACTAAACTATTGGTCGATCAGACCAAAATATTGTATGGTGTGTACCAGCCTTTAGACAATCCACCAAGCCAATAGTTGCTCTTTGTGCATTGCGAATGGTGTTTACCTATTCTGGATCTAATCTGCTGGCGTTAAAGCTTCCGGTCCCATGTGTGGGCACTTTATCGGCCGAAAAGGACATTTGGTCAGGGATCGTTGACCCACCTGGTGGATCTCCGAACGAACGACCGGTTTGACCGATAAAGTGCCCACACGGGCCGATTATCGGGCGAAACGTTCATTTGTACACATCGTGCGTCGCAGGTCAGGACCCGCGATCGCATGTGTGTACGAACCACTACCAGCTCAGTACATTGATTGTGGCGTTGCACAACCCAGTTTTGGCACACCACTACAACCGTTATTTGTGTCTTAAAGGGCATGTCCCCCCAAAAAAACAAGTAATGCTGTTCAGCCTAATTACCCTCCAAAATAGGACTTGCATTTTAACCTTACCTTGATCTCATTTTAATTGCATATTTCAGAATGGGAAAACAGTATAAAGCAGTCCAATAGGCAAAAATCATGTCAGCTTTGAGATTTGGTGTACCAGATGGGATGATAAGATGAATACAACATTAGAAAGGATAAGGCAGAAATCAGAGCCCTGGATTTTTGTCTTAATTTTTTCCAAATTATTTTTTATGAGAAATCTACCCTTTAAATGTCGGACGACATCCCTAAGGCAGTCAGCACTGTTAGCGCAGGAACTCTGGTATCAGCAGGTAATCACCAACCCATTATTAGACATTATTCCTCATTTAAAAAAATATCCAATCCAAGGATTGGGTATTTTATATATAAAAGGATCCAATCCAAAACCATTGGATCCTTTAGTCTTCTAGCAGACTGCCAATTAGCAGATTTAGCAAGTACGGTGGCTCTGTGTTCTTGTGCCAGGCCTCTCTGGAAGCTCTTCTTCAGGTCAGAGTGAAAGAACAAGAATCCTATGTGCTCAAGTATGACACAGGTCTCTGCTTAAAATATCCCTTTCACCAACAGAGCTTGTCATCAGGGATGAACAACAGCAAGTAAACTCATATCTTGTTTATCAAAATAAAAAGATTTATCTTCACCTTCTCATTGGCTTCAAGGGAGATTCAAAACATTATTCCTAATGTTTATTATACACTCATACTTTCTGGATTAGTGATGGCCCAGTTCGCGGAACTGAACCCGATTTACCTCGTTCGCGAACGGCAGATATCACGGATTTTCCGGTTTTCCGCCTTCCGAACTTTTCCGAACCGCGTTTTTGAAAATTTTTCGAAACAACGAGGATTTCTGGTATTTTCGAAAATACATGAAAACCCGTATTTTTTAAATTTTTCGAAATTGCGAGGATTACACGTATTTTCGAAAATGAATGAAAATATGTATTTTCGAAAATTTTCTAAATTACGAGGATTTCTCGTATTTTTGAGGATTTTTTCGTTTTAATGGGTCCACTCGCAGATTTTCGAATTTTCAAATTTTTTCGTAAGTTCGCGGATCCTCGAGTGGACCGGATTTTGCGAGGTTCGGACATCACTAGTCTGGATGTGTAACTTTCAAGATTTCACTTGAATAAACCGCTGAATCAATGGTACATTTAGGGTAATGATATATCGGCCTCCACCCGGCCAAATTACTGCAAAAAACACGCTACCTGATGTACTATTGGGTTAGAGTGGGTTTTTTCGCTTTTTTAGCCCACAACTTTATGGAAATAGTGCAAAACTTTCCAATGGAGGCGTAAATTGCAAGACTCACCCGACTGAGATCCCGCAGTAAGTCTTGCAAAGATATTTACAGCATTGCGGTCAGGTAAGATGCGCCACTCACGTTACTATATCACCTGGTAAATGTGAAAATGAAGAAATGTATATTTCCAATAAATTTACTAGAAACCGTGTTATTCTGGTCTGCCGATATTTTAGGCTGAGGGAGAAGGTACACGATGCATTCTAATTCACTCTTCCAAATGGCTTCCAAACTGGCTTCCAAAATTAAAATGCTCCTCCCTTCCTTGAGGTGACAATGTACGTGCCCCAGGGACAGTCCCTGCCGGAGCTTAGACTTTCCTCTACTTTCTGTATTCAAGATTCTGTATTCATGTTGCTCACCGGTCATATCTCTGGCAGATAACCTCGCCATCAAGGGAAATAGAAGGAGTGACAAGGCCGTCACGAGGAGATTTTGCTTAGCACTTGATCTTTTGATCGGTTCCTCAGCAGACTTAGACACGACCTTTAAAAGTTATCTTATTCTGCTCGGAGACTGAGAATTATTTCAAGTAACAATTGGTTTTTGTGCCATTATGAATCTTCCCGAAAGGCAGATGCAGAGCTTCAGGGGATAAAACTTACAGCATGCAATAATAATGTATTCACTCTTTGCATGCCAGTAAGTGCTACACAACTGTGTGTCAGTCTGCAGCATGGCACTATGGGAGCATTAGTCACATGAATATACTTTAAGAGGTTAGAAATGAACTGTAGCCAGTGTGACATGGGTTGGAATTTAGAGGTGACAAGTAACAAAACAGGTGGGTCATCCTAGCGGTGGCATAAATAATTATCCATAGTAGTAAACATATGCTTAAATCTCATTCAAACTATTTTTTTTTTTTATATTTGTGGGGCTTTTGTAAATGTTTGTGGCATCTAATAATAATTATTATAGTAATTTGAACATTGTACGTTAGTAATGACGCTAAACCGAGATTTTCCAGTCTTGCTGCCACTGGACTCCCACCCAGTAGAGCAGTCTCTTCTGTGCTGCAATAGGCCCAGAAAGTTGTACTACAGGTAAAGGTAAATCATGGTCACTATTCACCACTAGCAGATGCAAAGCACCATTTCCTTTGAATGTCTGTTTATTTCTGCTTTTATAAAATGTCCCATTGACTCAGTAACTGAAAGTAAATATCCTAGAAAATGATTTCTCTATCCTATTTTACAGCAAGCTGTGCATAGCATTGTATTACAAAGTTTTTATATCACAAACTACATTATAGAATTCAAGGGTTTTCTAAATGTACTTTAAAAAGTTTGTCAGGCTTAATCTGGGTTCACACCTGAAGTCTCTTCGTCCTGACCGACCGTCCAACACTTCCGACCGGTCGGCCAGGGCGAAGGACTGTCGTTGGCAGCAAAATTCGCTGTGACCGAGCATAGGTGTCCTCTATGGATAAAAAGTTTGTCAGGCTTAATCTGGGTTCACACCTGAAGTCTCTTAAGTCCTGACCGACCGTCCAACACTTCCGACCGGTCGACCGGTCGGCCAGGGCGAAGGACTGTCGTTGGCAGCAAAATTCGCTGTGACCGAGCATAGGTGTCCTCTAAGGATAAATATCCGTTCGACCCAGGAAAGCATCCAATTTTTTGGCTTGATCGACCAATACACTGAAATGTCAGTTGGCCCAATTATTAGATTGTGTTTACAAAGCTTAAAAGCTCACCCTTTAAATCTAAAATGTTTAGTGTACATAATATATATCTATATATAATAAATATATATATATATAATATATATAGATTTTATATATATATATATTATATATTATATATATATAAACTATGTATATAGATTCCAATCTCATAATATTTTAATCAACTGTGTCTTTATTTAATCTTTTAGTGTTCTTCTCCTTATCTCTTTCTTTTGTTCTCATTGACCTCATCTGTGGGTCAGCAAGAAGTGCATCACTGCCTACTTTATAGCACAAGTGATCACACTGGCTACTATAGATTGTCCAAAAATTACCCTTATCTTCAGTTCAGATTTGTCCAAATTTGAGTTGTGGCACAAATTTCCACCCAATTGGATGACAATATCGTCACATTCATCAGGCCTTGTTGAAATGAATATATCCAGGCAAGATCAGACCATTTTATGTTTAATCAAACTCTGTTTGTACACTATCAGATTAATCAATTCAATATTGTACAGATCTGTCTGTGCATCCCACTATCCCACCGAGACCAGTACTTTTTACTGTACTTTACAGTGCTTGATTTTAAATTATCTTGGTTAATGCTCCCTAATTCCTTCTCAGCTGCAGTCAATGATGCCCCATTAATATAGTCCTCTGCTTGAGAATTCTTATATCCCAGATGCATTGCTTTGCACTAAGCAGTGAATCATGCATGCTGCCATGTTAAAAGTTCGCCTGGGGACTGCTTGAATCCTGAGCAAAACAACCAGAACTTGGAAGTCAACAAACACTGGGGGTGTCTCACTGGGGAGCTTTCATAATCCTATCAAATAGATTACCATTTCAGTTTAATATATAGCGAGTAAGCACAGGCAATGTACATATAAAATGTCATTCTTTATTAAAGGAAAAATATAAAAACAGTCTCAAGGAAGGTCTATGGGGATAAGCCACTTCTTCAGGAGCTGCACCAGCTATACCCACTCTTGTATTTATACTGAGGGGATGTTAACTCTTTATAGACCTGCACAATAAAATAGTCAGACGCTTACACACTAATTACAGCTCTCTGTAATTCGCTAGCCCCCTACATAGCCAGCGTTGCACAGATGCTTACACACTAATTACAGCTCTCTGTTATTCGCTAGCCCGCTACACAGCCAGCGTTAAATTGTGGAAAAAGAATGGCACAAAAGCAATATTAAATGGCTATTAAATTTGTTATAGAATTTATAACAAAGGACAAAATATCTCATTACAATCTACACAAACACAAGTGATCTTTAAAGCAAGAATACTCTTCATAAAAGTCATAGAAAAGTCATAGAAAAGTCATAGAATACGTTTAGTTGATATTATGCAGGACTATACAGTTGGGTTTCCAGCTGAGAACACTAAAAATTGCTCCTTGATTGCAGAGAATGGTGGGAGGATTTATTTGTAAACAGATTGCCCTAAAAAAAAAAAAAATCCTGAAAGCTCCATTGACGTACAGACTAAAGTACAACAACTAAACCCAGTTTGTAAAGCAATGCTTGTTTTGTCATCAGTCATCTTTAAAAAAATGGATAATAATAACATAGTGGTGTAACTATGTTAAAAATAAGCATATATTGAGTAGGACAGTAGGCCATTATATCTTTTACAATTGTGCCGAATAGAATCCTGCATATCCTTTTATATAAAGCCCTGTGATGGGTTGCTGGAAAAAATATCTTTTTATTAAAAAGAGGAGTATTGGAACATACAACACAAATAGAAATAGCAATCATTGCCCTGGAGGATCTGTGGGAATAGGACATCATTTTGGTTCAAAACACACAAATTTTAAAGGATATCTCCACCCCCGAATCGAACATTTTCTGTAGTGTAGGGTACCCCCCCACCCCCCCACCCTAAATGTTATGTGGATGTTATGTCTATTTCTGCCATGATTTTAAAGTTAAAACCCTGGCGTCGAGGGATCCAGAGGGGGGGAGGCTCCCCTCCACATGCCAGGGAGGGCAAGGAAGTAGCAGACACTGAATTACACATGGACAGCTCCTACTCTTCACTTTTTTGGACTTTGATCAGGCCCTGCAAAATGGCCACAACTAGCGTGTGCTTTTTACCATGTAATTGGATTGCACGTTAAAACGCACTAGTGTGTTTCACTTTACATTCATCAATATCTATCCACAGGACGTGTGATAGAAATACTACCAGCTTGGACATTTGATTTAATTACAGCTGCACAAGCAGTATGGTCTTCCTTACATGTTTGTCCTTTGCTGTCAGAATTTTGGCAAGGACTATGGGTATTTAAAGTGAGAACTGCATCGTGGGAGCCTGCTATAGTCACACTGAGTGTATGTGCTTCTAGACTTCTTAATTAGCATGTTCTACCATACGGACCTCGTCTTTCTTGTTTCATTGAAACATTACTGCTTCCTATTTACTACATCAAACAAATAACTTTATTGGGAGAAAAATAAACCAGTTGATATATGAACTGTTTCACATTAGATTTGGTTTTAAACATTGCATTTTGACCACTGTGAACTTTTGGAAATGATTTGTACTACATAGGATAGCCACCGTTCCCTTTAAAACCTGAACCCGCATGAAAGGCACACGAAAAAAGTCTGGTTAGCATTTCTATTAGCATATTATGCAGGATGCATTGATTTTCATTGATTTTATGCTTCTATTAAATGCAGTGGCACTTAGCACTGCATCTTGTAGATGTCATATATACAAATTAAATAAATATCTGTCTTTGTAAATTTTAACATTTTCATTATTTTACTCTGATTGGCTTCAGGTAAAGATTCCAGTTCTTTAAAGGGTATCTTAACCCCCAAAATAAAAAAATTGTGAAAGGTAGGAAAGCCCCCCTAAGCATAGACCTTGATTGGTTTAAAACCCTTAAATCAGCTCCTAATGGTACTTACCAGCCATCTTTCCCTCATTCCCTGCTCCTTTTTCTGCTCTTCCACATGGAACATCAGAAGGGGCCGGACCGGCAGCCGCATCTGTGATTGGCTGAAAATGGTAGGGCTCTTTCAACACAATACAGTGGGCTCGACAGTGGGAGAAATTTTAGTTGGGAAAGTGGACATGCCCTTTAATTGGTTATAGAATGGATGTAGCCAAGCTCAGTCTGAACTTTGTCTCTTATAGAAATTGCAATGGGTCTGATGCAATAGCAGGCCATGCTATTAATTTGCAGCAACCAATCAGATGTTAGCTTCTTACTAGGTTTCTGCGGTTAGATAGCCTTTGATTGGCTGCTGCAGAAAAATAGCTAAGGTGGCTTTTGGAAAACTTTATTGCATTAGCACTGACAGGTGTAGGCATTTACTAACAGAAAGCACCCTTTTTAATATGTTTTATGTGAAACTTATAAAGGAATATATAGAATAATATAGTTTAATAAACACAGTGTATCAATGCACAACCTATAAATTATTATTTAAAGCAGGTAACACACATAGAAATATTATCATACAATACACCGTATCATCCAATAATCAATGCATGTGGTGCCTGACAACAGAAATTGGCTGAAAACAATTGTGGTGCTATTGGATATACTGAAATATTTTAATTAAAGAAACATTACAAGACCAATAAGAGGTACACACCCTCCATTATTTCATGAAGGTATTAAATTCCATATTGTCTGCACCGGTTGTGAGTTTCTATATATATAAAGATGCCGTAAGATGATTTTGTAGTGTACCCAGGTACTTATTAATGCCATGATGGGTCCTGCGCTCGTATTCCATTGTACATATCACATTGTCCTTCTTCTCTTACAAAAAAAAAACACCCTTTAAGTGTTATTTAAGTCTAAAATTGTTACAGATCTTTCAGCCATTACCTGGCTGTGCAACTGTCATTAACTGTCACTTTTGATGGTGCATTAAGACTGTCAGATCGATAGTTAATGGCAGTTACACGGTCACATAATGGCTGGAAGAACTGCAACAATTTTAGAAAGAATCTTTAATAACTTTCATACCAGGTGTTATTATGAAACAGAAAGGATACTGGATGTGCCATAGAGAGAGAAAGGAAGTTGTAGGTGTACTTTTAATGCATTGTAAAACCTTGTTATAGTATATGTTCCTAATAAGGCCAAATAGCAACAGGAACATTAGTGTTTGTAATTTGTTTTTAGTGATCAATAACTTAATTAGGGACAATAATTATTATTATTATCATAATCCACCCCTCCCATTCATTTCAATGTATGCCAACTGTAAATAAAATTGTTATAATACATAAGCGTGAAATTTTATAATGGGAGCTGCAGTGGTATATATCCTTATAAAAATCACTCAGCTATGTCACTAAGTGACTTATTTCTTATATTTCTCATAGCCCACTGCTCCTCCCATTCCAGTGTTCATGCCTGAAAGAAAAAAAAAAAAGAGTTTTTACTTCACCAATGGAACCTGCTGGAGCTGCTTCCTGTCACTTCATAACCAATGTCTCTCTCCTCCTCCACAAAGATTTGTTTAACTGCATAAATGCTGAGCTAGGATGATCCTTTCTACTGGGTTTATGTTACAGAAGGTAGCTTGGGGGTTTAAATTAAGGTGGGAATAGGGTAAGGGCTAGAGTTTAAAATGAAAATTGAAACAATAAAGGATGTCAGTAATTCCACATTTAAATGTATGATAGGGCACAGACCTGAACATAATGTGTTACTCCAACCAGCATCGGTGTTCCTTTCCCCTGCCGGTGTCCATAGGGAGTCTGCATTCCTTTCCCCTTCAGTGACTTTATCTGCTGGTGTCCGGACTCCATAGTGACTCTATTCACTGCTGCCTGGGAGACCTGGATGTCTTTCCTTAACTCATAGGAAAGACATACCCCCAAGTGTAAATTAGAAGGATATTAGAAGTCACCAAGAAGTTCTATTACACGTGTGCCTCAGTGTGTAGGTATATAACACTTGTGTTTTTTGTTTAATACAGTGTGCAGGATTATTACACCTGTTCCTTAGCATTAATATAGTGTGCAGGGTTGTTACACCCGTGTCTCAGCATTAACAAAGTGTGCTATTACACCTGTGTCTCAGCATTAATACAGAGTGCAGGTTTTTTTTAATACACATTATTAAAAAAAGCGCCTTAGCATCAATACAGTGCGTAGGATTATTACACCTATGCCTCAGCTTTAATACAGTGTGTAGGGTTATTACACCTGTGTCTCAGCATTAATACAGTGTGTAGGTATTACACCTGTGCTCAGCATTAATACAGTGTGTAGGGTTATTACACTGTGTCTCAGCATTAATACAGTGTGTAGGGTTATTACACCTGTGTCTCAGCATTAATCAGATGCATTGTTATTACACCTGCTCGCATTAATACAGTGTGTAGGGTTATTACACCTGTGTCTCAGCATTATACAGTGTGTAGGGTTATTACACCTGTGCCTCAGCATTAATACAGTGTGTAGGGTTATTACACCTGTGCCTCAGCATTAATACAGTGTGTAGGGTTATTACACCTGTGCCTCAGCATTATACAGTGTGTAGGGTTATTACACCTGTCTCAGCATTAATACAGTGTGTAGGGTTATTACACCTGTGTCTCAGCATTAATACAGTGTGTAGGGTTATTACACCTGTGCCTCAGCATTAATACAGTGTGTAGGGTTATTACACCTGTGCCTCAGCATTAATACAGTGTGTAGGGTTATTACACCTGTGTCTCAGCATTAATACAGTGTGTAGGGTATTTACACCTGTGCCTTAGCATTAATACAGTGTGCAGGGTTATTACACCTGTGTCTCAGCATTATTACATTGTGCAGGGTTATTACACCTGTACCTTAGCATTAATGCAGTGTGTAAAATTATTACACCTGTGTCTCAGCATTAATACAGTGTGTAGGGTTATTACACCTGTGCCTCAGCATTAATACAGTGTGTAGGGTTATTACACCTGTGTCTCAGCATTAATACAGTGTGTAGGGTTATTACACCTGTGTCTAGCATTATACAGTGTGAGGGTTATACACCGTGTCTCAGCATTAAACAGTTTTAGGGTTATTACACCTGTGCCTTAGAATTATTACAGTGTGCAGGGTTATTACACCTGTGCTCAGCATTATTACATTGTGCGGGGTTTATTACACCTGAACCTTACATAATGCAGTGTGTAAAATTATTACACCTGTGTCTCAGCATTAATACAGTGTGTAGGGTTATTACACCTGTGTCTCAGCATTAATACATTTTGTAGGGTTATTACAACTGTGTCTCAGCATTAATACAGAGTGCAGGGTTATTATTACAACTGTGTCTCAGCATTAATACATTTTGTAGGGTTATTACACCTGTGTCTCAGCATTAATACATTGTGTAGGGTTATTACACCTGTGCCTCAGCATTAATACATTGTGCGGGGTTATTACACCTGTACCTTAGCATTAATGCAGTGTGTAAAATTATTATACCTGTGTCTCAGCATTAATACATTTTGTAGGGTTATTACACCTGTGTCTCAGCATTAATACATTTTGTAGGGTTATTACAACTGTGTCTCAGCTTAATACATTGTGTAGGGTTATTACACTGTGTCTCAGCATTAATACATTTTGTAGGGTTATTACACCTGTGTCTCAGCATTAATACATTGTGTAGGGTTATTACAACTGTGTCTCAGCATTAATACAGTGAAGAGGTTTTTTAACTGTGTCTCAGCATTAATACAGTGTGCAGGGTTATTACAACTGTGTCTCAGCATTAATACAGTGTGTAGGGTTATTACACCTGTGTCTCAGCATTAATACATTGTGTAGGGTTATTACACCTGTGTCTCAGCATTAATCAGTGTGTAGGGTTATTACACCTGTGCCTCAGCATTAATACAGTGTGTAGGGTTATTACACCTGTGCCTCAGCATTAATACAGTGTGTAGGGTTATTACACCTGTGTCTCAGCATTAATACATGTGTAGGGTTATTACACCTGTGTCCTCAGCATTATCAGTTGTAGGGTTATTACACCTTGCCTCAGCATTAATACAGTGTGTAGGGTTATTACACCTGTGCCTCAGCATTAATACAGTGTGTAGGGTTATTACACCTGGTCGCAGCATTAATACAGTGTGTAGGGTTATTACACCTGTGCCTTAGCATTAATACAGTGTGCAGGGTTATTACACCTGTGTCTCAGCATTTTACATTGTGCAGGGTTATTACACCTGTACCTTAGCATTAATGCAGTGTGTAAATTATTACACTGTGTCTCAGCATTATACAGTGTGTAGGGTTTTACACCTGTGCCTCAGCATATATCAGTGTGTAGGGTTATTCCCCCTGTGTCTCAGCATTAATACAGTGTGTAGGTTATTACACTGTGTCTCAGCATTAATACAGTGTGTAGGGTTATTACACCTGTGTCTCAGCATTAATACAGTGTGTAGGGTTATTACACCTGTGCCTTAGCATTATTACAGTGTGCAGGGTTATACACCTGTGTCTCAGCATTTACATTGTGCGGGGTTTTACACCTGTACCTTAGCATTAATGCAGTGTGTAAAATTATTACACCTGTGTCTCAGCATTAATACAGTGTGTAGGGTTATTACACCTGTGTCTCAGCATAATACATTTTGTAGGGTTATTACAACTGTGTGTCTCAGCATTAATACAGAGTGCAGGGTTATTATTACAACTGTGTCTCAGCATTAATACATTTTGTAGGGTTATTACACCTGTGTCTCAGCATTAATACATTGTGTAGGGTTATTACACCTGTGCCTCAGCATTAATACATTGTGCGGGGTTATTACACCTGTACCTTAGCATTAATGCAGTGTGTAAAATTATTATACCTGTGTCTCAGCATTAATACATTTTGTAGGGTTATTACACCTGTGTCTCAGCATTAATACATTTTGTAGGGTTATTACAACTGTGTCTCAGCATTAATACATTGTGTAGGGTTATTACAACTGTGTCTCAGCATTAATACATTTTGTAGGGTTATTACACCTGTGTCTCAGCATTAATACATTGTGTAGGGTTATTACAACTGTGTCTCAGCATTAATACAGTGAAGAGGTTTTTTAACTGTGTCTCAGCATTAATACAGTGTGCAGGGTTATTACAACTGTGTCTCAGCATTAATACAGTGTGTAGGGTTATTACACCTGTGTCTCAGCATTAATACATTGTGTAGGGTTATTACAACTGTGTCTCAGCATTAATACAGTGAAGAGGTTTTTTAACTGTGTCTCAGCATTAATACAGTGTGCAGGGTTATTACACCTGTGTCTCAGCATTAATACATTGTGTAGGGATATTACAACTGTGTCTCATCATTAATACAGTGAAGAGTTTTTACAACTGTGTCTTTACAGAGAGCAGAAAACTTTCTTCTGCTATTCAGCGGACTGGCCCCCTTGCAAGTTCTCCTTATATGTGTGCGCATCATTTAGACTTAAAGGGACAGGGTTTATCAGCGTCCTGAGGGAGCAAAATGCAGCTAAGTGCACACAATTGGACGTTTCGACCAGATCACCATCACAGTTTGGCTGGTCGTGTAGCAAACGTGACCGCACACCAAACAAAATCCAACCTAATTGGTTGAAATACTGGAATAACAGTCCGTAAATTTAATATATCACCTTGTGTGTACCTAGATTTCGTGGTTTTTTTTTTTTTTTGGGGGGGGGGGGTTGTATTCTCTCTGGGAAAACTATGTTTCTGTATTGGCAGCTTTCCTCTCCTCTTCCTACACACTGCACTGCAAGACACAACACCGTTAGATTGGTAATTGGAAGAAATATTGATGTAAAACCAATATTTCATCAGTTAAAAACAAGACACTAATTAGCCCTGCTTTTTTAAGAAGGCAAGGTAATGGCTGTTTTAGTTTACAGAAAGGATTATAACATTTGACAGCCGATAAAGATTGCTTTACCCAGCCAGTCCTATTCCTGGTGCTTTGCAAGAAATAACCTGCACAAATGGGAAAAGGTCAACAGAGACAAATAGTATTTATAAGTTATATAAGACTTACAGTATCTGTTTACATTCTAGTCCCCTGTGGCTATACCTGTGATATTAAAGAAAATATGTACCTAGTTTATCTTCTATTTTTTTTTAAGCAGGCGTCATAGTCTGAAGGTTTTATTTATTGCATTGCCTTCCCTACATAATTTCTATATAACCTACCCCTGTGGTGAATTTCTATGGGAGGAACTGTAAGATTATAGCCTTATAATCGTACAGTTCCAGGAGGAGAAGAAACCAGAAGCCAAAAAAACAGGTTATAATAAATAATGCACCCCCAACTGTAAATTATAATTATATTAGAAGTTACCTTGGAGTTCCATGCCCTGTATAAAAGGTACTCGGCCTGCGGCCTCGTGCTTTTATATGGTCACGGAACTCCTTGGTGACTTCTAATATCCTTATAATTTACAGTTGGGGGTGCATTATCCACTATATAAGACGTTCATACTTGTCAATAAAATCACTCATTGTTTATCATGTGCAATTTCAGGGGAAACCTATTTAACCTTTTTTTTTTGGTTTTAGAGAAAGTATCTAAACTATGTACAGGGAAAATATTTAAAGGCGGCTATCTAGAGGATTAAATTATTTTATACACAACACACATACAAATAAAAATAAAGTCTAATTTGGAAACTAGAACCATTTTAATTTTGAATTTTGTAAATAGTAATTGTTAACCTAAAATTATTTTCATGATATAAATGACAGACTAAGGCTACACCATGACGGATGGCAACTCCCGTAAAAAGTGCTTGAGCATTTGTTCATTACTGTCCGTTTGTGCTGTGATCCATGCAATGGGGCACAATCTGATGCATTCGACCTGCAAAAAAAATGGTGATTCCATTCCTTCTAAAAACGTTTTTTGTTAGACTGGCATGCATTTCTCACACTCAATTGTGAGAGACTCGATAGAGTGGCCTAGCCTTAAAACCAGTATCAATGTATTTCAAAGCAATTCCAAAATAAGGATGTGCAATAAAATATTTTTAGTACAGAGATCCCTTTAGTTACTGCCCACTCCCCTAATCAGTGACCTTAGACATGCTCATTCACACAGAGAGTACTTTTCCAATTGGCTACATTGTATCTCTTGTACTAAAAGCAAGGGTGAAATTTAAAGTAACTAGAGGGTTTACTATGATGAAAATTGAAACATTGTCCTGGAACAAGGCATATCTTTTGAGAGGTCTCCCTTAATAATTTTCTAATATAAATATAAAGAATTTATTTACATAATATTAATAATGTTATGCTATTTGGAAAATCCCTCCACAGGAGAAACAGGGATCAGCAACTCTTTATACATAGGGTGCATGGGGCATTTGTGGTTTTACATATCACTGCATTAAAAACATTCAGGGATATTCAATAAAAGTTCTTATTGTTTAAAATGGTGCTAATTTTGCCCCAACCAATCAGATGTTAGCTTTCAAATGTTACATAATTTCTGATTGGTTGGGGCAAAATTAGCACCATTTTAAACAATAAGAACTTTTATTGAATCTCCCTGATTCAATATTGTGTTTACTATTAACTAAAGTTCATTTGTCAGTGACACTCTGCTATGTAGCCAATGGGAAGACACACTTCTTTGCAGAGTGTGTCTTCCCATTGGCTACATCGTGGGCTGCTAGAGAGGACCGGAACGGGGAGGGAAACTTAATATAGGTAAGTACAGCTGTTAGGTAAAGTACCCAGGGGTGTGGACTTAGCGGTTTAGTTCCTCACCCTTGTTACTATGCAGGTGTGGAAAAAGAGGAGTGAGGGGGGGGGAGTATAATTGTCCTTTTAATGTTTCACTGTTGCAATAGATGCCAAGCAAGCAGCCTATTTGCGTTATCCTAAAACCAATAGTATTTTATGGAAAAGGCTTGTGTAAATGAGGGTGCAGTACAGTTATAGTGTGAGACACTGGATAATATTTGGTGACGTGTCCATTTTTTGTAATTAACTCCTGTCAGTGTCTCAGCTGTCGATTAACCCGTCACCGGCCTTATTTGTAAGACCCAGTAGAAAAAAATGTAGTAACCTCATAAAAGTTTTCTTTCCTGGTGCAGAAACCCCCAGCCGATCAATAAAACCTTTCCTTGTAAATTGCGGCGCTGCCCCTTTAAGCTAATTAAACCTAAATGATTTTTGCTTATAGTTTTCTTCTGTGAGTGAGCTCACTAGAGACATTAATTGAACTGCACAGCCAGAGTAAACTCATTAATCACTACCCTGTATTTTTATAAATAGGAACTCGCTCTGCCATTGAATGTGACTCTGCTGTTTGTACTAAAAGTAATAAATTGTAGTTTTGATTTTCTGTGAAGACAGGATAAGTACACATTTGCGAAAGAGCCTGGAAATACGATTCGTGATATATAAAAATGTAGGCAAACAAAAAAAAAATTGTATATTTAAAGAAAAAAGAAAAGTTTGGATTTGAATTTCGCCTTATTCCCTGGGTCCTAATTGGAACCCCAGAACCCCTTGGTGTGTTTGGCTATGTCATCATTCACACGACTGAAACTTGTATATTATGGGAAATAAATCTCTGGACACCCTTAAGAATAAAACTTTCTAATCCCAAGGCATACTGTTTTATCAACTAGACCAATCAAGAGCAAAACTGCATGTTTCTGGCCAGGCCCCTGACACATGGGGGGTTGGGCTAATATTGCACCTTAACTTACAGCTGATCGCAGTACCTGAAACGTGTCCCCCCCCCTGACAGGCTGTAGTTACACCTTTGGCACCACTCCTTTCCATTGCCATTGCGACAACTGCCTCTATCAGCTATCTGAATTGTAGCCTAGTAGTAACTTCAATTTTATTTGGTATTTTATAATTCAATGGGAGATAGTATCACTAGCTGCCATCTCCCAATTCAATTTTCAAGCTGAAATCTGCCTGTGTTTACTTACTCTACCCTGCAGCTTTCTGTCTTCCCCTGTTGGCAGCTCCTCTCTCTTTCTGGTGTTCTGTGCATGCCGACTTATGTGACTCCATGGAGCTCAGTCGGGAATGCTGCCAGCTGCAGGATAGTGCTGGGAGCAGTATTGAGCTGCTGTTTCAGGTTCTGTAATCGTCCTTTTTCCCAGGATGCACCATTCCCTTGAACTGTTCCTAAAATAATTGGCTGTTGAATGGGTCAAACATACTCAGATCTTTACTGAGCTAATGAATAAACCCAAGGACTGAGTCTATAACAGGGAGCCCTGCAAACAGAAAGTCCATAGATATTTATACACAGAGAAATTGTTGGATAGGCAGATTAGGATCATTGAAATAAGAAATGTTTTTTTTGTAAGCATTTATGTATTTGTGCTGAATTTCCCCTTTGATTCCCCCCCTCCCCCTCCCGCACACACAAAATGTCAGGCAGAAATTGCGCCTGTTGGGATTCAGGGGGTGCATATGAAATGAGCTTTAATTTATAAGGACCATAGTTGCCTTTCTATGTCAAATAAGCCCTACTGTAATCATAATTCAGTTGTGTTAGACAAGTCCCACAGGTAAGTGCGTTGCCCCGTCCTTCCTATGCTGTTCCCATGTCCCACGTCTCTGAGCACTTGCAGAAATGTTCAACGGCTTTTGATGTCTCTGGGGTCAATTTGTTTGCAGATGTTACAAACAACTTTTCAAAGAAGTCGCCCCCAGTCCCCTCACAGTGTGATCAGCAAAAACAGGAGAGATTAGAGCGTTCTTGAAAGGATCCTGTACTTGCATAACCAGAGGGCCTTTCATTGCTATGCAAATAGAGAGCGCGTCTGCAAGAAAATGACTTGCACGCTCCCTAAGATCCGAGCATCTAAAGGCAATTATATAACATCTTCTGGAGGTTAAATCAGTTATTTCTAGAACAAAAGCGCATAAAGGAACCTGGGCCTGCTATAGACTGTGAGGCCAATAAACTGGGGAGGTTTCCGATACACAGAGCTGACAATCTAATTAATGTTTTAGAAATAATAAACAGGTTGTCAAGGCAATGAATGAAAGCTGTGTCTGCCTTCTCTAGGGATTATACAGAAATCCAGCTTCAAAGCAGAAATAAGGTGGAAATGTGTCCTGCTCTGACCTGTTGGAAACATATAACCCAGTCTTGGCCTTGTGTTTATGCTGCTCAGCTAGACAGTGGAAGAATCAGGTTTTCTATATTTATACAAAGCTCCTTCAAGAAAAAAATTACAGTCCTGATAGAATGAAACCAATTATAATCCCTGAAAAAGAAAAATCCTAAGTGCAGAATGATTGATAAACACATGGGTATGCACACATGCACTCAAACCCACACGTGTGATCAGGACAAGTCAATTGCTGTTTGATTGATAGGTTGCAAGACCAGGGCACATTTTTAATCTTTCAGATTGCATAGGACCAGGGTGACACAAACTGCTTAGGTTTCTACATGTATGTATATTTTCTGTGACGTCAGGAAGTATGCTGCAAAAGGGGCACATACTGTACATCCAAGAAATGTGCATGACAGATTTTCCAGCGAATAAGTGACAATGATCTGAATAGTGTGATGTCATGAGAGTTGTGTGAAAACAAGGCAATAGACTGTTGACTCTAAGCTCAATTGGGCAGGGCCCACTTCCCTTATGTATCACAGTATTGCTGTAAATTAAGTCATCACTTTGCTACACTTTGCATGCACTTGACTTATTACATATGCATTACCTTCGTATGTAATATTTATGGCTTTGTAATGTATGTACAACCCTTTATGCCCATTCTCTTTCTATCACGTAGCATAATGTGCTATAGTCTTGCAGAGATCCTGCCCTAAAAAATGCAGATTGGGACAGCCTTGCTATAAGAGCTGAGTATACCAAACACAATGCTGTGTGCCTGCTGTAAATTCTACCTGCATTGTGCAGAGACCTATTGATGCTTATAACAAATACTACTTTGTGTGGTTCTCTTGGCTTTGACACATACGGTATCCACTGGAGAAAGAACAGACCATCATACGGTGTATACAATATGGGAAAATACTATACCACTGCGCAACATTAATACCACCTGTATAAAGCAATTCTTCAAACAAAGCAGATATAATCACTTTATTAAGCCTTATCTGTCTCTTTAAGTGAGGCTGAAAGTATGGGGAAAAGACAAATCTCCCTGCCTCTATATTGATTTTTTGAATGATTTACCAATTGCTTTCTGATTGGGTAAAATACACAGGGGTTTTGCTCCTAGGCAAACAATTCTAAATCCCCACCCACCAACAACCTTTGAATAATAGAAAATACAATTAATGTCTCTAAATGTCATGGCTGAGCGAAACAACAAATGGTTTGAATTAGGATGGATTAGTGTGAATCGTTCATTCACCAGCCTGCATTAAAGGGGATGATATTACCCAATATCGACTGTTCTTCACCTTTGCCATGTCACCTAGGACAACCCACCAAGTGGATGTTGCCTGTTCTGTATTATAAGTGGATGCTGAGCTGATGAATGATGGATTCTGTATGTAAATAGGTTGTATTGTGTGTCCTTTCCAGCTGAGTGAAACAGAGGTATTGCCAAAGCCATTAAAGGTTGTATTTTTGCCTTGGCAAAGTAGCCACTGCAATCTCGTCAACCTATACATTGTGTCTGCATAGAGTAATGTTTTCCTTTAAATCCTGTCATTAATCAGTTCAGCTTAACAGTCAAAAGGATTAGATACAGATTCTTGTACAAGTCATTCTGAATTGAGAAAGCCAGTCGGATGACTAGCGAAACGTCTTCAAGAACTAAACTTTAAGTCCAGTTGATCTAACTGAATACAACAGATATACCATGACCTGGATGGATGAGAACCTTCACAAGGATTAGATACAGGTATGTCATATAGTCCTGATCACAAAGACACAAGGAGACATAAAATATTCTGGGCCTCATTCACCCTGACCAGCAATCGCTTTGGGTAAATGTTCGTTCTGGTATTAAATACTAGATTTGGGCCAGGGGTTTAACCCAAGCGCAACTTTAACACCAGTTATTAGCTGGCGTTAAATAGTCAAGCTCAAAGTAGCACAAATAAACACCTTTAGACAGATGCACGGGTAACTCAACCTCTGCAAGCAAGGGTAGTTTAGTGCAAGTTAAACCCCTCAATTTACCACTGAGGCCAACGGTAAGTGAGCCCGAAAGTTCCTTCCTGTTGATAGATCATCAGCCAATCAAAAAGATTAATGAAATATTCTAGATTGTGCTTTATCAAAAAAAAATAAAAGGTCTATTTTTCTTTGTATGTGACGGTTAACATGGACTTTTTTTGTAACTGGCCTTCAGTTTATCTCTATACCAGATATTATTGCCTACACAAGAGGTCACTTTAAATGTGACCCATCTGCACGGACTCCAAATGTGTTTGCATTTCAAATGCAATATATTATACTGTTAAGGCTTTAGGTGTCAGAAAGGCTACTGTAGGGAACATTAATAAAGTCTTGACGGTTGCAAGGTGATTTGCAATTATTAAATGAGTTTCACACATACAATGTTCTTGTATGATGTTGTGATAAAATGATTTCTAGACATCAGATTTCGGGGCATTGCTAGGCATCCCTTCAAATGCTAGTACAAAGGGTTTTAATATTGACCAAACTATTGAAACCATTGTCACCAAAAACAATTGCATCAATCCTACAATGACAAAAAGCTATTTAAACATTAGGACTGTAGGAAACATTTAGAGAGCTTTGCAGTTTATGTCCTATGAGAAGTTAATTCTTTAAAAACAACTTAATATTTGAATAAGCTCCCAATTTGTACTATAATGACCAATGTTCAGAACTTACAGTGCGTTTATGAAGACCAGGGGTGCCAAACCCATTTGACCATAAGGGCCTCCTGTGTGGAAGGCACTCACACTGACAGGCAAACACAGACAGGCACTCACACAGACACTCACACAGACAGGCAAACACAGACAGACGCTAACACAGACAGGCAAACACACACAGACAGACACAGACAAGCAAACAGACATACACACCCACACCCACATAAAGGCACTCACACAGACAGGCAAACACACAAAGACAGACACTCACAGACAGGCAAACAGACAGACACGCACATACACACATATAGGCACTCAAACAGACAGGCAAACACACCGACAGACACTCACACTGACTGCAGGGGCTTGACAGGGTTCAGTACAGGAAGGGGAATTGCGCCCCCAACTCTGGGTTTTCCCTGGTCTTACCTGAGGCAGGGTGCAGGGGGATGCAGCAGGTTTGGGCCAGACAGGCTGGGAACCAAGGGGGAGGTCTTGCAAGGATCACAAGTAAAAGATTCAAAGGGGCAGTCCCAGCTCTCAGCCTTCCCCTGCAGCAACGGAGACAGCCCAGCCCCCCACTCTCCCTCAATCTGAATGCCAGGAACAGAGTCTTCTGGCTGCAAGCGAGAGGCATTGGAGATTATGTATGTGTATGTTTTGTTATGTGTGGATACAGTGGATATAAAACCTTTACACCGGGATAGATTTATCTGTTAGTCAAACTGTCATCTGCATCCAGGGGAAACCAAATAGGATAATCCTGCAGGTCTGAGAATTGACCCAGGTAATCCTGCCACATTGTTTGGTTCTTACTTAACAGCAATATTAGACAACCCGAGACCCTATATAGGATCCAGATTAACATGCTAGGTGCATACTAATTAGTATTTACAACAGCAAGTTCCAGATTTACAGTTGCAATGGGGTTAGGACTTGGGAGCACAGGATATGGATTAGCTTTATAGGTTAAGGCTCATGTTATTATAATAGCATTGCCCTAATAATATATAAACATATCATTTTCTCTCCCAGCTTACCTAGAAAAATGGGCGGGGACATGTAAAGTATCTCATTTATAGCCTGTGGCAAAGGAATGTGTCTAGATGTAATACAGCCTAATGGTATAGAGCAAAGTTGTTTAATGTTCACATGTTTCAAAACTCCAACTCCAACATTCTGTTTGCAGTAATGCAAACAGAATGTTTTCTTCTTAATATTCAGGCCGCACAGAAAGGTTTGCAGGGCACATCTTTCTAAGGGGCTTTGTATAGGACTTTTTATGGGCTGTGTATTGCAGGTATACCACTCCTCCTGGCAGTCACAGGAGTTTTCAAGATTTTGGGGGGGTCTCCCACACTTCCGTTAGACCACCCCAAACTCCCGCAACCCGAACTTACCTGGAGCCTCCGCCTCCAGAACTCCCCTTTTCGTCCTCCATTCCCTAACTCTGCCTCCACCCTGCCCCTTTGATGGCGTTGTTGACTTCATGCCAGCCCCTGCACGCCCCCTTCCTACCCCCTCTCTCCCACCTTGTCCGGAAACCACATTTGGCAGGGTGAGATGTCTGGTATTGGACTTTCTATGGGGCTGTGTATGAGGCTTTCTATAGGACTTTGTATAAGGCTTTCTATGGGGCTGTGTATGAGGCTTTCTATAGGACTTTGTATGAGGCTTTCTATAGGACTATCTGTAGAACTATCTATGGGGTTGTCAATGGGAGAACATTCAACATTCAGCTTATACTCAAGTCAATCGGTTGAACTTGTTTTTTAAATAAAAATTGGTACCTCAGCTTATACTCAAATTGGCTTATATTCGAGTATATACGTTAGATGTAATATGTGCTGACTATCCCGTATATATGATTTCATCGCAGTCACTGCTGGTTGCAGGTAGGAATCGAGGAATTCCACTATTAGATTGAATTGAGAAGCCCTCGAGGCTACAATTGACCTAACCGGGGGGGTTAGTGAGTGATTTGTGAATCTTCGGAACGCTGTATATAATCGGATTCCTGAGATATTCCGTGATAAGTTATTTATATGTTTTAGAGGATAACCATCCATTGTGAAATGCAAATGATAATTTGTCATCAATTACCTTTTTAAACCTCAGTGTGGGGTCAGTCTCCAATCTTTGGTAGATGTCATCTTCAGTTAGTTGTAATTTCAATTCCCTAGTATAATATTCATGGTTAAGCAACACGATGGTTCTGTCCTTATCAGTTGTAAGAGTATCGATCTAAGAGGACTTGAGAAAAGACTCCAGGCCGAAACATGTTGCACGCATGTTTGTGTACTAAATAAATTCTTGTTTCACACAGCGACAGTCCTGTTCTATTGCTATTACACTTTACTACTTGTTTATGGACTTGATTATCCAGCATTGTGGAGACTAGAAAAGTGTAAAGCACTGGATTCATTGCTCTGTGTATCTGGATAGCCCTAACTACTAAGGAACAGCTGTAAGAGTATCCAAAGTTTTCCTCTCCTTTAAGGGTAAGTTAGAATGGATGACTGAGTGATTCTTCATGGCCTGAGGTTGGAATTAAGATAATTTTTGATTATGTTCCCAAACACCCTAATTGTTGGTGAAGGGTTAGGAGTAGAGATGGACTAGAACTCAAACTCGAACCCGACTTTGAGCCGAACTATTTGATTTTCGTTATTTTCCGGACTTTCGATAATTATCGAATATGCGAGTAAAATGTCTATTATACCAATACGCAAGTAAATATGGAATATCAAATCCACAAGTAACTTTTCGAACTATTTGACTCCCATTGACTTTAATGGGTCCATTTTTAAACTTTCCATATAGTTCGAAAGTTCAAAAACGGACAGAACTTTTGAAAGTTCGTCCATCTATAGTTAAGAATTCGAATTCGATCTTAGGAGTAGGAACGAACAATAAACCCCTATTTAAGACTTCATTTTCGTGGGTGTTAGCAGGTGTTTGCTAAGGTTGTAGACTTTATAGGTTGTAGACTTTATTTGTCTCTGATGTTTCAAAGGTAACCCTCCTTGTTTTCTGCCCCCCCAAGACCCACCCACGCCTCTTGATGTAACGTTTTCTCCATCCGTTTTCCTTTCCCCTGCCCTGGTAGTTACGCCTAAAAAATATGTGGGTTTCATAGGATCTTTCTCATCCTGTGATAATCAGAAAACACCATGCATATGCAGGTCCAACTCTCTTTTTCTTTAATCAAAGCATTTGAATAAAGGGATCTGTAGAATCCCTGAATAAGACCCATTGAATGTCTAGCTGTGTAAAATAGAAATCCTCCCCATGTTAATCGTGACAAACTGCCGATTGAGTTTCCTCCATAATTAGGGGGTTACCGGTACTCCTAGGATGAAAAGAAGATGAGATACGGATGTGCAGGTATTTCCTCTAGTTAATCAGATGTGTGCGCCTTCTCAGTTGCTTGCCTTTAAAGGAAGAGTTCACTCCCAAAGTATTCCTTTAATGTATTGATTGATGCCTTACCTCCCGTTCTTCAATCAATAGCTCAGGATATGGGAACAAAGATTCAAGAAACTAACCTTTTGCGTGATCCACCTCTGCGGCCACAGTGAAATCCCTAACCGCTTCCTTGTTCTGTCTAACTATAGCGTGCTATAGCTGTACAGAACCAGGAAGCAATCAGGACCTGTCACTGTGGCTGCGGTGGATCGCACAGTAGGTACGTTTCTTGAATCTTTGCTCCGGATCCTGAGCTATTGATTGAAGACCAGGAGGTAAGGCATAGCTCCTTAAACTCCCCGTTTTCAATCAATATATTAAAGGAATAGTTAACATCTGATTGGTTGCGTCCTATTCATGAGATTCTTTATTTTGACATTAAAGGGTATGTCCACCCCTAAAATAGATTTTTAATATGCTGCTCCCCCATGTCCCCCAGCCCCAACCGCATAAATATTTTTTTTAGAAAGCCCCCCAAACTCTTACTTACCTCCCCTCGTTCCTCCGCCGCACTGCCGGCCCTCTGCTTGCGAGAATGACCTCTGCTTGCGAGAATGACCGGCAGCCGCGTCCGTGATTGGCTGCCGCTCAGCCAATCACAGACGCGACTGCCGGTCATTCAGTGCAGCGGAGGAAAGCGGAGAGGTAAGTAAGAGTTTGGGGAGCTTTTTGAAAAAAAAAATATGCGGTTGGGGCTGGGGGACATGGGGGAGCAGCATATTAAGGGGGTTTTGCGCTAGGGGGAGGGATAGTAGAACGGGAGGGAGAGGGAGGCAGAGGGAGGGAGGGGGAGAAGGGCTGCAGTGCGCAAGGCAAATATCTACCGGAGGCAAGATAGCAGGCAGAGCCATGCTATCCTCCTGGTGGTTAGTTTTGGGACTTTGGGGGGGGGGTGGTTTACAGGAGAACCCTATGGAGCTGGGATGTGAGGTAAGGATTAAACTACACTACATGGTGGGGCCAGTAGTTGGGGGGATTATAGTTTTGGGGGTGGACATGCCCTTTAAATGCTTTATGGTTTAAGATAATTTGTATTAGCCATGATCCAATATTTCTAGGTGTAAAAGAATGATACAAAGAGTATGTAGCGTAAACTACATAAAACTATATTAATCAGGGAGGTTTACCCTAAAACAAGAACCTTCCTCCACATCTGGAGAGCTCCATGTTCGATATGCAGTACTTATTATGAACAAAAATGGAAAAATATATTGAGCCTCTGTCCAACATTTCTTGGCTCTGAGCCCAACAACCCAGAGCTGTTGCTTCTCTCTGACCCAACCTGAAAACATTATAGGAAGTCACCCTACAGCTCTAAAGAAATAAAACGAATTCACAATGTTCAGCATATTTAATTTCTCCTTTGCATTTTCAGTAGAATAAGCAGTGAGTAAATGGCAAGCTCTAAATAAAGCATCTGCATAGTTTAAGCACAGATTTCCAGCCCATTCTACAGTCACATAGCAGCCACTATTGTCAGGCACTGCCATCTACTGCGTCCATTCAGTTCCTGCTGTCTCCATTAGTCTCCCAGAGATCACAAATGGAACAGTGTCTCAGGTTAAGCGCTACCCGCGTTGCTGTCAAATCATGTTTGTCCTAGTAGTATTTCTTTGCTGTGTTGTAGACTTTGTAAAAAAATCCAGAGTATAGAAAAGAATTAAAAAAGGAACAAATGATTCTTAGTATCGGTAAATCCAGGTATCCCTATCTAAATAATAATAATAAAGGGCACTCTCTTAAGAGATGACAGATAAAATCAAAATAAATAGGACATATTTGATATATAATAAGGCTCAGGGCCACAGGTGACATTTTGATGCCAGGAGAAGTTAGCTGTATAGTGTTCTCAGTAACTGCACCTCAAAGCGAACTGAGCAGGTAGTATTTCTCCAGGAATAGTCATTGTTGCAAAGATCTAGAACCAAATTCAGGTCTAGGTGTCAAGCAGTTAGTTAATGCGATGTACAATAAATCTTTGTGACTCACAATGTCTAAAGAAGTCTCTCCAGGATATGAACTATAATGTCCCCAGGACATTGAACAATAGCGTCACCCACCCAAACCTTCTTCATTCAGCTTTTCGCCAGACTGTACCACATCAAGTAAAGGGTCACCATTCTGAGATAAAATTAATTTCTTGTAACCAGGCAATTGTGTAAACCTCAACTACTTCATATTGCAAGCTATATAGGTGGGTGACTGTGGGGACATAACACTGTAAAGCCTGGGAGATATGATTATGGTAAAAGTGATCTATTTTATTAGAGGTGAATGTTAAGTGGAATAGGCTTGCACTTTTCCCAATTCTCCGATCAACCACTCGACAATATCAAGCAATTTATCAAAAAAACAAAGATTGGGGACAGATAGAAGATTTTCCATCAACCCCATCTTTAAGTCCCTGTCTTCCGCAGATTTCAAGGTTAAATCTGATCAGAAGAACTTTGATCAGTTTCGATTTGATTTCCATACGTTTTGCCCGATCAAAAAAAATCTGCCCGTGTATGGGTACAGTAGCGATTCAACAAACTATACCTATTTGGACACATGCAGCAACAAGGAAAAGTTACATCAGTTCACTAATCCATGGTAACTAGTGCAGTTAAAAAGCTGAACATTGGGGGAATGGAAGTCTGGGACAGGCTGGGGTTGGGCTGAGCTAAGTAGATTTCTACCCAATACCCTCAACTGCAGGACAAATGCGATGTTCTGGATGTTGTTCTGTGGCAAAACCATGACTGTTGGGGGTTACGTATTTATTGCATTCGTTGCATATGTTCCTACAAACCCTTTCCATGTTGGAATGTTAAGCTGTGGACACACCCACACTATCCAAAAATTTGGCCTGACCGACATTTCAGTGTATCGGTCTGTCAGGACAAAATATTAGATGGTTTCTTTGGCCAGGCATGGCCAACGTCCGACCATTCGTTTGTTCGAATTATCAAATCTGTACATTTCAGGCTCTGAAAAGCTTCCAAGGAGTTAAATAACTCAGACTCTACATTGGCCATGTCTGTGTTGAAGATAACATAGAACCTGACATGAACAGTATCACGGGGCACAGCAGGGCTCACTAACAAGATAAATAAATGCCTCTGATTGTCTGCGTGTTTACCAGGATGAGAAATCTAGTGTTGTCCCAGAAGCTTGCAGGGAAAAGCTTTCTCTCTAAAGAAAATGCACAATTAATTGGAAGTGACAGGGAGAAAATGATCTAGCTGAATGCTTTGATAAGCAATCAAGACTTAATAGATCAGGAAATATAATTGCTTATTTAATTATGCCTGGAGAGGTGTTACTTTATGTGTTGTAAACATGGGGGAAATAATCCAGTGGCAAGGGCATCTGCCATTCTCAATATGTATGTGGGATGAGCTGATTTCAATTGACATACAAGGTGAGAAAGATCAGAGAGGAAGGATTACGGCGGTGTGTGCACACCAAGAAATCTCATTGTCTAGCCATCCAGCCGAGGAGGTGTACAAGGGTAAACTAATAAGTGAACCACGTAGAAATACCCACAGAAAGTGAAAGCAGTGACAGATCATACACTGATGCTATTCTATACCCTTCCTTAAAGTAATTCAAACAGTAGATATATTTTTATAGATTTATTTTATAGTTGCTGCAATTTGTTACTATACCAGAGATGTCGAAACTGGGACCCTCCAAACTGCAACACCCAACATGCCTTAGTAGCATACTGGAACCAAGGCATGCTGGAAGTTTTAGTTTACAAACTTCTGGATGGCCGCAGGTTCGATATCCCTGTACGATATTGTTATATTTTTTAATTAGAATATTAAAAAATAATACAATTATTTTGTTGGCCTTACTGTTATAAATAGAGCTCAAAAATCCATCAATTATTCAGTAAGTTAAAATAGATTTTTCTTACTTATATCCCTAAAATTAAAAATATAAAAAGACCCAGGTGACTGCCCCCTCCTCTTTTGTATGACCTGGGCATGCTCAGTGTGCTTCACCCGGGGAGAGAGAATAGCTCATCAATCAGCTACTGTATCCCCTTTTGCTAAGGTGTGTTTGTAGGGGGTTAAGAAAGTGTTTGGACTGTTAGCTTTAGTGAAAGATTTTAAAATACTTTCAGGGTAATTTAATAAAAGTTCTTATCGTTTAAAATTGTGCTAATTTTGCCCCAACCAATCAGATGTTAGCTTTCAAATGTTAAATGATATCTGATTGGTTGGGCCAAAATTAGCACCATTTTAAACGATAAGAACTTTTATTGAATAACCCTGTTTATTTATAAAAGCAATCAATTGATAAATTGGTTTAATCAGCACTTACTGGGTTATAAGCCAGTTAAAATGTGATTTAGCCTAAAGGTCTCCTTTAAAATAAGACTTTTATTGGTATAAATTTGACAATAGCCACAATATGCCTGCTAATATTATTGTATTATTTTTCTAATGAAACGCTTCCTTCTAAAGAAAATGGGTGAGGTGGCATTGAATGTAGGGGAGGGTGAACTTTAATTTCACAGTGGGACAGTTTGTAGATGAGACACAAAAATAAACCTAAATGTGGCATGTTCAGGAAAGCTTCCTCTAAAAATGCCTTTGAATGGTTAATCCCAGGCAGAGAAATGCTGTGTTCAGGATTCTGCTAACCAAGGCAAATGTCGATCCTGGACACACTGACAATGAAAATCATGGAATGTTCCATTTGGATGGATTGGCATTACATTGTTTGGAGGTTGCAGTTCAACTGCATCTGAATGCTGCAGTATAAAAGCCAGCAACAGGTTTTTCTCTTGGCATTTTCAGCAGGAATAATATTCTAGAGATCATTACACAGACTGATGAAATCAGATGCCCTTTCACTTTTATCGGGTTCCTTTATATGCAGAGCCATAAACAACACAAAATAATTAGAAGTGAGATACAGGAAAAGAGGGATTTATCTGCAAGGTGCACAGATGAACTACTGTCTTTGGCATTCCGTCAGTCTGTCTCGTAGAGGGAGCCAATATGATCAGCCGCGTGAGATCCCCAAACCGCGTGGGATCGTAATCACATTCTACGGACATAGGCTGAGGCCACACTACAATGCACCAGAACGAGCATTAATGATGAGATTCCCCAATGTTGCACAGTCAGAGCACATGTGATCATACAAAAAAATTGGTGTGGCCAGACCAATTGGCCAATACTAGTGTGCACTTTTTAACGTACAATTGGATCACAATCACGCATTAAAACACGGTAGTGTGGCCTAGCCCTTACTGTCCCATACTGACAGTGAAACCATTAATCTCCCCACACACACACACAGCTGGAGATAATGCATCCGGTTCACATTTATCTGTGCCCTTTGCAAGATTTTCATTTTGGAAACATCATACACAACCTTAGATTAATTATAAAGAAAATTCCTCTGGGGTATAAATGAGTGTCCAACGATGCAAGATCAGCACATCAATGTTTGAATAATTTATGAGCTCAGGGCAAGGGGTGGCAAAAGAGATGGCACACAAGGTCCTCTTTGCTGCCCATCTCCAAGGTGACACAGAGAGCGAGCCTTCTTTATACAACAAGCAGTCCCTATAATTACATTTTCTGACTCCATTCTGTAGAGATAAAAGCAACTAATTCATGCTTCATGCAGGCTTGGCCTACAGCCTGCCCAGAATACCAAACTGACAATTATGCTGAATTATGGGAAACTCAAAGATGTAGATTGTTATCCAACCTGATCCTGTACCAGCGCATTCATTTTGTCTTCTTAATGAACTCTGCTGTGCTCTGTGGTTAACCGCTGGTCAAATCCAGGAGCTGCCTGGCCTGCGATAAATGAAAAGATTCTCGTCTGGGTCTCTGTCCAAGCGTAAATCCTGATACAAGACCCTTCAATACTTGATCTGAGATTTTATAAAACAATATGTTGCGGTGTAATTAGAATCAATATCGGCCACTCTCTCCTTAACGTGGAACGACTTCATTCAGATAAATTAGTTTGGAATCCTTTCAGGGAAAATTGCTCCATTATAATATAATACATAAATGTCATGGCTCAATGGATAATTCAATGATAGCAATTCATGTGTCAAGCTCTTTGAAGAGTCACTGTATTTCCCTGCCCCTTATTTAGATTAGATTGTCAGCTCTGTAGATCAGGGACTCAAACCATTTTAGTAAATTCTTTAAAATGTGTTTACAAACATTATAAACCTCTACCAATCAAAAGGGTCAGTTAAAGATACTACTATGATGTTTAACGTGTGACTCTCCAGCACTTATTAAACTACAAAGTTGACACTTCTCGGAATACTGCAAGAAGGATTCTGGGAGATGCAGTTCAGAACTGTGATTGGTTGGACGTTCTATTTTAGACTGCAGCCCCCCTTGCTATGGCCAATCCTGGGCTTATCAAAGAATTCTAGAGCTACCAGTTCCCTTTCAATTTACAGTAGGTGGTCCATCATACCATGTTTTATTTTCCAAATACATTGCGTAATAGACACGGATAAAAGTACAGGGTTCTACAGAATCCAATTAACCAGGGAATGGCTTTGCTGTCTGACACATTTTCCCATTCTCCATGTAAACACCTCCTGAGTACCATTCAATTTAGCACAGGAGCCCATTAGCCAGTGCACTAAATGCTTGTAATCTCTCCATGAGAGCTGCTAAAAACGGAGAGACGTTTTCTCCTGTCTGTCACTTCTTCTGCAAGTGACTAATATGGTGTGGCCCCCTGTGATCCTATCAACCATTGATATGTCTGCCAGGAAACCAGTGAAAGAAATGACAGCCAACAGTGCTGTGATCACCAGAGGTACTTTGGCTCATTATTAGAAATATACAAGCTGTGTGATGATTAAAGGTGCGGTAATGCTGAACATCTGTGTTTTGTTACATGAATGGAGATGATTCTACACTATAGGCAATTTTTCAAGATCCATATGACATACACCTAAGTATATATTAAATTTGCAAGTTATGACTATCCTGTAAAATGATAGCTTACTCCCAACCATACCATTTGGCCAGGAAAGAACTAATATGAAGGGTCTGCCCTGGTATCCTGAATAACCAGCTTTGTCCCGCCAGGGGGTGGAGGGTTGGGCATTAGGAGTGAGGCTGTGAAGTCATGGGTGTGGCTGGTGGAGCTTCAGTAGGCCCCCATTGGCCGGTTGAGAGGAGGTATATTATAGTCTTATAAACAGTGCTTAGCTTGGTCTTTAGTTTAAATCACAGCTTAGCTATATCATCAGTGTCACATGACTCACTCATACCTGTGTATTACAGATAATAATGCACCAACCTACTTTCAAATCTGTGGATATTTAGCTATGTGCAGACATGTACACAACGAACACCCATTTTGCCTTACAATTCATTGTAGTTGATCCAGCAGGTCAAGTCGCTAACGACAACAAACCAAACGAACATGCACAAACACATTTCTGGACAAAATGGCCATTTGCTTACCATCAGGTGCACAATTGGACAAATGTACCTAGTTTAGGGCTTGTTTACACTAGAGCGCATTTAGGTGCATCACAGCAAAACGCAGTGCAAATACAAATGAATGGTTCACATGCAACGCACCGAATGCAGAATTTTGGCGCGCTAACACACAGTGTTGCCATTGAAAATATTGCCATGTGTTGTGTGTTAACGCAGCAGAACAACACACACAATCGCAAATGTGATGTTCCGCTGCACTCTAGTGTGAACAAACCCTTTAGAAGCCACCTTAAAAGTCAGTGATCTGTTTAAAGCTGGGTATTTGTGGGTGAAGGCAACCGGTCTGGATCAGACGAACAGATGATCGGCCATATCGGAAAATTACGGAAGATCGTGTCCTATGGGCCACACAATCGTTCACGGCGAACTGTCGGACATGGCTACTTTTGCTGAGACTGACAGTATTCTTTTAAAAAGTTTGCTGGTGTGTACCAAGCCTAAAAGAGAAGAGGGGGTAGGGACAGAGATTGTCTGCCCGGCACTGTTCTCTTTATCAGTTTTCTTCAGGATAAGATAATGAGGCATTTCTCTCTGGAGTGTTGTTATTCTCGTACATCATAATTATATCTGGCCTGGATAGTCTACAAAGAAAGTAGCCCAGGGACAATGGGAGGGGAGTTTCCAACTGATAGTTGTGCAATGAAATGTCACTTGGTTGTCTTTATTTGGATTAACAACTAATTAGTTACAAAATATAGAAAAACACAATGTTCCACATACGCACATAACTTCCACACATTCTAAAACCCTCCTTGGAGCTAAAAGATGAATTTTAGCTCTTGAGTAAAGGTTACAAAATTAGCCGCTATTAAAGGAGAACTAAAACCAATTTTTTTATACTCCAGAATTTGAAAACGACCCCCCTAAAAACACCAATAAGTTGTAAAATCCCACTTCAGTAAATTGTATTAAAGTAAATGTAAGCCTGTTAAGAAATGGATGAAGTATCTGTGTGTATGTGCAATGTCAGACCACACCTCCTGACCTCAGTCACATGCTTCCTTGCTTTATCTGTCCTGTAAAGGGATTGGCTAGAGATTATTAATCTTATTATTAATCTTATTAATGGGGCCAACAAGTTTCTGCCATAGCAGAGCATGTGCAGAACACAATGGTCGTTGACCAAACTGTGTGATACTGGAATGCTGTGAAGTAAAGCACAAACCTTATAACCTTATATATATCCCAAAATATGCCAAATAAAACACATGCATTACTTGTCCTTTTAATTGTAAATTTCTAATTGCCCATTACTGGAAACTATAATTCTTCCTATCACTGTGCCATTTATTTTTGATATCCAGTCTGAAACATCTTACATTTTAGCTGTCAATCAAGTACATTATTATCATAAACTATTTTGGTGTGTGCAGTTTTGCTGTAGCTGAAATGGTGACAGTTGTGCGAATTGCATGGTGGAAAATTCCCTCTCCCAGTGCTGCCTCATGGTGATTACTGAGCATGCTTGTCAGATAGTCTGTAAAGAGGGAGACATAGCCTGAGCAAAATTATATGCAAATACAAAACGCACGGGCTGTATACACAAATTTAAGTACAGGTTGTATAAGTACATACGCCACATGCAGGTCGGGACACAAACCTTTACTGTGGTACCTTTAAATTAGCCAAGTCGTTAGCCCATATCCACCTGCATTAACTAAGTTTTTGAATAGGGTGTGTGTGTGTGTGGGGGGGGGGGGTATTTTCATGATAAAGCTTAAAAATAGAATGTGTCAACAATTCGTCCTTCCTCTTATAGTCATATAGCTAAACTTATTTTGCTCTTTATTGCTTATAAATGTTGTTCCCTTTCTGTATTGCAGCCATGATGTAAATGCATGCCCCTTTCTGCTCCTCTGTGACATTGATTTACCTCTTAATATTAGTTTTATTAAGGTAAAGAGGAATAAAACTCCCACTGGTACCACAGGCATGATGTAGAAGTATGGTAACCCACAGCAGCCAATCAAAACATTTTAAAAGCTGAACAAAGTAATGCAAATATTATTGGTTGCTGTGCACTACTGCACTGATACAAATGTTGTTTTTGAACAACCCTCACTATGTGTTAAGATGGCATCTTTTGGTTATTATTGACTATATAGACTGGATGGTATTCTGAAGCCCCTGTTTTCTGTCCACAGGCCAGGTACAGTCAGGTGTCCACAGTGCAAGCTTCCCTTTGCTGACCCAAACCTTGAGCTGAGCTGAGGCCACATGCCTAGGAGGTGAGAGTTATTTTGGTCTTCGCATTAGCGGACACCCGGTTATTGCAATCAAGCATGCCTGTTTTCTTCCCTTTAGTTGCATGGCACAGTTACACACACACCCACAGAAAAGGTAAATCAGTGAGAACTATCCAGGGCTGTATTTAGCGAAAGCTGCACACTTGAGAAGAATATTTACTTACATTAATAATAAGGGTTATTCAGGTTGCATCTGTCAAATGAGTAAACTTATACGAACAATACACACACTGTAAAAGTTGGAACTAATTTTGAAACCGTACATTGTGTAAATAGTTACTTCCATACAAGCAGAGGATTTTACTATGGACATGGTGATTGTAACAATAAACAATAGTCAGACAATTAGCTTTGAATGTAGACATTCCTTTGGGGTGTAGATATCAAATGATGTGTTTCTTTTTTATTTCTTTTAAATGGAAAAATACTTTTACATAATGTAGCCCACCTCCAATTGCCAACTTCGTTTTGTAAAACAAACCCCAGAAATATACTTACACTCCTTTGTTCCTTCGACTGTCTGCTCCCGGCCCTCTGCTTGCTGGAAGTTGCAAACAGGGGCCGGACCAGCATCCATGTCTGTGCCGGCTATGCAGAGAGTGGAGGGAACCAACGGCAGTAAGTCTATTTCTGTGTTGTTTTTTTACAAAACTAACATGGCGGTTGGTGGTACGCTGGGTACCCTACACTACAGATTAATGGTAGGGAATACGGTGGGTGGGAGAAAGGGAGGGGGGAGGGCTCCACTGCACATGCCAAGGTCCTCAATGAGGGCAAGAAAGTAGCAGAGACTGGATGACTCACAGACAGCTCCTACTCTTCACTTTTTGGAACTTTGGACAGACACTGCAGGTGAACCATAAGGAGCAGAGATGTAAGGTTAGGATATTCTTACACTACACAGTGGGGCCAGCACTGGGGCAAATTATAGTTTGGGGAGTTGACATGCCCTTTATGTATTAGAGTTCAGTTGAAGGTGATCTGTGGTCCTTAAATAAAAGACATCCATACACCTTTAAAATAATTTCTCATTGACCTTCCTTGGGTCTGGAATTAAGATGTTACTATTAAAGAAACATTCTAATATTTATAGAAAACTTCCACTCTCCATGTCATTTCTCTTAGTCCCTCCCCCAGCAGCGTAGGCGTTCACCTTTCCATCTAAACGTGACATCAAGAGAACCTAAATAGACAAAATGGCTGCACTGACGGAGGTAGAGAAGACTTACAACTAATGTGAAGATAGGAAGTATTATCTTATAACACTAACCTCATAATCCCAGACCCCAGGAAGGCCATTGAGGCAAAGATATCAAAGATGACTTTTATAAGAACGTCTTTTGTGTTAGGACCACAATTCTCATTTAATATGGTGCTTGCTATCATTAACCTAAGATAAGCTTGTGTGCACCAGTAGTCACACTATCCATCTATCCAGTCTTGTCTGAAACCCTGTCATTATACAAAACATTTGACTCAAAGCTTTTTCACTTAGTTTGCCATTGATCTGTTGATGTACAGAACAGAAAACGGCAGTCCTGCTATTAACAACAGACAGGAATAGGGAATGGCTTTGATCATGATCCAATAAACGCCCTTCTGAAATTAAACAGAACTGAAATGTTGATTGTGCAAGAACAAAAATTTTATGTTAATTGACCCATATTTGTGCCTTTTATTTTAAGTGCAAATATAGAAACAAAATTGTATGCAATCAATAAACAAATAAGGAATGGAGAGGCTTCTGGGTAATTCCCATGTTACCCAGAAGTCTCTTTGTTCCTTATTTGCATATTAGTATAATATGAGCATATTTGTATGAGTAATATCATGGTCAGGGTCGTACCATTATGACCAATATTTGCAATCATGGTCACAATTGTATAAAGTATTCTACTTCTGCTTGGTATTGTATGGTCGTATGGTAAAAGTGTGGATGGACTTTTATGATAATCCACGGTATCGAAGGTTTCTGCTACCGCATGTGATTTCATGTGCGATTTTGTTGCGTTTGCGTGTGCGTTTTTTTATTAAGTATTGAAAAACGCATGCAATTGCGATTTAAAATGTGGAACGCAAATCGCAAAGCACCCGAAAACGTGCCTTTTTGGTGCGTTAGCATTTTCAATGATCTGGAAAAAATGCGAGCGCAAACGCATGCGCAAAAAAATTGCAGCAGTGTGGCCTAGCCCTTAATGCTATTTTTCCTTGTCGTATCACTGTATAGTAAATTGCCACAAATAGATATAAATTGATGTTTGAACAATGACACCTGTGAACTGTAGGTCATGGCTTCCTGCAGTTAATTGGGTTAGGCTCAGAGTGGATAACCTTTGACTCTCCAGTTTTTCATGTGTTGTCATCCATATCTCTCTACTAAGCATGATACAAAGGACTGTCCTGTATATGAGCAGTTTCTGATTTACAGCATGAATAAGTGGGTTCTAGCAACCAATTAAGTCTTGATTAATCAACTGTGCTCTCTGCAGTATTTGCAGACTTTCTTACTCATTCCAGAAAGATATAGAGGGAGGCTGGCATGTTCTGAGGTGCCCTAATTGGACCATGCTAATATGTCATTACTAAGATGTATTTGCAGTGTTTTGTGGTTTATTTTTATTGGTGCTAAGATTTGTCGATAGAAAAAAAGTAGAAGCTTACAACAGTTCCATAACCTCAGTTTGTCCAGCACACTTTATGGATCCATGAATGATTTAGGACAGGTCTAGCTCTTATTTATTTTCTGTTTGTAATGACCTAAATAATAGGGAAAAGAAAACTCACATGAATGAGTTACTAAAGCTAGGTACACACACTAGCGATAAAGCCCCAATATTGTCAGATCCAACGGTATCGGGGCTATATGGCTAGTGTGTGTAGTGGCTTTTCTGAACGAGCGTGCGGCTGCCAAACGTTCCATTTGCCGAACAGTCTTTTGGGGAAAAGCGAAAATTTCCCTCGGCCCGGGTAGTCTCCCAATAGGGGAGTCAGCCGCGGCTGAGGGAAACACACAGTCCTGAGCGTTCTATCTTTGCTGCGTATATGCTGTGCATAGGGAGAGCACTCAGGACAGTGTGTATCCAGATCTTTAAAAAATGACAGACAGGATGCAGATCCTGTCTATCATCTTTCAAAAATTGGTACTGTGTGTACACAATATTTCGGTCAATCATGTTGAAGTACCAGCTATACTTTTCATTGCAATGAATGGCAAAAATCTCTTCAAACATGGTGGTAAATTTCTGGCCAAATAGCGGGTTTTATTGAACCACACAAACAGTCCCACTGAAATGTTGGATTCGCTACTTTTTCTTCCGACCAGCAAACAACCAATCCGTTTATTGATCAGTAGTCTGTTAGTCTGGAGGTGAGATCTAAAATTGACCATATGTTGATTGAACAAATAAATGGTGAAGAGATGGTCTCTATTGCAAAAACATATCTTGATTCAAATCTAATTTGTAACCCAACTTGTACCAAGGGTGGCCATGGTAACAATGTCGAAGTTCGTTTTCTGAATAATAATAAAAAAGAAAATAATTTAATTATTTGTTAACTGACAGGAATAACTATACATAAAAGTATTTTCATCATTTTCTTTCATCTCTATCAAAGATGTAGTTAACAATAGCCAAAGCTCAGCTGATTTTTAACCTTTGGCCAATTTCAGGCTGTTCACATTTAGAGATAAAGAATAATAAAATAACAAAGAAACATCTAAATAGCTTCAGAAATGTCCCTGTTGTGTTAAATACACAGGCTGATAAAAGAGTGAAATCAAAGCCCCATCTGCCCTGAACACTGTGTGCACAGAGAATGCGTATTGTAAGACACTAGCATCTCTCTAGCTGTCTTACCGCTGGCTTCTGTTCCGCCATTTTTATCAATTAACCTCAATGACACTAATCTCGTATCATTCCTAACAAGCTATCGAGAACATGGAGTTCTGACCCATCCTAAATGCTCTTTCTCTACCTTCTAAACTTTAATCATATACAGCATTTTCCCCCTCATCTTTAGGTCTAACCAGGTAGCTGTGATCTCTTTGTCAATCTGTACAGAATCAAATAGTTTATGCTCTAGTCTGGACTTTCTTTCTCCATCATACTTTGCATACCATTTTATCTTCCCACACTACACATTCCTATATTAGTTTTACACTGAGGGCATCAATAAGTATATATAATATATATATATATATATATATATATATATATATATTAGCAAAAGTGTGCCTGTTGGTGCACAATGGAAATTGTGTGTGTGTGTTTTGATATGTGTGGATATAGTGGATATAGAATCTTTACACAGGTATATTTTAAACTGTTACTCAGACAGTCACCAGCTTCCAGAGGAACCAAATAAGATAATCCTGCAGGTCTGAGAGTTGACCCAGGCAATCCTGCCACACTGTGCGGTTGAAACTAAACATGTTAGGTTAATACTTCTTAGCATTCACCACGGTGGTGATGGTACCTCATATATTAGAACAGAAGGTACCTCACAGTATCATATTATTATAATAGCAATGCCCTAATAATCGTATAAACAAATATTTTTCATCCCCAGTTTACCTAAAGAAATGGATTTATCCTTTATATACTCTTTTATACAGATCTAATTGAGAAAAATTGCTCAGAGCAATTTCTAATAACTGATAACTGATTTTATTTCAGTATTACAGTAAATCCTTATTATACCTGCCTAGCTTTACCACTAAGCAAAAGGCTAAGGACTGCCAATTCAACTTGTTCTAGCCAATCAGTCCACTCCCTAGTCACCCCATCAAATGGATCAGGTTTAAAAATAGGTTTGGCAATTGGGCCTGGTAGAGCTATGGAGTGTAATTGGGGAATTTCATCTGCAGGTACCAGGACAGGAGGATTTAAATCAATACTATCAGTAGCAGCCTCCATAGCTTAAAGGACAACTAAAGCCACAGAACAACACTGAACCAGAACGCAGAACACCTTGATATAAAACCAGTTATCTGTGTCTTACCTCTCATTTTCATACGGGCGCTGGGAAATTTACCTAAATATCTTATGGTTTGTGCTTTACTTCACAGCATTCTAGTATCACACAATTTGGTCAACGACCATTATGTTCTGCACATGCTCAGTCCTTAGCTATGGCAGAAACTTGTTACAGTTGGTCACACCCATTAATACTCTCTAGCCAATCCTTTAACAGGACAGATAAAGGAAGGAAGCATGTGACTGAGGTCAGGAGTTTTGGTCTGACACTGCACATACACACAGATACTTCATCCAGTTCTTAACAGGCTTACATTTACTTTAATACAATTTACTGAAGTGTGATTTTATAGCTTATTGATGTTTTTAGGGAGTTTGAGGTGAAATTGGGTACCTTGGTTTATACTCGGGTCGGTTTATACTCGAGTATATAGGTAAGTCAGTGCTAAATTTTATATACATTTACTGATGGTCATTTAAATGGTAACAGTGTGATACATATACACCTTTCCTATGTGTAATATCCTATACCCACCACCACATTGGCAGCTCCTAAAAACTCAATGCAATCTCCTATGGAGATATAAATATATTTATATGATATAAGGGATATATACACATAGCAATGAGGAAAGCACACCATCCAAATAGAGCATATCCAAAAATAGGTTTTTAACAGTAGAAAAGGCTGCAATCATGGGTCTATAAAAATCATATTTATTTTACCGTATACACGATCTACGTGTTTCAACACTCAGCATGCTGTCATCAGGAGTGTATGATGTGTTGGTATTCGGTAAAATAAATATGATTTTTATAGACCTATGTGTGCAGCCTTTTCTACTGTGTGTGTGTGTATGTGTGTGTGTGTGTGTGTAGAACTCGTAGCAAATCTTACACAAATAAGGAGAATAAGGTCTATACCCCACTGCACGTTCTCATCCCTGGGATCACAATAATTAAAGAATAAAGGTGGCCATACACACGCATCTTCCACAGCATGTGTGCTGACAGATCACATTGGTATCATACACAGTACAATCGGGTCAGCTCCCTCTACTTAAAGTAAAGGGAGCCAATACTGACCAACGGAAATTTTCCATCATTCCCGACCAATCGGAGTGCCGACTACGGTCATTCATCGGCACTCTCATCGGTCAGGTACAGACCCTACGCATTGACGATAATAGGTAAATCCCGTTGTTCCCCTATTATCATTCGTGTGTATGGCCACTTTAACACTTTCCTTTAGTTGAGTTCAGAAGGTTCTGGTCCACTTCCTAATTACAGACTTGGGCAATGAGAAGATGTGCTCCTTGCAGAGTGTGTCTTCCATTGGGCCAGGCTAAAGACACTACCTGAAGGTGGAACAGACTGGAACCAGCAAACCAAAATATAGGTAAAGGTTACTCTTTAATTATGGCAGTCTCAGGGGTGAGGCTCACGCAGTCTGTTCTTCATAACACTGAAATTGCAGTGTCCTTGCAAACTTTGTGCATTACACTGCATTCCATTGCAGGTTTGTGAAACTTTTTGAGTTTTGTGTCCTTTTATTTATTATCAGTAGCATACTGTAACTGCTGGGCCTGGTAGCAAAGGAGGCTTAACGATCAGATGTTTTTTCACAAACTATGGGGCCGATGCTATATTAGTCATTTCTGGAAATAGCGTGGTGTAGCCAATGTACTAATGGGTATGGGGCCGATGTAGTACTAAAAAAGTTTAGTTTTACCTGACAACCTTGCGAGAGACTTTAAAGCATTGCGGGATCCCGGTCACGGTAGATGTAACTTTTTTAGTACTACATCGGCCTGTGTGATCACATAAAAAAAACTGACCATCAAGTCTAAACAACTGCTCTGCTTGCTCTAGTGTGAGCCAGAAGGAAGAGGTTATCAATTGTTTTATGTCATTTACATTTGTGTACCAAATATTTGGATTGTAATATATTTAAGAGGCAATGAATTGAGTTTGTGCCTTACATTTACCCTAAAGCTAGGTACACACCAGAAAGATCTTTGAAAGATGACAGACAGGATCTGAAAGATTCAAACGATCGGGCTACACACTGTCCCGAGCGCTCCCCCTATGCACAGCATAGGGAGAACGCTCGGGACCCTGTGTTCCTTCGGCCGCCGCCTACTCGCCTGTAGGGAGTTTACCGCGAGCGAGGGAAATTTTCCCTCTTTTCCGAACAAGCTCATTCATTGGCTGCGCGCTCGTTTGGAAAAGTTTGGTACACAGTACCGATAAAGCCCCAATACCGTTGGCTTTATCGGTACTGTGTGTACCCAGCTTAACACTGACCTTGACATGATATGCTCACCTAGGCACATACACTTTTACACAGCCCATCTTTGCGCATCAACGCACCTACCTATCACTCAGTAACAATCGACACCTACTGGTTGATATGCATACTGGGAAACTTTTTTGTAACATAATAAGGGCTCTTCTCTGCAACATTAATTCCTTCTAATCTACCATGCACTATGCACATAGGTAAAGTACTGATACATATGACTGCTAAGTCTTAAAGTAAAATAACTGACAATCTGACTGGTGTATAACACAATGAAACAATATGGAATGGAAGATATTCAGATTTATAGTGGATAATGCAATAAGAGGTGCAAAAGTTTAGCTATTATATTAAAAGGGTAACTTTCTGCATATCTTTTAAATTTCAGTCATTAGAAACATGTGAATTTACAAGGTTACACGTTGAAATTTTATTGGAAGGACCAATCAAACTGCACCAGTATCTGTTTTAAGGGGATTTTAGCTTGAAAGATGATGCAGCAGTTGATGGGATCCACAGGGCAATATTGCCAGACAGTCAGCGAACAGACGCAACAGGTCGATCAAACCTGTCAGAAAAATGACCCATGTATGCCAGCCTTTAATGTTCCTGAGATCATATTGTAAGTCATTGAAAGATCAGATATAATAAACTAGAAAGGGAAAGTTTAAGTATAAACTTTGAATTTGGCTTGAAAGGCTGCATTTTAGAAGGGAATTTGTGTTTCTGCTGCAGAATTAACACTGCAATAATGGCAATGACGAGGACATTGTTGTTTTTTTACTTACCCTTTAAATTTGGCTGTCACATGAATGAATGGATAGGTCAGTTGGTGTGTGTACCTGTGTCAGGATGGGGATAAAAGACTAACTTTTTTGATGATTAGTTATTGACCAATTTTTTTTTTTTAATATAGTTACCCTTTAAGTATAGCTGCCCTGAAATGGATAAGTAAATCATGGGTGTGTGTACCTGTGTCGGTTGGGGTTTAAAAAAAAAACCTTTTTTGATTTTGATCAAAATTTGTTTTTTGACTATAGTTACCCTTTAAGTATGGCTGCCACAGAAATGGATAATTAGATCAGTAGGTGTGTGTACCTGTGTCAGGTTGGGGGTTAAAAAAACAACCTTTTTTGATGATTGATCAATTTTTTTTTTGTTTAGTTACCTTTACGTACCCTTACCCCATACTCTTAAGTATTAAAACATGCATTTTTTTTGATAATTAGTCAAAATAGTTTTTTTACTATAGTTACCCTTTAAATTTGGCTGTCATGGAAATGGAAGGGTAGGTCAGTAGGTGTGTGTACCTGGGTCAGGTTGGAAGTTAAAAAAAACAAACTTTTTTGATATTGGTCAAAATTAGCTTTTTTGACTTTAGT
Source organism: Hymenochirus boettgeri (assembly GCA_019447015.1). Lineage (NCBI taxonomy): Eukaryota > Metazoa > Chordata > Amphibia > Anura > Pipidae > Hymenochirus > Hymenochirus boettgeri. The sequence goes on from CM033471.1 coordinate 230,786,481, forward strand.
TACCCTTTGGCTGGCAAGAAAATGGTAGGTCAGTAGGAGTGTGTACCTGGGTCTGTTAGGGAGTATGTCCTTTTTGTGTTTACAAACATAAAACTAACTTTTATGAGAAATCAAAATTCTTTTTTTGATTTTATTTACCCTTTAAGTGCCACGGGAATAGAAGGGTAATTTCGTAGGTTTGTGTACCTGTGTGACGTTGGGGGTATGTGTTTTTGCATTTATGACCATATAACTAACTTTAATTGAGGATATATCAAAATTAGTTTTTTTGACATTATTTACCCTTTAAGTCACGGGAATGGAAAGGTATGTCGGTAGGTGTATGTGTTTTTGCATTTATGACCATATAACTAACTTTTATTAATGATTTATCAAAATTAGTTTTTTAACTATAGTTACCCTTTAAGTATGGCTTCCATGGGAGTTGGGGGTATCACCGTTTGTATTTATGACCATGAAACAAGCTGTTTGAAATATCCACATTCGAGGATTGTTACCATTATAGTCTATGGGAAAAAATATACCGTAATTCGTGGATAACGCAATACGCGGATTCCTTAGCTAGGTAATAGCACACTTCTCATATATGCCCCGCATGTCTGTACTGAATTTCATGTCTCCAGCTCAAAAACTGTGGGAGGATATACAGTCCAAAAAAGCGGAAGAATAAAACAGAAGAAGAAGAACAGTAATTTGGCCTTATTTAATAAGAGGTGCAGAATGCTGCCCATGTTCCTAATCTGCATCTAATACAGTGTTTCTCAACCAGGGGTCCCTGAGAGGTTGCATGGGGGTCCTTAAAAAATTGGCAGAAATTGTATGGATGCACCATTTTGATGAATACAGATATATTTTTCTATGTATTTACCGGTATTAATGTTCTGTATGAATTATGTTTGGTGTATTGATGTCTGAAAGATAAATAAAAATAAGTTTTTATGTAAGGGTTTATGTAAGGGTCCCCACAGATAAAATGGTTGAGAAACGTTGATCTAATATTTCAATAACTGTAGTAGACCAGTAAAAAGGTACATTTGATTGGTTGTACCTCCTATTGAATAAGTCTGAAAATGTGTCCATTAAATGGATCAAAACAAAACTAGAATTCTAATTAAATCCATCAAATGCTTGCAAACACACAAATAGATTTTAAAAAAATTAATGGCTTTTCTTAATAAAAACAGCATATTTTCAATAATAAAAATGTATTAATTCTAATAATAAAAAATGTATTTTAGCAGAACAGTAAAAGTGCTTCTTATGCCTCTTGTAAGTGGTTAATAATGGTAGGTAGCAAGGTAAGAGCAGATTTGCATACACTCTAGAGCTGCGTTATTCAGCGCTGGCCCTCGGATATTACTGGCAAGTGCAGGCAGCAACTTTACGCCTGGAAGATCTTAAATCAATTAATCCAAAGGACTCGGCTATTAATAAACCTGATACTCGGGCTGAAGAATCCTGAAAATAGATATGAACCACTTGTGTTAATAAATTATTCTAAACATTCGCCCATGTGTTTTCAGAAACAGACTCAAATGTTCACATGCTTCTGTTTCAATGTGTCATTAGTGGGATTTTTCTGTTAATCCATTTATATGAAACTGTTGTTGGGGGCACAACATTAAAGGACAACTATACTGAAAAAATGACTTTGCCTCATCTTAATCTATAATTGAATACATGAATGTAGCACTTACTCTGAGGTGGGTGTGTTGCTGCATGCCTTTAATACAGTACTTGTTTTGCACAGAGTAAGTATCCCCCATCCCTATTTTAACCACTTCCATCTGACCTGACTTTCTGTGAAATCAAGCATATCAACTGTCAAAAACTCTGTCACCATTTCAGATACAGCAAAACTTTTTAAAGGACAACGCCACCCTCATAAGAACATCTTTTAGAAAGAATGGCCTCTTTAAAATATGTTGATTTATCATACTTTGCCCTATGAATTCATTACTGTATGCCTGCTAGGCTTCTGGATGCCTCATGGAAACTGAGCAATTTAGAAACCTGTACTGAGCCTAGGCATGCTCAGAAGAGGCAGATAGGGAATTAACATTCAGTGATTGGCTGTGATGTCAACTGTCAAATTTATAACTGACAGTTACTAACTGGAAGAACCAGGAAGCAGAAACGGGTTAAAGGACATTGTGCAGGATTTCAGGTTAGATTTATATACTTCGGATTTCAAACTATTACCGTTTAGGGTTTTGGGGGCTGATTTACCTGTATGTAAGTTTTCATTTTGGGGCTGGACTTGCCCTTTAAAGCAGAAAAGTTTATGATTACTTGATCGACAGCTGAAATACAAAATGCTTCATATTTGATATCTAAAGAAGATAGATCAACAAAAAATTGTACAGTGGTGGTTGCAAAGATATATACGGGGAGATTCAATATGCCCCCTTTCCGTCTAAAACCCACGTTAACCCTAAAAAAATTTGGGTTAACGTGGGTTTTGGACGGATTTTCGAGCACAGCGCCATTTCCGAATGTTTTTGGAAATAGCGCTGTGCTAACGATCCAAAACCTGTAGTGTTAAGTTTTGCGCTACTTTGTAGCGTGAAACTTAATGCTATGGGTTATGGAGCGTTTAAGTGCCGCTCCTTACCTTTGCCCGATCCCGCGATGCAATAACTGACGTAATCTCATTTACGTCAGTTATTTTATTGCGGGATCGGGCTAAGGTAAGTTAACGCCGCTGCGTTATTGAATCTCCCCGATAGTTTCCAGTAATGGTCAATATAAAATAGCATTTTTTTCAGTATAGATGCCCTTTAAATGTCTAAATTCAACCTTTTTTTAATGTCCTGATGAATAATGATGTCAGCAGGGAGTTATAGTAGTCTTTACCTGTGTAGAGATATATGCATATCTAATAAGCCTGCTACTTTCTATTTGCTTGTAAATGCTATAAGTGGTGTTGTATTTGTGCAGTTTTTAAAGGAACTGTACTCTGAAAAATTAGTTTGCATACATTTCAATCTAAATGAATACATGTAAGTAGCACTTACCCTGGTGTGTTTGTGTTTATGCATGACTTCAATCAAGTACTTGTTTGCTCAAGCTCAGTCCCTCAGTTCCCCAGTCTCCTGCCATCTGACTCTTTGTGAGGGCAAGCATGCTCAGTAATCCCTATGAGGCAGCATTGAAATTTCCCACCATGCAGTTCTCGCACCAACTGTCATCCTTCCAGCTGAGGCAAAACCATACAATAAGAGTTTATGATAAATAGGCAATTGATTGACAGCTGCAATGTAAGATGTTTCAGACTGGATAACTAATGAAATAGGGGACAGATCAACCAAATAATGGTACAGTGATTTCCACGCGGCTTTTATTTGCTCAACAGCGAGAACGGACGTAATGAAATATAATTATTTAAACTGCAGCTTCTCTGCTGCACTGCTGGGTTTATAAATTAGGCCCCATGCATGTCATACATTTTCAAAACTGAAATTCTACCCTTGTTATATTTATAGTTAGAATAAAATGCTCTACCTCTTGATTCTCCTTACACAGCACCCGGATGGCTTGTTGCTAGGAACAGTATCAATGTGATGTAGCTGTGTCAGTGTAACAGAGCAAGGCGTCGGGATCTTATTGAATAAAAAAACGTGATTGTTTCTATTTTTCCCTTAGACTTTTATTCGGCTGCAATTATCGTCCAGCCTGTCTGTTCCGCTTGGCATTTCTCCTATTAGTCCGAATAACAATAGGATCATCTTGCTTCTGTCTCATGCAGGCAGCTTAAATTTTTAGATTAGATGAGACGTGGCGAAATAAAGAGAGGCACCGGATCCCTGAACAAAATATTATTATTATATATATATATATTTCTTGCTTCGCAGATTGCCTACAACAAGATCCCGGTTCCCTCATTAGATGTTAGCAGGCTCTGCGGTCTGTTTCCCTTTATCTTGTCATGATCCTCGGCTAAGAGAGCTATCACCAGGTAGTGCTTGAAACGCTGGGTTATTTTGTCTGCATATAGATAGGACATATACATAAATTGCCGTCGGTTGCTCTGCTATTCTGTCTGGGAATTTAAGGTGAAAAATAAAAGTCCCTTATTGCGAAGACTTGGATGTATCTTAAATAACCTCAGGAAATTCTACCTTATTAAAAAGGGTTTTCATTAAGATCTTTAACCTAAACAGGGAATCGGAATGAAACTTAATTGAGTACATTAGAATTTAACCAGGTACACTCATTTAAGAATGTTTCTCTACAATACTGCAAACAACCAAACATGAGCACTAGGGGAAGCTATAGAGAATGCCTCCAGAGATTCTAAACAAAGATGCAAATAAAGAAGCACAGTGGTAAAATGGTGCCCCCTTTAAAAATAAAAGTAGGCGTGCTGTTATGACTTAATATAAGACCTTTATTTACATTATGCTATCTGTCCAGTTTTCCCAACGAAAAAAATTTTTTACTAAATAATTTAAAGGGGAACATGTCAACAAATACTTTCTTTCAAGCAATTAGTCATCCTTTTCGCTTAATTTTCCCACTTCACTTCCATAGGAAAGCACATTCTTGGTTGACTGGCACGGGATCATTGTGATCAGGTAAAACCTTAGGGCTGCCAGTCTACCATATTTTTAATAAAATAGTCTAATAATAAAGTAGTATGGATACAAAATGCTATATTTGTAACCTTAGAAGTGCTATCAGTTGCATAAGTTTATGGGTAATGCTCATCCTCTTCTTCCCAAGCACCTCTGCTTCATTCTATGAGACAAATGTTTATTTTAGCTTTACCATTAGCAAAGGAACCGAGAGAAATGGGAAGAAAAGAAGCATCAGTGATTAGAATTGTTTCAATGTAATATACCGTAAATACTCGAGTATAAGTCGTTCCGAGTATAAGCCGAGGTATATATTTTTACCTGAAAAATTTGTGAAAGCCGAGGGTAGAAATTATGACCACTACTGCCTTCTGACTTAGTATTGTTTTGTGGCTTAAGTTGCCATTTAAATGGACAGCAGAATTCCCATACATAAATCCCATACAGTAATAGCCAAATCTAGTACCAGTAACCCCCAATTCCTTGGCACTCCAGATGTTTAGAAACTACAACTCCCAGCATGCTTTGGTTGCTGGGAGTCGTAGTTTCTAAACATGTGGAGTGCCAAGGTTCAATAAACTTTTAATTAAGCTTACCATCATTTACAATTCTCCTTACCCCCTTATAGTAAAGGGCACTCTGATCCTCATATAGTAAAGGGCACTCTGACCGCAATAGTTAAAAATGTCACCAGAGATTTGTAGTTTCAAGCTGTCATTTGCACTGAACTAGCAGCCATTTTACCCTAAACTGAGATGACCTATTAGATTTCCAGAATCCAGATGAGCAGTGACAGTGCTGAGTGAGTCCAGCAGCCAGACTACAGGAAGCAGTGTAAAGGCAGATCAGCTCCTGTAATTTTCTATGCAGATGAAGGATTTTTAACACACCTACTGGTTACTATCGGCAATTACAGCATTTGGATCTAAATTAGGACTTGACCTGAGTATAAGCCGATAAAGATAATTCATTCACTTGGTTGTGAGTCTGAGGAAGGTGTCGCACGGACACCGAAACGTCACGTGTTAATAAACACAGTGTGGTTCTTTAAGACTGGTGTGCACTCTGAATTATCTTTACTGGATTTAAGTGACCATTGGCTACGGTTTTCTGAGTGGCACCCAGCAACTACGGCCATATGTTGCATGTGTGCAGGGGGAAACAAACAGTTTTTGACTACGAGTATAAGCCGAGGTTATGTTTTCAGGCTAATTTTAAAGCATGAAAATCTCGACTTATACTCAAGTATATACGGTAGTAGATAAGTTACATGGGTAATCATTTTTTAACATCCTTTATTACTAGACTTCAAAGGATTCAAAGAATCCTTAGGTGACCAAATCATATGATCGGTATTGATCCGATAAAAAAATTTCTTTTGGTCCGATAAAAAAACGGTTTACGATCAGACGATCGGCCATACACGAACCAATGATGGTACAATATTGGGATTTCTTGATATAGTACGATCAGAATTGGTGCATGTGTAGGCGCCATTAGCCAATCTTACCAACCAATGTGCAAATACTTCAAACAGTAAAATTATATTTCCCATCATCCTTCTAATCAGCATGACATTTCGCAGGGACAGTGGCTGTATGCAGATGTCCTGATATAACCTGTCTGTTTACTCCTTTAATTAAAAGCAGACAGTGAACCTCTCTAGAATGAATGTAAACAAAAGTATCGGATAGAAACTACCCAACCACAGGACTGTCAGCATGTAATTTATTGGTCACTGTAAACAACGCATAATAAGCTCTTGGGACAACTAATCCACACAATTAGAGGCAATTACTATACACTGTAAGTTATCATTATTAACGCTGATAATTTAATAATGACAGCTCCTTGCAGAGCCGGTCATGTGCTAATTTGCACTTGTGTCCTCACCAAGATTCATTGTCTGCGGGATTTCTTTTACTGTGGACAAAAAAAAAATTCTGGGTTTTGCAGGGGGAATTGGAAATGAATCATCTTCCCTCACCAGAAATGAAATATATTCCTATTTTAGATGTAGTTTGTAACATTGCTGTGATTTACTGTGCGCAAAAACATCTCTTCTTGACGTCCTTGTATTGATACTCGAGTAGGAGCTGCTTTACTGCTTCTCACAAATAACGTGTTTTGTATACAGTAGATACTTATTTCCACCTATCAATATAGAGATAATATATACAACCTCATTCACGGGCAGGCGCGGGGCTCTTTGGAGTTAAAGTCACACTAACTGATATTAAATCAACTTTAACTTCATCTTAGCGACACTTGAGCGGGTTTCCCAAAAAAGACACCGGTGTAACAGTTACTCCCAATTTAATATCTTTTAGCATGAGATTTTGTAAAATCAAGTGGTGGGTAAACCCTCTTACACCACATAAGGGAGATTTACCCAGAGTGATTGCGTCTCTGGGTAAAACGTCCCCCATACACTTTTAAACACATTAAAGGATAACTGTACCCTAACAATTTTTTTTAATGTAATGTAAATGGAGCAGGGAGATTGGATTGATTATACCTACCTCACTATATAAATTCTTTAAAGAACTACAGCATGTACAGTTCTTATTTGCCAGGTTAGTCCTGGACAAGTCGTGTATTAAAGATAGTGCTGAAGCCAGGGAGAAGACTGGCAGTATCAGTTGTCTTTGGGCTGTTGCTCCTTACAGAAACAATATTGGGAGATAGGAACTACCAGTCCTATATAAATGTTCCAAGTCATTTTAAATGATTTAAAAAAAAATGTATACACACTATACTCCTTTAATGGCAGGTGTCTTCTTACAAGGGGTGTAACTGCCATGGGCACAGCCCCGTGCAATTTAACCTTTTTTTGTGTGTGTGTGTGCAGTTATTTTCTAGTTACACTTGTAGAGCGATAGTAAAATGGGTTTACTTAATTTACTCCAGAGACTGTCAGTCTTATCAAAATTCTATGCATCAGGTATATCCTGATACCCTTGCATATGTTGGAGGCAGGATGTTGCTGAACTACCACACTAGATAGAATGCAATAAATGAGTTCCAGTGGTTCTTGAACTTAAACAGTATCTTATTTATTATCAGAACAATATTAATAGGGCATTGCAATTAGCACAATAGAGGTGACATAGCGTGGCACATATATCAAATAAATACTCACAAATCAGAGGGATCAGAAACAGCATAAATAACAATCAGCTTGAAAAAGTGCCACCCCAGCTCTCAGGTCTCTGTAGTGTAATCTTCTACCCCTGTATCTGGCACTATGTCCCTATTCTTGGGAGGTATACCAAGGACTCTAGTCCTTACTAAATCTCCTTATTGGAGCTCAGGCTGCTCACTAGCTACCCTACTCCTATCTATTACTCCTGGAGTGATCTATAACATAGACTATTCTCACACTAACTGGGCCTACCTGTTATCTAGGTCCCCTGGATCTACCCTATCCTCTGGGGAAACTCCAGGAAGTAGAAAGAAAAAGAGCACATGGTTGATCTCCCTTTTATAGTTTTATGCAGCGACCCCTAGTGGTCAAATCCTGCCAGAACAAGAAAACTAAAGGGTAACTATATTATCACTAGTTTAAGATTTTTGATTTTTCTAGAAGATCCCAACCATAATGTATTAATGGAGTAAGGGAAGAACACAACCGTATGATAAATGCAAATTTAACGTAAGGATCTAACAGATTGTTCTTATGAAGCTCTTCATATCCAATAAAGCAGCCACTGTATTATTTTTTTAAACTCCAAGTATCCTTCTACTTTCTATAATTAATATCATTCCTTTAGGTTCAATACAGAGAGAACCTGTCAAAGCCCATGAGAGATGGAGGGGGGAGGGGGCAGTCTTATTAGTTCCATTTCCTTCCATCAATGTCCTTTTTGGACTAATAACAGTAGATGTCAGTATTATTAAAACGAGGATCTGCCTGGCACTTAGATATTGTTAAATATGAAGACTTACATATATTTTTAACCTTGTTCATCATCTTTGACGCTGGTCCTGCTGTAACAGGCAGAGGTGTGCGCATCAGACACAGTTCACTTCATAATCGTTCCCAGATTGATTCAGCTATAAATCAGTGTCAAATAAGATGCTAATCAGCAAATCTACATCTAGCTGAGCCAAAAATCCATTCACCTGTTTATGCTGAGATATTTTCACAATAAAGTTTAAACGAATGTAGGGCTGGCCCTTAGGTGATGCAGGGTCCTTCCCTAAGGGAGCATCACCTTCAGTGTTAGCAAGTGCACCTCTCCATATATTGCTTGGGAAATGCACAGCTATATACGGTATTCACATACACAGCTGTGTACTGTATCTGTGTGTGCTCAATACATTTGTCTTTCTTCTGCAGCCATTTCGTGCTATTAAAGCAGCATTTGCTCTTAGCTGTGGTCAGAACCCACTTTTCAGGTTAAATCGCGCTGTACCTTTCATCTTCCCATTTCCAGTGGAAGGATTTATAGAGAAGATTGAAAGAGCGTAACTGAAATAAAAAGAATAGATGGTGAATTGTTTGGAAAAAAAACAAAATATCAACACCGGAATCCTCCTCCGACTTCCAAGTCATTTCTTTTTCTTAAACCCAACTCCCCTCTCTCCACAGGGAATACTTGTGGAAATTGATTTCTGACATTGCTGGATTTCTGCCGGATGTATGTATGCTTGGGTAATCCGCGGGTTTTTTGTTTTAAAATGAGACGTTAACAAAATATTCCTAATCCAGGTCAATCTAGTGTTTAGCATATGTCCATAAGGCTGTGGGCGCACTAGGGTGAACAGAAGAAAGCATGATCGCAGTGGAGTATGATCGTGTGCCCATGTGTGTGCTTTTGTTTGCATACACACGCGCTCCCAAAATTAAACCCAACCAAATCGCATGGGATAAGCACAAAAAATGGTCGCAAAGGGGATCAGAGCGCGTGTATTGAGGCCACTTCCACATAGTTGCACAGGTTTGTGCAATCGCACTAGAATGGCCTAGCATATGTTCAGAGAAAAGACAACAGACAGAAGGGCTCCATTCAACCCAATTCTTTCTGGTGTTGTGTTTATTAGCTTTGTGCCTAGATTATATTGGCCATACTTTTCTGGGTTAATTCTATAATGACAAGTCCAGCATCCCAGCAATCTCTTCTGCCTACAGATAGCTACCACCCTCACTTCTCACCCTTAGGCTGAGGCCAGACTTCAACATGTTTCTGGTGAGTTAGTGTGAGTTGGTGTGCGCTGCGATCGATCGCATTCATTACGATTAGCGGATTGCAGAACAACATAGACAAGCGCACCTAGTGTGGCCAGACTAATGTAACAAAAGAAGAGACGGCACTGCATCAACCAGGAAAAGAACAAGAGAACTCCGGATACAACATGAATGAATGAAATCACAGCTTTATTAACAATACGCCTGACGCGTTTCAGACCTCCCGGTCCTTAATCATAGGCCTATGATTCATGTTGTATCCGGAGTTCTCTTGTTCTTTTCCTGGTTGATGCAGTGCCGTTTCTTCTTTTGTTATATCCGTGGGATTTGGTCTCAAGTGACGGACCTGGGGCACTCTGCACCTGGGTCACCAAGAAGCACGGGTAAGTCCCGAATATATATTGTTGAATTCCTATTGGAAGTGTTCTATCTTGATATCTGGAGGAACGAGGGGTCTGGGGTTTCTTACACCCGGACCACCGCAATAAATAAGTAAGCATTATAAGATTCACATTTCATGAGATTGGATTCCTATTTTTGGCCAGACTAATGTGCACTTTTTAAAGGGTATGTACACTATAAAAATACCTGGATAGCTGTGGCTTTAAATGTAAAGGTTTTTTTGTTTGTTCTAGTAGCCTCCCATACCATAACATTACTGCGTGAATCTTGCTGGTTTCCTGCTCCACTTAAATCAAGTTTTTGGGACATGAGATTGTCGAAATGTACATTATTTCCTTTACCAGGTAATAGACAGACGTTTCACTTGCACGTGTCCAGTGCCGATGACGTCATCGCACCGGCTATGAGAAAGACAAATCTCATGCCTTCCTCTCGAGTTTTTTTAAGGGCAGTCCCAAAAACTTGATCAAAGTGGAGCAGGAAGAGAGCAAAATTCATGCAGTAAAGTTAGGGTAGGTAAATGGGAGGCTATTAGAACGAAAAAACTCAAAACCCTTTATATTTAAAGCCACAGCTATCCAGTAAGCTACAGTTATTTTTACAGTGCACATACCCTTTAATTGGTGATTGGATTGTGCATTAAAATGGTGCAGTGTGGCCTAGCACTTAGGGTGAGGCCACACTGCAACGCACAGGAATCGCGCACAAAATCGCGAGCGTTATCGCACGCGATTGTGTGCGCGATTCTTGCGCGTTTCGCGCTCGCGTTTTGCGCATGCGTTTTCGCCTTTTCACCTTATGGAAACGCATGCGTTAACGCACCAAAAATGGTGAACGCATGCGTTACCATAACGCGAACGGACGCGCAATCGCATGCGCATCGGAAATCGCGGGAATTTTTGCGTTCCCGCGATTTCCATTTTAGCAAAAATCGCGGGCGCAAACGCGAGCGCGAAACGCGTGCGCAAACGCGCGAAAAACGCGCTAGTGTGGCCTAGCCCTTAAGGCCTAAACATAGAGCAACTTCCATGTTGTTAACCCCGAGGACTCCACTAGTATCTTCCGGTGGGTTCTTCTTTCTTTACATCAGGCAGCTGGTGTTGGACAGTCTTTTTAAGCATCCACTGTCATTCCATGTAGCTTTCGTTAAGATATTATGTATGTAGCTCCTCGCACACCCGAACTCCTTTAAATCTTCAGAGGTGCTGCTTCCCCCAACTGCTCAAGCATAAACAGTACAAACGTAATAACCATATAATAGCAGGGAGGCGCACTCAGTAAAGATATATAACAATATTTATTATGAACAAGCGGTGCACAACGTTTCGGGGCTTCCCCCTTCCTCAGGTGCATAAAAAAACACACCATGTGATCCATTAAATTTTGGTATTTAATGGACTGCGCCTCCTAAGATATGAACAAGATATTTTAGGGGGTTATGATGATTATACATTTACAGCATTAATTGTAAAACTATATAAAAAAAAAATTATAATAAATCAATGGGTTTTGCATAACTACTAGATTAGAAAATTTGCTATAAATTCTGACCCATACCCCCCAGACAGACCTGATCTGATGGGGGTGTAGTTAAGGGTGGAGTAGGCATTCCAGTGGCAGAACTTTGATACGCCCTCACCTGCTGATATTCCTCGCAATAAAATGTAATTCTCTCTATGATTGGACCATGTGGTTGATGAAAACATCCCAGGTTAGTTGACACATGCACAGACTGTATTATGGACCACGTTCCATTGTTCTCCATGGTCTAGAAAAATGTAATTTGGTTCCAAACTCTTTGTATAAAGGATTTTGATTCGCTGAGTAAAGTAAGAACATGAAATATACATGTAGACATAGTCCTCTGGTTAGATTAAGAGTTAGCAGGGAAAATGATCTTTAAGTTCCTTTTTAGAAATAATAAATGATCCAGATTTCTAAAGAGGTCCCTGCTGAAATGGAGAAAATTACAGTATACGAATTATGGACGACAATTTATTTTCCCCAGCTGTAGAGTTTTTGTGTGTTTTGTTTACCTCATTTTCTTTTGCAAACAAAAGCCAGAAGCAATGGGGACATATGTATTATCTATACACAAAGCCTGCCAGACGGTTGTAATCTGAGCAAAGAATAAATACCAAATCCTTTACAGACAAATATATTTAGCATTGGGCAATGGGTGTTAAAACTGGTGCAGCTCGTTCTCTGTAATGGAAAAACAATTAGTATGATTTGGCCTCACAATAAGAAGGACATACAGGGAAGTCATACAGGGAAGGTTTGAGGGTAATGAAGGGTAAACATTGCATTGTAAAATATTCCCTCAGTGAACTGTAGCCGACAGTACTCATGCAGACCCAAACCATCACACTCCCACCACCATGCTTTACTGTGGGCAAGACTCCTCACTTGGTTGTCGCCGCACACACTTGATGCCAGCTGAACTAAATAATTTAATCTTGATCTTATCAGTGGACTTGCTTGTGCATCATCTTTAGAAGAGGCTTTGTTCTGGGACAACAGCCATGCAGAACAATGTGATGAAGTTTAGTCTGAGCACTGACAGGCTGACTTCCCACCCCTTTAACTCAATTCATTGGTCGTCTGTGAATATGACACTGAGTATGTGCACTCAACTTTAGTTATCCATGGCGAGACCTGTTCTAGGTGGAACCTGTCCTGTTAAACACCTTATGGTCTTGGCCATTATGTGTCAGCTCAGTTTCAGGGTTCTGACAATCTTCTTTTAGCCTAGGCCATCTTTATGTAGAGCACCAATTCTTTATTACAGATCTTCAGTTTTCTTTACCATGAGGTGCCATGTTCAACTTCCAGAGACCAATATGAGAGAGTGTGAGCGATAACACCACATTTAACACACCTGCTCCTCATTCACATCTGAGACTTTGTAACACTAACGAGTCACATGACACTGGGCAGGTAAAATGGCTAATAAGGTACAATTTAGACATTTTTTACTTAGAGGTGTACTCACTTTTGTTGTCAGCAGTTTATACAACAAAAGTTATTTTCAGGGGACAGCAAATTTACACTGCTAAGGTAGGTACACATTGTACCAATCCTTCAAAGGTAAACACCCCATACTCCTAATAATCGTTGTGTACCTAGCTTTGTACAAGCTGCACACTCACTACTTTACATTGTATCAAAGTGTTAAATCTTCAGCATTGTCTCATGAAAAGATATATGCCACCAAAATAGCAAAAACACTAAAGCAGATTCATTTAGGGTCTCAAACGTAGGGGTCACAACAGATTCATCTAAAAATATGCTCTGTAACAGAAACAAGCAAAATCCTATAAATACAGCAATTGATTTAGGTGGCTCAGACATAGAAATGATTTAGGAATAATAGCATATTATAATAGCTTGTTAACAGAGCTCAATGCCAACAGATGCTGTAAGTACTAATAATATCACAACATGCATCAAAAGGAAATAAATTCAAAGGAAGACGGCAGAATTTCGCCTGTGTTTAATCCATTAATTAGATCACAACTTGAGTGCATTTTGGGCTCACTTCTATGGAAAAAAGACCTAATTAAACATGAAAAAGCTCAAATAGTCAGCTAAATGGATTGTTCAAGCTATATGGTTCTATAAAGAAGGGAGAAATTGGATTAGTTTGCCTTTTTTTATAAAGTCCTGGCATACTTGTAATGTCTGTTTAAATGTATGTACAATGTCGGGGAAAAGTTTCTCAGATTTTTTCAGTAACTTGTTCTGTAACGTCATAGAATAAAATACCAGATTTTGTCTAATTATTAAAAAATACTGTAAGAAGGTTTGATATAGAGAAAGACGCTTTTTAGGGGTATGTCCCTTTAAGCTTGCAGGTGTGTGCACTCAGGTTAAAGTAGTGCGCGCAGACAAATCTGCTGGAATATTAGCACTGCTGTATGCATAGTATAGTATTTGAGGTTGAATAAAGACATACAACCATCCAGTTTAACCTACTCAGCAGTACCCACATTTCCTGCATAACAGTTTATCCAGAGGTAGGCAAAAAAAAAACCACCAGAATTATTAAGGGGAAAAAAATCCTTCCTGACTCCAAGTGGAAATAGGAAATATCCCTGGATCAACTCCCCTTTATGTATCAATACCAGTAACATGCATTTTGTATGCACACAGAAAATACATACTGTATCTGCGCACACAGAAAATGTAAAACATTGGTCAGCAAATATGTTTCTTCCTCTAAATTCTATGGCAAGGTATTTTAATAGAATTGAAAGAAAACTTCTACCCGCAAAGTGCCGAGGTACAGCAGTTGGAAAGGGCAGTGGTGCCATGAAGGGACCAGTATCTGGAGCTGCCCCATTGTGAGAGATTCCTATGGCAGTGCTCCAGATCAGGGCAATATTCCTATAAAAAAAAACACCAATCGAGATTGAAATTTCCAAGGTAGGAACAATGGGCAAATTATATTATCAAAACCGATAATTTCTCCCCAAATGACATCCCTCCTCTACATGTTGATAAATGAGTCTTATTCTTTCCCTTTCTTAAAATTCCATGTTTTGATTGATAGCGGTCAATTCTGTAACACTGGCATTGTACAATATATCCCTTATATTAAATAAATGTATATCTCCATAGGAGATTGCATTGAGTTTTTAGGAGCTGCCAATGTGGTGGGGGTATATGATATTACATATAGAACAAACAAGAAAAGAGATGATCAATGCACATTCCTGGGCCCCATATATCATAATATCTATGCTAGTGCAAACAGTAAAAACATGGGGGTTTTAGTTACAATTTTACGCATAAAAGTGAAAAGCTTTCCAACCACGTCAAGGTAACCCCAGTAAGGAAAGTCCTAACAATTTACCTTGGGTCATCCATCTGGGCTGACAGATCAGTAGCACTCCCACTATTTGTTATTAAGTGATATTACATATAGGAAAGTTGTGTGTGTGTACTATCTCACTATTACCATTTAAATGACCATTAGTAAATGTATATAAAGAATAGCACTGACTTATATTAGTTATAACACAAAATATACAAAATGTAAAAAATACATACAAACTTACTTACATAGCTGAGATCCCTATTTGAACATGGAATGGTCAATGGCAGCTTAAACCACACCCCTGTGTCTGCTCTATGTGAAAGGAAGTGTAATCCAAAAAAAGTTTGTCTGCTACACAGGATGTGATGTGTATTGTAATGGATGTATACACCAAGGCTCTTTATATACCACCTCCAGCCTGCAGGTGGTGTCAGTGAGTGATAAAAGACAAGACATCCCTGCTCTCTATGGCTAGGAGGAGAGAAAGTGAAAGTAGATTGTGGTGTGTGTTTTGGAGAGATATTGACTGCACCACAAGATCCTGTGCGTAAGACCCTGTGTATAAGATCCTGTGTATAAGATCCTGTTACCATCTGTTGGGACAGATTATTGGACAGACAACTTACCTTATTGGATACAAGTAAGTGTACACCAACTTACAAGGGGACACAATATACAAGCCTAGTAAATATTCAAAGTGGTGCACCATAGACAGGGACACCCCTGATTACTGCACATGTTTTGTGGGCAACCTTTATTAAGCTATGGAGGCTGCTACTGATAGTATTGATTTAAATCCTCCTGTCCTTGTACCTGCAGATGAAATTCCCCAATTAGACTCAGTAGCTCTACCAGGCCCAATTGCCAAACCTATTTTTAAACCTGATCCATTTGATAGGGAGTGGACTGATTGGCTAGAACAATTTGAATTGGCAGCCACTATTAATGGTTCGGATTAAGGTGCTCGCTTGCAAGTCTTTAACCTTTTGCTTAGTGGTAAAGCCAAGCAGGTATACCAAGGATTTACTGTAATACTGAAATAAAAAGCAGTTATCAGTTATAAAAAATTGTTCTGAAGCAATTTTATTTTTCAATTAGATCTGTATAAAAGAGTATATAAAGGATAAATCCATTTCTTTAGGTAAACGTTAGATTATTAGGGCAATGCTATTATAATAACATGATGCTGTGAGGTAATATACACACATTAAAGGTATTTTACATATAGATATATAAGTATTTGTATCTGTTTCATGTTGGCTCTTTCATGGTTAAAGGACAACTATTGCCTCAGAACAACATTGAATTAGAAGGCAGATCTCCTTGTTATAATAGCAGTAATCAGTGTCTCACATCTCATTTTAATATGGTTGTTAAGAAATTTAACTTTCTAATATGAGGTTTGTGTCTTATTTCTCAGTGTGATCACAATGTGGTCACTGACCATTATGTTCTTCACACATGCTCAGTCCTAAGATACAACAGGAACTTGTTACAGTTGGTCACACCCACTAGTAGCCTCTAGCCAAGGCAAGGGAGCATGTGACTGAGATCAGGGGTGTGGCCAGTCACTGTACATGCACACAGTTATTTCATCCAGTTCTTTAAGTGGTAACATTTACTTTAAAGGGAAACTATAGTGCGTATAAAGTTTTTTTTCAAAAACAGTTAAAATAAAAAGTATCTGTGGCAGGTAGGTAGGATTGTTGCTTTTTACCTCCCAATATCCTATCTATGAGGAGCAGCAGGACAGAGTAAACTGCTTCTGCCAGTCTTTTGGATTGCTTCAGCACTATCTTTAATATAGAATGGCCCAGGGCCATAGCCTGGCAGATGAAAACTGTATGTGCTGTAGCTCCTCAACCAAACAATATTGGGTGGGAATAATCAATCCTTTCTCCTTGCCCCATATACTTTTAATTTTTAAAAGTTAATTTTTACAGTATAGTTGTCCTTTAATGCTATTTACTGTATTGCTATTTACAGTTTATTGGTGTTCAGATTCTGGAATATAAAAATGTGGGTTTAGTTCTCCTTTAAGCTAAACCTTTAGTCCGTTAGTTATTTCCAAGGCTGCAGTGAAGTCTGTTTCCATTAAAAGTTATGTAGATGGGGGGAAGGTTTTTGACTTTTCAGTAATTTCCCTGATGGGACCTTCTTGCCTGAGGGTGATCTTAATACAGTAGTTAAATACACTCTAACTTAAATACTTTGAAAAGCTTTATTCACTAGAATTACCTGATCCCGCACTGAAATCCTGTTCCCTATGGGACTGCACAATCGAATGTTCACAAATTCATCTGCGGCCGAATTTGCAGCGACCGAGGGACATTTGTCCTGGCCGAGCGCTCGCTCATAGCAAATGTTAACCCATTGCAACCGATTATCACCCTGCTCCATGGACGCAGCAGCCCTGATGGATTAAAATTAAAATCATTACAAGCCCCACGTCTATCTGTTTTCTAATAATTTAGCTACCATATATTTGCAGATAGTTTTATGGTGTTTGGCCAATCAATTGAGCCCCCGCTGTAATGTCATGTATATTACCTGTAACTAGTGATGCTGCAAACCTTTGTCTACCCAGTATTTTTTTTTTAAATTGTGAAGACTTAGCAGGTGTTTATTCAAATCATTTCCCCGTGTGAGACTGTTCTATTTCACAATGTGCAAGTCCTTTTGACTCAGTATAAAATTGCTGTCTCTCTTCTCCTTACACAATCACTGCCAATTCTTTCCTAGAACATTTTCTTTTAACATCTGTTACCCATAATCTCCCTCCCAACTTATATATATATATATTTATGGTATGTCAAGCATGTCACTGTCTTTATTGGAAAGCTGCATGAAGAGAGATTTCCTAAATGCAGCAAATCTATAATCCAGTATAAAAATGCCCAGCAGTCTCTACCCTAGCGTGGAGACATTTTATTTGCTCTTGTACCATTTCCAATGTTAACCTAATATATTAGTGTTTCTTAGTACATGTAGGAGAAACAATGTTAAATCCGTACCCAGAGTGAGGACCTATAATAATAGGTCCTCACCCCTGGGGGTACAGTGGATAGATTGGGTACTTACCTTTTAGGTATCCTCACCACTCCCCATACCAGGCCCTCTTCTAAGCGTCTCCACCTCCTCCTCCGTAAGTCAGGTCAACATCATGACCGTGACTGGTGGCTGCTACCTGGAAGGACATGGGAATGTAGAAGGGGCACCGAAGGACTTGAAGCTGGAGAGCTATTTTCAGGAACACCAGAGATCAAGGTAAGTATCTGGATCTTAGGCTTTGGAGGAGGTCTTGGTTATATCTGTAAAATGTACTGTGGGGACAGACATGCAATAAAAAAAGCATTCTTTAGAAATGCAGGAATACTTCAAACTATTTAGGAAAACTTACTTTTTTTCTATCCTGGGAGAGATTTGTCTGTCTTTGCACTGCTGGAACTTTGTGTAGGAAGGCCTGGCACACGGGTTGATTCTTTTTTCCCAGAGCTTAACCTGTACACAAAAACACTTTCTTTATGGTAGTTTCTGAGAGTTCTGGGTCATTCATTTTATAGTTTGTACCCTAATCTATACACAATGGTTCCAATTTGGAGGGGCAGCTATAAGATTCTTTAAATAAATCAACATCTCAGAGGAATAATGACTAGAGTTCATTAGACTTGAATCCGGGAGGGACAATGATCTTAGCTGATTGAGAAAGGGGCTTCCAATAGTCTGATATGAAATAGATGATATGGAATATATGGTTTGAACATCCTTTATGTGGTCAGTAGGTTTATTCTACTATCTTGGGTCTGCAACAGTAATCTGAAGAGAGAATCAAGTTCATAAATCCTCAGTTACATCAAAACCTTTATGTCTAGCACTTGGGGTTATCTTTATCTATTTCCTCTATGTCATCTATCAAATTTAGACACCAACGGCTGCCATGTTTCCCTATAAAACCTGTAAAAATTATGACCTTGCTGCTCAGAAATTGCCATTTAGATGTAATGAAATCCCTCAACGTGCCCTGACCTGACTTGTACATTCCCATAAATTAGCCTTCCACGTCTCCACTAATCTGCCCTGAATTTTGCTGTCTGGACGATTCACTTCACTGCCCTGATTAGTCCTGCTAAAAACGCTCTGCTATTCCCTACCTGGGACTTCAGGAATGTACGTCATGTGTGCTTTACAATGTTTGTCACACTTTTATCAAGTAGGTCAATCATTTTGATTACATGTCTACATCATAGCTAAAAAAATCAGAGATGGGCATTTTGTAAGAAGAAATAAGTCAACAGGGCAAAAATATTATATTAATAAAAATAAGTATGATGATTTCTGTACACTTTACTGCATCCTTGTTACCTGCAGAAGTCTATGGTTGTTATAACTGGGCATGTCACAATGGGATTTGGGGAAAACCATATTGCTTGATTAAATCTTCTCTCACCAAGGACATGTCATGTGACATTGCAGAGCTTGAATTTTGTGGTGGTTGTGCTAAGGCTGTGATAACAGATTCCTCACCAAGGACAGGCAATTTAGTGATGCCATGCCTTAGAAACAACTAAGAAACTAGTTGTACTAGTAGTAAGTACTACCTCATTGAGTTAAATACGGTTTTTCACTCATCTCATCTAATGGCAAAATAAGTAAATCTTTTCACTACAGAAAACCTTCCAGTTACTTTCATTTTTCCTCATCTGTCTATTTAGAACATCTGATTGGAGAAACTCTTCTTTCCATGGAAAATTACAGTACACTTAGCATGCCTGAGCTCGCTGAGCTAAGGCAGGGAGAGTAACTGCAGGGATTTCTACACTAAAGCTAGGTACACACCTAGCGATTTTTCCTCCTGACAGACCGTTCGATACTTTCGAACGGTCGGCCAGGAGGAAGGACTGTCGGTCGCGGCAAAAGCAGCCGCGTCCGATAGTCACCGCGACCGATCGTGCGGTCCATAGAGGACCGCACGATCGGACGAGGTTTTCCACCTTGTCCGATCGTCTTTTCGTCCGATTTGGACGAACGGTCGATCGGACATGGGCACATTCGAATGCGATAATTTCGGTCCGATCGACCGATACACTGAACTATCGGTCGATCGGTCCGAAATATCTAATCGTGTGTACCCAGCTTAAAAGATTTGAATGAAGCAAAAATTTCCAATGCACAACACACCTGGTGATGGGTGCAGACGTCTCAAAAACCCCACCCCAAGGATATAGGAACTTCACAAGAATAAAAGATGAGAGATTTGCGCTCCAAACGTGATTAGTGTTTAATAGTAAACCATTAAAATCAAGATCACAAGTGGATTAAAATATTGAAGTGGTTCACTATTAAGGCTTCGTTTGCACTACATGTGCTTTAAAGGGCATGTCAAGCCTAAAAAAAGTAACCTTAGTAATGTTAATCATCCCCCAAACCCCACTTTCGCATTATCTACAAGTTTTAAACTTCCTTACTTCTGCTCTGCAGCTGACAGCAGCTCCAAAAGGTGCAACTTGATGTCACGCCCAATCATCTAACAGCCGCAACCAGGAAGTAGAGTGGCTGAGAGCTCAGAAGCCCTCTGCTCCAGTTTTTGCTCAAAACAAGTTTGAAACAGGAGCAGGGAGCGTGAAAGGGACCGGGTCAGGTAAGTCCCTTCAGGGTCATCTTTCAAACATATAGATAATGTGAAATTGGGGTTTGGGGGAGTGATTAACATTTGTAAGGTTAAATCTTTTTAGGCTGGACTTGCCCTTTAAATCGTGATGCTAACACATATGTGTTATCATGCAATGTTATGGGCATTTTGTGCGTTACTGTACGCATCAATGCTTTTTTTTTTCTTTTCTGGTGATTGTGGGAACATTACGTACAAACGCGCATTAACGGTGTAAAAAGCATTAGAACCTGATTTTCTCAGCGCTCCTGCTGACTTGTATTGATGCCCGTTGGGATTCGCAAAGCTTAAAAATGTGTTATCGCATACCATATGCATTGCGGTACAACGCAAAAAAATGCCCATGGTGGGAACAAGCCCTAAATACTAATCACTTTTGGAGTGTGAATTACTCATCTATTATTCTTGTAAAATTCCTTTACCCTTGGGGTGGGAATTTCGAGATGTCTGCACCCATCACCAAGTGTGTTGTGTATTGGAAATTTTTGCTTCATTAAAATCTTTTAGTGTAGAAATCCCTCACCTTTTATTCAAGATTTATGGGCCATATTTATATTGGCATGGTATCGCTATTTATCATACTCTGTAATGTACGACAGAGCCTGTAAATATAGGGCCATGATCGTACATTTACGGCAAATGGGAAGTGTAAATCTAGGATCGCGTTATCGTAAAATGTATGATAGTTATCGGTAATTCCCGAAAAAGGTTGTAAATGAATGATTATTAAACCGATCGTTAAAGGTGCGGTATCACCTTTATAAATATGCCCTTCTTTGGTTAGGAATTACTTGAACAGTCAATTGTTTTAATCAGCAGATTCTAGGCCATGAAATGTGTATTAAGCTGGGTACACACCACCCAATAATTCGGCCAGACCGACCAACATTTCAGTGTATCAGTTGATGGGGCCAAAATTTTAGATGGTTTCCTGAGCTGGCCAAGACTGACTACAATCTGTTAGAAAAAATAGGCGATCGGACACGGCCCTTAGGAGAATTACAGTAAATCACCTAAAGGTACTGATCTTATGGCCATGGCTCCCTCCTCAAAAAGAAGGCCATGGTGCCAGTCTAATATGCACTTTATAGAAAAGTACTAAGGACCATTCACTATTCTATCCTATTCAGTAATTTATCTATAACCAATAATCTCCTATCTGCTTGATAAGTCCAATTTCCACATTCCTCCTCTGTTACAATAATTTCTTGGCTTTATTGCCTTTAACAAAACCAAAATAGCTAATATTAACTGCAGCAGCCTTGGACTGTATCTGTAGGCAATGAACATTATCTTCCTGTTCCCGCAACCACTAAAATTAGATTGAAAGCTCTAGTGGACAGAGAATCAATATGCCTGGTATGTAAACACGGTAATACGCATTAGGGCAATATATGTTATTTCTAAATGGGTGAATAGATGCACGTACATACAGTAAAAATATCATCCAAATGTAC
This sequence comes from Hymenochirus boettgeri, assembly GCA_019447015.1. Classification (NCBI taxonomy): domain Eukaryota; kingdom Metazoa; phylum Chordata; class Amphibia; order Anura; family Pipidae; genus Hymenochirus; species Hymenochirus boettgeri. Next base: position 230,808,598 of record CM033471.1, read on the forward strand.
ACAATTTGTCTTTACAGCGCCAAGACGAGGCGCAGGGGAGATTTTCCATGGTTAATTAGCAATCTAATGCACCATTAAAGGTTTTTCTTAATCCCTATTCCTCATTTATGGATGTGCTGTCTGTTATTTACTCAATTTAACATTGACTCTGAGGGACTATTGATTGAATTAATTAACCCTTTGGCTCCAAAATGTGCAGCGTTTAAGAGCATGCATGAGCGGAGAAAGAAACGCTCTCTCGCTTTTAATGGCTCATGTAGATATTTCTGCCACAATATGCAAGGAAGGTGATTAATAGAACTAGTTTTATATAAATCACATTCATGGATATTATCTTCATGTTGTGATGTACAGCTACATTAATGTACATACATTGGCAGATGCATTCCTGCACAGGATTGCCCTAATATTCAAAAGCTGTATTGTGTTGTGTGTGTTAGTGTTTTCAAGTTGTGTCCTCCATCAATGGGTTATTATTAAGGCTAATGGGTTACATTTGGACAGCAAACAATGAGAGTTCCTAATAAGAGTAGCATTGTAAATGAAAGATTTGCAAGTAATGTGCTACATTTTCCCAGCAAATAATGGGTTATCTTTATAATGGCAGCTGCTGAATTTCACTTCCAGGATGGCGATTACGGAATGAATGGTAATTGTCGACATTTCCATAATAGCAAGTAATAGGCAATGGGGTGGCAGCTAATGTGTTACAGTTAAAGAATTCCAGGTGAAGGGTCACATCTATGGAACATTTAAGGGCAACGGATAAGTTGGTTTGAAAGAATGGCAGTTGTTGGGCATTAACAGAATTGTCAGCTAATGGGGGATGATTTCTGGTAATAGGTTACATTCTACAAAATGAGACTTTATGGGCTGTAATTCCATTGTAGTAACTAGTCAGTAACATGCATGTGACAAGCAATGGATTCTGAATGGTTCCATTTATTGAATGGCTGTTGAAGGGTTAACTCTGCAGAATGTCATATTATCACTTACAGTTACTTGTGGCTTGTAATGGGATCCATTACCATTGCAGGTTACATTTACATAGAACTTAATGGGTGACAGAAACCGGGCCATTTCATTGGTTACATTTATAGAATGACAGCTGGTGTTTAGCTAATGACAAATAATGGGTTACATCTCCACAGCTGTTAAAGGGCTGTATGTACAGCATGGCAGCTAATGGGTTACATGGGATAAATGTATGGAGTGATAGCTAACAGGCTACATATTCTGAATGGCAGCCAATGATGTTAGATTTACAGTAGAGATGGACGAACTTCAGAAAATCTGTTCCGCTCGCAGATTTTAAAAACAGAAGCATTAAAGTCAATGGAAAAAAAGCCGAAAATTTCTGCCTAAAAGAAAGGTATAAATATTAATGGTAACGTGTGCCTCCGCATAGTATCTACATAAATCTTTGACATTTCTAGAGATTTCGAATTTACAAACATTTTTGAAATTACTTGGAATTTTCTCAAATAGTTCCGCGGTTCAAAAAGATCCAAAAATTGAGAAATTCACAAAGGGGCATATTTATAAAGGAACGATGTTAGCGCAAAAAAATTACCCCCGCACATCGCGGCCGCGAAAATAGCGCTATCGCCGTATTTATAACGGCGAGCGCTATTCCCACGATACCTATCGCGGCCGCGATGTGCTGCGGTAATTTTAAGCCCCTTCGCGGCGATACTGTATAGTATCGCCGCGAAGGGACTTAAAATCCCTTCCCGACGCTGCTCCTACCCCGCCCACACCCCCCGCGGCGGCAGCCCCTCCCAATCCGTTCCCCGTTCGCGGCAATCTCGGAACGGGAGGCTAGGAGGGGCTGCCGGGAAGGGGCCGCAGCAGGTGGTCGCGACCACCCGCCGCGCACCCCCTCCCCGGCAACCCCTCCAAGCCCCCCGCCCCGGACGCTCCCGGGGAGGGGACGGGAGGGAGCCGCTGGGGGGGTGGAGGCTCCCTCCAGCGGGGCCCTGAGAAGGGCCTTTTGGGGCTTAGGGGGTCCCGCAGCTCGAACCGGGACCCCCCTCCCCGGCCCTTATAAGGGCCCTTGCGGCACTGACAAGTGCCTTTGGCGGGGGTCCCGCAGCTGAAACCGGGACCCCCAGTGCGGCTCTTAAAAGAGCCCTTGGGCGACGTCTTCTTTCTTCCAGTCCCGGCGACACCAGCTCCGCCGAGGCCGCCGACCCCCGAGAGGTACCCCTGCGGCCGCCAGGGGTACCCCCGGCGGGCGCCGGCGACCTCAACGAGGCCGATGTTGCCGGCGTCTTGATCCGACGCGACGTCTTCGGGCTGGCGACACCAACCCCACTCAGGTCGCCGATGCCAGGCAGACTCACTGCGGCCGCCAGCCTTCACCAACATCAAAGCATACAAGCGAAAGAAGGATCTAAAACTTAACTTTTATTGTGGCAAGTAGCATGTTTCACAGAGGGAGACCATCACATGACCCTGACGTGTTTCATGAAACATGCTACTTGCCGCAATAAAAGTTAAGTTTTAGACCCACGTTGGTTGCAGCCCATTGATTCTTCTTTCAGTTGCCATACACTGCAGTGGCAGAGCTGTGACTTGTTACATGCTGGGCAGCATGAACTGAGAAATCTCTTATTAAAGGGTAACTCCAGCCTAAAAATAACATATTTTGAAAGATAACGCCCCAAAACCGAACCTTCGTTTAATCTTACCTGTCTCACACGCGCCCACACTGAGATATAGCTACTTACACAAAGCCAATCCCTTGACGAAAGTCCCTCCTCTTCTGCTCCTGTTGTGAGCTGGTTAAGAGCACAGTCGTAAACGCTCGATTAGTAATGGCTGTCAGCCATTGCCGATGATGTCGCCGTCACGCCCAAAACTGACAGTCATTACCCAGAAGAGAAGGAGGACGTGGCGAGGGATCGGCTGTGTGTAAAAAGCTATATCTCATGGGTAAGATTATAGTGAAAGTCTAGTTTTAGGCGGTAATCTTTCAAGATATCATAGTTTTTTTCAGGCTGGAGTTACCCTCTAAGTTAATAACATAGCAATGCGGCGTTAGCATTATTGCAGTTTACATGAAGTCAGTTCCTCCATGCTCATAGGGGGAGTATGTCCTCCAATAAGAAGATGATCTCAGAGGCAAGTGCAGGATTTTTCCTAAATGTGTTACCACTGAACAAACCCAGAAGATAGTTCATGGTCAAATACATCTATATATTCCATTACATATGGATCATATAATAATATTATATATAATCTCTTTTTTCCATATTTATCATCCCAGTTATCCAATGCAGATATCCCCTTTACTTTAATGCTGGGTACACACAAGCAGATTTTTCAGCCCAACTAACCGTTATATCAGTGTATCTTTTGGTTTGGCCGAGAAATGGGAGGTGTGTACAATTTGTCTCTGTGTACCCAGCCTAACATTCTGTTTTACGTTATCATTAGTTAGTGTCTTTCAAAGTCAGAGCTGTGACACTGATGGCGGATTGGACAGAATTTGCTGAATATTGTCAGTATCAGGACCTATCAGACAAGATGGAAAATTTCCATTACCGGTTCCCTTTACTACATTAGGGGAGCCAATAACATCAGACTATGTGTGGGTGCATTGAATGATCATTACTTATAAATGATAAAGTAAGTCGGCTATACAAACACCTCCAGGATTTCCTAAGGTCTCTATTCCTGCTCACTAAGCTCCATCAAAATGTAGTAGGTACAGTAAGTCTGTATATAAACCCAGTCTCAGCAATTACCTTAGGAAGCTGCAGGGTTAATGTTGGTACAGATCTCTATGCTGCTGTCAATCACAGGGCAGACTGGATACACCTTTGAAACAAAATAAAATGTTGCTTCTCGCTCACAGCTATATTAACAATGTAACAATCTATGTAACAGTCTATGTAACAGTCTATATAACAGTCTATGTAACAGTCTATGTAACAATCTATGAAACAATATATGAAACAATCTATGTAACTGTCTATGTAACAATCTATGAAACAATCTATGTAACTGTCTATGTAACAATCTATGAAACAATCTATGTAAAAGTCTATATAACAATCTATGTAACAGTCTATGTAACAGTCTATGTAACAATCTATGAAACAATCTATGTAATAATCTATGTAAAAGTCTGTAACAGTCTATGTAACAATCTATGGAACAATCTATGGAACAATCTATGTAACAGTCTATGGAACAATCTATGGAACAGTCTATGGAACAATGTATGGAACAGTCTATGGACATCAGGAGAGGTAGAACAGCAGACTGCACTGAGCACATAGAAAGGGGGGATTCCAGGCACCAGTAATCCCCCTAAAAAAAACACGCTCCCTGCAACCTGTTCTCATATTCAAGCTCCCCCAGGCCCCTTATAAATTTAGTTGCCCTTCTCAAAACCCTTTCAGAAGGTGCCTTTGCAAAATGTAGCATAGTTCACTTTCCAAACACCACGCCCACTTTTAAAGGCCACTCCCACTAGTCAATGCATACAGTACCTGTAAGTCTAATGGGTTATATTTGCTGAGGGGCAGGTAAGGTTTAGGTGAGAATGACACATCATAGATTTAAATGAGAATTGGTTTCATTACATTTACTGAATGGCTACCAATGGGTTACATCTGCAATATGTGATACAAAGATCTCTGGGGAACATTTCACGCCAGGGTTGTAAATAGGACACAAGGTCACAGAGTGAAACTGCGATGTAGGAAATTTTACCTGCAAGAAAAGAAATGTTTTTTTTCCTACTGTACAGACAGTAAGGGAGTGGGATTTACTGCGGAAGGATCTAAGGCTGTCTGATGCACAGAATCTTAATCATGTTTTACAGCTGGAGGACATGTACAATATCAAACATTTAAATGGAAAAAAGGAAGATAGCAGATTCAAGGATAACTTTATAGATGCTAAAATTCCAATCGGTTGGTAGGTAGAGATGGGATCTGGGCCCGGTTCAGACCCGGATTGGACACGGAACACCTTGGTTCCCAAATCCGAAGGTTCTGTCCGAAACCGGATGGATCGTTTGGATTTTGGGACTTCGGAACATATTTTCGAGGATTACTGCATTTGCAAGGTTTTTTTCGGTACTTCCGAACCCTCGAAAGTAAGTTCTGTTTTTGGATCTTTGGGTTTTTCCCTAGTTCCGTAAATCCGAAAATGACAATATCTATTGGTAGGGAAATTTTCTAAAATATAGCAAAACTAGAAACAGACGCTATGAAGCTTACATTGTACGCCCCCTTTTTTCAAAAAGGACAACTACAGTGCAGTATAAATGTCCCTGAATTCATTATAAAACTTAACCCTAATGCTAGATGACAAACAGATAATTAAATGAACCACCTCTCATCTTTCTGTTTGCTCTGGTTCTAAAGATATTTGCATAAAAGTATACATGCTGCTTCTAATGAAAGACCTGTCTCTTTACACTGCTGGCCAATCACAATTCAGCACTAATTGCATATTCATTATTAAAAAAGCAAAAAAATACCACGTCCATCAGTATTTCACACTGTAATGCTCAATTTGTACCAGATCCCCTACCAGGTTTCATATTTACAGGACTTTGGCAGATTGTTCTCTGCTAGGAAAAGCACTTCAAATGCAAAGGGGCATAAAAAAAGGGGTGTAAATCGTAAGCCAAACCAAATGCAACATTTTCTGCAAATATCTCAGGAACCATAGCTCATAAAAACATTGGAGATGGCTGTTTAATTTGCTATTTGCCATCAATCAATAGAACCGATGCTGCTATTTTGGTGAATATTTCCTTTAATCCCAAATAACATAAAGCAGTATCTATAACCTCTAAAATCAGTACCATTGTGAAAAAACATCTACTAAGCTGGCCCCTTCCTCTATGCAGTCAATCAAGGCTGTGACTGCTGAAAATACAACCAATGATTGACTGCTGTTTCACCCGCTGCCTCCTCTGCACATGCTCAAGCATTTAAAAAGCTCTTTGAGCAAAGGGAGGAGGCAGATATCTTTGTCAGAAAGCAGCAGAATTGATTAAATATCTGGTTACAAATGCATGTAATATACTGGTTAATAGCAGTTAGTGTTGTGGGAATATAACTGACAAGTCACTAGTTTTTTTGTTTTAAGGGTTGACAGGTTTCTGCCTTCTACAGGACCACAGATCCAGCAACATAGTGACTCATGCCCATCAAGTTCTGTAGCCCCCCCACACACACACACACAGTTCACGTGACCTCTCTTTATTCAAGACTTAAGGTTCGTACACACGTGCGATCACAGGTCCCGGCCCGTGACGCACGATGTGTATGAAAGGAATGTTTCGGCCCATAATCGGCATGTGTGTGGGCACTTTATGCCCGAAACTGTCGTTCGTTCGGAGATCCGCCAGGTCGGTCGGGCAACAAACCCAGACCGAATGTCTGTTTTGGGCAATAAAGTGCCTACACATGGGCCGATTATCGTCCGAAACGTTCGTTCCTACACATCGTGTGTACGAACCTTAAGCAGCTAAAAAAACAATTGCTACTCACTAGAATTGAGGCCACAATGCTAATATGGAAAGATCTAGAAATCTGATAGTTAAAAAATATTAAATCCATTAAGGCTTATTTATAGTTTAGAGGTGTAAAATGTTGCCTGTAGCAACCAATCAGATGTTAGCAAATGTTTTCTTACTGCAGTAGACCAGGTACTATTTGATTGGTTAAGGCAAAATAACAGCTCTGACAATTTGTATAAGCCTCTAAAGTGTCTTTATTTTAGATAAACTATTAAGCCTTGGTTTTTAACACACCCCTGACTGAATGTATATTGTTTCATGGAGACACCAAGAAGCTTCTAGTAGCAGGGAATTCATCGGAGGCCACTTATAAGACACAATTTAGAAAGATTAACTAGACAATGGTGGACTTTTCATTTTCTTCCTGTCACAATAAATTGAGCTCACTCCATTCCATGCCAGGCCTATGTGTCACCTGGAGTCTATAATATTGGATGGGACCAAACCTGCCCTTCTGAATTCCAAAATATATTACAACCTCTTCCTGCTATTAACCCTTCGCCACTACAGGATGTCTCCTCTGCATCAACTAGAACCAGCAAGTAAAAGGTGCATAATACCTTCATGTAATTCATGCCGATTGATGGTGACAGCTCAAGCTAGCAATAAATAAATCAAACCATTTACTGTTATTATTACTATGTGGTTATTTCTATTTGTATTATCTCCTTACTGTGTAATCTTTATACCTCAAGAACCTCTTAAACATTTCCCCCACATGGAAACATAGGTGATTTCCAGGAGAAAACATTTATTTAGAGGGGTGTTAAAGGACATATCTACCCACCAAATCTATAATTACCTTTAGGACCCCCCAAAACCTACAAATCTCAATATTCCTGCCATGATGTCACTGAAGAGAGTAATCCTCTTGCCAGCAGATCGTATATCTTCTTTCCGAGCTGGTTCATCTGTAAAGGTGGCCATACATGTGCGATTTCCACAGCATGAATCCATAGTAGGTAGCAGTAGGCAGCTCACGGAGATAAAATCAACTTATTTTATTTTATCCATTAAAAACATCACAAATCCGGTCAAACGCTAAATGGCACATTACTAGAGGGTGGAGGAACCGTCTGACGTGTTTCGTGACAAGTAGTCACTTCATCAGAGACGTGAACCTCCCATAGCTAAACATCCTTTTATACTCATGTCTTCAATTATAGCATCATGCATTACACATACCCAGACAAGGGGTTGGTAATTAACCCTTATTAGTCCATGCACTAATTCACATTCATAAAAACACTGACTATATAAGACAACAACAATTATTTGAATGAGTTCTGACTGAGGGAGTAGTAAGTGATTAAATAAATACATATTAAAATATCACAACAGCTGATACCCTTCTATTTAGACTTTGATCAATAAATATACGTAAGAACAAAATAGATACATATTAGGACATCCCAGCGACTGATACTTTCTATTAGACATTGATCAGTGAGTAGGAAAATAGCAAAAGATATACAGACACAGATCGTAAATAACACCTATATTCAATATTGATCTAATCCATAAAAGCCGACAATTCAAAATCCCTGTTTAACCCTAATGGGATCACAGTTTTAAGAGTGTAAATCCACTTAGCTTCCATTTTGAGTAGTTTCTTATGTTTGTCACCTCTTCTGATGCCCATTCTAGCAGTATCTATAATCTGAAAGGTGAATCTATTATTTCCCTCATGGAGTTGAATGACATGTTTGGAAATGGCTGAGTCCTCATTCCCTCTGTATATAGCATTACCATGCTCCGCTATTCTCTGGGAGGCACATCTAATGGTTTTTCCCACATATTGTAGTCCACAGTCGCATGTCGCTAAATTAAGCACAAACTTAGCTTTGCAATTGAGAAAATACCCTATATCATACTGTATACCCGTACTGGTGCTCATAAAGGACTTGGACTGATTGATATATTGGCAAGTTGTACATCTGGGAAGCCCACATTTAAAGCTACCCTTAATACTAAGCCAAGTGCACTTATTCTCAGAGGGAACAAGATATAGACTAGGGGATACTTTTTATCCTATGATTTTAGTCTATATGAGAACTTAGGTCTTATAGGCATAATAGATCTTAATATTGGATCATCTTTAAGAATGCTCCAATATTTGGATATGATCTTTGTTACATGAGGGGTACAAGCTGAGTGGGTCATAGTAAAATATGGGAATTTTTACTATTTTCTACAGTGGCATTATAATGACAAAACGCTGTCTTTAATAACCTAATTTTATCATATAAAACTGCCTTCTCATAGGCTACTTTAAGGTCCTGTATGCAATATCCCCTCTCTATGAGTCTATCCCAGAGAGACATAGTCTCATCTTGGAAAGACTCCCATGTAGAGCAAATACGACTCAGTCGTATGAACTGACTAAATGGAATTCCTTTAATAGTATTCTTAGAATGGCATGAATCAGCATGCAAAAGAGTGTTCCTCGTTATCGGTTTTCTAAACAGATTTGTTTTAATATGATTATTAATGATGTTAAATCTCACATCTAGAAAGTCAATTTCCGTAGGGTGAGTATGGAGGGAGAACGTTAGACCCCATTGTGTATTGTTACAATAGTCTAAAAAATCAGAGATTCCTTCCACCCCACCATTCCACACCAATATGATGTCATCTATGTATCTAAAATATTTGTTGACATTGTCCTTGTAAGTACATTGATCGGTCTGTAGATGTAGATGTTCCCAGAGTCCCATAAAGAGATTTGTGTACGAAGGCGCGAATTTCGCGCCCATCGCCGCCCCATTTCTCTGTACAAAATATGACCCATTGAACATAAAGTAATTTGATTGTAGTAAATATACCAAGGAGTCAATAATAAAACCTTTTTGATTCTCAGGGTACAGATCAAGTTCCCTTAGCCAAAATTGTATTGCATTAGTATATTTATCATGGTTTATAGAAGAATACAGGGAAGCAACATCCACAGTTATCCACCTGTATTCCAAATTCCAAACCAAAGGTTCTAATTTATTAATGATATCTGTTGTATCTCTAATGTAACTGGGAAGTAATGGGACCATGGGTAACAGAAGTCGATCAACATATTCACTCAGGTGCTCATTCAGGGAACCGATGCCCGAGACAATAGGTCTCCCTTTAACATCAATGACTCTTATGAACTTTTGGTAACCAATGAAAGATTGGCACTACCGGATTTGATACAGATAAATATTCAAATTCATCATCATTTAAAATCGATAAGGATCTTCCATTATTAAGGAGACCTTGTAATTGTGTCAAGAAAGAGGAAGTGGGATCACTTGCCAGTAAAGCATAAGTGTCTCTATCAGATAGTTGGCCCATGGCCTCTTTAACGTAATATGATGCATCCATAACTACAATAGATCTCCCCTTGTCAGAAGCCTTAATAACAATATTCTTATTATTTGCCAATTGTTGATTTCCACAGCATGTGTGCCGACAGATCACATTTGTATCGGTCGGCCATGCGGCCATACACCGCACAATCATATCTGCTCCCTTAACTTAAAGTAAAGGGAGCAGATACCGACCGATGGAAATTTTCCGTCACTCCCAATCAACCAGTCGGGAACAGCCCCTAAACACTGACGATCAGTGACAGTTGCTAACCGAGCCGCCTTTAGGGCGTGAGCTCAGCCAGCAGAATTTAAGAATTTTTCCTCTATTCAGGGATGGAAGAAGTAAGTATTGTGGTTTAAAAGTTTTTTTGGGGTCTTGAAAGTTTGTATAGATTTTTGTAGGAGTGTTGTGGACATGCCCTTTAAGTAAGATTGGACTTAATGAGAGGTATTTATAAAGGATGGATATACCTGGCACAATGTTATTTCATGACGCAGTCAAAATGCAACACCACGTCTGTAAAATACCAATAGTTATTGTAACCACTGGTATAGCCTTGCCATGTGTGCATTTTATGGGTACCCTCTGTATTTTTACTGATTTTGCTAACTTGGCGACAAATTTAGTTTAATCTCTTTTCATTTACGAGCATATAGAAGCTCACAAGGACAATAGACATCAGTGGGTATTTTACTTTCTGATTACACCATATCCTTACAATGGAAATTGTCTATCCAGGCTTCCTGTAATTACTTCTTAGTATTTGGGGGCTTTGGTGCGCGCCGGTCAGACACGGTTGATTACATTAATGAAGAAAATAAGGTCTGTGTCTTAAATTAGACATTCACCCCCATTAACTCTACATCTGATTATGTTAACTGAGCCTCAAGCTAGTGCTGGAGTTCTGGACTCTATGGTTGGTTAATTAGCTGCAATGAACCCGTTCATTATCAGTGACTTCCATTCCATACCCCTGTGTTGGTTATTTTGTTTACTAAGAAATCTCCCGCCTAGTAGTCTGTGTTTATCACTTACTGGAATGTATGGATTCCATACGGCATCGGATACTAAAGCAAATAGACCAGACCAGCCAAATTATTCTTCCTGAAGCAATTGTCCAGTGGCTTTCTAAACCCATCTGCTTTCTTTAGCAGAACGGCTGAACTCACATTGTGCAAATAATCAAGCTGCTATGTTTGTTTTCATTAAATTCTATTAAGATGGCCGTACTCCAGACTGTCACTTGTTTCCACTTACATTTGTAATGCCCATGTCTGCATTTTTATCCAACATGGAAGAAGTACTTGTACCTAAACATTCCCACCGGCAGTTACTTACATACAATGCTATCATGATGTTGTTACATGATGTTAAGTACACCAATATCTTTATGAAACCAGTGACAGGGTTAGTCGACATCTTCAGAGATATTAGCCGCCCCCAAACAGTCTAATAATCACCAGAACTGGATAGTTTTTTGACATGGAACTAGCCGATGCACCATAATATAATTCCTGGTGTACACACTATTGGGATGCTCTAGCCCAAGTGGATCAATATTCCAAACACAGAAGTTAAGCTAAAACAATGCAACCCCCTCCTCCCGCCATGAGAGCTCCAGTCACTTACTCACCTCCTCCCATTAGCACAGAAGGTTAAAAAAGAAGCTCACGTACAAGCTCATTAATCTCATGGAACTTAATGATTAAGATGAAAAGGGGGTAAAGGATGTAACTTACAGTACTTTTAACTTTGTTGTATTTTCTGCACATGTGTGATTGCAACTGCCATTTCTTAACCCCTACGATGTAAGAATATATTAAATCAAAAGTATTTGAATTGTAGAACACCATAGTCGGTGCAGAAATCTACATTGAGATTGACTGATTTGCAATGTTGTAGTGTGAATGTTGTAGGAAGAGTGTGTTTTTGTTTATGCTGTATTTATCAAAAGCACACAATGCAAAGCTGCAGGGGCAGCATAATTAAGTGAACATGATTTTAGCATAGCTCTGTGCAATGCATTTCTCAATTCTGTACCTATTATAAACATATGTAGCATGGCTGGGTTAGGCCTCGTACAATACGCCGCATGAACACAAGGTGCCTAGTAAGCATGTGCAGGAGTTTTGCGCCCTTGACCACCAGGAAAAAGCAACTCTAGAAAGTAGCAGTGACATCATAGATTGCCATTATCCTGAAATATTCTACAAATGATTTTTGCACTAAGAGGCTGACTTCAGTGGTGAGAGACAAATGGTTTTACTAAGTGACATAGGATCCGTGGAGCTGCCTTTGTATTTTGAATTTTTTTCTCCTTTAAGATGAGGTAAATAAAGGATCAGGTTCCAAAGTCTGACTTATGCTCATGTTCACTGTTTCATAGAATAATACAGTATTTCTGATTCTGGGAAGCACCAGAGATAGCCAAATCAGAATCAATAATGTAGACTCCTTGCACCTGTGATCTCTCCTACAGCCTCATTACAGCCCCTGGCGTCTTCCAGAAGCTAAAACCTGAGAATTACAGGCTGACTGTTATAATAGATTGGATCTATTATAATAGATTGTTAGTATAACAAAATGTCATTGTTTTGTATTATTTATTACAGCAATTTCTACCTTATTTCCATGTGGTATTTATCCTTCTAATATAATTTTCTTTTTCTTTGAACAGGTTCCACGGCACATTAAGACTGTACCATACTACACCTATGACCAACCCATGGTCGGATATTGCCAGACACACAAGTCACTCCTTGTAAATAAGGGCTATGATGGCACGTCTCGAGATCAGAGAGAGACCACCAACTTAGAGCTCAGCAGGGACCAGAGCTACATCTCCACCATAGCTCGTTCAGCAGCACCCACCATATACATTGAGAGGATACCAAATCAATAATAATGGTCAATGGGCTTGTTCATGAACGGTGGATTGGACACATGCGGGATGACGGACAGGACTAACCTGCAGTAAACAAGTGCTCTCCACATTGACATTAAAGACACAATACAGAGCACCACTTGGATTTCCTCCTACAGAAACACAAACTCTGCTGGGGAGGAGGCTTGAGATCGGCTTGGGGAGGGTTCCTTGGCTTTAAACGATAATCCTCAGCCCCACTGATGTACAAAAAAATTAACAGAATTCACGCAAGGCATTTCTAAATCTAGATTCGGATCCATTCTAGCTGGAGGAGAAGGACATTTGCCTGTATATTTGATTTTCTTTTTCTATTCTACACATTGCATGGTTCCAATACAGAAGAACCAAAGGGACAACCTGTGGGGTTTAGGGTAGGGAATGCTACTTGTTTCATGTTGAATAACCCCTGTGGGTCTCTTTGAACTGTGTTTCTTTCTTGTTTTCCTGTTTACGGGGCTTGTTATCTCCATGCAGCCTTCTGCAAGTTCCAGCCTTAGGGAAAGGACTATCTGGGTGACAGACAGAGGCCATTGGTGGGTTACAAAATGAAAAATAAAATAAATATATGCAGACGAGGCGACAGTTATCCTCAGTCCCTTCCCAACATTAAAAGATTACTATTCCCAAATCAGATCAATTGGATTTTACTGACCGTTTCAGATCACAAAAAAAACACAATATTATTGCTTTATTTTATTTTTTTTAATTCTATTATGATCAGTTATAGCTTTTGTGTAGTTTTTATCAATAAAAAAATATGGAAAACCTGGCGTACACAATGTATATGAGTTTTCTGTCCTTGGATGTTATTTAAAGGGCAAAAATAAATATTGAACTGCTCTATTTAAAGGGCATGTCCACCCCCAAATTACAAATCTAATAACCTTTTCCTTACATTATGTGAGACCAGATCACTCTGCAGTAATAATAAAAATAAACATGTCCTGTAGCCTGCATCACCCCACAAAGGTTCTGTCACCTCCTCCATACCCCCTCCGCTATATGAACCCGTACACAGCGCCATTCTCTCCAATAATCATTAAAGCTGAAAAACTTAGACTTCCTACTCTGTTAGCATTGTTTCCCTTCTTTAGAGGATTTCTTTTCTCCCAGTGTTTTGGCTGTATGGGATGCTTACGGAATGCTTACTGTACCTGACCGCGGCTGCTGACTTCAATGCTGGCTAAGGGTGAGGTGCTGACTCTTCAATGCTGGCACATTACTGGATGCACAGGTACAAACTGAACTGGGTGGGAGCAAACTGAACTGGGTGGGAGGGTGAGGGTGGCATTCAAGGTGTTTGGAAACTACAACTCCCAGCATGCTTTATTAGCTGGGAGTTGTAGTTTCCAAACATCTTGAATGCTGAGTTTCTACCCTCAGTTTATACTCGAGTCAACCACTTTTATTAGATTTTTTAGGTGAAATTGGGTACCTTGGTTTATACTCAGGTCGGTTTATACTCGAGTATATACGGTACATATTTGATGTCACAAGGCAACCATTAACATAATGCCCCATGTGTAAAATACTGCAATAACAAGCAATATTTTTTGACCATATTTTTGTGTTGCGTCTGGGTTGCAACATATCGATGTTCCTGGTACAGACAGGCAGTGATGGTACCGATACCACAGGTTTATAAATAATATACAGTCTGATGAATTCTAGTGTTATCAGGCTACAACTATAACATTAAATTAGAAATATTTACAATCAAAACAATTATAAGTAATAAGGATCATTAAGAATTAAATTAATCCAAGTCAATTAGTAAAAAAAAAAGACAGCACAACGTAAAACATAAGCCATAAATCAATAGGCAGCGGTAGGGGCATTTAGTTGTTTTGGAACTTAGTTTAACATTATACTTTGATATCCAGAATCATAGAGAAGCAGAGATGGTCAAGAGAAGAGAATTTGTCTTTACAATAAGCTCTTGATGGATTGTTCAACCTACAAATTATTTGAAGGCAGGGACTTTTCTAGCCATTTTAGTGCCCTAGGCGCCTTACCACATATGTGTGAACCCCCCTCCAAAAAAACCCCAAAAAACAACAATACTGATTGGAAGGGCAGGATAGGTTTCAGTGGATGTGCGGTATGTGGCACCAGTGTTCTCCCCAGAAATTGTTTCCAGCCAGGTAGGGCAGAACAGGGAAATTTGGTGAGATCTGAGATGTTTTACTCTTTCAGTGCCAGCACTTTCCAGAGTATTGCCATTAACCCTTCAGTGCCAGCAGAGTATTGCTATTAGCACTTTTAGTGCCAGCAGAGTATTACCTTTAACCCTTCCAGTTGCCAGCATTGACATGATATACAGTATGTACCTGCTTACCATGTCTCCTCCATTGAATTGTTCACTCCTCACCTACTCTAAGTTCTAATTGGAGAGTTGGGTGGAAGAAAGAAAGAGGCAGGGATAGGGATCTCATGGCTGCTAGTCATAGGGTCACTGTTATAAAGTCTGCAGCAGCTTTTACCTGGCATTTTAGAACTGTTCTCTGTACTATTAGCTGAGCTCATCCTCCCCCTCCTTCCTTCACCTTCAGTTCATACTTTCAAGGAAGGTCTGGATGCCTATTTTAAGAATAAGAAAACGCAACATTATTGACATTAATCCATAAATTCACAAGATGAACCAGAAATTATTCTGGTTGATTTTGTGATGATGGGAATGGTTGATGATTGTAGGCATCACTGATCCCTTGTTCTTTGCATTTGGTTTCATTATCAGGATGCCCAGCCAACAGTTAAACCTGGACTTGTCCAGAAACACCCTTATCTCACCCAATCCTACCTGCCATGACAATGTTGGGATGTGTCTATTGGAGAAAGCAAGTAAAAAAGAAGGTATTCCTATTGGAGATTGATCCACATTGCTTTACTTACCATGTTAGCTTGACATGACAGGACACTTTATTTGTTATCTTCACTCAGGCATGTGGGCCTTGTGTATTTGTTTCTCAGGTGTCTGAAAGAGACATTTATGGAGAGGCATGGGACTGATACAGAAATCCTCCCTGGGTCTAGTATGGTTAACCCAACAAATAGTGACATAGAAGAATTAACTAAATGCTTTGAGATTACCAGGATAGCCAGCCTGCAGGCATATTCAAGCCAAACTTTTTTGCAGTTTGCACAGCCAGGATACATAATATATAGGATATTCCAGCAGCACTGCCCTAACAAGTATATATCTTCTGTTGTATGACACCTTACTAACAGTGGTGTTCCTGGTGTATCATACGCTATATGGAAAAACTATATAGGGAACTTATGTCCCCCCACAAGTACAGCAACTGGGCACTACGCTGTTAAACAGCAAACATGAAACTTGGATATATAGCAAAACATTACTACATAAATATATAAATATAGTACCCTATAATTGTAAAGCACTGCGGAATATGTAGAGCTATATAAGAAATAAAATACATACATACATACAATACATACCCTACACCACAATAACACAAAAACAAAATACAATTCATCACAAATGGGGCATCCCCCATACTCTTAAAATCAGAGGCTAGATATCCTAGGAGAGTCATCCTACAAGTCCACCCATCCCACTGTAGTCCAATATACATATTGTATGTATACCATTGTGGAGGGAGTTCCCTCTAGTGTTTTTCCTTACAGCCAGGGTGCATACATGGTTAAATGGCCTCGAAATATTCCTCGAAGATGGCCGCACCACGAGGAACACCCAGAAGAATGGCAAGGTTAGTAAAATCACAAGTTATTTGTCATCAAGATATGTCTACACTTTCTGACCTAGTATCATTATGATAAAACATAGGATTCTGGGTAAAGCCAACAAATGAGGTTTGCTTACATCTGTAAATAAATGATACACAAATGTCTCATTCTCATCCCACAGAGCTCCATAGGACTCATGGTTAAATTAAACATCTTTATCATTATTATTACAAATGCAAGTGAATCTGATAAGAGAACTGTTTAATATGATAAAATAACCTCGGGAATGTGTTCTAGAAGCTGTGTGGTAGTAGGTAAAATGCGTTGGAACTTCATTATAAGATCATTATTCAACAAAGATCTGAGAATTGGAGATAATGTAATATTGATACGAGATTTTCATCGCTTTGCAAACATATCTCCATTTCTTCCCCCCACCCCATTTTGTTCTTTTAGGAAATGGAATAACTTTTCTAAAATTCAAATAAGAAATTGGTTTGCACAGTGTTTAATTGATGTAATGCAGAATTTTAGTCACATGATTAGTATTTATTATCCAGACATTTCTCTAGAACAGTCTGGGCTGCTTGGAAAGAACTAAAACTAAAGGCACAGTAATAGAAAGATAGAATATGATATTTTCATAAAAACAAACAAATATATATATATATATATATATATATATATATATATATATATATATATCACTGATAATAGGTTAAGAAAAAGGAGACACTGTTTTTAAAGAATTGCTTGCTTGTATTATGTACATAATGTTATTTAATATTACCACTTAGCACATTCAGAATGAGTTTGACTAAAAATCATTGTTGAGGGTTAATGATCCCTTTAAGAAAATTGTGAATATTCTATGATGTCACTAATAAGGGTGGTGTTATGTTCCTTTTAAGCACAAGATTGTTGATTGCAATATTTGGCTTGAGAAAGGTCTGAAGCCAAACATCGCCTGCACTTTGTTGCACTGTTTGCACGTAAATACATTTTGAAGAAGACCCATTTCTGCATGCTGTGTATATTTACCTAATCATTCAGCTTGCACCCGGGCATCAATCCAGGATTGAAGTGTGTGCCTACTCCAGTACACACACTCGCACACACACACACACATATATATAATATATATATATATCCCTTATATCCCTTATATTATATAAATATATTTATATCTCCATAGGAGATTGCATTGAGTTTTTAGGAGCTACCAATGTGGTGGTGGGGTATAGGATATTACACATAGGAAAGTTGTATATGTAAGTTGTAAATGTATATAAAATTTAGCACTGCCTTATATTAGGTACAACACAAAATATACAAAATACATAAACTTACTTACAGAGGTGAGATCCCTATTTTAAAATGGAATGGTCAAATAGCAGCTTAAACCACACCCCTGGGTCTGCTCCATATGAAAGGAAGGAAAAAAGTTTCTGTCTGCTACACAGGATGTGATGTGTATTGTAATGGACATATACACCAAGGCACCTTATATACCACCTCCAGCCTGCAGGTGGTATCAGTGAGTAATAAAATACAAGACATCCCTGCTCTCTATGGTAGGAGGAGAGAAAGTGAAAGTGGATTGTGGTGTGTTATTTGGAGTGATATTGACTGCAACACAAGATCCTGTGTATAAGATCCTGTTACCACCTGTTGGCAGGACAGATTATTGGACAGACAATTTACCTTATTGCATACAAACTCTGAGGCAACAGATAAGTGTACATCAACTTACAAGGACACACAATATACAGGCCTGGTCAATATTCAAAGTGGTACATCATAGGCAGGGGCACCCCTGATTACTGCACATGCAGGCATCCCACCTCTCCCTGAAGTTCAGGGAGTATCCCTGGTTTTAATGGAAGATCCCTGACTCCCTGAAATAATATACAATCTCCCTGAAATGTGTTGTTATGAATTAGAGTGAGGGAGCACAATGATGTCAGAGTCCTTTAGCGGTTAACAAGTGACAAAAACACTTAATAGTGACATGACTTGTTGTATGCATGTGTGTCTGACTGTTTTCATGAGTGTTCGTCTGTTGAGATGCATGTGTTTGTATGCAAGAGTGTCTGACTGTATACATGTGTGTGTCTGTATGCATGGATTATGCTTTAATCTTGGGGTGGGGCTTTAGGTGGTGGGTATCCTCCCTGAAATATGTGGGTACCCTCCCTGAAATGAGTTTTGGCAGGGTCGGATGTCTGCATATGTTATGTGGGGAACCTGTTTATGTGCACATCTGCTTTGTGCCAGACCACCAGAGTAACCCACTGTGTGCCATGCTACCCATAATCCTTCCATAAACAGTGACCTGGTACAAATTGGTGGCAGCGATGCTGGTAATACCATTTATTCTCCCTGTTTTCTCTGTATATTTGTTCTCTGTATTAAGCTATGGAGGCTGCTACTGATAGTATTGATTTAAATCCTCCTGTCCTTGTACCTGCAGATGAAATTCCCCAATTAGTCTCAGTAGCTCTACCAGGCCCAATTGCCAAACCTATTTTTAAATCTGATCCATTTGATGGGGTAACTAGGGAGTGGACTGATTAGCTAGAACAATTTGAATTGGCAGCCATTATTAATGGTTGGGATGAAGGTGCTCGCTTGCAAGTCCTTAGCCTTTTGCTTCGTGGTAAAGCCAGGCAGGTATATCAAGGATTTACTGTAATACTGAATTAAAAAGCAGTTATCAGTTATTAAAAATTGCCCTGAAGCAACTTTTTTTCAATTAGATATGTATAAGAGTATATAAAGGATAAATCCATTTACTTTAGGTAAACTGGGAATGAGAAATATTTGTTTATACGTTAGATTATTAGGTCAATGCTATTATAATAACATGATACTGTGAGGTACCTTCTGTTAAAATATTTAAGGTACAATCACCACTTGCTGTGGTGAATACTAATAAGTATTAAAGGGTATGTCCATCAAAAAGTTGGTTTCTATCTGATTTACTGAAGAACAGGAGGTAAATGCACGGGTAAATAATCTCCACGGGTAAGTTTCTCCTCCTCTCCTGTAAGATTTACTGAAGAACGGGAGGTAAGAGATTTACCTCCTGTTCTTCAGTAAATCAGATAGAAACCAACTTACTTTTTTGACGGACATACCCTTTAACCTAGTATGTTTAGTTTCAACCACACGGTGTAGCAGGATTGCCTGGGTCTACTCTCATACCTGCAGGATTATCCTATTTGGTTCCTCTGGAAGCTGGTGACTGTCTGAGTAACAGTTTAAAATATACCTGTGTAAAGATTCTATAGCCACACACACACACACATACACACACACATAATTTCCATTGTGCACCAACGGGCACAATTTTGCTAGTATGTATATATATATTTATACATATCCAATAAAATTCAGAATAAAACACCATTTATTAATTCTGATTTCTGGTGTGCGCAGGAGTTCATTGGATATGTGTATAAACAATCTATCGGTAGCACAAGCTGCCATAATATACGACATTTTGGGGTTCGCAGACCCCTTCATCAGGCTAGCAGCACAAACAGTCTCATGTTATTTAAATCCTAAGTACAGGAAATTTCCATATAAAGACAAGGGCTACCCGTGATTTCCACTTCAAGAACCCTGTAACATGGATACAACATAAAATCCGAGAAAACACTCCTGGAATTTATTTATTTTTTTTTTGTTAAAGTAGAGATCATAGTCCCTATTGAGGCCTCTAGGGGCCAGGGCCAGTTTTCCCAGTTTTTTTAAGCCACCAAACTTCCCTTTTTCTAAGTTTCAGCACTCTATCTCCCCCCGTTTGAGAGGGGGTACATGTTCCAGTATTTCAGTTTTGCAAGTATAGTACCCCCTAATGGGCATATTCTGTTCCCCTTCTGAACATCTAATAGAATCATTTTTTTCCACATTGGCACATTTGTTACATCCAAAACAAGGGTACATGCCACTTTTACGTGACCCCAAAAAGGTGGCCTGAGCGGCCCCCGTGTTTTTGACAACTGCAGATGTTAGATAATTGCCCAGTGACTAGCCTCTTCAATAGTACCAAATTATTTAATGTTAGGATACGCCATTCTAAGGAGCTCCCAATATTTATTAGGGGGATATGGGGGCAATCAGTCTTCCTTAGAGGAAGGGTTTCCTACTGAGGTGTTTTCTAAACTTAAGGATTGAAACAAACTCACGTTATTCCATAGTAATCACCCTAAACATACAGGGGCTGCCCGAGAGAGGTCCCTGGACCAAGCACTGATTAAGGCGGGAAAGGAGGGAGTTCAAAAAAGAAAGACTGATTGTCCCCGTATTCCTATTTGTTATTCAATTTGATTGTTACTTGATCTGCTAAAAGAAAGACTGATTGTCCCCATATTGCTATTTGTTACTCAATTTGATTGTTACTTGATCTGCTAAAAGAAAGACTGATTGTCCCCATATTGCTATTTGTTACTCAATTTGATTGTTACTCAATCTGCATGTGTCAATTTTCCCCCATACAATCTGATCTCTGCAACAGCATAAAACAACAGTGGTAAATAGTATCAAGTGATCAAAATCTCACATACAAAAATTTAAGTCATTATTTTGCGTACAGGAGGGGAAAGAATTTAAGGAGCCTTTTGGTTAAGACAGACCTCAAGGATAATGTCGCTATGCAGAAAAAAGACACCTGGCTAGCCCAAGGGAAGGCAGGGGGTTATAAGTGCCATGGATGTAAAGCACGTAGGTATGTTATGACTGGACCTGACTTCCTTCATCCTCATAGCGGGATTAGGATTAAAAAACAAATTAAACTGCTTAAGTAATCATGCCATCTATTTTATAACATGCCCATGTGATATATTTTATATAGGAAAAATGTCAACAACACTGAGAGAAAGGATGACCAACCATAGACAATCCATCAGGACAGCAATCAATCAAGCTACCACAATTAAAGGAAAGAGAGAGCAGTCGACCACCACAAAATTTGGAGAGCAATCTGCGGCTAAACATTTTCGGGGGAAAGGTATATTCCCTTGCCACCTTCAGGTGGATGACCATAGACTGGGAACCTGTGAAGGAGTGGATAGAAGCAGAGCCCTCCTGCAGCGAGACGTTTGCTGGATCAAATCCCTGGGTACTGTATATACTCCAGTGTAAGTGGACCTGAGAATAAGTCGAGGTACCTATTTTAACCTGAAAAAATGAGTAAACCTGATTGACCTGAGTATAAGTCGAGGGTAGAAAATTATGATCTATACTGTCTTCTGATTTAGTTGCCCTTTAAATGGACAGCAGAATTCCCATACTGTAGTCCCATACAGTAATAGCCAAATCCAGTATGGAGATTTCCAACTCAGTTACCCCCAAATTCCTCGCCACTCTAGATGTTTGGAAATTACAACTCCCAGCATGCTTTAGTTGCTGTGAGTTGTAGTTTCCAAACATCTACTGTGGCAAGCACTGCACCCCCCCTTGTCTTTATGATCTCTATGTTCTCAGCAATCCGGCTGCCATGGGCAATCCCTCTGCAATCCAGATGTTTGTGTTTCAGACCTGAGCACATCACTTGTGTGCGCTATTATGCTCACCCACCGTGCTGGCGCCTGACGTCACTGCTTGGCACCCGCGTTCAATGTGACATCCGCTGGCACTCTACAGGGAAAGGATCTGGTACAGAGATGGGATTGGCCTGAAGGAGGGAGTGGTGTGTGTTTAAGGAGAAGTCTTACCTGTTTTATTGTTATGACTTCCATTCTCTGTAATCCTGATGACGGCCTGTAGTCAAAATGGCCAAAATGCGTAGACAGACGTGGACGTGGTTTACTTCACTTGATAAATACTATTTGTATAAATCCCGTTGAGTGCTCTGCGGATCACATTATATAAATATAATATAGTTGTTACCCAAAGAGTAGCCCAATTATTGTTTATTTGTGCTGTTATGTAATTGTCCCTTGTAATCTTCACACCTGTCCCCAAACAAGTAAACATTAGGATGATTTTATGTACAATCCGACATTTCCATTGATTGGGCCAAAAAATTGTACATTTTCCCGATCTTATTATGAGACATTAGATCGTAAAATCAATCGTAATTATGATCAGGAAAGTCGATTGGTAATAATGATTGTAGTGTTTTATGAAGTTCCTAATAAATGTAAATGTAATGTAACCTCACAATAGACGACATTGACATTAATCATGAAACAAATTGAATGTCAAACATTATGTATGGTACATCTACATACAATTAACATTGTACATCTGTCTATCAAAGTATCGGTCGGTTTAAGATCGTAATTACGATCGTAATAGTGTATGGCCACCTTAACACTTAAGTTACCCATACTTTATTTAGATATTAGATAGTTTAGATCTAATATCTTTTATCTTTAGTGGCCCCCTGGCAGTTTCTTACCTATAGCACCCCATGTACGGGGTTGATATTCTGAGAATTCAGTAAATTCGATTGAATGGCTCAAAATATGGTAAACCATTTTTCTGATCAATCGATCAACAATATTAAGTGGTTTATCGGAAAAACAAAGATCAGGCCAGGTGTAAAATTTTCCACTGACCCCATCTTAAGTCCTCATCTCTTTGGAAAGATTGGGGAACATCGAGCGGTTCTCCCGATCGGAAATCCTTTTGGAAGAACATGTGTGTTCACATTATCCTTATGCAAGAAAAACGATTCCTTCTGCTTTGTTCGAATGACACAGAAATATTGGTAGGTGAGTTCTAACATATGGGCACCTTTACTTTTCTTGACTGCATCTTAGCTCCCATTGTTTTACTCCCCTTTCAGACTGACACCCCCTGCACTTTCTGATGACTGCAGTGCAAGAACTGCAAGTAACTATAAACCAACAGAAAGGGAGGATTCTGGGAACTGTAATCCCCCATGAAATTGCCAATGCCTTAGAGTACCTGCTTAAAACTAAAATTTACCTTTACTGTATATAATAATTTTAAAATTTGACAAGTAGTAAGAACATTTAAAGGGCATGTCCACCCCAAAACTAAAATTTAACCCACTACTGTCCCCACTGTGTAGTGTATAAAAATCCTTACCTTACATCCCAGCTCCAAATGGTTCTCCTGTAAAGTCCCTCCAAAGTTAAAAAACTGACCACCAGGAGCCTGGCCACCAGTGAAATTGTTTCCGCCTCTGAGCTGTCCTCTCAGAGGTTTTTGGCTTCACTCCCTCCCCCTCCCCCCTCCCCCCTCCCCCTCCCCCCCTCCCTCCTTCCCGTTTTGTTCTCACTCCCCCTAGTGTAAAACCCCTTTCCCACATATTAGGGATAGTTCCCCCAGCCCCAACCGCAATAAAATATTTATAAGAAAGTCCCCCGAACTTTACTTACCTTCCCTCTCTCCTCCAGTGTTCTGAACTGCCAGCAGCCACAGCCAATCACAGACGCAGCTGCCGGTCAGGCCCCCTGCTTGCAGTTCTATGCAAGCAGAAGGTAGGGTATTGCGGCAGAGGAGAGAGGGAAGGTAAGTAACAATTGGGGGACTTTCTTGAAAATACAATATTGTGGTTTAGGGCTGGGGGAACTAGCCCTACAACATATTAAAAATTATCAAAAGGGTATGTCCACCCTTAAAACCATTTTTTCATATATGATTCCCCCTGTCCCCCCAGCCCCAACCGCTCTATTTTTATTCTTAGAAAGTTCCCCAAACTTTACTTACCTCCCCTCTTTCCTCCGCCGCGCTCCCGGCCCTCTGCTTGCGAGAAAATGCAAGCAGAGGGGCGGGACCGGCAGTCGCGTCTGTGATTGGCTGAGCGGCAGCCAATCATGGACGTGGCTGCTGGGAGTTCATTGCGGCGGGGGAAAGAGGGAAGGTAAGTAAAGTTTGGGGCACTTTCTAAGAATAAAAATAGAGCGGTTGGGGCTGGGGGAAAAGGCGGAATCATATAGCTAAAGGGTTTTACACTAGTGGAGGGAATCCTGAGAGGGAGGGAGAGGGAGGGAGAGGGAGGGGGAGAAGGGGTGCAGTACGCATGCCAAACTTCTCCCGGAGGCCAGGTAGGAGGCAGAGTCCTATATTGACTCTGCTATCCTCCTGGTGGGCAGTTTTGGGGACTTTTAGTGTGTTAAACTACACTACACAATGGGGCCAGTAGTGGGGGGGATTATAGTTTTGGGGGTGGACATGCCCTTTAAGGGGGTACATGCAAACCATTCGAAGTGGTTATGTTATGGTGAGCTTTGTACAAATGTTAGCACCTTAGACCATGTGACCTACACCGCACTCTATCAGTAGAGATACAGAATTCCAATTACCATTTTTCATTTGCATAAGACTGGACCACAACTTTAAGCGATTGGACTTAGACCCACTGACATCACAACATAGGTGTGTATTAGGCTGGGTACACACCAGCCAATATTTTGGGCGATCAACCGATTCATGGCACTTTCGGTCGATCAGCCAAAAATATAGGCTGGTGCGGGGCGGGCGGCCCTGACCGACCTCGATCGTCTGTTTGTCCGTATCAGAAAATCGACGATCGGACTTGTCGGAAAATCATGATCGATCGTGCGGTTCCTTATGGAGCCGCACGGTCGATCGTTACGCAAATTTGGCCATGCCCGAATTTGCCGCGACCGATGGACATTTGTCCCTCAATGTGTACCCAGCCTTAGAATTGTCATGGATACAAGACTTTTGACACACCAGTAAGAGGATAATAAGGTATTGTAAGAATGATTATATGACCTGGAAAGTCTTTCATTTTGTATCGATTCCTCCCTAGGACCCACATCTGTTTGGGAAAAGACATCAGCATCCTGTTTGCCTCCCACCTTTTCCTTCATGTGGTTTCACATGGAAGACGCTAGTGCAAAGAACAAACCAAGCTTCTCTTCTTTCAATGTGAACTTCCCACGTTCCCAGGTATAATTTTTACAAGCTAGAAACCCCTGACAAGAAAACAATACAAAAAAAATATTATCCTCAAAGATTTCATTTACGGAATGTGTCTATACATACACAGGCGACTGCCAATGAACATTACATGACTGAGTACATTGCAATCTATAATGTGTATTCAGTTACACTGCCAACATCTACATCTGTGCTTTAGTCTGATTTAACATGGGTGACATGATTTCAGATGTTTTAAGACATTTCATTAGGGGCAATAGCCCGGTAACTGTCCAGCAAACAATGAGAGAACATTTAAAGTCAATGAAAAATTCAAACTCTACTAACCTTCACTATATATGGAAATCCCAACTGCTACAATATTACCGCTACCTCTAAAACCACATCAATTAGCCAGAAACACCACCTCAAAGTTTAGCCTCGTTCTGCCACCTACCTTTCCAAGTACAGGAGTGATGCTGATGTCACGCCAATGGATTAGAATTCCAGAAAAGGCCTGTGCACATTTATACTCTTTCCCAGTGCTCAAGGTCGTAACAAGCTTGTTAAACTGGACCTGGAGTGGGAACCTTTTGCCTTGTGTATCTGTGTTAGCGGTGATAGTGGCTAATAGATGCTTTAAGGTTAGTATTTGGGGACTACCAAAGAGATTTGCTTGTTGCAGATTTTCATACCCATAAGTTGCCAATTCTTTTACAGGAAAGATTAGGCATGGGCAAGACACTGCACATACACATGGTTATTTGATCCAGTTCTTCAGAGGCTTTCATTTACTTCAATGGGATTTACTGGAGTCGCTTTAAGGCTGGGTACACACGAGAGGACTATCCTGGCCAAGCAAGCGCTCGGCTGGCACAAATGTCTGTTGCTCGTGGCAATAGTGGCCGTGGACAACAGTCCGTGTGACCGATCATGCAGTCCCATAGGGACAGGGGTGCCCCTACTATGAAGCAAACTGAAACATTTGCTCAGGGCGCACCCCTGCAGAACACTTCCTCCTTCCTGCAATACCGCATTTTAACACCAGTCCACCAATCAGTGTTAAGTCAGCCCTCCAGTTCACCAGTCAGTGTTAGTCAGCCCACCATACCCACCTGCACTATCCATGCCTTTGTTCCCTGATGAAGCAATGCCCCCGCTTCACATGTCACCCCTCATCTGCCAATAGGCAGCATTTAAAAGTTGTTTTAGGTGTCAAAAAGTAACATCCCTGCATAGGGAACAGCATGATCGGCCATGATTTACCAACACGTCTATTCGTCCAATCCAGTCACGAGTGCGGCCGAAAGTGGCACAGACTTTTTGACCCAATTGACCAATACACGGAAGTATCGGTCAATTGGGCCGAAAAACTGCCTGTGTGTACCCAGCCTTACAGTTTATTGGTATTTTGGGGGGAGGGGGTTCTGAACCTGGAGTATAACAATTTGGGTATAGTTCTCCTTTAAATATGATGCCCATGGTAAATAATTCTCGTCCTGTCAGAGGAAACTCCCAAAACAACACTTGTGTCATTTGAGATGATTTGTCTGTCTCTGGGTTAGTTAATGTATCTTACCCAGTTCGGAAGCTTCCGAAAACACATTTTATCAAAGCCTGCCTTATTGCCTCGCTCTGCCTGTCTGTCTGGCAATTAATTGGTGAAAAATAACTTTAAAGCAGCAAAGAGTGGCAAGGCTGCGGTGCTAAAGAATGGGTTCCTGCCGGACTGAAGGAGTTACGGCGCTGTTATGAATCTGACCTTCAGAGCACAGGGCCCAGAAGAGCAATGTAGAATATACTGCAATAATTCTGTCTGTCCCCTGCTCGCTCAGTGCTGGTGGGAGGAAATTATTGCTCCTTCTATATGCATAGAATCTTCAGTACCAAAAAAAAAAAAAGCTTTAACAATAGCCTGTCAATGGCAGGGCAGCATCCTTCTCCTTCCCTTTATCTACTTCTCCTAGGGTGTTTAGTTAATGATAGAAGACATGTCTATGTATTAACAAAGTCAAAAGGCAGGGGGTTCCACCTGCATCAACACAATACAAACCGGATTCATCCCTATTCATTCAATAAATCCTGTTCATTATAGGCCAGTTCTATGGGCTCAGGATTCTTCATGTGAAATTCACTTCTCTTAACTGTCTCTTAGGGATGTTACCAAGAACACACTGAATCGCCATTCGTGGCATGGTAAGGGGTGGTTATTGAATGTGCCATACTCTGCAGTAACCTTGCTTTGTTCCAGCCGGTCAATTGTTATAATCCACATCCAGCTCTTCATTAAAAGGCAATAAATATAGCAAATGTGTCGCCTTCTAAAAACAGGTAAAGTGCACAATATGCAAAGAATAAAAAATGAAAGTGTATAACCTGCAAAGTAAAAATGGAAACATTAGAGAAGTCAACAATCCAGCTATTGAAGTTAAATGGCCTCTAAGTGACAGCTTTTGGGCCACTCACAAGATATATTACGATAATCTTACCCTGCTGCTCCGAACCATATTGTTTCTTATATTATCCTACATCCCTTTCACTGACATTGACACTCATAGGGGGTATGTCATGTGTCACCAAAAGGAGCAAGACAGATAGACAGACATTACATAGACATGATAGACAGATAGAGAGACATTAGATAAACATGATAGACAGACAGACATAAGATAGATAGGGTAGACAGACAGACATTAGATAGATATGATATACAGATATACATACATTAGATAGGATAGATAGACAGACATTAGATAGATAGTATAGACAGACAGACATTAGACAGATAGGATAGACCGACATTAGATAGATAGACAGACAGATATTATATATAGACAGACAGACATTAGATAGAAAGGATAGACAGACAGACATTATATAGATAGGATAGAAAGACACATATTAGATATAGACAGACAGGCATTAGATATATAGGATAGACAGTCAGACGGATATTAGATGGGATAGACAGACAGACATTAGATAGAAAGGATAGACAGACAGACATTATATAGATAGGATAGAAAGACACATATTAGATATAGACAGACAGGCATTAGATATATAGGATAGACAGGCAGACGGATATTTGATGGGATAGACAGACAGACAGACATTAGTTAGAAAGGATAGGTAAACAGACAGACATTAGATATAAAGGATAGACAGACAGACAGACATTAGATAGATAGGATAGACAGGAAGGCATTAGATAGATAGGATAGACAGACAGACAGACAAACATTAGATATACAGGATAGACAGGAAGACAGATATTAGATAAATAGGACAGACAGACTGACATTAGATAGACAGATATTAGATAGACAGACATTAAATAGGTAGGATAGACAGACCGACATTCGATAGATAGGATAGACAGACTGACATTAGATAGAAAGACATTAGATAGACATTAAATAGATAGGATAGACAGACAGACATTAGATAGGATGGACAGACAGACAGACAGTTTCAAACTTACCTTGATCCGATACTCCCATGCTGACATATACCTCGCCAAAAGTTATGAGCGCTCGTAACAAGCTCTTCAAGGTATGTACTGTCAGTCATGGCCACGACAGACACTTTTGGGGGATAATTAGGCTAAACAGCATTACTAATTTTTGGGTGAACATGCCCTTTAAATTATTTTTAAAGGCAAACTACATGAAGGCAATTTACATGCTACATGCAGGCAATTTACCCTTTTTTGTGTAAAACAGTGACTGCACAGACTAGACTGGCCACTATCTGATCACAGAAAGAGAAAGCTGGCTAGTTACAGTTTGTAGAAATGTGATGTGAGATTAGCTTTTATAGGACTGAAGAGTTGGAGGCAATGCAGTTAACATGCTTAGTGCGCATCATTACATGACGATGGCAGTTGGATATGTGACTGTTATTTTCACTATTTGGGGCACTTTGTAAAGGAAGAGAGAGAATAGTGCCCTGAATGTTACGGTCCAAGGAAGACTCTTTATGGACAATTTTAACATAGAGTTAAAGAGCATTTAGTTACAAACAGTTCAGTAAACAAAACAAAACAAAAAAAAACATTAACACAATCAACCAATGGATGCCAAATGAAAAGGTCCTAATATTGGTCACCTTCCCAATAACCCATCTTTAAATTCAGCAAAGTTTATTTTTTAAAGCACTTTCTCTCCCGATCACTGGTCAACCAGGAAAACCCTCAGCCGTACTTTCCATTCCAGGTGTGTGTGATTCTTTTCTGATTACTGTCCTATCTTTTCGAAAGTTTTCATTTTCAACTTTCATTCTTCTTTTATACGAGTGGGCTAATCCTTTAAATCAATTTACCAGTCGAAATGAGTGTTACACGGTAATTCCAATGAAATATGAATCTCAGTTTCCTTGTGTCCCGTTACATCGTTTGGATTAATAGATTCCCCTAAGGATCCTTGTATTCACCTTACTTGTAAAATAATAGCAACATCCATATTCTAGGCCAAAGTAACCTCATTTCGACAACGTTTTTTATAACCTAATTCTTGTTTCTTTTTCCTCACTCTGCAGTAGTTTCTTTGATGTCCTTGGCAAAGTTTAAGAACAAAGTTCCATAATCAGACAGGAACCTGGTTTAATTCTGTCCTCCTGAAGTACAACTCCATTACCTGCAGGTCTTGCGTGTCTTGTACAATAGAGTTGTGTGTCTCTAGTACAGTAAAGAGTTGTGTGTCTCTACAACAAGGGTTTGTGTGTCTCTTTAACAAAGGGTTGTGTGTCTCTACAACAAAAGGGTTGCGTGTATCTACAACAAAAAGTTGTATCACTCTACAGTAAAGAGTTGTGTGTAATGTTGTGCATCACATTACGTGCATGTTTTATCATGGCATCTTCTCTCTATAGCATGCATTATGAACATATGAACAATTTAATTGGAACTTAAGCTAGGTACACACCATACAATAATTCGGCCAAATTATGGTATGGTTCCTTGTACCTGCCACGACCAACAACCGACTGTTTGTTCGTCTGAATTGGATGAACACACAATTGGACAAGTCGGAAATCCACGGCCGATCGTACAGTCCTCTATGGGACTGCACGTTCGGTCGTGGTTACTGTAGGACGCAGCTGCTTTTGCTGCGACTGCCAGTCCGTCCTCCTAGCCGACTGGTCAAAAGTCTTGAACGGTCGGTCAGGAGGAAGAATTGGCACGTGTGTACCCACCTTTAGTTTACATTTTTACATCAACGTAGGACTGTTGATACTGCACCAGGTATGTATCTGTATTTAGTTTACATTTTTACCTCAAACATCCAAATGAGGCTAATGCAATAAGAGGTGCAAAAGTTTTGCACTGTACATTGTATAATGCCCTATCTACATTTGAATGCAATTTAGATTTTTGCACTTTCAATGGGATATTAAATCGGGATATTAAATCGGGATATTACATCTCCTCTCTGCCGCACATCTACCTGGCTCCCCATTAAACAGTGCATTATCTACAAATCCTTCTCTTAAGATTTAAATCCCTTCACTCTTCTGCTCCTTCTTATATTTCTTCTCTTGTGTCCCCATATATCCCTGCCCATACCCTCTGCTCATCACAGAACCATCTCTTATACAGAACTTACACTGCCGCCTCTCACCTTAAACCTTTTTCTCTTCTGGCTCCTGTCCTCTGGAATTCTGTTCCCCTCTCTATGTCAAGAAATCTCAATAAACAAGTTTAAATCTAATCTGTCATCCTATCTCTCTGAGCACAGCACAACGTAGGACTGTTGATACCGCACCAGGTATGTATCTGTTTGTTACCCACCTAAGAAGATTTTAAGCTCTAAGGGGCAGGAACCTCTTTCCTCATGTTACATGTTTTAAGCACTTGTACTTGTCCCCTTTGTATGACTTTTTGTATTCTATATTGTACAGCGCTGCGTCCCCTAGTAGCGCTATATAAATAAACATATACATACAATGCAATAACCTGATATGAATTAAATTTCCCTGGCCTACATTGGCTTTATAAAAAAAATCAGTTTATTTTTTTACCCTGGTATATGGATGGGCAGTAAAACTGGAATTGCTGAACTGCATGAACCTTCACCATCTACATTAAAAAATATGAACCCATTAACCTCACTAAAGTATAGTTTAGATAACATTTAAAATAGGAACTCGTTGAACCGGTGATAACAGCATGAGCATAGTGTAATGGAATGCAGAGTCAGCAATGCACAGAATGATTACCGGTTAGAGACATGCACATTCTAAATCCCATTATCCATATAGTGCAAGGCAATATGGCTTTAACAACATCATAGAAATATCAGTAATCACAGCTGGACTTACCATTATGCAGATAAACCTCATTTATGGTCAACTGCCACTTCCTGGAGCAGGGCGTCCTGTTGGCTTCTACCTCTATACTTAATCCTACCCTGCCAATAATCCAGAGTAGGTGTCAGCAGAGACCGCCCTAGCCTTTTCATTTACAACAGATTTAATTGACCTAATGTCTATCATGATCTCATTTATGAAGTTCCAACCTGACATCTGTTGTTACCAAGATTGACAGCCCCTGCACTAATGATTACATCACTGAACTGCAAATTCATTGGGCGATTAGGCAGGAAAATTCTTTGTGTGCCTTAAATGTCAGTAGTCATGATGCAAGAATATGATCAATTTGTAGAAAAAAAATAAACAAATGGACCGTACAGAAACCGTTTACCAATAGTTTCTCTGAAGACAGAAGAGCATCCATAAGGATTAGAACAGAAAAGATTTAAACCTTCAGCGTAGAACAGGGGTAATAATAGTGTAAATGTAGGGTTGTCTTTAGAAAGCTGTTGTGTTGGCAAGATTCATTGGATAGTTAAGTTGGGTACACACAATAAGATCTTCGCCACTAGCAAGGGGGCGGCCAAGATGAATTACTGACGGTTGTGGAAAAAGTAGCCATAGCTAACAGTTTTCCGCGACCGTTCCATAGAACCGCACGATTGGCTGGCCTTGATTTACCAGCATGTTCGATATGGACGGTTGTGGAAAATGTTGGTCAACCTACCTCAAAACCATTTCCAATACATGGAAATATTGGAAAATGTGTTGTTTTTTTTTAATAAAAAGTTTCAAGTTGATGCAGGTGTCTGTTTGTCAGATTAAGCCATCTTGGAAAACTTGATTGTAGCTTCAGATCATTTGTTTCCTAAGCCTGCTACACACAAGTCAATTTTGACCATATATTCCTGACTAGCGCTCAATAAACCAGATGTTAGTGGTACCACCAATTTTCTGGAATGACCAGTCATAATCAATTCTAACTATTAATACGGAACTGGAAAAAGATTACTAACATGACCAATCAATTTTTTGTTCAATTTCTTTTTTTAAAAAAAGCTATTCATGGCCACAATTTGCACCAATATTTTGACCAACCAAAATATTGATCAGTTTGTTACTAGACTAATTAATGTGTTAGACTTAACTTGTCAGGTCTTTTTGACACCTGGGCTGTTGAAATCATTTCACATTTCAATCATGCGAGGATTTTAGTTCCTTCTAATGCCCCACTCCTGTGGACCTACTGATTTTGCCCAGGAGACAGTGTGGCTTTCAAGGACAGGGTGTGGTGTACTGGGAGCAGATTTAAACTCACCAGATTTACAAAATAAATATGGGGTGGTCCCAGGATCCCACATTTCCTTATGATAGTCGAGGTTTCAGCCTACCAAGCAGATGTCTATATCTAAAGCTACAGAATCCAGCTAGGTACAGCCAGAAAGTATAATTAGGAGCCATCAAGTGGGCCCTACGCCTACAAGTTGATAGATCCATGTTAAGTGCTGTGTCAGGAACCCAACAAATAAATACATTTTTAGTAAATATGACCTAGATATGGCATGCTACTCATTTTTATGACACATATTAACTCCTTATATCTGTATGGCTAAAAGTTTGTTTTCCGGTGTATTAACCAGTCAGCTACTCTGGCCCTTTGATAAGATTTAAGTAAAAAATTCTCCCTGTCAGGAATCAGGAGCAGATTTCTGTCTCTCCCTGACATATGGTGACAAATTGGGGAGATCAGAAGCAAATGGCTCGATATGTTGTACTTTTGCTTGCTTTTATCTCGCCGAATAGATTCCCTGCAATAGCTGAGTCTCACGTGACACCTTACAGTGCTATAGACAAATATAACACAATAGGAGTATACTGAGATACATTGTTTGAACTAGAGAGGGCATCGTGTCTTGGCAAAACAGTAATTGGAAACTTCCATAAAAAACAATTAAGTTCTCATTCATTGCTAAACCAGACTCATTGTTTACTTGTGCAAGACTGAAGCTGCAAATTATCCGTCCTGTCTACAGGGTCAAGGAGTCTTTCCAGACCCAACGTCTGTGGTTCGCAGTCATTGAAACCATCTGCAGATTCATTAACAGTGTCATAAGCTACACTGCAGGGATTAATCACATTATTGCGTTATTTCCGTAAATGCCAACCGTACAATATGTTGTAGTGAGGTAAAAAAAGCTTTTGAATTAATTGAGGTGCCAATACACTGAAAATTTTCCTTGTGACATTTCATATGACGTTCCTCAAAATCAATAGCCTGATCACATTGGGACCAACGTTACTGTAATGTAAAGCATGCTCCATCCGGGATTATAAGAGCATTGTAAGGTAAGAATTGTTTCTTCTGCAGATAGTACAGCATTGGTCTGTGTGATACAGACACACATTACATTGTCCAACCACAAACCTCTTGGAATTCCTCCTGAAAGACCCGCCAGTTATGTCAAAATACGAATTAATAAGCCTAAATCTTATCTTTTTGTTGACATTGAGGGTTTGCTTGTAAATCCTGTTAAATTATACCTTACTGTAATCACCTTAGGAACAATGCTAAAACAAATGCATATTTTAAAGGTCTAAAGCTTTGTAGACGCGCCCAACGACACGGACAAGGTATGACACCTGAGCGCGTGCTTGCACAGGGCGGTAGGCACTCAGTCAGCCTCATTAACAGAGTCGCCTGGTAGATCATCAACAAGACCCCACTGGACGGTCATCTCGGGCCGGTCCTAGCGATCACACGTGTGTATGAACATTTACTTTCAGACTTATTTCAGTTGTTGTACTTCAATTCCCAGTTTTCAAAACTCTCATTTTAGGTAATGCCATTAAACAATATCTTAAAGGTACTGTATCTTCACTGCTAAAGTCACTTTTTAAAATTCAGTTTTATTGAAGAACGGGAGGTAAAGGACGTTAAAAATCATAGCGTACTAAGTCCATCAGTACCTGTCAGAGAAGGAGGAGCTTTGTTGCCAGCTCCTGAACGTTTTATTGAAAAACGGGAGGTAAGACACAGCTCATTTACCTCCTGTTCTTCAAGAAACTGAATTGAAAAGAGTGGTTTTAGCAGTGGAGATACCAGTTAAAGGTCACTCCCAATCCAACACCCACCTATTTAAAACTTCCTGGGTGAGGACCTACTAGGTTCTCGCCTACTGTGGTTTTGGGCTAGAGGGGCTGTATAAAAGCGTGGAAGATGCAATTGTGTCTGTCTGGCCCCACCCCTCCATTGTCCTTAGGCCTCCCTAGGCTCTAGATATAAGAGAGATCTGAATTCCAACTCTTTGTACCTAATGTTCTGCCACTCGGAATTTATCCATTTACAGACCCTAGGTGTTTTATTCATTAACTGTATGTAAAATCCATAACCACCGTTTACATTTATGGTGGGTGGGAAGAAATAGAAATAAAATTTAAAATTTTCCCTTATCTTGATGTAGAAGGAAATCTCTCTCTCTTTTTGATAATACTAAGCGCAAAGCCTAGAGCATTCGGAATACAGTTTCTATCGATCGGAACCTTTATTATGTATGTAGAATTTTATATTTAGATAGCCAGAGGTATTCACGGAATTTCAAAAGCCTGCAAAACTTTGGGAACAGTAATATATGCAGCACAATACAAAATACAGACGCATGTAATGCAATAGCAAGCGAAGATAGTAGATGAGAGTAAGGAGCTAAGGTAACAGGGGAGATGTACAATATGAATTTTACCAATTAGAGGTGCAAAGTGAGTCCCTTCCCCACTGCTGAATAATCTTCTATTAACATATTTGAACAAAAGCAGGTTACGTTTGCACTAGGATAATTTCAGAGCCAAGTTAAAGGAGAACTATACTGTGTTATTTAGTCAGATCCAATGGACTTGAAGTTTAATTCTTGATGAATAGGTTTCACTAGTGATTCGACTGGTTCTCAACTTGGAATGACTTGTAAAATAATGACCACTGAATTGAGAGATCCAGTCGGATGACTAGAGAAACGTCTTCAAGAACTAAACTTCAAGTCCAGTTGATCTCCACAGTTATATTATGACCTGGTCTTTGATGAATGAAAAACGTCATCGGAGGTTTATCAGTTGTATTAGTTAGATCAGAGGTTACATGTCACTACTGGCATGAAACACATCATGTCTGGGTGTGCCATGTACCAGCTTTAATTTGGTTTAATTCTAAAATGTAAGAATAAAGACTGTGTTTTACTTATTGGTTTGATGAAACATTTCATTCCATTCCAGTGGTAGCAGAGCCTTTACCATTAAAGTGCATACGTTTTGGGAGGTTAAGCTCAAGGAGATCCTTAAAGGGCATGTCCACCCCCAAAACTATAATCCCCCCCACTACTGGCCCCACTCTGTAGTGTAATAAAATCCTTACCTCACATCCCAGCTCCAAATGGTTCTCCTGTAATCCCCCCCAAAGTCCCAAAAACTGCCCACCAGGAGGATAGCAGAGTCCATATAGGACTCCACCTCCTGTCTCCGCTCCAGGAGAAGTTTGGCATGCGCACTGCAGCCCTTCTCCCCCTCCCTCCCTCTCCCACCCGCTTTGGTCTCCCTCCGCCTAGCGTAAATCCCTTTTAGTATATTATAGCCCATGTTCCCCCAGCCCCAGCCGCTATAATTATAGTCTCAGAAAGTCCCCGATCATTACTTACCTTACCTCTCTCCTTCACCGTTCTGAGTAGCCGGCAGCTGCGTCCGTGATTGTCTGCCTCTCAGCCAATCACAGACGTGGCTTTCAGTCCCGCCCCCCTGCTTGCAGTTCTGTGCAAGCAGAGGGCCTGGGCGTTGCGGCGAAGGAGAGAGGGAAGGTAAGTAATGATCGGGGGACTTTTTGAGAATATAATTATAGCGGTTGGGGCTGGGGGAACATGGACTATAATATATATAAAGTTTCTATAAAGGGTGGACATGCCCTTTAAGGAGTGCACTCCCACAGGAAGTGCTGTGCGTGGATGGTAAGCCCTGTGTGGTGGAGTGGGTCTATTCTTTATTTTATATATTATATTATTTAATATTATTGTATTAGCACATGTCACTTTGATATAGACACTCCCTGAAGGAGGAGTCTCTTGGGTATAACCGTGTGTGTAGGTTATTTTCACCACACCTGAGGAAGGGGCAAGGTCCCCGAAATGTTGTGATTTTTGATGTGTGTGGTTCACTATTAAATCATTACATTGGAGTGCGATCCTTGTATCCGTGTGATTACTATATCGCCTTGGCCTCTGAATGGTGGGGGATAGTGAGGTGTCAGCACCCATCCAGGTTTAGTGTGTGTTTGGAACCATTTATACTGTTGGACGGTAAGCCCTGTGTGGTGGAGTGGGCCATATTTATAAAGCCTGTAAAGGGTGAGCATGCTCAGTAATCTCTGTGAGGCAGCATTGAGAGAGGGAATTTCCCACTATGCAGTTCACATACCAAATGTCACCATTCCAGCTACAGCAAAACTATTGATAACAAAAGAGATATGACACTCAGGAACTTGATTGACAGCTGCAATGTAAGATGTTTCAGACTGGATATCTTAGGAAATAGGGGAAAGATCAACAAAACAATTGTACAGTGATATGGGCCATTAACAAAAAACAAATTTCCCAGTGTACATATCCTTTAGTGAGAAACTTTACTAATGTAAAGGGGAACTAATATTAAACTAGTATTTATCCGCTAAATGTATTCTGCAAGTTTCTGGCATTTACAATATGGATCACGTAAAATGTAGGCCATAGCCATTACAAAAATTCCAAATGGTAATTGGCTACCAACCGAAGTGCACAAGTCATTGTGTTGGTAAGGGCCCATCTGAAAATGTATCTGCCTGTACCTCTGCCAATGCCAGTAAGAAGAAGAAGAAGCAGGACCAATAAAGAGGGCAGCTTACTCCAGAGCAAACATCTCAGTATAGTGATCTTGGGGTTTTCTTGGGTTAAACAAGGGTATGTAAGTATACATTTATATTTTAGAAGGATGGACATGCC
Source organism: Hymenochirus boettgeri (assembly GCA_019447015.1). Lineage (NCBI taxonomy): Eukaryota > Metazoa > Chordata > Amphibia > Anura > Pipidae > Hymenochirus > Hymenochirus boettgeri. Next base: position 230,846,315 of record CM033471.1, read on the forward strand.
CTTTAAAGGGCAACTATAGTGGAAAAAAAACTTTGTCTGTATACAATGTATAGATCACTTAGTATAAGCTGCCTTACTTTCATGTTTCTGTGTGGCTTCGTTTCTTCACACTGGCAGAAGTTTGTACCAAGCTGTGTAGTCCCCCTCCCCTCTCTGTCTACTCCCCCTCAAGCAGTGACGGGCTGTATACAGAGTCCGAGCATTGTCAGTTGAAAGGACTTTAAATGAAGTGCTGACATCCTGTTGACCCCTCCCTTCCAGAGCTAGACTGCAAGCAATCAAAGTGTGGAATAAAGTAGCAATATGCTGAAAGGAGGGGCAGAGGGGGAGAGAGGAGGACAAGTGGTGCTGAGATTCTTTACAAGTAAGTTACTGAACTCTGCCTGTTCTCTAACTTTGCTAATTGTTATTTACTTTTTACCTAAAGTTCATATCTCTCCCCCTGCTTAGCTGAGATCATAATCACTGAAGAGAGAGTCAGTGTAACAGCAGCTTGTAGTGAGACCTTCACAAACACAGTGACACTGCTTGTTGTCCTGTTACATTTCAGTTGCTTTAGTCTATATATTTCATAGATTGCACTGTGTGTCTTGTTTGGTATATAGTCTGTATTACTGTATTATATATACTGTATTAGTGTTCCATTTGAGTCACTGGTTTTGTATGTATATAAGATTTTTTTGGGGGGGAGGGGCTGTTTTATAGTGTGTTATGGTCATATTGCTGGGTTAATGGTTTATTGATTGTGTTTAGCACTACAGCATTTGACTATATGTTGCACATGGTACATATAGTGTGGGTGAGAGAGTGTGTGACAGTACTGCATGGGAGCTTTGGATTGTGTGGGTGTGTGCCTTTGAGTGACAGATGAGGTGTAGCAGCTCCTACAAATAACAGCATATTCAAAGGCTTATATCTCGGGGACTATGTAGAATTTAAAGAAACTAAAGGTACCCTGGTGGATGGGATGACTTTTAGGATACATTAGAAGAAATTTAAAAAAAACAATTTTCTCACTATAATTGCCCTTTAATGTTTAAAGAAAATCCATTCATTTGTACATCCCTGTTTCTTTTGTAATAATAATGTAGTATACAGGACTGTGTCTCATTGCCCTTAATCTAAAGGATTCAAAGATGAAATCCCTGTCTCAAAGGGCTTCCAGTCTAAATTTCATCTAATTTAATCTTTTGTTCCTTTAAGCCAAATAACATACAGTATGTAACCTGAGAGAGCGCCAGACAGATCAACACCACAGAAGAAATATATTGTAATCTCTTTTCTGCCACAGGTTAGTATTTTATTTGACAACTGATGTTTTTTTCCCCTCTCCTTTCTTTTATGTGAGGCCTTTACTTTGTACAGTTATTGCACGCAAAAAGGAGTCAAGATGAGATGAAGGTAAATATTTATAGTAAAAACAGAAGATATTCTGAAATATTTAAAGATAAGGAAAATATTCCATGTTGTTAAGGCCCCTGGAAAAGGCTGAAGTGTTACTGTATCTGAAAGCTGGATAGATAGATAGATAGATAGATAGATAGATAGGGTAGATTAGATAGATAGACAGACAGACAGACAGACAGACAGACAGATAGACAGATAGAGTAGATTAGATAGATAGATAGATAGATAGATAGATAGATAGGGTAGGATAGATAGATAGCCAGACAGACAGACAGACAGACAGACAGACAGACAGACAGACAGACAGATAGATAGATAGATAGATAGATAGATAGATAGATAGATAGATAGAATAGATTAGATAGACAGATAGATAGACAGACAGACAGATATAGAGATAGATAGAGAGACAGACAGACAGAGAGATAGATATATAGATAGATAGACAAATAGATGATTGATACATAGATAGATAGATAGATAGATAGATAGATGACAGACAGACAGACAGAAATTCTGAAATATTTAAAGATAAGGAAAATATTCCATGTTGTTAAGGCCCCTGGAAAAGGCTGAAGTGTTACTGTATCTGAAAGCTGGATAGATAGATAGATAGATAGAATAGATTTGATAGATTGATAGACAGAGAGGGAGAGATAGATAGAAATTCTGAAATATTTAAAGATAAGGAAAATATTAGATAGATAGATATGCTTGTGAAGGTTCTCATTCATCCAGGTCATGGATATTAGTGGTATCAATTAGATCAACTGGACTTGAAATGTAGTTCTTGAAGACGTTTCGCTAGTCATCCGACTGGCTTTCTCAATTCAGAATGACTTGTACAAGAATCTGTGGCAATTATGTACCCTGGAAAATCCCAATTAGCATATCACAGCCAGGTGTTAAGGGTGTGATTAGATAGTGGCTAAGAGGTGTTATAGGAACGCCCAGAGTAAGGTGTTAAAACAGCATTGTACATGGCAGACAGTTGGTGTCGAACCCCCCCACCTCTATTTAGGCTTGGTTTCTTTATTTTCACATAAATGGCCTCCTTAACACCTCTCTTGAACCAGTCACGTTCCTTCGCCAGTATGTTAACATTACAATCTTCAAAGGTATGTCCTTTATCCTTAAGATGCAGATACACGGCTGAGTCCTGACCCGAGGAATTGGCTCTTCTGTGCTGGGCCATACATTGATGCAGTTGCTGTTTGGTCTCCCCCACATACAAATCAGAGCATTCTTCACTGCACTGCATGCATATATGATGTCGCTTTTCTTGTGTTTGGTACATCCGAAAGACCCAATACCAAAACACAAGAAAAGCGACATCATATATGCAGTGCAGTGCAGTGAAGAATTCTCTGATTGTATGTGGGGAGACCAACAGCAACTGCATCAACCTATGGCCCAGCACAGAAGAGCCAATTCCTTGGGTCAGGACTCAGCCATGTACCTGCATCTAAGGAAAAGGACATACCTTTGAAGATTGTAATGTTACATATTGGCAAGAACGTGACTGGTTCAAGAGAGGTGTTAAGGAGGCCATTTATGTGAAAATAAAGAAACCAAGCCTAAAGAGGTGGGGGGGTTCGACACCAACTGTCTGCCATTACAATGCTGTTTTAACACCTTACTCTGGGCGTTCCTATAACACCTCTTAGCCACTATCTAATCACACCCTTAACACCTGGCTGTGATATGCTAATTGGGATTTTCCAGGGTACATAATTGCACAGATTCTTGTACAAGTCATTCTGATTGAGAAAGCCAGTCGATGACTAGCGAAACGTCTTCAAGAACTACATTTCAAGTCCAGTTGATCTAATTGAATACAACAGATATGATAGATAGATAGATAGATAGATAGATAGAAGATAGATAGATAGATAATAGATAGACAACAGGGATTTGTGTCACTCAGTCCACAGCTTTTTTAATTGCCTGGGCTGCTGATGGTATCTGTTTAACATATAGACATTTCAATGAAGTATCAGTGCTCCAGTGGTATATGGCCTATATACAAGGGCCAAAACGTTGCTACTTTTATACTTTGCACTGTTGAAATAAAAGCACTAAAGCTGTGGCCACTGATCCTTCATTTAAAAAAAAATTATATATATATATTTATATATATGTATATATACTAGCAAAAGTGTGTCCGTGGTGCATAGTGTGCGATTCCGCTGCGTTTGCGAATGCAATTTCTTCATTTGAGAATACGAAAAGCATGCGTATGCGTTTTAAATGGTGATCGCCTGCGATTGCATATTGCAAACGGAATCCAATTGCATGCGTTGCATCGATTGCGTTATTAAAAAATGCATGCGCAATCACGAAAAAATTGCAACAGTGTGGCCTAGCCCTCAGTCACCAGCATCCAGGGGAACCAAATAGAATGAACCTGCAGGTCCGAGAATGTAGCCAGTGAACAGCTTGTATAACCGTGTACATTTGCTGTCCACTCAAAAAAACTCCACACACTAGCCATATTAAAGTATAAACCAACTTTTGGCAACAAATTTGTACACTTACCAAGTAAAAAATTTCCAGATTGTACCCATAGCCATTTTCCCCCACCGGTGTCATGTGACTCATTAGTGTTATAATGTCTCAGATGTGAATGGGGAGCAGGTGTGTTAAATTTAGTGATATCACTCTCACACTGGTCACTGGTAGTTGAATTGGAACCTTCTGATTAGAGAGGCTCGAAACTATTGAGTTTCGCTCCGTTTTCAATTTTCGAAATTTTTGAACATTTTGAAATTCAAAAATTTGAAAAACAAACTCATAGAGTCTATGAAGAAAAAAAAATTCTAAAGTCCATTTTGAGGGATAAATAGTAATAGTGGGTTACTGTAAATGACACAGAGACCTGGGGAATGGTCTGGGGAACCCGTAAATAGAACCAAAACTTATTTAAAACTATCTTCCCTCACATCGGACTGTTTTCGAGCTTTTCGATAATCGTCTACTTTCGATTTCCTTGAAAATTTGGAAAATCCGGGTTCTGAGAAATCCGAAAGTTTTGTCGGGACTTACGAAACCCTCAGATTCGATTCAAGACAGGGTTCTATTCGAACCCACATTACATCTCTACTCCTGATAAAAAAACTTGAGGATCTGCCAAACCCCTGAAACTGAGCTCAGCATGGTGGCCAAGACCAGACAGCCGTTTAACAGGACAGGTTCCACCCAGAACACACCTCACCATAGACAACACAAAATTTTTAGTGCGCATGCTCAGCGTCATATTCACAGACGACCAATGAATTGAGTGCACATGCTCAGTATCATATCCAGAGGTTGCCTTTTGCAATAAAAGTATGAGTGCTGCCACCATTGCTGCAGAGGTTAAGGGGTGGGAGGCAGTGGTGTAGGTACCAGGGCACAGGTCCACCAAGGACGCACGGGTGCCGGCCCAAGTACCTTGAGGGTAGAGATGGCCGAACTTCCTAAAGTTTGGTCCGTTGTGAACATTCGAACTATATGGAAAATTCTAAAACGGACCCAAGTCAATGGGAGTCAAATAGTTTGAAAAGTGCGAATGAAATACAATTAAAATATCAATATCTTTATTCTCACCGCACTACTTCGAGCTCTCACGTTCGATTTTCGATAATTATCCCATAAATGATATGAAAAGTCTGGAAAGTTTAAAAATCCGAAAAATCCAGGTCTGGGATAGTTCGAAAGTCCGAGTCCGTTCAAACTCGATAAATTCGGCTTGAACTAGGTTTCGAGTTCTAGTCCATCTCTACTTCAGGGCCTGCAACAGCCAAAATTCAGATTTGCCCAATCCAGCCTTCTTCACCTGTCCGTGCACCACACTGAGACCTGCAGCTGGAGTCAGCGGTCACGTTTGTGACATCATCTTCCCTGAGCTCTCTCTCTCTGTGCTGTGGATGGTGGTAGTCTTCTAACTATCATTAACTTTTCATGCACACTATTAGTCAGGGTGGATAAAAATCAATGATTTTTAAAAAAAAAAAAAATTACTTTTAATTTTTTTTAAATAAAATGCTCTTTGAGGAAAATATATTACCATCCAAGGTTATTCCATTATTCCATATTTATTGTTATTATTCTAAAAATCTTCATCTACTTGCATATTAAAGTTATACCCGCAAGAATTATCTTTACTAGAAAACTATGATTTAAATCAAACCCACCCTGCTATTAGTAGTGGTCTTTGGCCAGACTACCAGACTTGCTTTGTCTTATTTTGTGCCAGCTGCCTGCCAGCCAGCCATAGTTATATAATATTTTTCGACAATGGGCGGCTCCAGCGGTCCTTGTTCTAAGCATTTTTATCATTCTCTGTGTGCCAAGCATTTCACCAGTGTTGATATACCAAGCATTTACCAGTGTGTAAGCCAAGCATTTTACATTGCCGTGTGCCAGCATTTTACCAATTTATGTATCTGTGCCAACCATTCAACCATACAGTACCAGTATTAGTTTCCCAACCAATTTTAGTGTCTGTGTGTCAAGCATTTTTACCATTGTCTAGGTGCCAAGCATTTAATCAGTGTCTGGCTTTGTGCAATGCCAACCATTAACAGTATCGTTTCCTAACATGTGCCATTTTACCAGTCTGTATGGCAACTATTTACCATGGTCCATGTACTAAGAATTTTATTTCTGTGTGCCAAGCATTTAACCAGTGTCTCTGTGTCAACTATTTTACCAGCAGTCCGTGTACTAAGATTTTTTACCATTCTCTGTGCCAAGCATTCTAACAGTGTTGATATCCAACATTTACCAGTGTGTGTGCCAAACATTTTACCATTACCTGTGTGCCAAGCATTTTACCAGTTTATGTGTGCTAAGCATTTTATCAGTAAATAAATCACTCATGATTAGCAGATATGGCCGTGCAAATTAAGTGGTGCTAATGGGGACAAAAACAATATACTAGTACAATTGTCTGAGTATAGACACTCAGACCCCAAGTGTCCCCACCTGAAAGCCTTGTCCCACCTGCATAAATGTATACAAGTCCTCACCTGAAAGCACAAAGCCTGAACACCTGCATACAAGTCCTTAGCACCTCCTCATATTAATCTGAGAACGCAGCCTTCTAATCTACCATGAGCTCCTAACCGGAGACCCTGAGGAAGTCCCGCTACAGGGATGAAACGTGCGTCGGTTATGGCACTCATGGTGGATTGGCGTGGTGTTCCCAGATTAATATAAGGAGGTGCTGAGGACTTGTAACATTGGACCTAGGACTGCTAGCATTGGTGGATTTATTGCACTGCCGTACATAGTTTGTTCTATTGAAGAACGGAAGGTAAGGCACAGTCCTTCCGTTCTTCAATAGAACTGGATTCCTAAAAGCAATATTATGAGTGGAGATACCCTTTAACAACATTTTGACCCGGTTCACGGAAATATTGTGCGGCTGGTCAATTGAGTTGAAATACAGATTTGGACTGTGTGTACCAGGCCTATTAAAATGTTCCCTCTCACAGTTCTTTTAGTGGTATTGTTTGATTTTCTGTCAGGTATACAGAGTCAACCTCATACACACGTTTATGTTTATGAATGGCAGTGTCGGGTGACAATCTTGCTGTGTATTGGCGCTTCATCACCGAAAACAGATCTGCCTGGCGGATTATCAGCGATGCCCGAGTGAATGGCAAACTCTGATATTTTAACACACTGGGTCATGAACAAAGCATGGGGGTAACTGATTTCAGTCTTAATGGAGCTGCCTTTCAAACTGAGAGGATTCCCTTTAATGTGCTAGTTTATATTATTGGTGTAACTTTATACATTTATATCAAGGCCATCTGACCTGTAGCTTCCAACTCTCCCAAAAGCTGTCAGAGACTGTTGGAGGGCAACAGCTGATGGGTGGAAGGTCACCTATTCCTGATTTCATTCTGATCTTTTTGATCAGACCTCCCTCTATTATTCTTCTGGGATTTTGAATGATGAGTCCATGAAGAGTTAGAATCTCATCAAACCCAATGTGCCCCCTTATCTGAGGATGTATCATTCCTGTGCTGCATCTAAAGATCATGGCAATTTGTAAACTGTAGTAGTATCTGAATTGCCACCCCTAACAAATGGTAAAGCATTAATCAACAGGTGGCTTTTTAATTGCTGCGAATTACAACTCCCCACGTTTTCTATAACTGCTAGAGACACAGGTGCACTATGGCATATGCATTCTAATATCATTGATTCAATAGTAACGTAAAGGCATGTCCACCCCAAAACTGAAAATGCGATGCAGTAGAGACTCCAAAATAGCTAAAACCACAATGCTCCCCTTTCTCATACTCGCTGACTCACAGACACTTCTGGGTTTACTCTGCATCAGGCACCTGAAGGGTGGCGTTTCACAGCCAATGACTGCAGAGTATTCACAGAAGCTTGCCTCCTGAGCCCCATGAAAGCCCAGAGAGGGTGTGCGAAAGCTCTGACCTTTCACATCGCACAAAAGTGGAGGGGGCGGCAAAGACCGGAAGGATATTCCTGTGTGCAAGAATGAGAAAGTTGAGTATTTCGGGTTTACTTTTTGGGGGGTCCTCTACCTGTATGGCAATTTTCTTTTTAGGGGTGAACTGCTCTTTAAAAAAGCTTCTGAGAATTGTGTTTCTGCGACGTTGTGCTGTAACATGTTTTTCTCCAGCTGTACTCTCCAATGCATTAGAACAGAGGGTACAAATGTTCACCTGGAAGTTTATTAAGAGTGTCTCCCTGTAAGGGAAAGCTGCTTATTGATTTCCACTTTGTTCTGCTATCTGCACGGCTGACACATTGGGATCCAGGAGCAGCACGTAGCCAAAAAATAAAAAGAACGTTAAAACCCTCAACTTATCATCTCACATTGAACACTTGGAATGTTACAGTCTTGTTTATGCTTCCTGAAACCACTTTAACAAGAGAGACACTTGGGAGATAAGTGGTGGGGAACACGCTGGGACTGATGCACATCCCTCATTTGGACACCCTCTTCGTACTGAAAAGCCATTAAATGCAATTTGAGGAGAGAAATACACTGCTGATAAAGGACAGTGCAGGTTTCATAGCGAACATAAATACCCATATGACATGCACTTCTCTCCACGCTGCCCTTTATACGTTTACTGTTAAACTCCAATCATTATTAACTTCCAGGCTATGAATCCCCCATTTCATCCTGTGTTTCTCCTTAGCTGAACCCATACGTCTAGTTCCATAACCACGGGAAGGCTGCGGGTTATGATTCTTTGAAAGCCACAACTTGTTTGAGGTCATATTACCAGCATAGACATCACTTATGGTGCAATATGCTTGCAAGGACCACCCTGGACCTCTGTTTGGGTTGAAGGGTTAATTTACTGATTTTACCCCTGGACGCCATATTTCTGTTGATAAAGCACAGAGATATAGGGCAATAATGCCTTAATTTACATTGCAAGACATTGCTTCAAGATTTGTAGAGGACACACAAATTGATTTGTTGTTGTTTGTTTACTGCTCTGTAGACAAGTTACTCCTCAATTTTTATCTTATTTTTATTTATCGAAAAGGTTCTCCTCAAATACAGGATGTGATAGCGATTAGATATTTCCAACATAAAGAACCTGGATAAGGATGGGCCTACGTCCTGCCAAACCACACTACTTAAACCCCCTAACTAACACTCAGGATTGCCCTGATCATGCCCACAGCCTGACCCGTCATCTCTGGGACAACCTCAGACAGATCCCTAAAAATCGGGATAGTAGTGTAGCACCTATACTTCTCGTCAAACTCAAAAGTGACAGGTGCCCCGCCCACGCTCCTCCCACTCCTTCCACACTCCCTCCTTCCCCACCCCTCTTCCTGTCCCTCTGAGGCCAAACACGCCCTCTTTTTGCCCTCACTATAACAACATCCGTTTCCTGTTTTCTTGCCCACAGTATGACAACATCCTTTTCTTGCCCATACTATGACAACATCCTGTTTCCCTTGCATTCTGAAGCCAAAACACACCCACTTTTCGCCCCAGATTGCCATTTTTCTGTCGAACTACTCAAGTTATTAACTCCGTTCCTTTACACCCTAAGCCGGGTTATCTTATAATTAATATTAAACTATATAACAGTCCTAAACATGTATTATTTCTGTAACTAGACAGCATTTACAACAACAATATATGTTTAACAGCTTGTAATCGACATATACCTGTAACATACAAACAACAAATGCTGACTTTCTCCATCACAGTTCTTTCGTGTTTGCAATAGCTGCCCCACCAGAAACTTTTCTCCATTACAGTCTTTTTCGTGTTTGCAGTAAGCTGTCCCAACAGAAACAAATCACTAAACCAAACAGTTCCTTTTGTGTTTGCAATAAGCGGTCACCAAAACATTGTCTCCATTTTTTGTGTTTGCAATAAGCTGTCCCACCAGAAACACTTCACTATGCCAAACAGTCCTCTCGTGTTTGTAATAAGCTGTCCCACCAGAAACATCTCACTATGCCAAACAGTCCTTTCGTGTTTGTAATAAGCTGTCCTATCAGAATATTTTTCCACATTCTCAAAAGACATTACCCCAATGTCCCTGGGGTAAAGGTGTCACAAGATGTGTTTTAACAGACAGGCATTCATCGGTCAAGCCTTTATTTGTCTTAGGACAAAGTCTTAATAAGTTCTTATCCAGTCTTTATTGTTCTAGTAACTACAAAGTGCCCCCTGGGGGTAAAGATGTCACAAAATGTGTTTTAAAAGCAATTGTATTAGCTGTTTAGTAAAATATTAAACATTTGAGTTAAGAAGTAACAGCAAATCATCTTATTGTACTATAAATAACACCACAACACACTCACACACAGATATCTAGTGGTGGAAATGATGTATTTGTCCAATATTTAAAAATAAAATGAATAAATAAAAAACATTTTAGCAAACAAACAGGCAAACATGTGATATATTCTATATATTTTATTGCGTTAATAGAATACGTTCCGGTACATGTTTATTATTACGACAATAGGGCACGCATCTTTGCTTGTAATGAGAACAACGCAGGCATAAATGTTTTACGTGTTGTGTACAAATTCACTTACAATACTGTCATTTTTCCTAATGATTTGTGAATATTGTTAATACATTTTGAAAGGACATTCCTTTAGCTATAATGTAGCATATAGATACAGTAATGCCGGCACACAGAACTTGCAGCGTCTTGGATTTGTCTATTGTTATTGTATCACTGTAGAATTTCTCATTAAAAATCTCATGAAGTTACGAGGAAAGATTTCGTTTTCTGGGGAAAACCCGTAACTATCAAAAAATATTGAAATGTTTTCTTTGCATAAAATAATCATATCCAGTGTTCCCCCCGGCTGTCGTGAATCGTCCGTATTCACAATATAAGCCGCTGGTCTTTGAACGATCTGGTCGTTGGGTAGAAGATCGCATGGGAACACACCCTGAATATTCGCCGGGCGTAAAAGTCCGATTTCACTATTTCTGTAATTTCATAGTTGTTCATCTTTAATGGTAGTCGTATAATACCCGCGTCGTTATTTATCTCGTGAATGGAATACACAATCTGTTAATAGTAGATTGTGTGGGTTCAGCAAAGCGTATTTTAGCTTTTAGATTCCCCGTTCTAACAAGAGAGAAATGACCCCCTTGTTCTTGATCAGCGATAAGTCAAAAGCGAACATGGTATAGCCATTTAAAAATTCGAGACGATCGACGATAAGGCATTGTCGGCTTTCTGCTTGCCTGAAATATGTACGAGAGACAGGTTTCACGAATGGCTGAATTTGTTTGAAAATCGGGCTGAAAAGGCCTTGCCAGAACCTGCTGCCCATCTAAATATAAGGCGGCATAATTTACATTGTAATGATTGAAACTCAGCGGGTTTCTCTAATAATTCCCAGAAAATGATTCGTTGTCCACAAAAGCGAGTATCACAGTCTTTGGAAATGTTACCCAGAAGAAGATTTCGTGGTTCGATATACGTGAACCTGTTGGTATACTGTAACCTTAAGACAGGCGCGATCGATCGCATACTTTGCATTAGCAGTTAGCAGAGTGCGGCTGTGGCCTATTCTCACGGCGGGTGAGACCTGAACTCTTTTGATGACAATAACGCGTGCGGTATTTGTACTTTAAAATGCTCAGGATCGCCCGACATAAGACAGAAAGAGTCTCTATTTCTAGTTATTTTTAATCTTCAGACACACCATTCAGTATTAATTTTGGTTGGTTAAATATATCTGCAAAAATTGGCCCTTAATTCAACGCTTCTAGAGCGGGCTGTAAACTGTGCTCTTTTGATAAAGCCATCATTGCCCCTGTCGAGCGCACGATCATATGGTGACCCGCAGTATCTTTGTAAAATAATCCGGCGGTAAATTGGGATGCTAAGGTTTGTAAATTATAATTTAACAGAGTCTCTATATAAGCTCTATAAGCGTATAGGTTGTCACTTCGCGAGATCAACGTATTACCCAGTGTGTAATGTCCAGCTGATTAAAAAGGGTGGCTATAGGGTAGTTAATTAGGCTGACCAGCTCCATCTGGTAGTTCTGTATTGTTGGGTCTTACGATTCGGCAAACGACGTATAACTGCGTGTTGTTTAAGTCGTAATAATATCACCGCTCCCTGAGATAAAAAATTCCAAGGGCGCACCGTCCACTACCGCCGCAACAGGTTGAACTTCTACATAAAGTGTTTTTTCAATACTTGTCTGTGTAGGCGGTATTTTAAATATGTCCAACTCGGATTTTGCACATTCCACCGAGGAATCGTGTACGAAAGCCTAGCGTTTTAGGGGTTGCCGGGTTTAGCCATGAGGTTCGAAAAACAATGTAGAAGAGGCGGCGCAAAGTGCTTTACGCTACAACGAATATAGTTTGCCTGTTTTGGAACATTTCACGTTTGTTTTAATGGATGATGAAATAGCAATAACAAAAGAGAACAGTGTTTTATCTAAAAAGAACAAAATTTACCCCGATATTAAGCCGGATTTCATACCATGTTTGTTTATTCCGATATAATTCAACACCAACTGTTGGCGATAGTTATGTTCAGCTTTTAAGACTGTGGAGCTAAATGGTAAAAATGGTGAAATAGTCACGCAAACGTATAGCAGGCCGGACTATATACCGCTCTGTAAACAACACTTTGACACCATTACAATATCGATACTCACGGACAAAGCTAAACCTGTTAAATTCAATACGGTAAAACTATTGCGCGATTACACTTTAGACCTCGCAAGGAGACGTATTAAATGATTTCCCAGAGAGTGTACGGGACCCCATTACCTATTCACATTATTATATCAACCAAGCAGGGCATGGCTTGGAGGGTTTCCACGGCACTGAATTTATGCACGGCTCAGGTCTTGCGGGGCTCTTTCGAGGCCTCTTCCGCAGGGTAGTACCTTTGTTTGAAAAGGAGTTGATCTTGTTAAACCGCACGTAAAAACTGCTGCTAGAAACATAGCCAAAGATGCTGTTGCTACGTATCATCAGCAGTTTAGAATAAAATAAATTGAACAAATCAAGACCAGGAAGGTCTGGCTTTGTACATATTCGAAAACACAACATAAAAAACACAAACTTGGTGGTGTGTCCTGCCCCCTTTCAGTAACAACATAAGCACGCGTAAGAGACGCCGACGACAGAGAACAACAAGTCGTTCTCTAGGTGACATCTTCTAATTAAAACCTATGGCTTGGTACACGATTCCTCGGTGGAATGTGCAAAATCCGAGTTGGACATATTTAAAATATTAAATATAAAAAATTTTACGCAGACAAGTATTGAAAAAACACTTTATGTAGAAGTTCAACCTGTGCGGCGTTCGGGACGGTGCGCCTTGGAATTTTTTATTTTATTATTAATATTTTTTATGTTATGAAGGTAAATATTTATAGTAAAAACAGAAGATATTCTGAAATATTTAAAGATAAGGAAAATATTCCATGTTGTTAAGGCCCCTGGAAAAGGCTGAAGTGTTACTGATCTGAAAGCTGGATAGATAGATAGATAGATAGATAGATAGATGGGTAGATTAGATAGATAGACAGACAGACAGACAGACACAGACAGACAGATAGACAGATAGAGTAGATTAGATAGATAGATAGATAGATAGATAGATAGATAGGGTAGGAAGATAGATAGCAGACAGACAGACAGACAGCAGACAGACAGACAGACAGACAGACAGATAGATAGATAGATAGATAGATAGATAGATAGATAGATAGATAGAATAGATTAGATAGACAGATAGAAAGACAGACAGATATAGAGATAGATAGAGAGACAGACAGACAGAGAGATAGATATATGATAGATAGACAAATAGTGATTGATACATAGATAGATAGATGATAGATAGATAGATGACAGACAGACAGACAGAAATCTGATATTAAAGATAAGGAAATATTCCATGTTGTTAAGGCCCCTGGAAAAGGCTGGAGTGTTACTGTATCTGAAAGCTGGATAGATAGATAGATAGATAGAATAGATTTGATAGATTGATAGACAGAGGGGAGAGATAGATAGAAATTCTGAAAATTTAAAGATAAGGAAAATATTAGATAGATAGATATGCTTGTGAAGGTTCTCATTCATCCAGGTCATGGTATATTGTTGTATCAATTAGATCAACTGGACTTGAAATGTAGTTCTTGAAGACGTTCGCTAGTCATCCGACTGGCTTTCTCAATTCAGAATGACTTGTACAAGAATCTGTGGCAATTATGTACCCTGGAAAATCCCAATTAGCATATCACAGCCAGGTGTTAAGGGTGTGATTAGATAGTGGCTAAGAGGGTGTTATAGGAACGCCCAGAGTAAGGTGTTAAAACAGCATTGTACATGGCAGACAGTTGGTGTCGAACCCCCCACCTCTATTTAGGCTTGGTTTCTTTATTTTCACATAAATGGCCTCCTTAACACCTCTCTTGAACCAGGCACGTTCCTCGCCAGTTGTTAACATTACAATCTTCAAAGGTATGTCCTTTATCCTTAAGATGCAGATACACAGCTGAGTTCTGACCCGAGGAATTGGCTCTTCGTGTGGGCCATACATTGATGCAGTTGTGTTTGGTCTCCCCCACATAACAAATCAGAGCATTCTTCACTGCACGCACTGCATATATGATGTGCTTTTCTTGTGTTTGGTACATCCGAAAGACCCAATACCAAACACAAGAAAAGCGACATCATATATGCGTGCAGTGCAGTGAAGAATGCTCTGATTGTATGTGGGGGAACCACAGCAACTGCATCAACCTATGGCCCAGCACAGAAGAGCCAATTCCTTGGGTCAGGACTCAGCCATGTACCTGCATCTTAAGGATAAAGGACATACCTTTGAAGATTGTAATGTAACATATTGGCAAAGGAACGTGACTGGTTCAAGAGGGGGTTAAGGAGGCCATTTATGTGAAAATAAAGAAACCCAGCCTAAATAGAGGTGGGGGGGTTCGACACCAACTGTCTGCCATGTACAATGCTGTTTTAACACCTTACTCTGGGCGTTCCTATAACACCTCTTAGCCACTATCTAATCACACCCTTAACACCTGGCTGTGATATGCTAATTGGGATTTTCCAGGGTACATAATTGCCACAGATTCTTGTACAAGTCATTCTGAATTGAGAAAGCCAGTCGGATGACTAGCGAAACGTCTTCAAGAACTACATTTCAAGTCCAGTTGATCTAATTGAATACAACAGATATAGATAGATAGATAGATAGATAGATAGATAGATAGATAGATAGATAGATAGATAGATAGACAGACAGAGATTTGTGTGCACTCAGTCCACAGCTTTTTTAATTGCCTGGGGCTGCTGATGGTATCTGTTTAACATATAGACATTTCAATGAAGTATCAGTGCTCCAGTGGTATATAGGCCTATATACAAGGGCCAAAACGTTGCTACTTTTATACTTTGCACTGTTGAAATAAAAGCACTAAGAGCTGTGGCGCACTGATCCTTCATTTAAAAAAAAATTATATATATATATTTATATATATGTATATATACTAGCAAAAGTGTGTCCGTTGGTGCATAGTGTGCGATTCCGCTGCGTTTGCGAATGCAATTTCTTCATTTGAGATACGAAATAGCATGCGATTGCGTTTTAAAATGGTGATCGCCTGCGATTGCATATTGCAAACGGAATCACAATTGCATGCGTTGCATCGATTGCTGTTATTAAAAAATGCATGCGCAATCACGAAAAAATTGCAACAGTGTGGCCTAGCCCTCAGTCACCAGCATCCAGGGGAACCAAATAGAATGAACCTGCAGGTCCGAGAATGTAGCCAGTGAACAGCTTGTATAACCGTGTACATTTGCTGTCCACTCAAAAAAACTCCACACACTAGCCATATTAAAGTATAAACCAACTTTTGGCAACAAATTTGTGTACACTTACCAAGTAAAAAATTTCCAGATTGTACCCAGTTAGCCATTTTCCCCCACCGGTGTCATGTGACTCATTAGTGTTATAATGTCTCAGATGTGAATGGGGAGCAGGTGTGTTAAATTTAGTGATATCACTCTCACACTGGTCACTGGTAGTTGAATTGGAACCTTCTGATTAGAGAGGCTCGAAACTATTGAGTTTCGCTCCGTTTTCGAATTTTCGAAATTTTTGAACATTTTGAAATTCAAAAATTTGAAAAACAAACTCATAGAAGTCTATGAGAGAAAAAAATTCTAAAGTCCATTTTGAGGGATAAATAGTAATAGTGGGTTACTGTAAATGACACAGAGACCTGGGGAATGGTCTGGGGAACCCGTAAATAGAACCAAAACTTATTTTAAAACTATCTTCCCTCACAATCGGACTGTTTTCGAGCTTTTCGATAATCGTCTACTTTCGATTTTCCTTGAAAATTTGGAAAATCCGGGTTCTGAGAAATCCGAAAGTTTTGTCGGGACTTACGAAACCCTCAGATTCGATTCAAGACAGGGTTCTATTCGAACCCACATTACATCTCTACTCCTGATAAAAAAACTTTGAGGATCTGCCAACACCCTGAAACTGAGCTGCAGCATGGTGGCCAAGACCAGACAGCCGTTTAACAGGACAGGTTCCACCCAGAACACACCTCACCATAGACAACCAAAAAATTTTAGTGCGCATGCTCAGCGTCATATTCACAGACGACCAATGAATTGAGTGCACATGCTCAGTATCATATCCAGAGGTTGCCTTTTGCAAATAAAAGTATGAGTGCTGCCACCATTGCTGCAGAGGTTAAAGGGGTGGGAGGCAGTGGTGTAGGTACCAGGGCACAGGTCGCACCAAGGACGCACGTGCGACCGGCCCAAGTACCTTGAGGGTAGAGATGGCCGAACTTCCTAAAGTTTGGTCCGTTGTAGAACATTCGAACTATATGGAAAATTCTAAAACGGACCCAAGTCAATGGGAGTCAAATAGTTTGAAAAGTGCGAATGAAATACAATTAAAATATCAATATTCTTTATTCTCACGCGCACTACTTTCGAGCTCTCACGTTCGATTTTCGATAATTATCCCATAAATGATTATGAAAAGTCTGGAAAGTTTAAAAATCCGAAAAATCCAGGTCTGGGATAGTTCGAGAAGTCCGAGTCCGTTCAAACTCGATAAATTCGGCTTGAACTAGGTTTCGAGTTCTAGTCCATCTCTACTTCAGGGCCTGCAACAGCCAAAATTCAGATTTGCCCAATCCAGCCTTCTTCACCTGTCCGTGCACCACACTGAGACCTGCAGCTGGAGTCAGCGGTCACGTTTGTGACATCATCTTCCCTGAGCTCTCTCTCTCTGTGCTGTGGATGGTGGTAGTTCTTCTAACTATCATTAACTTTTCATGCACACTATTAGTCAGGGTGGATAAAAATCAATGATTTTTAAAAAAAAAAAAATTACATTTTAATTTTTTTTAAATAAAATGCTCTTTGAGGAAAATATATTACCATCCAAAGGTTATTCCATTATTCCATATTTTATTTGTTATTATTCTAAAAATCTTCATCTACTTGCATATTAAAGTTATACCCGCAAGAATTAGTCTTTATCTAGAAAACTATGATTTAAATCAAACCCACCCTGCTATTAGTAGTGGTCTTTGTGCCAGACTACCAGACTTGCTTTGTCTTATTTTGTGCCAGCTGCCTGCCAGCCAGCCATAGTTATATAATATTTTTCGACAAGTGGCGGCTCCAGCGGTCCTTGTTCTAAGCATTTTTATCATTCTCTGTGTGCCAAGCATTTCACCAGTGTTGATATACCAAGCATTTACCAGTGTGTAAGCCAAGCATTTTACCATTGCCCGTGTGCCAAGCATTTTACCAATTTATGTATCTGTGCCAACCATTCAACCATACAGTACCAGTATTAGTTTCCCAACCAATTTTTTAGTGTCTGTGTGTCAAGCATTTTTACCATTGTCTAGGTGCCAAGCATTTAATCAGTGTCTGGCTTTGTGCAATGCCAACCAGTTAACAGTATCAGTTTCCTAACATGTGCCATTTTACCAGTCTGTATGGCAACTATTTACCAGTGGTCCATGTACTAAGAATTTTATATTCTGTGTGCCAAGCATTTTACCAGTGTCTCTGTGTCAACTATTTTACCAGCAGTCCGTGTACTAAGATTTTTTACCATTCTCTGTGCCAAGCATTCTAACAGTGTTGATATTCCAAGCATTTACCAGTGTGTGTGCCAAACATTTTACCATTACCTGTGTGCCAAGCATTTTACCAGTTTATGTGTGCTAAGCATTTTATCAGTAAATAAATCACTCATGATTAGCAGATATGGCCGTGCAAATTAAAGTGGTGCTAATGGGGACAAAAAACAATATACTAGTACAATTGTCTGAGTATAGACACTCAGACCCCAAGTGTCCCCACCTGAAAGCCTTGTACACCTGCATAAATGTATACAAGTCCTCACCTGAAAGCACAAAGCCTTGAACACCTGCATACAAGTCCTTAGCACCTCCTCATATTAATCTGAGAACGCCAGTCTAATCTACCATGAGCTCCTAACCGGAGACCCTGAGGAAGTCCCGCTACAGGGATGAAACGTGCGTCGGTTAGGCACTCATGGTGGATTGGCGTGGTGTTCCCAGATTAATATAAGGAGGTGCTGAGGACTTGTAACATTGGACCTAGGACTGCTAGCATTGGTGGATTTATTGCACTGCCGTACATAGTTTGTTCTATTGAAGAACGGAAGGTAAGGCACAGCTCCTTCCGTTCTTCAATAGAACTGGATTCCTAAAAGTCAATATTATGAGTGGAGATACCCTTTAACAACATTTTGACCCGGTTCACGGAAATATTGTGGCGGCTGGTCAATTGAGTTGAAATACAGATTTGGACTGTGTGTACCAGGCCTAATTAAAATGTTCCCTCTCACAGTTCTTTTAGTGGTATTGTTTGATTTTCTGTCAGGTATACAGAGTCAAGCCTCATACACACGTTTATGTTTATGAATGGCAGTGTCGGGTGACAATCTTGCTGTGTATTGGCGCTTCATCACCGAAAACAGATCTGCCTGGCGGATTATCAGCGATGCCCGAGTGAATGGCAAACTCTGATATTTTAACACACTGGGTTCATGAACAAAGCATGGGGGTAACTGATTTCAGTCTTAATGGAGCTGCCTTTCAAACTGAGAGGATTCCCTTTAATGTGCATAGTTTATATTATTGGTGTAACTTTATAGCATTTATATCAAGGCCATCTGAACTGTAGCTTCCAACTCTCCCAAAAGCTGTCAGAGACTGTTGGAGGGCAACAGCTGATGGGTGGAAGGTCACCTATTCCTGATTTCATTCTGATCTTTTTGATCAGACCTCCCTCTATTATTCTTCTGGGATTTTGAATGATGAGTCCATGAAGAGATTAGAATCTCATACAAACCCAATGTGCCCCCTTATCTGAGGATGTATCATTCCTGTGCTGCATCTAAAGATCATGGCAATTTGTAAACTGTAGTAGTATCTGAATTGCCACCCCCTAACAAATGGTAAAGCATTAATCAACAGGTGGCATTTTAATTGCTGCAGAATTACAACTCCCCACGTTTTCTATAACTGCTAGAGACAGCAGGTGCACTATGGCATATGCCATTCTAATATCATTGATTCAATAGTAACGTAAAGGGCATGTCCACCCCAAAACTGAAAATGCGATGCAGGTAGAGGACTCCAAAATAGCTAAAAACCACAATGCTCCCCTTTCTCATACTCGCTGACTCACAGACACTTCTGGGTTTACTCTGCAGTCAGGCACCTGAAGGGTGGCGTTTCAGCCAATGACTGCAGAGTATTCACAGAAGCTTGCCTCCTGAGCCCCATGAAAGCCCAGAGAGGGTGTGCGAAAGCTCTGACCTTTCACATCGCACAAAAGTGGAGGGGGGCGGCAAAGACCGGGAAGGATATTCCTGTGTGCAAGAATGAGAAAGTTGAGTATTTCGGGTTTACTTTTTGGGGGGTCCTCTACCTGTATGGCAATTTTCTTTTTAGGGGTGAACATGCTCTTTAAAAAAGGCTTCTGAGAATTGTGTTTCTGCGACGTTGTGCTGTAACATGTTATTTCTACAGCTGTATCTCTACAATGCATTAGAACAGAGGGTACAAATGTTCAGCCTGGAAGTTTATTAAGAGTGTCTGTCCCTGTAAGGGAAAAGCTGCTTATTGATTTCCACTTTGTTCTGCTATCTGCACGGCTGACACATTGGGATCCAGAGAGCAGCACGTAGCCAAAAAATAAAAAGAACGTTAAAACCCTCAACTTATCATCTCACATTGAACACTTGTGAATGTTACAGTCTTGTTTATGCTTCCTGAAACACTTTAACAAGAGAGACACTTGGGAGATAAGTGGTGGGGAACACGCTGGGACTGATGCACATCCCTCATTTGGACACCCTCTTCGTACTGAAAAGCCATTAAATGCAATTTGAGGAGAGAAATACACTGCTGATAAAAGGACAGTGCAGGTTTCATAGCGAACATAAATACGCCATATGACATGCACTTCTCTCCACGCTGCCCTTTATACGTTTACTGTTAAACTCCAATCATTATTAACTTCCAGGCTATGAAT
Organism: Hymenochirus boettgeri; assembly: GCA_019447015.1. Taxonomy (NCBI): domain Eukaryota; kingdom Metazoa; phylum Chordata; class Amphibia; order Anura; family Pipidae; genus Hymenochirus; species Hymenochirus boettgeri. Next base: position 230,866,809 of record CM033471.1, read on the forward strand.
ACCCCATTTCATCCTGTGTTTCTCCTTAGCTGAATCCATACGTCTAGTTCCATAACCACGGGAAGGCTGCGGGTTATGATTCTTTGAAAGCCACAGACTTGTTTGAGGTCATATGTACCAGCATAGACATCACTTATTGGTCAATATGCTTGCAAGGACCACCCTGGACCTCTGTTTGGGTTGAAGGGTTAATTTACTGATTTTACCCCTGGACGCCATATTTCTGTTGATAAAGCACAGAGACATATAGGGGCAATAATGCCTTAAATTTACATTGCAAGACATTGCTTCAAGATTTGTAGAGGACACACAAATTGATTTGTTGTTGTTTGTTTACTGCTCTGTAGACAAGTTACTCCTCAATTTTTATCTTATTTTTATTTTATCGAAAAGGTTCTCCTCAAATACAGGATGTGATAGCGATTAGATACTTTCCAACATAAAGAACCTGGATAAGGATGGGGCCTACGTCCTGCCAAACCACACTACTTAAACCCCCTAACTACACCTCAGGATTGCCCTGATCATGCCCACAGACTGACCCGTCATCTCTGGGACAACCTCAGACAGATCCCTAAAAATCGGGATGAGTAGTGTAGCACCTATACTTCTCGTCAAACTCAAAAGTGACAGGTGCCCCGCCCACGCTCCTCCCACTCCTTCCACACTCCTCCCATTCCCCACCCCTCTTCCTGTCCCTTCTGAGGCCAAAACACGCCCTCTTTTTGCCCTCACTATGACAACATCCTGTTTCCTGTTTTCTTGCCCACAGTATGACAACATCCTTTTCTTGCCCATACTATGACAACATCCTGTTTCCCTTGCCATTCTGAAGCCAAAACACACCCACTTTTCGCCCCAGATTGCCATTTTTCTGTCGAACTACTCAAGTTATTAACTCCGTTCCTTTTACACCCTAAGCCGGGTTATCTTATAATTAATATTAATAACTATATAACAGTTCCTAAACATGTATTATTTCTGTAACTAGACAGCATTTACAACAACAATATATGTTTAACAGCTTGTAATCGAACATACCTGTAACATACAAACAACAAGATGCTGACTTTCTCCATCACAGTTCTTTCGTGTTTGCAATAAGCTGCCCCACCAGAAACATTTTCTCCATTACAGTCTTTTTCGTGTTTGCAGTAAGCTGTCCCAACAGAAACAAATCACTAAACCAAACAGTCCTTTTGTGTTTGCAATAAGCGGTCCCACCAGAAACATTGTCTCCATTTTTGTGTTTGCAATAAGCTGTCCCACCAGAAACACTTCACTATGCCAAACAGTCCTCTCGTGTTTGTAATAAGCTGTCCCACCAGAAACACTTCACTATGCCAAACAGTCCTTTCGTGTTTGTAATAAGCTGTCCTATCAGAATATTTTTCCACATTCTCAAAAGACATTACCCCAATGTCCCTGGGGTAAAGGTGTCACAAGATGTGTTTTAACAGACAGGCATTCATCGGTCAAGCCTTTATTGTCTTAGGACAAAGTCTTAATAAGTTCTTATCCAGTCTTTATTGTTCTAGTAACTACAAAGTGCCCCCTGGGGGTAAAGATGTCACAAAATGTGTTTTAAAAGCTAATTGTATTAGCTGTTTAGTAAAATATTAAACATTTGAGTTTAAGAAGTAACAGCAAATCATCTTATTGTACTATAAAATAACACACAAACACACTCACACACAGAAGTCTATAGTGTGGAAATGATGTATTTGTCCAATATTTAAAAATAAAATGAATAAATAAAAAACATTTTAGCAAACAAACAGGCAAAACATGTGATATATTCTATATATTTTATTGCGTTAATAGAATACGTTACGGTACATGTTTATTATTACGACAATAGGGCACGCATCTTTGCTTGTAATGAGAACAACGCAGGCATAAATGTTTTACGTGTTGTTGTACAAATTCACTTACAATACTGTCATTTTTCCTAAAATGATTTGTGAATATTGTTAATACATTTTGAAAGGACATTCCTTTAGCTATATAATGTAGCATATAGATACAGTAATGCCCGCACACAGAACTCGCAGCGTCTTGGATTTGTCTATTTTGTATTGTATCACTGTAGAATTTCTCATTAAAAATCTCATGAAGTTACGAGGAAAGATTTCGTTTTCTGGGGAAAACCCGTAACTATCAAAAAATATTGAAATGTTTTCTTTGCATAAAATAATCAATATCCAGTGTTGCCCCGGCTGTCGTGAATCGTCCGTATTCACAATATAAGCCGCTGGTCTTTGAACGATCTGGTCGTTGGGTAGAAGATCGCATGGGAACACACCCTGAAATATTCGCCGGGCGTAAAAGTCCGATTTCACTATTTCTGTAATTTCATAGTTGTTCATCTTTAATGGTAGTCGTATAATACCTCGCGTCTGTTATTTATCTCGGTAATGGAATACACAATCATGTTAATAGTAGATTGTGTGGGTTCAGCAAAGCGTATTTTAGCTTTTAGATTCCCCGTTCTAACAAGAGAGAAATGACCCCCTTGTTCTTGATCAGGCGATAAGTCAAAAGCGAACATGGTATAGCCATTTAAAAATTCGAGACGATCGACCGATAAGGCATTGTCGACTTTCTGCTTGCCTGAAATATGTACGAGAGACAGGTATTCACGAATGGCTGAATTTGTTTGAAAATCGGGCTGAAAAGGCCTTGCCAGAACCTGCTGCCCATCTAAATATAAGGCGGCATAATTTACATTGTAATGATTGAAACTCAGCGGGTTTCTCTGATAATTCCCAGAAAATGATTCGTTGTCCACAAAAGCGAGTATCACAGTCTTTGGAAATGTTACCCAGAAAGAGATTTTCGTGGTTCGATATACGTGAACCTGTTGGTATACTGTAGACCTTAAGACAGGCGCGATCGATCGCATACTTTGCATTAGCAGTTAGCAGAGTGCGGCTGTGGCCTATTCTCACGGCGGGTGAGACCTGAACTCTTTTGATGTACAATAACGCGTGCTGTATTTGTACTTTAAAATGCTCAGGATCGCCCGACATAAGACAGAAAGAGTCTCTATTTCTAGTTAATTTAATCTTCAGATCCAAACCATTCAGTATTAATTTTGGTTGGTTAAATATATCTGCAAAAATTGGCCCTATTAATTCAACGCTTCTAGAGCGGGCTGTAAACTGTGCTCTTTTGATAAAGCCATCATTGCCCCTGTCGAGCGCACGATCATTATGGTGACCCGCAGTATCTTTGTAAAATAATCCGGCGGTAAATTGGGATGCTAAGGTTTGTGAATTATAATTTAACAGAGTCTCTATATAAGCTCTATAAGCGTATAGGTTGTCACTTCGCGAGATCAACGTATTACCCAGTGTAATGTCCAGCTGATTAAAAAGGGTGGCTATAGGGTAGTTAATTAGGCTGACGCGAGCTCCATCTGGTAGTTCTGTATTGTTGGGTCTTACGATTCGGCAAACGACGTATAACTGCGTGTTGTTTAAGTCGTAATAATAATCACCGCTCCCTGAGATAAAAAATTCCAAGGGCGCACCGTCCACTAACGCCGCAACAGGTTGAACTTCTACATAAAGTGTTTTTTCAATACTTGTCTGTGTAGGCGGTATTTTAAATATGTCCAACTCGGATTTTGCACATTCCACCGAGGAATCGTGTACGAAAGCCATAGCGTTTTAAGGGGTTGCCGGGGTTTAGCCATGATGGTTCGAAAAACAATGTAGAAGAGGCGGCGCAAAGTGCTTTACGCTACAACGAATATAGTTTGCCTGTTTTGGAACATTTCACGTTTGTTTTAATGGATGATGAAATAGCAATAACAAAAGAGAACAGTGTTTTATCTAAAAAGAACAAAATTTACCCCGATATTAAAGCCGGATTTCATACCATGTTTGTTTATTCCGATATAATTCAACACCAACTTGTTGGCGATAGTTATGTTCAGCTTTTAAGAACTGTGGAGCTAAATGGTAAAAATGGTGAAATAGTCACGCAAACGTATAGCAGGCCTGACTATATACCGCTCTGTAAACAACACTTTGACACCATTACAATATCGATACTCACGGACAAAGCTAAACCTGTTAAATTCAAATACGGTAAAACTATTGCGCGATTACACTTTAGACCTCGCAAGGAGACGTATTAAAATGATGTCCCAGAGAGTGTACGGGGACCCCATTACCTATTCACATTATTATATCAACCAAGCAGGGCATGGCTTGGAGGGTTTCCACGGCACTGAATTTATGCACGGCTCAGGTCTTGCGGGGCTCTTTCGAGGCCTCTTCCGCAGGGTAGTACCTTTGTTTAGAAAAGGAGTTGATCTTGTTAAACCGCACGTAAAAACTGCTGCTAGAAACATAGCCAAAGATGTGTGCTAGCGTATCATCAGCAGTTATGAATAAAATAAATTGAACAAATCAAGACCAGGAAGGTTCTGGCGTTGTACATATTCGGAAAACACAACATAAAAGAAAACACAAACTTGGTGGTGTAGTCCTGCCCCCTTTCAGTAACAACATAAGCACGCGTAAGAGACGCCGACGACAGAGAACAACAAGTCGTTCTCTAGGTGACATCTTCTAATTAAAACGCTATGGCTTTCGTACACGATTCCTCGGTGGAATGTGCAAAATCCGAGTTGGACATATTTAAAATATTAAATATTAAAAAATTTTACGCAGACAAGTATTGAAAAAACACTTTATGTAGAAGTTCAACCTGTTGCGGCGTTAGCGGACGGTGCGCCCTTGGAATTTTTTATCTCAGGGAGCGGTGATTATTATTACGACTTAAACAACACGCAGTTATACATCTTTTGCCGAATCGTAAGACCCGACAATACAGAACTACCAGATGGAGCTTGCGTCAGCCTAATTAACTACCCTATAGCCACCCTTTTTAATCAGCTGGACATTACACTGGGTGATACGTTGATCTCGCGAAGTGACAACCTATACGCTTATAGAGCTTATTTTTTTATTTATTCATTTTATTTTTAAATATTGGACAAATACATAATTTCCACACTATAGACTTCTGTGTGTGAGTGTGTTATTTTATAGTACATAGTGAAGTGTTTCTGGTGGGACAGCTTATTACAAACACGAGAGGTCTGGCATAGAGAATTGTTTCTGGTGGGGCCGCTTATTGCAAACACGGGAGACAATGTTTCTGGTGGGACCGCTTATTGCAAACACAAAAGGACTGCTTGGTTTAGTGATTTGTTTCTGTTGGGACAGCTTACTGCAAACACGAAAAAGACTGTAATGGAGAAAATGTTTCTGGTGGGGCAGCTTATTGCAAACACGAAAGAACTGTGATGGAGAAAATGTTTCTGGTGGGGCAGCTTATTGCAAACACGAAAGGACTGTGATGGAGAAAGTCAGCATCTTGTTGTTTGTATATTACAGGTATGTTCGATTACAAGCTGTAAAACATATATTGTTGTTGTAAATGCTGTCTAGTTACAGAATTAATACATGTTTAGGAACCGTTATATAGTTATTAATATTAATTATAAGATAACCCGGCTTAGGGTGTAAAAGGAACGAAGTTAATAACTTGAGTAGTTCGACAGAAAAATGGCAATCTGGGGCAAAAAGTGGGTGTGTTTTGGCTTCAGAATGGCAAGGGAAACAGGATGTTGTCATACTATGGGCAAGAAAAGGATGTTGTCATACTGTGGGCAAGAAAACAGGAAACAGGATGTTGTCAATGTGATGGCAAAAAGAGGGTGTGTTTTGGCCTCAGAAGGGACAGGAAGAGGGGGCGGGGAATGGGAGGAGCGTGGGAGGAGAGTGGGAGGAGAGTGGGCGGGGCACCGGTCACTTTTGAGTTTGACGAGAAGTATAGGTGCTACACTACTGGGATGGTTTAGACTTTGTGACATACATAAAAAAAACGAATTTCTTTCTGTGGACCTAATTTCATTCAACTATATATTTATTAGGTATTGTACCTGCTTCCTCCTAATTAGGGACAGCTGACTCCAGACTTGTACTTTAGGGTATGAACAATCATTTTTAACTTATTTTTCACCAAGATATTTCACCAAGATACAGGAAAGTTTGGACCGAAACATCAACCTGTACACTTTAATTCCCAATTGATGTTGACTCACGAGCAATAAAGCGCTCACCCTGGCTTCTTGGCACTTTATCAAGTCTTTCAAGTCCTCTATGCAGCACAAAGGTGAGAGGTGGGAGGGGAAGTGGCTGAGCAGCATGAGAAATGCAGTCTGAGCAGACTCAGAAGAGAGAATGGCCAGAAGGCCAGTGGCAACTTGCAGGAGAGGAGGAAGAACTTCCCAAGCATCGCTCCAGTAGCGACTTTTCTGACAGTCTCTGACGCGTCCACGTGCATTTGAACTGTCTGCACATGCACGTCCAATGCAAAGGACTGAGGATATGTCAGAAAATGTCAGTGGCACTGGATGGATCCAGGTAAGTTCTTCCTCCTCTCCTGCATGTTTTCCTGAAGAACAGGAGGTAAGACATAGCTCATTTACCTCCCATTCTTCAGTTAAACAGATAAAAAAAAATGAATAGTGAATCGAAGTACCAAATGTGCCACGTTTTGGTATTAGCACTAAAGAGGCTGTTGTAGTATTAGAGATCCCCCCAGAAATATCTTAAATTGGAGGGAATCCTGACAGGTCAGACAAAATCAAGTCAGAAAGACTGCCTGACACATTTCACTCCCATGGGGGCTTAAAGGGTATCTCCACTAGTATTTTCAACATTTGGTAATCTAGTTCTATTGAAGAACGGGAGGTAAAGGAGCTGTGCCTTACCTTCCGTTCTTCAGTAGAACAAACAGGAGCCAGGAGAGAAGGTAAGAAACTTACCCGCTCGCTCGCTCCCCCGGCGCTTAGTCTGACAGGTCCCGACAGACCTTGTCTTCTATGCGCATAAATCGCGCATGCTCATAGAAGACAAGGTCCATCAGGACCTGTCAGACTACACGCGGTGGGACTGAGCGAGCGGGTAGTTTCTTACCTTCTCTCCTGGCTCCTGTTTGTTCTATTGAAGAATGGAAGGTAAGGCACAGCTCCTTTACCTCCCGTTCTTCAATACAACTGGATTCCCAATACGAGTGGAGATACCCTTTAATCATAGTACAATATACAGTAGTATTTGAGGTTAAGTAAAGACATATGTCCATCCAGTCCCATCTAGTCAAACTAATCACAATTCCTGCATAACTGTAGATCCAGAGGAAGGCAAAAAATCCCCACCAGAATTACGAAGGGGGGAAAAAATTCCTTCCAGATTTTCCTTCAAGTGGCAATCGGAAATTTTCCTGGATCAACTCTACTTTATGTATCAATACCAGTAACTTGCAACATTCCTTGTTTTTAGAATCCAGCTTTTTAAAAAAAACTTTCCAATGAACTTGCCATCACCACGTCCAATGCAAGACAGTTCCATATTTATAAACCCACGGTATTGCATATTTGCGATACTGAGGGTTTTACGACAAACAATTGTTAATGTACGAATGTTTGTTCATAGAATACCATGCAGTAATAAACTACTGCAGTAGTATGTATGGGGTATCGTAACTATACGATAGTGGTCATAGATTAATGATTGCTATCGGACATTTACCAGTGTAAATTAACGATCGTTTTAAGAATTGTTAAAGGCGCGGGATGTCTAAAAATTGTTACCGTGCCTTTATAAATAGGGCCCATAATTTACTGTTCTTACAGTGAAAAACCCTTTCCGAACTTCTTTTCTTCAAGTCTTAAGGGATGTCTGCGTGTCCTCTGACATGTTCTATTGGTGAACAGTGCCCCAGATAGTTTATTGTATGGCACGTTAATGTATTTATACACAATAATCATATCCCCACCCAAGCGCCTTCTCCAGCGTACATAATTGTAACTTATCCAATCTATCTTTATATTGAATCTACCCCATTCTGTTTATTATTTCTTAACTTTATTGGCGGCTTTATTTCCTTCTCTGAACCCTTTCCATTTCCTTTTTGTACACAGGCTTCCAAAATTGCACTGCATATTCCAAATAAGGGCCTTTCTAAGGGGTATAATTATAAAGGGACATTAACTTTCCACTGCCGTTCTTCCCGCTATTTTTACCAAAATCTAAATTACAGTGATTTATAAAAGGGCGAAAACAGTGGCGGAAAGTTAACGCCACAATAACATCGCATCATTTACCGCTCGCTTCTATTTATAAAGGGGCAGTAAATGTATTCTGATGTTAACCTCGGCCGTTTTAATTTGCCAACTTTGAGTTGGTGAAAATGGGCGAGCTCACCGCCACAGAGGGCAGGGGCGTACGTCCACCCCACTGCGGGTGGTTTAACCCTCTCCCACCACCCTCGCATCCCCATCCCAGCAGCCCCTGGGAAGGGGGTGGAGGGACCCACCAGTGGGGGCACTGAAAAGTGCCTTTTGGGGCTTAAGGGGTCCCACAGCTCTAACCGGGATCCCCCTTCCTCGGCCCTTGGAAGGGCCTTTGCGGCACTTAGAAGTGCCTTTGAGGCCCTGAGAAGGGCCTTTTGGGGCTTAGGGGGCCCTGCAGCTCGAACCAGGAACCCCTTCCTCGGCCCTTGTAAGGGTCCTTGCGGCACTCAAAAGCTTAACACAAAGCCAGGTCCGGAGACGGGTTTAACACTAATAACCTGACTGGTACACAGCTCTCCCTGCAAGCAATCCAATACTGGTAAGCTTTGATTTTTTTTAAAAATGCTACTCTTCAAGTGCCGCTTCTCTGGCTACTGGCAGAGGCGCCACCCTGAGATTTATTCTCAGGTGTCCTCATTCGAGGGACGGCCCTGAACCTTTTTTGGTTGTTTCGTAAGTTATGAAGAATAAGGCACTGATCCATAGCCCTAGATTGCTGTCTTATCTACTAGCGAAGTCTCAGAATTAAACTTTCCTTCTCCAATCTCCTCAATTGTTTTATAGAACCAGTCTCCAATATTACTTGCCGATTTAACGTGTAATGATCTCTGCTTCCCCCCCCCCCTTATGTGAATGCATTGTGAAGCTCATTTACTAACATCATGTTTCTTTTTGTGCAAATGAATAAATATTATCTCTTTAACTTGAAGAGATGAATATTTGATGCAGGTTACAGCTTGCTTGAACACAAATAAAAAGGAACAATAAGACATTAATAATCAAGGAGAGCTTCCTGGGGAATAAGAATGTACACTTGTTTAATCTTGTTGGAAATTACACAAATTTCCAGCTAGCAAGGGAGGTATTACTTATTAATGTGCAGAGGTTTAACCATCTCATTTAGTGATATCACTTAACAGTTCTTCATAGAATACCCAGTTTCTATGCTGTGCAGTCATATTATATGGAACAGGACTGCATACTCTATTAATGGTACAGACAATGGGCGTGTGAACAAAGTTGTTACTTAATGTAGCCTTTAGAGGTCATTCAGCTGTACACATGTTACAGTCTTTGCTCCCAAGGCTTCCGACTGTTGGTCCTGGCAAAAGCAGCCATAGAGGACCGCGCAATCATTCATGGTTTTCCAACCCATCCGATCGTGCTTTTGTCTGATTCGTATCAAGGAATGGTCATCGGTCGGTCGGAGCCGCCATACAATAATGAGGCCCGACTGACCGAAATACTGAAATGTCAGTTGGTTGGGCCAAATTATTGTATGGTGTGTACCCAGCTTTACCATCATCAAGCAGCAGTTATCCAACCAATCAGACAGATAATTAGATTGTCTGACTTGCTTTAGTCAAATCAAAGTACATTACAGATAGTTTAATATCAGTCAGTACAGTTGAGCTTTGTGCTGTAAGGCTGGGTATACACGGGCAGATTTTTTCCGTGTATCGGTCGGAGGGGCTGAATTTTTTTTGCTGCTGCTGCAACCAATGTTGGTCCGAACTGAACAAAAGGACGCTAGGACATTTGCAGCAGGATAATTTTCTCTCACAGGTGGTTGAAATTCCTACTGGAAAAGGAACTTTGTTGGATCTGGTAATATCTAACATCGTGGTGCATATTATAGATATAAAGGTAACTGGAGGCTTAGGGAATAGTGACCATGAAATACTGTTGTTTAGTGTATGTTATCAAAAGACTTTTAATTTCAGTAAAGCAAATTTTCCCAGGTTGAAAGAAGCTCTTCAGAATGTCAACTGGGATAATGTATTATCAGGTAAAGGTACTGAACAGAAGTGGACTGTGTTTAAGGGGATTTTAAGCCCTTTTACATCTAAATTTATACACTTATATAATAAATATAAAAAAAATAAATCTGCGCTCATGTGGCTGAATTCTGATGTAAAGAGGCAAATGGAAAGGAAAAAAACCTTTAAGTCAGAGGGAACGGAAAGGGCCATTAGGGATTATAAAAAGTGTAAGAAAGCAATCAAACTAGCTAAAATTAACAATGAAGTTAAGATAGATGAACAAAGCATCACTAAGCCTAAAAAAATTTTTAAGTATACTAATAGTAAGAAGATGAGAACTATTTTTTTCCCTCTGTATACACTGTAGAAGATCCAAGTACAGATATCATAGAGTGTAGTAGCAATAATGGTATAAAAGATGCAAGTGCGCTTTGGTTAACCGAGGATATGATACAGAAAGAACTAAATATGGTTAATAATAATAAATCTCCTGGAACGGACAAAATACATCCTCAGGTACTTAGGGAGCTAAGTTCAGTTTTCTCTAGGCCATTGTTTATTATTTTTGCAGATTCCCTCATGTCCATATGTGTACCTCTGGTTTGGAAAAAGGCTGATGTTATTCCAATATTCAAAAAGGGTAGTCGTTCACAGACGGGTAATTACAGGCCTGTAAGTTTAACTTCAGTGGTGGGGAAGATCCTGGAAAGTTTAATAAGGGAACATGTTCTAGAGTATGTTTCAAGGACTGACATTATAAGTAGTAACCAGCATGGATTTAGGAGGAATAGATCTTGTCAAACTAACTTGCTTGGTTTTTATGAGGAAGTAAGTAGAAATTTAGACTCTGGCATAGCAGTAGATGTAGTATACTTGGATTTTGCAAAGGCTTTTGATACAGTCCCCCATAGGCGACTAATTTATAAACTAAGGTCTGTTGGTCTGGGGAGGATTAGGATGCAAAGAGTAGTTGTTAATGGGGCTTCATCATTATGTACTAAAGTAGGGTGCCACAGGGTTCTGTGTTGGGGACGCTTCTATTTAATATATTTATTATCGTTCTGTATATGGAATATATGAAACAATCACTCCTGTGTATATATAATATATATATAATGAAATGTTAATTGTCAGCTACCACCTCCAGGATTTCTTAAAGGGCATGTCCACCCCCAAAACTATAATCCCCCCAACCTTTAAATGCATCATTGTGGCAAAGCTGTGTAATAATCTTTGGTATTTTGGATAACATATGTTCTTATTAGGCATACAAAACAAAGATCCATTCTACATTTTTGCATACAATTATTAATTATTTAGCTTTTAAATCTAATAGAACTAAACAAGAGTGTAGCCAAGGCTACACTATACAGACTGTTTTAGCATTTTTTTTTAGTTTCTATGGAAACACTATTACATTTTCTTTACAGAAAGCAACACTGGAAGATAAATGTATAATAAAATAGTATTATACTGCTGCTGTATTCTTTATGGATGAGTTCCCTCGACTATAAACAGACTTTATAAAAAGTGTGACTTTCATAACCGAGCAAGGGAGGAAAATGACTACATTTCCTCAGACTAGCTTTAACTTTTTTTTTTGCATACTACTTAAAACATTTTTAATAAATCTGTGATCAACATAGATTTCATAAGAAATCTTTTTAAAGGCGATTTTATGAAAAGATCTACAAGCTTTTATGATTATCACATTTATGATTACTTTACGGGAGAAGGAAAGGCTTCACAAAATCTTTAGATGAGCTGATTCGCCTTAATTTTTTTTTTTTTATAAAGTACCCAGTATCTTATTTACTTTGGTTAAGATTAGTTGTTTGTAAGATTGTGTTTATGAAGCAAAATAAGACTTTTCAAATTAATTTATTGCGTCTTGGGTTCCTTCACAAAATGGTGTCACCTCAGCTTAAGTTCATACATAAAATCATTTCCCTTTTTTTTACACTGCCATTAGCAGGTACTTTATGTAAGTAATTTGGATAATGGACATTGTTCCACTGTGAACCCTAATAAAGTTCTGAAATTATCACACTGCATTTTTTGCAAGCCTGTCGTTTAGGCTGTGATGAAACAAATGAGTATATTATGTACATTTTATTAGACTTGAATGGATTCCAGCTTATCTCCTTAGCTCAAACTTGCTCCAAAGGTACATTCCCTTGTCATAACTTGCTGTTAATAAGACAAAAAGAACATTTGAAGTCTTAAATTTTTCATTCTTTCCATTAAGGGGAAATATCATTAGACTGATAACAAAGGTCTGCAAGGGATATATAATTATTGTGTACTGTTTTAAAAATACAGGAATACAGGTGAATTGGGGTTTGGCACGTCAATCAGTTATGTCGCTGAACCTTTCCAGCCATAACTTCTCACAATTTTTGCCTAGAGAAGGGACTTAGGGGCATATTTATAAAGGTTTGATAACTTTTTGTGGACGTTATTCCCGCGAAAAGTTAACGAATCATTTGCGCCTATCTGAACAGTTACCGCCGCTTCTATTTATAAAGCGGTGGTAACTGTTACGCATCGCTAATCTCGGCTGTATTACTTCACCACCTTGATTCCCCCCTGGATCGTGGCGGGTGGTCACACCCGCCCCGGAAGGTACGCCCACCTTGGTGGTCGCAAATGCGAAGGGGCGCGGCAGGACATTTGCCCACCTCGCCTCCCGCGGCGAACCCCTTTCACGGCGAACATATGTAACAGGAAGCTAGGAGGGGCTGCTGGGAAGGGGCCGCAGAAGGTGGTCACAACCACCCGCCGTGCACCCCCTCCCCAGCAACCCCTCCAAGCCCCCTGCCCCACTGCTGGCAAGGAGGGGCAGGGAAGGGCCCGCTGGGAGGGAAAGAGGTCTTTTGGAGCTTAAGGTGTCCCGCAGCTCGAGCCAGGACCTCCCTCCCCTATCAGGACCTTTTCGGCACTTACAAGTGCACTTGCGTCTCTAACAAGAGCCCTTTGGGGCTTAGGGGTGCCACAGCTTGAACCAGGGACCCCCTTCCTCGGCCCTATCAGGGCCCTTGTGGCACTTACAAGTGCCCTTGCGGCCCTAAGAGGGGCCTTTGGGGCTAAAAGGGCATGTCCACCCCCAAAACTATAATCCCCTCAACTACTGGCCCCACCATGTAGTGTAGTTTAATCCTTACCTCACATCCCAACTCCATCTGGTTCTCCTGTAGTCCCCCCCCAAAGTTCCAAAAACTGACCACCAGGAGGCTAGCAGGTCCATATAGGACACTGCCTGCTACCTGGCCTCCCGGAGATTTCTGCCATGCGGGCTGCAGCCCTTCTCCCCCCTCCCTCCCCCTCCCTCTCCCTCCCTCTCCCTCCCGTTCTACTATCCCTCCCCCTAGCACAAATCCCCCTTAATATTGTGCTCCCCCATGTCCCCCAGCCCCAACCGCAGGTTGTTTTTTTAAAAAGCTCCCCAAACTCTTACTTACCTCTCCGCTTTCCTCCGCTGCACTGAATGACCGGCAGCCGCGTCCGTGATTGGCTGCCGCTCAGCCAATCACAGACGCGACTGCCGGTCCCGCCCCTCTGCTTGCATTCTCGCAAGCAGAGGGCCGGCAGTGCGGCGGAGGATCGAGGGGAGGTAAGTAAGAGTTTGGGGGGCTTTTTAAAAAAAAAAAACATGCGGTTGGGGCTGGGGGACATGGGGGAGCATGATATTAAATTTTTATTTTAGGGGTGGACATAGCCTTTAATTCCTGTTCACTAAGCTCCATCACAGTGCAGTAGGTGCAGTAATTAATGTATATAAACCCAGTCTCAGCAATCACCTGAGGCAGCTGCATGGTTAATGTTGATACAGTTTTGTATCAATTATGATTAGTTATGCTGCTGTCAATCACAGGGCACACTGGATACATTTTTGTATTTTTACTCACAGCTCAATTAATAATGTAACAATCTATGTAACAAACTATGTAACAGTCTATGTAACAATCAATGTAACAGTCTATGTAACAGTCTATGTAACAAACTATGTAACAGTCTATGTAACAATCAATGTAACAGTCTATGTAACAGACTATGGACACCACTAGAGGTAGAACAGCAGACTGCACTAAGCAGACAGAAAGGGGGGGGGGATTCCAGGCACCAGGAATCCCCCCCTAAACACAACCTTGGACTGGATGGACATATGTCTTTATTCAACCTCAAATACTGCTATACTAACCTCAGATGCATACAACTACATTTTTAATGTAGATTCATAAACAATGGGCAAAATACGGTAGATTTACTAGGAAAATAAGATGTGGCTGGACAGTCACACAAATTACTTTATCTCTTGAAAACCTTCATTTGTAACCAATGGGAGGAGGAGGGGGCTTTATAAATTGTTATGCGCAATAAGCATAAGACTAAGATGAACAACATAAAGCAAAACAGTAATTTTCTACTCCCGATTAACAGTTTCTTTAAGGATTTTATTAAAATCAACAAAATAAACTAAGCTAATCCCTTTAGGGAAGGGAGTTAGATGATAAAACATGTTGATATTTTTTAATAACAGGATCCCTGTACCAAATAAGATAAAACCAGTATTAAAATAAACAACTACATTTACTATGCTGTTATATAGTGCTGCAGATTTAATGCAGATGAGTGCACAGCATTTATTAAGAACAGTGGAGCATTTAAAGAAAAGTTTTTTTGTGCAAGGTACCGAGTAAAGCTAGTTCGTCTAGGCAAATGCCCTTACTTTGTTCGGATATAGAATTGTGACTGGGTGCAGTGGAACAATGAATTGTTGGCCTTATTTTATAAGAGGTGCAACATTTTGCATTAGCTCTTAATCTGCCTCCGCCAAAGAGATGTTACTGTACTGGCTTACTACAGTTAGAAAAGATTTGATTGGTTTCTGAAGAACAAGAACAAGGGTCAAAATGTGTTAGATTTAGAGACTAAACACATTGATACCTTCATTTTTCTTTTAGGTTGTTTTTTGTTTTGTTTTTTTTCCATGAAATTTCTTGGCAGAAATCCAGACCACCAGTCTCCTGGCTAAAGCTTCATACACACGTGTGATCACAGGCGAGAACGGCTAATCATGCTAAATATGGGCACTTTGTAGGAAGAAACGGCCGTTCATTTGAGAATCAACAAAGTGCACATACATGGCACGATTATCGGCCGAAACAGCCATGCATAACCATTGTGCATTGTGGGTCGGCACCGGCAATTGCATGTGTGTATGAGCCTTAAGATTATCAGCAGAGATTGTGGTACAAGCAACCTGTAATATTAAAAGTTGGGGGTAAAAAGATGGGTCTTTGTTGTAGCTTTATGGAATTAGTACTTTGCTTAGTCTTGGTTAACTTAACATTTCCCAGTGTGTCACACTCAGTCCTAACAGATTAGATTACAGAGAGATCACAGGCCGGTCACCCAGTACTTACTTTACACGTCACTGGGGGTAAAGGGAGGGGCTAGAGAATTCAATGAACAATGAGCATGTGCAACTTTTTATCTAGATCTAAGACCCTTCCTTCTAAGTGTAAGTTAAGATGATTTCTCCAAAATGCTGCTAATTTCAAAAGTGAGAGAATAGAATTTAGGCAGGGTTATTTTTATTTTAGTTTAAGTTCTCCTTCAAAAACTTCAATACAATATATATATATATATATATATATATATATATATATATACATACATGTACTGTATGCATATATGTAATTTATGCATGCAAAATTGCTTTCCTGTGGATTACCCAAAAGTACGAGCGCGGCCATAAATATATAAGGCAATCATACAGTTTTGAACAGTTTACATTCGTAAATGTATGAAGGTGCATATAATACCATGCAGTACATGAATACTGCAATGGTATTGTATGGGGAGTCGGAAATCTACAACTGCAGTTGTAAATGTACAATCACGTGAGTAGATTTCTAACTACAATCTTATATTTATGAGTGCTATTGTACATTTACAACCTCAGTCCTATATTTATGAGTGCTATTGTACATTTACGGCCACGATCATAAATGTACAACCAAGCGTGCAAACACAGAAAAAACCTGTGCACATAGGGTAGACTTTAACAGCAAACAGGTGCAGGCAGCCCTTCAGATCTCCCTAAGATCCGATAGGCAATCCAATAGGTAATATAAAAATGGGGGAAAGCGCACACTGTAAATCAAAACATAATTTTTTTCATACCAAGTTCACAACCCCATGGACTAGGCACACATAGGCCAACAACACGGAAGATCTATCAAGAAATATATCACTATATCAACTGAAACATAAAATAGGAAACGAGGAGTCATGTGCCCCATTCTGTATTTGTGTCAATTACCTAAAAATATTTCAATAACAACTCCAGCGGAATGAGATGATTCTAGAGTATTCAGCTTGAGATCTTCAACCAGCATCTCTATTTAATGGTTGTCATAAGGCTCTGTGGGTTTTTTCCTACAGTGCATAACTTTTAAACATTGAGTCACTGGCAGCTCCAGACAGTGGAAAGCAAAGCATATATGCTGTACTTTCCCCAGATAAGCATGAAAGAAGATTAAGGGTGACAGAACTGTCTTTCTGGATTCCAGGCTTGGCGCTGGATGTGGAGATATTTTTCTACAACCCCACAAGACTGCAAACATTTTGATCTCCTCTTATTTCTGTGAGTACAGATAGAAGTCCAGTGCACTCAAAGCCTTTATTGGCAATACAACATGTAGGCAATGTTTCAATAATGTGCAAATGTGCAAACAATACTTAAATCTCACATTAAATGAAAGTAATACTATTAAGATTTGCAAGATGAGCATAGCATTATAATCCATCCTGCGGATAAAGGTGGGGGGATTATATTATTGAGTTATGCTGATTACAGAAAGGAATTACTAACACAGCTTAATCACTGAACGGTATATTTGCCATTCATTTTTGACCCCACCGTTAAATATTAAACAAATTGGAAATTGTTGTAACACAAGCTGTCACTGCAGGATTTATTGAAAAGTAATTGGATGATTATTTTTTACAAAAACACCCTACATGTCCAATTATTATTATTCCATTATTTTCAGCTCACAAAAATTGTACCAATTCTCCGGGGCACCCAATTTTATCCTGCAGGGTGAGTGTTTTTGAGCCTGTTGCCAAATATTTAGATTCTATAATGCAATAAGTGCAAAAAGGTGATACATATTTAAAAGATACTATGCATTTTTTTTATCCTTATTATCTGAAATACTATTGAATTATGGTTGTTGTCCATGGATGTTAAATGCTTGTAAACTTTTATTCCACATGAACAGGACATTGAGGCCATGAAAGAAGCTTTGGGCAATGAAACACAAAAAACTTGTTTTTAAAAACATTTATTGTTGAAATATTAGAAATATCACTGTGCAATAATTTTTAAAAAAAAATTTACATTCAGGTACAGACATGGGGGCAGCCATGGCCCCTGATGTGTCTGGCAAGGTAGTGAGGAGTCCTTGGAGGTCATGCTCTTGGGATTAAATATGTTGGACACGCCAGTTTGTTTTTCCTGTAAAAGAAACAAACAAGAGGTAGAATGCCTTTGTTAAAGGACCTATTCCTTACCTTCCATTCTTCAATCACTTCACCAGGATTCAGGACCGAAGGTAAGTTTCATTACCTCGCGCACGATCCACCACGGCTCCATTGATAACTGCCGACTGCTTCCTGGCTTAGTTTACTATAGCGCGCAATATCGCGCATGCGCGCTATAGTGCAACTAAACCGTAAACATTTGAGGGGTTTATTGGTAAATTCTGACCCTATAGGATGCTATAACCTCAAGCCTATATTATTGTCTAAATGTAAAACAGGTTTAGGTGGGTCAAAACCTCTTTTATGAAGACAACTATTCTGGATAAGGATTCTCAACTCTAATCACCCTTATAGCCTAAAAGAGCAATGATCTTTTAAATGGGCTTTTTTTAACAGAATGCTAAACATGGCTCTTCCCAGCAGCTCCTTTGTTTGTGAATAAAATGTAGTGATATGTAATTTCTTGTAGATAAAGGGTTAGTTTAAATATATATGTACATAAAAAATTATATAAAGCACTCTAATTCACATTATATGTTTATGTACACATTACTGTTACATGCTTATAGAATTTTTGATGTATACACATTTATATGTATATTTAAGGAATATGTGTTTATTCTACACAGGATTCAGAACAATGGGGTTCGTATATATGCACAGATGGGAGGAGAAAAATAATGTCACCAGATATGATGGGGTTTAAATATTGTTTGCACATTATTTGGCTTGATAAAGGTCAGGATCAAGAGCCAAAACATTAACTACATCTTGTATTGCCAGTAAAAGCTTTTTTTCTACAATACCATGAGTGCACAGGACTTCTATCTGGACTTGTAGACTCATTAAAGGGAATGTCCACCCCTCTGGAAAAAAATGACTATGTTATGCAGGACCCCCTAAACCTAGAGTTCGTTTTGGTTACACTGTTTAAACTGCATGAGAAATCATAAGTTCGCGATTCACCACTGCTTCCGCTCTCCACTTCTTTTCCACTGTGGTGTGTTCTTTTTCTGTTCCTGAGCAGCCTCAGTGGAGGCTAGTCCAGGAATGGCAGTCGGTGATTGGCCGTGAGGTCACTGTTACGGCCGTCAGTGACTGCCTTACCCGGAAGTAGTAAGAGCCTTAGTGGTGGATCGCGGAGCTTATAAGTAAGAGATCTTTTGCTGGAAGCAGATTTAAACAGTGTAACCTAAATAAACTCTAGGTTTAGGGGGGTCCTGCATAACATTATTTTCCAGAGGGGTGGATATTCCCTCTAACTACCGGTACACCAGGGTTGTGTGCAGGTAATGATTTTGTGGGTACGCATCTGAAGAATTAAATCTACCCAGTGCATGATTATAATTAACATTTGTGCTGCTATCTGTTGGTAAATCAAGCAACCAACCTGCTGAGAAATGACTGAGCCCAACAATGTTTTACTTTTGAATGGGTTCGGGAGAAAGCTGTGGGTGTGAGTAGAGTCAGGTAGTGGGTGAAGGTCAGGTTGTGGGTTTATTTAATTTTGGGTGCTGGTCTGACTTCTTGCAGGTCAGGTGCAGTAATGGAACCCACCAGTAATGTGGGTGCAGGTCTCAAAAAATTTATGCTGCCATCTGTTGGTGAATCAAGTTATCGCCACGCCGAGAAACGACTGAGAACAACAAGGTTTTAATTAGGAAAAAACTACCAATGAAGGGCACTCTGCCAGTATATATACGGGCAGCACGGTGGCTCAATGGGTTTCAGGGTTTTAATCCACCCTTGGACACATCTGCAAGTTTCTATGTTCTCTTCGTGCTTGCGTGGGTTTCCTCCAGGCACTCTGGTTTTCCCCTTAAATGACAAATCATAAACACATACTGTCTTTCTGTATATGTCAAGTAAAAGTGCTTAGATTGTAAGCTCTTTGGGGCAGGGCCTGATGTAAATATGTCCATGTAATTGTAAAGCACTACAGAAGATGAATAATAATAATATGGTTCCTTTTGCGGTTTGTGACTGTTGTCTGGCCAATTGTAAAACGTGATTCTTGCCAAGTGTGTCTTTCCATTGAACAGGTGCCAGTCTATAGAAGAAAGTGGGTATTTTAGGGAGGTTGGAGGAGACTATAGCTGTCCTTTAATAGCATAGCTTGTGTTTCTAAACCTATTAATGGGACCCTTGAAACATTTATCATTTCATCAAATTCCATGCAAATATAACAGATACGTCTATATAACTAGAATTTAGAAACGTACCCATTAAAAATGCACTCAAACACTTTGAATAGGTTTTGCATGTGTTTTGCATGAAATAAAACTTCTGCTGTGTACTGCAATAAATCTCATATTAAGATAAAGCTTGAATATTCTATTCTAAGAATAAAACTATTTCATGGCTGTTTACTTTTTCTAGAACAGTCCTTCTAAAAAGACTATATAAAGATTGCCGGATAGCGGTTAGAATAACTTACTCTTCGTTGATTGCCTTTGGCCTGCATGCGAACATCTTTGTTGAATCACTTATGCAGACTATCATTTTCCTTTAGGTGACTGTTCTGTCATCATACAGAATCTTTTAATAAAAGTCTTTATATTCTTTTACACAGAATTGAAATACAGATACAGGTACGGTATGTTGCGGTAATCCTTGGTGTATTTTTTTTTTTTTGCCGATTCAATCAGTAGAAATTACTGTTAGGAATATTCCAAGAAAGTGGTGCATGTTGGGAAGAAGAAATTACAGAAATGGCAGCTTACTGCTGATCAAAACATTGCACAAGGGTATAAAATTTAATTATTTTTCAAAATGGAAGAAAATATGTAGAATAACTAGGTATTAGAGATGGGATCCGGGTTCAACACGGAACCCCTCGGTTCTGATATCCGAAAGATCTGTCTGGATCTGTTTAATATAAACTAAGAATATGGGGGGGAAATTATATTTTCTACTGAACTTCCCCTTTAAATATCATTGATTTAGGATTATATATTATCTAATCCTATGAACTGGTCCTTAAACCCTGGGAAAAACAGGAGCTAGGGAATGACACAGAGCAGTTTAGAATATAGAAGGAGACAGAGTAGTTTGTTCCTGTTCTATATAACAGACTTTGCTGTAGCAAACAATGACAGGCAGAGGCAGCCATGGCTAGAGCTAGCAATTGTCTTGTATAAAGAGGGGAATAGATGTTGAATCTCTGGTTGCGTACAAAAATGACTACTTTCCTGCTAATACCGTAAATGTCATAGTCACAGCTTAGACCGTGGTAGTATTGGGCTTTCGTTATCACACACTTTGCAGTACTTGAAAGGTGTAGTTGGGCACTGTTTATCTTGCTGTTTATCTTGTGAGCAAGTTCATTCATTGTCATGTCACAGGTGACCTCAGACTGGATGAAATTTTATAAAGGGGCACTATTTTCGCCTTTTTGCTAACTCAGAACATCCTAATGATAAGCATCATTATCGCCATTTAATTTATAAACTAGATTGTTTTTGCTGTGTCGATGAGCGGTAGTATTACCGGTGATGTGCGGTTAAGTCCAGCATTGCTGTGAAAAGGGCAATTGCACCATGTCTACCAATACCCGACCATGGCTATAACTGAGAATTAGGCAACATTACTGGGGGGTCTTTAAACACTCATGTATATTTGGAAATAAAAAACCCATTCGACTTTATAATAAAATAGCATAATTCATAACCTTGAAAGGCAGATATCGGAAAATTGATAATCACCTATTGTATTACAAGTATTACAAGTATAGTCTTAACACCCCCCATGGCCCAATTTTGGCATTTAGAAACACATCATAATGTACTGACACCTCCAGGGACCAATTTACCGGCTAGATAAATGGCCACTTGAGAATGTTCACCACCTCAGAATTTTGAAATTCTAAACTTAAAGGGTAACTGTGGTCCAAAAATGACTTTAGGTAAATTGACAGGAATTGCTTTCCTGTGTATTTTTGCAATTTATATTCATTATTTTTTTACATAGTTTTGAAGATATTTACATTTTTATGTGTGATATGGTAGCAGCATCACCAGATCCCCTGCACTTCCTGCTTCCTTCTCTGAAACCATGTAAAAATTCCTCTTCCCTTTGTCTGCTTCTTCTTGTGGGCCCCCATGGCTCTTTGCAGTCCCCTTGAAACCCCCCTGGCCCCTCCCACGCCTCCTTAAGTCACTGTAACTCGATCACTAACTGGTTTCTTTTGCTTTCTCCTGCACTGTGCCAACCGCAAATTAGAAAGAGGAAGTAGTATTGTGACCGCATATTCATAACCTCCCACCCCCTAACTTTCTGATAAGTGATTTCTTCATATAATGGGCTGTGCAGCACGTAGAGAGGTGGTTGATGGCACATTTTAAAGGTTGGAACCTGGCCTTTCATTTAAAATCAACTTGTTTGGAGACCACAGTTCCCCTTTAACGAATACAAACACTTTTCATGGTTTTAAAAATATGATCAATGCGGAAATGTTGATGTGTGGCAGTAAAGAATTTTTGCTACTGGTTATTGCCACTATATAACTATAAATTTTATATTTGGTGAATGAGGCACAAAAACGGTGATGAAAAATTTGCCTCTTGGTCCTACAACAGGAAATCCTCATTACATCAGAGGTATAAATTTAATTGAGATGACAGTTCCATTGCGAAGAACCAAACCAGGTTTGGAAGTAAACTCCAGCACATCACTAGATGCAATGTGCTTTAATAGCAGCCTCCTAAAGCCATATTCACATGTGTGATAGTGTGGACAAGGTCCAACGCCAAAGCGGGCAACATACAAGCAATGAAAATCCATCTCGGCCTATAATTGCATGCTTGTTGCCGTTTGATCGTGCGTCATTTGTCAATCTGCCCTGCAGATCAACAAAATGAATGGCCACACAAGATGGCTCTATGGGGTAGGGTTTGGGTGTACAATAGACAAAGCAGCTAGATAGCTTAGGGGGAGGTGGGCCAAAAGGAGAAAAAAGTCCACCACTGAGCATAAAAATGGAGCAGAACCTTCTTATAACAGAAGCTATCCATAGAGCCATGAATCTGTATCTTGCACTGAAGAGATCTAACAAGATCATGTCATGTCTGCAAGTCAGATGATTGGCTCTTTACAATACACTATATTGCATGTCATTAAGCCAGCGGTTTTGGACACATGCTTTAGCCAAGGGACATAAAGGAGAATTTTGTATAACTCCGCCCCTTACTCTGGGAAACCTGGGAGTAAGAAATTACTTCTAGTTTTTTAGATTTTGTGGGCAATGCTATTTATATAGCAAGAGACTGCAAGATGCCTTCTTGCAGTTATAAGAAGGTTCTGCTCCATTTTTATGCAGCGGAGGGCGTTTTGCTACTTTTCTCCCACCTCTCCCTAAGCTATCTAGCTGCCTTGTCTAAAGTACAAGCAAAATACTTTTAACCAGGTGGCGTTATTGGGTACTTGGAAGAGACAATTACCCTAGCAACATAACTGCAGGTGTGCATTGACCAGTGGTAACCTATTTTATATAAGTTTGAACTACAGATAAACATCCTGAGTGGGTTAGCCTTATTTAACATCCAGAGTGAGTTATACTTATTTAACATTTTGAGTGGGTTATACTTATTTAACATCCTAAAGGCACGGCCACACTGCGCCGCAAACGCACACTGAATCGCATGCGGTTTCATGTGCGATTTTGTTGTGTTTGCGCATGCGTTTTCTTCATTAGGTATAGGAAAACACATGCGATTGCAATTAAAAATGCGGAACGCAAATCACAACGCACCCGAAAAGGCGCGTTTTCAGTGTGTTGCCGTGTTTTCAATGATCTGAAAAAAAGCATGCGCAAACGCACAAAGAACGTAGCAGTGTGGCCTAGCCCTGAGTGGGTTAGCCTTATTTAACATCCTGAGTGGGTTAGCCTTATTTAGCACAACTCTAAAAATTGCTCTGCTGCATTTCCTGTTAAAGATCAGTACTAGTTTTCTTGGTGGTATTGCCATTTTGTTACATTAGCCTGACATTTCACAGAGTTTTTATTAATACTAGCACATTTTGTTGCAGAGCCTTGCAGAACAAAACAGCCAAATAGCTCTACCTTAATAGGCCTTTAATAAATAACATTTATTGGCAACCAAACAGTTTTACTGATTTACAAAAGAGAAGATTAGTAGATTTTAAAGGGAAAATCCACTTAAAAAAAAACTTGCTTATAACATATAGTGGAAGTGCTACCGATCTGACCAACACAACTAACAAGAAACATTCAGGGAGATTCAATAAAAGTTCTTATAGTTTAAAATGGTGCTAATTTTGCCCCAACCAATCAGATCTTATTTAACATTTGTAAGCTTACATCTGATTGGTTGGGGCAAAATTAGCACCATTTTAAATGATAAGAAATGTAATTTAATAACCCTGTATATGTTATAATATAGGAGTGCTCCCACAGCCCCCCTTTTTGTTTATGTAATATAGCAGAGTTTCTCTACAGGAAGATAGACCAAGCTTCTGTGTCGTAGTAGCACCCCCAACACATCCCTTTAATTGGAGACTTTACACCTTGAATACTATGCATTGGATGGCATGCCTCTTCCCTCCTTGTTAAAACCCAGTAGGCGGGGGGAAGTGATAGCCTTCAATACTAATCCAATGCAAGGTCAGGGAGACAATCTTCCCAAGAAAATTCAACCAAGCAGGGAGTGTCAGCCCAGGTAAATGACCCAAGGTAAATTGTTAGGACCTTCCATACTGGGGTTACCTTGACGTGGTTGGAAGGCTTTTCACTTTTATGCATAAAATTGTAACTAAAACTCCCATGTTTTTACTGTTTGCACTAGCACAGATATTATGATAGTATATGGGGCCCAGGAATGTGCATTGATCATCTCTTTTCTTGTTTGTTCTTATGTTGTTAAGGATTGCAGAGAGTTGTAGTTTTCAACCATCTGGAGTCACACCGTTTGAGAATCCCTTTACTAGAGGATTTAGTTGTTTTTTTTAAAGCTTTTCTGTACTAGTATTAGCAGACATTGTTGTTGCTGTAAAAATTCCTTCGACTTTTCAATCTTTTTTTAACATCTAAGCCTAATCATATTATCTTTTTCACAATGTCTTTTTATGTGACAGGCGTACACAAGCTGTATACAAAAACACTGCACAGAAACTCCCAGAGGTCTCTGAACAAGGAAAGTGGATTTAACAGTCAATACTCTCATAATTAAAACATTCATTATAGTACAAGGATGGCAGGTTCATACTGTATATTCCAAATTACCGCGATACACCATTTTTCACTTATGCCAAATTTTTCTAAAAAAGTGATACTTAAAACACACTCTAATGCCTACATTATATTGTAGCAAATACTAAACCTAAGAGTTATAGGGCCTCATTTACCCATGCGCCACGATAATGGGTTAAAGGGCATGTCCACCCCCCAACTAAAATGTACATTTCTCTTCTGCTCCTTATAGTTGTCCTGTACATCCTGATGAAAGTCTTAATAAATAAAGTGTAGGAGCCTCCCTGGTACCTGCTACTTTCTTGTCCTCCTGAACGAGGTCATCATGGAATACTAGTGGGAAAAGGAGGTTCAGGGCACTTCTAGGTAAGTTGTGTTAAAACGCCTGCCTCCCTACAGGGTGACACTCTGTAATGTTCTTCACTCTGCATCATTAGGGAGGCGGCCCTGTGTATATTAGTCCTTTAAGTGTTAGTGAGCCCTTGCTAGTGCATGGCTAAAGCTTGTCAATAGTACAAACCTCCCTACAAAAGCTGCATTAAACTAACAAAAATCTATGGGACATATTTACTGACCAATTCAAGCCAATGAAAATACATAACTTGTTTGAAATTTGGCCTCCCACTTGGTGTTGCAGGAAGCCCTCTGCTGGTGTAATTAATTTGGCTTGAAGAGCCAAATTACTGTTCTTTCTATTTCTCCTTCTCCTTCTTTTTCTTCCGTTTAATTCTTCCACTTTTTTGGACCGTATCTCCTCCCACAATTTTTGAGTTAGAGACATGAAATTGTCTCTAGCAGACACAGACGTGCGGGGCATATAGGAGAAGTGTGCTATCTTCGAGCTAAGGAATCCGCAGAAGCGTTACGGCGTTATTGGCAAATTACGGGACATTTTTTCCCATAGACTATAATGGTAACAATCCTCAAATGTGAAAATTTAAAACATTTTGTTTCATGGTCATAAACACAAACGCTAATACCCCCACCCCCCCCCCCCCCCCCCACCGACACAAGTACAACCACCTACTGACCTACCTTTCCATTCCCATGGAAGCCATACTTAAAGGGTAACTATTGTCCAAAAACTAATTTTGATCAATCATCAATTAAAGTTAGTTATATGGTCATACATGCAAAAACACATACCCCCCCACCTCACACAAGTACACACATCTACTGACCTACCCTTCCATTTCCATGGCAGCCATAGTTAACGGGTAAATAAAGTAAAAAAAAAAACTAATTTTAATATATCCTCAATAAAAGATAGTCATACGGTTGTAAACACAAAAAAAGACATACCCCCTCAACCAGACCCAGGTGCACACACCTAGTGACCTACCCTCTCATTTCCGTGGCAGCCATGCTTAAAGGGTAACTATAGTCAAAAAAATAATTTTTTGCTAATCATTGAAAAGTTTGTTTTTTTAACCCCCAACCTGACACAGGTACATACACCTACTGATCTACTTATCCATTACTGTGGCAGCCATACTTAAAGGGTAACTAAAGTAAAAAAAAAATTTTGACCAATCATCAAAAAAGTTGGTTTTTTTAACCCCCAACCTGACAGGTACACACACCTACTGATCTACGTATCCATTACTGTGGCAACCATATGTAAAGGGTAACTAAAGTAAAAATAAAAAAAACTAATTTTGATCAATAATCAAAAAAGTTTATTGTGACAGCCATACTTAAAGGGTAACCAAAGTCAAAAAAACAAACTTTGATCAATAATAAAAAAAGTTTATTTTTTTTAACCCTCAACATGACACAGGTACACATACCTACTGTGGCAGCCATACTTAAAGGGTAACCAAAGTCAAAAAAACTAATTTTGATCAATAATCAAAAAAGTTTTTTTTTTTAACCCCCAACGTGACACAGGTACACACACCTACTGAACTACCCCTCCATTACTGTTGCAGCCATACCTAAAGGATAACTTAAGTTTAAAAAAAAAATTGGGATCAATCATCAAAAGAGTAGGTACCTACTGACCTACCTTTCCATTTTCATGTCAGCCATATTTAAAGGGTATCTACAGTCAAAAAAACTATTTTGACTAATCATCAACAACGTTTGTTTTTGTTTTTTTACCCCCAACCCGACACAGGTACACACACCTACTGATCTACATATCTATTACTGTGGCAGCCATACTTAAAGGGAAACCAAAGTCAAAAAAACAAATTTTGATCAATAATCAAAAAAGTTGGTTTTTTTAACCCACAACCCGACACAGGTACACACACCTACTGATCTACTTATACATTACTGTGGCAGCCATACATAAAGGGTAACTAAAGTCAAAAAATTTTTTGGACCAATAATAAAAATAGATTGTTTTTTTAACTTCCAATCTGACGTAGGTACACGCGCCAACTAAGCTACCTATTCATTCATGTGGAAACCATATATAAAGGGTATATATACTATATAAGTATAGTTAAAAAAAAACACATTTTGACAAATCATCAAAAAAGTTAGTCTTTTATCCCTCAACCTGACATGAGAACACACACCAACTTATCTACCTTTAATTCATGTGACAGCCATATTTAAAGGGTAAGTAAAAAACAACAATGTCCTCATCACTGGCATCTGCAGCACGCACACATTCCCTTTCCAAATGCAGCGTTTCAAGCCAAATTCAAAGTTTATACTTAAACTTTCCCTTTCTAGTTTAGTATGTTTTGCTTTATTCCTTCATGAAGTAGATTTTATCTGATTAGGGTCCATGCTGAGTGCAATAACAGCTTGGATTACACAGGAATCTCACAGAATCATATATGCCTTCAAACTCATTTTGTGATTTATCCTAAAAGCGTCTTCCCCTTGATGTGTAAAGATGTTTCCATTAAACTCTTGACTGTTTTATTCACTACCCCTCCAAGGTGCTTAATGTTGGCTGTTCACTAGTAATGTTTGACTACCGCATTTTACACACATCGGTTTCCATCTTCCAACATTCCCACCTGGTCTATTCACTTGGCATATACTTTAGTTTCGTTCCCAGGGTATTTCTGCTGAACTTATTAAAGTTCTGAAAATCCAGTTTGAACTCAATTGAATCAGAATTTTATACATTTTCAATCTCAGTTTTAGAGTTTTTTTTGAATTTTTGATAGGATTTTAGAATGGAAAATTTTAATTTTTGATTTTTCAATGGAAAGTTAAGAGATTGCAACAGAAATAAAATATTGAAAACCAGGTTTGAGTTGAAGCTGGGATTTAACACTAATATTTATAAACCTGCTGTATCAACCATTCTACATCAAGGCTGTAAATTACAGACCAATATTGGAAGTTTACGTCCGAGTCTTTTCCTCACAACCAAGTTATAAATAGGGATGGATCCGAACCTGAGTACGAATTCAGAACAATCCGAACTAGTCCAGTTTTTTTCAAACTCGCGGACTTATTTTGGATAATTATCGAATTTTCAAATTGGTAACCCTCCAATGTAGCATTCGAATTCGGTAACCCTTCAAGTGTAGCCTTCGATATCGGTACCCCTTGAATGTATTGTTCGATTATGGTAACCCTCGAATAAATCGTTCGGTAACCCTTGAATGTAGTGTTTGATTTCAGTAACCCTTGATTGTAGAGTTCGATTTTAGTAACCCTCAAATAAATCGTTCGGTAACCCTCGAATGTAGCTTTCCGATTTCGGTAACCCTCGAATGTAGCCTTCGATTTCAGTAACCCTCAAATTTATTGTTCTGTAACCCTCGTAAGTATCATTCGGTAATGAATGTAGCATGCAATTGCCCGATGACGTATAAAGTTAGTGTTAAAACAAGTTTTGGTGACATGTTCCCCAGACCATTTCCCAGGTGCCACAGCCATTTACAGTAAGTTACCATTGTTATTTTATCTGTATTTAATCTGAACTTTTCAAACTATTTCTCTCTATTGACTTTAATGGGTTTGTTTTTGAACTTTGAAACTTCTATTACTTTTTACCGTAACAAACTGAATTTCAGGAAGTGCGGCCATCTCTAGTTATAAAATAATTACATGGTTGTGCACCTATTCATAATACCACATTGTCACAAAATATAAATGCGTCCCTATGTGTTTTGCACAGATGATCTAAGGAACTTTGTTGGTGACAAAAGACAGGATTGTACTAGGTATAAACAAACTTCTAGGAAATCCAGAACATGTATCTTCCCCTTCCTGACTGGTCAGTAGTTACTTCATCTGCTTTAATCTGCAAATTGCAAAAGCCAAACAGAAAGGGCCTGACATATATTTCCTTTGACAGGTTTACTGACAGATATCCGGATCAGTAATCTATCGGTCAGGAATTATAGTGACATGGAAAAGGAAAATATTTGTGCCCCAATCGATCACACTGAGATTTATGCAAAATTACAGATATTTTTTTTGGGGGGGGATTATCAAATATCAGAGCAAGGACTGATAAGGGGCAAAATAGTGGCCTATGTGAACTGAACCAAATTGTCAGGGTAGATGTCTTAACAATAACTGAGCCAATGATAAGTCCAGTTCATTCTGCCTGCCCAAAACCTTATTTGAATGGGGCTGAAGCGACAGACTGCAAAAGACCACGAGAAACAGGAAGAGAGCAGCATCTGTTTGTTTATAGAAAATGACTGCAGTTTGCCATTGCCTACAGATAGTATTAGGAACCCACCTCACATAATATTTGTCCATTATGAAGCAGCTATTTGTAACAGGCCATGTTACTTCCATGTAATATAACGTATGCAAGTGGTAAATTACAGAGGGCATGCACATTATCATATCTGTCGGAATAAACTTGAGCGGCATATGCACACAGATAATACCAGTGTAACAAAGTGATCCCATGTCAAGTGGCAGAATGTATGAAAGCCGACACCAGCTGTCAACAGTCTTGGTTGTTCATTACCATCTGCTATAAAAATTATATGTAACAAACAGTTACTGAGAATCAGCCTTCAGAACAAATGCTATCCAATGTAAAAGCACAGGGTGGTTTGGTTGGTCAGTCTGGGTAAGTTTTATACCGCTTGTCTGATTGTTGGTTAATTTGTGGCCCATAAAGGTCCAGTTGCCTAATAATAACCCAATGCTGTAAAATAATGTTGAAATAAATTCAGAAATTCTTGTACAAGTCATTCTGGATTGAGAAAGTTGATCCTACCATCTCCCTTTGAAAATAATTATCCAGAATGAGGACCTCAACCAAAATGTCCTCACCCCTGGGTTTACCCTTTATCGGTTGTTTTACTTACCTAAACCTAAGGGAAGAAGTGATCTGCAATAAACCCTTATTCCCATTGGTCAGGTTGCAACCTGAAGAAGGGGCTGGACCGAACCAGTGAGGGAAATTTAAGGTAAGTAAATCAGCCACCAGAGGGTAAATCCAGGAGTGAGTAGGTCATTACCTGGCTTTTTTACTGCATGCATGTAAAAAAAAGGAGGTGGGCATTTTTCATTTTCCTTTAACCTCCCTGGGCAGGACAAAAGTATATATTTATATTATGCAACGCAAAACTTCAATAGTACCTCTAAGTATGTTTTTAAACCTGTAGGCCCTTCAGCAAGGGAGGCATTTTTGATGGGTGTATTTGTGATCAATAGACTAGCAGATGCCTTAAAGTATTCTCTAGAACAGATATAATGTGTTTGCTGTAACCAATACATGGGGGAGAGAAGCCATAAGCAGTCTGATCAATCCTAAAGCACCTTTCTTGCATACAATGAATCATCTTTAGAATGCGACGGGCTTTGTAGTTTAAGCTATGAACAGCAGCTATTACTGAATTCCAGGGTGGTTATTACTCTACTCAGGATATCACAGAGCTGTCGGCTTGCAGCCTCTGTGCTTTATTGGTATTAATAAAATTATTCATAAACAAATTTCATTTCTTTGTCTCCCTTTCCCCTCTCCTCTTTATTGTTTTATGAAGAAGCTCAGACCTTTTCCCACTTAATTAATTTGTGGTGCTGTTGACTTTCCGAGGGCTCTTTTTACAACTTATTACGGTTTGTTATGAAGAACTGCTGGTACTGTTCTCCCTCCCCACATGATGTGTATCTGTTTGGGAACCTCATTGTCTTGTTTTTTAGGGTACAGACCTGGTGGTCTTCATCAAACAGCTTTCTCCTTACTGACTGCATCTGCCTTAAAGGGTAACTGTTCTCCATACAAAATCTCTCTATTTAACAGAGCTCTTTCATAACTTTCATACAAACTTAGGATTATGTCTGTAGTTTCTCTGGATCTTAAGTTATAGGCTTGTAAAGTTACAGTTCCTGGTCTGTCCTGTCTGCCTTAGTCTCTGGGACAGTCAGATGATGATCTCTGTAAGAAGCCTCATATTCTTTCCCCTACCTATGGGCACCTTGGGGGGGTTCTTTTCAGGTTTGTGACTAGCTTTAAAAATGATTTAGAAGTTTAGGGCGGGGCTTATGATGCAGCTGTATGATGCAGCTGAAGATGCTCTGTCCCAGCAGTGGGCATGCTCCAACCTTAAACTTGGAGGCAGACCCTTAAATTCTGATGATGTCACATACTGTATCATAGTACTAGCAAGAAAAAACACCCTTCATACTGCTGTAACTTTAGACTGAAGCTAGAGGCATGGTCCTGGAGTCATTTTAAGGAGTGTGCCCTTTAAGGCTAACATACATGGGTTTTTTAGCCAATTTAAAGGAATAGTTCACTACCAAAGTGAACTATTCCTTTAATACATTGATTGAAGGCTGGGAGGAGCTATGTCTTACCTCCCGTCCTTCAATCAATGCAAGAGGAGCCAGGAATGAACATGGAGCAAACTTACCCGTTACGTGATCTTCCACAGCAGCACTGAAATTCCTGACCGCTTCCGGGTCCTGCTTAACTAACCCGGTTGGGACCTGTCACTGCTTCTGCGGAGGATCGCGTAACAGGTAAGTTTGTTCCTCCAAGTTCGCTCCTGGCTCCACTTGCATTGATTGAAGAATGGGAGGTAAGGCATAGCAATCAATGCATTAAAGGGATAGTTCACTTTGGCAGTTAACTATTCCTTTAATCGTACATGTGTGTGTCTTCAGTTTGATAGAATACTTGGAACTACAAAACAAGAACTTTTGGTGTCCAATGTATTTCAAGCTGAAATCTGCCCAAGACAGAAGGAGATGGTGGTGTCTTTCAGCCGATACTTTCTTATCAGTTTCACCTACTGTTGTACGAGCCACTTTATTCATTGATTCTAGGGATCTCTTCCTGCAGCAAAACTGATCTTTGTTGACTATAAAATCTGTCTGTATATACAGGGTGATTTGTATGAAATAGGAAGGAATGGAAAGAATTGAAGTCATTTTATAGAAATAGGAATGTCCCTGCCTATATCAAACATAGAAAGAGCAAGTACACTTGTCCTCGCATTGACAAATACAGTGTCTATTTATTCATCTTCATTATTTCTTTTCTTTCTCTCTGCCTCCGTAGTACTACAAACTGGTGGCTTCCAGGAGAATATTTAATTCAATTCCTTTCATAAGCTGCAGTGGAGTCTAAGGTCCTCATTTACCCAGAGGTGTTGGGTTAAATTGTCATTTTAAAGTTGTAATAACCTATTTAATATAGAGTTTGCAGTAGCTGAGGCGGTTTCTAGAACCATAACCCAGTTCAATATCGGTTTTGGGATCCTGGTGTTAAACTTTCACAGAGGAAAGCCTATTAACCAAAACCCACAAATTGCGAATTTCGAATTAGCACAAAGGGGGAGATTCAATAACAAAGAGCCGTGTTACTTACCTTAGCCCGATCCCGCAATACAATACCTGACTGTAACATCTACATGTTTAGTTAATACTGTTTATTTAAAGCATAGAGGCAAGCTGGGAAAAAGGGGCAGTATCAGGAAGTAAGCTAGGGAATAGCACGGGATGAGAAAGTGTGATGTACCTGTTGCTCTGTGTGAATAAATCAAGTTCCCTCGACATTCCAAGTGTTTTCTTGCTCTTGAACAATATAACAAGGGAGACATAACAACTGGCGACGAGGATTAAAGACCTAAACAAGATTACGTCAGGTATTGCATCGTGGGATCGGGCTAAGGTAAGGACGTGACTTTAACGCCACCAACACAGTCCCGTTAAGTTTTGCAAAACTTAAAGGTATGGTTTTTGGATTGACAGCACAGTGCTATTTCCAAACACATTTGGAAATGGCGCTGTGCTCTAAAATCCATCTAAAACCCACGTTAACCCGTAATTTTTTCAGGTTAACGTGGGTTTTAGAAGGATTGGGCCATATTGAATCTCCCCCAATGAGCACTAATCATTACAGTAGCCAACTGTCCTAAATAAGAATACTCTTCCTTAAAAGGGCATGTCCACCCATAAATTGAAATATTAGAAATGGGTGCAGGCCCCCCCCAACCCCAATTTACTTACCTTGCCCAAAGATGCAGATATCCATCCTAACAAGACACCGCTTGGTAACTGCCTCCTGATGCTGTTGCTAGCCTGTTTTGAGTACAAGAAGCCACACTGGGCCACTTCCTGGTTGACGTCACCGCAACCAGGAAGCACAGTAGGGAGTCATCATTCTTGTAAGGATGTTCGGCTGCATCTTTATAATAATGCCTGCATTATTCTGTTATAAAATAACAGAACATAACGATTGTTTCTTTTTTTTTTATTTTACTATAACAATCTATAAATTTTAAGTAAAATGTGAGAGCACTTAGAGGTAGGAGGAACAACATCTGCTGTGTTGAGGCTCACAGCAGGGCCAACAGACAGCCCCCGCCTTCCAGCCATGCCCTAGGTAAGTGTCTAGGTTGCTTTGCTGGTACTCTGGCTCTGATCCTTGTAATACAATTATGGGCCCCCAATTTCTCATCTAAAAGTCGAGCAGCTTTTCTCCATGTTTTCTGTTGTTGTCATTCCCTCACTACAGACTCCATTACGCTGCTCCCCCTCATCAAGCACATTCATATTTCACACTTTCTAAGTATTTCCCCATCAACAACATTCCTAATTAAAAATTGCAGAAAGGTTTTGTTTGTAGCTGTAATTCCATAAACCGATCTACGTATAAAATATAATTGGTGCTTCATGCTCTTCACTCAAAAACTTCTCTATCATAGAGTTATGAAGAAATCCATCAGCACACACCAGTCTTGAGTGTTTAAAGGGCATGTCCACCCCCAAAACTATAATCCCCCCAGTAATGGCCCCACCATGTAGTGTAGTGTAATCCTTACCTCACATCCCAGCTCCATAGGGTTCTCCTGTAGACCCCCCCTAAAGTCCCAAAAACTGTCCACCAGGAGGCTAGCAGGGCTCTGCCTGCTACCTTGCCTCCGGTAGATATTTGTTATGCGTACTGCAGCCCTTCTCCCCCCTCCCTACCCCTCCCTCCCCCTCCCTCTCCCTCCCTCTCCCTCCCGTTCCACTATCCCTCCCCCTAGCGTAAAACCCTTTTAATATGCTGCTCCCCCATGTCTGGTAGCCCCAACCGCATGGTTAGTATTTCCAAAAGCTCCCCAAACTCTTACTTACCTCTCCTCTTTCCTCCCCTGCACGAATGACCGGCAGCCGTGTCTGTGATTGGCTGCCCTCAGCCAATCACAGACGCGACTGCCGGTCCCGCCCCTCTCTTGCATTCTCGCAAGCAGAGGGCCGGCATGGCCGCGGAGGAACGAGGGGAGGTAAGTAAGAGTTTGGGGGGGCTTTTGGAAAATACTAACCATGCGGTTGGGGCTACCAGACATGGGGGAGCAGCATATCAAAATAATTTTTAGGGTGGACATGCCCTTTAATCACACATAACATTTTGGTGCCTTTTCTGCACCATTATCAGTACTGTCTGATAAAGGTGCAGGGAAGGCACCACAACGTTACGTGTCATTAAACACTTTTGACTCAAGACTGGTGTGTGCTAGTGTATTTTCTTCATAACTTTCTAATAGGAAAACATGCTTCTTGCAGAGCACGTCTTTTTATTGGTCAGGCCTTGGCCCAAAAAGGGGGAAGAAGCTAACACATCTTAGCTGCTTAGATCTACACATTAGATATATAATCTAAAAGGGCTAGTTGGAAGCCCACACCAATTTTACCATTATTTCTTAAAGGGGAACTGTGTTCTTCAAACAAGTTTAAATGAAAGGCCAGTTTCCTAAAAAACCCTCCCTTGACCTATCTGCTCTTTCCAGCTACCGGCCTGTCTCTCTTCTCCCTTTTGCTTCCAAACTACTGGGAAGACATGTCTATGCTGACCTGGTTAGTTACCTGTCTGCTAACTCTCTCTTTGACCACCTCAAGTCAGTCAGGCTTCCGCCCTAACCACTCCACGGAAACTGCCCTCACTAAAGTGACCAATGATTTACTTAGTGCTAAATCTAAAGGTCACTTCTCTGTGCTCATTCTTCTTGATCTGTCCTCTGCTTTTGATACTGTTGATCACCCTCCTTAGGTATCCAGGACACTGCACTTTCTAGGCTATCCTCCTATCTCTCTTATAGAACCTTTAGTGTTTTTCACTCTGAAACTAGCTTCACTCCTCGCCTCCTCCCTGTGGGGGTCCCGCAAGGCTTGGTACTCGGTCCTCTTCTTTTCTCCATCTACACCCATGGCTTTGAACAAATCATTAGTTCATTTGGGTTTCAGTATCACCTGTATGCGGACAATACCCAAATTTACATCTCTGCCCCGGATCTCCCTACACTGACATCCCAGGTTCCCGACTGCCTTAGTGCCATCTCTGCCTTCATGTCCTCCCGCTTCCTCAAACTAAACATGGAGAAGACTTGTACTTTTCCCACCCTCACGATCTGTTCCCCTCCCTAGCCTTACTATTAATATTAACAACACATCCTCATGTCCGCTGCCTGGGAATAACGCTAGATTCCGATCTTTCCTTCAAACCTCATGTCAATTTGCTTGCCAACTCCTGTCGGCTCCAACTCAAAAACATCTCCCGCATTTGACCCTTCCTCTCGAAGGAAGCTACAAAAATCCTTGTTCATGTCCTTCTCTAATGCCTCTCCTCTCTGCCAGTCCCTCCACTGGTTGCCCATCATGCAAAGGATCCAGTTCAAAATGCTTACCTTATCCTATAAAGCGCTATCCAACATAGTCCCTCCATATATCTCAGAGCTGATCCAGCGATACCGTCCCAGGCGCAACCTCCGCACTGCAAATGATACTCTCCTCTCATCCACTCTGGTTACCTCTTCCCATGCCCGCATTCAGGACTTTACTCGTGCTGCCCCTCTGCTCTGGAACTCCCCTCCTCCATCTGTCCGTCACTCACCATCCCTTAACACCTTCAAACGTAACCTTAAAACCCACCCCTTTAGGCAAGCATATAACCTGGCCTAAACAATACCCCCTTACTACCCAATATGATCCAACGTGCCTTTCACGCGCCACTGCCAATCTATTTACAGCCTACCAATTCCCGCAACCTAATGTCTCACCCCCATATGCTCTACTCTGTAAGCTCTTTGGGCAGAGTCCTCTCTCCTATTGTATCATGGTATTGCTGTAAGAAACTCCTCACTCTGTTTACTTATATTATGTATTAACTGTGTATGTAATATGTATAGCACGTATTACCCTGTATGTAATGTATGACTATGTAATTGTAAAGCGCCACGGAAGATGTTGGCGCTATACAAATCAATAATAATAATAATAATAATAATGACTGTCATCCACTGACATGGTTTCAGAGCAGGAAGTGCAGGGGACCTGGTGATGCTGCTGTCATATCACACACAAAAAATTTAAATATCTTCAAAACTATGCAAAATAAACAATGAAAATAGATTGCTAAAATTCTCAGGAGAGCAATTCCTATCAATTTACCTGAAGTCGTTTTTTGAACACAGTTCCCCTTTAAAAGTAACATTTATTGTTTTGTTTTCAAGTTCAACAAAACAAGACTGACAACTTACATCTACCAGGAACTAACATCAAAAGGTGTAAATCATCCCAGAATTGCCTCCCCCGCCCTCCTAAAGAGTAAAGGGATCCTGCTTCTTAATGCTGATGCACAAGTTTCTGTTCCTGCAAGGCTCTCACAACTGATCCCAGATACAATGAACAAATGTAGATAATATTGTACAAAATGCTTCTATTTATTTTTTAAAATAAAATGTGAGATGAGCCCCAGTGGGTTTGTGCATCTCTACTCAATATCAACAATATTTATAGATTAATGGGAGAGAAGACCTACAGATGGATACCTTGAATCCAATCCATAACAGTGTAATAAAATTCACTTTACTAAAAACTAAAACACAGATATTTATATTCCACATAGTGTTATAGAGCCTCTTCACCATAGTGTCCCCTCCAACACTAGCCAGAAAAAATTGTCATCCATTACCACTTCTTCAGAATACAGAGCCCTCAGAATTCCTTCTTACTGCCAACTGCAAATTTCACAGTTTCATTGTTTGTGAACAGCAATTTTCTCTTCATTTTAGATCTTTGACTTCAAGAAGTGCCTGTGATCCAGGAGGATGCGTTTGGTAGAAGAATCATAGAAGCCCAGGCAAATTAATCTTGACACAGTGTGGGGCAGTAATGGAGTATTCCTTTCCTGGTCTCTGATTTACATGAACCGTTCAAATACCAGTCAATCTGGATGACCCCATTAACATCACAGTACTGTCCTGCAATGAAAAACACACCTTTCCCCCAACTGCCTAGTATAAAAGCTTGACAAAGGCATTGAAAGGCATGTTGTACTAGCTGCATGTTTCGTCACATGTACAGATACATGATTTCTTTTCCTGACTTTTATTTGAATTTATGCTATTTTTACTGATGTCTGTGCATTTAAGAAATGTATTTACCCAGCTAACCCAGTAGGCAATGTAAGCAGCAATAGTACACAGACAGAAACTGCCTAAAATGACTGCAGCACCATGTATGTTATTAAATATGGTAGATCTTGTAGTGATTAACCTAAAATTATCAGCAATGTGGTATACCTAGAAAAAGAGGAAAAAAATATACAGTGGGGGTTGCATATCTTTCTTCCATAGGAAGAATACAATAAATAGTATAGTACTGACTTATATTAGGTTTAAGATAAAATATATTTATACTTTTACTTAGTATTTATTAGAGCTGGTACTCCTATTTTAAATGGAATAGTCAAAAAGGTTTAGCCACAACCGTCACTGCTAAAACCTCTGCATATTTTAGACAAATTGAAACCTTAAAGGGTATGTATACTAAAAAAATGACTTTGTCTCATCTTAATCTATAAGATACATGTAAGTAGCAATTAGTCTAAGTTGTGTGCGTTGCTGCATGCCTCCAATACAGTATTTGTTTTACTCATGTTCAGTATCCCCCCTCCCTCTCTTAAACGACGCCTCCTTTTCTCAGACCTGACTTTTTTAAAACTGAGCATTCT
The DNA here is from genome assembly GCA_019447015.1 of Hymenochirus boettgeri. Taxonomy (NCBI): domain Eukaryota; kingdom Metazoa; phylum Chordata; class Amphibia; order Anura; family Pipidae; genus Hymenochirus; species Hymenochirus boettgeri. The sequence goes on from CM033471.1 coordinate 230,905,100, forward strand.
CGGCAGTCACTATCATTTAGCACTAAGAGATGGAATTCCCCAACTGTCACCAATCCAGTTACAGTTACTCCCTTTCAGTAACAGCAAAATCCAGTACTTGCATGCAGCAGAAGTTTATTATAAGGTACTTAATTGACAGCTGAAACATTTTAGCTTCAGATATCTAAAGAAATAGGGGACAAATCAACAAAATCATGTTGCAGTGATATTTGTGAAGAATTATATTTTCCAGTTATGAGCAATTAAAAAAACAACAATTTTTCCAGTGTATATATCCTTTAAGCAGCTTTAATGTCTGTTTGTAAAGCATGTGTGTGTGTGGTCAACCTGGAAAAGAGGAGGGGTAGGAACTGGAAGAACTTTTCTAAGGAGGTAAATGTGTCTGTCTGTCCCTATCTCTTTATTTCTATGTCTGTCTGTCCTTATCTCCCCACATCTGTTATGGTGTCTGTACATATACCAACATATATAACATAAACACATAACAAGTACAAATATAAATGTATCTGTCTATATGTAAAAATATTTGGTAATGCTGTCATATAATGTCCCATATATTACAGAGGGAACAAATAATAATGTTTGGTGTAGTGTAACTGTAACAAGATACTAGTTCAGTGATACAAACACAAAATTAAATAACTAGTGCCAGGGTTCCAATCAGCAGTACAGGCAACTAAGTGCTTCTATAATAAAAGTAGCTAAGGTCACACAAACACAATAATATTGACAAAGACTATTCCTTCACACAATTTTAATTGTCTCTTCCTATACGTAAAAATCTTTAGTAATAGTGTTATATAATGCCCCATATGTTATAGAATGTACACAAGTAGAAAATGTGGCCAAGACCATAAAGCAGTTTAACAGAAACAGAACAGGTTCCATTCAAAACAGGCCTCGCCATAGATGAACACATAGAAATTGAGTGGCTGTACTCAGTGTCATATGCAGAAGTTGTCTTTTGCTAATGGATGTATGAGTGCTGCCGCCATTGCTGCAGAGCTTATACCAGACCTGGGCAAGTAGGGCCCGGGGGCCACATGCAGCCTGTCGGCTGCCCCTGACATGCCTTTCTGTCATTAGGAAGCCTGAGGGACATCTAATCACATCCTTATTTGGAAAATCAACTGCCACCAATGTCCTTTTACAGTTCAATAGTTCTCATCTATTTCTAAGGGGCGATTGAGAAGGAATTGCTCTCTGGATGAAAACTATGATAAAGCATCCATGGAACTCACGACTAGGTTTTTGGAGAGAGGATACCCTAGATCCTTGTTGGGCAAGGAATGTGCAACTTCTAGGCAGCTTACACAAACAGAAATATTAAAACCAAAAAATGAAGCCAGTTAATAATATTGTTTGATATATCACCACATTTGGGTTTGAATGGCTGGCATTGAGCGAGACAATGAATAAAACGTGGCAGGTGTTGAAAAATTATGAATTAATCGGGAACTTTGTCTCTGACAGACCTACCTTGACAGCAAGACGGAGTAAGAACTTAGCTGAGGAATTAGATTTTATTCCTTTTATATGATTTCATGTCTCTCCACATTCCTTCAGGTGTGAGCTGCATATGGAACTTTAGGAGTAAAGGTGGATGAGATGGAGTATGACAGATTTGTGAAATTTTGGTTTGTACTTCTGAAATACCTTGGGAATTTACGCATAATGGGCATTTATACTCCATGGGACACCTGTAAGACTTCTCTTAACTAGGATCATTAGTATCTGATTAACAGATAGCGCCTACCAGAATGGAGTTTGAGAGAACAGTGTTGGGATAACCATTAACTGTGATTGGCTTTCTTGGAATAAATTGTGGTCCTATGAATAATTTGTCTACGAATATTTGGGGTACCCCGTTTTTTCAATCCTATCGGACAATTAGATACAATTGCGCTTGTGAATGTCCTTTTGTGACTATGAAGTCTCTTCTTTGATTTACTTTACTGGGACAAGATTGAAGATGTCTACTTACCTCTCAGACAATTGGATATAATTGCGTTTGCAAATCTCCCTTTGCGACTATGGAACTTCTTAATTTACTTACCTTACTGGGATAAGATTAAAGACGTCTACTTACCTTACATATCCATGAATGTTACTGGGTTAAGTGAAATTTACAAAATCATTTTTGTTTTTGTTATATATTTGAAATACATACAAGACTGTGTGTTCTTATATATTGGTTCCCTATTTCTTCTGACTGTATGGACTATACAGTGTGATGCTGATTTGAGGTGATACGATCATGACTTTAAGACTTTGACAGCGAGGTATGCATATACTTAAACCACGATTTAGACTCCCCTCCTTACGCTACATCAGAGATCTGACTATTAGGTGTGGCTAGATCAGACCGTGCCGAGGATGCCTACCCATTGAACTCTTGCGTGATCTTTAAACACGAGGCCTGGGTTATCACGTGATCCAGCTCTCATGAGATCACGGGAGATACATAAAGCCGCCATTGCTCCGGTACCATGCTGCTGTTTAGGCGAAACGTTTCCTGCGTTTACCTCTTAGTACTCACTCTTTTAATTCTCCATTCCACATGGCTCCTATATCAGTGCCTTCAATACCTCCAGTGACTGACTTACGTGACTGAAGACAGATGAGTATTGAGGGCTTTTACATGCTATAGGTTCTAGCTACTTTGTACAGTTACCATGTATTTACAATGCTTGATTACCAAGGTTTTTAATATGTATGCACTGTGTAGTGCCTATTACTCTTTCCCTGTCTTTTGTATACCTAATTTTACACTGTTATACAAGCTGTACACTGACTACTTTACATTATATCAAAGTGTCATATGTTCAGTATTGTCCCATGAATAGATAAACCATATATGTGAGGGTGTACTCACTTTTGTGACATATTGTATAGATAGATAATGTCTGTTACAGACAAGCCCCTTACGTTCGGTACATCTATTTCTTTATGTGATTAAAATGCTGGATCTGCTGTACCTGGAAATGGAGGGCTAAGGGGACACAGGATGCAAAGCGGGACATGGATACAATGCTAATAAATGCTGCTTTTTCAAACTCAGTAGTCTTTTTATTCCCATTCTACTGTAACCTTTTTACTGGTACATAAAAGTAAAATATTGTAGGTTCCTTTGGTAAAATGTGTGTAACATTAGCACAATCCCTTTCTTCTATGATCACACATCACAAAATGTGTGTCTTCCTAAGGCTTCACCATGGCTATAGCAATTACCCTCACCCTCCTAGGAACATTCTCTAATTGTGGGCAATCAGAGTTTCTGTGGTCTAGGATACTGTCAGGGATTTCTCTCTGTTCCTGTCTTTTTTTTTCCTCTGGAGGAACTTCTTTTGATTTTTCTAATTTCCTCATCAATCTATTCAAGATCACATAGGTTTTCTTGAGGATATCTTCCTATTGAGTCTGTATAGTTGTCTTCTTCCTCATGCCTCACCATTGCTACCATATTCATATAGATCCTAAGATACATACTGTAAGCTACTAGAGTGAAGAGGGCATGGTGTACCACTCCCTGCATTGTGTGTCCTGCTGATAGCTCAAGTCAAGTGCATCTACAAGTAGAATCCATATTTCACTATTGCAGGTACTACCTACTAATATTGTAACCAGAGAATGAGCCACCTGTGGGATCAGCCCATCACTGCCTTCCTATTTATTTTATAATTTGTCAGAACACATTTCTAATGGGCTAAATACTCAAAGCTAATTTTCCCTTTAGACCTATGAAGCTCAAACGTGTAATTATTTTTAAACTAGCTTCACATGATAAACATCATATATAACTGCAGGTGCATTAATAACTCACAGGACTGATCACCTGACCAATTTCTTTCTTCCCACCTCATCAGCGCCAGCTAACTAATTAGTCATATCCAGTACCACATTATTTCAGACACATGAACCAGAAATTAAGGGAGTCAGATATGTAATTCATTGTGTAGTCTGATATATAAAAAAAAAAATCTTTTATGGATTTAATTAACATTAATATTCATGTATTCGGAAAAAAATAAAATGTTATTTCTAATCAGAACAGACAATGTTTTATAATGCAAATGAACATTTTGAAAGTAATCAACATCAGGTAACGTTGCAAAATGAACAGAATATTTAAATTATCCAGGAACAAATTCAGATGAAAGGAATACATCTACATCATCCAACAGGCTTTGTTCCATGTGTTGCAAAATTTCCAATTTTCTATGAGCCTTGGTCTGTTATTGGTGATTTAAAAACAACATATTTCAGCTTTGCTAAGTCTGGGTTTTATACCAACGAGGGACGTGTGGTTAGAAACGGGTGGTGGGTGGTGGTATGGACAAGTGATTTATTATGCTATAAAATTCAACTTATAATGGTCCTTTCCAACATGCCACCTAACAAACCCACAGGGATATTCAATAAAAGGGCACTTAAGGGCATGTCCAACCCCCAAAACTATAATCTCCCCTTACATCCCAGCTCCAAATGGTTCTCCTGTAATCCCCCCCAAAGTCTGAAAAACTGTCCACCAGGAGTACTGCAGAGTCCATATAGGACTCTGCCTCCTGTCTCCCCTCAGGGAGAATTTTGTCCTGTGCAGTTCAGCCCCCCCTCCCCCCACTCCCTCCCATTTTGCAATCCCTCCCCCTAGCGTAAGTCCCTTTTGCCATATACCGTATATACTCGAGTATAAACCGAGTTTTTCAGGCTGAAAAATCAGCCTGAAAACTCGGACTCGGTTTATACTCGAGTCAACCACTTACCTGGGCATTCCGGCAGCCGCGCGATCCTTTTCTGCACTGGCGCGCCGGCCTGACGTCACTGCCCGGCGCCAAGCCCGGCGCCGGGCAGTGACGTCAGGCCGGCGCGCCAGTACAGGAATGGGCGCGCGGCTGCCGAATGCTGAACCGTATGCCGGATGGATGGAGGAAGATAGAAGAAGTCGTCCACAGGAGAAGTCCAGAGAAGAGTCCAGGAGAAGAGTCCCAGGAAAGAGTCCAGGAGAAGAGTCCACAGGGAGAAGAGTCCAGGAGAAGAGTCCACAGGGAGAAGAGTCCACAGGGAGAAGAGAAGAGTCCACAGGGAGAAGAGTCCACAGGTACAAACTGAACTGAGGGGGAGGGGGGCATTCAAGATGTTTGGGAACTACAACTCCCAGCATGCTTTATTAGCTGGGAGTTGTAGTTTCCAAACATCTTGAGTGCCAAGTTTCTACCCTTGGTTTATACTCGGGTCAATAACTTTATTAGGATTTTTAGGTGAAATTGGGTACCTCGGTTTATACTCGGGTCGGTTTATACTCGAGTATATACGGTAGTAGTTTCTTTCCCCCAACCCCAATCGCTATAAAAGATTTTACAGGAACCCCCCCGAACTTTACTTACCTTACCCCTTTCCACCGGCTTTCTCCACAGCCGGCAGCTACGTCCGTGATTGTCTGCCTCTCAGCCAATCACAGACGCGGCTGCCGGTCCAACCCCCTGCTTGCAGTTTCATGCAAGCAGAGGGCCGGGACAGTACACCACGGGAAAGAGGTAAGGTAAGTAAAGATCAGGGGAGTTCCTATAAAATCTTTTATGGTGGTTGGGGCTGGGGGAAGGAAAGGTACTATTGGGCAAAATTCCAAAAATGTGGTGGACATGCCCTTTAAAAATGGTGCTAATTTTGCCCCAAACAATCAGATATTATTTAACATTTGAAAGCTAACATCTGATTGGTTGGGGCAAAATTAGCTCCATTTTTAGCGATAAAAACTTTTATTGAATAACCCTGCCAGTTTTGAAACAATCGCATTTGTCATTCATGATTACTTGCAGGTAAGATGAGTTGTTTGCATAAATGTGTTCAATGTAAAGATTTTTGTCCTGTTTCAGCAGAAACTCTTCTGTACAGCTATAGCGTGCATGCACGTAATACGCGCTATAGCTGTACAGGAGAATGAAGCAGTCGGAGATTCCAGCTGGGCTGCGGTGGATCACGTAAAAGGTAAGGTCTTTGGTATCTTCGTTCCCGGACCCTGCAATATTGATTGAAGATCGGGAGGTAAGGCATAGCTCCTTCACCTCCCGGGCTTCAATCAATATATTAAAGGAATAGTTCACTTTGAGAGTGAACTATTCCTTTAATATCGAGTTTGGTTGCATGAGAAATTTCCATAAGGTACTCACAGCACAAGCTTTTTGCTGGCTATTATCTGATGTTAAAAATTCATGCTTAATCTAGAACAAACAGGATATTGAATTCCTTGTGCAGGTGTCTGTTGCAATACCCGCATGGCCAGCGCAAAGTAGCAGTTAAAGTCACGCTAACCAATATTGAATCGGTTTGTGCGATTTTAATTCAAAATAACAGCCCATTTCTTTGGGAAATCTGGCTCGAAGACTGGTAAGCTTAGAATTTTTTTTTATTGCTGTTTATTAATAAGGGATGTTCATACTGGGTCAGTGGCTGTACATCCGCAGGATCTATTCCAGTCTATGGTGTTTGCAGACACATCCAATCTCATTTAGTAACACAATCAATTTGATGGTAGATTTTACTGTGATTCTGTTCCATAAAAAAGTCTCATTTATTCCAATACATTTGGTAAACTGTCGTTAAACTCCGAGCCACAATCTCTCAGAAGATCTTAATCTGTTTAACTGTTTTCTACATCACATAAGCCTTCGTGACCTCATGGGTCTCCTCTTCAAATGCATTTACTTTAATAGCAAAGAGCATATACATATTTTAAAGACACTTGAGTTGGTAAAAACCCCTTTTCAGCATGAGAGATAAATAAAAGATTTGTGTTGCGTGCAGTCTGGCTGTTCTCCAGCCTCCCAGCAAATCATACTCCATTATGAGCAACAGTCTTGACTCAAGTCTAAACGGCTGTTAAAAAAATGAACCCTGCCAGTGGATTATTCCCTTAACCGTTGGGGCGCTAATTGGAGAAAATATATTTTAATTACCAAATGGGAAAGGGGAATTGTCCTTGATTTAATGCCAGGAGTTTAGCGATACTTTCTAGAACTAATATCGGATCTTCGGATTCTTCTGTATTTGTCATGTTGTACAAGCTCCGTTCCTGTTCTTTCCAAGGTCCATCGTAAAGATGGCATCTTTATCACTGACTGTGGTGCTTATTGGTTGCCATACAAAGCTCTCCGTGTAGGCACCAACACTGCTGTAATCAGAAGAAGCTGTGCCACCTACAGTCCTCTCTATCAGGCTGCACCACTGCACTGTTCTTATTAGACTCTCACTTAGCCCTAGTATTGTTAGAGAGACCCTTTCACATTCTTCATCTCCCCCAAATATTGGTAGGGTCAGGGTGTGTGACCTGTGCTGCTGCACCATCTCTGGGGGGCACCAGCTGGGTACATAAAATATATATACCCCTGGGGCCATGCTGCTTATTTGATGTAACCTTTTTTTCTCTTACACATGCACCCTGGGACGTAAGGGCAAGTGCTGTACCAAACTATTATTTATTTTGTATATTTATATATGTATATATACAGTTCTCACCACAGCTGTCAAATTCTCACAGGGAGATAAAGGGTGGGGATCCACCCGGAACGTTGCTGGAGGGATATCTCACGAATGGGTGAATTAGTGAAAAAGGAACTATTTTGTTTTTGGGTAAACAGCTGTCAAATTGTCCTTGCACCCCAGTGACCAGTCCAATCGCAGTCAGGTAACTGTACCGACTTACGCTTCCTATACAAAGACATTAGGTTTCAATTCCTGAAAATTTTTCTGGAAATGGTGCAGGCACCAAACAATAAAACACTGGATAGCGTGGGTTTGACACTGACTGGGCCATTCAGCGGCCAGTATTACATCGCCCCCCAGATTTACTTAATCCCAGATTAACTGGATAAGTTTTAGTGCCATGCTAGTCAAGGGTGAATAAAGATAGAATACCAACAATGCCTTTGTATCTGATAGTATTGATTATAGCGCACTGTACTCTATGCTATAAAATGACATGTAGTTGTCTGCTAACCTACAATATACTTATCGCAAGGGCTGCACCTGTGCATTTAAATGGAACTGAAAGAGCAATCACCATGAAACACACAAACATATGTAATTTACAAAGGAAAAACTGACAGGTAGAGATGGGATTCGACGCGGAACCTCGGTTCTGAAATCCGAACGTTCCCTCCGAAACTGGACGGATCGTTCGGATTTCGGGACTTCTGTACCGCAGAGATACAGGTACTAAGGCTGTGTACAAACGTTCAGTTATTTTGAAGCAATCGACCCTCATTGACTGTGACGGACCCAACCCAAGGGCTATTGCATTACCACAAATTTCACATTCGTTACTGTCCGATAGCACGCAATATTGCCGAATTGGAGTTGGCCCTTAGGCATCACTGCAACGCACAAAAACATACTGTGCAGTTCTGTGCACTTTTGCCATTAGCTTGTCTATGCTATTATTTGCTTTTGCACTTGCGTTTCCCAAGGGAATTATGTATAAAAATCACAAGCACATGTATCTGCTTTTTTATGCGCTTCCATAGAAGATTTAAAGATAAATCTGGCCTACTTCCAGTGATTTAAATGATAAAATTAATGTCATTGGGGATCACAAAGCGTGAGCGGCTCACAAAACGGGACAAAATGGCAGCACTGTGGTCTAGCCCTAGATGTTATCTATTGTATAGATGTTTACAGGTAACCTTCCTGAAATAAAAAAGAATAACAAAAGTGGTATAAAGATGATACCTTTATTGGCTAACTAAGATAATCATAGCTAACTAGATTGTAAGCTCTACAGGGCAGGGACCTCCTTACCTCTTGTGGCAAAGCCCTAGCACTTCTATTTATATATGTTATATATTTATGTACTGAACTATCTATGTATTTATCCCCCTTGTATGACTTTATTGTATTTTATTACTGTACAGCGCTGCGTCCCCAAGTGGCGCTATATAAATAAACATATACATACATACATAGCCAATAAAGGTATCACCTTTATAACACTTTTGTTATTTTTTTTATTTCAAAAGGGTTACCTGTAAACATAGTTGAAGGAGGAGAGATTTTCTTAATGGCGGAGAGCAGGGGCTGAAATTCAATCACTGTGTCCTTGCTCTTGCTGGGCAAGAGTTGCCAGATTTCCCTTTGACTGTGGCTGTAGGTTTCAGTCCAAATCAGGCTGTCTGGAACCTTAGGAGGAAGTGACTGTAGAAGAACTAGCAGCTGATTCCTATTCCGAAGAACAGGAGGTAGGAACCTATACAATTTTAAAATGTTACAGTATGGCACAGGTACACAAGTAATTATACTGTATAGTTGTCCTTTATTGTCAGAAACAGGTGGGCATTTATACAAAGCACTGATAATCCCCCATTCAGAATAAATATTTCAGTTTTAAAATCTAATAAACATTGAACTTTAGAAAGCCCATAGAAGTGGGTCTGCTTCACAGATTAATAAGAGGAATGAAAGAACTGGGCCATGATTAAAGCTTGGATAAAGTTAAGTGGTTATGTGACCAGTGATCCCTTGTATAAATATATTATGGACCTTACAATACAATTTCTGGATTCTTTACTGAGAACCCTTCATTTTAGGAGAAGAATGCTTTGTACACCTGCAAAACTCTATTTACAGAACAGTGAAAAATACCAATTGCCTTTCAGAAAAAAAAATGAATGAATGTCAAGGAAGGGAATACTAACCAAGGGGTGTAGATATGCATGGGTGCCTGCTTGCACTGGCACGTGACATCTACGGGGTTGAGGATTCTGAACTGAATTGGTGATTTGCTAGTAATACTTAGTACAGATTCAGGAAATGGCACTATTGCCTAGTTGGAGTCATTAAAGGGTCACTATACTCACTGAAACAACTTTACATTTCCTGAAACTACAATTTGAGACAAGTAAAATGATGGTACTCACATATTTATCTGTGCTTGCTTTGTCATTAAATGTTTAGTGAGTGCTCCTAATCCCCCCCACCCTCCCTTACTCACTGCCTTCTTGTAGTGTCTGCGACACTTATGTGTTCTGCACAGCCTCACCATAGACACTGATCTACCTACACATCTCCCTCTCCCTCCCCCCTGCTGTCTTTCTCTGCTGATTCTCTTAAATGTTGCAGAAAGTGTGCTGGCAGCCAGGCAAAGAGGTCAAGCATGGGGCACATATTATAATTTCTGCTTCTGGAGTGACAGGTCTTTCCCTGTAATTGCTGTGATTAAAATGATGATTTCTCAGAATCTACAGCTCAGATTTAAAATCTGAAAAAAAGATTTGGAGCAGTGGGATCTTGCTGTATCTAAAGGTACTATTTTTGAAAATTCGATGTTTTAGTGTAAGGATACCCTTTAAGGATATTTTCCTCATTTTGGCAGTAGTATGTAGTAGCCCTAGGCAAGATTAAAAGGACTAAATTAATTACAGATAGGGGTTGGAGCCTACTAATATCCAATCTCTCAATCTTTACTAGGATTGGTAAGAATTCCAACAACCTTTTTAAAAGGTGGTGCTTGGGATATAGTTCATCTGAGATACATAAAAGGAAATGGCAGAGACACCCAGTATCCCATCTAGCACGCGTGGTTATTCAAATATTATCCAAGACCCCCCATATAGTCTTTTGGGGAGTCAAAAATCTACATTCAGCCAATATTGTCAGTGCACGTTTCACCCCTGAAACGTGCGGGGTGAAACGTGTGTTGGACTTTGTTCATACTGAGATACCAGTGTCCCTTGGGAGGATTTCACAGCCTTAACTCTTCGGTGAAGTTGCTGTGTGTCCTGGGAGGTAGGAGATGTGCTGCCCCTTCTGAGTTATATCACTAATATCTGCCAGTGGGAAGAATTGGAGAGAGACAGGAGAGAGGAGAGATCGTTCACGTGATCATGGCGTTCGGAGCAATGGCTGAGTACAGCGGGAGCAGGTGGGCCTTCGGACCAGAAATGTATTATTAGACCGGTTGGATCATGGAGTCCTCTGGAGGGGTAAGCGGTAACCTGGCCAAACAGGTACGCACAGCAGCCACCAATAGAGTTACCCTATAAGCATCGCACCAGTCACTTTATACATATTTAACATTGCTTTCTAGACATTTATTTGCAATAAATGGCTGGATAACCAGGAGTACAAGGACACCCTTAATCATTAACTAACGACATACATCCAGTTTGGGATGGTTGGGATGTTTTAAAATTTGAATTTGGTATATCTCAGTATTGATTGTTATTTGTTGTCGTTTTTATCCGCATATGTATTGTAACAGTGGTGATTTAATATTGGTATAATGGTATTGTTGATGTGAGCATAGTATCGTGATATTTATATGTCTTATAAACTTTGCACTGACAATATTGGCTGAATGTAGATTTTTGACTCCCCAAAAGACTATATGGGGGTCTTCGATAATATTTGAATAACCAGGCTTGCTAGATGGGATACTGGGTGTCTCTGCCATTTCCTTTTATGTATCTAAGATTAAAAGGACTATTTCCCAAAATTCCTTTAACCTGATGGAAACCTATTCAGGAAGACTGTGGGGGAGTTGTTTCATCACTAATAAATACCCCGTATTGTTTGAGCACTTTATACGCTTCACATGCCCATTGTGGTTTTTCAAAGCTTTTGATGGTTTTTGTTTTTTCATTTGTTTTTACAAGGAAATTTCTAAGAACCCTGTAGATACATTGAACAAAATTTAATTTCTTATTTAACAATTTCCCAAAGGTATTTATTACTATGATTAACGTCATAGAACGGAATAAGGGCTTGTTATTATATATCTGGGGCTAAAAAAAGATAAATAGGCATCAAGATCTACCTTTGTTTCCATTTAATTGCAGCTTTAGTTTTAGCTAGTGGGAGCCCCTGTAATGCTATTCCCAACTTGCTTCCTAATAAGAATTGTGTAGTGTGTGTTCTAAAGATGAATGAAACCAGCAAGTTTTGTCTTGTCAGCGGTTCTGTAAAATATGTTGAAATTCCACAGAATGGAAAATTCAAATCAAAGCCAACTGAAGTCAATGGGAGTAAAACATTTTTACATTGATTATTGACACCAATTTTTTTACTTTTTGACATTGATGTTCAGCTGTATCTGGGAATATTCAATACTTAAAGGGTATGTCCACCCTTATAATAAACTTTTCACATCTAATAGTATGCCTTCCCCCAGCCCCAACCGCTATAAAATAATTTTAAGAAAGTGCCCCGATCTTTACTTACCTTCCCTCTCTCCTCCATGCACTGCCCGGCCTTCTGCTTGCAAGAGCAGCCGCGTCCGTGATTGGCTGAGAGGCATTCTCAGAATGCCGGGGGAGAGAGGGAAGGTAAGTAGAGTTCGGGGGACTTTCTTAAAATTATTTTTTAGAGGTTGGGGCTGGGGAAAGGAACCCCAAGACATGGCCAAGGGTTTCTATGGTAGGGGGAGGGATCACAAAATGGGAGGGAGGGGGAGGAAGGGGGAGAAGGGCTGCAGTGCGCATGCCAAACTTCTCCCGGAGGGGAGACAGGAGGCAGAGTCCTATATGGACTCTGCTATCTTCCTGGTGGGCAGTTTTTGGGACTTTGGGGGGGGACTACAGGAGAACCATATGGAGCTGGGATGTGAGGTAAGGATTTTATTACACTACATGGTGGGGCCATCAGTGGGGGGATTATAGTTTTGGGGGTGGACATGCCCTTTAAAGGTCCATCAGAAAACCAGGTTTGGCTTAAAACTAGGGCTTATTGCTATTGTATTTTTATCCAATTCAAGGCTGTGTACACAATGCTAGACCTATACCTGGTAGTCCAGTTGATAGACCTACTAATCATTAAACCAGTCACTAGTCTTTCTGCCTGATATTTAAGAGACCAGGACAATATTTGAAGACCATGTTATACATTGACATGCCCAATTGCTTTGACCCTTTTGAATGGCACAACTCCATCAGACAATCAGTCAATATTTGTGTACAGATGGCATTCTTTAACCAAGAAAACTCTCTCCGTGTATAGCCATCTCTAAAAAGGTACCAGTAAAATTGCATTTTGTAATTTATAATATTGGTGTAATGCTCCTGGCTGCCAAGCAGCTGAAACTATGAATATGAGCTGAAAGCTGCAGCAAGATCTCAGTAGGAACAAAAATGTAACCACAGTACTAAACCCAGCAAACAATACCCTCACTAACTAACTAAGGTATAACAGAGATATTACACACAAGAATATATACAGACAGAATAGGAAAGACAAGAGTCAAGATGGACAGGCACAGGAATAACCAAAGAAAGGGAAAGCAAAGGTCAATGTAAAATAAGGTTGGGAACAGGGTACTGAAGCCCAGGATCAGCCTGGGCCCTATCCACAGTGAGTTTTCTGGGAGCAGGTAATATTTGTCATAGGAAAATGAAGAAGATGGGGCCCCCTTGGCTCCTGGGCTCCCCTGGTATCTACCTCCCAGATGAGGGAAAAACAGGGTACTGGAGAGCATTATCAGGGACCGAAATAGGATACTAGGGAGCAGGAGCAGGAACCAAAACAGCATACTCTAGAGCAGGATCAGGAAAACAATGAACCAGACAGGGCATCGCTGGTACAAACAAGGTTTTGGCAATGAGACCAGGAAGTAGCCAGACAGCAGTACACAGGTAGGGATGATGATGGTGAAAGAGACTGTTGGTGGGTAAAGAAAATGCAGGAAGAGTTCAAGAGTCTAGAGCTACCAGCAGGGACAAATGGAAACAGCAGACATCCTAACAATTGGATCTAATAGTGGAATAGTGAAAATACAAAGAATTTTACTAGGATAATACGTGGAGGGAATTAAAAACTAATAAATTGGAAACTTGCACAACTTACCGTATCAGTTATAGGAGGTTTTTTGTTCAGAATTTGTATGATAATCGGTCTAAAACCCACAATACTACACCATTGCAATTGTAAAATATTGTGCACTTTGGATATTTATGATGCAAAACAAAGAGATAAGTGAATATTTTAATTAAATTTATATTATCATATTAGGCACATTAAGGTCCTTACCCACTTATCTTATGCCGACCCATTGCAATAAAAGTATTTGAGCTTTTACATGGGATTATGCAAACCATGACTAATTATATCATTATTATGCGTGCAGACAAATAAGGGCTACTTGCTTATTCAGTATGCTAATGAGATTCCTATCTGCCTGCGCTCAGCATACTTTATGCACCGATGTGTGTAGATAATCCAGAAACAGTGAGCTAGCATGTCCAGAATCCTCATTATACTGATTCACAAATATATTGTTTTATGGATATGTATAGATATTTGCATTCATCTTAGCAAGCTTAGTATTTTTAAACCTCGCTTCCCCTGTAAATCTTAATGTCTCTCTTAGAAACTCAGAAAGTCAGAATCCCCCTAATAATGAATTTTAATTTATTAAAATAATTTTAAATTAGAGATGTCAAACTTGCTGATTAAAGACAAGGGAACAGGTGTAGGGATGGACTGGTTTTGTGTACCAGTTACTAGAGATGGCCGAACTGCATGAAGTTCGGTCTGTTTTCGAACTTTCAAACTTCAGTAAAAGTTTGAAAGTTCGAATTCAGACCCATTAAAATCAATGGGGAGTGATAGTTTGAAAAGTCCGAATGATTTACAGATAAACTAACAATGGTAACTTACTGTAAATGGCTGTGGCACCTGGGAAATGGTCCTGGGGAACGTGTAACTATCACCAAAACTTTTTAAACACTTCTTAAACACGAGCGGGCAATGTCGGGTTTTGCACAAGCTACATTCGAGGGTTACAGCCAATTTCAGGGTTGCTGAACGATACTTTTGAGGGTTACCGAAAATAGAACCATCAATTCGAGGATTACCGAAATTGAACGATACTTTTGAGGGTTAGCGAAAATGAACAATACTTTCGAGGGTTAGTGAACGATACATTCTAGGGTTAGCGAAAATTATCCATACATTCAAGGGTTACCGAAAACAAACGATACTTTCGAGGGTTACCGAAAATCGAAGGCTACATTTGAGGGTTAGCGAACAATACATTCCAGGGTTAGCGAAAAGATCCGTACATTCGAGTGCTAGCGAAAACGAACAATACATTTGAGGGTTAGCGAACAATACATTCCAGGGTTAGCGAAAAGATCCGTACATTCGAGGGTTAGCGAAAACGAACAATACATTTGAGGGTTAGTGAACTATACATTCTAGAGTTAGCGAACAGCCCGTAAATTCGAAAATTATCGAAAATACAGCCGCGAGTCCGGAAAGTCTGAGAAATCCGTGTCCAGGATAGTTTGAGAAGTCCGAGTCCATTCGGACTTGTGAAGTTTGACTCAAACTTGGATTCGAGTTCCAATCCATCTCTACCAGTTGCAAGCTCATGCAGAGGTTGAGGGGGGGGTAATAATGCCCTATCTGTGTCAACTTAAAAAAAAACTTTCTAAACACTTGTAAGCTAAATTAGGAAGGTATACCAGAACACACAGCAGGCAAAGGCCAAAGGAGTTTTGCCCATGGGGCTTGAAACTGTCTTTAGTTCATTCTGGCCCACTAGATTTCCTAAGCTGATAATTAACAATTTACAAATGTTTTGGACTTTTCCTACTAATACACCCTATCTGAGATTGGAGCCAGGGTAGATCAGTGGCAAGCGCAGGATTTTCAACGGGGGGATTCCTAAATGAGTTACCACTGAACAAGCCCAGAAGGAGGTTCATGACCGAATACTTTCATGTGTTCTGTTATATATGGATCATATTATATTATAAATATTCTCTAATTGCCATGATTATCATCACAGTTGGCCAATACACATATTCTGTTTTCTTTTGTTCTAAAGTATATAATTACTAAGGCTGGGTACACACAAACCAACAGATATTTCCGTGTATTGGTCGGTCGGGCCGAAAAAATCTGAAGTGATTTTGGCAGTGGCAGTGAACGCTGTGGTCCATAGGAGACATTTGCTGTGGCCGACCACTTTATAGCGGCGAAAGGTCAGGACGGAAAATTGATCCGTGTGTATCCAGCATTACGTTGTTTTACTGATAAATCCACATTTGCACTACATTACCATTAGTGTCTTTAAAAGTCAGAGCTGTGACACTGACGGTGGATCTGACAGAATTTGTAGTAGAAGCTATAACATTAGACCATGTATGGGCATATATATATATATATATAATTATATATATATATATATTATATATATATATATATTAAAGGCACTCACAGGCTTCTAAAATGTAACTTTTATTTTAGATGCAGATAAAAACGTTGATATAACGTTTTTTTCTGCATCTAAAATAAAGTTACATTTTAGAAGACCTGTGAGTGCCTTTTAATTATCTCTACATCGTTTGCCTTGAAGTGCACCCGGGCGTACTGCTGATGGAATGGAGTGCTGATCCGCAAACTGCTACTTGGATATATATATATATATATATATATATATTATAATCAATGTTGACAATCAGCTATACATCCACCTCCAGGATTTCTTAATGAGCCTATTCCTGCTAATTAAGCTCCATCACAGTGTAGTAGGTACAGTAAGTCTGTATATAAACCCAGTCTCAGCAATTACCTCACGCAGCTGCAGGGTTGATGTTGATACAGTTCTCTATGCTGCTGTCAATCACAGGGCAGACTGGATAAATTTTTGAAACATACAAATGCTGCTTCCCACTCACAGCTCAATTAACAATGTAACAATCTAAGTAACAATCAATGTAACAATCTATATAACAATCTATGTAACAATCTATGTATGTATGTATTTTATTTCTTAAATAGCGCTACATATTCCACAGCGCTTTACAATTATTTTTACTCAATTCACATCAATTTATGTAACAGTCTATATAACAATCTATGTAACAGTCTATATAACAGTCTACGTAACGATCTATATAACAATCTATGTAACAGTCTATGCAACAATCTATGTAACAATCTATGTAACTATCTATATAACAATCTATGTAACAATCTATATAACAGTCTATGTAACAATCTATATAACAGTCTATGTAACAGTCTATGTAACAATCTATGTAACAATCTATGTAACTATCTATATAACAGTCTATGTAACAATCTATGTAACAGTCTATGGGCACCAGGAGAAGTAGAACAGCAGACTGCACTGAGCAGGCAGAAATGGGGGATTCCAGGCACCAGGAATCCTCCCTAAACACACCCCCGGTAGATGTCCTCTTTACCCTTCCGAAAATTGTTGTGATTTCCTTTGCCCCATTTTTCAGTTCTACCTCAGAGGGAGTATACTGCAATGTACTGTCCTCTGAATTATGGTGAGTCGGGCTGTTTAGCAGGATAATCCCCACTTCTTGTCAGTTGAAAGTACTTTAATGTTTTAGGAACCTTTCTAGCATGTAGTCTGCAATAACCTACTCGTGCACTATAGGCACCCAACCAAAAATTGATGCAATAATAGGCTCTTTTATCTTTAGCTGCAGCAACTGGTGAGTGGTTGGCTGGGACAAATGGCAGTTAATTGCGGCCGATCAAGCCGAATAGGCAACCAAGCTTGGTCACGGCCACTCACAACATGCGATATTTCTGGCCGGCCAACCGAAACCGATATGCCACTATTGGTCAATTGGCCGAAAAGATTGTGTACCCAGCCTTACATGAATAGTTCTAAACCCAAAATACAATTGATAATACCTGTCATGGTATTTCCAACCAGAGGAAGAAGGGGAAGAAAATTACCTTCAATAGCATAATGTTTAAAATGAGCATTGTATATTTTCTAAAAACCGAATTACCTAGTTTTTTACATTGTCTTAATATGTCACTTCCAATGCAGTTGCATCTTAGCCAATAACTTTTCATATAATATCCATTAACCCAGAATAAAATTCAACATTTCAGATTTGCAGGAGGATCCTTGCCCTTCTTCCTGCATAAAAGGGGAGGGAGCCCATGGCAGTGGGCATGGCCAGGGTTGTGGTGGCCATACATGCAAAGATAAACATTGTACCATCTTGATATTGTACAATACCAATACTGTACGATTGTTTTTTTTTAACCCAATTAAAAATGTCAGATTTACCACATGGGGTTATCTAATGATATACGGTAGGTATGGTAATCTTTACATGTGTATGGCCAGCATTAGATGTGGATGGAATGGGCCCTTTTCCTTTAAATCCCTCTATGCAATCACAAAGGACTCGCACCCCTGCATATTTGGGACCACATACCAAGGCCCTGAGTAATATAATCTCCATTGGAATAGTCACAACCCCAACCGTTTCTTGTTTTTTTTTTCTCTCTTTCATCTGAGCTGTTTGGTGTCATAAGAACTAATCAGACAAACTGAAACAATAAAGTTAATTGCAAACTTGATTTAGGAAGCTGTATCACTGCTTATGAAATCAAGACCTCACTCTGCACAGGTGTCTATGGAGCCAGTCTGGCAGGTCTGTAGGAATATTTAGGGGATGTTCCGTGGACACGGTGCCTATAATTTCCCCTTCGCTGCTGCACACAGAGAGCATTTGTTATGCTTGTTTGTATATGAATGGAAGTAATAATAAAGGATTATACCAGCTACAAATGTTACAATTTTTCAATGGCAAGAGCCAACCCTGAAAAACAAAACAAAAAAAAAGAGCCTGTTCCCTAAACTAAAAGCACCTTGGCCATTGTTTATTGCCGTATAATACGTATTATAAAGCGCTGTGTGACATTGTATAACAATTACCATTTGTGTCCATGTGCTATAATTCTCAGGGCCAGCTCTGATTTGTGAGCCCATACAGCAGAGAAAGGATTAATACTTGTGATTTGGCTCTTCGGGTATCATTAAGTGTTATTTTCAGAACAAGCATTATCCAATCCTTACATAAAAGAAACTGGAAAATACGAACTCTAAGACAGACTTGGAAAGGCTTATCATCTTACCGAGTTACTGAAAAACCTCCACCAACTGTGTTTGCAAAAACAGCAGAATTCTTGATGCCGTTTCTGCACGGAGTACAAAAATATTCTCCAAACAGCAGCTTTCACAGTAGGAAAGACTAGTGCGTGCATCAAACACTTCTCATCACCCACGCAAACACAATCCAAGGACAGTCGCAGCTCGCTCTAATGGTTTCAGAGGATGGAAAATTGCAAAATAAGAGATGAGATCCTTATGTTGTCTTGTACCTGGAAAAGAGGAGTATTACATGAAAGACTTGGTACAAACATGGAAAGTCCAAGAGTCACTGGTGGTCCTGTTTGATTAAACTGTACCAAGAGCCCCCATCTTGGACCAAAACCATATTTTGCTAAGTATCTAGTTATGGAATGTTTAACACAGGGAAAACTTACACGGGTAACAACAGCAACAGAATATTTACTTCAGGCTAATCATGAACTATATGGGGCAGCACGGTGGCTCAGTGGCTAGCACTGGTGCCTTGCATCGCTGAAGTTCTGAGTTTGATTTCACCCTTGGACACATCTGCAAGGAGTTTGTATGTACTCCCTGTGCTTGCATGGGTTTCCTCCGGGCACTCCGGTTTCCCCCACAATCATAAAGACATACTGAAAGGTTGTATGTGTCAAATAAATGTGCTTAGATGTATGTATGTATATGTTTATTTATATAGCGCCACTTCAGGATGCAGCACTGTACAGTATTAAAATACAATAAAGTCCTACAAGGGGGATAAATACATAGATAGTTCAGTACATAAATATATAACATATAAATAGAAGTGCTAGAGCTGTCACAAGAGGTAATGAGGTCCCTGCCCCGTAGAGCTTACAATCTAGTTAGGTGGGTAACACACAGATAAAATGGAATGGGTATAAGTGAGACGTATGCAGTGCAAATAAAACAATCAAATACTGTGCTGGTTACCAGATAGGTAGGATGTTAAATGAGGTTTCTTGATGTAGAGAGAGGGTAATAGAATTTCAAAGGATGGGAGCTACAAGAGAGAAAGGTTTAAGGAGAGAGGGAGCAGTCCGAGTGGGGGGTCTGTACAGGAGCTGGTTCTGCAATGAGCGGAGGGTAGGGGCAGGAACATATGGGTAGACTAGAAAGGAAATATAAGTAGAAGCGGCAGAGCGAAGGGATTTAACTGTTAGGAGAAGGATTTTGTATGTAATGCCGCTGCGCTATTTAATGGGGAGCCAGGTTGTTGTCCGGTACAGAGGAGATTTGGTATACGGTTTATTAGAGAGCGAAACAATACGTGTGGCAGAGATAAGTAGAGACTGAAGGGGAGAGAGGTGGGAAGCAAGAAGACCAGAAAGTAGTAGGTTGCAATAGTCCAGGCGCGATAGGATGAGAGCATGCATAAGCATAGCTGTGGTCGGGAGAGAAAGGAACCTGCAGATTTTGGCTATATTGTGAAGGAAGAAGTGGCAGGTTTTCACAACATAGTTAATGTAGTTAGAAAAGGAGAGAGAGGAGTCAATAATTACCCCTAGGCAGCTTGAAAATTGGAAAGGGGAAATGGGGGTATTCTCAACAGAGATCGAGAAAGATGGGACAGGACCAGGTTTAGGTGGAAAAACTATCAGTTCAGTTTTAGAAAGATTTAATTTGAAGTAGCGTTGAAGAGGGGATGGCAAGGAGGCAGTCGGAGACACATTATTGGATGTGGACAAGTAGATTTGTGTATTGTCTGCATTAGATTGTAAGCTCTTCAGGGCAGGGCCTGATGTGAATGTATACATGTAATTGTAAAGCGATATGGAAGATGTTGGCGCTATATAAATCCACAATAATAATAACTATATGTGATGAATTGGTCAGAATGTCCACGTGGCATCTCTGCTAAGTTTTTTGTTTGTTTAAAAAAAATTACCGTGATCTCCAACTCAGATCAATTAACATTACAGTGGAGAGTTGGATGCCACCAGTCAATCACAGAAGGATGTGCACCTTGCATTCTCTCAACGAAGTAGGGACAAAGAAAGGACACAAAGGGTCTTGTTTACTCTGAGCCGCAATCGCTCCAGGCAAATGTGGCTTCCGGTATTTAATACTGTATTTGCAACTGGGTTTAAATCCTGAAAGCCATTAGCTGGTCTTAAATAGTAGCACTAAAAGTAGCGCAAATTTTTTGTTATTAAATGCATTTAACCAGTTACATGAGTGCATTTTGCGTAACTCGCGGAGCCAGCACAATGAAGGTGCTAAACTCGCACTAACCTGTTTAATATTGCTTAGCATGAGTTTAACCCTTTATATTTGCGCAGTGTGTGTGGGTTAATGAGGCTGGGGCATTAACGAACCTGTATGGTCCCATAAACTTTTGCAGATTAAATTTTTTTTAATAAATAAATCATTTACAGGGAGATTCAATAAAAGTTCTTAACTTTGGAAATGGTGCTAATTTTGCTGCAACCAATCAGATCTTATTTAACATTTGAAAGCTAACATCTGATTGGTTGGGGCAAAATTAGCACCATTTTTAACATTAAGAAGTTTTATTGAATAACCCTTCTTATTGTTAAAAATGGCGCTAATTTTGCCCCAACCAATCAGATGTTATCTTAGATTTGTTATCTTTCAAATGTTATCTTCAAATGCCCCAACCAAAATAAATTTTGGTTGGGGCAAAATTAGCACCATTTTTAACAAGTAAAGATGGCCGAAACTACATAGTTTCATTCTATTTTCGGATTCCCGGAACAAATTTTCGAAGAATTTCGAACGTTGGAAGATATCAAAAATCTTCGAAAATTTGTTCTAAAGTCCCAAAATCTGGATGATCCGTCCAGATCTTTCGGATTTCAGAGCTGAGGGGTTCCTTGTCGAATCTCTATTAACAATAAGAACTTTTGATTCTCCCTGTTAGGGGCTGCTGCAACAAAAGGTGCAAAGGTTCAGCTCCTGCATTTTTACATATCCAGTTTAACCACATTTTTTAATACATAGAAAGTTTATTTTACTTCATGTATTATTTATAACAATAATATAATAGTATATGGTTTAACGCTGGCAATTGTAGTTCCATATTTTTGCATTTGAGCAGAATAGCAATCGGAGTCCAGAACATGTTCCCTGCAGAAGTTTCCCCATGTTGACAGGTCATATCCTTTACAAATGGGGGAAGAGATGGTTTCCTTAACAAAGATAGCAGAGACAATGTCAGGCACCTTCAGAAAGGATCTTCACTGTCAAATTGCTATGCTTCTTATTTAGGCTGGTCCATAATGTATTATGCATAGATTACATAGTTCCAAGCTTTAGGTCTCCCTGCACAGGACAGAACCAAACAACAAAATAAACCAGAATACATTTTAAAATGAAACTAAAACATTGTAATAAATCTCCCCAATGGCCCCAATCAATTCCCATTTTTGCATTCCCTAAAGCATATAATATATATATATATATATATATATATCTGTACAGTACATACCAAAAACCAAAACCAAAAAAGTTGCAACTGTGTAGCCATCATAATTGTCTCTGATGAGCTCTCCTAAGGGGTCAAAGTCACACTAATTGATTAACAATTGTTTAGCGCAACATGAACCCCTAGTTTGTGGCAGCTGTGAAAATGTCTCTTCGGATACTCACACAGCCGCTGCAAACAAGGGGTTAAAGGGCAACTTTAGCTATAAATGATCTCCACCCCCCAAACCCCACTCTCGCATTAACAATATTTTCCTAATGTGCCCCTGAAGTTCCTTAACTGACCCGGTCCCTTGACGCTCCTCCTCTGCTATGCAGCTGTCAGCCCCTCCACTTACTGGTTGCGGCTGTCAGTAAATGCGCAACGTAACGTCACGCCCAATCGCCTGACAGCTGTGACCAGGAAGAAGAGCGTCTGTCAGTGCAAAAACCCTCTGCTTGAAACAGCTAGATGATGAGCAACCGGGTCAGTAAGGCCCTTCAGGGGCATATTTGGAAATTATTGTTAATGGGAAAGTGGGGTTAGGGATGGAATTTTGGAGATTATTTATAGCTAAGGTTATTTTTTGCCTGGACATGCCCTAGTTGCTGCAAGCCTATTTATCAGAGACTGTGTGTTAAATACTTATGTGTGGGTGAGATTCTCCCTGAATGTCTTTTACTGATTTACTGTCAGTCTGGCTATTAATTCAAGGATGGCAGTTGGTGTGGATGTCTATCGCAATCTTCCTATGTTATGCCAGACAAGACACCGTACATATCCATTTTCCTAAGCAGTTCACATTCAGCACGCTGTATTTTTTTTCTTTCTTCTGTAGAGAGGATGTCATTGCCCATGTCTATACTCATAAAGCCGTGAATAGCATTGCAGTATCAGTTTACGGCTGTGCTGGTGTTTGTGTCCCTTTGGGAAAACTGGCTGCCATTTTATTGGTTTCTGGGAACTGCATTGCTTTAAATCAACTACAAGGCTGAGAAGTCACTCCAGCATCTCCTTTCAGCAGCCTATTCAATTCAATAATAAGCTTTTCTCTCACTGACATTGCCACCCAGACAGGAAAGTAAAACAGGGAGCTTTCTTTGATAAATATGGCAGACATCTGTTTATTTCCATAGGTTCAGGTTTAGACAAGCGTTTGCTCTCTTTTCATTTCCCTTGTTGGATATATAATTGCTGAGATCTATACGGAACCTTTCGTTATGACTGTCATTAAAGTCGTAGCGCACTGTACTTATAACCCGGCCTGTGTACAGGAATTGCATTAACCCTGAAATAAGTATATTTAAAACACTGAAACACATAATATTCATGTCTCAGTCCCATATTCCCTTTTCCTTGTTTTCTTTTAGTTATATGGTTATAGCCAAGGCTGGATTTACCATTAGGCACGTGCATTGGGGCGCCTGTGGTTGCAGGGGCCACTTTCAATCTCTTACCCAATTTATATTCCAGCACATTAGGTTTTTAAAATGTGACTGAAATCCCCTGTGGTAAAGTTCATACTTAATACAGTTCACAAATTTCAGCATAAAATAGTCTGTTCTCCCCTATTAAAAATGTAACCTGAATTGCAGTGTAAGCGTAACAATGAGCTGTCAAAATGCTGGTTATGCCATGGCTGACCGCTCCATTGGTCTTCCCCCTACCTACCAGTTTGACTCCAGTGGAGTTATGCATGCTCATTCCTTTGGGAGGGGGGCAGATTGCTGAGTGCTATAGTATAAGCAACAGCATTTTAGCAGATCACTGATAGGCTTACACTGCAGAATTGGAGGCAAAAGTCATGGGGATGATATGAGGCAATAAAATAGACATCCTATACTCTAGGTAGAGAAAACACATGACAACACAGTTGGAGGAAAAGGCCGCAGCTTGTTTATTTCAGAACTCATAAATTGCAACTGGGCAAAACACTTTGCCCTTTAATCTGTACATCACCTCTCGTAACTTAAATATTATAAAGATCATACTTTGACCTTTAAACCAATAATTCCTACTAATCAGCTGCATCTCTGAACAGCACGCTGACATTTTCTCATGCCTCCACGCCACGGGTTGGAACCCTTGTGCCATTACCCGTGGCCAGCTACCATTTTACCAAACCTACTTCTATCATGTTTTGTAGGCCTACACAAAAAATATTGCAGGCTATATCTGAGAGGTGAACAGAGTCGCTGCGATACAAGCCTTTCCCTCCCTTTCTCTCTCTAGCATATTTGTAAATAGCAATGTTAATTCTTTTGCGGCATTTTTCAGAGCCGGGATGTCTCTGTACCAGGTAAGTCTCGGGATTACCACGGACCAGGCTCTAAT